>CM051241.1:150034054-151234054 GCA_027917425.1 Gastrophryne carolinensis | reverse complement strand
CTTATCTGCCCTGCAGGGGTCTCCCTTTGAGCCCTTGCAGGGGGCCCCTTTGTCCATTCTTATGCTTAAGGTAGTCTTTTTGGTGGCTATCACTTCTGTTAGGCGTGTTTCTGAGTTGGCGGCGCTTTCCATCAAACCTCCTTACTTTGAGAGACACCAGGACAAGGTGGTGTTTCGTTTTAAGCCAGATTTTCTGCCTGAGGTTGTTTCTGCTTTTCATCCCAATCAGGACATTGTTTTGCCTTCTCTGTCTCCTAATCCTAGTAACTCTAAGGAGAGGGTTTTACACTCTTTGGATGTGGTCAGGACTCTGAAGTTCTATTTGGTGGCTACTGAATCCTTCAGGAAGACTGATGCTCTTTTTGTGCTCCCGTCTGGACCTAAGAAGGGTCTGGCTCCAGCTAAGTCCACTATCAGCAAGTGGATCCATCAGGCTGTGGTACAGGCCTACTCTGCTAAGGGGAAGGAGCCTCCCTTCCGCCTTACTGCTCATTCTACTCGTGCTATTGGTGCTTCTGTTGAACAAGTTTGCAAGGCCTCCACTTGGTCTTCTGTTCATACTTTTTCTAAGTTTTACTAGGTTGATGTTAAGGCCTCAGCTGATGCTGCTTTTGGTCGCAAAGTTATGCAAGCGGCAGTGGTTTAAACTGTCTGCTTTTACTTTTGGGGATCCCACCCTACCTTATGGACACGGCTATTCTGGAACAGGACGTGCTGTATACTTAGAATAATACAATTCTGTAATTACTCATCTGTAGAATTGGTATTATACGTATACAGCACGTCCTGTTCCACCCCACCCTTGTTATTATTTTTAGTTACCTCTTTATGGTGATTGTTCTTCAATATTGATAATGGTTATAATTCTCCCGGCTTAATTTTAACTGCTTTTCAATACTGGGGAATTTGTGGGAGGTCCCTGGTATATATGGGGCCGGGAGGAGCCACTTTTCTGTCTGCAGTCCAGCGCCATCTAGTGGATGTATTACCCAAGAGTAAGGAATATATTCTGAAACAGGACGTGCTGTATACGTAGAATACCAATTCTACAGGTGAGTAATCACAGAATTGTATTTTTTCAGAATTTTCTTAGTCTGGTAAATATCAAGAAGTAGGGTGGAGATTTCCTCAGAAACCCTAGTCCTAGTACCTTTCGAGGTCCCCTCCTGCTCTGAACCCTCCACACCAAATCCCTCGAGGATACCTGACGCTCACTAACATCCGCCTCCAAAGTTCGATTGTTGGGAACAGAAGGCGGGAATTAGGGAATAAGGGAAGAGGATAACTGGGGGTATGCCAGAGAACCCTGATTGCGGAGACTAAGAACCGGCTCACCTCTCGACCGGGAAGCCTGGAACCTAAGGACCAACCTGGTTTTCACTAGAGCCTCTATAAAGGTGAGGATAGGCTGGGCTGCAGGGAGGCCCCAGGTCAGGTGACCTAGGAGTGGGTTTTGCAAGTTCTGGGTAGGAGACAGACCAGAGCTGGACTGGAAAGTTAAACCAGCTGAAGTCGTGGCTGACAAAACAGGAACAAAGTCATAAACAGGCCGAGGTTGAGGGCAGGCAGAACAGAATCGAAATCGTAAACAGGCCGAGGTCGAGGGCAGGCAGAATAGGATCAAAGTCGTAAACAAGCCAAGGTCGAGGGCTGGCAGAACAGGAACAAAGTCGTAACAAGCCGAGGTTGAGGGCAGGCAGAACAGGATCGAAGTCGTAAACAAGCCAAGATCGAGGGCTGGTAGAACAGGAACAAAGTTGTAACAAGCCGAGGTCGAGGGCGGGCAGAACAGGATTGAAGTCGTGAACAGGCCGAGGTCGTGGGCAGGCAGAACAGGATCAAAGTCGTAAACAGGCCGAGGTCGAGGGCAGGCAGAACAGGATCAAAGTCGTAAACCGGCCGAGGTTGTCAGGAGAGCAGGAGCGTAGTCAGGATCAAGCCAGATCGGTACACAAGAATGGAAGACTGGAACTCAGGAACAGGCAGGAGAAATGACCAACTGGCAATGGAGCTCAGGGCTCGCCAGTATTTAAGGGCCCCTGCGCAAAAGCGAGCACATTTTCGCATGCTTGCAATGCGCATCCACGCATAATCGCACATGAGCATGAATCCATTGAATTACACAGCTCACAAATGCACGCGCATAATCTCACGCTTATTGTCCATAGTGCGAAAATGCGAGTGCACAGGAAACCTTGCGCCCTCTGCTGGGAAACAATAAACAGTCCTGGTTCTATGACAGGGAGGGAGTGGGGCAACCGTCAGGGCTGCCCTGGCTAGTAGGGCCGCCTTACAAATCTCAAGGGTAAAAGCCATTTAAATTTCATAGATCCTACAGTTTTCTTTAAATAGGAGGCTGCCGCGCCTTCCAGCTCGCCATCAGTGCAAGTCTTGCAAAAGGACCTGCTCCAAGATTCCAATAACATAGTTTGGCAATTGATACACAAGCGGACAAGTCTGGATTCCCGGGGGTTAGCGTCTTTTACCTTTTCCTTCTCTTTTCTAGGATTGGAGGAGCTAAGCTGAAGGAGAGAGCGAGACGAGTAGATACACAGTAAATATCAAGTCAGTCATATGGTAAATAATGGCGGAAAGATACAGCTCACCGGTTCATCCTGGTGATGTATGTCAAAAGTAGGGATACCACGGAGCTCGCTGTTGTAGCTCCCTCTGATGTTCTGCTGTTGCTGCCCCGTTTTTCCACCTGATCGCCTCTGCAGTGAACTCCTCTGCAGCCCAAGGACGAGGAGGTGCCAGGAGTCTGCCCCCCCATTACGGCCATCCCTCCATTACGGCCAGTGAGGGGCTTCCCCCCATTACGGCCTGTGAGGGGCATTTCCCCATTAAGGCCAGGGTGCAGCATCCCCCATTACGGCCAGGGTGCAGCATCCCACCATTATGGCCAGGGCGCAGCATCCCACCATTATGGCCAGGGCGCAGCATCCCACCATTACAGCCAGGGCGAAGCATCCCACCATTACGGCCAGGGTGCAGCATCCCACCATTACGGCCAGGGTGCAGCATCCCATCATTACGGCCAGGGTGCAGCATCCCACCATTACGGCCAGATTGCAGCATCCCCCCACCATTACGGCCAGTGTGCGGCACCTCCCCCATTACGGCCAGTGTGCGGCACCTCCCCCATTACGAACAGTGCGCGGCACCTCCCCCATTACGGCCAGTGCGTGGCACCTCCCCCATTACGGCCAGTGCGTGGCACCTCCCTCATTACGGCCAGTGCGCGGCACCTCCCCCACTACGGCCAGTGCGCGGCACCTCCCCCATTATGGATAGTACGCGGCACCTCCCCCATTACGGCCAGTATGCGGCACGTCCACCATTACGGCCAGTACGCGGCACGTCCACCATTACGGCCAGTACGCGGCACGTCCACCATTACGGCCAGTGCGTGGCATCTCCACCATCACGGCCAGTGCGCGGTATCTCCACCATCACGGCCAGTGCGCGGCATCTCCACCATCACGGCCAGTGCGCGGCATCTCCACCATCACGGCCAGTGCGCGGCATCTCCACCATCACGGCCAGTGCGCGGCATCTCCACCATCACGGCCAGTGCGCGGCATCTCCACCATCACGGCCAGTGCGCGGCATCTCCACCATCACGGCCAGTGCGCGGCATCTCCACCATCACGGCCAGTGCGCGGCATCTCCACCATTACGGCCAGTGAGGGGCATCCCCCCCATTACGGCCAGTGAGGGGCATCCCCCCCATTACGGCCAGTGAGGGGCATCCCCCCCCCATTACGGCCAGTGAGGGGCATCCGCAGCCCCTGCATTACCGCACCAGCTACGTTCACCGAATCTAACGCTCTGAGGAAAGGATCAATCCTGAAACACGTGTCAGCGGAGCTTGCTACAGGACACCTTTTGCTACACTACCTTGCTTATTTAACCCTGTGCGGACCATTCAGCCTCGGTATCAGCCCTTTTGTTCAGCAACTGTGCCTCAGCATATACTTGCCAGGTATTGTAATCTTTTGACAAGAAACTATTGTAAGAACATTATTCCTCTTTGCATGGCAACAGCTTCATTACTTCATTACTTGCCATTCAGCTGATATAGCACATCTGACAAATATTTCTCTCCCGAATACTATCTGCTCTTGAGGAACCATTAGTATCAGCAATATTTACACAGTATTCGGTACTCTCTTTGTATTTTGTATATAGTGTACTTATTGGTTAAGATAATTGTGTCTTCCCTCACCCAGTGTCCATATTGCCTTCAAGTGGACCTAAACCTCTGTTTATCTTTGTATATATTGTGCTTCTGTATAAAATAAATCACTTTGTTACTTTTTGCATCTAATAGAGTTGTAGGTGTGCTTCTATTCATAGTTCTATATAGTATGTTAGGGGTATATCACCCCTTTATATATGAATCCTCTATGCTACAGTTTTCCCGGTATTTCTTTCGAGTGTGCTTACCAAATTATATTAAAAGAGTGAGGGGCATCCCCCCATTACAGCCAGTGAGGGGCATCCCCCCATTACAGCCAGTGAGGGGTATCCCCCATTACAGCCAGTGTGCGGCACCCCCCCATTACGGCCAGTGTGTGGGATCCCCCATTCCACGGCCAGTGAGGGGCATCCCCCCCATCACGGCCGATGAGGGGCATCCCCCCATCACGGCCAATGAGGGGCATCCCCCCCATTACGGCCAGTGAGGAGCACCCCCCATTACAGCCAATGAGGGGCATCCCCCCCATTACGGCCAATGAGGGGCATCCCCTCCCCATTACGGCCAGTGAGGGGCATCCCTCCATTACGGTCAATGAGGGGCATCCCCCCCATTACGGCCAGTGAGGGGCATCCCCCCATTACAGCCAGTGAGGGGCATCCCCCCATTACAGCCAGTGCATGGCATCTCCCTCATTACAGCCAAAGAGGGGCATTCCACCTCCCTTCCCGAGAAAGCTAAACACACATCACACCGCACTCTTACCTCCACTCTGACGTTATGAGGCTCCTCCCTTTGGAGTCCCGCCCACCCGCTGGACGACCAATGAACTAAAGGCTGAAAAAAAAAGCAGCAGGGGGAAGACGTATGAGCGCTCGGTTACACACTCGGAGCTGTAAGCGAGGTGACGGCGCGGGACAAGGGCCAGAAAGCGGGATTGTCCTGTGAAAATAGGGACAGTTGGGAGGGGACAGTTTCCAGTCAATGACTCCCACATACACTGTCCTCTCTGGTCACCATAACAACAGCTGGGGGGGGGGGGGGGCAAGTGAGTATCAGTTTATAAATGGGGTGCAATGAGCGGCCAGGAGAACACAAGACCATAGGCCGCAATGTATGAGCGGGATACAGAGGTGTCCTCACGCATGGGGGCGGCCATGTTTGTGGGGCCTTGCGTCTCCTCACTAATCTCACCCGAACACTTCCCGCTATAATATATGTCTACCCCTCCCGGTTTCTATGGTAACGTATCGCTCACCACCGGGGACGCCTCAGCCTCTGACCGCCAGACACACGCCCCGCCCACCTTCAGCCTGCCCCGCAAAACAAGCAGAGCAACAAGCTGCGCATGCGCCGGATCAGGGGGAACCGAAGCCATTACCAATGAGCCCTCCTCAACCCCGCCCACCACAGCAAAGGGCACGCCCACTCTATGTAGAGGTATGTAAGCTCGGTACAGGCAAGCTATAACAAGAGGCGGGGTCAGTATATCACGGCCCCGCCCTCTTTAGCCGCGTCATACACACCTGTAAGTGTTGCTGGGGGCGGAAGTGTGCGAGTCCCGAGGCGGAAGTAGCAGAAGGTGTTTCCGGTGCGTGTAAGTGCGGCTTTAACCCTTCACCTGCCCGGAATCTGTTCTCTATCCCCGGGGGTCCTGATATGGGATGTCCCTGCACCTTTCCCTGGTCTTATGGCGCATGTGCGGCCTCTCCTGTGATTTGGGATATCCCTGCACCTTTCCCTGGTCCTATGGTGCTTGTGCGGCCTCTCCTGTGATTTGGGATGTCCCTGCACCTTTCCCTGGTCCTATGGTGCATGTGCGGCCTGTCCTGTGATTTGGGATGTCCCTGCACCTTTCCCTGGTCCTATGGTACATGTACGGCCTGTCCTGTGATTTGGGATGGCCCTGCACCTTTCCCTGGTCCCATGGTATATGTGCGGCCTCTCCTGTGATTTGGGATGTCCCTGCAACTTTCCCTGGTTCTATGGTACATGTGCGGCCTGTCCTGTGATTTAGGATGTCCCTGCACCTTTCCCTGGTCCTATGGTGCATGTGCGGCCTGTCCTGTGATTTGGGATGTCCCTGCACCTTTCCCTGGTTCTATGGTATATGTGCGGCCTGTCCTGTGATTTGGGATGCCCCTACACCTTGCCCTGGTCCTATGGTATATGTGTGGCCTCTCCTGTGATTTGGGATGTCCCTGCACCTTTCCCTGGTTCTATGGTACATGTGCGGCCTGTCCTGTGATTTGGGATGTCCATGCACCTTTCCCTGGTCCTATGGTATATGTGCGGCCTGTCCTGTGATTTGGGATGTCCCTGCACCTTTCCCTGGTCCTATGGTACATGTGCGGTTTCTCCTGTGATTTAGGATGCCCCTGCACCTTTCCCTAGTCCCAGTGGTGGTGTTGCCTCACGGATCTTCATGATCCCAGTGGTGGTGTTGCCTCACGAACCTTCATGATCCCGGTGGTGGTGTTGCCTCACGGATCTTTATGATCCTATTGGTGGTGTTGCCTCACGGATCTTCATGATCCCAGTGGTGGTGTTGCCTCACGGATCTTCATGATCCCAGTGGTGGTGTTGCCTCACGGATCTTCATGATCCCAGTGGTGGTGTTGCCTCACGGGTCTTCATGATCCCAGTGGTGGTGTTGCCTCATGGATTTTCATGATCCCAGTGGTAGTGTTGCCTCACGGATCTTCATGATCCCAGTAGTGGTGTTGCCTCACGGATCTTCATGATCCCAGTGGTGGTGTTGCCTCACGGATCTTCATGATCCCTGTGGTGGTGTTGCCTCACGGATCTTCATGATCCCAGTGGTGGTGTTGCCTCACGGATCTTCATGATCCCAGTGGTGGTGTTGCCTCACGGATCTTCATGATCCCAGTGGTGGTGTTGCCTCACGGATCTTCATGATCCCCGTGGTGGTGCTGCCTCCTGGGTCTTCATGATCCCAGTGGTGGTGTTGCCTCACAATTCTTCATGATCCCAGTGGTGGTGTTGCCTCATGAACCTTCATGATCCCAGTGGTGGTGTTGCCTCACGGATCTTCATAATCCAAGTGGGGGTGTTGCCTCATGGACCTTCATGATCCCAGTGGTTGTGTTGCCTCATGGACCCTCATGATCCCAGTGGTGGTGTTGCCTCATGGACCTTCATGATGCCAGTGGTGGTGTTGCCTTGTGGACCTTCATGATCACAGTAGTGGTGTTGCCTCGTGGACCTTCATGATCCCAGTGTTGGTGTTACCTCATGGTCCTTCATGATCCCAGTGGTTGTGTTGCCTCATGGATCTTCATGATGTCAGTGGTGGTGTTGCCTTGTTGATCTGCAATGATCCCAGTGGTGGTGTTGCCTCGTGGACCTTCATGATCCAAGCAGTGGTGTTGCCTCTTGGACCTTTATGATCCTAGTGGTGTTGTTACCTTATGGACCTTCATGATGTCAGTGGTGGTGTTGCCTTGTGGATCTTCAATGATCCCAGTGGTGGTGTTGCCTCATGTATCTTCATGATCACAGTGGTGGTGTTTCCTTGTGGACCTTCAGGATCCCAGTGGTGGTGTTTCCTCATGTATCTTCATGAACTCTGTGGTTGTGTCTCATGGATCTTCATGATCCCAGTAGTGGTGTTGCCTCACGGACCTTTGTGATCCCAGTGGTGGTGTTGCCTCACGGACCTTCATGATCCCAGTGGTGGTGTTGCCTCACAGAATCTTCATGATTCCAGTGGTGGTGTTGCCTCACGGACCTTCGTGATCCCAGTGGTGGTGTTGCCTCACGGACCTTCGTGATCCCAGTGGTGGTGTTGTCTCACGGACCTTCATGATCCCAGTGGTGGTGTTTCCTCACGGACCTTCGTGATCCCAGTGGTGTTGTTGCCTCACGGACCTTCGTGATCCCAATGGTGGTGTTGCCTCACGGACCTTCATGATCCCATTGGTGGTGTTGCCTCACGGACCTTTCGTGATCCCAGTGGTGGTGTTGCCTCATGGACCTTCGTGATCCCAGTGGTGGTGTTGCCTCATGGACCTTCGTGATCCCAGTGGTGGTGTTGCCTCATGGACATTTGTGATCCCAGTGGTGGTGTTGCCTCATGGACCTTCATGATCCCAGTGGTGATGTTGCTTCATAGACCCTTATAACCCCAGTGGTGATGTTGCCTCATGGACCTGATTCGGATGCCCCGCTGTTATTCCCCCTCCAGGGGCACTGACCTTTGTTAATAACAGTGGCCGCATTCCCTTTCTTTTGGGTTGTGCGCACACTCCTGCGCCCTGCTTTCTTATAGGCTGGGAGCAGGAGTGAAGGGGATGTGGCCACTTCCGCTCCCAATGCCGGACTCTGCGTGGAAGCACAGCAGTTTCATGAACTCAGTGGTGGTTTTACCTCATGGATCTTCCTCGCATCTCCTAATCCCTTCCTGCCTATCTCACCCCTGGTGACCAGAGGGCCCCTCCTTGCATCTCCTAATCGCTTTCGGCCTATCTCACCCCGGTGACCAGAGGATCCCTCCCTGCCCTTACACCCCCCTCCTGCTCACCAAGAACCTCTGTAGCCTCCTTCCCATCTCACCCCATATGTGTGCTGCTGGGATATCTTACCTCCTGACTTCTATATGAGGCTCCAGAGGCTGATGTCACATATCATCTCATGTCTTCCAGAGTGATGTGGACAGACGGCGAGTATCGCGCAGAGGGACCCCAACATCTCTACAGGGGGGGCACCATGATGGAGGCTCAGCAGCTCCTCCCATCACAGGGTAAGAGGCAGGGCCACTGAGCACAGCTCCATTACCACACACTTGCACCTTCTCATGGCCTCACTCTGATCTTTATGCACAGACCCCGGAGACTCTATAGTGACAACTGAGGAGGAGGGAGGTGTATCTGTGAAGAAAGAAGAGATGGAAGTTCTACAGATCAGCCCAGGTGAGTAATAAACCTTCTTTAGAAAAGATTCCCCTACTTTTGGTCACTCATCACAGTCTGGTTTCTCATAGATCTCAATACAGGGGTGTGACTCTCCTCTTTATTCGCAGACTCCGGAGACTCTATAGTGACCCATGTGAAAACTGAAGAGGAGGGAGAATTATCTGTGAAGAATGAGGAGGCGGAAGTTCCTCTGCTGATCAGCCCAGGTGAGTAATATTCCCCATGTTGGGGCATCTTCACATGCACTGTGTGTCTCATACATGTGCCCTTGAGGTATTGGCTGTGGTTGAGACATAGTCGAGGAGCAAGCTCGGTCAGCATTGGATAAGATGTAGTCACATGGGTCGTACACAGGAGCAGCGGATGAGATCTAGTGAGAAAACAAGATGCATGTGCATGGACACGCCCCCTCCTCATGTATGGGCTCACGCCATTAGAGCAGTGTCCACTACTTGAGCAGAGAGGTCGGGAAATGCAAGGCAGCAAGTTTGTCCTCGACCCCCGCATCTTCCAGAGACATTATCGGCTAGATCTCCTATCAGGTTCTTCACTGTGTGTCCCGCTTATTAATAGAAATGACTTGTTTATCCACTCCGTGGGCCGCCCTGAAGGATGATGGGAGAAAATCCTTGTTAGACCAATGTAAATAGTGTAATTAATACACAATGCCATGACAACATAAATATACCAGACAGAAAAATGACTGTAAAAATAATAAAGTGGACCCAAACCCGAGATTTGACTACCCCGGTATTTGGTCCCTGGAGTCTTAAAAGTTCCGGGGCCGCCTCATGAAAGGGGAAACGGCATATTAGAAAGCACGCCAATAAAAATGAGTCACACCTGACCCATATAACGCACAGACCATGGTATTGCGAGGCTGAGGCGCGCCCCTGTGTACCTAGGCTACACGGGTGCAACAGTAAAAAAGGCATGCAGTGGATGTACTCGATCTTGGTCCCCATCGGCGCCCCCTTTACATAAGCAGACCCATACGGCAGATGTTCTTATGCACAACAGGCGTTTATACATGGAATGGCAAGTCAGCCCAATGTGTCGGGTCTCTCATCGCAAATATGTGGATGTCCCCAGACAAAGATGCATAACTATAGAGGATCCTTCGGTGGGCTCCAGCACTAAGCACTGTGGTCTCAGCACTTATGGGCGGGCCCCAGCTTGGAGACGCAATGGCCCAGTTCAACTAATGGCAGTTGGGGGGCAGCCAGGTGAATGTGCAGCTCTGCAGGTCCCTGATGTGCTCCTGGCTCACCTTCATTCCTCCCTGCAGCTTGATTTATGGGAAGAAATCCTCATCCCAGTCATATGGAGAAATGTTAGCCCGGGGTACAGAAAACATTTCAGTCGAATCCCATAGAAGAGGGGGGACACGTAAAAGAGGAACAACCACCTTCATATGTGGGCCAATTTAATGGCCCAATTGGGTGGTGTTGACCTAACTGGATAGCCTACAAAAACTCACCTTTCCCGGAGGTCCCACACTACTTCACATAGGCTGGGGGGTGGGAGCACGCTGCAGACCACAGGGAGGCCTGGGATGTAGCAGCTCTCTATGTACAAGCTCTGGCTGACACAGGACTCTGTGCCATGAACGAAAGAGGAACTTTTCCCTATATCCAGTCCAGGTCGTCCCAGAGTGATGACATGTGGTATTCCGCCCCCAGGAGGCGCTCGACTGCAAGATCAAAAGCTGTCGCTCCTCCCAGCCCCCTTTAAAAGCCGGTGTCTCTCTACCATTTCCCAGTGTTCATCTTGCAGTCTGGCTGCTGAAGATTGTTGTATACTCTCTCTTTGGCAGCTGAGCGGGGCCTCCTAGCCCGTCGGCCGCTGTGGACCCTATTACCACAGATCCCGTGTGACCCACTATAGCCTCCCAGCCGCGGCTGATCGGGACTGTGACGGTAGGCAGAACGCCGGGGTCAGACGTTTTTGGCAGAGCTAGGCTCTGGGCCGTAGACCCTGATTAATGGGTAGCCGGCCATAGGCTGATGGTGAGCCTACTGGGGGGGGAAAACCACATTATGCCTACTGGCCTCATGTCCCCCCCTGTCCCACAAGCTTTTTTGTTGCTGTGAACGTGTTTTTCACTTTATTTTTACTGTGTGCGATACCTCCCTCGCTCCCTGGAGTGCTCTTATGCTGTGAGTGGGGGGCGCCGCCTGCACGGTCTGGGCTGACAGGATGCGGAGGTGCGGCTGCGCTTGGCTGAGGCAATTGCGGCCCTTGTCCCCACCATTGCGGGGGCTCGTTTCATGGCGCTGGGGGGGCGCACGATTGCGCTTTTCGCGTAGCCACCATGCGGCCCGCCCCTCGAACGCGCCGAGGCTGCTGCATGGTCGGCTGCCTGCGCCATCTTGTCCTGCTGCTCCTGCCGTCCTGCTTGGGACCCCTCCCTTTGGTGTTGCTACTGTCGGTGTCGTGAGTCCCTCTTATTATTATGACTATATTATTGATTTTTGTGCATGCTCATGTGCTTGATACTGATGGCCCTCTTGTTTTGTGTCTTTTAGGTGGGCCCATTGATTGAGGGTTGTGGTTCCTCCCGGTCTCCCCGCCCCCCTCTACCTTTTATTAAGAGGGATCACATAAGAGGGATTATATAAGAGGGATAATTAGGTTTGGGCCGTCAGTGCCTTGTAACCTGCTTACAAAATTGTATCTAATCACCATAATGGAGGCATCTGGGGATAGTGAGCTAGGGGCCCCATCTGGGCGGGTGAAGCTCTGCCCCTTGTGCAGTGCAAGCCCTCTGGGCGGATTCAGCACTGTTTACCACTTGCGCCAGGAGTGTCATTTTGGACCATGATCAGGCGGGCGTACCTGCCCCTAGCCCTTCATTGACTGCGGCCTCTCCAGATCCCCCGCTGCAGCAGTCAGCCCCCAGTGAGGGGGAAGCCAGCAGGGGGTCCCATGTTGATTTGGCATACAGGGTGGCCAGTCTCGAGAGACAGATCTCGCGAACGGCTCCTAAGAAGGCAACGAGTAAGAAACGGCACATTGAGCCTGTTTACTCGGATAATGAGGATGATCTTTTTTATGGTCTGGGCTCTGTGGAGGAAGGTGAGTTGCCAGATGATTCCCGTTCCACTGCAGATTATTCTGCTGGCAAGGACAGTTTGTCTGGTTCCTCCTCGGATAGGATGCGTGGCTCCCTGATGATACGGAGAAGTTGCTTGATTCAGTTTTTGAGACGTTACACATTGTCCCTCCAAGAGCGGCTAAGAGGAAGCAGGGTGATATGTTTAGGCCTGAAAGACAGAGGTGAGTCTTTCCAGAGCAGACCCATTTTTCTAATATGATTTTCAAGGAATGGGAAAGGCCTAACAAGCTACCGTCAGTGCCTAAGGGCCTGGATAGGCGGTATCCCTTCCCTGAGGAGCTGGTCCGGCTATGGTCTCGTCCTCCCGAGGTGGATTCCCCTGTGTCGGGGTTGTCCAACACTACTGTTATGCCTTCACCTGATACCGCTTCCTTAAGTGATCCAGCTGACAAGCGCATGGATCAACTGGTCTGTCATGCCTTCACCCTTGCTGGTGCCTTGTTTCGTCCTGTGTGTGCCGCGCCCTCACCCATCCGGGTGGGGGGGGCGGCTTCTGCTATTTGCTCATATCTGGAGACGGCGCGCCTCGGATCGGTGGATTCAGGAGGTGGTGTCCTCTGGTTACAAAATATAGCTGGCAGTCAGGCCGCCCACAAAATTTCTTCGGTCTCGGATATCCCAGAACCCTTTGAAGGCACAGGGCCTGAGAATGGCTGTGCAACACCTCCTGCGGTTAGGTGTGATTTGTCCTGTACCTCGTCAGGAACAGGGTCAAGGCTTCTACTCCAATCTGTTCACGGTTCCCAAGAAGGACGGAACATTGAGGCCTATCCTGGGCCTGAAAGGTCTTGACAGGTTTGTCAGAGTCAGACATTTCCGCATGGAAACCTTACGGTCTGCGGTGAGCTCGCTTCAGCCCGGAAACTTCATGACCACGGTGGACATCAGGGATGCTTCTGCACATCCCGATATTCCAGGGGCATCAGAAGTTCCTGAGGTTTGCTCTGGAGGATCAGCATCACCAGTTTGTGGCACTGCCATTCGGGATATCCTCAGTCCCCCGTGTCTTCACCAAGGTGCTGGCGGGCATCATGGCTATCCTGAGGATAGCCCTATCTGGACGATTTGCTGATTGTGGCTCAGTCTCTTCAGCAGGCCGAGAGCGATACCCAGATGGTGTTTTCCATTCTCGAGGATTTCGGCTGGGTAGTCAATTACCCAAAGTCTTTTATCACTCCCTCAACAGGGAGGTCCTTCCTGGGCATGACGATAGACACCTCTCAGGTCAAGGTCTTTCTGCCACAGAATACCCATAAATCTCCTGGAGCTGAGAGTGATCCAGAGTGGTCTCTCGGCAACAAGACCTTTCACACTCTGTGTCTCCGCTGGGGTCAGCCGGACGTGGACCTGTTTGCGTCCAGATACAATCACAAGCTTCCAAGGTTCATCTCCTTTTCAAGAGATCCTCTGGCCTTTGCCACAGACGCTCTGGCAAATCCCTGGACAGAGTTCAGGCTCCTTTATGCATTCCCTCCGTTTCCGCTCCTGGGCCGAGTGCTGCGCAAGATAGCCAAGGAGAGGGTACCAACCATCCTGGTGGCTCCTCGCTGGCCGAGAAGGAGTTGGTTTGCGGATATAATTCAGATGTCAGTGAACGCTACATCATGCCCGATGACCCAGGGCTTCTCACTCAGAGGTCGCTGCCGCACCCCAATTTACTATTGAAACCTCAATCCTGACGGAGAAGGGTCTGTCGGCCACGGTTGTGCATATTAAGGGGTCCCTCCTGGTCCTGGGGTCCCTAGTGTAAATTTGTTAACCTCAAATCCTCCCACCGGGACTTTTAACCCTTTCAGTGCCAGCCTACCTGCAGCATTTGCCGCTCCCTGTTGCCAGACCATGTTTCACTATTTTGCGCTACACATGTTCAACTGTCATTTTTGAAAGGATTTCCAGGGATTTCCCAGGAAAATGATATATTGTTTTTTGAGTCTGGGCTTTAACATGAAATGTCTTGTTTGTAATTTTTAGGTGTATTCTCAATATTTTTGGGTGAAATATGTGAAAAAAAATAAAAAAAATTTTTTTTACAATTGTAGTGTTTTTTTGTAAAAAAAAATGTAAGTTTGTCAATAAAATCTTATTGCGTGTGAAATCCCAATTTCTCCCGGTTACAGCGATACCACATATGTATAGGTAGACACCCTTTCCTGCCCAGGAGACTCCCCCAAACTGAAATAGCGCTTTAGGGGATTTTCAGAAAAAATACAACTGTGATATGCGCTATGCGCACCTTGCAGTTTTACCAGAAAAACAACCCTTTACATTTGAAATACCCCCAACAAACTGTATATTCTCTGGAAGTACACACCTTAAGCTTTCTAGGTGTACCAAGCATGTTGATGTGCCCATAGTTTTCTGGAAGTAATTCCTCAATGTATTCTTTGGTTGCAAAGAGTTTCCCAAAAAAATGGATAAAAAAGAAGAATCAAAGCCACATTTTCCTAAAAAAAAACTATATACAAACAAGAAAAAACAAGTTTAATCTGAAAAAGCAACATTCCCCGAACAGAACAACACAACACCCAACATGCATAGGTTCTGTCAAGGGAAGAGTTGCCAAACACCCCAAAGTAAAGCATTTGCGTAACGGTAATTTTACTTGAAAATTTCAGTTCTGCAGACAAAGTGCGCACCTTGCGATTTTTCAACCAAAACAACCATTTACATTTGGAATATTCCCCATAAACCATATATTCCCTGAAAGTACACATGTTAAGCTTACTAAGCGTACCCAGCTTGTTGTAGTGGGCTCATCTTTCTGGAATTAATTCCTCAAAGAATTCTTTGGTTGCGCAGGGTTTCCCTAAAAAATGTATAAAAAAGCTGAATAAAAAACACCTTTTCCTAAAATATAAATATGCAAACCAGAAAAAACAAGCTAAGTCTGAAAGCGCAAGGTCTCTCGAACAGAACAATACCCAACATGCAGAGGTACTATTAACCCTTTTAATTGCCAGCCTACTTGAGATTTTGTCACCCTCTGTTGACAGGTCATTTTTCCCCATTTTGCGCCATGTTTTGCGCCATTTTTGCGCCATGTTTTGCTGTAATTTTCAGGAAAATTATATTTATATTTTTTTGCAGCAGAGTTTAGGCTTTAACATGAAATGTCTTGTTTGTACATTTTATTTTGTTTTTACAATATTATTAAGTAAAAAAAATAAATAAATAAATAAAAACATTTTTAGAAAATTGACTCCTTTATTTTAAATAAAAAATGTATTTTATTAAGGAAAAGCATATTGCATGTGAAAGCCCCATTTCTACCGATTAGAACGGTACCACATATTTATCGGTAGCCCCCCGTTCCTGCCCAGGAGACCCCCCTAACTGAAACAAGTAATCTATAACATTTACAAATAAAATACAACTACCATCCACACTACAAAGGGTTAAATCGAGAAACAAAAATGACATAGGGTCCCCCCTCCCTGCCACCTCCCCCAGCCTTGTGAACTGGTATAGGGGTCATGGACCCCTTACCAGTTCACAAGGGGTTAAATGTAAAAAAAAAACAGACACACACAAAGAGAAAAAATTATTTTATTTTTTTATTTTTAATACTCCCCTCCCATCCATCCTGGAGCACTGTGTCCCTCGGCAATCACTGGCTTCTGCTCACCTGCTGGAAGCCTTTTATAGCTGCTGGATGACAGAACACAAAGGGTTAATTCAAAGAAAAATGACATAGGGTTCCCCTTCCGGGGAGGAGGACCCCATTTTTTTTTGGATTTTTAAGGGTTAAAAACCCTTAAAAATCCCCCCCAAAAAAATGACGTGGGGTCCCCCTTACCCAAAGTAACCAGCCCGGGACCAGCTATGGGGGCTTGTAGGCACAGAGTGGGGGGGGCAGCTTTTGTGGCCCCCCCACCCTGCAGCCTACGAGCCCACATAGCCTATGTGGGCCCGGGCTCTTCTGCCCCCCCCGGGCTTTGGGGGAGGCAGGTAAGGGGGGTTCCGAGGGTTAATGGCAAGTCACCTGCTAGAGTAGGTGACTTGCCACCCCCCCCCAGCCTTGTGAACTGGTATAAGGGGTCACATGGACCCCTTACCAGTTCACAAGGGGTTAAATGTTGAAAAAAAAACTCAGACACATAAAAAAAAATTTTTATTTCTTTTTAATTCTTTATTATTTTTATTTTTTTTACTTTACTCACCTCCGATCCTGTGTCCCCCGGCGATCTCCGCTGACAGCCTGCTCGCTGTTTGGAACAGAGAGCCTGGGGAGGAGGGGGGGGGCCATCACACCCCTCTCCTCCTCCTCTGCTCCGTGCTCCAAGCACCGAGCAGACTGATTCAGTCTCGGGGGGCTTAGGCAGAAGAAGCCGGCTGCTGGTGACATCACAATGATTTTCTGCCCTCTCCTCGCCACCGAAGAGGCTGGGGGGGCGATCGGAGGCCCCCCCCCCCCCCCCAGTGAAGAGAAGACCCGGAGGGAGGCAGCGCGACCACAGGTAAGCAGATGTCATTTTTATTTTTTTACAGTCAGCAGCTGCTGCCGAATCGCGGGGGGGGGGGGCTATTCCGGGGGCTCTCCTGGAGCCATCCGACCCCCCATGGGGGATCAGATGGCACCAAATTAAAGAGGAGACCCGGCCGGATCCAACGAGGGGTTTTTTTTATACTAGGAGCAGGGAAAGTCGAGCACGTAACACCTACAGACTTGGCACTTAAGGCCCAGCCAAGCCAGCACGTAGGTGTTACGTGCTTGGCACTTAAAGGGTTAAGGGGCATCCCAGGTTGCTTAGGCGTAAATTCCCTGCGGTCTTGCGACTGACCACAAAAATTCACCATATGGAGGCACCGCAGGATACTGGGCTCGGGCTCCCTCTGGGACAATCCGGGCCATATGTGGGGTATCCCTTACGGGGGAGAATGTACTGATCTGTATACCATGCGCACAAAAGGTAACGCGGCAGTCTGGTACCCAGCCTTCTGGGTCGGCTCCTCCCGCTTCATCTCCTTCCCCTCCCCACTGGATCCGTACCCCAAGTGACATTGGTGCCAGCAGGGAGTCGCTCTCTGATGTTTGGGCTAAGTTGGCCAGCATCGAGAAAATTATTGCTAGCACGGTGGGCAAGAAGGCCCAGGCTAAAAAGAGACATTTGTCGTCGGCCCAGCCCTTGTGGGATGTTGACGATGATTCCGCTGATTTGTCAGATTATTCCCCGTTAGAGGAGGGGGAATTGTATCAGGAAACAAAGGCTGACAATGTTCAGTCTGGGAATGCCGATGTCGGGCAGGCGCTGGGGGATGCTGTAGATACAGCCACTGTTTTGTCAAATTTATTAGGTGTTTGATATTGAACCGTAGATACAGCCACTGTTTTGTCAAATTTATTAGGTGTTGGATATTGAACCGCCTGAGGCGCCCCCTCTCAAGAGGCCTGCAAGCCCCGTCTGGAATTCCCTACCCAGGGTCACTTTGATGCGCTGATCCTTAGAGAATGGGAGAGGCCCAGTCGGCTTCCTGGTGTTCCTCGGGGATGGGATAAGAAGTATCCTTTTCCGGTGGAGGCGGTAAAGCGCTGGTCTTCTCCTCCTGAGGTCGACGCGCCAGTTTTAGGTTTGACCAACTCTTCTGTGCTGAACACCCCTGACGCCACTTCCCTTATGGATGGCGAGGATAAACGCCTTGATCAGATGGTGTGCCACGCATTTGCCAACGTGGGCTCGGCCCAGCGACCTGTTAGTGCATCTGCCCTGGTGTCGCTTGCTACCAGGTCTCTTATCAGGGACTGGCTGAATAACGCTCAGTTTGATCCAGCTGGCGCTGAGTTCACTATCCTTAAGAGATGCGAGTTGTTCATGGATTTTGTCATGGCTGCGATGGAGGATTCTATTGTCGTGTGTAGTAGGACTTCTGCCTTACTGGTGGCTATGCGCAGATTGGTCTGGCTCCGCCAGTGGACAGCGGACGTTGGGGCCAAGAAGTCGCTCACAGCTCCTCCCTTCTTGGGATTGCGGCTGTTTGGAGATAAATTGGATGCTGTTGCTAAAGGAGGTAAGTTGCCTCAGCGAAGGAAACAGCACCGCCCCTTTCGAGGGGCCAGAGCGGCTAGGGGTTTGGCCTTCTCGGGTGTCAGGGGCTCATCCTGGAACAGAGGCAGAGGTCGGGCACGTCCCGCGGCTGCCTGGGGTTCCAAGCCCAAGCCTGCCGTTAAACCGGCTCAGCAATGAAGGGGCGCCCTTACCCGCAAGGGTGGGGGGACGGCTGCGGCTCTTCTTCCAGGTCTGGGCCTGGGAGGTCACAGACAATTGGATCTTGGAAGTGGTCTCCTTCGGGTACAAACTGGAGTTCGATTACTGGCCGTCCCCCAAGATTCTTAAGGTCTCGGGTGCCCTCGGACCCTCAGGCTGCACAGGGGCTCCTGTTAGCAGTAAAAAACCTTCTGGACAAGGGGCTACTCCAACCTTTTCACGGTTCCCAAAAAGGAGGGTTCGGTGAGACCAATTCTAGATCTCAAGGTTCTCAACAGGTTTATCTGAGCCAAAAAGTTCCGCATGGAGACGCTGCGCTCGGCTATCAATTCCCTTCGCCAAGGGGATTTTATGACATCCATAGACATCAAGGATGCGTATCTGCATGTTCTGATTTTTCAGGCACAGATTCCTCCGGTTTGCGGTGGAGGATCAACATTATCAATTTGTAGCTCTTCCCTTCGGTCTGACCTCGGCGCTGAGGGTCTTCACCAAGGTCTTGGAGGGAATAATTGCTCTGCCCAGAGCGCAGGGCATTAGCATTGTGCCTTATCTGGACGACCTGTTGATCTCAGCGTCTTCCCTCCGTCAGGCGGAGCTGGACACCCACCAGGTGGTGTCGACCCTGGAGAGGTTCGGGTGGGTGATCAACTGCACCAAGTCTTCTCTCTCTCCGTCTCGTGTGATTTCATTTCTGGGCATGAATCTGGATACCATTCGGGTAGGTAGGGAGGGTCTCGCAGCAGGAGTGCCCTCAGGGAAGTCTCTCTGATCCTGCACTGGGCAGAGAGCAATGTTGCATTTCGGCAGTTTACATTCCGGGAGTGGAGAACACGGAGGCGGATTCCCTGAGCAGGGGATCCTCTCGCCAAGGAGAGTGGTCTCTCAACCCCGAGGTTTTTCTAGATCTTTGCCGCAAGTGGGGGACTCCGGAGGTGGATCTCTTTGCCTCGAGGCACAATCACAAACTTCCGGCCTTTGTGTCTCTTTCTCAGGATCCTCTGTCTCTGGCAGTGGATGCCTTGTCACTGGCTTGGAAGGAGTTGGGTTTTCTGTACCTGTTTCCACCCGTCTCCATGCTGGGCAAGGTAGTTCGCAAACTGGTTCTAGAAGGGGCACCAGCGATTCTGGTGGCTTCAAAGTGGCCAAGAAGGGTTTGGTACGCAGACGTCACAAGGATGGCCGTAGATCAGTACAGGCTTCCCTTGTTGCCGGATCTGCTATCTCAGGGTCATCTGCTTTACCCCAATTTACAAACGCTGGCTTTGATGGCTTGGCTGCTGAAACCTTCATCTTGAAAGAGGAAGGTTTGTCTGAGGCTGTTGTTCAGACCTTGATTAGGGCTAGGAAGCGGTCCTCTTCTGGCATTTACTATAGGACTTGGAGGTCCTATATTGATTGGTGTGAGGCTAGGGCCTTGCCTTGCAGGGTGTTTTCGATACCCAGGATTTTGGAGTTTCTTCAGCATAATCTGGATCTTGGGTTCCAGCTTAGTACCTTGAAAGGACAGGTTTCTGCTCTGTCGGTTTTCTTCCAGAGGTCTTTTGCCGTACACCCGCTGGTTAAGACCTTTTTCCAAGGGGTCTCGCATGTGCGGCCCCCTCGGAAGGCTGTAGTTCCTGTTTGGGATTTGAATTTGGTTCTTTCGGCTCTGCAGGGTCCTCCTTTTGAGCCGTTACAGGATATTGCTCTTTCGGTTCTCACTCAGAAGGTTGCTTTCTTGGTGGCTATTACCTCTGTTCGACGTGTCTCTGAGTTGGCGGCTCTGTCGATTCAGGCCCCTTACTTTGAGAGACACCAGGATAATGTAGTTTTTCGTTTTAAGCCGGATTTCTTTCCTAAGGTGGTGTCTGCTTCCACCTCAATCAGGATATTGATATATTCCTTGTGTCCTAAGCCTGGCAATGACAAGGAGAGGATTTTGCACAATTTGGATGTGGTTCGCTGTGTTAAGTACTATTTGGTGACTACTTCTTTCCGCAAGACGGATGTCTTTTTCGTGGTGCCCTGCGGGCCCAGGAAAGGTTTGGCACCTGCTAAGTCTACGATTTGCAAATGGATTTGTCAGGCCATTGTTGGGGCCTATTCTGCTAAGGGGAGGACTCCTCCTTTTAGGGTCACTGCGCACTCTACTCGTGCGGTTGGTTCGTCCTGGGCTTTTCAGCACCAGGCTTCTGTTGAACAAGGCTGCTACTTGGTCTTCCGTTCATACTTTTTCCAAGTTTTACAAGGTTGATGTGCGGGCTTCAGCTCTGTGGTCAGAGCCATCAAGTATTACCTGGTTGCGACTGAATCCTTCAGGAAATCGGATTTGCTTTTTGTCTTAACAGAGGGCTCTAGGAAAGGTTTGCCACCAGCCAAGTCCACTCTCAGTAAGTGGATCAGACACCCCATTTTTGTTTTACCGCTCATTCTACTAGAGCTATTGGTGCTTCCTGGGCTTTTCAGCACCAGGCATCTGTTGAACATGTTTGTAAGGCCGCCACTTGGTCTTCAGTTCATACCTTTACCAAGTTTTACAAGGTTGGTGTTAGGTCCTCAGCTGATGCTGTCTTTGGCCGAAAGGCGCTTCAGGCGGTAGTGAAATGAACTACATGCTGTTCCGCACTGGGGATCCCGCCCTAATGGACACTCCCGACAGAATGCCATTGGCCCGAACTCGTGCTGTTAGGTCCTGATACAATGCCATGATCTTAGAGGTGATGTTAGGCCCAAGGCCAATTTGAGTGAGGGTAGCTCTAAGGAAGCACCAGCTTACTCTGTAGAACACCTTCCCGGCGTCACAGGAGAGGGTGCATGCTGGAACGCCAATGTCATGGACGTGTGCGATAAGGTACAACAATTTGTGTTATCTCGGACTGGGATGAATCCCACCCGATCCAGGTGGGTCAGGTGTGGGATCAGTGGTTGGATCAGTCTGGTGGCAAACAATTTCAAATCAATGTTAAGGAGATAGGCCTTAGGGATCGCAACGATTGTGGCTTCTAGGCCTTGCTTCGGGAAAGGTTTGTCTCCCTCTATACGATTAAAGGCCCTCACCAGTAAGGGAGTGAGTTGCATTGCTAGGGTCTTGTAGAACCTAGGAGTGAAGCCATCTGGACCTGGGACCTTCCCTGTTGGGGCTTCTTTAATGGCTCTCAGGACCTCTAGTTCCATGAAGGAAGCCTCCAGTTCGGCGGAGGAGTCCTCAGAGATTGTCGGGAGTGGAGTCTTGGCTACTTAGTCCCATATGTTTACCTCTAGTGTCTTGGCCGAGGCCAGAGACAGGTTCGGTTGGAGAATGTCAAGATCATTATAGGGGCACTTGAACACCTCCTGGGATTTTATCTAATATAATTAGAGCGTATTCCTGCTGAGTGAAAACTCAAAAAGCTGCTCTGGAGGTGGGTCCTGTTTGTGTTCATGATGTCCCGTTGATGTCCAATGGCTGAACAGGGGGCAGAGGGAGTTATAGACTGCCAAACCTCAGATCAGGGAACCTCCTTCAGCAGAGAGGAGTCCAAGTGTGATTCGGCCTCAAGGGGCCAGGCAAAGGGGAAAAGTTATGGCTCATTAGTGTTCTGCTTTTCATGCTCTGTCGCCCGGCGGGGGCCCCTCCCCTCCCCTCTAGAAGGCCTTTATTGCATCCCTCCTCACAGGTCTTCCGGCGGCAGGTCCAGGACTGGCACAAGCCAATCCGGGACCTGGATCGGGTTAGTCTCCGGGAATGCAAAGAGTGATGGAAGCTGGTCAGTGGCCCTCAGGGTGAAGGATCTCCCCATTCCTACGGACAATCAGGTGTAACCTAAACCCCCATTGGTTATTGGCCCCTTGCTGTTGGATCACCCCTAAGGGGGGCTTCAGCAGGTGTCTCATTTGGTGTGTCCTGAGAGACAGGTTGGGCGGACCACAATGGATGAGCCTTCAAATCTAGTTGGACCCCCCTCCCAAGCTTTGCTCAGAATGTCATCCTTAGTTTTGTAGAAATAAATCCTGCAGACCACATCTCTGGACCCGGCCCCAGAAAGACAGAGCTGCGAGGAAGACCAGATGGTGCCGGCTGAGGAGAGGTGCAGCGCATAAATAAGAATGGTGGGGGGAGCCAGGACGGACTCACTGGCCCCAGCGTTGTGCCCATGGAGCTGGGATTGGTGTTGGCATCTCGGGAGCCCTTCGATGGGAGGCACTGAAAGACGATTCAAACTGGTTTGCAGTTGGTTATGATATGTTATAAATGGTTAAAGTATTTTACATGTTACAGTGGGGAGTTGTTGGCGGGGGATGTGGGGTGCTGGAGGCCGGCCCGATGATAGCTGGGGGCGTAGCTTGGGTGGACCACC
Source organism: Gastrophryne carolinensis (assembly GCA_027917425.1). Taxonomy (NCBI): domain Eukaryota; kingdom Metazoa; phylum Chordata; class Amphibia; order Anura; family Microhylidae; genus Gastrophryne; species Gastrophryne carolinensis. The sequence continues at coordinate 151,211,279 of CM051241.1, read as the reverse complement.
TGTGGTGGTGCTGGCAATATGATTCTACATTTTTTTCCGGGGGCAGCAGAATGTTTCCTCTTAGGATGCTTTTCAGGGGTGATCCAGTGGTTCTTGTCCCCACACGGTCATCCCGCTCCCTAGGGCTTGGGGTCTGTAAGTCTAATCTTCCCTCCTCAACTTTCCAGGTTTTCATGCTTATCCTGTTTTTACCAGTGGTACTTGGCCCGGTTCTGGGGGGGGGGGGGGGGGGATATGGAGGGGGTGGGGGTTTGTGGGGAGGTGCTGGCCTTTGCTGCCCGCCGCAGGAATGCCTTAAAATTTATCTGAAGATATAGAGAAGAATAGTATTATTATGCAATATAGAGTTGAGCAGAGGACAGACTCTAGGGTATGCGGATCTGGTAGGCCAAGATCCCCCAGGTGAATAGCGATTAATATGTGCCAGTTATCCAGAAATGGGCTATGGAAGAAGCAGAGACTTCTGTGCGTGGGTCCCCCCTACCCCCCTTCGGGAGAGGGGTGGCGGAGTTTGATGGTGGGGCTCTAGATATTAAAATAAATAAGGTTTCATTGATAGGCGGAGAGAAGGAGAGGATGTCTGACCGCCTCTGCGGAGTGTGCTTTGCGGAGGTTGGACATGATTTAGGAGTTCTCCAACACGGTTAGATAGGGCTTGGGGAAGGTAGACCTTCCCTTTAGTTTGTAGATGCCGGGTGGTATCTAATGTTGTGTGTTAAGTGGGTGTCTAATCCTTTGTCTTGTGTATCTCACTACCTGTTGTGTTTTATCCCACCCCTTTTTTCTTTCTTTCTTCGATAACTCTTGATACGTAGGCAAAAATCAAAGCTCTAGAATCACATTTTTTCAAATTCTATTCTTTCAGGGGACCAAATTTAAAGAGGGCAATATCCCAAAATGTAAGGATAGGTACTTTCCGACTTGGTTTCATGCCCCCAATCCATAGGCTAAATCAAAGGGAGTCTCAATAGCGATCCATAAAAACTCTCCATTTGTGCTTTTGGACAAAGTTGCAAACCCAAATGGTAGATACATCTTTATTAAGGCCCGAATCAGGGGGGGCGGGGGGGGAGACATTTACATTGACCAACGTGTACCTCCCTAATGTGGATCAGGTCCAGGCAGCTCAGAAACCTTCACTGAGGAGGTGGTGATAATGGGTGGAGATGTTAATCTGGCTATTGATCCCTTACTGGATACATCAACGGGGGGGGGGGGGGCTTCAGTGCCTTTCACGAGGCTAAAAGCTTTAAAAAAACTGTTATATAACAGTCAATTGATAGATGTCTGGAGGGTATGTAACCCTAAGGTCAAGGACTTTTTATTCTAACATACATGCTTCCTATAGCAGAATAAATTGTTTTAGCCATCACGCTCTTCGGTGGTCTCCAACTACGGTCATTGATACCAGAGTCTGTTCGGACCTTGCGCCTCTATCACTGTCGCTGGAACCTACCAGAGCTGACAGATCGCCCATGGCAATGGCCACTAAATGAAAGTCTTTTACAAGATGAAATGTGAGTTAAGGCAATATCAGATGGGATATCTGACTTCCTAAAAAACCATGAGCATGACACGACTAGGCTACCTATGTAGTGGGAGGCTCTAATATGTAATCTTAGAGGAGTACTTATTCAACATGCGACGAGATTGAAAAAAGAAGAGGATCCCAAGTGAACTAGTTGCTTAATAAGATATCTAGACTGGAAACTTCCCATAAAAAAACCCAAGCCTGCCAATAATGCTGGAGCTGACACAATCTAAGAACAAGCTGCTGAGCTTGTTGAACAAAATGACTTGCAGGCAGAGAGAGCTGGCTAATAGATTTTACTATGAACACAACAATAAATGGCCGCCTGCTAGACTTCTTCATCTCTGACAAAATCAGACTTGCATACCGTCCATAAGGGACGCAGTAGGCAAATTTGTACACAACCCTAAAGACAATGAAAGTATTTCAACAATACTATTCAATATTATATTTTTTTTAGTCTTTATTTTGATATTACACAATGAGATACAACAAATAATGACAAGGTCGAGTGGGAAGGTGGAAAGGTAACCGTTTTTTTCAAGGCGTCATCGTATACATGCTTTGCCACATTACAGCATCAAATCTCACATTGTCTAATGTCTGTTCCATTGCCCCTAATAGGGGCTAGCTATATCATTCTATGCTTGCGACACTTCTAACTGGGTGGCTCTTCCCATCCTCATTTCTGGCCGACCCGGATACCTAACCCTCAGGAATGTACATGACACATACGGGTGAACAGGAAATAACAATCAGGATAGAAGGGGATGGGAGGAGGCGGGGGAAGGGGTTGTGGGGCAGGCTACGGTGCTGGATTCTTCCAGTGGCATCCCGTTCACTGACATTGCTTGTATATGACCTCTCTCCTGCGTCTCAACTACCTCCCTGCCTACCTTGGGCCTAGCAGCGCGGACACGCCTTGGGGTCTAACGATCATACAATACCCTAAATTCAAAGTTATATAATATTGATGTGAGGCTAACACCAAGGAGGGAGGAGTCATTAGAGAGGGAGATAGAAGCATATGTGGAAGAAACAGGGTTGCCTGTTCTTGACTCGCCTGAGAGGGATGCACTAGAGGAGTTGCTGGAGGCCCTGATCTCTACCTTCTCTGGGAAAATCCCAGGCCCTGATGGCTTCACAGCAAAATTTTACAAACAATTTAAGAACCTACTGGTTACATTTATGCCTAAAACCTTTAATACCATCTCAGAGGATTGTAGCTTTCTGACCCAAACCCGCAAGGGTTTACCCAAGCCCGGTAAAGAACAAACAATATGCACCACCAGGCTGATCTCATTAATTTACGTAGATATAAAACTTTTTTGCAAAATGATTGCCAATAAAAGAAGTTATTGCCTTCCTGGATACATACTGACCAGGTGGGGTTTGTCATGGGTAGAGAAGCCTGTGGCAACACCATAAAAACTATTCTCCTGAACTTTTACACTGAAACAAACAAAATCCCAATGTGCTTGTTGTCAGTGGATGCCAAGAAGGCATTTGAGATGGTTAGCTAGATGTTCTTGGAGCATGCCCTTAGACGGGTGGGGGGTGGGTCTGGTGATGAGGGGGAAGATACGAGCGCTCTACACTAACTCCACAGCAAAGGTAAGTTTTCAGATACGCAATGGGACAAGGCAGGGCTGCCCCTTGTCACCTTTGTTGTTCGTACTAGTGATGGAACACTCATTTGAACCCAAACAACAAAGGCATTACGGTTCAGGGAAAAACCCATAAGTTAGCACTATACACAGATGACCTGCTCCTCTGTTACCTTGCCTCATATGTCTCTACCAAACGGGAATGGGAAAATCGGAAATACTAAATGTTAGCCTAGGAGATCAGCTTTTGGGGCAGGGACTAAAGGAAAACTTCCCTTTAAAGTGGTGCGAAGTGGCCATAAAATATCTTGGGGTATTCATTGCAGCTGATCCCACTTTTCAAACAAAAATGGGTATAGAAACGTATTTAAAAAGACATCTCTTGGCTGGGCAGAATTAATGTACTAAAAATAGATGTTTTGCCTTTTTTGTAATTTTTTTAGTTAGATTATGCGCAAAGATTCTTTGAGGGATTACTTCCAGAAAGATGAGCCCACTACAGCAATCTGGGTACGCCTAGAAAGCTTAATGTGTGTACTTTCAGGGAATATTTGGTTTGTGGGGGGTATTTCAAATGTTAAGGGCTGTTTTGGTAGAAACAGCGCAAGGTGCACATTTTGTCTGCAGAGCTGAATTTTTTAAAGTAAAATTACCCTTACACGCGTGCTTTCAGTATTTGGCAAACCTACCCTGTAAGGTTGCTATGCATGTTGGATATTCAGGGGGCCTCACAGATTCAGATTTAGTGTGTTTCTTCTTTTGTTCATATTTATGTGCAATAGTGAAAAATGTTGTGGCAGCAGAGGGTGACAAAATCTCTAGGTAGGCTAGCAGTTAAATTGTAAAACATTTTATGTGTAATTTCAGCAGACCTGGTTTTATGTCCAGCTTGTAAAATAGAGCAGAGCTGCAAATTAACCTTTTGTGTCTCACGTATTCTCCAGGTAGGAGATTCAGCCAAAATAATTGGTACAAACATGCTGTTACCTCTCCCAATGTTAAAAGAGAAGATGACGCCACAGCAAAGTCTACAGGAGAACCAACTACCTCAAACCACCCTGTGTACCCTACACAACTCTTATCCCACCCCTCTGCACAGGAGTGTTTTATGGATGTCCTCAATCATCAGACAGCTTGTGGTCCTAAGCTGCCATATTCCTGCTCTGAATGTGGGAAATGTTTCTCTCACAAATCACACCTTATCAGACATGAAAGAGTTCATACAGGAGAGAAGCCACATTCATGTCCAGAATGTGGGAAATGTTTCTCTCACAAATCACACCTTATCAGACATGAAAGAGTTCATACAGGAGAAAAGCCATATTCATGTTTTGAATGTGGGAAATGTTACTCTTGCACATCATCCCTTATCAGGCATAAACGAGCTCATACGGGAGAGAAGCCATATCCCTGTTCTGAATGTGGGAAATGTTTTTCTCACAAATCACACCTTATCACACATGAAAGAGCTCATACAGGAGAGAAGCCATATTCCTGCTCTGAATGTGGGAAATGTTTTTCTCAGAAATCGGACCTTACCGCACATGAAAGAGTTCATTCAGGGGAGACACCTTATTCGTGTTCTGAATGTGGGAAATGTTTTTCTCAAAAATCAGCCCTTAATAGACATGAAAGAGTTCATACAGGAGAGAAGCCATATTCCTGTTCTGAATGTGGTAAATATTTTTCTCACAAATCAGATCTGATCACACATGAAAGAGTTCATTCAGGGGAGAAGCCATATCCATGTTCTGAATGTGGGAAATGTTTTTCTCAGAAAGCTAACCTTATCAGACATGAGAGAGTTCATACAGGGGAGGAGCCATTTTCATGTTCTGAATGTGGGAAATGTTTTTCTCATAAATCACATCTTCTCAGACATGAAAGCGTTCACACAGGAGAGACACCATATGCATGTTCTGAATGTGGGAAATGTTTTTTTCAGAAATCAGATCTTACCACACATGAAAGAGTTCATACAGGAGAGAAGCCATATTCCTGTTCTGAATGTGGGAAATGTTATTCACAGAAATCAAACTTGATAAAACATGAAAGAGTTCATACAGGAGAGAAGCCATATTCCTGTTCTAGATGTGGGACATGTTTCTCTTACAAATCAAACCTTATCAGACATGAAATAGTACATTCAAGGGATACGTCACATTCATGTTCTTAAAGTGGGAAATGTTTTTTACTCAGAAATCAGACCTTAACAGACTACGAGTTCATAGTTACATAGTATGGTTAAGAAAAAGACATGTCCATCAAGTACATCCAAGGGACGGGGTTGACGAGAGTTATTTTTTATTGATTTTAGTAACTGTTACATTCTGGTAGAAAAGCATCTAATCCTTTTTTGAAGCTGCCAGCTGTTGATGCTGTAACAAGCGGAATGCAACCTAAAATAGTTTATTCCAAGTATGCAGCACACCCTGCTCCAGTAATGATTCATTACGTCTGGGATATAGTCCACAAGAGGGTGCTTTACTGCAGAGATGGCAAAAAAAAGAGGCCCCTCCCGGTCCTTATATACCTCCCACTAAATTCCCAGGTTTCTTCTCGGCAGTAGGGCTGCGAAGGTCAAGATGATGGCTTCTCTCCTCGCAGGTAAGCTGGGCTGCACAGCCCCTGGCCCTGTGTTCTATTCCCACCCTTTCCACTATTACTTGCCTCCCTGCCTTGGCTGCGTGGTCGGGTGATGGTAGGCAGCACCTACTAGAGGTGTTTTTTATGGAGTATTGCTACACCGCAAATCCCCCACCAAAGGGTAGGCGGCACAGGTTGGTGAGCCTGGATATGGGATGCCCCGTCTGCGTTAGCCCTCATTACATGCCCCAAATGTAACTATGGGCTTATACTCTCCCGTTTGTCGGGGGGGTGTCAGTATACGTTATTGTTTGAGTGATTTCAACTGTGATTTGACTCTGTGACACTGTACTGTTAAGCGCTGGCACATAGGCTCAGTGCTCCTTCCTACTCTCCTCAGTCATTCTTTCATGTGTGTCAGTTTTTTTGAAAGGCCCTCACGCTCTGCGGCGGCGGGCCGGTGACGTCACTGGGGCCGGCTGGGCGTTGATTGGCCCCGCGTTCCTAGAGGGGGCGGGGCCTAGCGCTTGGCGCGTTCTGCAAGCGGCCCGCCTCTCCTGAGCTGATCAGCGCCATCTTGCCCTGACATCGCTGTAGATTGCAAGCTCTGTGATGTACGTGAGTGCCCTCAGCGGGCTTTTATTTTAATTTACTTATGTGTATTATTATTATTTATTGTTATACCATGCTGACTGTGTGTTTTATGTTGTGTCTTTCAAACGGGACAACCTAATTAGAGGTTTCTCCCGGTCCTGTGCCCTATGTTAAACATATTGAAATTGGGGGCTTAATTTGTAAATCCTCCCACTAGCGGACATTTAAGGGGCATCCCGGGTAGCTGCACAGCGTAATTCCCATTAGTCATTGTGACATTGAAATTCACCATATGGAGGCTTCTCAGGATATTGTGCTCGGGGTCCCCTCGGGGCAAGCCCGGCTGTGTGTGGTGTGCGGGGCATCCCATGTGGGTGATGATGTGTGGGTCTGTGTACCCTGCGCCCAGTAGGCGCTTGCGTGGCAATCTGGGCTACATGTGTCTGGGTCGGCACCCACTGCATCGTCCCCCACGCCCCCTCACTTGATTATGACCCCTAGTGAGCTTAACGCTAGCCGGGAGTCTCAATCTGATGTTTCCACCAGACTGGCCAACATTGAGAGACTGATTGCTAGCTCTGCAGCCCGTAAGGCTCCGGCTAAAAGACGGCATGTGGCGCCTGCTGCGCCGGCCTTTACTATGGAACAAGATGATTTCCTTGATTTTTCTGACTATACCCCTCTCGAGGAAGGGGAATTATTCTCAGATTCAGATTTATCTGACGACCAGCATTGTCTTGGCGCTGATGCCGGCTCAGAACATTGGGATGCTGATGACACCCATAGACTTTTGACTCAAATTTTTGAAGTACTTTCCATTTCCCCTCCTGCAGCGGCACCTAAGCAGCAGGGGGGATTGTTTGGTACCGCAAAACCATGTTTGGAATTTCCAGAACAGACGCATTTTAATAATCTGGTTCTCAAGGAATAGGAGCGGCCTAGCCGGCTCCCCGGTATCCCTAATGGGTGGGATAGGAGGTATCCCTTCCCCTCGGATGTGGTCAAATGTTGGTCAACTCCCCCTGAGGTGGATGCTCCTGTTTTGGGGTTGTCTGACACTTCCGTGGTGCATTCCCCTGATTCCACTACCTTGAAGGATAGTGAGGACAGGCGTATTGACCAACTGGCTTCCCACGCCTCTGCCTGTGTGGGTTCGGCCTTGCGCACGGTTTGTGCTTCCGCTATTACGGCCGTGGCTATTAGGACCTTGATCAGGGGCCTTCTGGAAGGCTCCCATGAGGATCCTTCTAGTGCTGAATTTAGAGCCTTGTCACAATGTGAGAAGTTCATCACCTATGTTCTCTCTGCCTTAGATGACACCATTCAGATGTGTAGCAAGAACTCGGCCTTGGTTGTCTCTATCCGCCGTCGGTCTAGTTGCGCCAGTGGGCAGCTGACAGTGCGGCTAAGAAGGCGCTCACGGGGCTCCCCTTTAAGGGGTTGCGCCTGTTTGGTGATCGTTTGGACCTTTTTGCTAAGGGAGGTAAGTTACCCCAACGCAAAAAGCAGCCGCGACCCTTTCGAGCTCCGGGTCCTTCACTCCCTCCTTTCGTGGGCCTAGGTCAGGCAGGGGGGTATCCTTTGCGGGGCAAATCCTCCTGGGGTGCCAAACCCAAATCTACTGCCAAGCCCGCTCAGCAATGAGGGGACGCCCTCACCCTTTCGGGTGGGGGGATGGCTGCGGCTCTTTGCTCAGGTCTGGGCTCAACAAGTCTCAGACAATTGGATTCTGGAGGTTGTCTCCTCCAGATACAAGCTGGAGTTCGCGGACTGGTCTCCTCCCAGATTCCTCAGGTCCCGGGTTCCTACGGACCCTCGGGCAGCTTGGGGTTTGTTCCTGGCGGTACAAAACCTTTTGGCCATGGGGGTCATCTGTCAGGTCCCTCCGGGAGAGAGAGGTCAGTGCTACTATTCCAATCTCTTTACAGTGCCCAAAAAGGATGGTTCCATCAGACCCATCCTGGACCTAAAGCTTCTCAACAAGTTCATCAGGACCAGGCGTTTTCGCATGGAAACTCTGCGTTCCGCTATCAGCTCCCTGCGCCCGGGGGACTGTATGACTTCAATAGACATCAAGGATGCCTACCTTCATGTGCCGGTCTTCCCAGGGCATCAGCGGTTCCTCAGGTTCGCAGTAGAGGAACAACCCTACCAATTTGTGGCACTTCCCTTCGGTCTCACCTCAACCCCCAGAGTGTTCATCAAGGTGTTGGCGGGTGTGATGGCCCTTCTCCGAGCCCGGGGTATTCGCATTCTTCCTTATCTGGACGACCTTCTCATTACGTCCCTTTCACTCCAGCAGGCAGAATTGGACACCCGGACGGTGGTGGCGACTCTGGAAATGTTCGGATGGGTGATCAACTATCCCAAATCCTCACTCCCCTGTCCCGGGTGACCCCCTTCCTGGGTATGACTCTGGATACCATTCAGGCCAGGATTTTCCTCCCTTAGCAGAAGGTGGACTTTCTTCAAGCTCTTACTCATTTCTTGCTGTCCAGCCCTCATCCATCCATCCGGCAAGGGATGCAATTGGTGGGACAGATGGTGGCCTGCTTTGAGGCAGTTTATGCTCAATTTTATATGAGACCCCTTCAGCTCCATCTTCTGTCAGTCTGGGATGAGTCCCCTGTCTCTGGATCAGGCCTTTGTTTTATCTCCTCTGGTCCGGCAGTCCCTCCTGTGGTGGCTGGACTCAAGGAATCTTCTGGGGAGCAGATCATTTCTGACGCCGTGTTGGGAGACGGTCACTACGGATGCCAGTCTGTCAGGTTGGGGGGGCTACTGGAGAGCCCTACAATTCCAGGGGCTGTGGGGCCCTCAGGAGGTACACGCCCCCATCAATGTTCTGGAGCTGAGGGCGGTCCGGTTGGTGCTGGCGCAGCTGTTGCCTCGCCTCCAGGGCCTGCCAGTTCAGGTTCGCTCTGACAACCAGACTTCGGTCGCTTACATCAATCGTCATGGAGGGACTCGGAGCAACAGTGCCCTCCGGGAGGTGTCGTTGTTCTTGTCTTGGGCCGAGGACAATGTCCCGTGCATCTCTGGGGTTTACATTCTGGGAGCGGAGAATCTAGAAGTGGATTCTCTGAGCAGGGGGGCCTTTCGCCGGGGGTCCCTCAACAGCGAGGCCTTTCTATCCCTTTCTATCCCTTTGTCACAGATGGGGGATGCCGGACGTGGATCTGTTTGCTTCTCGCCACAGTCACAAGCTGCCAGCATTTGTCTCGCTGTCCCAGGATCCTCTGGCTCTGGCGGTGGATGCCATGTCTCTGTCCTGGCAGGGGTTCGGTCTTCTGTACCTCTTCCCTCCATTTCCCCTTCTGGGCAAGGTTCTGCGCAAGCTGATTTAGGAAAGAGTACCAGCTGTTCTGGTGGCCCCCAGATGGCCAAGACAGGTGTGGTTCGCAGACGTCGTGCAGCTGGCGGTGGATCAGTACCCCCTGCCCCTGGTTCCGGATCTTCTCACTCAAGGACGGCTCTGTTACCCCAATTTACAAACGCTGGCTTTGACGGCCTGGCTGCTGAAACCTCCTTCCTAAGGGAGAAAGGTCGGGCTGATTCGTCGTTCAGACTCTGTTCAGGGCTAGGAAGAAATCCTCTTCAACCATCTACGATAGGACCTGGCGGGCCTACATTGACTGGTGTGAGGCTAGGGCCTTTCCCTGTCGGGTGTTTTCCATCCCTTGGATACTGGAGTTCCTTCAACATGGTCTGGATTTGGGTTTTCAGCTCAGCACTCTGAAGAGGCATGTTTCCTCTTTGGCTGTTTTCTTCCAGAGGTCTTTCGCTCTTCATCCTCTGGTCAAGACTTTCTTCCAGGGGGTCACTCATGTGCGCCCTTCCCGCAAACCCATCTTACCGGTTTGGGATTTGAATTTGGTGTTGTCTGCCCTTCAGGGTCCTCCGTTTGAGCCTGTGCATGAGGCTGTGCTGTCTATTCTCATTTTGAAGGTTGCCTCACTTCTGTCCGGCGTGTTATTGAGTTGGCGGCTCTGTCCATTCAGGCCCCCTACTTTGAGAGACACCAGGACAAGGTGGTTTTTCGTTTTAAACCAGACTTCTTGCCTAAGGTTGTCTCTGCCTTTCACCTCAATCAGGACATTGTGCTTCCTTCCTTGTGCCCTAATCCTGGTAATGACAAAGAGAGGGCCTTGCATTCTCTGGATGTTGTCAGGAATTTGAAATACTACCTGGTGGCTACTGCGCCTTTCAGGAAGACGGACGCCTTGTTTGTGGTACCCTCGGGTCCCAAGAAGGGTTTGACGCCTGTTAAGTCTACCATTAGTAAATGGATTCGTCAGGCCATTGTTAGGGCCTATTCTGCTAAGGGGAAGGATCCTCCTTTCCGAGTCACTGCTCATTCTACCTGTGCTGTTGGGGCTTCCTGGGCCTTTCAGCACCAGGCTTCTGTTGAACAAGTTTGTAAGGCTGCTACTTGGTCTTCTGTTCATACTTTTTCCAAGTTTTACAAGGTTGATGTTCGGGCCTCAGCGGATGCAGTTTTTGGCCGCAAAGTTCTGCAGGCGGCAGTGGTTTGACCTGTGCGTTGTTGCCTTTTGGGATCCCCACCCGTTTGTTGGACACTGCTATTGGATGTCCCAGGCGTAATGAATCATTACTGGAGCAGGGCGTGCTGCATACTTGGAATAATACAATTCTGTGAATACTCACCTTGTAGAATTGTTATTATAAGTATATAGCATGCCCTGCTCCATCCCACCCTGATTACTTGTTCTTGGATCCTCTATATGGTGAATGTTTCCTGGTTAATGTTGTTATTGGCTTCTCCTGGTTCCCTTACTGCTTTTTTATACTGGGGAATTTAGTGGGAGGTCCCGGGTATATAAGGACCGGGAGGGGCCTTTTTTTGCCATCTCTGCAGTTAAGCACCCTCTTGTGGACTATATCCCAGACGTAATGAATCATTACTGGAGCAGGGAATGCTGCATACTTATAATAACAATTCTAAAAGGTGAGTATTCCCAGAATTGTATTTTCCCCATATTTTTGGTATTGCCCATTTTATATTTATATAAGTTGTTTATGTTCCCCCTTAGACGTCTCCTCTCAAGACTAAACAGATTTAAAGCAGACCGACACCCGCGCAACGCAGGTGCTGATCTCAGTGGCTATATCTAGGAGGGCATCCAGAATGCTGGGGCCCCACTACACATAACCCCCAGAACACCTGTAATATTACCTTTCCCTGGGTCCACCGAAAAGAATGTGGGTAGCGAAAAGCACCATGGCTATAGCTGCTGGAACAGCCCGCCCACATGAGTCCTGATGGTGCTGGATTCTCAATCGTGGATGGAGGGAAAGGTAAGATTATGGGCACTCTATGGGGTTATGTGTGGGGGGGCTTCAGCATTTTGGATGCCCCGTCCCAGCCTGTTATAGCCGCAGAGACCAACACCTGTGCCGTGTGGATTCTTGGTGCCCCTCCACACATCGAACGCGACCCCTGAAAGACCACCAGAGGGGCCAAGTTTTCCAACCTTTTATTCAAAGGTCAAACACTCCCTACTCCTATCTGAGAAGGGCTGCAGTCTCCTCCCCTTCTGCTTGTATTGGTTTCAACAAAGTCAGTGGCTTGTATTGGTTTCAACAAAGTCAGTGGCTATATCTAGGAGGGCATCCAGAATGCTGGGGCCCCACTACACATAACCCCCAGAACACCTGTAATATTACCTTTCCCTGGGTCCACCAAAAAGAATGTGGGTAGCGAAAAGCACCATGGCTATAGCTGCTGGAACAGCCCGCCCACATGAGTCCTGATGGTGCTGGATTCTCAATTGTGGATGGAGGGAAAGGTAAGATTATGGGCACTCTATGGGGTTATGTGTGGGGGGGCTTCAGCATTTTGGATGCCCCGTCCCAGCCTGTTATAGCCGCAGAGACCAACACCTGTGCCGTGTGGATTCTTGGTGCCCCTCCACACATCGAACGCGACCCCTGAAAGACCACCAGAGGGGCCAAGTTTTCCAACCTTTATTCAAAGGTCAAACACTCCCTACTCCTATCTGAGAAGGGCTGCAGTCTCCTCCCCTTCTGCTTGTATTGGTTTCAACAAAGTCAGGTGCTAAGCACCCAGTTAGATCAAAGATGGCACTGGTCACTTTACATCCTAGATTAATCTGATTGATGGTCACGGCACATAATTCTTTATGGTGTACTGGCACCGGTGTGTCTGGATTTATGCTTTGAAGCTGTGTGGCAAGCTCTTAGCAGGGGGTGGGTCTGGTTGCAAACCTTGTGTCATCAACTCACCTTAGGTCATACCCTTATCTGCCGATGGGCCCATAAAACCAAGGATCCCTAGTGCTGGGGGCACTGGCAGGCAAGCTTTGAATTTTGGTTCAGTTCTTTTTTGTTAGCATAGGAGTTGTAAACTAACCTGACATTTATGTTATTTGTGTAATAAGGTAAATCACATGCAGAAAACAATGTTTTTATTATTAACAGCACAATCATTTTGTATTGCGTTTTATGTTACATAGCAGATATGCTGTCAGCGAGCCTTAGAGTTTTTGTGAAACAAAAGAGATTAATACAATAACATGTTTTGTAGCCTCTGGCCCTTCTTTTTCCTATTATAGATTAGGACAACAAAAAAGCAAACAAAGAAAATGAATTGTATGCCCAAGCCTGGGCTAACTTATACACAACAGAACGTGAAATTCTAGAAAAATAGTTGTTAAGGGATCTGACCAAATGATCCTCTGGATGCTCACCACCCCCCCACCTCTCCGATCTATTTCTGATTGCAGCGGTCAATCAAAGAGTATTTAATGAGCGTCCCTTGCTGTTCTGCAGGATCCACTGCCATTGCCAATATCAGTGCAAGTCTCCGTCCTTCCATGCATATCCTGCCCTGCTCTAAGGAGACCATTCCGCAGAGGGCCCATTCTGGTGTGTAGGGATGAAATTAAGCAGATATTTGAGGGCATTGCCAAAACTCCTGTCTTGAAAATTTGGGCTCATCACCTCCTAGTCTTTGCTGGGCCTTCTTTAGTTTATGTCTAGCCTGCACTGGGGCCAGCTCTGTTCTAGCATGTACTGGGGCCCAGTTCTTTGTCCGTGTCTTGTATACGTCTCTCCTGTGTTTCCCTTCCCAAGTCTGCGACCACCATGGGATTACCCGGGGCCTGTGCAAATTCACCTGTAGAAGCTCGGGTGATGAAGTGGGTGGATTACGGGCTCTTTAAGTACCGTATTACCCGCGCCCCGCGTGCCTCCTTGGTGGCGCAGGCGGGTTGTCTGTGCTTGTCTATTTGTTTCAAATCAGCTGCACACCTTGAATGCCCAGGGAAGTTATTCGCCCGGGCCGGTCAGAATGATTCAACCCATACATATCAGGATTTGTGGCGTACACAGGTCTGGTTTAAGCCCCAAGCTGTCCACAAGGTCATCAGCAGTCTCCCATGACAACCTGGAGTCATCAGGTGGATTTTTTTCTTTTTGAAGGTAATTTGTATCTCTGGGCTGAAGGATGGCTAAATCACAGTAGAAACCTCAGAGAGAATTTGGTTGAATTCCTTAAATTCGTAGCTACATCCTATTTGGGTATTCCTGAGATGGTGTTTGCTGACTTTAATCTGACTGCAGTGGGTCAGATGCCTGGACTGATATATCTGATTCAGAGGATGGCCACCATCCATCTGTTTTGTGCTCAGTGCAGTCCACTGAGGTGCTCCAATCCGCTGTTTATCATCAGATCCCAATAACTCAACCCAAGCCTGTAATCCTAGTGACTTAACCTGAACTTGTCTGGGAGTCTGTTTCTAAGTCTGTCTGTGTCAGTCTGTGACCCTGACCTAATGTCTGCCTCTGAGCTTGACTCAATGCCTGTCTGCAGCCCTGACCCAGTGTCCATGTGTGAGCCTACTTTCATGCCTGTATGTGACCCTGACCCAATATCTACCTTTGAGCTTGACTCAATGCCCGTCTGCAGCCCTGACCCAATGTCCATCTTTGAACCTGACTCAATGTCTGTCTGTGACCCTGATACAATGTCGGTCTACGACCTTGATCCTGTACCCATTTGTGAGCCCGCTCCAATGTCAGCCCAAATCCTCTGTCGAGTCTGAGCTCTCTGTCATGTCTCAGCTCTCTGTTGTGTTTGAGCCCTCTGATGAGTCTGATCTCTGTCAAGTCTGATCCATCTGTTAAATCTGATCTCGATTCGCTTGAGGTAGAAATGCCTGAGTTTGGTTTGTCTGAGGTAGACGTGCCTGCCCTGCCCTGCCCGAGCCTGTAATGACAATGCTTGCCTTGTTCGAGCCCCTAATGGCAGTGTCTGCCTTGCCCGAGCCTCTAATGCCAGTGCCTGTCTTGCCCTGCCCAGTTGTTGCCTCCGTACTGGCATGCCAAGTTACTTATGTCCTTGCATGCCCTGCTGAGGGCTCCGTTATGATCTGTCCTAAGCCTGAACCTGATCACTGTCCTTCTGGTAATCTTAAAGAAGGCCTTGAAGATCTCCTACGTGCCCGTGGTTCTAAAACACAGTTTCCCGCTGGCTCAGAGACCTTGAGGGGGTTTCCTAGAGTCATAGGAAGGTCTGATTCTGGTGACCTAGGCTCTGATTTTAAAGGATTCAGTGGCATAGGTTTCTGTCTCAAGAACCCAGATCATGAAGATCCCAGTCCCCCTGGGCACTGCCGCGAAGGTCGCAGCCCCCCTGGGCACTGCCATGAATTCTGCATCTGCCGAGTGTCCGGCTGCTTCAGGACCTGCATCTGCCGAGTGTCTGCCTCATTCGGGGCCCACACCTGCCAAGTGTCTGCCTGCTTCGGGCCCTATTCCCGTCTGCTAGCTCCCCAGGTGTGAGCATCCCATCTGCCAGCTCCTTGGGTGTGAGCTTCTCATCTGCCAGCTCCTCGGGTGTGAGCCTCCTGCTTCGCCCCCTGCCAAGAGCAGTTGCTTAAAAGCGTCCAGTGTCTGCTTTGTGAGGGGGAGATAATGTCAGGTCTGGAGTTCCTTCTCAATATGGGAGCATGCATTTGCTCTGTACTGCCTTTGGCTGGCTCCCTTTCCTGGGTTCTCCCGTCATATGCTGCTCCACCAGCAGACAGCCCTCTCTTGCAGAGGTGCTGGTGATTACCATGTCATTTCCTTCTTTTATAAGCTGATCCACCCCTGCAACCGGTGGATCAGCATGGCATTGTCTTCCTCTACCCAGACCCCAGGACCCCTGCCACAGCCTGGTTATCCACTTTTGGACTTTAACTGGATCCCGGTGCTTGTATGTTTGCAGAGCCCACTTGTGTATATGTACAGCAGCTTCAATGTATGCTGTGATTTCGGGGTTCACCATTATTTCTGCACAGCAGCTTTAGAATGCAGTGTTCACCTATATTTCTGTACAGCTACTTCAGCACGTGTATGTTACTATGTTCACTTGTATATCTGTATAGCAGCCTGGTCATTGTGTGCTATGTATACTTGTTTCTCTTTATCACCTTTAAACGTGGTTTGCCACATATCTGCATCTGTCTCGCAGCTCTCAATTACTGGTCATCCTATAATAGGAGATTTCTCTGCTGAGAAATTCGTGAGGTGACAACACTTTCTGAAGCCTGTAAGACATAGGTTTTTCTAGTATTTTATAGTTGGTATTAAAGGCTGTGTGCCGGCAATTTGTTTTGAATATTTCCCGGTTTCAAAAGCATCATAGTGGTTGCTTTGTTGAAACGGGAAAGGTGTTCTATGATTCAAATTAGCAGAATAAACCTCCGCCATGAGTGTCGCTACCTCGGGGAGGAGGATTTTGTAAAACTCAGACGGTAGTCCATCTGGACCCAGGGATTTGTTGAGGTTATTTTTATTAATCTCTGAACTTCCAGAAACTGAGTCATTCAAAATTTGCCTTTGTGCGTGGTCCAGGGTTAGGTCACCCCCATCCTGAGTTGTATATAGCTTTTCAAAGCATTGTTCAAAGCTCTTCACTATGTCATTGATTTTTTTATCGAGTTTTTGTATTGGGGTCTTTGATCACAGCTATATATGGGCTGCGGTCTTTTGGGTTCACTAGATTGACCAGGAAAGAGCCTGTATTATTTCCCCAATGAAAAAAAAGTCTGCATGTGTGGTCAACTATCTCTTGGGCTGTTCCTGTTAGGTGATCATTTAGTAAAATGGTTGCCTTCTGCCACCTGTCTCTGTCCTGGGGTTCCCATTTCTGTGAATTTTCTATATGCAGCAACTACAGCTTTCTGCAAAGTTTTCGTCTCCCTCTTCTGATCCCTCCTTCTCCCCGCTGCCAGGGACATAATCAAGCCCCTCATAACTGCCCTTGCCATAGCCCACATTAGGTTATCCCAGTGTTCCCCATAAAGTTAGCGTAATCTACGTAATTTTTCTTTGAAAGTCTGAGATTTAAATAAGTGGGGAATCTCCATCTTCTAGTTTTCCTAAAGGGAACTTGTAGAGTTAGGTTAATGGGGATAGTGGCATGATCAGAGATTATGTTTCCGATCGTTGGGTTGGTCAGGTTTAAGAGGAGATTTGCTGACACTAGAAATAAATTGATTCTTGAAAAGGTTTTAAGGGACTTTGAGAAGCAGGAGCAACTTCTTTGCCTGGGGTCTTGGAGTCTCCAGGTGTCTTTCCACTAGGGATGTGTTAGAAAGCAAATGATCGAACCCGTCATCGGTCTGGAACTTTGTTTCTGCTGTGGAGCTGACTTGTCCAATATCGGGTCCATCACAGCATTAAAAATCCAATTCTGTGAAATACTCACCTGTAGAATTGTATTATATGTATACAGTACGTCCTGCTCTAGATATAATACTTACACTTGGGTTATCCTCCGCCAGATGGCGCTGTGCACTGCAGACATGCAAAAAACAGGCTCCTCCAGGCCCTTCATATACCCAGGGACCTCCCACAAATCCCCAGCATTGAAAAGCAGTGAACCAGAAGCCGGGAGAATTCAACCACCAAAAACAACTGGTAATGATAACAATAACAACAATCACCATACAGGGGATCCAGAATAATGCAAAAACCAGGGTGGAGTGGAGCAGGATGTACTGTATACGTATAATACCAATTCTACAGGTGAGTATTTCACAGAATTGTAATATTCTAAGTATACAGTACGTCCGGCTCCAGATATAATACTTACACTTGGGACATCCAATAGCAGTGTCCATAGAACAGGGTGGGATCCCCAACAAAAAAGGCAACAGCAGACAGTTGAAAGCACTGTCACCTGTAAACCTCGCTACCAAGAGCGACACGAGCAAAAAGCTCTAACGTCAACATCAAAACAACCCTTGAAAGGGTACGAACAAGAAGACAAGTAGCGTTCAAGCAAACCTGTTCAACAAAACCTGGTGCTGAAAGGCCCAAAGATACCAAGGCACCAGTGTAATCAGAATAGAGTGAGAAGAACTCTTCCCCTTAAGGAATAGGCTTGAATAACAGCCTAACAAGAGCAAAAACTAATAGTAGCCCAGGAAGAAGCCAAGCCTTCCCCAGGACCAGAAGGGACAACTATCCAAGTAAAGGCTAGGCCCAAGGCCGCTTACCCCGTAGAGGCAGACGAGATCAGGCACATCCAGATGTAGGTGCCCACAACTCCAAGGGACAGTCCAGGAAAAAAATTCCAGCACCTACTGAGGGAAAATAGATTCCCTTGCCTCAGTATTGCCTCAGTATTGCCTCAGTAAGGAAAAATCCCAGAAGAAGGACAATGTCTTAATACCTGAGCCTAAGACACCACCTTAGGCAGAAGATCCGGCGTATGGCGGAACACCGCCTCATCTCGGCGAATACACATCAAGAATGAGGGCTAGCTAAACAGAGCCGCCCGCTCAGGCCCACGGCCGACTGAAGTAACAGCCCCAGAAGGACAACATTACGGATAAGAACAGTCAGACAGCAGCCGGAATAGAGCCAAAGGGGAACACCCCACAAGGCAAACAGAATAGAATCAAATCCCAACAGGGACCCTAGAAATACGTGGGGGATGCAGCTGAGCAATCCCTGAAAGAAAAGTCAACCCAGGCAAGAAACTGAGTAAAGACTTCTGCAGAAGACGGACAGGGCAGAGCCTGAACCACCAGGGCCCCGAGTAGGAGAGCCAGCTCCAACCCATGCTGTAATAACTATATAACCCTGGGAACAGAGCGCGCCCACAGGGGGAGACCGAAACTCACACCAAGCAATATGGGCAAACAATACCCCACAATAGACGGAAGAAGAGGAAGAAGAAGCCAACTCCTAGGCTTCCAGAAGTCACAGACACCCAGAAGGTACGCCCATCTCCATCAAGGTGGATGAATCAACCGTCAGACCATCCAGACCATAGTCTGTAGATTGGTGTGAAATAGAAAAGGGGGGCCAGAGTGAGCAGGTCAGCACTCCTGACAGGACGTACAGGTCCGCTATCCACAGAACCACATCTGCAAACCACACTCCACTAGGCCACCCAAGGGCTGCCAGAATCACTGGTTCCCCCTTCCAGAGCAAACTTGCACAGAACCCTGTCAAGCAGGGTGAATGAAGATAAGACATATAGAACAGAATGTCCAGCATAAAGTTACAAAGCCTCATGACCAAGGTCAGAACAATCTGAGACAGGAAACAAGGGCCTAGGACCCATTATAGTGACGGCCCCAGAAAGATCCACACTAGACGGATCACACGGAGACAAGAATTAGCACATCCTGTCGCAGAAGAACATCCACCGGAGCGAATATCGCAGATATGCAGGAAAAGCTGTCCTCCACCCAGATCAGGGTCAGATACCTTCCTGGGGGATCATCCTGCTTCCGAGTCCACACAGATAATTAATACAGGCCACTGTCGTCAGACAGACCGAGGGGCCCCCAAATAGCCAGATCCCGCAAGGGAGAAGTCCAGCGAGAGAGCCAACCTGAAAGCCTACCGCTTCAAAAATAGACAGGTGGATGGACCCCTAAAGGTCCCACCTCCCCCGGAACCACAGGGGGATTTAGAAGAGAAAAGTTCCCCCCTCCGTCAACCTGATAGATTTGGTATCCAACTACAGGAAGACGCAAGGAAGGGGGAGCCCCCTAATTGGTACCTCTAGTACAACAGTCTCAGGGGTAACCACCGTACCAAGGTGGAAGGGTACACAGACTCAGCTCCAGGGAAGCTGGAACCCAGTCCAGCATTTACAATATGAGTAGTAGAAGAGCCCAAGGGCACTGAGCATAAGGGACAACCTTTGAACAGCCACCAACAGGCCCACCAGCTGCAATCCAGCCTGGTGAAGAGACGGGAACAGCAGGAGGGACCGAGCCCATGCAACCAGATTGTCCATTTATAGGCAAGGAAGCAGGTTCCTGTCTGAACCGAATCCAAGTTCAACCCTAGGAATGGAGATACCATCAAGGGGAAAAGGGGAATTGAGGTGATTGAGCACCCATCCCAAGACTCCCAAGGGACACCAGCAGCCAAGTAACCAACTCGGCCTGACGTAGAGATTGGGAAGCAAAGAGGGACGACCAGGCAGTTCCTCGCGCGGACGCGCCCTTGGTCTCAGTAGAGACATCACCCCAGTCATCGCCTAGGCGATCACTCTGGGAGCAGAACCAAGGCCAGATAACAAGGCCACAATCAGCAGTGTTGGAGCGCCAACACTAACCTGTAAGGTCCTTGGTGCCCGGAAGGCACAATGGCAATGAAATAAGCGTCTTAGGTCCCCACAGACGGCAAGAGGTCCCTGGACACAAGGCACAGGCGGCCCACTCAGATAAACCATGCAGAAAAACGCCTGTGAATGTAAATTGCCTCACCTATGGAAGGCCATAATGGACAGAGTGTCTCATCCTTTTGGAGGAATGTGGAAAGGTTGGTGTAGAGGCCCCTGCCTCTGTCTGTTAAGGGCAACCAGCAGGTGACCCCAGACCTCGCAGGCCGCGCGTGGCCTGCGCCAACACCAGAAGAGAGGCAGGGACCAGAAGCATCCTGACATACTCGGGAAGGGGCTGCCCAGCAGACACTATCCTGCATCCAGAGGAAACTTCCTCCTGACTCCATCAGAACGAGGCATGACGCCTCCTGATAGGGGCAAGGTGCTTCGGCCATCCCCTCGCCAAAGCGGGCGAGGGCGCCCCATCATGCTTGGGGGGGGGGGGGGTTTGGTAAAAGGTTCGGACTTAGTCCTGCCGGAGGGACCAGGGCGTTGTCTGCCACTCCTGGGGCAGGGATCTATACCAAAAAGCTGGAAGGACACCCCTGGTTCAAGTTTGACACTAACTTAGGGGGTGGAAGGGTGCCCCTGCCCCGAGAAGGCCGAGACCGCCTTCTGTAAAGGGGTGTTTTGCCCTTTTTTCCAAACAGGTCCAGACGGGCCCCGAATAGGCGTCGCCCTCTAAAGGGAAGCCCAGTAAGAATCTTTTTTGTAGCATCGTCAACACCCCATTGTTGCAGCCAGACCAGTCGGCGTATAGCTACAGCAAGGGCGGAAGTTCTTGTGCACATGCTGATGGTGTCATCCAGCGGCAAAAGAATAAATCTTACAAATACATCACAACTGGAGAGTGCATTAAACACCTCCCAGGGGAGATCCTCAGGTTGATGATCAATCATCTTTCTGATGAGGGTCCTGGCGGCCACTGCAGCGATGGCCGCGGCACAGACCGGGCGCAGAGTCATCCCTGCACAAGAAAAGGCGTGGGAAGCCAGCCTATCAATGAGCCGGTCCTCAGCATCCCGAAGGGTACGATAAGTAGGGGCCACAATAAAGGGGGGGTTAAGAACCCCAATGATCGGTGCATCCACCATGGGAGGTGATGACCAGCAGTTAACCACATCAGGGGGAAAAGGGTATTTCCAATCCCAGTCCCCTGGAAGTTTACTAAGGCATCGCCATTCTTTGAGTACTAAGGCATTGCCTGGAAGTGATCCTGCTCCAGAAATTCCAAACGCGGCGGCGCTGTATGGAAACTCTCCCTTCAAGGCCTGGAAGCCTCACCAGGGAGAGAGATAGACAAGACCTCGAAGATCTTTATCAGTAATTCGTCGGTGTCACACAGGCCCCAAGAACCGGGGCCCAGATCATCATGACTCCTCAGCCCCTCGTCAGATGAGCCCTCGTCAGAGAATAGCCGACCTTCATCAGAAAGAGCAAAACCCTGCTCAGCAGTGAACTCCTCAGATTCAGAAGGAATGGGCGAAACCGGAGGTGTCAGGGACCGCTTCTTACCAGGGCCCAAGTGCTCTGCCAACCTCGAAATCACCTGATCGGCCGTAGGCAGTCTGCGCGGCACGACTTGCTGTTCATTCCCGCTCGAGTGCGACTCATCAGGAGTGAGATTCAAGCACGGGGAGAGAGGTGTATTGAAACGAGGCGCAGCCACTGGCAACCCTGACTGCAGGGCCAGTACTTGTTCAGCACAGGGTCCGCAGACCCGTGCTCTGTCCGCATCAGCATGGGGCAGTCCACACGCTGTACACAGCCGGTCTTGTCCCGGAGGGACCCCGGTCACATAATTCTGAGATGCCTCCATATGGTTATTAATGTAATATATTCCAGTAGAGATTTACGCAATAGGCAACCCTGGATGTCCAAAGACCTACTAGGAATGTGGGAGAATTTTGTAAGCCCGCTACAATATATGTTAGGCCGGGAGAAGCCACCGGACTCTTCGACATCTGAAAGACAGAAGGGGAATAAGAGGTGTCAGGGCCATGCGCAACAGAAAAAACACTAATGATGAAAACGGCCGCGAGGGCACTCACCGACCTGGGGAGGCAAAGGACCGCAAACGCACGCGAAGAGCAACAAAATGGCGCCAACCGAACCTCGAAGGGCGGGCTCAATCTGGGCGTGACGCAGAACGCGCCACGCCGGGTCCCAAACCTCCCCCAAAGAGCGCGAAGCTCTGAGTTAGCCGTCCCGGCCTGACAAGCAAGCATAGGATATGCCAGTTAAAGGCATCTGCTAAGGGATACTAGTAGTCTGATGACGCCGCCACCCAGCCAGTAAATCTTTTAATGAAAAAGTGGGAAGGCAAAGACGGTGGCGGCCAATTAAAAAGAACAAGCAGCGCCACTTTGACACCCGGTTGCCGGCAAGGGCGAAACTACGGCCATAAGCGTGACAATACAGTACACTGAGACCGCCATCCTTTACACAGGGCCCACCGCTGCACGAGGCGTGGGGCAATAATGCGGGAGGGACATCCACTAGAGGCTCACCAACAGCCTAAACCGCCTACCCTTTGGTGGGGGACTGCGGTGGAGCATGGCTCCGTTAAGCACGCATGGTGCTGCCTACCTTCACCCGACCAGCGCAGCCCAGGCTGGGAGGCACATCACAAGGAGGACGGGTGGGAATAGTCCAACAGGGCCGCAGGCTGTAATAGCCCCGCTCAACTGCGAGAGAGTGATACTTCATGTCTTCGCAGTCAGCACTGCAGAGAAATCTGGGGGATTTGTGGGAGGTCCCTGGGTATATGAAGGTATATGAAGAGCCGGGAGGAGCCTGTTTTTTGCATGTCTGCAGTGCACAGCGCCATCTGGCGTAGGATAACCCAAGTGTAAGTATTATATCTGAAGCAGGACGTACTGTATACTTAGAGTAATCTCCTGCTACTATCAAGTTGGGGATGTCTGTTCTAAGATTAATTGTGTAATCGTTGTGTAAAAGGGTAAGTTGTTGGTATTAGGAGCGTATATGTTTAAAAAGGATGTTTTCCCCCTAGTTAGCTTTTACCAACAAGTAGCGACTCTGCTCGTCCACCGAGGTGTCCAAGATTGACAGTGGTAAGGATTTGGAATCAAATGGAGGGTATGGTTCGGCTCCCCGCTGTGCAGAGGGTCAGTTCTCCCTCTCAGGATGAGCCCTCCTGGTGTTCAAACGGCTGATGGTCAGTGATTATTCTAAGTATGTCACACACCCCGCTTCAAGACATTCGTTACACTTGGGTATACTGACCTGTAGATGGCGATCTTGCAGAGATGATAACAAAAAAAGGTCAGACCCTCCCGGCCCATAAATACCTGGGACCTCCCACTCATTCCCCAGTTTTCCATCTCTGCAGAGGCGAGCAAGTCAGAAGATGTTGTCTCCTCCTTGCAGGTAGCCAGGATGACTCCCGGCAACTTTTTATTCTTCTATTTCTGCCCGGATCCCCTTGTTTAATATTCCCTGCCTCCCAGCCTAGGCTGCTGGTTCGGGCAAAGGTAGTTGGCACCCCTGGTGCTTAGGAGCCGTGAGACCCCATAACAAGGGGTAGGCGGCTATCCGGGTTGGTGATCCCGGGTTGGGGTGCCCCGTCCCTTGGCCCTTCCCTGGCATGGATTCCCCCTCTCCCAGGTACCCTTAGAGGGGGAGGGGGCGCCTTATGGATTCCTGTCTTTTGTGCGTGTGCTTTACATTCACTTGCAATGGCGGCGGCGAGCCCATGAGGGCTTCCTCTCCTCCGGGCGGGGCCCGTCCCCGTGCTGAGCGTGGCTTTTCATGTCCCGGCTTCAGGCCGGGAGAGACGGTATATATACTATATATAGTACTAAAAAATCACCATATGGAGGCTTCCCCGGATACTGGGCTTGTGCCCCCCTCGGGGCAATCAAGGCTGTGTTTGGGATGTGGGGTATCCTTTTTGGCGGATGATGTTTTTCTATGTGTACCCTGTGCGCAGTGGTCTATTACACGGCAGACCGGATCTCAGGCGTCTGGTTCTGCTCCGCAGGTCTCCTCCCCGTCTCCCCCTCGCCTGACACGTGCGTGTGATGTGGTCATTAGCGGGGAGTCGCGATCTGAGGTGTGTGCCAGATTGGCCAATCTTGAAAAATTGTTTTCTAGTGCCGTCGCCAAAAAGGCCACGGCAAAGAGGAAACATTTGTATTCGGCTGCGCAGGCCTTTGATAGGGAGGACTTTGACTCCCTGGATTGGTCTGATTGCTCCCCGCGTGAGGAAGGGGAGCTGTATGAGGGGTCTGATGACTCCGATGATCAGCAGTTTGTGGGCGCTGATACCGAGCAGGGCCAGGGGGATTCCTCGGATACATCCAGGGTCCTGGCTCAGGTGTTTGAGGTCCTGGCTATTTCTCCCCCCGAGGCGGCTCCTCCGCTGAAGGGGGAGTTCTTTGAAGTGACCAAGCCGCGCTTGGAATTTCCTTATCAAAAGCATTTTGATGGTATCATTCGCAAGGAATGGGAGAGGCCGACGCGGCTTCCGGGTGTCCCACCGGGTTGGGACAAGAAATATCCCTTTCCGGCGGACGCAGTGAAGCACTGGTCGTCTCCCCCCGAGGTGGATGCTCCTGTTTTGGGGTTGTCCAGCTCCTCAGTCCTCCATTCTCCGGAGTGCACTACCCTCAAGGATGGTGAGGATAAACGCATTGACCAGATGGCTTGTCATGGTTTTGCCAGTGTTGGATCGGCCTTGCGGCCGGTTTGTGCTTCTGCGCTGGTATTGGTAGCTGCCAGGTCAGCTGTTAGAGGATTATTGACCTCTTCCGGGCTTGACCCGGCTAGTGAGGAGTTTGCCGACCTTAAGCGCTGTGAGTTATTTTTGTCCTTCGTGCTGTCTGTCCTGGATGACACATTGGTGAGGTGTAGCAGAGCTACGGTCCTGCTTGTGGCTATCCGCCGGTCGGTTTGGTTACGTCAGTGGGCGGCTGATTTTGTGTCCAAAAAGTCGCTCACAGCACTTCCCTTTGTGGGATTGCGGCTCTTTGGAGAAAAATTGGATTCGGTGGCAAAGGGAGGTAGGTCACCTCAGCGTAAGAAGCAGCTTCTCCCTTTTCGGGGGGCGGCTTCCTTCTCTCAGTCCTTTCGTGGGGCTAGAGTTGGCAGGGGTTCGGCCTTCCCTTCGTCCAGAGGTGATTCCTGGCCTAGGGGCAGGGGTCGGGCCCGTCCAGGACACAGTTGGGGCTCCGAGCCTAGAGCCGAGTTGGCTCAGCAATGAGGGGGCGCCCTCACCCTTGTGGGTGGGGGGACGGTAGCAACTCTTCTCCCAGGTCTGGGTCCAGGAGGTCTCGGACAGGTGGATTCAGGAAGTGGTGTTTTCCGGTTACAAGCTGGAGTTCGAGTTCCGGCCCCCTCCCAGATTCTTCAGGTCTCGGGTTCCGTCAGATCCTCTGGCTGCCCAGGGGGCTTCGGGCGGCAGTAGCAAGTCTCGCGGACATGGTTGTGATCTGTCCGGTGCCCCTTTCAGACCGGGGCCTGGGCTTCTATTCCAATTTGTTCACAGTGCCCAAGAAGGACGGTTCCGTTCGTCCTATTCTGGATCTGAAGTTGCTCAACAGGTTTGTACATCCCCGGAAGTTCCGTATGGAAACTCTGCGCTCAGCCATCCATTCACTTCGTCTGGGGGAATTCATGACGTCCATAGACATCAAGGATGCTTACCTACATATTCCAATATTTCTGGCACACCAGAGATTCCTCAGGTTTGTCGTGGACAATCAGCGTTTTCAGTTTGTGGCTCTTCCGTTTGGCCTTACCTCGGCTCCAAGGTGTTGGCAGGACTGATGGCCATCCTCAGAGCCAGGGATATCCGCATCGTGCCCTATCTGGACAATCTGCTCGTTATGGCGTCTTCCCTAAGTCAAGTGCAGATGGATACCAGGACTGTGGTGTCCACTCTGGAGAGTTTCGGTTGGGTGATCAACTATCCCAAGTCCTACCTCACTCCCTCCAGGGTGGTGGAGTTCCTGGGAATGTCGCTGGATACTTCTCAGGCCAGAGTGTTTCTCCCCCGAGCCAAGGTTCTTCTGATTCAGGAATTGACTCAGCATCTCCTATCCATCCCCCGCCCGTCCATCCGGCTAGGGATGCGACTGGTGGGATTGATGGTGGCGTTGTTCGAGGTGGTTCCCTTTGCACAGTCTCACACAAGGACACTCCAGCTCCATCTCTTGGCGGCTTGGGACTGGTCCCCGCTGTCATTGGATCCCTTCGGTGGTGGCTGAAACCAAGCAATCTGATGAGGGGCAGATCCTTTCTGACCCCTCGTTGGGAGACGGTCACCACGGACGCCAGCCTGTCAGGTTGGGGGGGATTTTGGAAGGATCTTCAGTTTCAGGGTCTCTGGGGCCTTTGGAGGCTCACAATCCTATCAATGTTCTGGAGTTGAGAGCCATCAGGTTGGTTCTGGCTCACTTGACTCATCAGTTGCGGGGCCTACCGGTTCAAGTTCGGTCGGACGATCGGACGGTGGTCGCCTACATCAATCACCAGGGAGGGATTCGCAGCAGGTGTGCCCTCAGGGAAGTGTCTTTGATCTTGGATTGGGCAGAGCACAATGTCCCCTGCATCTCGGCGGTGTACATTCCGGGAGTGGAGAACACGGAGGCGGACTCCCTGAGCAGGGGGTAGTCTCTCCGGGGGGAATGGTCGCTCAGCCCCAAGGTCTTTCGGTCGCTTTGCCACCGGTGGGGACCTCTTTGCCTCTCGTCACAATCACAAGCTTCCGGCATTTGTGTCTCTCTCACGGGATCCGCTGGCTCTGGCAGCGGATGCCATGTCTCTGAACTGGAGGGATCTGGGGTTTCTGTACCTGTTCCCCCCGTTTCCCATGGTGGGCAGAGTGGTGCGCAAGCTGGCCCTAGAGGGCGCGTCAGCAATCCTGGTGGCTCCAAGTTGGCCAAGACAGGTTTGGTTCGCAGACGTGGTAAGGTTGGCAGAGGATCAGTTAGACCTGCCCCTTCTGCTCACTCAGGGTCCACTACTCTACCCCAATTTACCATCGCTGGGTTTTACGGCTTTGCTGAAACCTCAATCTTGAGGGAGGAAGGTCTTTCTGATGCTGTCATTCAGACTCTGGTTAGGGCTAGGAAGCAGTCTTCCTCTGCCATCTATTATAGGACTTGGAGGTCTTATATTGATAGGTATGAGGTCAGGGCCTTGACTTGCAGGGCGTTTTCTATCCCTAGGGTTTTGGAATTTCTGCAACATGGTCTGGACCAAGGTTTGCAGCTTAGTACGCTGAAGGGGCAGGTTTCTGCCCTGGCGGTTTTCTTTCAAAGTCTTTTGCTCTTCATCCTCTGGTTAAGACCTTTTTCCAGGGGGTTACGCATGTACAGCCTCCTAGGAAGACTTTGCTCCCAGTTTGGGATTTGAATTTGGTTTTGTCTGCCTTGCAGGGTCCTCCTTTTAAACCTTTGCAGGATATTGCACTTTCTACGCTTACTCAGAAGGTTGTTTTTCTGGTTGCCATTACTTCCGTTCGACGTGTTTCGGAGTTGGCAGCCTTGTCTATTAAGGCTCCTTACTTTGAGAGGCATCAGGACAAGATTGTTTTCCGCTTGCTTCAAACCAGATTTCCTTCCTAAGGTGGTCTCTGCTTTTCATTTGAATCAGGATATTGTTCTTCTCTCCTTGTGTCCTAAGCCCAGCAATGACAAGGAGAGGGTTTTGCATTCTTTGGATGTGGTTCGCTGTGTGAAGTACTATTTGGTGGCTACTTCTCCTTTTCATAGGACTGACACCCTTTTTCTGGTGCCCTCTGGGCCTAGGAAAGGTTTGGCTCCCGCCAAGTCTTCCATTAGTAACTGGATTCGCCAGGCCATTGTTGGGGCCTATTCTGCTAAGGGGAAGATTCCCCCTTTTCGTGTTACTGCTCATTCTAATCGTGCTGTTGGGGCGTCCTGGGCCTTCCATCACCAGGCTTCTGTTGAGCAGGTTTGTAAGGCTGTTACTTGGTCTTCGGTTCACACTTTTTCCAAGTTTTACAAGGTTGATGTTCGGGTCTCAGCGGATGCTGTTTTTGGCCGCAAAGTTCTGCAAGCTGCAGTGGTTTGAGTTTGTGCCTTGTTTTTTGGATCCCCGCCCTTTATGGACACTGCTATTGGATGTCCCAAGTGTAATGAATGTCTTGAAGCGGGGTGTGTGACATATTTAGAATAATACCATTTTGTGAATACTCACCTGTAAAATGGGTATTATAAGTATGTCACACACCCCGCTTCACCCTGCCCTTTTGTATTCTGGATCCTTTATATGGTGAACCTTTGTTAGTTGTAATTGGATTTCCTGGTCCCTTGATCCTACTGCTATCTTTAATACTGGGGAATGAGTGGGAGGTCCCAGGTATTTATGGGCCGGGAGGGTATGACCTTTTTTTGTTATCATCTCTGCAAGATCGCCATCTACAGGTCAGTATACCCAAGTGTAATGAATGTCTTGAAGCGGGGTGTGTGACATACTTATAATACCCATTTTACAGGTGAGTATTCACAAAATGGTATATTCTAAGTATGTCTCACACCCTGCTTCGGAAATATTCATTACACTTGGGTTATGTCCAGTAGAGGGCGAACTTCTGCAGAGATGAATAGAAAAAAGAAGCCCCTGCCGGCCCATAAATACCTGGGACCTCCCACACATTTCCCGTAATCATCTCTGCAGACGGCGAGCAAGTCAGAAGATGAAGTCTCCTCCTTGCATGTAAGCCGGGTTCACACCCGGCTATTTTTATTCTTATTTCTGCCCGGACCGTTATGTTTAAGTCCCCTAATGCCTCCCAGCCTTGGCTGTAGGTCCGGGTGAAGGTAGGATTTACCTTAATAGGTGGATTGATAGGAGCCACGCTCCTCCGTGAGGCCCCATAACAAGGGGTAGGTGGCTACCAGGTTGGTGACCCTGGTTTGGGATGCCCTGTCCGTTTCCCCATTTTCTACTGCTGTAGTTGGGGATCCCTCCCTTTACTTTGTCCCTTTATTCCCTATGGGAGGGGGGGCTGTGATTTTCTCTGGGTCTGTTGAAAATGAGCATCGAGTAGTAATCCCTCATTCATTTTGTGTATGAGTGGCGTGTGTGTGTGTGTTTTGACTGTCTTTTTACATGCGGCGGCCGTAGTAGAGCTACGGCCGCACTGTCATGGCGTCGCTATGAGGAGGCTGAGGGGAGCTTCTCCCTCTCCTTGCTGTGTGGAGAGGGGGCGGGGCTGGGCGCTCGGTGCGCTGGCGGCGGCCCGCCCTACTCTCTTTCTGGCGCCCTCGGGGGCGCCCGGTTAATCTTGTGGGGAGGGGGCTCAACGCGCTGGTGGCGGCCCGCTCCTCTCTCTCTCTCTGGCGCCCTCAGCGGCGCCCTGTTGCTTTGAGGCCGGGCGGTGTGTCATCATTAGCGGCGAGTCGGTGGAGGCGGGGCCAGGCGCGGTGCGCGATCCGCACCGGCCCGCCCTTCTTCTTCCTTGCCGTGAGACTGAGGATCGGGATGCATCACTTGCACATGTTTTGGCTGGCGGTGAGTGCCCTGCGGGGCTTTGTTTTGTTTGTTGTTTGTTCTTTAATGCTTGAGGCCTCATCCTGGGCCTGCTACACTTAGGGATCGTATTGTCCCATCTTGCGTTTTCTGGGTCTGGTGTCATTACCTAATAGTAAAGCATGCCATGAGGTCCTTGATGCATTGCTTTTACTTTTATACATTCTATGATATATATATATATATATATATATGTGTGTTTTATATGTTTGCCACTCTGTTTACTTTTTGCATGTATGAGTGCTTGTCTTGCTACCTTATTTATGGGAGCCCTCCTTGTCAATGTGTCCTGGGGTCCCTTGGGCTTGCAAATCCTCCCACTAACAGACTTAAGGGGCATCCCGGGTTGCTTGTAGCGTAATTCCCGCTGGTCATTGCGACTACCATACAAATCACCATTTGGAGGCTCCCCTGGGTCCGGGCTCTGGCTCCCTTCGGGGCAGTCGCGGCGGTGTGTGGGTTGGGGGCTATCCCTTGTTGGGGATACTGTGCTGGTGCATACTATGTGTTCAGCAGGCCATAACACGGCAGTCGGGGGCCCTTACGTCTGGGTCAGTGCCGCTGGCCTCATCACCTACTCCACCTTAAATTATCCGTACCCCATGTGACATGGTCATTAGCGGGTGTATGTGTATGTGCTGGATTGGCCAACATCGATAAATTGTTTTCTAGCTCTGTGGCCAGGGTGGCCTCGGCTAAGAGAAGACATCTGTAACCGGCAGTGCCGGTTCTTGATTGTTTAGGATTCCCTTGACTGGTCTGTTTATTTTCCGCTTGCGGAAGGAACTGTTTACGGAATCTGATGGCTCTGAGGATCAGCAGTTTGGGATGCTGATGCCGGGCAGGGGCTTGGGGATACTGTGGTTACCCCCAAGATCCTGGGCCATTTATTTGAGGTGCTGGCTATTCCTCCTCCGGCGGAGTCCCCTCCCCAGAAGGGAAAAATTTTTTACTTGAGACCTCTAATCCTCGTAAGGAGTGCCCAACTCAGTCTCATTTCTAATATGTGATTATTAAGGATTGGGAGGGATCTAGCCGGCTTCCCGGTTTTCCTCAGGAACGGGATAGGAGGTATCCCTGGTGGACGCGGTGAATCGCTGGTCGTCTCCTCCCGAGGTCGATGCGTCCTGTACTGGGATTGTCCACCACATCTGTGGTGCACTCTCCAGACGCCACCACGATTAAGGATCATGAGGACCATCGTTTTGATCAGATGGCTTGACATGCCTTTGCTGGCGTGGGTTCTGCCTTGCGGCCTGTTTGTATTCTGTACGCACGGTTGTGGCTATCAGGTCTGTGGTTGGGGGCCTGTTGAGGGGTCCCAGCTGGACCCAGCCAGTGCTGATTTGGCAGCGTTTATGTGGTGTGTATCGTTCATGACCATTGTCTTGTCTGCCTGGATGACACTATATGTCTGTATGGCGGAACCTCAGTGTTGCTTGTGGCTATACGACGCTTTGTCTGGTTGCGCCGGTGGCGGCTAACATTGCGGCTAAGTAGTCTATTGCAGGGCTACCCTTCGGGGTATGCGGCTGTTTGGAGTCAAATTGGATTCAGTTGGGTAAGGAGGCAGGCTTCCGCCACGCTAGAAGCGTCATATGCCCGGTGCCTTTCTGACGGTGAGGCCGGGGCTATTGTTCCAACCTCTTTGTGGTTTCCTAACGGGATGGATCCATCAGAACCATTCTGGTTTTTGAGGCCTTTCTACTGGTTCTTCAAATCCCAGATGTTCCGCATGGAGACCCTGCGCTCAGTCCTCAATTCCCTTCATCAGGGGGATCTCGTGACATTTATAAGCATCAAGGTTGTTTTCCTTTATGTACTGTCTTGCTTTGGGCGTAATTTATCTAAAAACTTTCAAAATATATTTGCAGCCCTCAAATATATAAGGGAACTTAAGAGCTCAAATACATGTATATCTCCCAAAATTACGCCTTGTTTGTCTAATAAGTTTGCCAGTAATCTCCAAGGAAAGATGATGCACTTTAAAGTTATATTCTAAGTATGTCACACACCCCACTTCAATCATTAATTATTACAATAGGGTAATACCTACCGCTAGGTGGCAGCGTTGCAGAGAATCTCCAAAAAGCAACAGGCCCCTCCCGGTCTATACATACCTGGTACCTCCCAATAATCTCCCAGTGTTATTCTCTGCAAGGTGGCGACAAGACAGAAGAAAGAAGTCTCCTGCTTGCAGGTAGCCGGGGTATCACCCCGCCCCCCCCCCCCCCCCTTACGGTCTATTTCTGCCCAGCTTCTTTTGGTTTTCTCCCCCTGTATAACTGGCAGCCTCCCAGCTTGGGCTGTAGGCTGGACAAGGGTAGATGGCACCTTGAGTGCCTAGGAGATTAGCTCCTCCGTTCGACCCCATATTATGGGGCATAACGGGTTCCCGGAGTGGTGATCCGGACGTGGGATGCCCCTCTTTACATAGCAGTTAGGTCTGGCTCTTCTAGCGAGCCTGTCAGTCTGCACATAAGGTATGCCTTTCCTCCCAGCTTACTGACCCTTAGTGTAGGCTGTGTGTTGTGTGTGTGCTGGGATGGGTGGCAGGGGCTGCTATGCTTTATTTCACTCTTGGCTGGGCCTCTGCTTTTCGTGTGGGTGGGCCGGGCTTTTTATACCGGGCCGTGGGTTGTGGTCCCCCTGGGTGTCATGTGCGCCGTTGGCGCGGGTTCCCTGTCTGCTCGTTTTCGGTGGGCGGGGCCGGGCGGCGCTCTGCGCCGCGGGGCCGCCTGTACGGGGAGCGCCGTGGCGGCGCTCGTTGCGGCCTGGCTTCCGGGTGCTCGGGGGGACCGGGCGGTTGCTCCGCCAGTCCGTTCATGGGGGAAGCGGGCGCCATCTTTTTCTCGGCGCCCGCGGCTCTGCTGCACAGTGGGGGGGGCGGGTCCGCGTCTTGCGCGTCCCGCTCCGTGATTGGCGCTTGGGGTGGGGCGGGGTTATCGCGGCTCCCGCGCTTCCACGGGTCCGCCCTTCTTCTCCCCTCTCCTGCACGGCGCTGGCGTTTCCTATTGGCTGGGGCCGCCATTTCTGTGAATGTGGTCCCGTGGGTGATAGGAATTCTGAGGTACCATTTTTTCTTGCTGACATTTGTCTGCTGCAGCACCGCCGCGGTTATTGTTCTTATAACCCTTTGTTGCACATATATGTTAACTGTATTAGTACTTTTGGCTGTACTCTCTCTATCTTCCCACATCCCCTCCCCCTCGCCCCGATCCCGCTGTTTTGGGTGACTGTTTATCCCGCAGCCCAGGGCTTGCAGTTTAAGGGGGGGGGGGGGCCTTATTGTTATAAGCACTGTATTCTGACATGTGTGCTGTTGTGCCGAACTGATTGTTGTTCTTGTTTTGTTTTTTCAGATCCTGGGACCCCCATCTTTCAGGGCTCTCCCGGTCTTATATACCTGGCTAGTGTGGGTTGTTTCTAGGCCATTGTTCCATTTATTGGGTTATCTTTTATGCTAAATTCCCATGGTCAGGATTTTTAAAGAATTTTAGATATTAAAGGGGCATCCCAGGTCGCGTACTGCGTAAATCCCTGGGTTCTGCGAATACCATAAATTTCACCATATGGAGGCTGCCAAAGATACCGGAAACGGTCCTTCGGGACAATCCAAGGTGTGTGGGGGTTGTGGGGCTCCGCTCCAGGGGGATGATGTCATTTTGTGTATTTCATGTGCACAGCGGAACATTGAGCGGCAGTCCAGCACTCCGGTGCCTAGCACTTCATCGGCCGCGCCATCTCCCTCTCCCCCTCGCTTGTTCCGGACCCCGTGTGACGTTGTCATGGGTGGGGATTCGCAATCTGAGGTATGCGCCCGTTTGGCCAGCCTTGAGAAAATGTTTTCCGCAGTGGTCGCTCAGAAGGCTCCAGCTAAGCGGAAGCATCTGTCTCCGCCTCCGCCGGATTCAGATGAGGAAGTTATTGGAGACCTGGATTGGTCAGATCGTCCCCTTGAAGAGGGTGAGCTCGTTGAGGAAGAGGATTCCGAGGCTCAGCAGTTGCTGGGTGCTGAGGGGGACCAAGCTGAGGGCCCCCCTCCCGATTCGTCTACTATTCTGGCTCAAATGTTTGAGGTTTTGGATTTGGATCCTCCGGCGGTTGCTCCTAGGCCTAAGGGTCAGCTTTTTGGGGTGTCCAAGCAGCGCTTGGAGTTTCCCAGTCAACAGCATTTTGAAGAGGTTGTACTCAAGCAATGGGAGCAACCTACGCGTCTCGTCGGTGTTCCGCCTAGCTGGGATAGGAAGTATCCTTTTCCGGCGGATTTGATGAAGCGTTGGTCTGTCCCCCCTGAGGTAGATACTCCGGTCTTGGGACTGTCCAACACGGCGATCGTGCATTCTCCTGACACGACTTCGCTCAGGGATGGCGAGGATCGCCGGATTGATCAGCTGGCCCGCCATGGTTTTGTATGTGCGGGTTCGGTGTTAAGGCCTGTCTGTGCTTCGGCTCTTTTGACTTTGTCGGTTAGGTCTATTGTCAGGGACTTAGGTGTGGATCTTGAGCCTACCTGTGATGAGTCTCTCGCGCTTAAGCGCTGTGGTTCCTTCTTGTCGTTTATTCTGGCCGCTCAGGAGGATGCCATGTTGATGTGTGGCAGGGCTACTGCCTTGCTGGTAGCTATCCGTCGCTGTGTGTGGTTGAGACAGTGGACGGCTGATTTTAATTCTAAAAGATCGCTCACGGCTCTTCCCTTTTTGGGTTTGAGGCTTTTTGGTGAGAGGCTGGATTCTGTTGCCAAGGGAGTTAAGTTACCTCAGCGCAAGAAATTTCACCGTTCCTTTTGGAGGGACGGTCTCCTTCAATCTGTCCTTTCGGGGAGCCAGAGCCGGCAGGGGTGCGGGCTTCTCGGCCTCCAGGGGCGCCAGTTGGAATCGGGGTAAAGGCCGTGGCCGCCCCGTTCACGTCTGGGGCGCCAAGCCCAAGCCAGTTGCCAAGCCCGCTCAACAATGAGGGGGCGCCCTCACCCGTACGGGTGGGGGGACGGTTGCGACTCTTCTCCCGGGTATGGGACCAGGAGGTCTCGGACAGGTGGATCCGGGAGGTGGTGTCGGCCGGTTACAAGTTGGAGTTCGAGTCCCGTCCTCCTCCAAGGTTCTTCAGGTCTCGGGTATCTTCGGATCCTTTGGCCGCGCAGGGGCTCCTGGCGGCGGTAAGGAATCTTCTAGAATTAGCCCGGTCGTCTGCCCGGTTCCTACTTCGGAGGTAGGGCGTGGGTTTTATTCCAATCTCTTCACTGTCCCCAAAAAGGATGGGTCCTTCCGTCCGATTCTGGATTTGAAGTTTCTCAACAGATTTATTCGTTCCCGGAAGTTCCGCATGGAAACCCTGCGGTCTGCGATCGGTTTGCTTCGGCAGGGGGACTTTATGACGTCCATAGACATCAAGGATGCGTACCTTCACATTCTGATTTTCCCAGCTCATCAGAGGTTCCTTCGTTTTGTGGTGGAGGATCGGCATTTTCAGTTTGTGGCTCTTCCATTCGGCCTCACCTCTGCTCCGAGAGTGTTCACCAAGGTGTTGGCGGGGGTGATGGCCCTGCTCAGAGCTCAGGGGATTCGCATTGTGCCTTACCTGGACGATCTTCTCATCATGGCGCCTTCCTTCAGTCAAGCAGAGGGGGACACCAGCATGGTGGTGTCTATGCTGGAGAGGTTCGACTGGGTGATCAATTACCCCAAGTCCTCGCTGGTTCCGGCCAGGGTGGTGACCTTTCTGGGGATGTCGTTGGACTCCTGCCAGCACAGAGTGTTTCTCCCTCAGGCCAAGGTTCTGTTGATTCAGGAATTGGCTCAGCTTCTTCTCTCCCATCCGCGCCCGTCCATTCGGCTAGGGATGAGACTGGTGGGGTTGATGGTGGCCTCGTTCGAGGCAGTTCCCTTTGCGCAGTTTCATACGAGGACGCTTCAGCTTCATCTTTTGGCGTCTTGGGACCGGCGTCCGAGGGCGTTGGATCGGTCCTTCCAGATGTCCCCTCGGGTTCGGCAGTCCCTTCTGTGGTGGTTGGTCTCGGACAACCTTCTGAAGGGCAGGTCGTTTCTGACCCCGCTTTGGGAAACTGTCACCACGGATGCCAGTTTGTCAGGATGGGGAGGTTTCTGGAAGGATCTTCAGTTTCAGGGGCAGTGGGACCCTCAGGAGGCCCACTTGCCCATCAATGTTCTAGAGTTGCGAGCCATCAGGTTGGTTCTGTCTCGCTTGACGCATCATTTACAGGGCCTGCCGGCGGACAATCAGACGGCGGTTGCTTACATCAATCACCAAGGAGGGACTCGCAGTCTGGGTGCCCACAGGGAGGTGTCTCTGATTCTAGTTTGGGCAGAGACTCATGTCCCTTGCATCTCGGCAGTTTACATTCCAGGAGTGGAAAACACAGAGGCGGACTTTCTGAGCCGGTGTTCGTCCCGCCGGGGGGAATGGTCGCTCCATCCCCAGGTGTTTCGGTCGCTTTGTCTCCGATGGGGGACGCCGGAAGTGGATCTGTTTGCCTCTCGTCACAATCACAAGCTTCCAACATTCGTGTCACTGTCCCAGGATCCTCTGGCTCTGGCGGTGGATGCCATGGCCCTGAGCTGGAGGGACCTGGGGTTTCTTTATCTGTTTCCTCCGATTCCCATGCTAGGCAGGGTGCTGCGAAAGCTGGTTCTGGAAGGAGTTCCCGCCATTCTCGTGGCTCCAAGGTGGCCAAGGCGGGTGTGGTTCGCAGACATCGTTCGTCTGGCAGTGGATCAGTTCGATCTGCCTCTTCGGCCGGATCTTCTCACTCAGGGCCAACTGTGTTACCCCAGTTTACAAACGCTGGCTTTGACGGCTTGGCTGCTGAAACCTCCATCTTAAAGGAGGAGGGTCTTTCGGATTTGGTCATTCGGACTCTTATTAGTGCCAGGAAGAGGTCTTCTTCTTCCATCTATTATAGGTCCTGGAGATCTTATATTGATTGGTGTGAGGCTAGGTCTTTGCCTTGCCGGGTCTTTTCTATTTCTAGGGTTTTGGAATTTCTTCAATCAGGGCTGGACTCTGGTCTGCAGCTTAGTACCTTGAAGTGGCAGGTTTCTGCTTTGTCTATCTTTTTTCAGAGGTCTTTTGCTAGCCATTCTTTGGTCAAGACTTTTTTCCAGGGGGTTTCGCATCTGCGGCCTCCTAGGAAGCTTCCTGTTTGGGATTTGAATTTGGTGCTCTCTGCTCTTCAGGCTCCTCCTTTTGAGCCTTTGCGGGATATTGCTCTGTCCATTTTGACTCAGAAGGTTGCCTTTCTGGTGGCCATCACTTTGGTTCGGCGTGTTTCGGAGTTGGCAGCCTTGTCGATTCAGGCTCCTTATTTTGAGGAACATCAGGACAAAGTGGTTTTTCGCTTCAAGTCAGACTTTCTCCCTAAAGTGGTCTCTGCTTTTCATCTTAACCAGGACATTGTTCTTCCTTCTTTGTGTCCTAAGGCTAAGAATGTTGCACTGCTTGGATGTTGTACGTTGTGTCAGGTACTATCTACGTACTACGTCTTCTTTTCGTAAGGCTGATGCCTTTTTCGTTGTGCCCTGTGGGCCTAGGAAGGGTTTGGCTCCGGCTAAGTCTTCCATTAGCAAATGGATTCGTCAGGCGATTGTTGGAGCCTATTCGGCCAAGGAGAAGAATCCCCCTTTTCGTGTTACTGCTCATTCTACTCGCGCGGTTGGAGCGTCCTGGGCTTTTCAGCACCAGGCTTCTGTTGAACAAGTTTGTAAGGCTGCGACTTGGTCTTCGGTTCATACTTTTTCTAAGTTTTATAAGGTTGATGTGCGGGCCTCAGCGGATGCTGTTTTTGGCCGCAAGGTTCTGCAGGCTGCAGTGGTTTGAGTTTTCTGCATTATTGCCTGGTTGGATACCCGCCCTTTTCTGGACACTGCTGTTGGGTGTCCCTATTGTAATAATTAATGATTGAAGTGGGGTGTGTGACATACTTAGAATAATACCATTTTGTGAATACTCACCTGTAAAATGGGTATTATAAGTATGTCACACACCCCACTTCACCCGCCCTTTTTGGTATCCTGGCTCTTTATATGGTGAAGTTTCGTTCTTTACGTTTGAGGGTTACATTTGTTTGTTCCTGGTACCTTGTCTTACTGCTGTTCTAATACTGGGAGATTATTGGGAGGTACCAGGTATGTATAGACCGGGAGGGGCCTGTTGCTTTTTTGGAGATTCTCTGCAACGCTGCCACTATTGTAATAATTAATGATTGAAGTGGGGTGTGTGACATACTTATAATACCCATTTTACAGGTGAGTATTCACAAAATGGTATTTTTATATACCTTGCAAAATGTATAAAACAAAAATACTACAATCTGTGTTACAACATAGAAAGCCTAACAGGGCAAAAGCATATATATATTAAAACGGATTACTCATCTGTTTTAATTGCTCCACGCAGAAAATCAGCAGACCACGTCCAAACAAGATGGCTGCTGTACTTGGCTTCACAATGCAGGTCCATCTACCCAAGGCAAAGTCCCATCATCGTCCGTCTGGTCAGGCGCACCAGCACATGTTTTCTCCAGCTGCCCTCCAAAAGAAATCTCTCCTCTCTCTCTAGCCTCCTGTTTTTATCAAGTGGACCCTTTGTTCCATTTTGAAATCTGCAGGTCGTCTGTGATTGGCCCAGGCAAAACTCACAAATGAATACCCTTACTCTCTCACAGGTAGCCAGCTTAATTTGCATACAAATGCACACCTGAAACTGGAGCTACAGACAACCAGTCTCCAAAGAACAAACCCACCCTGCTGCTTTAAACAAAAAGGGATTATCCTATGTACAGTGATTGTATAATATTTTTTACAATTTCTATGGGAACAAAACATCTAAAAAATATCATAGCTTCACATGTACCATCTACCCCGCACGCCAGAGATTTCTCAGGTTTGGGGTGGGAGTTCGGCATTTTCAGTTTGTGGCCCTCCCTTTCGGGTTGGCTTCGGTGCCAAGGGTGTTCACCAAGGGGCTGGCGGGCATAATGGCCCTTCTCAGAGCCCGGGGCGTTTACATTGTGCCGTATCTGGATGACCTACTCATTACAGCATCTTTTCTATGCCGGGTGGAGATGGACTCCAGGGTGGTGACGAAGCTGGACCGGTTCGGATGGGTGATCACCCACCCCAAGTTCTCTCTCTCCCCTTCAAGGGAGATCTCATTTCCGGGCATGAATCTGGATTCCAGACAATCCTCGCCTCTCTTTCCAGCTAGGGATGAAACTGGTGGGATTGATGGTGGTTTTTCTTCTAGGCAGTTCCTCATGAGGTCGCTCTGACTCCATCTATTGCGGTCTTGGGACGGCTGTCTCCCAGGGTTCGGCAATCCTTTCAGTGGTGGCTGGAGCTTAGCAATCTGATGAGGGGCAGATCCTTTTTGGCCCCTTGTTGGGAGATGGTTACCACAAATGCCAGCCTGTCGGGCTGGGGGGGTTTCTGGACGGACTTTCAGTTCCAGGGGCTGGGGGGTCCGCAGAAGGCTCACGCTCCCATCTCTGTTTTTGGAGTTCAGAGCTATTCGGTTGATTCTGTCATGCATCACTTACAGGTCTTGCTGGTTCAGGTTCAGTTAGACGATTGAACTGCGGTCGCTTACGTCGATCACCAAGAAGGGACTCGCGGCAGGAGTGCCCTCAGGGGAGTTTCGCTGATTCTTGCATGGGCGGAGAGCGATGTTCCATGCATCTCAGTGGATCTGGTCATTGTTTGGGCCTATATTGCCAAGGGGAGGGTTCCCCTTTTCAGTTTACTGGCACAAGTTGTACGACTGCTACTTGGTCTTCTGTTCATACCTTTTACAAGTTTTTGTAAGGTTGATGTGCAGGCCTTAGCGGATGCTGTTTTTGGCCACAATGTTCTACAAGCGGCAGGGGTTTTCATTTGTGCATTTTTGCCTATTGGGATCCCCACCCTTTTTGGACAGTGCTATTGGATGTCCCAAGTGTAATGAATATTTCCGAAGCAGGGTGCGAGACACACTTAGAATAATACCTGTAAAATGGGTA
The DNA here is from genome assembly GCA_027917425.1 of Gastrophryne carolinensis. Classification (NCBI taxonomy): domain Eukaryota; kingdom Metazoa; phylum Chordata; class Amphibia; order Anura; family Microhylidae; genus Gastrophryne; species Gastrophryne carolinensis. The sequence continues at coordinate 151,171,761 of CM051241.1, read as the reverse complement.
TTATAAGTATGTCTCACACCCTGCTTCGCCCCACCCTGAGTTGTATCTTGGATCCTCTTTGGTGTTACTGTTTTTCTTATAAGATTTTATTTGCTCTTCCTGGTCCCCTTACTGCTTTCTTATACTGGGAAACGTGTGGGAGGCCCCAGGTATTTATGGGCCGGGAGGGGCTTCTTTTTTCTATTCATCTCTGCAGAAGTTCGCCCTCTACTGGACATAACCCAAGTGTAATGAATATTTCCGAAGCAGGGTGTGAGACATACTTATAATACCCATTTTACAGGTGAGTAATCACAAAATGGTATTTTTTAGCCGATGTGGAGAAACTGATTAAGATGTGGCCATGCTGGTTGGCTCCACCCCCGGAAGTCAAAGCTTTGGATTTTTATTTTTGACTTTTTTCACAATCAGAAGCTTATTCACTGCAGACAATAAAATCGAAAAAGATTCAAGAGTTACTAAAAAAGTTCAATTCAAATAAATTGAAGAAAAATAACCCCTATGAGGGGGGAAAGGAGGTAAGGAGGAGGAGTAAAGGAAGGGGTCGAGGAAGGATCAGCTACCCAAGGATTCCACACCTCCCTGAACAGCTCCAAAGTCCCACTGTGAATGGAGGACATTTTTCACCAGTTCAGGTTGTCCCAGAAGTGATGACAATTGCGTAATCCACCGCCAGGTGGCGCTCGACTGCAAGATCAAAAGCTGTCGCTCCTCCCGGCCCCTATAAAAGCAGGTGTCTCTCTATGATTCCCCAGAGTTCATCTTGCAGTCTGCTGCTGAAGATCGTTTGGATACTCTCCTGGATACTGCAGCTGAGCAGGGCCTCCTAGCCCGTCGGCCGCTGCGACCTATTCCCACTGTTCCCGTGGACCCACTACTGCCTCCCAGCCTTGGCTGATCGAGACGGTGAAGGCAGGGTGAACGCCGGGGTCAGGCGTTTGGCAGAGCTAGGCTCTGGGCCGTAGATGCTGCCTAAAGGGGGGGGGAACCACTCATGCCCACAGGGTTTTCATGCCCTCCCTGCCCCACAAGCTTTATTATTTGTTTGTGCTTGGTGTACTTCACTTCTGCTTGACATGGACTCTGTGGAGTCCCTTTGTGAGTTATCTTGTGGTGTGTTTTGACTTGACACCGTCTTTACATACTTACCTCCTTCGCTCCCTCAAGGCTTCTGCTCCTCTCCCCTCTCCATCATGCCGCACTGTGAGGAGGGGGGGGGAGACGGCGCAGCTCAGGCGGATGCTTTCTATGGAGGCCACGGCCTCTGTTGCGGGTGCGCGCCGCGCGCCTACCGCTTGGCTTGTTCGGGCAGGCATTTCTCTGCTGGGCCCCTCCGTGGGCTGCTCCGGCAGTCTCCGGGCCCCCTCCATCTTGGGGACGGGCGCTTTCTTTCGCGCCGTCGGCAGAGCCGCACGATGACGCTTTTCGCGTCACTGCTGTGCGACCCGCCCCCTCGAGGAACGTGTTCCGCGCCATCTTGCCCTGCTTCTGCACGCTGTTGTCGGCCCCCCGAGCTGATGACCTCGCGGTCGGTGTCGTGAGTCCCTCTTGCTAAACAGCTTTTATTGTGTTGCATTGTGCATGTGCTGTGGGATGCTTATGGGTTGTTTCTTTTATGTCTTCCAGGTGGGCCCCCTTGATAGATTAAGGGTTGTGGTTCCTCCCGGTCACCGACCCCCCCTCCCTCCGCGCCCTCTCCCTATTAAGAGGGATCACTAAGAGGGACTAATTCTGAGGGCTTATTAGGTTTGGGCTGGCAGTGCCTTGTAACCTATATACCATTACTCTAATCACCATAATGGAGGCTTCTGGGGATAATGAGCTAGGGGCCCCATCTGGGCGGGTGAAGCTCTGCCCCATGTGCGGTGCCAGTCCTCTGGGTGGACTCAGCACGGTTTGTGTCACTTGCGCCAGGAGTGTCTTTTTGGAGCATGATCGGGCGGGCGTATCTGCCCCTAGCCCATTATTGCCTGCAACCTCTCCAAAACCCCCGCTACTGCATTCAGCCTCCAGCGAGGAGGAAGCCAGCAAGGGGCCCCGTGTTGATTTGGCATACTGGGTGGCCAGCCTTGAGAGACAGATCTATGGCACGGCTCCTAAGGCCACGAGTTAGAAGCACCATATCGAGCGCATTTACTCGGATAGCAATGATTATGATCTTTTTGGAAGTCTGGACTCCATGGAGGAGGGCGAGTTGCATGAAGACTCTATTTCCACTGTGGATTATTCTGCCGGCTATGACAGCGGGCCTGGCTCTTCCTCGGGTGAGGATATGTGGCTCCCTGATGATACAGAGAGGTTGCTGGCTGCGGTGTTTTGAGATGTTACATATTGTCCCTCCTAAAGCGGCTAAAAGGAAGCAGGGTGATTTATTTCGGCCTGAGAGACAGAGACTTGTATTTCCTGAGCAGGCCCATTTTTCTAATATGGTCTTCAAGGAGTGAGAAAGGCCTAAGAAGCTACCGTCGGTGCCTAAGGGCCTGGACAGGCAGTATCCCTTCCCTGGGGAGCTGGTCCGTCTGTGGTCCCGTCCCCCCGAAGTGGATTCCCCTGTGACGGGGTTATCCAACACTACGGTTATGCCGTCACCTGTTACTGCTTCCTTGCGTGATCCAGCTGACAGGCATATGGATCAGCTAATTTGTCATGCCTTCACCTTTGCTGGTCCTGGGTTTCGCCCTGTGTGTGCCGCGGCTATTGTCTCCTTAGCCATCAGAAAGAAGGTGAGACGTCTTCTGGATATTGCTAAGTCTCGCAAGAGGGTGGAGGAGTATAAAGACCTCAAAGCTTGCGTGGATTTTATTGCTTTTGTTGCCTCTGCCATGGATGATGGTGTCCGGCTCGGTGCAAGGGTTTTGGCCCTGCTTGTTGCGCTCCGTCGCTCGCTCTGGTTGCGGCAATGGTCGGCTGATGCCGCTGCCAAGAAGTCACTCGCTAGTATCCACTTCGTGGGGCACAGGTTGTTCGGGGAGCGTCTGGACCTCCTGATCAAGGATGGTAGACTCCCTCAGCGGCGGAGGCCTGCGCGGCCCTTTCGGGGTTCTGCCTATCGCTCCTTTCGTGGAGGAAGAGGCTCTTCATTTTCCGGATGGTCACAGAGATTCCTGGGGACGAGGTAAGTGAATAGGGCGACCTGGGGGGTGTCACACAGCGAGGGAGGGAATCGCTCGGCCCCGGTTTTGGTCCAACGGGTAAGGGGTGGTGGTTAAACCCAAAAAAAACACAGGGTGACCTGGTCTGCATGGTAATGTGAATCCAGCGGCTCCATGTTGCTGTGTGTGAACCTGGCCCCACCTCTCCCCAGTGTCAGTTATAGCCCCCCCCTCCCGTAGCTATGGTAACAGGGCAGTTCTCAGGGCGAGGGGAGAAAAGACGTATCGGAGCTGCTGACGGGTGAGCGCTATTCATGGTAATGGGCAGCCGTATACAGCATACTCACCTTTTGTCCCCTGCAGCAGTTTGGTATCACTCCGGCTGTGAGCTGCAGCTAATGGAGCCTCAGTCACTGTAATAGGGGTGCACACGGCCACTTATATTTTTTCCTGGGATGCGGGAGCTCCGCAGCAACATGTAATTTTCTAGCCAGGGTTTAGATTCGATAAAAGTGAACCAAAACCCAGCATTTTGACTGTCTTTGGTCCTTGGTCCCGGGGCACTCTGATTGAGGATGACCCGCTGTGTGAAACCCCCTAGGTCGCCCGAAAAAACTCACCCTTCCCCAGTCCTAAGTCGTATGCGGAGCCGCTCGTTCAATCAACGCATTCAGATCCGCTCCCACGCTTCCCTCTAATAGGGAGCGCCGGCCCTTCACAAATGCCTCACCGGGTGCGCACACTGCTAGAGGGATAGCGGGGATGTGGCCGCTGCTCGTGCATGTGTTTCTGGGACACCTGGGGGTGTCACGCAGCGGGGCATCCCGATTTAGGGAATCGCTCGGCATGGGTTTTGGCCCACTTTAGGCCAAACTGTGCCTCCTACCCTCCTGGCGCTGAGGCAGGATGGGGGGGGGGGTTAGAAAGAAAAAAAGACCATTTACCTTATCCAGGGGCCCGCACCGCTCTCCTGACGCTCCGTATCCTGGGCGCCATTATCTATTCAAGTGAATGGGTGGCGGGAGCGTGCACAGAACAGGGGATGCGGCTTTGTGCTTCCTCCGCAGCGACTTCCTGTTAAAGTGGACCAAAACTCAGGATTTTGACTATCCACATTCACAAATGCCTGGCCCTGCTAGAGGGATAGCGGGGATGCGGCTCACACATGTGCCGTTGGACCAGGAAACAAGGTAAGTGTATGGGGAGACCTGGGGGGTTCACGCAGCGGGGCACCTTCACCATGATTTAATGAAAAGCCCAAACCCTTATAAAACGATTCCCAAACATCTAAAATTAATATATTTTAAGTTTTTAGTCACTTATTATTCTTTCCCCCACTGGGCTGCAACTCTGTTCAGAACTTTAGGATATGGGCGCCACCATCTTGACTCAGAAGCATCACATACTGAGGAGAGGTGGATAAAGTGCAGGGGTGGGGGTTATAGCTGTGCTTTGCACAGACAGAACTGAGATGGGGTCAGGGAAAGGACAGCAATCCCAGAATGCAGAGCAGCACAGTCAGAAGACACTTCCTGTTTGCAGGCTGCCTGATGTTCCATGAGCCGCCATCTTGAATGTTTAAAGGCTCATAACATGCAGTAGATGCAGGTAGGATGATTTTTAATGTAAGCAATCTGTATGTACAGGGTGTGGGAAACATATAAGACTCTTATTCAGGGTGAAGGTCCGGATTAATGTGGGCAATCTGTATGTACGGGGGGGGGGGGGGAGAAACATATAAAATAGGCTCTGATTCAGGGTGAAGGACCGATTTAAGTTCAGATTTAACGCAGAACAAAACCCTGGGCCCCCGGCGGTGCCTGTGGTGGAAGCGCGCATGTTGCTGGGGACATTTGCTGAATGACATCATCATGGCAGACAGCTGTCATTGGATGAGAGTCCGCGCATGCGCCATGGGAGCGGGGGAACATACAGCGGCATGCCGGGTCCATGTGCCCCGGGACCACCTACACATGTATGGACGCAGGTGTCTGGCACATGTCCTCCCTATAGGGGGCGTCACACACACACACCTCTAGAGCTGACACGGGAATATACGCATCTCATAAAGCGCCACGGAATAAGCAAGGCGCCATATAAAAAGACCATATAGAGAAAAACAGCACATCACTTCCGCCTCTCCCGGGGGTCACGTGATCTTCTGCTCCACGTGATAATTCACAACATTAAACTCCTTCACTCGCCTCTCCCCATGCGTCACAACACAGCAAGCGACGCCACGCCCCCTCTCCAGCCAGGTCAACGCACCAAGACCCAGAATGAAGGCAAATGCCTCCTCCTTAGCCCCGCACCCTACCGCAAGCGGAGACTTCTTTGCGGGCTGGCCGGGGGAAGGGGCGGGGTTGCAATAACATATAGCCCCTACGCCAAGCGGCAACGTCTTACTGGGCTAGCCGGGGAAGGGGCGGATATACTTTAGCCTATGGCCCCGCCCTTTCTAGAAACCCAACATGGCGGCGATACGCGAGTCCCGGGGCGGAAGTAGAAAGAGCTGTTTCCGGTGCTGGCGGCTGAGGTAAGTGCGGCATTAACCCCTCACCCGCCGCCACTCGCAGGTCGCGTGTCACTGATGCATGTGCGGCTCCCCTCCATTGTTACTATTATGGTTTTACTTCCGGTCTAATCCGAGAAGGGAAGGGCATCTCCAGTTAGTGTCCCAGCACCCAGAGGGGGGCATCCCCAGTGTCCCAGCAACCAGAGTGGGGCATCCCCAGTGTCCCAGCAACCAGAGGGGGCATCCCCAGTGTCCCAGCAACCAGAGGGGGCATCCCCAGTGTCCCAGCAACCAGAGGGGGGCATCCCCAGTGTCCCAGCAACCAGAGGTGGGCATCCCCAGCGTCCCAGCAACCAGAGGTGGGCATCCCCAGCGTCCCAGCAACCAGAGGTGGGCATCCCCAGCGTCCCAGCAACCAGAGTTGAGGGGGGCACCCCCAGCGTCCCAGCAACGAGAGAGGGGGCATCCCCAGTGTCCCAGCAACCAGAGAGGGGGCATCCCCAGTGTCCCAGCAACCAGAGGGGGGCATCCCCAGCGTCCCAGCAACGAGAGAGGGGGCATCCCCAGTGTCCCAGCAACCAGAGAGGGGGCATCCCCAGCAACCAGAGGGGGGGCGTCCCAGCAACCAGAGGGGGGCATCCCCAGCGTCCCAGCAACGAGAGAGGGGGCGTCCCAGCAATGAGAGGGGGCATCCCCAGTGTCCCAGCAACGAGAGAGGGGGCATCCCTGTGTCCCAGCAACCAGAGAGGGGGCATCCCCAGTGTCCCAGCAACCAGAGAGGGGGCATCCCCAGTTTCCCAGCAACAACAGGGGGGCATCCCCAGTGTCCCAGCAACAACAGGGGGGCATCCCCAGTGTCCCAGCAACAACAGGGGGGCATCCCCAGTGTCCCAGCAACCAGAGGGGGGCATCCTCAGTGTCCCAGCAACCAGAGGGGGGCATCTCCAGTGTCCCAGCAACCAGAGGGGGGCATCTCCAGGTTCCCAGCAGCCAGAGGGGGGCATCTCCAGGTTCCCAGCAGCCAGAGGGGGGCATCTCCAGGTTCCCAGCAACCAGAGGGGGGCATCCCCAGTGTCCCAGCAACCAGAGGGGGGCATCCCCAGTGTCCCAGCAACCAGAGGGGGGCATCCCCAGTGTCCCAGCAACCAGAGGGGGGCATCTCCAGTGTCCCAGCAACCAGAGGTGGGCATCCCCAGTGTCCCAGCAACCAGAGGGGGGCATCTCCAGTGTCCCAGCAACCAGAGGGGGGCATCTCCAGTGTCCCAGCAGTAGCAACGGGAGGGGGCATCTCCAGTGTCCCAGCAGTAGCAACGGGAGGGGGCATCCCCAGTGTCCCAGCAGCAGCAGTAGGAGGGGGGTCTCTGAAGTTCCTCTTTAAGCAGTAAACGCAAAACATGGCAGGTAGGAGAGAGAGATAAAGGGAACTAAACATTGGGAGAAACAACACTGGAGGTGACCTGGAATCGGGATCCCCAATAAAAACACCTAATAAGATGAAATAATCGCCTATAAATAAACGGCACCTAAATAGTTCTCCCCTTTCTTTACTGTTTCCCAATTGCAATGTTGTCTCTCCAGCTTCTGTGATTTAGGCCAATCTCTATTCTCCATTTCAAAGTGTATGGTGTGTCACCTGTGTCACATGATAGAGAATACACTCCCATTTGGATAATAGAAATTCACCTGAAACACAGAAGCTGGAGAGACAAAATTGCAAATGAGAAACATGGGGAGCCATTGGGACCAGAGGCTTTGCCAGCCAAGTCCTTGTTAACCCTTAAATCTTTGCTCCCCAAATAATCGGGAGAGTGGCATCCCCAGTGTCGGAGGGGGAGGGGGGCATCCCCAGTGTCCCAGCAACCAGAGGGGGGCATCTCCAGTTTCCCAGCAACCAGAGGGGGGCATCCCCAGTGTCCCAGCAACCAAAGGGGGGCATCTCCAGTGTCCCAGCAACCAGAGGAGGGCATCCCCAGTGTCCCAGCAACCAGAGGGGGGCATCCCCAGTGTCCCAGCAACCATAGGGGGGCATCCCCAGTGTCCCAGCAACCAGAGGGGGGCATCCCCAGCAACCAGAGGGGGGCATCCCCAGCATCCCAGCAACCAGAGGGGGGCATCCCCAGCGTCCCAGCAACCAGAAGGGGGCATCCCCAGCGTCCCAGCAACCAGAGGGGGGCATCTCCAGCGTCCCAGCAACCAGAAGGGGGCATCCCCAGCGTCCCAGCAACCAGAGGGGGGCATCTCCAGTGTCCCAGCAACCAGAGGGGGGCATCCCCAGCGTCCCAGCAACCAGAGGGGGGCATCCCCAGCGTCCCAGCAACCAGAGGGGGGCATCCCCAGCGTCCCAGCAACCAGAGGGGGGCATCCCCAGCGTCCCAGCAACCAGAGGGGGGCATCCCCAGCGTCCCAGCAACCAGAAGGGGGCATCCCCAGCGTCCCAGCAACCAGAGGGGGGTATCTCCAGTGTCCCAGCAACCAGAGGGGGGCATCCCCAGTGTCCCAGCAACCAGAGGGGGGCATCCCCAGTGTCCCAGCAACCAAAGGGGGGCATCCCCAGTGTCCCAGCAACCAAAGGGGGGCATCCCCAGTGTCCCAGCAACCAGAGGGGGGCATCCCCAGTGTCCCAGCAACCAGAGGGGGGCATCCCCATTGTCCCAGCAACCAGAGGGGGGCATCCCCATTGTCCCAGCAACCAGAGGCGAGCACCTCCAGTGTCCCAGCAACCAGAGGGGGGCATCATCAGTATCCCAGCAACCAGAAGGGGGCATCTCCAGTGTCCCAGCAACCAGAGGGGGGCATCCCCAGTATCCCAGCAACCAGAGGGGGGCATCCCCAGTATCCCAGCAACCAGAGGCGGGCATTTCCAGTGTCCCAGCAACCAAAGGGGGGCATCTCCAGTGTCCCAGCAACCAAAGGGGGGCATCTCCAGTGTCCCAGCAACCAGAGGGGGGCATCTCCAGTGTCCCAGCAACCAGAGGGGGGCATCCCCAGTATCCCAGCAACCGGAGACGGGCATTTCCAGTGTCCTAGCAACTAAAGGGGGGCATCTCCAGTGTCCCAGCAACCAGAGGGGGGCATCTCCAGTGTCCCAGCAACCAGAGGGGGGCATCTCCAGTGTCCCAGCAACCAAAGGGGGGCATCTCCAGTGTCCCAGCAACCAGAGGGGGGCATCTCCAGTGTCCCAGCAACCAGAGGGGGGCATCCCCAGTGTCCCAGCAACCAGAGGGGGGCATCATCAGTGTCCCAGCAACCAGAGGGGGGCATCCCCAGTGCCCCAGCAACCAGAGGGGGGCATCCCCAGGTTCCCAGCAACCAGAGGGGGGCATCCCCAGGTTCCCAGCAACCAGAGGGGGGCATCCCCAGGTTCCCAGCAACCAGAGGGGGGCATCCCCAGTGTCCCAGCAAGCAGAGGGGGGCATCATCAGTGTCCCCGCAGCCAGAGGGGGGCATCTCCAGTTTCCCAGCAACCAGAGGTGGGGCATCCCCAGTGTCCCAGCAACCAGAGAGGGTGCATCTCCAGTGTCCCAGCAACCAGAGGGGGGCATCATCGGTGTCCCAGCAACCAGAGGGGGGCATCTCCAGTGTCCCAGCAACCAGACGGGGGCATGCTTAGTGTCCCAGCAACCAGAGGGGGGCATCCCCAGTGTCCCGGCAACCAGAGGGGGTCATCTCCAGTTTCCCAGCAACCAGAGGGGGTCATCTCCAGTGTCCCAGCAACCAGAGGGGGGCATCTCCAGTTTCCCAGCAACCAGAGGGGGGCATCTCCAGTTTCCCAGCAACCAGAGGGGGGCATCCCCAGTGTCCCAGCAACCAGAGGGGGGCATCCTTAGTGTGCCAGCAACCAGAGGGGGGCATCATCAGTATCCCAGCATCCAGAGGGGGGCATCCCCAGTGTCCTAGCATCCAGAGTGGGGCATCCCCAACAACCAGAGGGGGGCATCCCCAGTGTCCCAGCAACCAGAGAGGGGGCATCCCCAGTGTCCCAGCAACTAGAGAGGGGGCATCCCCAGTGTCCCAGCAACCAGAGGGGGGCATCATCGGTGTCACAGCAACCAGAGGGGGGCATCTCCAGTGTCCCAGCAACAAGAGGGGGGCATCCCCAGTGTCCTAGCAACCAGAGGGGGCATCTCCAGTGTCCCAGCAACCAGAGGGGGCATCTCCAGTGTCCCAGCAACCAGAGGGGGGCATCCCCAGTGTCCCAGCAACCAGAGGGGGGCATCTCCAGTATCCCAGCAACCAGAGGGGGTTATCTCCAGTGTCCCAGCAACCAGAGGGGGGAATCCCCAGTGTCCCAGCAACCAGAAGGGGTCATCCACCTTGTCCCAGCAACCAGAGGGGGGCATCTCCAGTGTCCCAGCAACCAGAGGGGGGCATCCTTAGTGTGCCAGCAACCAGAGGTGGGCATCATCAGTGTCCCAGCAACCAGAGGGGGGCATCATCAGTGTCCCAGCAACCAGAGGGGGGCATCTCCAGTGTGCCAGCAACCAGAGGGGGGCATCATCAGTATCCCGGCAACCAGAGGGGGGCATCTCCAGTGTCCCAGCAACCAGAGGGGGGCATCTCCAGTGTCCCAGCAGCAGCAACGGGAGGGGGGCATCCCCAGTGTCCCAGCAGCAGCAGAGGGAGGGGGGCATCCCCAGTGTCCCAGCAGCAGCAGTGGGAGGGGGTGTGTGAAGTTCCTCTTTAAAGTGGACCAACATCCAGGATTTTGACTATCCTGGGTATTGGTCCACTTCCCCGGGGCACCCCGATCGGGGGGGCCCGCTGCCTGAAACCCCCCCAAACACCCTGAAAACTCACCTCTCCACGCTCCCACTTCTTATCTTATAGATTCCCGGGCCGATCACCCCTGGGTGTTTTCCCACTTTAAGCAGTAAACGCAAAACACGGCAGGTAGGAGAGAGAGATTAAGGGAACTAAACATTGGGAGAAACAACACTGAAGGTGACCTGGAATCGGGATCCCCAATAAAAACACCTAATAAGATGAAATAATCGCCTATAAATAAACGGCACCTAAATAGTTCTCCCCTTTCTTTACTGTTTCCCAATTACAATGTTGTCTCTCCAGCTTCTGTGGTTTAGACCATTCTCTATTCTCCATTTCGGAGTGTATGGCGTGTCACCTGTGTCACATGATAGGGCATACACTCCCATTTGGATAATAGAAATTCACCTGAAACACAGAAGCTGGAGAGACAAAATTGCAAATGAGAAACAACGGGACCAGAGGCTTTTCCAGCCAAGTCCTTGTTAACCCTTACATCTTTGCTCCCCAAATAATCGGGAGAGGAGCATCCCCAGAGGGGGAGGGGGGCATCCCCAGTGTCCCAGCAGTGGGAGGGGGCATCCCCAGTGTCCCAGCAGTGGGAGGGGGGTATCCCCAGTGTCCCAGCAGCAGCAGCGGGAGGGGGCATCCCCAGTGTGACAGCAGCAGAAGGGGGAGGAAGGCATCCCCAGTGCCCCAGCTGCAGTGGGAGGGGGGCATCCCCAGTGTCCCAGCAGCAGGAGGGGGGCATCCCCAGTGTCCCGGCAGCAGCGGGAGGGGGGCATCCCCAGTGTCCCAGCAGCGGTAGTGGGGGCATCCTCATTGTCCCAGCAGATGCAGCGGTAGTGGGGGCATCCCCAGGCCCCCAGCAGCAGCGTGGGGGGGGGGCATCCCCAGTCTCCCAGCAGCAGCAGGATGGGGTATCCCAAGTGTCCCAGCAGCAGGAGGGGGTATTCCAAGTGTTCCAGCAGCAGGAGGGGGGTATTCCAAGTGTCCCAGCAGCAGCGTGAGGGGGACATCCCCAGTGTCCCAGCAGCAGCAGGAGTGGGGCATCCCCAGTGTCCCAGCAGCAGGGGGAGGGGGGCATCCCCAGTGTCCCAGCAGCAGGAGGAGGGCATCCCCAGTGTCCCAGCAGGAGGGGGAGTGGGGCATCCCCAGTGTCCCAGCAGCAGGAGGAGGGCATCCCCAGTGTCCCAGCAGGAGGGGGAGGGGGGCATCCCCAGTGTCCCAGCAGCGGGAGGGGGGCATCCCCAGTGTCCCAGCAGCAGCAGCGGGAGGGGAGCATCCCCAGTGTCCCAGCAGCAGCAGCGGGAGGGGGACATCCCCAGTGTCCCAGCAGCAGCAGGAGCAGGAGGAAGGCATCCCCAGTGTCCCAGCAACAGCAGCGGGAGGGGGGCATCCCCAGTGTCCCAGCAACAGCAGCGGGAGGGGGGCATCCCCAGTGTCCCAGCAACAGCAGCGGGAGGGGGGCATCCCCAGTGTCCCAGCAGCGAGAGGGGGGCATCCCCAGTGTCCCAGCAGCAGCAGCAGCAGGAGGGGGGCATCCCCAGTGTCCCAGCAGCAGCAGCAGGAGGGGGGCATCCCCAGTGTCCCAGCAGCAGCAGCAGGAGGGGGGCATCCCCAGTGTCCCAGCAGCAGCAGCGGGAGGGTGGCATCCCCAGTGTCCCAGCAGTGGGAGGGTGGCATCCCCAGTGTCCCAGCAGCAGGAGGGTGGCATCCCCTGTGTCCCAGCAGCAGCAGCGGGAGGGGGGCCTCTGAAGTTCTTCTTTAAGCTGTAATGCGCAAAACACGGCAGGTAGGAGAGAGAGATAAACAGATCTAATTATTGGGAGAAACAACACTGGAGGTGACCTGGAATCGGGATCCCCAATAAAAACACCTAATAAGATGAAATAATCGCCTATAAATAAACGGCACCTAAATAGTTCTCCCCTTTCTTTACTGTTTCCCAATTACAATGTTGTCTCTCCAGCTTCTGTGGTTTAGACCATTCTCTATTCTCCATTTCGGAGTGTATGGCGTGTCACCTGTGTCACATGATAGGGAATACACTCCCATTTGGATAATAGAAATTCACCTGAAACACAGAAGCTGGAGAGACAAAATTGCAAATGAGAAACAACGGGACCAGAGGCTTTGCCAGCCAAGTCCTTGTTAACCCTTACATCTTTGCTCCCCAAATAATCGGGAGAGGGACATCCCCAGAGGGGGAGGGGGGCATCCCCAGTGTCCCAGCAGTGGGAGGGGGCATCCCCAGTGTCCCAGCAGTGGGAGGGGGCATCCCCAGTGTCCCAGCAGTGGGAGGGGGGTATCCCCAGTGTCCCAGCAGCAGCAGCGGGAGGGGGCATCCCCAGTGTGACAGCAGCAGAAGGGGGAGGAAGGCATCCCCAGTGCCTCGGTTGCAGTGGGAGGGGGGTATCCCCAGTGTCCCAGGAGGGGGGCATCCCCAGTGTCCCGGCAGCGGTAGTGGGGGCATCCTCATTGTCCCAGCAGATGCAGCGGTAGTGGGGGCATCCCCAGTCTCCCAGCAGCAGCAGCAGCAGGATGGGGTATCCCAAGTGTCCCAGCAGCAGGAGGGGGGTATTCCAAGTGTTCCAGCAGCAGGAGGGGGGTATTCCAAGTGTCCCAGCAGCAGCAGCGTGAGGGGGACATCCCCAGTGTCCCAGCAGCAGGAGTGGGGCATCCCCAGTGTCCCAGCAGCAGCGGGAGGGGGGCATCCCCAGTGTCCCAGCAGCTGGAGTAGGGCATCCCCAGTGTCCCAGCAGGAGGGGGAGGGGGGTATCCCCAGTGTCCCAGCAGCGGGAGGGGGGCATCCCCAGTGTCCCAGCAGCGGGAGGGGGGCATCCCCAGTGTCCCAGCAGCGGGAGGGGAGCATCCCCAGTGTCCCAGCAGCAGCAGCGGGAGGGGGACATCCCCAGTGTCCCAGCAGCAGCAGGAGGAAGGCATCCCCAGTGTCCCAGCAACAGCAGCGAGAGGGGGGCCTCCCCAGTGTCCCAGCAACAGCAGCGGGAGGGGGGCATCCCCAGTGTCCCAGCAGCAGGAGGGGGACATCCCCAGTGTCCCAGCAGAAGCAGCGGGAGGGTGGCATCCCCAGTGTCCCAGCAGTGGGAGGGTCGCATCCCCAGTGTCCCAACAGCAGGAGGGTGGCATCCCCTGGGTCCCAGCAGCAGCAGCGGGAGGGGGGCCTCTGAAGTTCTTCTTTAAAGTGGACCAACACCCACGGGTGATCGGCCCGGGAATCTATAAGATTCCCGGGCCGATCACCCCCCACCCCGCGGGACATCCGAGATCGGGATGTCCCGTGGGGTGTAACCCCCCCAAAACCCCCGAAAAACCCTACCTGATCTTCGGCGGCGGCCGGCCGCCGCCGCCTCCCTCGCGCCCCTGCAGGCGTGCGCGCGCCCGCGCCGGCCGTCTGCGAAAGGCCGGCGCGGGCGCGCGCGCGTCAAAAGGGACGCGCGGGAGGCGGCGGCGGCGGCAGCCGCTTAGACGTCCTGGAATAGAGCTTGTACGTTGGCGCTGGGAGCGCGGAGAGGTGAGTTTTTCGGGGGGTTGGGGGGGGGTTTCACACAGCGGGGCACCCCGATCGGGGGTGCCCCATCGAAGTGGACCAAGACCCAGGATAGTCAAAATCCTGGGTGTTGGTCCACTTTAAGCTGTAATGTGCAAAACACGGCAGGTAGGAGAGAGAGATAATTATTGGGAGAAACAACACTGGAGGTGACCTGGAATCGGGATCCCCAATAAAAGCACCTAATAATCAGAGGAAATAATCGCCTCTAAATAAATGGCACCTAAATAGTTCTCCCCTTTCCTTACTGTTTCCCAATTGCAATGTTGTTTCTCCAGCTTCTGTGTTTTAGGCCAATCTCTATTCTCCATTTCGGAGTGTCACCTGAGTCACATGATAGGGAATGCACTCCCATTTGGAGAATAGAGATTTGCTTGGAACACAGACGCTGGAGAAACAAAATCACAAATGAGAAACATGGGGAGCCATCCATACCAGAGGCTTTGACAGGGAATACACTCCCATTTGGAGAATAGAGATTCGCCTGAAACACAGAACCTGGAGAGACAAAATCGCAAATGAAAAACATGTCGACCCATCTGGTCCAGAGGGTTTGCCAGCCAAGTCCTTGTTAACCTTTACATCTTTGCTCCCCAAATAATATATCGCTGAAGAAGTTTTTCTACTGGCCCTGGAATCGGGATCTCTCCAATAAAACATGACACCTAATAATAAGAAATAAGCACCTATAAATAAACAGCACCTAAATAGTTCTCCCCTTTCTTTACTGATTCCCAATTGCAATGTTGTTTCTCCAGCTTCTGTGTTTTAGGCCAATCTCTATTCTCCATTTCGGAGTGTCACCTGAGTCACATGATGGGGAATACACTCCCATTTGGAGAATAAAGATTTGCCTGAAACACAGAAGCTGGAGAGACAAAATCGCAAATGAGAAACATGGGGAGCCATCTGGACCAGAGGCTTTGCCAGGCAAGTACTTTTTAACCCTTACATCTTTGTTCCCAGAATAATCACACTGAAGACAGTTTTTCTACTGGCCATGGAATCAGGGTCTCCCCAGTAAAACACGACACCCAAAAATAAGAGGAAATAAGCGCCTATAAATAAACAGCACCTAAATAGTTCTCCCATTTCTTTACTATTTCCCAATTGCCATGTCTCTCGCGCTTCTGTGATTTAGGCCAATCTCTATTCTCGATTTCGGAGTGTATGGCGTGTCACCTGAGTCACATGATAGGGAATACACTCCCATATGGAGAATAGAGATTTGCGTGAAACACAGAAGCTGGAGAGACAAAATTGCAAATGAGAAACATGGGGAGCCATTCGGACCAGAGGCTTAGCCAGCCAAGTCCTTGTTAACCTTTACATCTTTGTTCCGGAAATAATCTAACGCTGAAGACAGTTTTTCTACTGGCCCTGGAATCAGGATCTCCCCAATAAAACATGATGCCTAAAAATAATAAGAAATAAGCACCTATAAATAAACAGCACCTAAATAGTTCTCCCCAATTGCAATGTTGTCTCTCCAGCTTCTGTGTTTTAGGCCAATCTCTATTCTCCATTTCGGAGTGTATGGCGTGTCACCTGTGTCACATGATAGGGAATACACTCCCATTTGGAGAATAGAGATTTGCCTGAAATGCAAATGAGAAACACTAAAGGGGAGAAACATGGGGAGCCATCGGGAACAGAGGCTTAGCCAACCAAGTCCTTGTTAACCTTTACAACCTTTATAGAACCTTTGTTCTAACACTGAAGACAGCCCTTCTACTGACCATCACCAATAGAATAAGTGATTTACATTTTGTGTCTTTCCGGAAACAATTGTCTTTGTAACCAATGCATCATTTAGATCCAAAAGGGCCACAGACTCTCTCTTTTGTCCTACCTAGAAGTTTGAATTTTTTGTGTTTGCTGGCCCAAATGGGGGGGCCTCAAAGTCCACGCTGGCAAGATGGCTGAGACAGGCTATCCAGCCTGTATATGAAGTTTTGAATCTCCACTGGTGAAGGTGAAAGCTCATTTGACCAGTTTAATGTCGGTCCCTTGGGCAGAGAAGGCCGGAGCTTCATTAGAAGATATCTGTCGGGCGGCCACATGCTCATCTGAGCACACCTCCATCCATCACTATCGGGTCGATGTGCTGACCAATCAAGACTGTGTCTTAAGTCACATGTTTCTGCAGGCAGTCGTCCCATCCTGAGGTATGCACATGGTCTGAGGGTTTCCCGCTATCTCTCAGACGTCAATGAGGCTGAGGATAATGTGGGAAAACTGATGTTAGACTTACCAGTAACTCTTATTTCCCATTATCCCTCAGACTGCTGCATAAAATGCACCTTTTTGTTTGGTACATGATGAATATTTCCTCACAGGTATTTCTACTGCCAGATCTGAGTTCTTCTTTATAAAAGACTGTTCACCCCTGGTCTACTTGGTGCTTGGTTTCCTCTATACATACTTAGGGCCAGGGGGTGGGTGGGGCTTTTTAATCTGGCATGGTGTTTGTGTTTCTGGTAGTAGGCGGAACACTTTATCTCAGATGTCACTGGTCCAAATGATTGCAGATATCCACACAGATGCACAGGTGAGTAATTAGTACTCAGACAGAGTGATAAACTCATGTCATCACCTGTGCATCAGTGTGGAGATAAACAGTACCCAACCTGTTGCTGGCCCTTGAGAAGGAGGGTTGAGTACCTATGGCCTAGACACTGCATTGACCTAAACCCATAAGGGGTGGCTGTCTGATTATCTCCCCCCACGGCATCCAGATTTTGGATGCTGTGTTGTGTAAAACCTCTCAGGTTACCCAGTAAACTCCCCTTCCCCCCGAACCAATGATGCATGTGCGAGCAGCGGTCACTGTCTGCTAGACCTTTTAGCAGGATGCACACCCCCGCCAGGCATTTCTGAATGACTGGCATGCACCCTTTTTGAGGGTAGTAGGGAAGCAGTGGTCGTGCTTGGCACATTGTTTCCCCTGGATAGGTTTCTCCAAAGGTGGTGGGGTCCATCATGGAGCATTGGGTGTTTTCCTTGTATGGGTTTCCCCAGAGGTGGTGGGGGCCCATCATGAAGCATTGGGTGTTTTCCTTGTATGGGTTTCCTCACAGGTGGTGGGGATGCATCGTGGAGCATTGGGTGTTTCCCTTGTATGGGTTTCCTCACAGGTGGTGGGGATCCATCATGGAGCATTGGGTGTTTCCCTTGTATGGGTTTCTCCAGAGGTGGTGGGGGTCTATCATGGAGGATTGGGTATTTCCCCTGTATGGGTTTCTCCAGAGGTGTTTCCCCTGTATGGGTTTCTCCAGAGGTGGTGGGGGTCCATTATGGAGCATTGGGTGTTTCTCCTGTATGGGTTTCTCCAGAGGTGTTTCCCCTGTATGGGTTTCTCCAGAGGTGGTGGGGGTCCATTATGGAGCATTGGGTTTTACCCCTGTATGGGTTTCTCCAGAGGTGGTGGGGGTCCATCATGCAGCACTGGGTGTTTCTCCTGTATGGGTTTCTCCAGAGGTGGTGGGGGTCCATCATGGAGCATTGGGTGTTTTCCTTGTATGGGTTTCCCCAGAGGTGGTGGGGGTCCATCATGGAGCATTGGGTGTTTCCCCTGTATGGGCTTCCTCAGAGGTGGTGGGGGCCTCTCATGGAGTATTGGGTGTTTCCCTTGTATGGGTTCCCTCAAAGGTGGTGGGGGATCCATCATGGAGCATTGGGTGTTTCCCTTGTATGGGTTTCCTCACAGGTGGTGGGGATCCATCATGGAGCATTGGGTGTTTCCCTTGTATGGGTTTCCCCAGAGGTGGTGGGGGTCCATCATGGAGCATTGGGTGTTTCCCCTGCATGGGTTTCCTCAGAGGTGGTGGGGGCCTCTCATGGAGTATTGGGTGTTTCCCTTGTATGGGTTCCTTCAAAGGTGGTGGGGGATCCATCATGGAGCATTGGGTGTTTCCCTTGTATGGGTTTCCTCACAGGTGGTGGGGATCCATCATGGAGCATTGGGTGTTTCCCTTGTATGGGTTTCTCCAGAGGTGGTGGGGGTCCATCATGGAGGATTGGGTGTTTCCCCTGTATGGGTTTCCCCAGAGGTGTTTCCCCTGTATGGGTTTCTCCAGAGGTGGTGGGGGTCCATCATGGAGTATTGGATTTTACCCCTGTATGGGTTTCTCCAGAGGTGGTGGGGGTCCATCATGGAGCATTGGGTGTTTCCTCTGTATGGGTTTCTCCAGAGCTGGTGGGGGTCCATCATGGAGCATTGGGTGTTTTCCTTGTATGGGTTTCCCCAGAGGTGGTGGGGGTCCATCATGGAGCATTGGGTGTTTCCCCTGTATGGGTTTCCTCAGAGGTGGTGGGGGCCCATCATGGAGTAATGGGTGTTTCCCTTGTATGGGTTTCCTCAGAGGTGGTGGGGGATCCATCATGGAGCATTGGGTGTTTCCCTTGTATGGGTTTCTCCAGAGGTGGTGGGGTTCCATCATGGAGCATTGGGTGTTTCCCCTGTATGGGTTTCCCCAGAGGTGGTGGGGGTCCATCATGGAGCATTGGGTGTTTCCCCTGTATGGGTTTCCTCAGAGGTGGTGGGGGATCCATCATGGAGCATTGGGTGTTTCCCTTGTATGGGTTTCTCCAGAGGTGGTGGGGTTCCATCATGGAGCATTGGGTGTTTCCCCTGTATGGGTTTCTCCAGAGGTGCTGGGGGTCCATCATGGCGCATTGGGTGTTTCCCCTGTATAGGTTTCCCCAGAGATTGTGGGGGTCCATCATGGAACATTGGGTGTTTCCCCTGTATGGGTTTCTCCAGAGGTGGTGTGGGTCCATCATGGAGCATTGGGTGTCCATAGGTGGTGGGGGTCCATCATGGAACATTGGGTGTTTCCCCTGTATGGGTTTCTCCAGAGGTGGTGAGTGTCCATCATGGAGTATTGGGTGTTTCCCCTGTATGGGTTTCCCCAGAGGTGGCGGGGGTCCATCATGGAGCATTGGGTGTTTCCCTTGTGTGGGTTTCTCCAGAGGTGGTGGGGTCCATCATGGAGTATTGGGTGTTTCCCCTGTATGGGTTTCTCCATAGTTGGTGGGGTCCATCATGGAGCATTGGGTGTTTCCCCTGTATGGGTTTCCCCAGAGGTGGTGGGGGGTCAACATGGAGCATTGGGTGTCTCCCCTTATGGGTTTCTCCAGAGGCGGTGGGGGTCCATCATGGAGCATTGGGTGTTTCCCCTGTATGGGTTTCCCCAAAGGTGGTGGGGGGTCATCATGAAGCATTGGGTGTTTCCCCTGTATTGGTTTCTCCAGAGGTGGTGGGGGTCCATCATGGAGCATTGGGTGTTTCCCCTGTCATCATAGAAACCTGGTCTGTGGGAAGAGGATTTCCCAGACCCCTCAGCTGTGTGTGTGCTGCTGGGATTTCTGGCTTCTTCTCTATCTCTGAGGTCACATGACTTATTTCACCTCTACAGAGAGAACATACGGGGCAGCAGAACTGACCAGAAATACAGCAAGCTTTATCCAGAGATAAAGCGCAGCAGCTCCTCCCCCTATCACAGGGTAAGAGGCGGGGCCACTGAGCACCTCCTCAGTACTGGATGCACACATCCGCTAACGCACTCACCCTCTCATCTTTCTTCACAGACCCCGGAGACATTATGGTGGGAAATGTAACAACTGAGGAGGAGGGTGGATTTTTAAAGATTAAAGAGGAGAAAATTCCTTTAGAGATCAGCCCAGGTGAGTAATAAACCTTCTATAGGAAAGATTCCCCCCACGTTTTGGTCACTCCGCCCACTCTGTTGTCCCATAGATCTCAGTACAGGGGCGTGACTCTCATCTTTATTGACAGACACAGGAGACTCTATAGTGACCAATGGGACAACTGAGGAGGAGGGAGAAAGAAGGAATGAGACCAAGGAGGAGGAGCTTCCTTTACAGATCCGCCCAGGTGAGTAGTAAACCTTCTTTAGCAAATATTCCTCGCTCCACTGTTTCAGTCACTCCGCACTCTGGTGTCTTGTACCATACACAGTACAGGGGTGTGACTCTCATCTTTATTCACAGGCACTGGAGACATTATATTGGGAATTGTAACCACTGAGGAGGAGGGAGAAGGGTTTCTGAAGGTTAAAGAGGAGGAAGTCCCTCTACAGATAAGCCCAGGTGAGTAATAAACCTTCTATAGAATAGACTCCCCTACGTTTCGGGCACTCCGCCCATTCTGGTGTCTCATAGATGTCAGTACAGGGGCATCACTCTCTCATCTTTATTCACAGACCCCGGAGACTCTATAGAGACACATGTGAAATCTGCGGAGAAGGAGCTATTTGTGAAGAAGGAGGAGGAATTTTCTGTCCAAATTAGCCCAGGTGAGTAATGTTCCTATTCCCCCTCTTTGGTGTTGCTGAGCGCCCTCCTGTGTGTCTCATACACTTGGGGTATGTGGCTCTTATAGCGCACGGTCTCGGGGGTTAGCTGCCGTGCGGCAGCTTTTCAGATGTTTCTGTAGAAAGGTCCCAGAATAACAATGTCAATGCCCCGGGGACACCTGCCTGCTAGGTTAGAATGTACAGTAGTATAGGACAGAGCAAGGTTGTATTGGGCTGTTTAGACACCCTTACACCATAAAAAAGTGTCCAAAAACTGGATTCAACGTTGTCCCAAAACTGCATGCATTAGCACAGGGTGATGACTAGAGTCACTTCACTTCAAGCAACAAAACGTGTGCCCTTCACCTTCTGTAGTGCACTCTTACCAAAAGCAAGGTATGAATATCAACATCAATTTACACCCATTCGGGTCTCACATCTGTGGAACTCATCAATCTCCTGTAGATCGGTGTGAATATATAGAGCAGATGCCTTGGGCTCAGCTCAGATGTAGATCCATCATATGAATAAAATAAAAAAACAGAAATAGGATCTAGCGTAATAACTTTTAATAAAAGTAGGTTTATAAAAAGGTGCCAAATGCACTCACAATTAAAAAATGTACATGAGCCATTGATAGCAAGAGCGGCTCTCACCCAACCTTTCTGTCACTTCGGCCGATGGTGGATGGAAGGGAGAGGGTTCTGCTATGCCCATAGATCCAAGTCCTGGTGAGATGTGTGGTGCTGCCACCGTCAACGCGTTTCGTTGCCGTAGCATTTTCCTCAAGACTGGCGGCGCGGCAGCTGCTGCGGCTTTTTATAGGTGGAGAATCCCTGCGTCTAAGTCAGTGGTAGGGAGGGCGCTGCAGTTACATGCGCGTCAGGTACAGAGTGAGGTGAATAAATTAAAAGTTAAGAGTGACAGACTGTTCAATCAAGAGTTAATATGTCAGCAGTAGCAATGACTGGCAGTCTTGTCTAGGTCCAGAGTGAGATGAATAAATTAAAAGTTGAGAGTGAAAAGCTGTTTGCTCAATCAAGAGATAAGAAGTCATTGGATGCGCTGTCTTGTCTAAGTCCAGTGTGAGGTGAATAAATTAAAAGTTAAAGTGGACCAACACCCAGGGGTGATCGGCCCGGGAATCTCCTCACCGCGGGACATCCGAGATCGGGATGTCCCGCGGGGTGAAACCCCCGCCTCCCGCGCGCCCCTCTAGACGTGCCCTCGCCGGCCGTTTGTGAATGGCCGGCGCGCGCCCTGTAAGAGTGACGTGCGGGAGGCGGCGGCGGACGCGTTGTCTTGTCCGTCGCTGTCACCCGCTTGTCCGTCGGCGGGGATTGGACGGCGCGGTCGCATGGGAGCGTGGTGAAGTGAGTTTTTGGGGCTTTCTGGGGGGTTTCACACAGCGGGGTGCCCCCCCCCCCCAAAGTGGACCAAAACCCAGGATATTCAAAATCCTGGGTGTTGGTCCACTTTAAGAGTGACAGGCTGTTTGTTCAATCAAGAGATAACATGTCAGCAGTAGCAGATACCAATCACCAGGCTGGGATAAATACAGCATGGGGCTGGGAGAACGTCTGTTGTCTGTTACTGTGCGTCCTCTCAGATAACTTTATTGGTTTCTGAACTGTCAGTTCATTAACCCCATAGTGGCTCAGCAAGCTGGTTAGTGAAGTGGAGCCATGGATTTATTATATTTAAATACAAAGAAGGTTTAGATTATTTTAATACAAAGAAGGTTTAGATTAATTAAACCTTTGGTGACAATAGTCAAATTTAATGATAGTGATCACAGTAGCACTGAGGTTTTTACATCTCAGCCTTAAAGTGGACCCTAACCATGGGCAATTAAGTGACTAGAAAAGATGAGTGAGATACACTGATGTTCACAATATAGTCAGCTTGGCTGTGATACAAATAAAGTGCATAAGTATGGTATTAAACCGGACCTTCAGCGTGATTTAATGAAAAGCCCAAACTCTTAAAAAACGATTCCCCAGCATCTAAAATTAATATACTTTACATTTTTAGTCACTAACTTATTATTCTTTCCCCCACTGGGCTGCAACTCTGTTCAGGAATTTAGGATACGGGCGCCGCCATCTTGACTCAGAAGCATCACACTTACTGAGGAGAGGAGAGTGGGATAAGGTACAGGGGGGCGGGTTATAGCTGTGCTTTGCTCAGACAGAGCAGAGCTGGGGTCAGGTAAAGGTCAGCAGTCCCAGAATGCAGAGCAGCACAGTCAGAAGTCACTTCCTGTTTGCAGGCTGCCTGATAAGATGGCGGCTTCCATAAGCCGCCATCTTGGATGTTTAAAGGCTCATAACATGCAGTAGATGCAGGTAGGATGATTTTTAATGTGAGCAATCTGTATGTACAGGGTGTGGGAAACATATAAGATAGACTCTTATTCAGAGTGAAGGACCGCTTTAAATACATAAATGAGTCTAAGTGCATGTTATACAGAAAAAGGCATCCCTTTATTTGATCTGTGAGAATTCTGTGAGAATTGGTTGCATGTGTCTGTAATGACAATATACTCCCTTTATTTTATTTAACAAGGTGAGGATTGATGTTAATCAATGTGTGGGAGTGGTTTTGTCAAGGACATATAGATGCTAATTTTGAATTCATGGTTCCATCAGGGACATGTGGATGCTAAATTTGAGTGCATGTTTTATATTTTAATGCCCCTAGGTTGTGCACAGTAGAAAAAAGGAAGAGGTCTGGGAGGGGAGGGGGAAAATGGAGGGAAAAGTGGAAAAGGGATAATGGGCAGTGTGAGAGATAGGGTTTAAGACCAGAAAGTGGGATAATACTCCGATATGACCGCATTGCTGGGTGGTGCTATAATGTGGGGGACATTGCAGAAGTTAAGAAGTGTCAATGAAGCAGTTAAGGTCAAAGTCTACATTTAGGCCTACTGGTGTTAGGGTATCCAAGGTGTATATCCATTGGCTCTCCTTGCGTGAGATTTCTTTCAGGTTGTTTGATCCCCTCCAGTGTTTATCTACCCGGTCTATCCCTATAAAAGACATCTCTCTAGGATCTTGAGAGTGGAAAAACTTGAAATGTGCTGAGAGACTATGGGTTTCTAATCCTCTTCTAATATTATAGAGGTGCTCTCGTATGCGAACTTTAAGTGGTCGGATAGTTCTGCCTACGTATAATAATTTGCAGGGGCACCATATGAGATATACTACTCATGCGGTATTGCACGATATGAGTTTTGTGATTTTATAAACCTTATTAGTTTTATGGTTCAAGAAGGACTGTTTGGGCTTTTCTGTTGGGGTGCACATTTTGCAACCTGCACATGCACCACATCTGAAAAAGCCCACTGGAGGGTTATTCACAAGGGCTATCAATTTCGGAGGGTCTACATAGCTTTTGGTAAGCATATCTTTGAAATTAGGGGCTTTGCGGGAAATGATCCTTGGGTGTTCTGGCAGGATGGGTCCTAGTGTGGGATCACTTTTTAGGATATGCCAGTGTTTGGTGAGTAGCCCTTTCAATTGTTTATGTTGGAGATTAAAATTAGTTATAAATGAGTACTCAGATTGAGATGTGTGTACTCGTTTGTTTGGGGCCCCTAATAAGGAGGATCTATCTCGTGCTCTCACTTCCCCCCTTTAGAGTTCAATTTCTTCCCTCCTATATCCTTTGTCCAAAAACCTTTGGGATAGGAGGGCGGATTGGGTATCATAGTCAAGTAGGGATGTGCAGTTTCGCCTTATACGCATGAATTTTCCTAAGCCAGTTTGGGTGGTGGCAGCTGGACGAAGAGACATATCCATTGCGATCTGTAGTTTTGAAATAGGTGGAAGTTACTAAGCTCTGTCCATCCTTTTTGATGGTGAGGTCCAAAAAATGAATGGATTAATTGCTGGTTTCAGCAGTGAACTTTAAATTGAAGGTGTTAGCATTCACTGCCTGTAAGAAGTCGTCCAGCAAAGTTTGGGGGCCGTTCCATATGCAGAGGACGTTGTCAATATAACAACGCCAGCAGACTAGGTGAGGCCAAGAGGCCAATTTTGTTTTTCCTTAGATTATGGGAAAAAAAGGATGGGGGGGTTGTGGTTCCTCCCAGTCCCTTTGATTTTGAATATCAGGGACTTTAATCTGGTCTTAGGCCTTTGGTTATTTTGACTAGCTAATCACCATGACGGAGGCATCAGGGGATAGTGAATCGGGTCACCAGCTGATCAGCTTAGTCTCTGTCATTTGTGTAGGCGGAATCCCCTGGGCGGTTTCAGTGCGGTTTGTTCTATTTGTGTCAAAAGTATTGCTTCCGTCCATAGTAGGGCTGTTGCTACGCTAACTGGTCCCTTGGAACCTAGGGCCTCTTTAAAGTTTCAGCCTCCCCAGGCAGCCCCTAAAGAGGGGGGGCAGTGAGGTTCAGTCGGAATTGGCAGAGAGATTAGCCCGCCTAGAGAAGCATTTGTCATCGGTAGCCCCTAGGAAGGCCTCAGGAAAGAGGAGCCATTTAGAATCCCCTATATCTGCAGACGATTTATATGCTTTCTTTGGATCCGAGGAGGAGGAAGAGGTACAGGAGGTCAAGGCGCCACTATCTGAAGGCAAATTGATTTCCAGTGAGGAGGACAGTATTTCTAATGTACTCATCTGATGAGGATCCTTTGGTCTTTGATGAAATGGAGGGCTTACTTTCTTCTATTTTTGAGATTTTACAGCCTCCAAAAGAAGGAAGGATGACTTGTTTAGACCTGAAAGGCCAAGACGGGCTTTTCCGGAGCAGTCTCATTTTGCCAATATGGTGCTGAAGGAGTGGGAGAAGCATAATAAACTTCCTCCTGTTCCCAGAATCTTAGATTCTAGATATTCTTTTCCCTCCAATATGGTTAAGTTATGCTCCTTCCCTCCTGAGGTGGACCCCCCTATCTCGGGCCTGTCCAACACTACTACTATGCCTTCTGCTTCCAACGCTTCTTTAAGAGATCCTACTGAGAGACGCATGGATCATTTAGCACGCCGCCCCTTTGATATGGCGGGTTCTCTTTTGCATCCTGCCTGTTGCACTTCAATTGTATCTTTGGTGATGAGGAAGCTGTTAAAGCAGCTTATGGCCAGGGCTAAGTCTCAAGGACGTTCTCAGGACTCAGGCTCCCGAGCATTCAGAACTTGTCTAGAACTGAATAGCTATAGCATCACTGCTATGGATGATTTGGTCAGGCTCAGTGCCAGTACCTCTGCTTTACTTATTGCTTTACGCCGTTCCTTATGGCTAAAGCTATGGTCGGCTGATGCCCTGGCTAAAAAATCCCTTACAGATCACCTCTTCTTGGGGGGTCGATTGTTCAGGGAACGCCTTAACATTATAGGTAAGGATGCCAAGCTTCCTCAGAAGAAAAGACCCACTCATTTTTTTTTATAAGCCCTCAACATCCCGATCCTTTTGAGGTGATAGAGGTTCCTCCTTTTTGGGTTCCCGCAGGGACTTCTGGAGCAGAGGTAAGTCCCGGAACAGGCCAGGAGTCCACTCAGGCATGAAGGGTCACCCCAGGCCCGTGCGGGTGGGGGGACGGATCCTGCAGTTTGCTCCGGTCTGGAAGCACCACGTGTCGGATCTTTGGATTCAGGAGGTGGTGTCTTCAGGCTACAAGATCGAGTTTGCAGCCATACCGCCCATAAGGTTTCTTTGGTCAAGCGCATCCTGAAACCCGGTAAGGACGGAAGCCTTGAGAGCCGCAGTTCTGCATCTACTTCAGATAGGAGTAGTTTGTCAAGTTCCCCTCCTGAAAAGAGGCCAGGGGTTTTACTCCAATCTGGATCGGTGCCGCCGATTCTAGACCTAAAGGGCCTCAACAGATTTGTCCGGTTGAGACATTTTCGCATGAAATCTTTAAGGTCGGCAGTGAGGTTGCTTCAGCCGGTGGATTTCATAACCACTGTAGATATAAGGGATGCATAACTTCACATCCCTATTTTTTCAGGACATCAGAAATTTCTGAGATTTTCCCTGGATTTCCAACATTTCCTATTTGTGGCTCTTCCCATCTGTCTTTCCACAACCCCAAGGGTTTTCACCAACGTGTTGGCGGGCCTCATGGCCATCCTGAGCGATCAGGGGATTCACATAATCCCTTACCTGGATGATCTGTTGATTTCGGCTCCGTCTCTTCAGGAGGCTGAGAGAGAGACTCAGACTGTGTTATCTACAGGTAGAGGTTTGGCTGGATAATCAATTATCCAGAATCGCACATCACCCCATCGACAGTAAGGTCGTTTTTGGGGATGACTCCGGACACTGCCCAGGCCAGAGTTTTTCTCCCAGAACAAAAGATTCTACCACTCCCGACCCAGATAGAGGCTCTTCTTGCCTGCCATCAGCCAACAATTCATCAAGGGATGAGGCTGGTAGGTTTGATGGTGTCCTGCTTCGAGCAGTGCTCAGTTTCACATGAGGCCTCTACAAATGGAACTTTTGTCGGTCTGGGATCGGGCTTCGGAGTCACTGGATCAGACTGTTCTAACCCCCTTAGCCAGGTAATCCCTCCTGTGGTGGTTGGATCCCCTAAACCTAAAGGTAGGCAAGTCCTTTCTGACACCCCTCTGGTAGATCTTCAACAAGGATGCCAGTTTGACAGGCTGGGGAGGTGTCTGCAGGGCTCAGACGATCCAGGGACAATGGGGTCCAAGGGAGAATTTGCTACCCATAAACCTCTTGGAATTAAGAGCGGTTTGGTTAGTGCTCCGACATTTGACCCCCAGTTTGAAAGGACATGCTGTTCGAGTCCAGTCAGACAATCAGACAGCAGTAGCTTACATCAACTATCAGGGGGGTACAAGGAGCAAGAAAGCTCTAAAGGAGGTGAGCCGGAGAATGTCCCCTGCATTCTACCCCCGACAGCTTACATCCCGGGGGTAGAAAACCTGGAGGCCGACTCCCTGGGCAGAACAATTCTGCGTCGGGGAGAATGGTCTCTCAGTCAAGAGGGTCTTTCAAGCCCTTTGCTTCTGCTGGGGTCATCTGGATGTGGATCTCTTTGCACAATCACACGTAAGGATGTCGGCAGGAGATCATTGGTGGCTGCCCAACAATCCAGATCTTCTCACATAGGGGCCTCTTCCGCACCCGAATTTACAAATGCTGGCTATCGAAACCACAATCTTGACAGAGAGAGGTTTGTCGGCCAGGGTATTACATACCATGATCCAGAAGTTTTCTTGTAGACGATATTCTGTGTCCAGAATCCTGGATTTTCTGCAGAATGGCCTAGATGCTGGCCTCCAGCTAAGCGCGCTGAAGGGTCATATTTCGGCTTTATCCATCTTCTTTCAGAAGCCCAGCACCGAAAATAGACTCATTAGAACCTTCTTTCAGGGAGTCACCCATGTCCCTGTCCGCCATGCAATCCTATTTTGCCGGTGTGGGATTTTAATTTGGTGCGATCAGCTCTCCAGGGCGCTCCTTTTAAACTCCTGATTGACGCTCCCTTGAGCATCTTGACGCTCAAGGTTATTTTTCTGGTGGCTATTACCTCCGTCTGTCGAGTTTTTTCTGAATTGGCCGCCTTATCGGTCAAGGCCCCTTATTTTGAATTACACAGAGATACGGCTGTCTTCTGTTTTAAGCTGGATTTTTTTCCCAAGGTGGTTTCTCCATTTTACCTTAATGAGGAGGTAGTTTTCCCTTCCTTATGTCCGGTTCCGGATAATCCAAAGCTTTCTCCACCAACATAGGAGGGGATTCTTCTCTGTAAGAGCAGTGAGACTATGGAACTTGCTGCCAGAGGAGGTACTAATGAAGGATACAGAAAAAACGTTCAAAAGTGGCCTTGATGCCTTCCTTGCATGTAATAACATTTCCAGCTATGGCTACTAGACCACTGGGAGGAGATAAATAGATTGAACTGGATGGACTAAAGTCTTTATTCCAAGTATGTCATACACCCCACTTCCACTATTCATGACATTCCCCAGTTCCTTCTCTGCAGGACGGCGAGCAAGTCAGAAGATGTATGCTGCTCTTCAATGCAGGTAAGCCGGGTTTACACCCGGCCATGTTGTGCTCTATTTCTGCCCGGACCTTTATGCATCAAGCCCATTTCTAGCCTCCCAGCTTTGCAGGTCCGGGTGATGGTAGCCTTCACCTTAATAGGTGTTTAGGTAGCCATGCTCCCCCGTGAGACCCCATACAAGGGGGTAGGCGGCATCCGGGTTCGTGATCCCGGTTTGGGATGCCCTGTCCCCATTTAATTCCGTTACACCCTTTTGGTGAGGGATTCTCCCCCTTCTGGGTCCCCTCTGTTAACCTCCAGCGGAGGGGGGGGGAAGGGGGGGGGATGGCATTGTTCTTCTATTTCTTCTTGATTCACGTTGCGTTGTGCGTTCTGCCTGCAGTCTGGGGAGCTTCTTCCCCTCAGGCTGATTCTGTGAGGGGGCGGGGCCGGGCGCTTGCACGTTGCCGCGGCCCGCCCCCTTCTGTTGTCGCCATTGAGGGCCCATCCCATTGCTGGGAACCACATTACAGGACTCGGAGGGAAGGGGACGCTGGCCCGCCCCTTCTTCTCCCTCCCTCTCAGGCGCTGCTGGCTGAATAGGATGCCATTTTCTGTGGTGGGTGAGTGCCCTGCTGGGCTCCTCCTTCTTCTTGCTATACTGCTTGGGGCAGCGCTGGCCTCTCTGCTTTTGTTTTCTTATGACATGTATTTATTTTGCTGTTGCTGTGTGTGTGCATGTGCTTATGGCCACATATCTTGTGTCTTTCAGGAGGACTCCCTGTGCCTTGCTTAAAAGGGGGTTCTCCCGGTCCTAGGGTCCCTAGCTGTAATTTGGGGCACTTATAAATCCTCCCACTCGGGACTTAAAGGGGCATCCCGGGTTGCTTACCGGCATAATTCCCTCTGGTCATTGCGATTACCTTAAAATCACCATATGGAGGCTCCACAGGATACCGGGCTTGGGCTCCCTTCAGGACAATCCCGGCTATGTGTGGGTTGTGGGGTTCCCCTTACGGGGGAGTCAGGATCCCAGGCGTCTGGGTCCATGCCTCCCGCCTCATCTCCTACCCCTCCCCGCATCATCCGTACCCCAAGTGACACTGTCATTAGTGGGGAGTCGCACTCGGATGTATGTGCTAGGCTGGCCAACCTCGAGAAAATGATTTCTAGCTCAGTGGGCAGAAAGGCCCCTGCTAAGAAAAGGCATCTGTCACCGGCTACGCCGGTAATTGATTTTGATGATTATGACTCCTCTGACTGGGCTGATTATTCCCCGCTCGAGGAGGGGGAATTATTTGAGTAATCTGAGACTGAGGAACTGCAGTTCTTTGATTCTGATGCCGGGCAGGCGCTGGGGGATGCTGTGGATACTCCCAGGGTCCTGACCCATCTATCAGAGGTTCTGGGTATTTCCCCACCAGTGGAGGCCCCTCCGAAGAAGGGGGAATTCTTTGGGTTCTCTAAGCCCCGCTTGGAGTGTCCAAATCAGGATCATTTTGACAGCATGATTTTTAAAGAATGGGAGAAGCCGAGTCGCCATCATGGTGTTCCTCAGGGATGGGATAGAAAGTATCCCTTTCCGGTGGACGCGGTGAAGCGCTGGTCTTCCGAGGTTGATGCGCCCATCTTAGGACTGTCCAACACCTCCGTTATACACCGTTGTACATACTCCTGACGCCACTACCCTTAAGGATGGCGAGGACAAGCGCATTGATCAGATGGCTTGCCATGCCTTTGCCAGTGTGGGTTCAGCCTTTCAGCCTTCAGGCCTGTCTGTGCATCGGCACTCGTGGCTGTGGCTACCAGGTCGGAGATCAGGGACATGTTAAATGGGTTCCAGCTCAAGCCCTTAAGAGGTGTGAATTGTTCATGAATTTTGTTTTGTCGGCTATGGACGACACTATTACTATGTGTAGTAGAACTTCGGCTCTGTTGGTGGCCATGCGCCGGTCGGTCTGGCTGTTTGGAGACAAATTGGATTCTGTGGCGAAAGGTGGAAAGCTACCTCAGCGTCTTGC
Source organism: Gastrophryne carolinensis (assembly GCA_027917425.1). NCBI lineage: Eukaryota > Metazoa > Chordata > Amphibia > Anura > Microhylidae > Gastrophryne > Gastrophryne carolinensis. The sequence continues at coordinate 151,141,511 of CM051241.1, read as the reverse complement.
CTACTCTGGCTTCAGAGGGGGTTCCTGGAACAGAGGTAGAGGATGTGCCCGTCCAGCCTCTACCTGGGGTTCCAAGCCCGCTGCCAAGCCAGCTCAGCATTTTTTAATTTTTTTTAATGCATAGATGGCCATTGTATGCTTGCGCACACATAGGAATTCGTCCTCCGCATTTAACCCATCCGTGCAGTGAGTGTACACGTGCCCTAATTACGGCGCCCGGGGAGCAGTTGGGGGGGTTAGGTGCCTTGCTCAAGTGCACTTCAGTCATGTCCCAGGACTGGGATTCGAACCTGCAACCCTCCAGTCACAAGTCCGCTCCCCTTACCTCTAGGCCACAACTGCCCCTTAAAAAGAGGAGGCGCCCTCACCCTTACGGGTGGGGGGACGGCTGCGGCTCTTCTTCCAGGTCTGGGCCCAGGAGGTTACGGACAAGTGGATATTGGAAGTGGTCCCGTCTGAGTACAAACTGGAGTCCGAGTACCGGCCTCCTCCCAGATTCCTAAGGTCTCGGGTGCCTTCGGATCCTCGGGCGGTGCAGGGGCTCCTGTCGGCTGTAAAGAACCTCCTGGACATGGCGGTCATATGCCCGGTGCCTCTTTCAGAGAGAGGCCGGGGCTATTATTCCAACCTTTTCACGGTTCCCAAAAGGGATGGCTCCATAAGACCCATTCTGGATTTGAAGCTTCTCAACAGGTTCATCAGAACCAAGAGGTTCCGCATGGAGACTCTGCGCTCAGCCATCGGTTCCCTTCGTCAGGGGGATTTCATGATGTCCATAGACATCAAGGATGCTTACCTTCATGTACCAATTTTCCCAGCACACCAGAGATTTCTCAGGTTTGTGGTCAGAGATCAGCATTTTCAGTTTGTGGCCCTCCCGTTCGGGCTGACCTCGGCACCGAGGGTGTTTACCAAGGTTCTGGCGGGCATTATGGCCCTGCTCAGAGCCCAGGGCATTCGCATTGTGCCATATCTGGACGACCTGCTCATTACAGCTTCTTCCCTCTGCCAGGCGGAGCTGGACACCAGGACGGTGGTGACGACGCTGGAGAGGTTCGGATGGGTGAACAACCACCCCAAGTCTTCTCTCTCCCCATCAAGGGAGATTTCCTTTCTGGGCATGAATCTGGATACCAGTCAGGCCAGAGTGTTCCTACCTCAGCCAAAGGTGCAGAGGGTTCAGGATCTGATACGTGACCAATCCTCGCCCTTCTATTTGGCTAGAGATGACTCTGGTAGGTTTGATGGTGGCCTCCTTCGAGGCAGTCCCCTTTGCTCAATTCCACATGAGGTTGCTACAACGCCATCTATTGCTGAAATGGGACAGATGTCCACAGTCCTTGGATCAGTCATTTCTGATGTCTCCCAGGGTTCGGCAGTCCCTTCAGTGGTGGCTGGAATCAAGCAATCTGATGAGGGGCAGATCGTTCCTGGCCCCTTGTTGGGAGACGGTTACCAGCCTGTCGGGCTGGGGAGGTTTCTGGAAGGATCATCAGTTCCAGGGGTTGTGGGGTCCTCAGGAGGCTCACACCCCCATCAATGTCTTGGAGCTCAGAGCTATCCGCTTGGTTCTGTCACGTCTGACACTTCACCTACAGGGTTTACCGGTTCAGGTTCGATCGACGATCAGACAATCGTACTGCGGTAGCTTACATCAATCGCCAAGGAGGGACTCGCAGCAGGAGTGCCCTCAGGGAAGTCTCTCTGATTCTGACATGGGCGGAGAGCAATGTTCCTTGCATCTCGGCAGTGTACATTCCGGGAGTGGAGAACATGGAGGCAGACTCCCTGAGCAGGGGATTCTCTCGCCGAGGGGAATGGTCTCTCAACCACAGGGTATTTCGGGCCCTGTGTCACAAGTGGGGGACTCCAGAGGTGGATCTCTTTGCCTCTCGGCACAATTACAATCTCCCAACCTTTGTATCTCTGTCTCAGGATCCTCTGGCCCTGGCAGTGGATGCCTTGTCCCTTGCCTGGAGGGATCTGGGGTTTCTGTACCTGTTTCCCCTCTTCTCCATGGTAGGCAAGGTAGTGCGCAAGCGGGCTCTAGAGGGGGCACCAACCAGTCAAGACTTTTTTCCAAGGGGTCACTCATGTTCGGCCCCCTAGAAAGTCTTTGGTTCCCGTCTGGGACCTACATTTGGTTCTCTCGGCCCTCCATGGGCCTCCTTTCGAACCGATGCAGGATGTGGCTCTTTCTGTGCTCACTCAAAAGGTTGCCTTTTTGGTGGCTATTACCTCTGTTCGGCATGTCTCTGAGTTGGCGGCTCTGTCTATTCAGGCCCCTTACTTTGAGAGACACCAAGACAAGGTGGTTTTTCATTTTTAGCCAGATTTCCTTCCTAAGGTGGTTTCTGCTTTCCATCTCAATCAGGATGTAGTTCTCCCTTCCTTGTGTCCTAAGCCTAGCAATGACAAGGAGAGGGTTTTGCACTCTTTGGATGTGGTTCGTTGTGTGAAGTACTATTTGGTTGCTACCTCTCTTTTTCGTAAGACGGACGCCTTGTTGGTGGTGCCTTCCGGGCCCAGAAAAGGTTAGGCGCCAGCCAATTCTACCATTAGTAAATGGATATGCCAGGCCATTGTTGGGGCCTATTCTGCTAAGGGGAGGGTTCCTCCTTTTAAGATCACTGCTCATTCTACTCGTGCTGTTGGCCTTCTGTTGAACAAGTTTGTAAGGCTGCTACTTGGTTTTCCGTTCATACTTTTCAAAGTTTTATAAGGTTGATGTGCGGGCCTCAGCGGATGCTGTTTTTGGCCGCAAGGTTCTGCAAGCTGCAGTGGTTTAAATTGGAGCATTTTATTCTAAGTATGTCACACACCCCGCTTCAAGACATTCATTACACTTGGGTATACTGACCTATAGATGGCGATCTTGCAGAGATGATATCAAAAAAAGGTAAGACCCTCCCGGCCCATAAATACCTGGGACCTCCCACTCATTACCCCCGTCTTTCATCTCTGCAGTGGCGAGCAAGTCAGAAGATGATGTCTCCTCCTTGCAGGTAGCCGGGATGACTCTCGGCCCCGTTTTTCTCATATTTCTGCCGAATCCCATTGTTTAATTTTCCCTGCCTCCCAGCCTAGGCTGCTGGTCCGGGCAAAGGTAGCTGGCATCTCAGGTGCTTAGGAGCCATGAGACCCCATAACAAGGGGTAGGCGGCTATCCGGGTTGGTGATCCCGGTTTGGGATGCCCCGTCCCTTGGCCCTTCCCAGGCATTGTTTCCTCCTCTCCCAGGTACCCTTAGAGGGGGGGGGGGGGGGCGGGTCCCTTATGGATTCCTGTTTTATGTCTGTGTGCGTGTGTTTATGTGTACATGTTTGTGCTTCACTTTCTGCCACTTTGCAGTTTGTTTCATGGCGCCGGAGGTCCCGCTGGTATGGTGCTGGCTGCAATGGCGGGCGAGCCCATGCAGGGCTTCTTCTCCTCCGGGCTGGGGGGGCGGGGCCGGACGCTCGCGCGCGCCTACTGCCCGCCCCCGTGCTGTGCGCGGTTGTTTCATGTCCCGGCTTCAAGCCGGGAGGGGCGGGGCCGGGCGTGATCCGCACCGGCCTGCCCTCTCTCCCCCTTTATACACACTGCGCGCCGTTGCCTGCGAACCAGAGGTCGGGTGAGGGGCCTGCTGGCCACCAATGACATTATTCTTTCTCTTGTACTTTTGACATGATCTGAGTGTGTGCTTATGTTCTTGTGTTCCAGGTGGAACGTTGATCATATTAAAGGGGGGTTCTCCCGGTCCAGGGTCCCTGGTTAATTTTTAGCTGGCTTAAAATCCTCCCACTCGGGACTTAAAAGGGCATCCCGGGTTGCATTATTGCGTAATTCCCAAACAAAAAGAGCATTGTACACATTTAATTGTATATACTATATATATAGTACTAAAAAATCACCATATGGAGGCTTCCCCGGATACTGGGCTTGTGCCCCCCTCGGGGCAATCCAGGCTGTGTTTGGGGTGTGGGGTATCCCTTTTGGGGGATGATATATTTCTATGTGTACACTGTGCGCAGAGGTCTATTACACGGTAGACCGGATCTCAGGCGTCTGGTTCTGCTCCGGCGGTCTTCTCCCCGTCTCCCCCTCGCCTGACACGTGCTTGTGATGTGGTCATTAGCGGGGAGTCGCAATCTGAGGTGTGTGCCAGATTGGCCAATCTGGGAAAAATTGTTTTCTAGTGCCGTCGCAAAAAAGGCCACGGCAAAGAGGAAACATTTGTATTCGGCTGCGCAGGCCTTTGATAGGGTTTTGACTCCCTGGATTGGTCTGATTGCTCCCCGCGTGAGGAAGGTGAGCTGTATGAGGGGTCCGATGACTCCGACGATCAGCAGTTTGTGGGCGCTGATACTGAGCAGGGCCAGGGGGATTCCTCGGATACATCTAGGGTCCTGGCTCAGGTGTTTGAGGTCCTGGCTATTTCTCCCCCCGAGGCGGCTCCTCCGCTGAAGGGGGAGTTCTTTGAAGAGACGAAGCCCCGCTTGGAATTTCCTTATCAAAAGCATTTTGATGGTAGGGGTCGGACCCGTCCAGGACATAGTTGGGGCTCCAAGCCTAGAGCCGCTGCCAAGTCGGCTCAGCAATGAGGGGGCGCTCTCACCCGTGTGGGTGGGGGGACGGTTGCAACTCTTCTCCCAGGTCTGGGTCCAAGAGGTCTCGTACAGGTGGATCCAGGAAGTGGTGTCTTCCGGTTACAAGCTGGAGTTCGAGTTCCGGCCCCCTCCCAGATTCTTCACGTCCCGGGTGCCGTCAGATCCTCTGGCCGCCCAGGGGCTTCGGGCGGCAGTAGCAAGTCTCGCGGACATGGCTGTCATCTGTTCGGTGCCTCTCTCAGACTGGGGCCTGGGCTTCTTTTCTAATTTGTTCACGGTGCCCAAAAAGGACGGTTCCGTTCGTCCTATTCTGGATCTGAAGTTGCTCAACAGGTTAGTCCGTCCCCGGAAGTTCCGTATTGAAACTCTGCGCTCTGCCATCCATTCACTTCGTCAGGGGGACTTCATGACGTCCATAGACATCAAGGATGCTTATCTGCATGTTCCAATCTTCCCGGTACATCAGAGATTTCTCAGGTTCGTGGTGAAAGATCGGCATTTTCAGTTTGTGGCTCTTCCGTTTTGCCTTACCTCGGCTCCAAGGGTTTTTACCAAGGTGTTGGCAGGAGTGATGGCCATTCTCAGAGCCAGGGGTGTTCGAATCGTGCCCTATCTGGACGATCTTCTCATCCTGGCGTCTTCCCTAAGTCAGGCGCAAATGGATACCAGGACTGTGGTGTCCACTCTGAAGGGTTTCGGTTGGGTGATCAACTATCCCAAGTCCTGCCTCACTCCCTCCAGGGTGGTGGAGTTCCTGGGAATGTCGCTGGACACTTCTCAGGCCAGGGTGTTTCTGCCCAAGGCCAAGGTTCTTCTGATTCGGGCATTGACTCAGTGTCTCCTATCCATCCCCCGCCCGTCCATCCGGCTAGGGATGAGACTGGTGGGATTGATGGTGGCGTCGTTTGAGGCGGTTCCCTTTGCCCAGTTTCACACAAGGACGCTCCAGCTCCATCTCTTGGCTGCCTGGGACGGGTCCCCGCTGTCATTGGATCAGTCCTTTCTGATGTCCCCCCGGGTGCGGCGTTCCCTTCGGTGGTGGCTAAAACCAAGCAATCTGACGAGGGGCAGATCCTTTCTGACCCCTCGTTGGGAGATGGTCACCACGGATGCCAGTCTGTCCGGTTGGGGGGGATTTTGGAAGGATCTTCAGTTTCAGGGACTGTGGGGGCCTCAGGAGGCTCACGATCCCATCAATGTTCTGGAGTTGAGAGCCATCAGGTTGGTTCTGGCTCACTTGACTCATCAGTTGCGGGGCCTACCGGTTCAAATTCAGTCGGACAATCGGACGGCGGTCGCTTACATCAATCACCAGGGAGAGACTCGCAGCAGGCGTGCCCTCAGGGAAGTGTCCTTGCATCTCGGCGGTGTACATTCCGGGAGTGGAGAACACAGAGGTGGACTCCCTGAGCAGGGGGTCATCTCGCCGGGGGGAATGGTCGCTCAGCCCCAAGGTGTTTCAGTCGCTTTGCCACCGGTGGGGGGCTCTGGAGGTGGACCTCTTTTCCTCTCGTCACTTGTGTCTCTCTCCGGGATCCGCTGGCTCTGGCAGCGGATGCCATGTCTCTGAACTGGAGGGATCTGGGGTTTCTTTACCTGTTCCCTCCGTTTCCCATGGTGGGCAGAGTGGTGCGCAAGCTGGCCCTAGAGGGCGCATCAGCAATCCTGGTGGCTCCAAGGTGGCCAAGACAGGTTTGGTTCGCAGACGTGGTAAGGTTGGCAGTGGATCAGTTAGACCTGCCCCTTCTGCCAGATCTGCTCACTCAGGGTCCACTACTCTACCCCAATTTACCAACGCTGGCTTTGACGGCGTGGTTGCTGAAACCTCAATCTTGAGGGAGAAAGGTCTTTCTGATGCTGTCATTCAGACTCTGGTTAGGGCTAGGAAGCAGTCTTCCTCTGCCATCTATTATATGACTTGGAGGTCTTATATTGATTGGTGTGAGGGTAGGGCCTTGCCTTGCAGGGCGTTTTCTGTCCCTAGGGTCTTGGAATTTCTGCAACATGGTCTGGACCAAGGTTTGCAGCTTAGTACGCTGAAAGGGCAGGTTTCTGCCCTGGTCGTATTCTTTCAAAAGTCTTTTGCCCTTCATCCTCTGGTTAAGACCTTTTTCCAGGGGGTTACGCATGTGCGGCCTCCTAGGAAGACTTTGCTCCCAGTGTTGGATTTGAATTTGGTTTTGTCTGCCTTGCAAGGTCCTCCGTTTGAACCTTTGCAGGATATTGCGCTTTCTACACTTACTCAGAAGGTTGTTTTTCTGGTTGCCATCACTTCTGTTCGGCGTGTTTCGGAGTTGGCAGCCTTGTCTATTTCGGCCCCTTACTTTGAGAGGCATCAGGACAAGGTTGTTTTCTGCTTCAAGACAGATTTCCTTCCTAAGGTGGTCTCTGCTTTTCATCTGAATCAGGATATTGTTCTTCCCTCCTTGTGTCCTAAGCCTAGCAATGACAAGGAGAGGGTTTTGCATTCTTTGGATGTGGTTCGCTGTGTAAAGTACTATTTGGTGGCTACTTCTTTTCGTAGGACTGACGCTCTTTTTGTGGTGCCCTCTGGGCCTAGGAAGGGTTTGGCTCCCGCCAAGTCTTCCATTAGTAAATGGATTCACCAGGCCATTGTTGGGGTCTATTCTGCCAAGGGGAAGGTTCCCCCTTTTCGTGTTACTGTTCATTCTACTCGTGCTGTTGGGGCATCCTGGGCCTTCCAGCACCAGGCTTCTGTTGAGCAGGTTTGTAAGGCTGCTACTTGGTCTTCGGTTCACGCTTTTTCCAAGTTTTACAAGGTTGATGTTAGGGCCTCAGCGGATGCTGTTTTTGGCCGCAAAGTTCTGCAAGCTGCAGTGGTTTAAGTTTGTGCCTTGTTGCCTTGTTTTTTGGATCCCCGCCCATTATGGACACTGCTATTGGATGTCCCAAGTGTAATGAATGTCTTGAAGCGGGGTGTGTGACATACTTAGAATAATACCATTTTGTGAATACTCACCTGTAAAATGGGTATTATAAGTATGTCACACACCCCGCTTCACCCTGCACTTTTGTATTCTGGATCCTTTATATGGTTAATCTTTGTTTAATTGGCTTTCCTGGTCCCTTGATCTTACTGCTATCTTTATACTGGGTAATGAGTGGGAGGTCCCAGGTATTTATGGGCCGGGAGGGTCTTACCTTTTTTTGATATCATCTCTGCAAGATCGCCATACAGGTCAGTAAACCCAAGTGTAATGAATGTCTTGAAGCGGGGTGTGTGACATACTTATAATACCCATTTTACAGGTGAGTATTCACAAAATGGTATTTTTTTGCTGTATTTGGATCCCCACCCATGACGGACACTGCTATTGGATGTCCCATATGTCATGAATAGTGGAAGCGGGGTGTGTGACATACTTGGAATAATACCATTTTGTGATTACTCACCTGTAAAATGGGTATTATAAGTATGTCACACACCCCGCTTCATCCCGCCCTTTAGTATTCTGGATCCTTTATATGGTGAACCTTTTATTGTTAAAGTGGACCAACACCCAGGATTTTGACTATCCTGGGTATTGGTCCACTTCCCCGGGGCACCCCGATTGGGGGTGCCCCGCTGTGTGAAACCCCCCAGAAAGCCCCCAAAACTCACCTCTCCCCGCTCCCACGTGGCCGCGCCGTCCAATCGGCGCAGACGGACAAGCTGATTGACAGCAACGTACAAGCAGCTTGCCCATCGGCGCCTCCCGCGCGTCACTCTTGACGTGTGCGCGCCCGCGCCGGCCATTCAGAGACGGATCTCGGATGTCCCGCGGTGTGTGAGGTGATCGGCCCGGGAATCTTATAGATTCCCGGGCCGATCACCTCAGGGTGTTGGTCCACTTTAAGAATGTTTTATTAGCTCTTCCTGGTCCCCTTACTGCTGTCATATACTGGGGAATGTGTGGGAGCCCTATCGGCTGGAAGCGCGGCTTGGGTGTGTATCCCGCGTCGGAAGGGGGCGGGGCCATGTGCTGGCGCGCTCCGCGCTGGCCCGCCTCCTTCATCCTTTCCACCCGTGAGTGCCCCTTACGGGGCTCCTTTATGCTGTATACATTGGCTTATGCACTTTGATATTGTACTTACTGCTGGGTGTTATTGGTGCCCGTGGGCGATATACAGTTTGGGGACATATATATATATATATATATATATATATATATATATGTATAATTATTGGTGTCTATACATAGTATATGCTTTTTATTTGCACTGTATGGCTGCTCGGTGGTATATATGTAATATTTCTATTTATGGGCATGTACCTGTGTATGTATATTTCTGTTGTGTGAATGCTAGGGCATTTTTTACTATGCTCTGCTCTTATGTGGCTTATTTTGTGTGTTACAGGTGTCCCTGTATACGTGCATTTTAAGGGGCCCCTCCTGGTCCTGGGGTCCCTAGATATAAAAATTGTCCACCCAAAAATCCTCCCACCGGGACTTTTAAGGGGCATCCCGGGTTGCTTATGCGTAATCCCCTACGGTCTTGCGACTGACCACAAAAATTCACCATATGGAGGCTCTGCAGGATACCAGGCCCGGGATCCCTTCGGGACAATCCGGGCCATGTGTGGGGTGCGGGGTATCCCTTACGGGGGAGAATGTGCTGATCTGTATACCATGCGCACAAAAGGCCATAACGCGGCAGTCGGGTACCCAGCCTTCTGGGTTGGCTCCTCCCGCTTCATCGCCTTCCCCTCCCCACCTGATCCGTACCCCAAGTGACATTGGTACTAGTGGGGAGTCGCTTTCTCATGTTTGGGCTAGGTTGGCCAGCATAGAGAAAATGATTGCTAGCACGGTGGGCAAGAAGCCCCAGGCTAAAAAGAGACAGTTGCCATCGGCCCAGCCCTTGTGGGACACTGGCGATGAGTCCGCTGAATTGTCCGACTATTCCCCGCTAGAGGAGGGGGAATTGTATCAGGATTCAGAGGCTGACTATGGTCAGCCTGGGAATTCCAATGTCGGGCAGGCGCTGGGGGATGCTGTTGATATGGTCACTGCTTTGTCACATTTATTGGAGGTGCTGGATATTGATCCACCTGAGGTGCCCCCTCTTAAGAAGGGGGAATTTTTGGGGGCCTACAATTCCCTACCCAGGGTCATTTTGATGCGCTGATACTTAGGGAATGGGAGAGGCCCAGTCGGCTTCCTGGTGTGCCTCAGGGATGGGATAAGAAGTATCCCTTTCCGGTGGAGGCGGTCAAGCGCTGGTCTTCTCCTCCCGAGGTCGACGCGCCTGTGTTAGGTTTGACCAACTCTTCTGTACTGAACACCCCTGACGCCTCCTCCCTTAAGGATGGCGAGGACAAGCGCCTTGATCAGATGGCGTGCCACGCATTTGCCAACGTTGGCTCGGCCCTGCGGCCGGTTAGGGCATCTGCCCTGGTGTCGCTTGCTACCAGGTCTCTTATTAGGGACTGGCTGAATAACGCTCAGCTGGATCCAGCTGGCGCTGAGTTCGCTGTACTTAAGAAGTGTGAATTGTTCATGCATATTCTAAGCATACAGTACGTCCTGCTCCATCTATAATACTTACACATGGGTAATCCTCCGCCAGATGGCGCTGTTCACTGCAGACATGCAAAAACATGCATGGTTTTCTTCTCCCGCGTGCGTGGTGAAGATCGTCCTCTCCTCTCTGTATGCAAGTGCCCTCGCGGGCGACTTTTTCTTTACTCTTATCCACATTGCGCATGGCTCTGACATCCCGTTTCCCCTTATGTCTTTCAGACCGTGGATTCAAGTGGCTTCTCCTGGCCCAGCATAGCTCCCAGTCGTGACCATAAAAAACTTACTCCCACTTCCCAGCGGGTTATTGGGGCATCCAGGGTAGCTTTCAGCGTCAATCCCTACGGGCATATTGTGCCGATTTAATCACCATATGGAGGCATCTCAGGATATTGTGAACGGGGTTCCTTCGGGACAAGCCCGGCTGTGTGTAGCTTGTGGGCTTTTACCTAGCAGTGGTGACAATGCACGGGTCTGTGTTCCTTGTGCACAGCAGGCGCTATCGGTGCTTCCCATCTCCTCTGAGGCTGGGCTTGCACCCCGCCGCACTTCACCTACTCCCCCAAGCCTGAGTCTAACCCCCAATACCAGTGGGGATTCTCATCCTGATCTGGCCACGAGGCTGGCTAGTGTTGAAAACTTACTTGCTAATTCCCTAGCGCGTAAAGCCACCGCCAAGAGGCGGCACTTGAACCCTGCATCGACCCTCTTCCCTGTAGAACCTGAGGATTTGTTGCATTCCTATGCCCATATCCCCTCGGACGAAGGGGAACTGTTCTCTGACTCAGGGTCATATGACGATGAGTCCAGGGGTGAGGAAGAGTCTGGCTCCGGGCATTGGTCCTCGGATGATGTAGATAGACTGCTGGTTCAGATCTTTGAGGTTCTGTCCCTCTCTCCCTCTGCCGCGGCTCCCCGGCAAAGGGGTGATCTTTTTCATACTGCTAAAGCTCGCTTGGAATTCCACATGCGTAAAGAATGGGAACATCCCAGCAGACTTCACGGGGTCCCTAAGAGTGTGGATAGGAAATATCCCTTCCCTGCTGACTTGGTCAAGTGCTGGTCATCGCCGCCTGAGGTCGATGCTCCTATTCTAGGGTTGTCCAACACCTCTATTATGCACTCTCCTGACACTACTACGCTGCGGCACTCTGAGGACCGGCGTGTTGACCAACTGGCATGTCATGCCTTTGCATTTGGGGGAGCGACTGTGCGCCCGGTTTGCGCCTTAGCCATTACGGCGGTAGCGCTCAGGGCTGTGGTGAGAAATGCTCTCGATGGCACAGATGAGTTGCCTCCTGATACTGTCAATGCTCTGTCCAGCTGTGATGCGTTTGTGAACTTTATCCTGTCTGCATCGGACGATGCTATTAAGATGTGTGCCAGGTCATCTGCCCTGGTGGTTGCTATACGCCGCACGGTCTGGTTGCGCCAGTGGGCCGCAGACAATGCCGCCAAGAAAGCCCTCACGGGGCTGCCATTTAAAGGGCTGCGCTTGTTTGGGGATCGATTAGACCTCTTTGCCAAGGGAGGCAAGTTACCCCAGCGCAGGCGACAGACAAGGCTCCTTATCAACCCCCTATCGTGGGGCCAAGCAGGGTAGAGGGGCGTCCTTCGCAGGGGCCCACGCTGATTCCTGGCACAGGAACAGAGGACACCGTTCAGGTTCCTCCTGGGGAACCAAACCCAAAGCCCCCCAGGCATGAGGGGGCGCCCTCACCCGTCAGGGTGGGGGACGTCTACAGCACTTTGAGCACGTCTGGCGGCGCCACGTCTCAGACCGGTGGATTCAGGAGGTAGTTTCCTCCTGCTACAAGATAGAATTTGCTGTACGGCCCCCCACCAGGTTCATTGGGTCTCGAATCCCTCAAGACCCTGCCTCAGCTCAGGTCTTGTTGCTGGCTGTACAGGGTCTCATGGACATGGGGTCATTTGCAAGTTCCCCCCTGGAGACAGGGGCACAGGGTTCTACTCAAACCTTTTCACAGTACCCAAGAAGGATGGGTCAGTCAGGCCCATTCTGGATTTAAAAATCCTCAACAAATTTGTCAAGAACAAGCTCTTTCGCATGGAAACTCTGCTCTCGGCCATTGGCTCACTGCGCCCAGGGGACTTCATGACGTCCGTAGACATCAAGGATGCTTACCTGCACGTCCTGGTGTTTCCGGGACACCAAAGGTTTCTCAGATTTGCACTAAAAGATCAGCATTATCAATTTGTGGCCCTGCCATTCGGCCTAACGTCGGCTCCCAGGGTGTTCACCAAGGTGCTGGCAGGGGTGATGTCCCTGATAAGGCTAAGGGGCATACGCGTGCTGCCCTACCTGGACGATATTCTCATCACCTCTCGGTCTCTGCGACAGGCAGAGTTGGACACTCGGCTGGTAGTGTCCACCCTGGAGTCCTTCGGCTGGGTGATCAATTACCCCAAGTCATCCCTGTCCCCCTCCTCGGTGACTCCGTTCCTGGGAATGATTCTGGATACGGTTCAGTCAAGGATATTCCTTCCTCAACAGAAAGTGGAAGCTCTGACAGCGCAGGCGAGGTTCCTGCTCTCGAACCCACAGTTTTCCATCCGGCAGGGAATGCAGTTGGTGGGCCTGATGGTGGCGAGCTTCGAGGCGGTGCCCTTTGCCCAGTTCCATTTGAGACCTCTGCAGCTTCACCTTCTGTCAGTTTGGGACAAGAACCCTGCATCCTTGGACGGGTTCTGTGTGCTTCCCCCTCGGTCAGACAGTCCCTTGCGTGGTGGCTGGACCACGAGAACTTGACAAGGGGCAGGTCTTTTCTGACCCCATCCTGGGAGACGGTCACAACGGATGGCAGTCTGTCAGGTTGGGGAGGATTCTGGAAGTCCCTGCGCTTCCAGGGGACGTGGGGCCCTCAGGAGGTCCATTTGCCCATCAACATTCAGGAGTTATGGGCAGTCAGGTTGGTACTGGAGCGATTGACCCAACACCTGAGGGGTCTGTCGGTCCAAGTTCACTCAGACAACAGAACGGCGGTTGCCTACATCAATCACCAGGGAGGGACCCGGAGCAAGGGTGCTCTCCAAGAAGTGTCTCAGATTCTGACATGGGCGGAGGCCAATGTTCAATGCATTTCGGCTGTTTACATTCCGGGAGCGGAGAACCTGCTGGCAGACGCTCTGAGCAGGGAAATGTCCCGTCAGGGGGAGTGGTCCCTCTGCAACACGGTATTCCAGTCCCTGTGCCACCGTTGGGGTCTACCGGATGTGGATCTGTTTGCTTCCCGTCACAATCACAAGCTCCCAGCCTTTGTCTCCCTGTCTAAGGATCCTCTGGCCATGGCCACGGATGCCCTGTCCATGTCTTGGAGGGAGTTTCGACTCCTGTATGCGTTTCCCCTTTTGGTGAGGGTTCTACGCAAGATTGCTCTTGAAGGGGTACCTGTGATTCTGGTGGCCCCCAGGTGGCCAAGAAGAGTGTGGTTCGCAGACGTGGTTCAAATGATCAGCTGTAGATCAGTACGATCTGCCAAGCGTACCAGATCTGCTAACCCAAGGGTCATTACGCCATCCCAAATTACAAACGCTGGCTTTGACGGCCTGGCTGCTGAAACCTCCATCTTGATGGAGAAGGGGTTGTCTGCCTCTGTGATGGCTACCATGGTGCAGGCCAGGAAGAAGACTTCTTCTGCTATTTATTATAGAGTATGGCGTTCCTACATTGACTGGTGTGAGTCCAGGTCTCTTCCCTGCCTAGAATTCTCCGTTCCTAGGGTCCTGGAGTTTTTACAGCATGGTTTGGACTTAGGTCTCAAACTTAGTACTCTGAAGGGTCAGGTTTCTGCCCTGTCTATCTTCTTCAGAAGACCTTTGCTCAGCATCACCTGATTAAGACCTTCTTCCAGGGGGTCACTCACGTGCGTTCCCCTCGAAAGCCTACAGTCCCTGTTTGGGATTTGAATTTGGTTTTGTCTGCCTTGCAGGGTGCTCCCTTTGAGCCTATTCAAGATGCTGCTCTGGTCGTTCTCACTCTCAAGGTTGTCTTCTTGGTGGCTATTACTTTGGTTAGGCGTGTGTCAGAGCTGGCCACTCTATCTATTCAGCCTACATACTATGAGCGACACCAGGACAAGGTGGTGTTCCGCTTCAAACCGGACTTTCTGCCAAAAGTGGTTTCGGCATTTCATTTGAACCGGGATATTGTTCTTCCTTCTTTGTGTCCCAATCCTCGCAACGACAAGGAGCGGGTTCTGCATTCCTTGGACGTAGTCAGGTGCTTGAAGTATTACCTGGTTGTCACTAAGGCCTTCAGGAAGACTGATGCTCTCTTTGTTGTGCCTTCGGGGCCTAGGAAATGTTTGGCTCCCGCCAAGTCTACCATCAGTAAATGGATTCGTCAGGCTGTGATTCAGGCCTATTCTACTAAGGGGAAGTCTCCCCCTTTCCGCATTACGGCTCATTCCACTCGTGCTATTGGTGCCTCTTGGGCTTTTCAGCAACAGGCCTCTGTTGAGCAAGTTTGCAAGGCCGCTACTTGGTCTTCTGTTCACACCTTTTCAAAGTTTTACAAAGTTGATGTTCGGGCCTCAGCTGATGCTGCCTTTGGCCGTAAGGTTTTACAGGCGGTTGTAGTTTGAACTACGTGCCGTTGCCTTTGTTGTTGGGGATCCCACCCTACTTTATGGACACTGCTATTGGATGTCCCATTTGTAAGTATTATAGATGGAGCAGGACGTACTGTATGCTTAGAATAATACAATTCTGTGAAATACTCACCTGTAGAATTGGTATTATACGCATACAGTACGTCCTGCTCCACCCCACCCTGGTTTCACCTTGTTCTGGATCCCCTGTATGGTGATTGTTACCATTGTTATCATTGTTATTATTACCAGTTTGGTGGTTGGTTTCTCCCGGCTTCTTTTCTCACTGCTTTTCAATGCTGGGGATTTGTGGGAGGTCCCTGGGTATATGAAGGGCCGGGAGGAGCCTGTTTTTGCATGTCTGCAGTGAACAGCGCCATCTGGCGGAGGATTACCCATGTGTAAGTATTATAGATGGAGCAGGACGTACTGTATGCTTAGAATAATACAATTCTGTGAAATACTCACCTGTAGAATTGGTATTATACGCATACAGTACGTCCTGCTCCACCCCACCCTGGTTTCACCTTGTTCTGGATCCCCTGTATGGTGATTGTTACCATTGTTATCATTGTTATTATTACCAGTTTGGTGGTTGGTTTCTCCCGGCTTCTTTTCTCACTGCTTTTCAATGCTGGGGATTTGTGGGAGGTCCCTGGGTATATGAAGGGCCGGGAGGAGCCTGTTTTTGCATGTCTGCAGTGAACAGCGCCATCTGGCGGAGGATTACCCATGTGTAAGTATTATAGATGGAGCAGGACGTACTGTATGCGTATAATACCAATTCTACAGGTGAGTATTTCACAGAATTGTATTTTTGTCATGGCTGCAATGGAAGACTCCATTGTCGTGTGTAGTAGGACGTCAGCCTTACTGGTGGCCATGCGCAGACTGGTCTGGCTCCGTCAGTGGACAGTGGAGCCAAGAAGTCACTCACAGCTCTCCCCTTCTTGGGTGCGCGGCTGTTTGGAGATAAATTGGATGCTGTTGCTAAAGGCAGTAAGTTACCTCAGCGGAGGAAGCAGCGCCTTCCCTTTCGGGGGGCGGGCTCGTTCTCTCCTTCCTTTCGAGGGGCTAGAGCGTCTAGGGGTCTGGCCTTCTCGGGGGTCAGGGGCTCGTCCTGGAACAGAGGCAGAGGTCGGGCACGTCCCGCGGCTGCCTGGGGTTCCAAGCAAAACCGGCTCAGCAATGAAGGGGCGCCGTAAGGGTGGGGGGACGGCTGCGGCTCTTCTTCCGGGTCTGGGCCCGGGAGGTCACAGACAATTGGATCTTGGAAGTGGTCTCCTCCGGGTACAAACTGGAGTTCGAGTACTGGCCGCCCCCAAGATTCTTAAGGTCTCGGGTGCCCTCGGACCCTCAGGCTGCACAGGCACCTGTTGGCAGTGAAAAGCCTTCTGGACATGGGGGTTATATGCCCGGTGCCTCCGTTGGAAAGAGGCAGGGGTTTCTACTCCAACCTTTTCACGGTTCCCAAAAAGGAGGGTTCGGTGAGACCCATTCTAGATCTCAAGGTTCTCAACAGGTTTATCAGAGCCAAAAAGTTCCGCATGGAGACTCTGCGCTCGGCTATCAATTCCCTTCGCCAAGGGGATTTTATGACATCCATAGACATAAAGGATGCGTATCTGCATGTTCCGATTTTTCAGGCACATCAGAGATTCCTCCGGTTTGCGGTGGGGGATCAACATTATCAATTCGTAGCTCTTCCCTTCGGTCTGACCTCGGCACCGAGGGTCTTCACCAAGGTTTTGGCGGGCGTAATGGCTCTGCTCAGATCTCAGGGCATTCGCATTGTGCCTTATCTGGACGACCTGTTTATTTCAGCTTCTTCCTTTCAGCAGGCAGAACTGGACACCCACCAGGTGGTGTCGACCCTGGAGAGGTTCGGGTGGGTGATCAACCGCACCAAGTCTTCTCTCTCCCCGTCTCGAGTGATTTCATTTCTGGGCATGAATCTGGATACCAGTCGGGCCAGAGTGTTTCTGCCCCAGACCAAGGTGCAGGGGATTCAGGACCTGATCCGTCTTCTTCTGGCCAGTCCTTGTCCCTCTATCCGACAGGGGATGAAACTGGTGGGTCTGATGGTGTCCTCCTTCGAGGCGGTTCCGTTTGCACAATTTCACATGAGATCTCTTCAACTTCTCCTATTGACGTATTGGGACAGGAGCCCACAGTCATTGGATAAACCTTTCAAGATGTCTCCCAGGGTTCGGCAGTCATTTCGGTGGTGGCTGGACTCGAGCAATCTGGTGAAGGGCAGATCCTTTCTGGTCCCTTGTTGGGAGACTGTTACCACGGATGCCAGCCTGTCGGGCTGGGGAGGTTATTGGAAGAGTCATCAGTTCAGCAGGGTGTGGGGTCCCCAGGAGGCTCACACCCCCATCAATGTATTGGAGCTCTGAGCCATTCGTCTGGTTCTGGCTCGGTTGACCCCACAGTTACGGGGTCTTCCGGTTCAGGTGCGTTCGGACAACCGCCTACATAAATCACCAAGGAGGGACTCGCAGCAGGAGTGCCCTCAGGGAAGTCTCTCTGATCCTGCGCTGGGCGGAGAGCAATGTTCTTTGCCTTTCGGCAGTCTACATTCCGGAGGTGGAGAATACGGAGGCAGATTCCCTGAGCAGGGGGTCCTCTCGCCACAGAGAGTGGTCTCTCACCCCCGAGGTCTTTCTGGATCTTTGCTGCAAGTGGGGGACTCCCGAGGTGGATCTCTTTGCCTCGAGGCACAATCACAAACTTCTGGCATTTGTGTCTCTTTCTCAGGATCCCCTGGCCTTGGCAGTGGATGCCTTGTCGTTGGCGTGGAAGGACCTGGGTTTTCTGTACCTGTTTCCACCTGTCTCCATGCTGGGCAGGGTAGTTCGCAAACTGGTTCTAGAAGGGGCACCAGCGATTCTGGTGGCTCCAAGGTGGCCAAGAAGGGTTTGGTACGCAGACGTCGTAAGGATGGCCGTAGACCAGTGCCGGCTTCCCTTCATGCCGGACCTGCTATCCCAGGGTCATCTACTTTACCCCAATTTACAAACGCTGGCTTTGACGGCCTGGCTGCTGAAACCTTCATCTTGAAAGAGGAAGGTTTGTCTGAGGCTGTCATTCAGACCCTGATTAGGGCTAGGAAGCGGTCCTCTTCGGGCATTTACTATAGGACTTGGAGGTCCTATATTGATTGGTGTGAGGCTAGGGCCTTGCTTTGCAGGGTTTTTTCTGTACTCAGGATTTTGGAGTTTCTTCAGCATAATCTGGACCTTGGGTTCCAGCTTAGTACTTTGAAAGGACAGGTTTCTGCTCTGTCGGTTTCCTTCCAGAGGTCTTTTGCTTTACACCCGCTGGTTAAGACTTTTTTCCAAGGGGTGGCGCATGTGCGGCCCCCTCAAAAGGCTGTAGTTCCTGTTTGGGATTTGAATTTGATTCTTTCGGCTCTGCAGGGTCATTGAGCCGCTACATGGTATTGCTCTTTCGGTTCTCACTCAGAAGGTTGCCTTTTTGGTGGCGATTACCTTGGTTCGGTGTGTCTCTGAGTTGGCGGCTCTGTCGATTCAGGCCCCAGGATAAGGTGGTTTTTCATTTTAAACCGGATTTACTTCCTAAGGTGGTGTCTGCTTTCCAACTCAATCAGGATATTGTTCTCCCTTCCTTGTGTCCTAAGCCTAACAATGACAAGGAGAGGGTTCTGCACAATTTGGACGTTGTTCGCTGTGTGAAGTACTATTTGGTGACTACTTCTTCCTTCCGCAAGAACGACGCTCTTTTCGTGGTGCCCTGCGGCAGGTTTGGCACCTGCTAAGTCTACGATTAGCAAATGGATTCGTCAGGCCATTGTTGGGGCCTATTCTGCTAAGGGGAGGACTCCCCCTTTAGGGTCACTGCGCACTCTACTCATGCTGTGGGTGCATCCTGGGCTTTTCAGCACCAGGCTTCTGTTGAACAAGTTTGTAAGGCTGCTACTTGGTCTTCTGTTCATACTTTTTTCCAAGTTTTACAAGGTTGATGTGCGGGCTTCAGTGGATGCTGTTTTTGGCCGCAAGGTTCTGCAAGCTGCAGTGGTTTGAGTTGGTGCATTCTTTACTGTTTATGGTTCCCACCCTTGACGGACACTGCTATTGGATGTCCCAACTGTCAAGAAGTATTGAAGCGGAGTGTATGTCACACTTGGAATAATACCGTTTTGTGATTACTCACCTTTAAAACGGATATTATAAGTGTAACATACACTCCGCTTCACCCACTCTGTTTGGTATTCTGGATCCTTTATATGGTGAACCATTGTTTTTTGTTAGTATTGTTATATTTGGTTCTTCCTGGTCCCTTACTGCTATCTTACACTGGGAAATTGGTGGGAGGTCCCAGGTAGTTATGGACCGGAAGGGGCTTCTTTTTTTGCATTCATCTCTGCAGAGGTTCGCCCTCTACTGGAGGATAACCCAACTGTCAAGAAGTATTGAAGCGGAGTGTATGTCACACTTATAATATCCATTTTAAAGGTGAGTAATCACAAAACGGTATTTTGTTATAGTGGAAGGACCTAGAAAGGGGCTTCCGCCAGCTAAATTCACTATCAGCAGGTGGATTAGACAGGCAGTAGTAAGAGCCTATTCTGCCAAGGGGAAAGAGCCCCCTTTACCTCATTCCAATCGGGCCATTGGTGCTTCCTGGGCTTTTCAGCATCAGGCTTTGGTGGAACAAGTATTTAAGGCCATCACTTGGTCTTCGGTTCATACATTTACCAAATTTTACAAGGTAGGAAGGTCCTACAGATGGTAGTGAATTAAACTACCTGCAGCTACTTTTTGTTCGGGATCCTGCCCATATGTGAGTCCCGTTTGTGACTGACGCTGACGGCCTGGAATGGATTGGGAGAGAAAACACAATTCTGTAGAATTGGTTTCTCTATTACATCCATTCCAGGCCGTCAGACCCCTGTTCTGGGTTACGGTTCTACTCCTTAGATTCCTTATCTTGGCATACTTGTATATTTGTAAATAGTATTTAGCATGAAAAAAAAAGATACAATTAGGAAAGAAAATAAGCGGAGATCGGTCTGGTGGTAACATTGTCTCCTATACATAATAGGCCTTAGCCTCCCAGTAAGTGTTTCTACTGCTTTTTAATTACTGGCTTGGTCATAAGCAGCCAGATGTTTATAGGGCCGGGAGGAGCCACACCTTTCTATCTTGCAGTCCACGCCCTCTGGGCAGGAATTAACCCGTCTGTGACTGAAGCTGACGGCCTGGAATATGTGTAGTAGAGAAAACAATTCTACAGATGAACGTCACAGAATTGTGTTTTTTCAGGTTCTTTAGAAGTCTCTACTGAAGGACTGCATAAACAGGAAGTTCTTGGGGTTGGTCTGGTGTTTCCTGCTTCCGGTTGGGCGAGGTCATCTCTCGTAGGTGCTGTCCTGAGGCATTGCTGGAAATTGAGTTAACCGCTAAGAATAACTTTTGTACAGTGGAATTGCTCTTTAACCTTGTCTCTTCTCATTTATTTTCAGTTGAAAGATCCATCCCTAATAAAATGACTAAACATGCCATTAGCGCTAAAGATTCTAAAAGAGAAGATGATATCATAGAAAAGCCTACTGCAGACTCGGCTTGCTCAGACCTTCAGCCAGCACTGGACCCTGCGCATCTCTTATCCACACGGGACCAGTGTCAGACACTTTTACCTACTCAGCATCCAGCTCATAGATCTAAGAAGCCACATTCATGTTCTGTATGCGGGAAATGTTTCTATCGGAGATCAGCCCTTATCAGACATGAAAGGGTTCATACAGCCGAGAAGCCATATTCTTGTTCTGAATGTGGGAAAAGTTTCACTCAGAAATCAGCCATTATCATACATGAAAGAGTTCATACAGGGGAGAAGCCATATTCCTGCTCTGAATGTGGGAAATGCTTCTCTCGGAAATCGAATCTTATCACACATGAAAGAGTTCATACAGGGGAGAAGCCATATTCCTGTT
The DNA here is from genome assembly GCA_027917425.1 of Gastrophryne carolinensis. Classification (NCBI taxonomy): domain Eukaryota; kingdom Metazoa; phylum Chordata; class Amphibia; order Anura; family Microhylidae; genus Gastrophryne; species Gastrophryne carolinensis. The sequence continues at coordinate 151,120,829 of CM051241.1, read as the reverse complement.
CTGAATGTGGGAAATGTTTTCCTCAGAAATCGGTCCTTATCAATCATGAACGAGTTCATACAGGAGAGAAGCCATATTCTTGTTACGAATGCGAGAAAAGTTTCTCTCAGAAATCAGACCTTATGAGACATGAAAGAGTTCATACAGGAGAGAAGCCATATTCCTGTTCCACATGTGGGAAATGTTTCTCTTGGAAATCAGCCCTTATCAGACATGAAAAAGATCATAGAGGAGAGAAGCCATATTCTTGTTCTAATTATGGGAAAGGCTTTTCCTGAAACCTAGGATCAGTCTGTGCCTCTTGAATGGTATTTATGGACTCTGGTATCTCTATAGGGGTGATATGTCTAATTGTAGTTAGACGTTTTTATTTACATGTATAATAGTGGTTTTTGATTCACCGCTCTTTCACTTCACTCTACATGCTTTATCATTCTGATCGAGTGGATGGCTCAGCCTGCCGATAAGTCTTAACAATTGCTTATGTTTTTTGCTTTTTCGTCAGAATACATTGCCATCTAAAGTATAAATTAACTTCTGTAAGCAGACCAACACCCATCTCCTAGCTAATGGGTGTGGGGTCAGCTCAGGTAGCATTCAGACAAGCTCGGGGGCATCCAGATGCATCGACCCCTCTAAAGCCTGCAAATCCTTGCCTTAACCGCGATCCTCAGCCTAAATGCAGCCCAGCAATTGGCCGCTGGCGCCGTTGTTCAATCCCTTACATCCCGATATATTTCTATTCATCATTTTTTTTTTTTTTTTTAAATCTTAATTGGATCTGTTCCCATATTTATCTCCATCAAATACCATTTTGTTTGTTTAAAATCAATAATTATGGCCTGACTGCTATTGAATAAAGTTGCCCCCCGAATTAACAAAATATGTTTTTGTCTTTATTTCCTTTTCTAATATCGAGTCTGACCAGTCCATTCTGAAAAGAAAATAAATATTTGATTTCACCAGTTTTATCGGTGGTATGTTTTTCTTTTGCCAGTATTGCAAGATTTTTTTTTTTTTGCACTAACACAGTATATTTTTTTTATCAGATTGCTCATATTCCCCTCATCTTCATTTAATATATTAATGCCCTGGAGACATTATCTGTCATTGTAGTTTCGAGTGTTACCTGCTCCCATAACTGCTGTATAGTTGGGCAAATCCATATACAATGAGTCAGGTTTGCACCCTCCTCAATGCATGGGCAACTGGGCAACATGTGATGGCTTGGTCATTCACCATGGGAAAATCATAGTCTCTGAAGATATTCACTCTGAGGTCATCGCCTTGAACCACAACCATCTCGTAGCTGGTCATTTTGGAGAGGCCAAGACCCTGGAATTGACCCAGCAACATTTTTGGTGGCCTACAATTAGGAGCAACTGTGTCCGTTTTGTCCAGAACTGTGAGGTTTGCACTCGAAACAAGACTCCTCGCACTATGCCAGCGTGACTCCTCATGCCCTTACCCATTCCGGGATGTCCCCCAGGGAAGTATCTAGATGGATTTTATTGTTGAGTTATCACCCTCTGGTGGCTTTAATACCATCCTTGTGGTTGATCGTTTCACCAAGGTCGCCCACTTCGTTCCTCTTACGGCCATTCCATCACCCACTGAGCTGATCACCACCTTTATCACGGAGATCATTAGGCCCCATGGTCTCCCCAAAGAAACTGTGTCAGACTGTGTTGAGAGGAAGCCAGAAGAGGAGAGGCAGGAAGGAGGCAGAAAAGGAGAGGCAAGAGGAAGCCAGAAGAGGAGAGGCAGGAAGGAGGCAGAGGAGGGAGGAAGATGAGGAGAGACAGGAGGGAGGCAGAAGAGGAGAGGCGAGAGGGAGCCAGAAGAGGGAGGAAGACGAAGAGAGACAAGAGGGAGGCAGAAGAGGAGAGGCGAGAGGAAGCCAGAAGAGGAGAGGCAGAGGAGGGAAGAGGACGAAGAGAGACAAAAGAGGAGAGGCGAGAGGAAGACAAAGAGACAAGGGGGAGAGAGATGAGAGGGAGGCAGAAGAGGAGGGAGAGAGATGAGAGGGAGGCAGAAGAGGAAAGGCAAGAGGGAGAGAGATGAGAGGAGGGCAGAAGAGGAGAGTCGAGAGGGAGGCAGATGAGAGACGATAGAGAGACAGGAGAGGCAAGAGAAAGGCAGATGAGAGGGAGAGAGACTAGAGGGATGCAGACAAGGAGAGAACAGAGGGAGGCAGAAGAGGGCAAGGCAGACGAGAGGGAGGCAAAAGAGTAAGGCTGGCAAGGAGAGACGAGAGGAAGAGAGATGAGAGGAAGGCAGAAGTGGAGAGACAGGAGAGGTGAGAGGGAGGCAGATGAGGAGAGACGAGAGGGAGGCAGAAGAGGAGAGACGAGAGGGAGGCAGAAGAGGAGACACGAGAGGGAGGCAGATGAGAGGGAGAGAGAGTGGAGGGAGGCAGACAAGGAGAGAAGAGAGGGAGGCGAGAAGGAGACAGACAAGGAGAGATGAGAGGGAGAGAGATTAGAGGGAGGCAGACAAGGAGAGACGAGAGGGAGGCAGAAGGGGAGAGACTAGAGGGAGGCAAAGCAGGGAGGCAGGAGAGGTGAGAGGGAGAGAGACTAGAGGGAGGCAGACAAGGAGAGAAGAGAGGTAGGCAAAAGAGGAGAGACGTGAGGGAGGAAGAGGAGGGAGGCAGATGAGGAGAGACCATAAGGAGGCAGATGAGAGGGAGAGAGACTAGAGGGAGGCAGACAAGGAGAGGAGAGATGAGAGGGAAGAAGAGGAGGGAGGCAGGCAAGGAGAGACGAGAGGGAGAGAGATGAGAGCAAGGCAGAAGTGGCGAGACATGAGGAGAGACAATATATTTCTATTCATCATTTTTTTTAATTTTAAATCTTAATTGGGTCTGTTCCCATATTTATCTCCATCAAATACCATTTTGTTTGTTTAAAATCAATAATTATGGCCTGACTGCTGTTGAATAAAGTTGCCCCCCGAATTAACAAAATATGTTTTTGTCTTTATTTCCTTTTCTAATATCGAGTCCGACCAGTCCATTCTAAAAAGAAAATAAATATTTGATTACACCAGTTTTGTCGATGGTATGTTTTTCTTTTGCCAGTATTGCAAGATTTTTTTTTTTGCACTAACACAGTATATTTTTTTTTTTATCGGATTGCTCATATTCCCCTCATCTTCATTTAATATATTAATGCCCTGGAGACATTAGGAATGTAATATCTGTCATTGTAGTTTCGAGTGTTACCTGCTCCCATAACTGCTGTATAGTTGGGCAAATCCATATACAATGAGTCAGGTTTGCACCCTCCTCAATGCATGGGCAACTGGGCAACATGTGACGGCTTGGTCATTCACCATGGGAAAATCATAGTCTCTGAAGATATTCACTCTGAGGTCATCGCCTTGAACCACAACCATCTCGTAGCTGGTCATTTTGGAGAGGCTAAGACCCTGGAACTGACCCAGCAACATTTTTGGTGGCCTACAATTAGGAGCAACTGTGTCCGTTTTGTCCAGAACTGTGAGGTTTGCACTCGGAACAAGACTCCTCGCACTATGTCAGCGTGACTCCTCATGCCCTTACCCATTCCAGGATGTCCCGTAGGGAAGTATCTAGGTGGATTTTATTGTTGAGTTATCACCCTCTGGTGGCTTTAATACCATCCTTGTTGTGGTTGATCGATCACCCACTGAGCTGATCACCACCTTTTGTCACGGAGATCATTAGGCCCCATGGTCTCCCCAAAGAAATTGTGTCAGACTGTGGCGAGAGGAAGCCAGAAGAGGAGAGGTGAGAGGGTGCCAGAAGAGGAGAGGCAGGAAGGAGGCAGAAGATGAGAGGTGAGAGAGAGCCAGAAGAGGAGAGGCGAGAGGGAGCCAGAAAAGGAGAGGCGAGAGGAAGCCAGAAGAGGAGAGGCAGGAAGGAAGATGAGGAGAGACAGGAGGAAGGCAGAAGAGGAGAGGCAAGAGGGAGCCAGAAGAGGAGAGGCAAGAGGGAGCCAGAAGAGGAGAGGCAGAAGAGGGAGGAAGATGAAGAGAGACAAGAGGGAGGCAGAAGAGGAGAGGCAGAGGAGGGAGGAGGACGAAGAGAGACAGAAGAGGAGAGGCGAGAGGAAGACAAAGAGACAAGGGGGAGAGAGATGAGAGGGAGGCAAAAGAGGAGAGACGAGAGGGAGAGAGATGAGAGGTTGGCAGAAGAGGAAAGATAGAAGAGGAGAGGCAAGAGGGAGAGAGATGAGAGTAGGGCAAAGAGGAGAGTCGAGAGGGAGGCAGATGAGAGACGATAGGGAGACAGGAGAGGCGAGAGGAAGGCGGATGAGGGGGAGAGACACTAGAGGGATGCAGACAAGGAGAGAACAGAGGGAGGCAGAAAAGGAGAGGTGAGAGGGAGGCAGAAGAGGGCAAGGCAGATGAGAGGGAGGCAAAAGAGTAGAGACGAGAGGGAAGAAAAGGAGTAAGGCTGGCAAGGAGAGACGAGAGGGAGAGAGATGAGAGGAAGGCAGAAGTGGAGAGACAGAAGAGGAGAGGTGAGAGATGAAAGGAAGGCAGAAGAGGAGAGACGAGAGGGAGGCAGATGAGGAGAGACGATAGGGAGGCAGGAGAGGTGAGAGGGAGGCAGAAGAGGAGAGACAAGAGGGAGGCAGGAGAGGAGAGAGGGAGGCAAATGAGAGGGAGAGAGACTAGAGGGAGGCAGAAAAGCAGATGCGAGAGAGAGGCAGAAAAGGAGAGGTGAGAGGGAGGCAGACAAGGAGAGGTGAGAGGGAGGCAGACAAGGAGAGATGAGAGGGAGGCAAGAGGGAGAGAGACAAGAGGGAGGCAGAAGAGGAGAGATGAGAGGGAGGCAGAAGAGGAGAGATGAGAGGGAGGCAGAAGTGGAGAGATGAGGGAGAGAGGGAGGCAGATGAGGAGAGACGATAGGGAGGCAGGAGAGGGAGAGAGACTAGAGGGAGGCCGACAAGGAGAGAAGAGAGGGAGGCAGAAAAGGAGAGGCGAGAGGGAGGCAGAAGAGGGAGAGGCAGACGAGAGGGAGGCAAAAGAGGAGAGACAGAAGAGAGGTGAGAGAGGCAGATGAGGAGAGACGAGAGGGAGGCAGAGGAGGAGATATAAGAGGGAGAGAGATGAGAGGGAGGCAGAGGAGGGAGGCAGACAAGGAGAGACCAGAGGGGGGCAGACAAGGAGAGACCAGAGGGAGGCAGAGCAGGGAGGCAGAGGATGAGAGGGAGAGAGACTAGAGGGAGGCAAAAGAGGAGAGACCATAGGGAGGCAGGAGAGGTGAGAGGGAGGCAGATGAGAGGGAGAGAACTAGAGGGAGCCAGACAAGGAGAGAAGAGAGGGAGGCAGAAAAGGAGAGGCGAGAGGGAGGCAAAAGAGGAGAAACGAGAGGGAAGAAGAGGAGGGAGGCAGGCAAGGAGAAGAGAGGGAGGCAGACAAGGAGAGACGAGAGGGAGGCAGAGGAGGAGATATGAGAGGGAGAGAGACGAGAGGGAGGCAGAGGAGGAGATTTGAGAGGGAGGTAGAAAGGAGAGACGAGAGGGAGGCAGATGAGAGGTAGAGAGACTAAAAAGAGGCAGACAAGGAGAGTAGAGAGGGAGGCAGATGAGAGGGAGAGAGACTAAAAGGAGGCAGACAAGGAGAGGAGAGGGAGGCAGAGCAGGGAAGCAGAAGTGGAGAGACGAGAGGGAGGCAATAGGGGGCAAAAGAGAGAGAGACAAGAGGAGGCAGAATAGAGAGAGACAAGAGGAGGCAGAATAGAGAGAGACAAGAGGAGGCAGAAGAAAGAGACAAGAGGGGGCAGAAGAGAGAGACAAGAGGGGGAAGAAGAGAGAGAGAGACAAGAGGGGGCAGAAGAGAGAGACAAGAGGGGGAAGAAGAGAGAGAGAGACAAGAGGGGGAAGAAGAGAGAGAGAGACAAGAGGGGGCAGAAGAGAGAGACAAGAGGGGGCAGAAGAGAGAGACAAGAGGAGGCAGAAAAGAGAGAGACAAAAGGAGGCAGAAAAGAGAGACAAGAGGGAGCAGAAGAGGAGAGAGACAAGAGGAAAGACAAGAGGGGGCAGAAGAGAGAGAGACAAGAGGAGGCAGAAGAGGAGAGACAAGAGGGGGCAAAAGAGGAGAGAGACAAGAGGGGGCAGAAGAGAGAGAGACAAGAGGAGGCAGAAGAGGAGAGAGACAAGAGGAGGCAGAAGAGGAGAGACAAGAGGGGGCAGAAGAGGAGAGAGACAAGAGGAGGCAGAAGACAGAGACAAGAGGGGGCAGAAGAGAGAGACAAGAGGAGGCAGAAGAGAGAGAGACAAGAGGAGGCAGAAGAGAGAGAGACAAGAGGGGGCAGAAGAGAGAGAGACAAGAGGAGGCAGAAGAGAGAGAAAGAGGGGGCAGAAGAGAGAGAGAGACAAGAGGAGGCAGAAGAGGAGAGAGACAATAGGAGGCAGAAAAGAGAGACAAGAGGGGGCTTAAGAGAGAGAGAGAGAGAGAGACAAGAGGGGGTAGAAGAGAGAGACAAGAGGAGGCAGAAGAGAGAGACAAGAGGGGGCAAAAGAGAGAGACAAGAGGAGGCAGAAGAGAGAGACGAGAGGAGGCAGAAGAGGAGAGACGAGAAGGGTAAAATAGAAAGGTGGGAGCATGCTGTAAAGGTGGGATATGGCCCATGGGGGGTGTGTGGTACAGAGATCAGGATGATGTTGGGACACTGCTCTACACCAACATGGCCGCCCCTGGCACGGAGGACACACTGGGACTTCTCACGTGGTGGGGTGGGGTCATGTGGTGGCGAATGAGAAACATGGGGACACTGCACGCTTGATCATCTGAGCTGGCTAAAGGCAAAGAAAAAGCCATTTTCAAGCAGTGAGCAAAGCCTGGCGGCCCCGGCCCGGCATTAGGGCCCATGTGACACTAGGGGATGGGCCATTATTTACCATGGTCACCAGAAGCAATATGGAGGTGGTCTGCAGGGTCCCATACTGTACACTGATGGGTGGTCCTGGGGGTTACCATGGAAACATCTGTCCCTTATAACCTCGTGCCTCCAGGGCGGCCCCTGCTGGGCCTGCAGTGCGGAACGTCACCAATGACAACCATGGGGCAGACACAGGAGAGGGGAGGGGGCCAAAGAGCATCACCATCCATTCACAGGAGACTCTCTGCTACCTCTGAAGCCGCCACAAGCAGCGAGAATTCACGTGACACAACACGGCCCTGGCTGTGCTACTCCGGACTACAGCACAGAGGGCACTCCCTTGCCCCGCCTCCTGCTCCTCCAGCACAGACCCCGCCTTCAATTTCCTCTGTACCCGCGAGAAGCCTCCTGCTCTGCTTTCTTCTACCCTCACACAATTGCCCCGCCCACAGCCTGCTCCCCGGCTACAACAACATGGCGGCACTGGGGACACCCCGCCGATCCCGCCTCTACTGCATCCTCTGATCACACACAAGCCCCGCCTCCAGATTACAAGTTATCCGCCATAAGCCCCGCCTCCACTTTCCTCTACAGGCTACAACAGCGCCACGTTGCTATGGCGACCTGAGGCGGAGCTTCGGCCTGTTGCATTATTTCCGGTTATGGCGGCCGAGGCTTGACGTGAGTGGGACTCCCATCCCTTACCTCCCAAATAAGAAGGACCCCTCCTGCTCACCAGAGGACGCCTCCTGCCCCTGTCACCCCCTTCTGTTCACCAGAGGACCCCTCCTGCCCCTGTCACCCCCTCCCTGCTCACCAGAGGACCCCTCCTGCCCCTGTCACCCCCCCCCCCCCCTGCTCACCAGAGGACCCCTCCTGCCCCTGTCACCCCCCCTGCTCACCAGAGGACCCCTCCTGCCCCTTTCACCCCCCCCTCTGCTCACCAGAGGACCCCTCCTGCCCCTGTCACCCTCCTCCTGCCCCTCTCACCCCCCCCCCCTCTGCCCCTCTGCTCGGCAGAGGGCCTCTCATCTGCCCCTCTGCTCGGCAGAGGGCCCCTCATCTGCCCTTCTGCTCGGCAGAGGGCTCCTCATCTGCCCTTCTGCTCGGCAGAGGGCCCCTCATCTGCCCTTCTGTTCGGCAGAGGGCCCCTCATCTGCCCCTCTGCTCGGCAGAGGGCCCCTCTCGAGCCCCCCCTTTGTTCGGCAGAGGGCCCCTCTCGAGCCCCCCCTCTGCTCGGCAGAGGGCCCCTCTCGAGCCCCCCCTCTGCTCGGCAGAGGGCCCCTCTCGAGCCCCCCCTCTGCTCGGCAGAGGGCCCCTCTCGAGTCCCCCTCTGCTCGGCAGAGGGCCCCTCTCGAGTCCCCCTCTGCTCGGCAGAGGGCCCCCCTCTGCTCACCAGAGGGCCCCTCATCTGCCCCTCTGCTCGGCAGAGGGCCCCTCTCGAGCCCCCCCTCTGCTCGGCAGAGGGCCCCTCTCGAGCCCCCCCTCTGCTCGGCAGAGGGCCCCTCTCGAGCCCCCCCTCTGCTCGGCAGAGGGCCCCTCTCGAGCCCCCCCCTCTGCTCGGCAGAGGGCCCCTCTCGAGCCCCCCCCTCTGCTCGGCAGAGGGCCCCTCTCGAGCCCCCCCTCTGCTCGGCAGAGGGCCCCTCTCGAGCCCCCCCTCTGCTCGGCAGAGGGCCCCTCTCGAGCCCCCCCTCTGCTCGGCAGAGGGCCCCTCTCGGCCCCCCCCTCTGCTCGGCAGAGGGCCCCTCCTGGCCCCTCTCGACCCCCCCCTCTGCTTGGCAGAGGGCCCCTCCTGGCCCCTCTCGACCCCCCCCTCTGCTTGGCAGAGGGCCCCTCCTGGCCCCTCTCGACCCCCCCCTCTGCTTGGCAGAGGGCCCCTCCTGGCCCCTCTCGACCCCCCCCTCTGCTTGGCAGAGGACCCCTCCTGGCCCCTCTCGACCCCCCCTCTGCTTGGCAGAGGACCCCTCTCGACCCCCCTCTGCTTGGCAGAGGACCTCTCCTGTCCCCTCTCGACCCCCCTCTGCTCGGCAGAGGACCCCTCCTGGCCCCTCTCGACCCCCCTCTGCTCGGCAGAGGACCCCTCCTGGCCCCTCTCGACCCCCCTCTGCTCGGCAGAGGACCCCTCCTGGCCCCTCTCGACCCCCCTCTGCTCGACAGAGGACCCCTCCTGGCCCCTCTCGACCCCCCTCTGCTCGACAGAGGACCCCTCCTGGCCCCTCTCGACCCCCCTCTGCTCGGCAGAGGACCCCTCCTGGCCCCTCTCGACCCCCCTCTGCTCGGCAGAGGACCCCTCTAGACCCCCCTCTGCTCGGCAGAGGACCCCTCCTGGCCCCTCTCGACCTCCCTCTGCTCGGCAGAGGACCCCTCCTGGCCCCTCTCGACCTCCCTCTGCTCGGCAGAGGACCCCTCCTGGCCCCTCTCGACCTCCCTCTCGGGCCCCCCTCTGCTCGGCAGAGGGCCCCTCTCGGGCCCCCCTCTGCTCGGCAGAGGGCCCCTCTCGGGCCCCCCTCTGCTCGGCAGAGGGCCCCTCTCGGGCCCCCCTCTGCTCGGCAGAGGGCCCCTCTCGGGCCCCCCTCTGCTCGGCAGAGGGCCCCTCTCGGGCCCCCCTCTGCTCGGCAGAGGGCCCCTCTCGGGCCCCCCTCCGCTCGGCAGAGGACCCCATCCGGGCGACCTCTCGAGCCCCCTCCGCTCGGCAGAGGACCCCATCCGGGCGACCTCTCGAGCCCCCTCCGCTCGGCAGAGGACCCCTCCGGGCGACCTCTCGAGCCCCCTCCGCTCGACCTCTCGAGCCCCCTCCGCTCGGCAGAGGGCCCCTCATCTGCCCCTCTGCTCGGCAGAGGGCCCCTCTCGAGCCCCCCCTCTGCTCGGCAGAGGGCCCCTCTCGAGCCCCCCCTCTGCTCGGCAGAGGGCCCCTCTCAAGCCCCCCCTCTGCTCGGCAGAGGGCCCCTCTCGAGCCCCCCCTCTGCTCGGCAGAGGGCCCCTCTCGGCCCCCCCTCTGCTCGGCAGAGGGCCCCTCTCGGCCCCCCCTCTGCTCGGCAGAGGGCCCCTCTCGGCCCCCCCTCTGCTCGGCAGAGGGCCCCTCTCGGACCCCCCTCTGCTCGGCAGAGGACCCCTCCTGGCCCCTCTCGACCCCCCTCTGCTCAGCAGAGGACCCCTCCTGGCCCCTCTCGACCCCCCTCTGCTCGGCAGAGGACCCCTCCTGGCCCCTCTCGACCCCCCTCTGCTCGGCAGAGGACCCCTCTCGACCCCCCTCTGCTCGGCAGAGGACCCCTCTCGACCCCCCTCTGCTCGGCAGAGGACCCCTCTAGACCCCCCTCTGCTCGGCAGAGGACCCCTCCTGGCCCCTCTCGACCTCCCTCTGCTCGGCAGAGGACCCCTCCTGGCCCCTCTCGACCTCCCTCCGGGCCCCCCTCGAGCCCCCTCCGCTCGACCTCTCGAGCCCCCTCCGCTCGGCAGAGGGCCCCTCTGGGCGACCTCTCGAGCCCCCTCCGCTCGGCAGAGGACCCCTCCGGGCGACCTCTCGAGCCCCCTCCGCTCGGCAGAGGGCCCCTCCGGGCGACCTCTCGAGCCCCCTCCGCTCGGCAGAGGGCCCCTCCGGGCGACCTCTCGAGCCCCCTCCGCTCGGCAGAGGACCCCTCCGGGCGACCTCTCGAGCCCCCTCCGCTCGGCAGAGGACCCCTCCGGGCGACCTCTCGAGCCCCCTCCGCTCGGCAGAGGACCCCTCCGGGCGACCTCTCGAGCCCCCTCCGCTCGGCAGAGGACCCCTCCGGGCGACCTCTCGAGCCCCCTCCGCTCGGCAGAGGACCCCTCCGGGCGACCTCTCGAGCCCCCTCCGCTCGGCAGAGGACCCCTCCGGGCGACCTCTCGAGCCCCCTCCGCTCGGCAGAGGACCCCTCCGGGCGACCTCTCGAGCCCCCTCCGCTCGGCAGAGGACCCCTCCGGGCGACCTCTCGAGCCCCCTCCGCTCGGCAGAGGACCCCTCCGGGCGACCTCTCGAGCCCCCTCCGCTCGGCAGAGGACCCCTCCGGGCGACCTCTCGAGCCCCCTCCGCTCGGCAGGCAGAGGACCCCTCCGGGCGACCTCTCGAGCCCCCTCCGCTCGGCAGGCAGAGGACCCCTCCGGGCGACCTCTCGAGCCCCCTCCGCTCGGCAGGCAGAGGACCCCTCCGGGCGACCTCTCGAGCCCCCTCCGCTCGGCAGGCAGAGGACCCCTCCGGGCGACCTCTCGAGCCCCCTCCGCTCGGCAGGCAGAGGACCCCTCCGGGCGACCTCTCGAGCCCCCTCCGCTCGGCAGGCAGAGGACCCCTCCGGGCGACCTCTCGAGCCCCCTCCGCTCGGCAGGCAGAGGACCCCTCCGGGCGACCTCTCGAGCCCCTTCCGCTCGGCAGGCAGAGGACCCCTCCGGGCGACCTCTCGAGCCCCCTCCGCTCGGCAGAGGACCCCTCCGGGCGACCTCTCGAGCCCCTTCCGCTCGGCAGGCAGAGGACCCCTGCGGGCGACCTCTCGAGCCCCCTCCGCTCGGCAGGCAGAGGACCCCTGCGGGCGACTTCCCGAGCCCCCTCCGCTCGGCAGAGGACCCCTCCGGGCGACCTCTCGAGCCCCCTTCGCTCGGCAGAGGACCCCTCCGGGCGACCTCTCGAGCCCCCTCCGCTCGGCAGGCAGAGGACCCCTCCGGGCGACCTCTCGAGCCCCTTCCGCTCGGCAGGCAGAGGGCCCCTCCGGGCGACCTCTCGAGCCCCTTCCGCTCGGCAGGCAGAGGACCCCTCCGGGCGACCTCTCGAGCCCCTTCCGCTCGGCAGGCAGAGGACCCCTCCGGGCGACCTCTCGAGCCCCCTCCGCTCGGCAGAGGACCCCTCCGGGCGACCTCTCGAGCCCCCTCCGCTCGGCAGAGGACCCCTCCGGGCGACCTCTCGAGCCCCCTCCGCTCGGCAGAGGACCCCTCCGGGCGACCTCTCGAGCCCCCTCCGCTCGGCAGAGGACCCCTCCGGGCGACCTCTCGAGCCCCCTCCGCTCGGCAGAGGACCCCTCCGGGCGACCTCTCGAGCCCCCTCCGCTCGGCAGGCAGAGGACCCCTGCGGGCGACCTCCCGAGCCCCCTTCGCTCAGCAGGGGACCCCTCCGGGCGACTTCTCGAGTCCCCTCCGCTCGGCAGCGGACCCCTCTGGGCGACCTCTCGAGCCCCCTCCCCTCTCGAGCCCCCTCCGCTGGGCAGGCAGAGGACTCCTCCTGGCCCCTCCGCTGGGCAGGCAGAGGACCCCTCCGGGCCCCTCCGCTCGGCAGGCAGAGGACCCCTCCTGGCCCCTCCGCTCGGCGGGCAGAGGACCCCTCCTGGCCCCTCCGCTCGGCGGGCAGAGGGCCCCTCCTGGCCCCTCCGCTCGGCGGGCAGAGGGCCCCTCCGCCCGGCGGGCAGCGGGCGACCCCTCCTGGCCCCTCTCACCCCCCTCTGCCGGGCAGAGGACCCCTCTCACCCCCCTGGTCACATAACCTTTCCTGCATTCTTCCCATCCCTCCCTGTGTGTGTTTGCTGTAATATGTTAACTCCTGACGTCTATATCTCTGAGGTTTCTGAGGCTGATATCACATTTAATCTCACGTCTTCCAGAGTGATGTGGACACAGAGCGAGTATCGGACATAAGGACACCAACATCTCTACAGGGGGGACACCATGATGGAGGCTCATCAGCTCCTTCCATCACAGGGTAAGAGGCGGAGCTATATCTGATTACAGGGGGGAGTATGGGGACCCCAACATCTGTACAGGGGGGACACCATGATGGAGGCTCAGCAGCTTCTCGCATCACAGGGTAAGAGGCGGAGCTATATCTGATTACAGGGAGAGTATGGGGATACCAACACTCTACAGGGGGACACCATGATGGAGGCTCAGCAGCTCCTCCCATCACAGGGTAAGAGGCGGGGCTATATCTGATTACAGGGAGAGTATGGGGACCCAAACATCTCTACAGGGAGGACACCATGATGGAGGCTCTGCAGCTCCTCTCATCACAGGGTTAGAGGCGGAGCTACTGAGCCCACTCCCATTACCTCACACTTGAACCTTCTCATGGCCTCACTCTCATCTTTATTCACAGACTCCGGAGACACTATAGTGACAACTGAGGAGAAAATATATGTGAAGAAAGAAGAGGAGGAACTTCTACAGAGCAACTCAGGTGAGTAATAACATTTTTATAGAAAGATGTTTCGGTCACTCCGCACACTCTGATGTCTCATAGATCTCAGTACATGGGCGTCATTCTTCTCTTTATTCACAGACCCTGGAGACTCTATAGTGACACCTAAGGAGGAGGAAGAAAAATTATCTGTGAAGAATGAAGATGAGGAAGTTCCTCCTCAGATCAGCCCAGGTGAGTAATATTCCCTCTATTGGGTCTCTCCACATGCGCTGTGTGTCTGCCCTTGAGGTATTGACTCTCTACCAGGATGTTGGACACTCACCTCGCTCTGCCTCGCTACGTCCTTCCTCGACTGTCAGCACCACTTGAGTGGCTGTTAGGCATCGGCATGTAAGCAGGAACTTCTGTATTTTACCATTAGTGATGCTTTATGCTGAGTTACATAATGAGCTGATGGTTGGCTTTTATGTAAAGATGGCCAGTAAGTCCCTTCTCTGACCCCACCGTCATGACGGATGATTGAATGGGATGGGTTTTCCATATGGCAAAGGACAGATCAGGATCAGAGATCTCTGAATAGAAGATTATCAGTTAGCGATATGGGTGCCCAAAGTTAGACACAAGAGCAGCGGATGATACGTAGTCAGGAAGCAGCCAGGTCGTACACAGGAGAAGCAGATGAGATGTAGTCAGGAAGCAGCTGGGTCATACACAGGAGCAGAGGATGAGACGTAGTCAGGAAGCAGCCGAGTCATACACAGGAGCAGAGGATGAGACGTAGTCAGGAAGCAGCCGGGTCATACACAGGAGCAGAGGATGAGGCGCAGTCAGGAAGCAGCCGGGTCATACACAGGAGCAGCGGATGAGACGTAGTCAGGAAGCTGCCGGGTCACACACAGGCGCAGCGGATGAGACGTATTCAGGAAGCAGCCGAGTCATACACAGGAGCAGCGGATAAGACGTAGTCAGGAAGCAAGTGGGGTTGTACACAGGAGCAGAGGATGAGACGTAGTCAGGAAGCAGCAGGGTCCTACACAGGAGCAGCGGATGATACGTAGTCAGGAAGCAGCCAGGTCATACACAGGAGCAGCGGATGAGACGTAGTCAGGAAGCAGGCTGGGTCATACACGAGAGCAGCGGATGAGACGTAGTCAGGAAGCAGCCGGGTCATACACAGGAGCAGCGGATGAAACGTAGTCAGGAAGCTGCCAGGTCACACACAGGAGCAGCGGATGAGACGTAGTCAGGAAGCAGGCTGGGTCATACACGAGAGCAGCGGATGAGACGTAGTCAGGAAGCAGCTGGGTCATACACAGGAGCAGCGGATGAGACGTAGTCAGGAAGCAGCTGGGTCATACACAGGAGCAGCAGATGAGACATAGGAAGCAGCTGGGTCATACACAGGAGCAGCGGATGAGACGTAGTCAGGAAGCTGCCGGGTCACACACAGGCACAGCGGATGAGACGTATTCAGGAAGCAGCCGAGTCATACACAGGAGCAGCGGATAAGACGTAGTCAGGAAGCAAGTGGGGTTGTACACAGGAGCAGCGGATAAGATGTAGTCAGGAAGCAAGTGGGGTTGTACACAGGAGCAGAGGATGAGACGTAGTCAGGAAGCAGCAGGGTCATACACAGGAGCAGCGGATGATACGTAGTCAGGAAGCAGCCGGGTCATACACAAGAGCAGCGGATGAGACATAGGAAGCAGCCAGGTCATACACAGGAGCAGTGGATGAGACATTTTCAGGAAGCAGTGGGGTCATACACAGGAGCAGTGTAGAAGAGGAATTAGGAAGTAAGCCAGGTCGTACATAGGAGCTATCGATGAGACGTAGTCGGGAAGCAAGTGGGGTCGTACATGGGAGAAGCAGATGAGACGTAGTCAGAAAGCAAGCTGGATCGTACATAGAAGATGATCAACATCATCTAGGAAAGAGCTTTGAATCAAGCGAGTTGTCGAGAATTCATGTCAGGCAAGTGTCTCGGCAGTGCCTCTGTAACAAGCTTATGGCCTGAGAAAATGCAAGATCCCTCTTTATATTAACTAGATAGATCATTTGTGGGCCCAATGGATCTGGCCTTGTTTCTTCAAAACAAAACCCATCTGATCAGAATGTATAGTGTGTGGTAGAAAAATGTTGAGTCTGGTGGCTAGTTCTTTCTTCATAATTTTGAGATCTGTGTTAATCAGTGAAATATACTGACTATAATCTGAGACTTTCCAGGTTTGGGGAGCACACACTACTGGCTATTAGAGGCTGTCCTGGAATAGAACCTCCTTGCTTCATCAAGTTGAACTCATTTTTAAGATATTTCACAAGAACCGATCCAGATTTTCCTTGGTATATGGCTGTAAAGCTATCCGGACCAGAGGCTTTTGAGGAGTGCATATATTGAACAGCCAATGCCCATCAGATCTTTTGCTTCTGGAAAGATCATGTCCATAAACCATTGCTCTGCTTTTGTTATGTTTAATGGGTGTAGGGAGGCATATCATCCAGTATAGATGCTATAGAACACCTTGGTCACAAATACAGGATTTTGAGAATATGAACCATCAGACTTCTTTAGTTTGGCCATGGAGAAACATTTAGGTCTGGGTGTTAAGCGTCTGGCCAGGCTTGTCCCCGAATAAGTAAAATATATAGTGACCCCATCTACTATCTTTCTCAACCTTGTGGTCTCTAATCTAAGCCGATTCTATCCATGAGAGGCTTCCCTGGGTCTTTCTTGTGTTCTGTCATCAAGGACGCCAAAAGAAACAACTTGTCTTTAATTTTGCTGTTCCTTTGAGCCTTAATCCAGCTAGCCAAAGTATTAGTTCGCCTCTCGCTACCACTATATGTGCCAACCAATTAATAGCTGGGGATGGCATCAGGGATGTTATTTCCCAAAAAGGCTTTGATTTCCCGGTCACCTCCTCCAATACCTCCTGTTTCCCCAAAGTCGACTTGTTTAGTCTCCAAGACCTACTGTTAGGTTTGTTCCACCAGTCACCAATTTTTCAAAAAATCGCTGCATGATCCGACCATGGAACTTCCTTGATGGTGCACGAATTAAGGTTAGGCAAAACAGAAATGGGCACAAACATACGGTCAGTTCTGGAATAAGTTAAATGGGCTTTAGAATAAATGTATTTATGTAATGTATGATTGTGGGGTTGGCCTCTCTCCAGGTGTCAATCGTATCATAGGCGATATGATGCTACTCCCTGGGGAATCTGTCTTTGGCTAGATTGGCGTCACTCCCCCAAATTATAGAACCTTCTGCTCTAGGGAGAACGTCTTTCACAGAAGGAAATCTGACCCTTGTTTGGGGCATAATAGCAAATAAGGAGGAGGAATCTTTTCTCCCTGAAGTTCCAAACATCCACCAGAGAAAAAGGTACTCCTTCTTTTTTTTTTTTTTTTTTTTTTTTTTTTTTTTAGCTTCTCTCCCCATTTGTCTCCGGTATTTGCAAGGAAGAAAGTGGGGAATGAGCTAGTCAGAGATTTCGGGTATGAATTGTGAGTGAAATTCGTTTCCTGCAACATGACTATGACTGCTTGCAAGGAACTGTTATATCTGAAAGCTTTTTTTTTTTTTATGGGGGAGTTCAGTCCCTGCACATTATGGGTGACCATTGTATACATCTTAGTGTTGCCACTGAATACATAAAAAAAAAAAAAAAAAAAAAAAAAAAAAAAGGGGGCGTGGCTTGGCCAGCGAAGGAGATGGCTGCCTGATACCGGAGCTCCTGGTGTATAGACCCGAGTGCGACAGCTGCAGTCTCCCTAACGCATCATGGGCAAAAGCAGCAGATCGGGGGTGACCTCTAGAACACCCAGGGCACCCCGAGACCCGACTTTGAGCGGCAGAAGCCTCCCGGAGATGTTCCGTTCCCAGCGCGCGGAGGAAGTCCCAGGCCGGACCTCCAAGATGGCGTCACCTACGTCGCAAGAAAGCTCACCGGAGAGGAGCACGGAGGGCTCGCTCAGCAATGAGCCACAGGGCCTGACGGCGCAGCTCAGCCAATTACCTACGAGGTCTGAACTAGCGAGATTTGCTGGAGAAATCAAATCCTCCATTACAGAAGCGGTGGCTGAACTCAAAGCGGACGTGAGGGAGCTAGGCCGCAGAATAGAAAGGGTGGAGCGCGAAGCAGCGAGCTCGGGGCGCAAGCTACGAGAGGTGAGCGACGTGGTGGCTTGGCACAACGGTCACCTCATGAATGTGCACCGACATCTTGAAGACCTTGACAATAGGGCCAGGAGATGCAATGTCAGGGTGCGTGGGGTGCCGGAGGCAGTCGCGCAGGATCAGATCCCCGGAGCCTTGACCTCCATATTTAATTCACTACTGGACAGACCCCCGGACACGCCAATAGAATTCGTGAGGGCTCATCGCGCGCTGCGACCCAGAAATATGAATGAAATGGCCCCCAGAGACATAGTCTGCTGCCTACAGAGTTTCCCCTTGAAGGAAGACATCATGGCGAGAGCGAGAGGAAGAGATTCCATTTTATTCAACAACGCCGAAGTGCAGCTTTTCCAAGATCTGTCTGGGATTACCTTACAGCACCGTAGAGCTCTCAGGCCACTGACATCGCTTCTCAGAGAGAGGGGCATTCCCTACAGATGGAGATTCCCATTTGCGCTGGTGGTAGCCAGGAATGGGAAGACCGGGGTGTTGCGCACTCCAGAAGACCTCCCAGCGTTCTTTGAATTCCTGAGGATCCCAGCGGTAGGGGTTCCCGACTGGTTCAGTGACTTCCGGATCCCGGACCTGTCTGCCGGGGCCCCGCACCTGGATACACCAGCGGTGCCCCCCGGGCGACGGTCCCCGGACGAGGCCCCAAGAAGAGAAGAGTTCTAATTTCCCGCGGAATTAATGGACTAACCCTTCGATGCTTTTTTCTGGCCTGATGTGCAGAGACGTGGTGGGACGGTGACGGTATTTTTCTTCATTCTTATACATTCTCCCTTCTCATTCCCCCCCGATTATGACAGTCTCAGCTTTTTGCAGACTCCAGTGACCCTGCTGTAGTGGATCCCTGGCCTTAGGCCTAGCATGTTGGTTGCGTGAGCCGTATCTGGCAGTGGGCCTTGTCTCCCCCTCCCTTGTGTTGCAATACTCACTGCTTTTCATATTTTGTGTTTTCTGCATGTCACAGCTATTTCTTGTTGGGTTAAACCATGCTGCAGAGTTCACGGTCAGCTTCTCGTGTTTTATCATGTTTTATTTGGTTTGCCTATGGGTTGTGGGGTGCATGAATCAGAGGGGGCTTGTCTCCCCCTCCCCCCCCTCCTCCGGTGGAGGGGACCCCGCGAGTCCCGCGGGTCCCTCTGCCGGGGGGCGGGGGGGTGGGGATAGACCAACTGGGGACCTCACATATGATTCTCTGTGTGTTATAATGAGTAGACTTGAGAGGTGCCACCGGCCCATTATGGCTTATATGGCCTGAGGTGGGGGGGGTGTTGGGCCTGCTGTCCTCCCTTCCCCTCGGGGGGGACCCCACCGGATGGGGGGGCCCGTCCCGGGGGCGACGGGGAGGCGGGATGCGATGGGGGTGGTGGGGCCATGCTGTAGCAGATCCCTGGCTTTAGGCCTAGCATGATGGTTGCGTAGGTCATATCTGGCGGTGGGCATTACCTCCCCCTCCCCTGTGTTGCAATACTTACTGCTTTTCATGTTTTTCTTGCATGCCACAGTTACTTCTTGTTGGGTTAAAACCTGCTGCAGAGTTCACGGTCAACTTCTCGTGTTTTATCATGTTCTATTTTGTTCGTCTATGGGATGTGGGGAGCATGGATCGGGGGGGGGGCATGTCTTCCCCCTCCCCCCCCCTCCTCCGGTGGGGGGGACCCCGCGGGTCCCTCTGCCGGGGGGCTGGGGGGGGGGGGGATGGACCAATTGGAGACCTCACATATGAATCTTAGTGTGTTATAATGAGTAGACTTGAGGGGTGCCACCGCTCCAATATGGCTTGTATGGTCTGAGGTGGGGGGGGATTTTGGACCTGCTGTCCTCCCTTCCCCTCGGGGGGGGCCTCGCCGGATGGGGGGGCCCGTCCCGGGGGAGACGGGTGGACGGGATGCGATGGGGGGGGTGGGACGGGGGGTCCATGTTTGCATTAGCTGCTCAAGGGCAATCAGGGGGTTAAAAGCCTAGATTAATCGGTGAACCGCCTCTGAATGACTCCGGGGGCCGAGCGCCTGGGGGATTAGAGGATGGAAAGGCCTCTCCCCCCGCCTTGGGGGTAAAAGCTGCAAGAAAATGAACGAAATCCCGGGCGGTGCGGTTGGGGGGTCCTGGAACCGTAGCAGCTCTCGGCATTAAGGTCTGGGGCACTATCTTCTGGCAGCGCATGGGGTCGTGTCCCTTGCTCCCTTCCCCCCTGAGCTTAACTTCCCAATACTTCTCATGTAATATAGGTGGCAGATTAACTGACTGCGAGATCTGAGACCACGGGAAACATGATGGCTAATTTGCTCTATTTCAGATCACCTTACTCTGACCTCTCGGGTTTTTGGTCTGCGGGGGAATGGGGCTGGCTGTCCTCCCTCCCCTCTGGGGGGGGCCCTGGCTGTCGGCGTGGCCCTCTCCGGAGGGGACTGGGGGACGGGGGTCGGTGGGGGGGGGGCTGTTGGGGATGTAACTAACCTGCAGGGGATTGATGCCCTTGAATGGGCACGTTATGGATCCTTGGGAAGCACAAACGTAGCTTGCTTTGCGAAATGTCAATATGTGAGCACATAGTGGGCCTTGTGTGGTTGGTTGCTAGATGGAGGGGCCTTCCCCCCTCCCCCTTAGTAACTCTGCAGGGGACTGCTTGGAGACTCCCCAATTAGGTGAAGGTGGCTACAACCCAGGAGTAAATTGCGGGGCCAAGATGGGCAATCAGGGATGCAATACAAATTTTGCCCTGCAACTGGATGGAATGAAATAAGGGGACGTTCAATATGTGTTAAATGGGTCCTACACCAGGTTACTATATAAAGGTATACTTGATTTGCTCACAGTATAGATAATTTTCGGGTTATCACAAGTTTGAAAACGTAGTACTTCTGCCTGTCTGGCCTTCCATGGTCCCCAAGTTTTTTTGTGACTTTCACGGTAAGTGGGGTTATTTAGGGACTCCTTGTGGGTCTCTACTTCCTGAAGAATCCAGGGGTTTTTTCCCCCCTGGTGTAGCTTCAGGTGGGGTTGGGCGGTCGCAGGAGGTCTTATACCCGGCGTTACGCTCTCTTAATTTCCCTTCCGTGTTCTTTCTTATACCCCATAAGGGTGCGCTTTGGGGTTCTGTTTCTGGTCTCTATTAAGGTCAGGACCCTCACTTCTGTTCCCCTTCTCTATCCCTGTCTTTTCCCCTTCCCCATCAGTCTCTGGTGGGATACCTATAAGTACTCCTCTCTCTGGCTCCGGGGGCCGGGGGGTGTGGTTGGGGGGCCCGGGTGGACCTGTGTGACCCCTCCCTGTTAGCAATGACTTCAGTGGGAGATATGGAGGTGAGGATAATGACTATAAACGTGAAGGGTCTTAATTCACCAGCTAAGCGACACTCTCTTATGAGGGAATTGAAGAAATATAAGGCACATATTGCCTTGATTCAGGAAACACATTTTCAGAGAGGTAAAGTCCCCTACCTAGGTAATAGATCATTTCCCTTTCATTGGACAGCGCCATCTCCATCTTCTAAGACTAAAGGGGTTTCTATCCTGGTGGATAGGGCTCTGGCTTTTTCTGTGACCTCAGAGGTCATTGACAAGGAGGGGCGCTATATCTTCCTCAAGGGTAAGCTTCCGTCTGGAAAGATCCTCACACTGGCAAACATTTACGCCCCCAATAGACTACAACATCAATTCATGACCTCGGTTCTTAAGGAATTACAATCCTTTCAGGAGGGTTCCTTGATTATAGGGGGAGACCTGAACTGCGCATTAAATCCCTTGGTAGACACGCTAGCTCCTCCATTGCATACAGGTATCTTAAGCGAATTAAAACGGCTCTTCAGAATGTGCAGGTAATTGATACATGGAGATTCGCACACCCAGACGGTAGGGATTATACCTACTTTTCCCCCATTCACTCAAAGTACTCGAGGATAGACTATCTGTTCTTGTCCCAGAGAGACCTTGGCTGGATAGCGGGAGTGGAGATAGGGAAGATTACATTTGCAGATCACGCCCCAGTAATTATGAGGCTCTTGCTACCGGGACAGGTACACAAGGAATGGAACTGGAGAATGAACACTAGTATTCTAAAGGACGTAGTTAGAGAGGGTTAAACAGCAGATCATTCAGTACTTCCGTGAAAATGCAACCGAAGACCACTAGATATCACCAGATATCGCTGAACAGTTTAAGAGGTATTATTCCACATTGTATAATCTCCCGGGGCGCCCCTCAGAAGGGGGACACAAATCACAGATGGTAGATTACTGTGAAAGAGCTAAGATGCCCCGACTTTCTAAGGAAGCAATTGAATTTCTGGAGAGCCCGATTTCCATTGAGGAATGTATGGTGGCGATCAAAGAAACTAGACCTGGAAGGGCCCCGGGACCTGATGGATTCCCCAGCCAGTATTATAGGGCGTTTGCCCCCCATCTGCTTCCACATATGGTACGGGCTTTTAGTAGTGCGGGCGAGACAGGGGCACTCCCCCCGGAGTCTCTTGAGGCTCGCATAGTGGTAATCCCGAAGGAGGGGAAGGATGACACCCAGTGCCAGAATTACAGACCTATATCATTATTGAATGTTGATATCAAATTATATGCGAAGGTGTTAGCCAAGAGGCTAGCAGGTCTTTTGCCAGAGCTGGTCCAACAAGACCAGGTGGGCTTTATTGGAGGAAGGGAAGCACGCGACAATACAGTGAAGGCCATGAATGTACACTGGTGGGCCACCTCCCACAGGCTGAAGATCATGATGCTATCTACTGACGCCGAAAAGGCATTTGATAGGGTTGATTGGGAATGGATTACAGTGGTTCTGGAGCACATCGGCCTGGGGGAGGTGGCTCGGAACAGAATTCTGGCCCTGTACTCGGACCCACGTGCAAGGGTTAGAGTTAACAATGTGACCTCAAACGGATTCCTGATTCGCAATGGTACTAGGCAGGGCTGCCCTATGTCCCCACTGATTTTTGCGCTCACGCTGGAACCTTTCCTGAGGATGGTGAAAATGAACCCTGACATTAGAGGGGTTCAGATAGGGGTTAAGGAACAAAAAGTGGCCGCTTACGCGGACGACATGTTGTTTTTTCTTTCCTCTCCTTGGGTTTCGATACCGTGCTTGCTGAAAGAGCTCGAGATTTTTGGTAAAATGTCCAATCTGAAAATAAACTACTCTAAATCAGTAGCATTGAATGTCTCACTCCCTGCTCAGGAGAAAGAGAATCTAGAGAAATCCTTTCAGTTTAGATGGGAGACACGTAGTCTCACTTATCTGGGGATCCAACTGCCCGCGGACCTGTCACAGCTATTTCAATTGAACTTTGCTCCATTGATCAGCAAAGTAAAAGCGGACCTAAATAGATGGAGATGCCTGAAACTGTCGTGGTTCGGGAAGCTGGCGGTTCTGAAAATGAATGTGCTCCCGAGGCTGCTATATTTGATTCAATGCATTCCAATAAAACTCCCTGGCTCTTTTGCTTTAGATATCAGGAAAACGTTCACAAGATTTTTATGGGCAGGTAAGCCCCCCAGGGCAAAAAGATCCACCCTTGTTCTGCAGAGATCTAAGGGTGGATTGGGTCTGCCCTGCATTGACACATACGTGAAAGCCTCGCATTTAGCAAGAATTATTGACTGGAATGTGAATGGCTCCCACAAAGAGTGGGTCTCCATAGAAGATGAAACTAGTCAGGGTACTTTGAGACAGCTATGGTCTTTCAACAGGAGTAGATTAGATCCCACCCTTTTATTGGCACCACATTGGAAATTTTTCGTCAGACCTGTAGAAGATATAAAGGGGTGTCGTCACTCTGTTATCGATTCATGACCACCCGGATTTCCCTCCTGGGCGAGAGAGATCCTTTCTGAGGAAAGGCAAATATCTGCACCCACTAAGGGCGGCTCACTTATTCTCAGGAGGGGTATTTAGACAGAAGCAGGACGTCCGGAAGTTATTGGAGGGGAACTCTCTCACTTGGAATATCTACAGATAAGGCATTTTGTTCAGTCGGAGAACCTGAAGGGGAAAGTGGATAGGGAGCCCACAGTATTTGAAAGACCTTGCCTGGGAGAGGGTCCTAGGAACCACCTCCTGTCACGTACATACGGTCTGCTGCTGGAAGGGGGCCCTACCCCGAGGACACCCTGGGAAGGAAAGTGGGAGAGAGATTTGAACCTAGACTTGACAGAAGAAGATTGGAAATGCATATATCAAAGGGCATACAGGGGCTTGGCAAACTCCTCTACGCAGGAGACTAATTACAAATTAATCACTAGATGGTACAGGACCCCAAAGATGCTACATAAAATGTTCCCGGCTATCCCAGACACCTGCTGGAGATGCAACCAGAAAGGTGCAGATGTGTTGCATATTTGGTGGTCGTGCCCTAATATTGTCCCGTTCTGGAAGAACATTCATGGTATGATTGAGAGGGTAGTGGGCCTCTCTCCTGAATGGGACCCCGCCTTCTATTTACTGAATTGGCAGAGGAAAAAAGCGGGCGAGTGTGATCTAGGACCACTAGGGATTCACCTCACTAATGCGGCACGGAGGGTGATACCTCGGAAATGGAAATCACCGTCAGCCCCAACGGTCAAAGAATGGCTGGAGCAACTAAACCATGTAGAGGAAATGGAAGAAATTCTACATCTGAGACAGGATAGGGCCGAAGCCTACAGGAAGGTCTGGTCTATCTGGGCTGATTTTAGGTCCTCACCTGAATACAAGGCTGCAATGGAACGGGACTGAAGAATACAGTGGAGTCAGGAGGAAAGTCTGTACGGCAGTGGGGGGCGCTGGGGTTTCGCGGGCCCCCTGTTTGGTCCCCCCTGCTTCCCCCCCCTCCCCCCCTCCCCCGGGGGCCTCTCTGTCTTTCCTTTATATGTTCCCTTTCTTTCTTTTGATTTTTCTCTCCTTTGGCCCCTCTGTTGTTGGTTCCGCTCCTTCCCTTTTTCTGCCCTCTAGGGGCTCTGTTCTCTCTTTGGACGCTTCCGCAGAGTCCAGGTTCTACATTACACCGGAGGATGGGCAGAGTAGCAGAACATTGGAGTCGCAGAGGTCTGGGGTTATAGCTACTTTGGCTGATTTAATCCCGGGATCCCATGGCAGGAGTCCCGGACAGGCAGCTGTAGGATATTGTAATGATCATAGATGCATTGCTTGGAAGCTTTGATGGTCAGGTTGCATCCTGGACCCAATGGTATGTTGTCTTATTTGCATTACCAATTGTATGTATGCCATGTCTATGACTCCGAAAAATCCTCAATAAAAAATCAGTGTGATTTAAAAAAAAAAAGGCTAATCAAAACTGAAGGAGCCTATCAGATCTAAATCCCAAACCAGCTCACCATCTGGGACCAGCCCGCAGCACAAACAAGAGTAGAGAACAGGATAAAAAGCAGAGAAAAGTGTAGAAATAGCAGAGAAAAGGAGTAGACGGAGAACAATACATTTGTAACTTGTGAAGTCCCGTGAGATTTACCCTTTAAAATTGACCAAAACCCATTGTCTGACAGCACTGGAATATATAAGATTTCAGGGCCTGCTAGATTCCCTCTCCCCGGGGCATACAGAATTGGGATGTCCTGCTGTGTGAAATCCCCAGGTTGCCCGGAAGTTCACCTTCTTTCCTGGTCCAACAGCACATGTGCGAGCAGTGGCTGCATCCCCGCTATCCCTTTAGCAGGGAGCGTGCCCGCGCCAGGCATTTGTAAATGGCCGGCATGGGCATGTTCCTTGTCAAAAGGTAGCGGAGGATACGGCAGCCAGCGCGCCTGGATCCACTTGCCTTAGACAAGCTCTAGGACAAAGGGGCGGGAGCAGATCCGAGCTCACTGATTCGACAGGAGGCTGTGCATGCGCTTTAGGACCAGGGAAGGGTAAGTCAAATCAGGCGACCTGGGGGGTTTCACACAGGGGGCATATGCAATCGGGGCACTTTAAATGTAAACACAGTACCCCAGCCCCTCACCTTAGGCCCCAATAAACAATTTGGTCTGCAAATTCAAGAAGTTGACGAGCCTGACCTCTGCCCCACTGCACACAAGAGATCAAATGAATCTTGGGTTCATCAATACTGAACAGTAATAATAGTGTCCTTACTTGGGGATATGCATGGTAGGGGTGTGGTTTAATTATGGGTCACATGCTCTAGGAATACGTTGCTGATTGAGCCGATGCTTAGAAGTCCATGCATCTCACTACCACCATTCAACCAGAGTAATCCAGCATTCTGCATTTGGTAGGACAGTCTTCCCCAGGTCAGCAAAGAGGGACATCTGGTCATTTTACCTTAACAGTAAAGCGTGGCTTTGGCCAATACTAAATATCAATAATATAGCATAACAAATATAGACTATTAATATAATGTAGTATAAATCTCTGTCGGATGAGAACAGGGGAAAAAGGGATAATGTGGGGGAGGAGATTAAAGGGCTGAGGGAGAGGGAATAGGGGGATGGAAGAAGGGTTGGGGGCAGGTACAGAAGAGGAACGGGGAAATAAAGGGAATGAAGAGGGAGTGGGGGGGGGGGTTATTTATAATACTACTTTAGTGTAACCCTATATTTAACTGAAACAAAAATAATAAACCTCTCTCCTAGCGAGGATTCGCTAGGAGAGATGTTTATTGTTTTTGTTTCAGTTAAATATAGGGTTACACCAAGGTAGTATTATAAATAATTTGCTCTTCTCTGCATTGGGTCAACTTGCCCAGTCCATGGGGGTGAATGCAAGATCTATTGTTAATAAAAATAAAAAGCAGCTGAGGTCTGTCAGCGGCTGTGAGTGCAGTTATGCTGCAGCTTGAATGCATGAGAAGCCCGCAAAAAAAATGACACAAGGTTAGACGGGTCATGGGGATTCCTGTTGTTGGATCCTTCTAGCAGGTTTAGTGCCCTCTAGTGGCAAAAGCAGAAAGTACACATAACATAAAATAAAAGGCAGTGCACTGTGATTGCAAAACAAATTATAATGCGCCATTAGAAGTTTTAACGACCGCTGCATTTGTTTATTCATTGCATTTATTGCATTTATTTTCTCCATCAAGAGCTATAAATACTTAGATAGTCATGGTAACAGCACCTGAATCCTGTCCCATGTTCTTCTTCTTTATTTCCTGCAGTGTGCTTTAGATGCTGTAGCAGGTCTTCAAATTTTGCCCCTCATTTAAGTTCCATTCCTCAATAATCACTCACAAACCTATTCATACAACCCCAATCACTTGCCACCCCTGCTGTGGTATGCTGGGGGCATAGTGCTAAGAGACGGGACATGCCGTCTGAGGTGTTCTCCATGCCGCCATGTCCTGATTTCCAACTTTCTTAACTTTATTCATTCGACATTGCATGTATTTTCTTCCTGTACTCTTTGCTGTATCATGTCAGTGACACTTTTCAAAGCTGTGCCCTGCATTATCCCTCTGCCAAACTTGCCCTAATTGTATTAGACCTTATTTGATCCTTAAATTAATAAATGGGGTCACCTACCAGGTCCTAGCTAATCTGACTTGCATTGTAGTTATCTTAAAAGGTCATCCTGCCCCATGCTAAAAAGCTCTTTGCTCAGCTAGAGCACTAACCTTTTCTATTCGAATCATGAGCTATGCCTCTGTCTTTATTGTTGATCTTAAAGTGGAACAAAACCCTTTTTATGCCATGACCACCGCCCCTATCCCAATTTAGGATGCCTTGGGGCAGACATGCCCTGGAATCTTTTAAATTCCATGTCCATGCCACAAGGTCTTTGTGCTGCTTTAAACATGTTATTTGTAAGTGATTTCAGCAGAGCTTGTTTATGCCCAGCAGGTGAATATAGAGCAGAGTTGAAATGTAACTTCTGTTTTCCCTCTGTTTTTTCTGCAGGTAGCAGATCCAACCAAAATAATTCTACCAAACATGCTGTTATCTCTCCAGATGCTAAAAGAGAAGATGACACCACAGCTAAGTCTACAGAAGAACCGACTACCACAAACCACCTTGTGCACCCAGCACATCCCTTGTATTACTCCTCTGAGACACAGGAGTGTTGTATGGATGTTCTCTCCCATGATACAACTCACAGCCTTAAAACACCTTATTTCTGTTCTGAATGTGGGAAATGTTTCTCTCAGAAATCAGACCTTATTACACATGAAAGAGTTCATATGGGAGAAAAGCCATATTCATGTTCTGAATGTGGGAAATGTTTCTCTCACATATCACAACTTGTCATACATGAACGAGTTCATACAGTGGAGAAGCCATTTTCATGTTCTGAATGTGTGAAATGTTTCTCGTACAAATCACTACTTATCAGACATAAAAGACTCCATACAGAGGAGAAGCCATATTCCTGTTCTGAATGTGGGAAAGGTTTTTCTCAGAAATCAGCCCTTATCATACATGAAAGAATTCATACAGGAGAGAAGCCATATTCCTGTTCTGAATGTGGGAAATATTTCTCTCAGAAATCACACCTTGTTATACATGAGAGAGTTCATACAAGAGATACAGCATATTCCTGTTCTGCTTGTGGGAAATGTTTTTCTCAGAAATCAGCCCTTATCATACATGAAAGAGTTCATACAGGGGGAAAGCAATATTCCTGTTATGAATGTGGGGAATGTTTCTCTCAGAAAGGAGACCTTATCATACATGAAAGATTTCATACAAGAGAGACACCATATTCCTGTTATGAATGTGGGAAAAGTTTTCTTCACGAATCAGCCCTTATCAGACATGAAAGAGTTCATACAGGGGAGAAGCCATACTCGTGTTCTGAATGTGGGGAATGTTTTTCTCATAAATCAACCGTTATCAGGCATGAAAGGGTTCATACTGGAGAGAAACCATATTCATGTACTGAGTGTGGGGAATGTTTTTCTCATAAATCAACCCTTCTCATACATAAAAGAATTCATACAGGAGAGAAGCCATATTCCTGTTCTGAATGTGGGAAATGTTTCTCTCAGAAATCATCCCTTATCACACATGAAAGAGTTCATACAGGGGAGAAGCCATTTTCCTGTTCTGAATGTGGGAGAGGTTTTCCTCAGAAAATAGACCTTATCATACATGAAAGAATTCATACAGGAGAGAAGCCATATTCCTGTTCTGAATGTGGGAAATGTTTCTCTCGCAAATCAGACCTTAACATACATGAACGCATTCATACACGGGAGAAGCCATATTCATGTTCTGAATGTGGGAAATGTTTCTCTCAGAAAGCACACCTTATCAGACATAAAAGAGTTCATACAGGAGAGAAGCCATATTCCTGTTATGAATGTGGGAAATGTTTTCTTCAGAAATCAGCCCTTATTAGACATAAAAAAATTCATACCAGGGAGAACCCATAGTCTGAATGTGAGAAATGTTTTTTACAAACCAAACCTTATTACACATGAGAGTTCAACATATGGGAGATAAGCCATATTCCTGTTCTGAATGTGGAACACGTTCTTCTAAGAAATCAAACTTTAGCACACAGCATACACGAGCAAGGCCTTAGTCTAGTTCTGGGAACAATTTCCAGTAGCTGCTAATTGTAATTGTTCGAATTGTTTGAATATTAATTCTTATAACAGCTATGTCAGGTTATTTATCAGATTTGGGTTATTATAATAAAAAAATTTATTTTTATAGCAACAACATAGTCCACAGCGCTGTACAATCAGAGGGCTCATGTACAAACAGAGTAATAAATTAAATAGCAACAAAATTGGTATCCATTGAAACAAGAAGAATGAGGACCCTGCTCGCAAGCTTTCAATCTAAGGAGACACAAAAGTTAATAATATAAGTTCTTTGCATCATTGGTCCAGCCATCTTAGGAAAAATAAAAGCAATCATTATTGGCCATGCACAAGGTGATTTGGTACTTTTTGGGTGCAGAGTGGGGTGTATAGTTTTTGATAATGGATCGAGTTCAGAAAAATGGGTTACAGAAGGAGAGTTAGAGAAAGGGATGTGCTAGGCTACCCTAAAAAGAAGCATTTTTAGGGAGTATCTAAAACTATTGATGTTTTGAATCAATCTAATTGTTGGGGGTTGGGCACCTGTTATAGAACCAGTACTATTCCTTTTGTTCCCCAGCAGAGAGCACCAAGGTTTCCTGTGCACTCACATTTTCGCACATGACACTAGGGCCAGCAATCGTGTGCGCATGCTCTGTCGGCTGCAGCAGCACAATTTGTTGCGCCATGATTATGCGAGTGCATATGTGCGCCGTACAATTCAACAGGTTGTGCGCATGTGCGATTATGTGTGTGCATGCGCATTGCAAACATGCAAAACTGCACTTGATCATGTGCAGGGGCCTTTAAATACTGACGAGCCCTGACCTGCATTGACAGTTGGTCTTCTCTCCTGCCTGTTCCGACCCAGCTTGATTCTGACTATGCTCCTGTTCTGAAGACCTCGGCTTGTTTATAACCTTGATCCAGTTCTGCCAGCCATGACTTCAGCTTGTCCCACGTTTCCAGTCCAGCTCTGGTCTGTCTTCTACCCAGAACTTGGCAATACCCACTCCTAGGCTGCCTGACCTGGGGCCTTTCTGCAGCCCAGCCTATCCCCACCTTTACAGGCTCTAGTAAAAACCAGGTTGGTCCTTATATTTCAAGCTTCCTGGTTGAGAGGTGAGCGGGTTCTCTGCAATCAGGGTCATACCCGGTAGTCTGACTGCACCCTAGAGAATTTGTTTAGCTTGGGAGAAATATTGTAGGTGGGAATAGGAAGTTTAGACTAAGGTATGTGTAAGTTGTAGATCACTTGCAGAGCACAGGGTGGTAGACGGATTAGGGAAGACATGTAGGGGAGTGCAGCACCATGGAGAGCTTTGTGGGTGAGAATGAGCAAGTTAAAATGTATCCTATACTGTATGGATAACAAGTGCAATGACTGGCAGAGGTTGGAGGCACCCAAGTAGCAGACAGATATTTATGCCAGGGTGGATTGAAGGGGGAGAGTTTAGGCTGGTTAGTAATGTGTTACAGTAATACAGATGAGAATGAAACAGGGCAACACTAAGAGTATCCACTGTAAGAAATGGGAAGTTTGTAGAGATGTTTTTAAGGTGCAGGTGGCATGAGCATGGAAAGCGGTTGCATTTAGCGGGTGTAAGACAGATCAGGGTCAAGTGCAACACCTAGATAGTGGGCGTGCTGCCTTGACGTGATGCCACAGAGAGAGAGATGTCAGGTTTAGGTAGGTTAGTAGATGATAAACAGTAGCTCTGTTTTTGAAAACGTTTAGCTTCAGAAAAAGGACATGATGTTAGAAACAGCAGATAGACCGTTACTGGTGTTCTACAATAAGGCAGGGTTAAGGCAGGCTTGAGGTCGCAAGCTGACATATATAGTTAGGTGTCGTCCACATATAGATGGTACTGAAACCAAATCTACTAATAGTCTGTCCAGTGGGTGCTGTATAGAGAGTAAAGAGGTGAGACCTTAAGATTGAACCCTGAGGAACCCCAACAGTAAAAGCGAGGTGAGGTAGATCCAGCAAAAGATACCAAAAGGTAGGGAGAAAACCAAGAGAGAGCAGTATCTTTAAGGCCAATATATTGTAGCATGTCGAGTAGGACTTTATAGTCTACTGTGTCAAATGCTGCTGAGAGATCAATAGATAGGTAGGCGCACACCAAAATATTTGATTTGCAGAATTACTCTTATATTTAATGAGGGATAACATCAATTACATATAGTGCTCAAGGGAGATAAATATATACACTTAGATTTATTGATGACATTTTTTTTCCTATGGCAGGGCTCCGAGACCGACTTACAAACCTTTACAGACGACCTTAACCACTTTTTTAGACTTCTTGATATGAGTGTATCCTTATTCTAAGTATGCAGCACGTCCTGCTCCAGATAGTATTCATAACAGCTGGGATATAGTCCACAAGAGGGCGCTTTACTGCAGAGATGGCAAAAAGAGGCCCCTACCGGTCCATATATACCCGAGACCTCCCACTAATTCCCCAGTTTCTTCTCTGCAGTGGGCTGCGAAGGACAAGATGATGGCTTCTCTTCTCGCAGGTGAGCTGGGCTTTACAGCGCTGGGCCCTGTAGTACTATTCCCACCCGTTCCACCTTTATTATGCCTCCCAGCATGGCAGCGTGGTAGGCAGCACCTATTAGAGGTGCTTCATTGGAGCTTGCTCCACCGCAAAGCCCTCACCAAAGGGTAGGTGGTTGTGAGGTTACTGGTGATCCTGACTTGGGATGCCCCGTCCGCTATTGCCCTGCCTTACATTTATTAATGTTTAATGGGCTCCTTACTCCCCCTTCTCCCATTATACTGCTCGTCGGGGAGGGGGGGCGCGGGGTGAGTGCCTTTTTAGTGTAAGTTTTTGTCTTTGACATGGTTGTGTGTTTTGATGCCTTTCTTGGTCTGTGGCACTCTGCTCGGCTCTGCTCCTCTCCCCTTCATTTTTTGAATTGCCCACCGCTGACTCGCGCGCCCTGCGGCGTCAGCGGCGACGTCACTCAGAGACCTGATGGCTGCGGGGTGGCTGTCTTCAGCCTGTAACCCCGCGCTTCCTGGAGGGGGCGTGGCTTAATGCTGGGCGCGCTCTGTGGTGTCCCTCATGCGGCCAGCCCCTTCAGAGCCCTGCAGCGCCATCTTGTCTCTCCTAAGGGATCGATTGCAAGCTCTTCGGCGGTCTGTGAGTGCCCTTGCGGGCCCCCCTTTTTTACATTTAATTGCTTTTTACTCCTGTTTAATTAATGCGGGAATTGTCTTTTTATGTCTTTCAGGTGGGAAAACCAATTAGAGGTTTCTCCCAGTCCTGTGCCTTCTATTAGTCTATTAGCTGCTATATTAGAGGCCTAAGAAACAATAATAACAACAATAATCCTCCCACTATCCTAGCGGACAGTTAAGGGGCATCCCGGGTAGCTGCACAGCGTAATTCCCTTTGGTTATTGTGACACCAAAAATCACCATATGAAGGCTTCTCAGGATATTGTGATCGGGGTCCCATCTGGGAAAGCCCGGCTGTGTGTGGGGCATCCCCTGTAAGCGATGATGTGCGGGTCTGTGTACCCTGCGCCCACCATGTTTCTCCGACGCCCCTCGGTTGATCGTAACCCCCAGTGAGATTAACACTAGTGGAGAGTCTCAGCCTGATGTGTCTTCCAGGTTGGCCAACATTGAGAGGTTGATTGCTAGCTCTGTGGCCCGTAAGGCCCCAGCTAAAAGACGACATTTGGCGCCTGCTGCGTCTGCCTTCCCTATGGAGACGGAAGAATTCCTTGATTTGTCTGACTGTACCCCGCTTGAGGAGGGGGAATTATTCTCAGATTCGGAATTCTCTGATGATCAGCAGTTCCCTGGCGCTGATGCCGGCTCAGAGCATTGGAATGCTGATGACACCCATAGACTTTTGACTCAAATCTTTGAAGTACTTTCCATTTCTCTCCCTGCTGCGGCACCCAGGCATCAGGGGAAATTGTTTGGTACTGCAAAGCCACGTTTGGAATTTCCAGAACACGCTAATTTCCATAATCTTGTTCATAAGGAATGGGAGCGAACTAGCCGGCTCCCTGGTATTCCTAAGGGATGGGATAAAAGGTACCCTTTTCCCCCGGATGTGGTTAAATGTTGGTCAACGCCACCAGAGGTGGCTGCTCCGGTCTTGGGGTTGTCTAATACTTCTGTGGTGCATTCCCCTGATTCCACTATCTTGAAGGATAGTGAGGACCGACGTATTGACCAGCTGGCTTCACATGCCTTTGCCTGTGCGGGATTGGCCCTGCGCCCGGTCTGTGTTTATGCTATTACTGCTGTGGCCCTTAGGACTCTGGTCAAGGGCCTATTAGAAGGCTATCCTGATGATTCTTCCAGTGCCGAATTTAGAGCCTTATCACAATGTGAGATGTTTATTGCTTATATTTTGTCTGCCTTAGATGACACCATTAGGATGTGCAGCAGGACCTCGGACCCCTTTCGGGGTTCAGGGTCCTTTACCCCCTCTTTTCATGGATCCAGGTCAGGGAGGGGGGTTCCCTTTGCGGGGCACAGGGGGGATTTCTGGGGCAAGGGTAGAGGCCGTGCCCGTCCCGGATCCTCCTGGGGATCTAAGCCCAAATCTGTCATTAAGTCCGCTCAGCCATGAAGGGGCGCCCTCAACCTTACGGGTGGGGGGACGGCTGCAGCTCTTCGCTCATGTCTGGGGACAACAGGTCTCAGACAGGTGAATTCTGGAGGTTGTGTCCTCCGGCTACAAGCTAGAGTTCGCCGCACGGCCCCCTCCAAGATTTCTCGGGTCTCGGATTCCTCTAGACCCCTTGGCCGCTCAGGGTCTATGTCAAGCTGTACAGAACTTATTGGGTATGGGGGTCATCTGTCCGGTCTCTCCGGGGGAGAGAGGTCAAGGTTATTATTCCAATCTTTTCACAGTGCCCAAAAGGGATGGCTCCATCAGGCCCATCCTGGACTTAAAGCTTCTCAACAGGTTCATCAGAACCAGACGCTTTCGCATGGAGACCCTGCGCTCCGCGATCAGCTCCTTGCGCCCAGGGGACCTAATGACCTCCATAGACATCAAGGATGCTTACCTTCATGTGCCAGTCTTCCCAGGGCATCAGCGGTTCCTCAGGTTCACCCTGGAGGACCAGCACTACCAATTTGTCGCACTTCCCTTCGGTCTCACATCAGCCCCCAGAGTGTTCACTAAGGTACTGGCGGGAGTGATGGCCATCCTCAGAGCTGGGGGCATTCGCATTCTTCCTTATCTGGACGACATTTTCATTACATCTCATTCTCTCCAGCAGGCGGAGTTGGATACACAGATGGTGGTAACGGCCCTGGAAACGTTCGAATGGGCGATCAATTATCCCAAGTCCTCCCTCTCCCCGTCCAGGGTGACCCCTTTCCTGGGCATGAATGTAGATACCATTCAGGCCAGGGTTTTTCTTCCTCACCAGAAGATGGATTCTCTTCAAGCTCTGGTTCATTCCATGCTGTCCAGTTCTTCTATCAGGCAAGGGATGCAATTGGTGGGACAGATGGTGGCCTGCTTTAAAGCAGTCCCTTACGCTCAATTTCACATGAGACCACTTCAGCTCCATCTCCTTTCAGTCTGGGACAAGAGTCCCCTGTCTTTGGATCAGGCCTTTGTTCTCTCATCTCTGGTTCGGCGGTCCCTTCCTGTGGTGGCTGGACTCGAGGAATCTTCTGACTCCATGTTGGGAGACGGTCACTACGGATGCCAGTCTGTCAGGTTGGGGGGGCTACTGGAGAGCCCTTCAATTCCAGGGGCTGTGGGGCCCTCGGGAGGCTCACGCTCCGATCAACATCCTGGAGCTGAGGGCAGTTCGGTTGGTACTGGCACAGTTGACTCCTCACCTTCAGGGTCTGCTGGTACAGGTTCGTTCCAACAATCAGACGGCGGTCGCCTATATCAATCATCAGGGAGGGACTCGGAGCAAGAGTGCCCTCCAGGAGGTGTCTTTGATTCTGTCCTGGGCCGAGAACAATGTCCCGTGCATCTCAGAAGTTTATATTCCGGTAGTGGAGAATCTGGAGGCGGATTCCCTGAGCAGGGGGACCACTCGCTGGGGGGAATGGTCCCTCAACAGCGAGGTCTTCTTATCCCTTTGTCACCGGTGGGGGAGGCCAGACGTGGATCTGTTTGCTTCTCGTCACAATCACAAGCTGCCAGCATTTGTTACCCTGTCCCAGGATCCCCTGGCTCTGGCGGTGGATGCTCTGTCTCTGTCCTGGCAGGGTCTTGGTCTCCTGTACCTCTTCCCTCCGTTTCCTCTTCTGAACAAGGTTCTGCGCAAGTTGGTTCAGGAGTGGGTGCCAGCCATTCTGGTGGCCCCCAGGTGGCCAAGACAGGTGTGGTTCGCCGACGTCATGCGGCTGGCAGTGGATCAGTACGCTCTTCCCTTGGTTCCGGACCTTCTCACTCAAGGATGGCTCTGTTATCCCAATTTACAAACGCTGGCTTTGACGGCCTGGCTGCTGAAACCGCCATCCTGAAGGAGGAAGGAAGGAGGTCTGTCTGATTCGGTGGTTCAGACTTTTGTCAGCGCTAGGAAAAAGTCTTCCTCTACTATTCACTATAGGACCTGGCGGGCCTACATTGACTGGTGTGAGTCTAGGGCTTTTCCTTGTCGTGTGTTCTCCATTCCTAGGACCCTGGAGTTCCTGCAACATGGTTTGGATATGGGTTTTCAGCTCCGCACCTTGAAGGGTCATGGGTCCGCCTTGGCTGTTTTCTTCCAGAGGTCTTTCACCCTACATCCTCTGGTCAAGACCTTCT
Source organism: Gastrophryne carolinensis (assembly GCA_027917425.1). NCBI lineage: Eukaryota > Metazoa > Chordata > Amphibia > Anura > Microhylidae > Gastrophryne > Gastrophryne carolinensis. Next base: position 151,085,409 of record CM051241.1, on the reverse strand, counting down.
TCCAGGGGGTCACTCATGTGACTGGTCTGGGATTTGAATTTGGTTTTGTCTGTCCTTCAGGGTCCTCCTTTTGAACCTGTGCATGAGGCTGCTTCATCTTTCCTTACCCTGAAGGTTGCCTTTTTGGTGGCTATCACCTCTGTCGATTCAGGCCCCCTACTTTGAGAGACATCAGGACAAGGTGGTTTTCCGATTTAAACCAGATTTCTTGCCTAAGGTTGTCTCTGCCTTCCATCTCAATCAGGACATTGTGCTTCCTTCTTTGTGCCCTAATCCTGGTAATGCCAAGGAGAGGGCCTTGCACTCTCTGGATGTTGTCAGGAATTTGAAGTACTACCTGGTGGTTACTGCTCCTTTCAGGAAAACGGACGCCTTGTTTGTGGTTCCATTGGGTCCCAAGAAGGGGTTGCCTCCTGCTAAATCTACTATTAGTAAATGGATCCGTCAGGCCATTGTTAGGGGGAAGGATCCTCCTTTCCGTGTTACTGCTCATTCTACCCGTGCTGTTGGGGCTTCCTGGGCCTTCCAACACCAGGCTTCTATTGAACAAGTTTGTAAGGCTGCTACGTGGTCTTCTGTTCATACCTTTTCCAAGTTTTACATGGTTGATGTTCGGGCCTCAGCGGATGCTGTTTTTGCCCGTAAGGTTCTGCAGGCGGCAGTGGTTTGAATTGCGCGTTGTTGCCTTTTTGGGATCCCCGCCCGTTTATGGACACTGCTATTGGATGTCCCAGCTGTTATGAATACTATCTGGAGCAGGACATGCTGCATACTTGGAATAATACAATTCTGTGATTACTCACCTTGTAGAATTGGTATTATAAGTATGCAGCACGTCCTGCTCCATCCCACCCTGATTACTTTATTCTTGGATTCTCTTTATGGTGATTTGTTCCTTGTTAACATGGTTGAATTTGTTATTGGCTTCTCCTGGTTCCCTTACTGCTTTGTTATACTGGAGAATTAGTGGGAGGTCCCCGGTATATATGGACTGGGAGGGGCCTCTTTTTGCCATCTCTGCAGTAAAGCGCCCTCTTGTGGACTATATCCCAGTTGTTATGAATACTATCTGGAGCAGGATGTGCTGCATACTTATAATACCAATTCTACAAGGTGAGTAATCACAGAATTGTATTTTTCCTGATTACATCCCCCATACTGCGTGCAAAATGTGTATATAAGTGTATATATTTATCTTCCTTGACCACTATATGTAATTGATGTTATTCCTCATTAAATATAAGATTAATTCTGCAAATCAAATATTTTGGTGTGCGCCTACCTATCTATTGGTTATTAAAGTGTACTGTTTGGGATTATTTTGGGATATAATCCCAGGAGGTAGCACCCTAACCACCAGTAATTAAATTTATGCTATTATTCCACTTCTTTTGGTGTGCCAACCATACTAATTATTGTTTATGCTGAGAGATCAAGCAAAATGAGCAGTGAGTGGTCACAATTGCATGTAGCTGTCAGGAGGTCATTTGGTGAGGGCAGTTTCTGTGGAGAAAGGTTACAGATTTTGGATAGGTGGGTAGTGACAGCTGAGGAATGAGACTTGAAGAGGTGTGAGAGAATGGGGTCAGAGGTGCATGTTGTAGGGCGAGAGGAGTGTGGAGAATTCTGTGACTGCGTCTAATATGAAGAGTGAGCTGGGTGAGGTGCAGTAGGGAAGACAATCAATGACACTTAGTGGCTGGGAGTCAATTTCTTGCTGGATGTGTTCAATTTTCTCTTTGCAATATGTGGTCAGTGATGGGTATGTTATGAAACAGATAATATTTTATGAAACTGACAGACACTATGCAGTCTCCTCATGCTGCTGCCAACTCCGGGGTGTGTCATTGAGCCACTATATGGTCTCCTTATGCAGCTGCTAATTCCAGGGTGTGTTTTACAGGCAATATATGGTCTCCTCGTGCTACTGCTAATGCCAGTGTGTTTCAGGCACTATGTGGTCTCCTCATGCTGCTGCCAACTCCAGAGTGTGTCTTTCAGGCAATATATGGTCTTCTCATGCTGCTGCCAGCTCCAGGGTGTGTCTTTCAGGCACAATATGGTCTACTTATGCTGCTGCCAACTGCAGGGTGTGTTTCAGGCAATTTATGGTTTCCTTATGGTGCTACCAACGCCTGGGTGTGTCAGGCAATTTATGGTCTCCTTATGCTGCTGCCAACTCCAGGGGGTGTAATTGAGCCACTATATGGTCTGCTCATGCTGCCAACTCCAGGATGTGTTATTGAGCCACTATATGGTCTCCTCATGCAGCTGTTAATTCCAGGGTGTGTTTTACAGGCACTATTTGGTCTCTTCGTGTTACTGCTAATTCCAGTGTGTGTTTCAGGCACTATGTGGCCTCCTCATGCTGCTGCCAACTCCAGAGTGTGTCTTTCAGGCACAATATGGTCTCCTCGTACTGCTGCCAACTCCAGGGTGTGTCTTTCAGGCAATATATGGTCTCCTCATGCTACTGCTAATTCCAGGGTGTGTCATTGAGGCACTATATGGTCTCCTCATGCTGCTGCCAACTCCAGGATGTGTCTTTTTTGCACTATGTGATCTCCTCATGCTGCTGCTAACTCAATGGTGTGTCTTTCAGGCACTATGTGGTCACCTCATGTTACTTCCAACTCCAGGGTGTGTTATTGAGCCACTATATGGTCACCTCATGCAGCTGCTAATTCCAGGGTGTGTTTTACAGGCAATATATTGTCTCTTCATGCTACTGCTAATGCCGGTGTGATTTTCAAGCAATACATGGTCTCCTCATGCTGCTGCCAACTCCAGGGTGTGACTTTCAGGCAATATATGGTCTCCCCATGCTACTGCTAACTCCAGGATGTGTTTCAGGCACAATATGGTCTCCTTATGCTGCTGCCAAATCCAGGGTTTGTTTCAGGCAATATATGGTCTCCTTATGCTACTGCTAACTCCAAAGTGTGTTTCAGGCAATATTTGGGCTCCTCATGCGGATGCCCCCTCAAGGGTCTGTAATTGTGCTGCTCTGCTACAGCTATTCTAATAGCGATGCCTCTGATAATGAAGCATGTCATACTTCATTATAGTAATATTTCACTAACCCAGCACTCACCCTATGCGTGTTACAGCAAGGCAGAATGTTCTACAACCCTATTGAGGCGCCCGGTAGGCCAGAAATAGCCATTTTTAATAGTTAGTTTTAGTAGTTGTTGGGAAGAATCCAGATTGGAGGGGGCAGAGTAAGGAGTTAGAAGGGACCAAGAAGAGAGAACAAGTTTGGATGAGAAGGGGAGCACTGGCATAGGGCAGTAACGGGTGAGGACAGAGGGCTCCAGGAAATATGTATAATAATGTATAATGTGCATGTATGACTATATAAGGAATGTGTGCTCCGCTTTTTACCGATACATGCAGTGAGACAAACTACAATCCAGTGAACAAATTAAATGCACCAGTTAATGCATTAGCAGGCAGTGAGTGCACAAATGCATGGAGCGGGGGCTGTCATATCTAATTGAACCTGCAACTTTCTGGTCACAAGTTGATTCCTTTTTACCACTAGGTCTTGTCTGCCCCTTATATTGGTTTATGTCTTTGTCATTAATCGACCAGGTTTACACACTGAAAAAGCCTTAAAGGCGAAACGCATATGTGTCAGAACCCCACACTTGCTACAAATTGTGGAAGCCCCTATTTAACTTATCTAACCTAACAGGTTGCGATTTGTGGCCACCAACTTGAACTATCACTTCTATGACGTTTTCACTCCTACTGTATGTTTCACTTGAATGTTTTGTTTTCTATATATGTTATGTGAAAAGTATGTCAATAAATGTCGGTAACTGTAAGAATAATCGAATAGTGAGTGGGAAACGGTACTCATGACCCACCACCCTCCGAAGAGCTTATAGATACCCAAGGCAGTGTGAGAGGCTCAAAACCCCCCTCCCTTACTTCTAGCCATAGGCTTAGGTACCACACCACCACCGAAACAGAGAGGGGCCATCATACACTTTTCTCCCTCAAAACTCCTCCACCTTATTCTAAGTATGCAGCACGTCCTGCTCCAGATAATGATTTATAACAGATGGGATTACCTGCACCAGAGGGCGCTTGACTGCAGAGATGGCAAAAAGAGGCCCCTCCCGGTCCATATATACCCGGGACCCCCCACAAATTCCCCAGTTTCTTCTCTGCAGTCGGCTGCGAAGGTCAGAAGAGGGCTTCTCTTATCGCAGGTGAGCGGGGCTTAACAGCCCGCGGCCCTGTAGGACTATTCCCACCCGTTCCACTTATTACTTATGCCTCCCAGCTTTAGCTGCGCTGGTCGGGTGATGGTAGGCAGCACCTATCACAGGGTAGACGGTGCAGGTTATGGTGAACCTGATTTGGCATGCCCCGTCCGCTCTTGCCCTTCCCTGCCCTGGTCATTGGTGGGTCTTTTATTGACATCCACTCTCCCCCCTCTCTCGTTATCCCGCTCGGGGGGGGGGGAGTGTATGTGCACTTATTAGCCTCGATTCAGAGACACATTTGTCCGGACTTCCGTAGCTGTCTGTGAAAGTTTTGGTGGGTGTTTGTCATTTTTTTGCTTTTTTTCGTCCATTTTCTACTCACGCGAATGTTCGGGAATGCGCTTCCGATGATCGTTTCGGATGATTCCGTTAGTTCGGATCATTTTCCAAACAAAAACGGAAATTTTCCGTTCGTGCAGAAAACTTCCGTTGCTGGGATGGGTTTCTGTCTGATTCAGAGAGCTGATTTCCGACGGATCACCACCCTATAAATCCGTTTCATTTCCGATCCACTTATGAGACCTTTGAGGGCTCGGATTGCTATTGTTGAACATGTTTTGTGGCTATGTGGAGGAGTCTGCGGGCTTTTAGCACCAAGGCATTGCATGTATCAGCATTGCCGAGGCCATAAATTGTATAGCAATGCATACCTGAATTAATACATTTCATGTATGCCTTATAGATGCATTTTAATGCTGACCTTAATTAGTCCTTAGCATGTAAACATTTATTTTTCCACACATCCATATAATTGCTATATTTTTTTAGACTTGTGTCCTTTGTGAATTATATTTGGATTGTTGAACTTGAATCTTAATTTGTTGTAGGAGTTATTGTTTTAGTTGGTTACCTTTGCTTTGTGTAATTATTTTATATTTGGTTGCAGGAACTCGCCCTTGCTCCTGATGCCCGTTCTTTGCCTGCAGAATGCGGGCCAGGGGTTCTCTAATCGGGCACTATGCAAAACCCGGGCCATGGTGGCGAGGGCCCTCTGGCTTTTGAAGTCCTGATTTAGGTGTTTGGACCATACGGGGGGGGGGGGCACTGCAGTATGACCCCAACAAGGTTATACCAAAATTTTAATTTACGTTTTTTTAACAGGGACCACAAGTGCCAAAGTGGCACAACTGAGTGTCAGGGTCCTTCAGTTGGTGGGCGAGATGCAGGAGCTGCGCAACTCGTTGGGGACCACAGATGAAGAATAATGTTCAGTGGCCTGCCATTGCTATGTATTTTGTTTTTTATAGTTGTAAAAATTTGACATTTTCAACATTTTTTAAAATTTTATATTTTAAGATGGTATAAAAAAATGTTACATTGTCATTTAATTTACAAAATACATTAACACAAAACTAATGGTCCCAGAAATATTTAAAGATGAATATTCACATGACCAAGAAGTGGTTTGGGTGAGCTTTAAGGATCCAAAAGGGAAGATGGAGGATAGTGCTAAGTGGTTTGGGTGAGCTTTAAGGGTCAAAAAGGGAAGATGGAGGACAGTGCTAAGTGATTTAGCTAAACATTGTAGTAGAAGTGAGGGTGGCAAATATGTAGGCGAGCACTTTAATGAGTTAAGTTTGTAGTGCGCAGGCGCAAGATCGTAAGGATTTCCGTCTGGACGAATATTTATTGAAAAAGGGAAACAGAATCGAACAGGAAACGTAAAGGATTCGTTGGAGGATACAATGGGAAAAGGGCAAAAACGAAAGCCTACGTTGTAACATGTGAAAATGAAACGGAAAAGTCTGGATGGAAAATGACATCCTCCTTTACAGAAGGTTTTCAATGCATGCATAGAATCGCTCGTACGCTCATACGAGAACGGAAACATTTCACAAAAAAAAACAGATCGGAACTAAAACGGAAGTTTTTTTTACCTCTCTGAATCGAGGCTCTATTACCAATTCTACAGGTGAGTATTTCACAGAATTGTATTTTCTCTGTCTTCAGCTTTTCACCCTCAGTCCAATGGGCAGACGGAAAGGACCAACCAGTCATTAGAACAATATCTCCGTTGCTTCACCTCTGATATTCAGTCAGAGTGGTCCCAATTTCTTGCCTTTGCTGAATTTGCCTTCAATAATGCAGTTAACTCCTCCACGGGGGTATCGCCCTTCCGGTGTGTATATGGGAGGGATCTTGAGTTCTCACCACTTTCAGGCTCGTCCTCTGGTTTGCCTTCTTTAGATGATTGGTTGTCCCAGTGGCCAGATTTATGGGCCAAGATTAAGCGGCATTTGGTCCAGGCATCGAGTCAGAAGAAGGTCTTTGCGGATCGTCGCCGATCCAATAATACAGATTATAAAGTGGGGGATTTGGTCTGGCTCTCTACCAAAAATTTAGCGCTACGCCAACTCTCTGTAAAATTGGGACCACGATATATCGCCCTTATCCCATTTTACAGAAAATTAACCAAGTCACATACAGACTCAAACTTCCACCATCTCTGAGGATTTGTAATTCCTTTCACGTTTTCCTCCTTCTTCTTGCCTTTCTTCAGCTGCTTGTGGTACTTCTTGCTTTTGATTTTCTTCGCTCTCCTGGCTTTGGCCTCGTAGTAGGACTGCAGGGCCCGGGCCTTCTGGAGCTCGGCTCGTCTAAGCCTGGCCTCTTCCAGACTCATTGCCTTCAATGATGCCTCCTCCACCAGCGTCAGCAGGGGGTCCGTGATTGGCTGATTGTTCTTATGGAGGATGTTAAATATCTCCAGCGACGTGCAAGCCTTCCAGCCGGTCACCACTTCCTCTATGTGGGCGGGCTTTACCGCCTCATCGTTCAGCGGGAAGACCAGCTTGTCGGCTTTCCTGATCTCCGCCACCACCGACTGCCATTTGTTTATCTCCTCTGATGCCGCCTGATACGCAACAACTCTCTGGATCTTCTGTGTCTCCTCCTTGCTCAGGGGCAGCGCCACGCTCTTCTTCTGCTTCAGTTTGTTCAGCTGCTTCTTCACTGTGGACAGGGAGGTGCTTTTCTTGATGGGTTCTATGAGATCCGACAGGCTGATCTTGTCACCGGTTCCTTCTGAGCTGATGCCGAATTCGGACACTTGCAGGCCAGCCTCAGTGCACTCCGCCACCTTCCACCATTTTTCAGAAAACACGTCTGCAAAATCTGCATAGGGGGTAGGGATGCCCTCAGCAGTCAAGCGAGTGGCACATACAGGGAGCTCAAGACAAGACTGGAAACATTGTGGCCCCCACTTGATAACCTGCCCAGAGACCCAGTCAATTTGGGAATTGTGTTTAGACAGCCAGGGGAGTCCTAATGTGATGCCCAGCAGGACACCAGCCTTTTGTAAGCAGGCAACCCCCAATCTCCACCGCCGCTTCTGCCTATAGTCAAGCCCCGTTTGCCGGGATGCTAGGTACGCCTCACCGGACACGGCTGCCCTCAGGTCTTAATAGGCGCAAAGGATGGCTGCTTACGGTGAAGGCCGATGAACCACGAGAGTATCCCAAAGCCGAGGTCATTCACAGGTAGTCAATCCGGAGGGTGCGTCAGAGTACAGGGATGAGACAGGTGCGTAGTCAGGGGTAGCCAATGGGTCAAGCCGGGAGGTCAGAGATCGCGGGGTATCCAGAGGGGCAGGCAGGTTCGTAGTCAGACAAAGCAGAGGTCGGTACAGGCAGCAGACAGGGATAGTCGATCAAGCCGGGTCAGGATCAGATAACAACTAACAGAATCACAAGCGACTATCACGGGCACTGAATGCTGGGCTGACTCCATATTTATTTGGGAATCGGCCAATGGCCACCCTGGGGGGGATTGTATGTGCTGATTGGTGTAACTTACAACACTGTGAGTGATTGGAGGCACTATCCAGGGGCTGGTCAGTCTTGGCTGCAAGGCTGATCAGCCCCTGATTCCCATCAGGTGTGGAGCACTCTAGAGAGGGGCGAGGGAGGCTGCCAGAGTGACGCGCCGCGCTCCCAGCAGCAGGAGCTGCACACGGCTCCGACTGCTCAAGCCACAGCCGCATCATCTGTTTTTCCCCAGCAACTGCATCTACCCCAGAACCACTTATACCTCCTCTAGATCTGCTCTCAGTCAGACGCCAGGATATTTTTGCTCGTTGAGATGCCCGTTAATATTTAGTCTGCAGCCAGAACTTACTGCAGCAAGGAAATCAAAGAAAATACTGTGCTCCTTTGGAGCAACCCGCAGACTTAGTTTCATCGTCCTGTTGTGAAAAGAAATGTAAATCTTAGTTCTGTGGACTCCATCTTTTCTGCACTAGGAGATCCGGGTTGAGAATCTCCAGCATAGACTGCTCTCCGCAAGCTACACCAGGGTAACAGGACAGTTAAGGACTATATTGTTGTAGGGACACTGGCTAGAAAGTAATCCAATTGGGACTATCTGAGTTCCTTAAAGATGAGTTAGCCTGTGTCGGGACTTATGACAGCCTGGAAGGCCTAATTCATCCAGCCACCCAAGTTGATCGCCGTTTCAGGGAACAACGGCAACAGAAATCCATCTCTTCTACAGCCTCATGTGTATGTCCCTCGTACTACTTCCCCAAAAAGTGAAAAATACTCTGAACCTATGCATCTTGGGGCTACAATGTTGTCCACATAGGGAATATATCCGAGCCGTAGATGAGGTCTGTCTCTATAACGGACTTAGCGGCCACCTCTGACTTCAGTGTCCACAGAGGTCGGGGAATGGGCGGATTTGAGTGATGTTGAGGAAATTACTCAGAATTGAATTAACCAACCTTTGTCCAATAATTTATACCTTCACACTGCCCTGTCTTGGCTCTCACCATCCATCATTCCCTTCCAGCTTTTGTGGATTTTGGAGCCGTGGGGAACTTTATTAATACTGGATTATTAGCGACCCTCAAATTCCCAACCTGGTGGTTGAATTCTCCTTGTGCTCAGCACTGTTTGAAAAGAACTTACCTTTCGGTCAACTGCACTGCTCCAGTATTGTCTGGCTTTGGCTTCCAGCTGTCTTTCATATTTCAGTGTATAAATAAAGATCAAGTTAATCATCCCTAAGGGCATTGGAATATATTGAGAGCAAAAAGGTGGAAAGTGGAAAACATTTATACATTTTAGATGTTATATGTATAAATTGATGATGAGATGGAGTTGCTTTGTTTTTCTTTTTTCTCTCTATATGGAAAAAGTTTTTAATTGGTTTTGATTTTAAGAAAAGTATTTCATAAAGAATAAAATGTAAATGTTGTATATAATTATTTATAGAGCTGGAATATATTCCTCCCTGAGGAAGCCAGTTGGGTGAAACGCATTTGAGGAGTCCAACACAAATTTATATATCAGCCTAACAAAAAAACTGCTGGATATTGAGAAGATACATACATACAAAGACATGGTTAAATGCTGGGCTGGCAAGAAACACCAATCAGGCTGAAAAATTGCCAAAAAAGACATTCATTTTATTATCCAAAATGTAAAGGCACACGACATATATGCACATGAAATTGCAATCACTAACACTACTGGTGAATTAAAAACGCAATTGCTATACTAAAAAACAACATAAATGGCCCCCGCCAGGAATTCCTGGACTACACACATCCCTCCACACACAGACCACTCATACCAGCTGGCCAGCCTTTGTATAAAAAGGGGGCAGCAATGCCCACCAAACTTAATAGGGAATCACAATGCGTATCATGTGGTTAAACGTCCCAAGTAAGCTGAGTGATGCTAGGCAAACTAGGTCGTTACTTTCTTGGGTTCTATGTAGAACCAAGTAGACCTTATGTTGAGCATTACATACTCTTAATCTTCCGGTTTGTGGGGTTTTTATTTTATTTTACTTTATTTTCCATTGGCTTTATTTCTCTACTATTATCATCCTTGTTGTGGGTATACCTTCCACCTCTATCTATGGTCACTGCATGTGGGTGAAATATTTCCCCCTATAATAAGATATAGGATATCATTCATTTGTTTTAGGATAAAATAAAAAATAAAAATGAATGAATGAGACAGCAGTAGTAGCCAATGTGGATGCTGCTATTTAAAGGAGATAAGTAAATGTGTGCATGAGGTGTTGTGATTAATACCCAGGGTCCGTCAATGAAGGCAGACATATAAGGAAGGAATCAGAAAGTTATAAACAAAGAGCCCAATGATGATGACTTTATGTGAGTTACCAAACCTCTGTTGCTATTTTAATACCATCCTTATAAGTGCAAACTATAACTGTTGTGTGAAGAGCCCCTGAAGGAAGCGGTGCTAAGTACCCATTGGTACTATATCATAAAGAAAATAGATGTGGTTAAGTGAACATTGAGCGAAAATTGCTCTGGTTGTTTAGACCAGCATACTAAGAGTTAAAGCAGTCTAAGCCTGTGGGATAATGTTCAATGAGCGGTAATTGAGAGGCGCGTCTTGCCTGTATAAATTTGGCTGCGAGCACCGGCCCCTCCCACCCTGACGAAGCTCCATTGGAGGAGCGAAACGGCCGTCGGTGTCGGGCCCTTGACCACGCCCCCTCGACACAGCCAACGTACCATGGCCGCATGATATCTGGGTCACAGTCCAATGCGTGATGTGTGCGCCACTATGCTTTGTGAAGACACTGCAAGGAGGACATGTGGATGCTGAACTGAAAATGGCGGTGAGATCATTGTTTCACAGTTTGTGAGCCTGTAACGCAGATTGACTGCACAGTTCAGCTGCCTGCTTGGCTGGAGCCTGAGAGCCCCCACACCTACGTCCTGTCTATTGGCGGTGGCTCTGAATGGACGTTTTGAGACATAAACAGTTACCATTACGCTGTGAATTTGTTGCCAGCGTGTTAAACTTATTATCAACTGGATGCCACTTACAGGAATCAGTCAGCACTCAGCTTACTTGGGACGTTTAACCACATGATACGCATTGTGATTCCCTATTGTTTGGTGGGCATTGCTGCCCCCTTTTTATACAAAGGCTGGCCAGCTGGTATGAGTGGTCTGTGTGTGGAGGGATGTGTGTAGTCCAGGAATTCCTGGCGGGGGCCCTTTATGTTGTTTTTTAGTATAGCAATTGTGTTATTCTTAGTATACAGTACGTCCTGCTCCAAATGTAATACTTACACTAGGGTTATCCTCCGCCAGGTGGCGCTGCACTGCAGAGACATGTAAAAACCTACTGCGAAGACATGAAATTATCACTCTCTCGCAGGTGAGCTGGGCTATTAGCCTGTGGCCCTGTTGGACTATTTCCACCCGTTCCTCGTGTGATGTGCCTCCCAGCCTGGGCTGCGCTGGTCGGGTGAAGTTAGGAGGCACCATGTGTGCTTACGGAGCGCTGCTCCACCGCAATCCCCCACCAAAGGGTAGGCGGTATAGGCTGATGGTGAGCCTTTATGGGATGCCCCTCCCGCATTATTGCCCCATGCCCCGTGTAGCAGTGGGTCCTGTACAGAGGGCCGCCATCCACCCTCATTCTTCCTGTAGCCTTCGGGGTGGAAAGAAGGGGGGGTGTGTGGGTGTGTGTATCGTGATTTGTGCATACGGTGTATTGTCTGTTTTTTGACTAGTATATGTGGTGTCAGCCGCCGCACTGACTTGTCTTTTTTACTATTTGCAAATGCCGCCGCTGCGCGCGTCTTTTACTTGATTTGGATGTTCCGCGCCGGGTGGCGCCGTTACCTCAGACGCTTCTGAGTTCTCATTGACTGCTTGTCTGTGGGCTTCGCGCTCTTCGGGGATGGCCTGGCTTGGCGCGCTCTGCGTCACGGCTCGCTCTGGCCCGCTGTCACGCTCCGGGTACTACAGCAATCCACTTAGATAACTCCAGCCCTCTCGGTAAGACCTCAACCCCCAATCTCCGCAGCCAGCTTCACCTATAGGAGCCCCCGCTTGCTGGGACGCAGAACACGCCTGCCCGGGATCGGGCAAAGATTGGAGTCTTACTGTACAGAGGCCTGGAGAACCCGTGGCTGGAAGTGGTACTGAGTAGCCCAAACGCTGAGCGTATAGCGGAAGTCCAAACAGGCTTAGGGTCAGCAACGGAAGTTCTGAGATGGCAGCGGTACAATAGGGTTGGAAAATTCGTGGTCGAGGATCAAGCAGAGGTCGGCAACAGGAGATCAGATCGGGGATGGTCAAACACAGGCGAAGGTCGGAAACAGGAACACAGATCGGGGATAGTCAAACACAGGCGAAGGTCGGCAACAGGAACACAGATCGGGGATAGTCAAGACAGGCGGTGGTCGGCAACGAGAGTTCAGAATAATCATAAGAGACAAGCAGCTACTAGGATCTAGGCACTATCAAAGGCAATTCCCAACTGAGGGGGAATTGCTTTTATAGGGAGAGACAGAGAGGAAGGTGAGAGTGATTGGTGCACTTATGATCCAGGCCAGGATTGGCCTGACTATAATCCAGCTGGGCTCATTGGCCCAAGGAACAAAACTAGGGCTCATTGGCCCTGTCCCTGCACTGCATTCCCCCCACCCCACCTGAGCTAATAACTTTCCCCCGGCGGCCGCGCTGAGAGCAGCGCCGCCGGAGGACATAAGCAGAACGTGCTCGCGCGCGTGCACGAGCACGTGTACGGGAGCCGGGGCCGCCGGCCGGAACAGCAGGGGGCGCGCGCGCCGGCAGAAGCAGCCGCTGCCCGGCGCGGCCGCCGAGCAGACACAGCCGCCGCACCCGGCCACCCACGACCAGCGCTGGAACGGGGCCCAGGTAAGCGACGATTTCTGACATTACCCCCCCCTTCACGAGGGGCCTCCGGACCCTTACCAGGCTTTCCCGGATTGTCACAATGAAACTTTTTCACAAGGGCACTGGCATGCACATCTCTTGCTGCCACCCAACATCTTTCCTCGACCAGATATTGTAACGAATTGCGCACTTTACGTGAATCTAAGATCCTATTCACTTCATATTCTGGCTCATTATCAACAAGAATCGGCGAAGGACCAGCTGGAGGCGTGTTCTTAGCTGGTTTTAACAGCGAAACGTGGAAAGAATTGGGTATTTTCATAGTCGGTGGGAGTTGAACTTTAAAAGACACGTTATTCAACTTCCTGATAATAGGATAAGGTCCAATGAACTTGGGACCTAATTTACTAGAGGGTTGACGGAGCGCAATATTTCTGGTGGAGACCCAAACTAGATCACCCACCTGCAGAGCTGGTTCCTGCGACCTGCGACGATCAGCAAATATTATATTATATCTCAAACTAGTGGTTTTAAGAATTTCCTGAACATGTGTCCAGATATTCTTCCGTTCTTGAAGCCACTCCTCCAACGCCGGCAAGTTGGAAGGTGACCCTGAAAGGGAAGAAGCTCTAGGATTTTTCCCTAAGTTACAATAAAAAGGCGATATCTTGGTACTCTCACTAGGAGCATTATTGTAAGCAAATTCGGCGAAATCAATAAATTCTGCCCATTGTTCTTGGGCATCAGAGACATAACACCTTAAGTACTGTTCCAAAGTTTGATTAGTTCTTTCCGTCTGCCCATTGGACTGGGGATGGTAGGCAGACGAAAGAGAGATCTGTATACCCAGCCGCGAACAGAAATGTTTCCAAAAACGGGAAGTGAATTGGACGCCCCGATCAGAGACTATATTGGACGGAATACCATGAATACGAAAAATGTGTGAAGTAAATAATCGAGAAAGCTCTGGTGCAGAAGGAAGTTTAGCCAAAGGAATGAAGTGTGCCATCTTACTGAAACGATCTACGACCACCCAAATGACAGTATTCCCGTGCGATAAAGGCAAATCTACAATAAAATCCATAGAAATATGAGTCCAAGGTTCAGCAGGGATTTCAAGAGGAACTAGACTGCCACTGGGAGCCTTGTGAACCCCTTTACTTCGAGCACAAACAGCACAAGCGTCGATAAAGGCAGTAATATCGCGTCTCATGGTTGGCCACTATACATGGCGACGGGCAAGCATAAAGGTTTTTCGGTTACCCACATGACCAGCAGTTTTAGCATCGTGAAATTCGCGAATTACATCCGAACGCAAATGTGGTGGTACAAACTGGCATCCCAAGGGAACATCACTAGGAGACTAGTCTTGAAACGGCGCCAGGGTGTTAGAGAGATCAGGAAGTAATGCCCCGACCACACAACCCATAGGTAGAATCGGGTCACCAGTATCACCCCGATCCTTACATTCACCGAACATGCGAGATAGAGCATCCGCTTTAGTATTTTTTACACCCGGCTTGAAAGTAATAATAAAATTAAAACGCGAGAAGAATAATGCCCAACGTGCTTGACGAGAGTTCAATCTCTTGGCAGACCCAATGTATTCAAGATTTTTGTGATCGGTATACACAGTAATAGGATGTAATGAACCCTCCAGCCAGTGTCGCCATTCATCAAAAGCCAGTTTAATAGCTAATAGTTCCCTATTACCGACATCATAATTTTGCTCCGCGGTACTGAATTTACGTGAAAAATAAGCGCATGGATGAAGACGCTCAGGGTTACCAGAATATTGCGACAACACTGCACCCACTCCCAGCTCTGAAGCGTCTACTTCAACAATGAAGGCCTTACGAATATCTGGGTGAATTAACACTGGTGCCGAAGTGAAGGCCCGTTTCAAGGTCAGGAAGGCCTCACAGACAGAGGGAGACCAGTTAGCAGTAAAGGCCCCCTTGCGGGTAAGATTGGTAAGAGGTGCAACAACATGAGAGAAGCCTTTGATGAACCGCCGATAAAAATTAGCAAAACCCAGAAAACGCTGCAATTCTTTTAAGGTCTTGGGTTGAACCCAATCCTGAACCGCCGAAACTTTCCCCGCGTCCATCTCTAAACCCTGGTTGGTAATATATCCTAAGAAAGGAACTGTGGTGACTTCAAACACGCATTTAGAAAGTTTAGCAAATAAGTTGTTCTCTCTTAATTTTTGTAGTACCAACTTAACATGACGTCTATGCTCCAACAAGGAATTAGAAAAAATGAGAATATCGTCTAAGTACAAATCTACCGAGATACTCTCTGAATATATCGTTAACAAAATCTTGAAAAACGGCTGGCGCGTTACAAAGACCAAAAGGCATGACCAGGTACTCGTAATGGCCGTCTTTCACATTAAATGCGGTTTTCCACTCATCCCCCTGTCGGATGCGAATCAGATTGTAAGCCCCTCTTAAATCCAACTTGGAAAAAATTTGGGACCCTGTGACTTGATTGAACAGATCCCCGATCAAGGGCAAGGGGTATTGGTTCTTAACAGTAATCTTATTCAAGGCTCGATAATCTATGCATGGTCTCAGGCCGCCATCTTTTTTCTCTACAAAAAAGAATCCAGCCCCGGCAGGCGAGGTAGGGGGGCGAATAAATCCCTTCCTTAAGTTTTCGGTGATATACTCCCTCATTGCTTGCTCTTCGGGCAGAGTAAGATTATAAATTTTTCCCCTCGGGGGAATCGTGCCAGGAAGCAAGTCAATAGGGCAGTCATAAGACCGATGTGGAGGAAGGGTATCCGCAGAACGTTCAGAGAAGACATCAACCCAGTCTGCGTATGGTTGAGGTAATCCCTGAGGTAAAACTTGCACACTTCTAAGGCCTGTAGTAAAGTAGTGATTTTTACAATGGTCACTCCACTTGACCAATTCTCCAACCCGCCAATCTAACACCGGGTTGTGGAGTTGTAACCAGGGGTATCCCAAAACCACCGGAGTTTCTGGACAGTCGAAGATGAAAAATTCTAAGAACTCAGAGTGGGAAGAGCCAACAATTAACCGAAGAGGTGGGGTCTTGGTGTTTATAAAAGGGAGATCATACTCCTGTCCAGAAAGTTTCCCGCCGCACCACTGTCGATAAAGGCGGAAACTGTTTGCTTGGAAGAACCCCAAGACAGGTCAGTGGGCACTAACATTTTATTTTGGCGAGAGTTGCAAACTGACTCACCCAGATCAGTACTCTCTACCTGGTCTGGGTGCGGAAGTTTTCCGCCGGTCTCCCCTTGTTGGGACAGGAACCTGCGAAATGTCCCGAGTTCCCACAATACAGGCATAACCCCTTGGATCGCCTACGCTGCTTTTCCTCTTGGGATAACCGGGTTCTCCCTAATTGCATGGGTTCTTCCTGGGAAGGCGATGAGGTATTTTCCCCACGGGTAGCCGGGGAACTAAGACTCTGGAGGGACCTGAAGGACGTGGGAGCCCTGGCTCTCTCCCTAGCCCTCTCTCTAAGACGCCTGTCTATTTTAATGGAGACCTGCATTAATTGGTCGAGGTCTGCGGGTGGAGGAAAATTGACCAAAGCATCCTTGATGCTTTCCGACAGTCCCACCCTGAACTGACTACACAGAGCGGGATCATTCCACCTCGATTCAATGGCCCAGCAGCGGAATTCAGCACTATAATCTTCAGCCGAATTCCGTCCTTGTCTTAAGGCCCGAAGCCTATTCTCTGCCGTAGATTGTTGATCAGGATCAGCATATAAAACGCCCATAGCATTAAAGAATGCTGTAACGGATTGTAGGGCAGAATCATGAGATGGTAAACTAAAGGCCCAGGACTGCGGGTCTCCTTGAAGCAGAGAAATGACTAGGCCTACTCGTTGGGACTCAGTGCCTGAGGAGATGGGTCTCAGCTTGAAATACAGTTCGCAGGCATTCTTAAAATTGGAAAATTTTGCTCGTTCTCCAAAAAACTTTTCAGGCAGTGGAATCTTTGGTTCTGAGATATGAGGTGGTACAGAGGATGCCGGTAACTGACGAGATTCCTGAGTAGCCACTCTTTGAGCGAGCTGGTTTATCGCCGTAGCCATAGCTTGTACCTGCTGTACCAGGTCATCCATCTTTTTGGGCCTGTGATAATGTCACGCTCCGGGTACTACAGCAATCCACTTAGATAACTCCAGCCCTCTCGGTAAGACCTCAACCCCCAATCTCCGCAGCCAGCTTCACCTATAGGAGCCCCCGCTTGCCGGGACGCAGAACACGCCTGCCCAGGATCGGTTGCCCCCAGGACTTCAATGGCTCAAAGATTGGAGTCTTACTGTACAGAGGCCTGGAGAACCCGTGGCTGGAAGTGGTACTGAGTAGCCCAAACGCTGAGCGTATAACGGAAGTCCAAACAGGCTTAGGGTCAGCAACGGAAGTTCTGAGATGGCAGCGGTACAATAGGGTTGGACAATTCGTGGTCGAGGATCAAGCAGAGGTCGGCAACAGGAGATCAGATCGGGGATGGTCAAACACAGGCGAAGGTCGGCAACAGGAACACAGATCGGGGATAGTCAAACACAGGCGAAGGTCGGCAACAGGAACACAGATCGGGGATAGTCAAGACAGGCGGTGGTCGGCAACGAGAGTTCAGAATAATCATAAGAGACAAGCAGCTACTAGGATCTAGGCACTATCACAGGCAATTCCCAACTGAGGGGGAATTGCTTTTATAGGGAGAGACAGAGAGGAAGGTGAGAGTGATTGGTGCACTTATGATCCAGGCCAGGATTGGCCTGACTATAATCCAGCTGGGCTCATTGGCCCAAGGAACAAAACTAGGGCTCATTGGCCCTGTCCCTGCACTGCATTCCCCCCACCCCACCTGAGCTAATAACTTTCCCCCGGCGGCCGCGCTGAGAGCAGCGCCGCCGGAGGACATGTACGGGAGCCGGGGCCGCCGGCCGGAACAGCAGGGGGCGCGCGCGCACCGGCAGAAGCAGCCGCTGCCCGGCGCGGCCGCCGAACAGACACAGCCGCCGCACCCGGCCACCCACGACCAGCGCTGGAACGGGGCCCAGGTAAGCGACGATTTCTGACACCCGCCCTTCGAGGTACTCTCGGCGCGCGCGTGTGTGACGGTTCTACTTACCGCTGTCCGTAAGTGCCCTCGCGGGCGGCTTTATACTAATTTTTTTTAGTGTGTATGGTTCTGACACCCCTTCTTTTCATTGTGTCTTTCAGACGGGTGAATCCATTGGCTTCTCCCGGGCCCGGTGTAATTGATAGTTGGGCCTAGTATAATTACTCCCACTTCCCTAGCGGGTTACTTTATAGCGTCAATCCCTACTGGCATATTGTGCCTAATAATCACCATATGGAGGCATCTCAGGATAATGTGACCGGGGTTCCTTTGGGACAAGCCCGGCTGTGTGTAGCTTGTGGGGTCTCACCTATTAGCGGTGACAATGCATGGGTCTGTGTTCCTTGCGCACAGCAGGTGCTAACGTTGCAATCCACCCCTCCTGTGGCTGGGCCTGCACCTCGTCTCACTTCACCTACTCCCCCAAGCTTGAGTCTCACTCCCATTGACTTGCATACAATTCTCAGCCTGATGTGCTTGCTAGACTGGCCAGTGTTGAAAAATTGATTGCTAATACTTTAGCGCGTAAGGCCACTGCTAAAAAGCGTCACTTA
The DNA here is from genome assembly GCA_027917425.1 of Gastrophryne carolinensis. Taxonomy (NCBI): domain Eukaryota; kingdom Metazoa; phylum Chordata; class Amphibia; order Anura; family Microhylidae; genus Gastrophryne; species Gastrophryne carolinensis. The sequence goes on along the minus strand of CM051241.1, from coordinate 151,066,823 downwards.
ACCCCTGATGCCACTCTTTTCCCTATGGAGTCTGATGAGTTTTTGCATTTATGTGGCTATACCCCCTCGGACGAAGGGGAGCTGTTCTCCGATTCAGGGTCATCTGTTGAGAGACCCAGGGGTCATGACGATTCTGGCTCTGACTCCTGGGCCCCGGATGATACTGACAGACTGCTGGTACAGATTTTTGAGGTTCTGTCCATCTCCCCCCCTGTTGCGGCTCCTAGGCAAAGGGGTGAGCTTTTTCATACTGCTAAGGCTCGTTTGGAATTTCCTGAGCAAGCTCATTTCAATAATATCGTGCTTAAGGAGTGGGAACGTCCCAGTAGACTTTCCGGTATACCTAAGAGTTGGGACAGAAAGTATCCCTTTCCTGCTGATATGGTCAAGTGCTGGTCATCCCCTCCCGAGGTGGATGCCCCTATTCTAGGGCTGTCTAACACCGTTGTCATGCACTCCCCTGACTCTACTACCCTGCGGGATGCCGAGGACCGAGGACCCATGCCTTTGCATTTGTGGGGACGGCGCTGCGCCCGGTCTGCGCCTCGGCCATTACATCTGTGGCGCTCAGGTCCCTGATCAGAAGTGTACTTGACGATTTGCTACGACTTGATGATTTGCTACCTGATGTGTTTAATGCACTGTCTAACTGTGATGTGTTTGTAAACTTTATCCTATCTGCCTTGGATGATGCCTTGGTGGTGGCTATACGCCGCTCGGTTTGGCTGCGCCAGTGGGCTGCCGACAATGCTGCAAAGAAGGCCCTCACTGGACTTCCATTTAAGGGGCTACGCCTGTTTGGGGACCGCCTAGACCTTTTTGCTAAAGGAGGTAAGTTACCCCAGCGCAGGCGGCAGTCTCGGCCCTTTCGGAGCCAGGGCTCCTTTCCACCCCCCTACCGTGGTGCTAAACATGGAAAAGGGGTGTCCTTCACTGGGGCTCGTGCAGATTCCTGGCATAGGAGCAGAGGACGACGTCCTGGCTCCTCCTGGGGGTCTAAGCCCAAATCCTCTCCCAAGCCCCCTCAGGCATGATGGGGTGCCCTCGCCCATCAGGGTGGGGGGACGGCTACAGCACTTTGCACACGTCTGGAGGCATCACGTCTCAGACCGGTGGATTCAGGAGGTAGTGTCCTCCGGTTACAAGATAGAGTTTGCTGTTCACCCCCCCCCCAAGATTCATCAGGTCCCGGATCCCCCAGGACCCTGTCTCAGCTCAGGTATTGGCGCAGGCCGTGCAAGGCCTTCTGGGTCTGGGGGTCATTTGCACGGTCCCTTTAAGAGAAAGAGGCAAGGGGTTCTATTCCAACCTCTTCACAGTTCCCAAAAAAGATGGGTCAGTCAGGTCCATTCTGGATTTAAAGATCCTCAACAAATTTGTCAAGAACAGGTGTTTTGGCATGGAAACTGCGCTCGGCCATCAGCTCCCTGCGCCCAGGGGATTTCATGACGTCTGTGGACATCAAAGACGCTTACCTTCACATCCCTGTGTTTTCAGGACACCAAAGGTTCCTCAGATTCGCGTTGGAAGAGCAACATTACCAATTTGCGGCCTTGCCATTTGGTCTCACTTCAGCTCCTAGAGTGTTCACCAAGGTGCTGGCTGGGGTGATGTCTCTGATCAGGTCAAGGGGCATCCGCGTGCTGCCCTACCAGGACGACATACTCATCACCTCTCAGTCTCTACAGCAGGCAGAGTTGGACACTCAGCTGGTGGTGTCCACCCTGGAGTCCTTCGGCTGGGTGATCAATCACCCCAAGTCTTCTCTGTCCCCTTCCTCTGTGACCCCGTTCCTGGGAATGATTCTGGATACGGTTCAGTCAAGGATATTCCTTCCTCAACAGAAGGTGGAAGCTCTAACTGTGCAGGTGAGGTTCCTGCTGTCGTGTCACCAACCCTCCCTCAGGCAGGGAATGCAGTTGGTGGGCCTGATGGTGGCGTGCTTCGAGGCGGTGCCTTTTGCTCAGTTCCATTTGAGGCCTCTACAACTTCACCTTCTGTCAGTTTGGGACAAGGACCCAACGTCCCTGGACGGGGTCTGTGTGCTCCCCCCCCCCGGTCAGGCGGTCCCTTTCGTGGTGGCTGGACTCCAGGAACTTGCTGGGGGGCAGATCCTTTCTGCACCATCCTGGGAGACGGTCACCACGGATGCCAGTCTGTCAGGATGGGGGGGATTCTGGAAGTCCCTGCGGTTCCAGGGGAGGTGGGGCCCTCAGAAGGCCCACTTACCTATCAACATGTTGGAACTACGGGCGATCAGGTTGGTACTGGATCAGTTGACCGATCACCTGCGGGGTCTGTCTGTGCAGGTGCGCTCAGACAACAGGACGGCGGTTGCCTACATCAACCATCAGGGAGGGACCCGGAGCAGGGGGGCCCTCCAGGAGGTGTCGCGGATTCTGACATGGGCGGAGGCCAATGTTCAATGCATTTCGGCTGTGTACATCCCGGGGGCAGAGAATCTCCTGGCAGACTCTCTGAGCAGGGGGACCTCTCGTCAGGGAGAGTGGTCGCTCTGCAACAGGGTATTCCAGTCCCTGTGTCACCGTTGGGGTCTACCAGATGTGGATCTGTTTGCATCCCGTCACAATCACAAGCTCCCGGCCTTTGTCTCCCTGTCTCAGGATCCTCTGGCCTTGACCACGGATGCTCTGTCCATGTCATGGCAGGAATTTCGGCTCCTGTATGTCTTTCCTCCATTCCCCCTGCTGGGCAGGGTTCTGCGCAAGATTGCTCTGGAAGGGGTGCCAGCGATTTTCGTGGCCCCCAGGTGGCCAAGAAGAGTGTGGTTCGCAGACGTGGTGCAGATGGCAGTAGACCAGTACGTTCTGCCAGGGGTGCCAGATCTGCTCACTCAGGGCCCCTTACGCCATCCCAATTTACAAACTCTGGCTTTGACGGCCTGGCTGCTGAAACCTCCATCTTGATGGAGAAAGGCTTGTCCGCCTCGGTGGTTGATACCATGGTGAAGGCTAGGAAGAAACAAAGGGGGGGGGGTGGCAGCCGCTCAGACCATTTTATAACTAACCTGGGAGGTGCACGTTAGCAGGGCAATTAGGATACAAAGGTCTTACTCAGGGCGCGCATTGATGAAGTGACGCGTTTGACGTCACGCAACGCGTCAGCGGCGAGGTGGGGGTGAGACGTGTTGCTGGCTAGGAGATTCGGTTGCTGCTAATACACTGTGGATTAGTAAGTAGTTTGTTTACATGTCGTGTGTCTGTTTGTCTCTTACTCGGCTGGTCCTACTGTTAGTATAAGGAATTATTCAGGGAGAGAGGCGTTTTGAACAGAATTAATAGAGCACATTGCACTTTATTTTGGGTACTGGTTAAATTTGATGTTTGGCCACATGTTAGTATGACATGGGGGCACTGTATATATTGTGAGTATTTAATATTTCTGGGTATTTTCTTGGTGTTTTTTGATATTTTGCACAAAAAAATCCATTATATTTTGCTTTATCTTGTTGTTTTGCCCTTTTTTCAAAAATAATAATATGTTTTTAATGGCAGCCTTGTACAGACACTACTTGATATAGATTAATAGATTGTGTATATATTATTTAGATTAGATTTAGCAGCACCCTATATTTCCATCTGTATATATATATTTATTCCCCTCCCAGTTACCCATGTGTCTGTCTCCCCTCCCTCAATTGATTGTGTTTATGTGTTTTTTAATTAGATTTTAATTGGTTTGTCATTGTGTACATTAACTTGTAATAATAAAATTTGGAGATTTTTTCATGAATTGATGTAGTGGTGCCACTTAATCTATGAGGTTGGCACTTAATCTATGAGGTTGGCATTTCTGGGGTGGTGTGGGACCCCCATTTACTTGTCTTCTGTTGAACAAGTTTGCAAGGCCGCTACTTGATCTTCTGTTCATACCTTTTCAAAGTTTTACAAGGTTGATGTTAGGGCCTCAGCTGATGCTGTCTTTGGCCGCAAGGTTCTGCAGGCGGCAGTGGTTTAAACTGTCTGCTGTTACCTTTTTGTTGGGGATCACACCCTACTGTTTGGACACTGCTATTGGATGTTCCTAGTGTAAGTATTACATTTGGAGCAGGACGTACTGTATACTAAGAATAATACAATTCTGTGATTACTCACCTGTAGAATTGGTATTATAAGTATACAGTACGTCCTGCTCCACCCCACCCTTGGTTTTGCATTATTCTGGATCCCCTGTATGGTGATTGTTATCATTGTTCTAGTTACCAGTTTGGGTGGTTAAATTCTCCCGGCTTCTCGTTCACTTCTTTTCATTGCTGGGGATTTGTGGGAGGTCCCCGGGTATTTGAGGGGCCGGGAGGAGCCTGTTTTACATGTCTCTGCAGTGCAGCGCCATCTGGCGGAGGATAACCCTAGTGTAAGTATTACATTTGGAGCAGGACGTACTGTATACTTATAATATCAATTCTACAGGTGAGTATTTCACAGAATTGTATTTTTAATTCACCAGTAGTGTTAGTGATTGCAATTTCATGTGCATATATGTCGTGCGCCTTTACATTTTGGATAATAAAATGAATGTCTTTTTTGGCAATTTTTCAGCCTGATTGGTGTTTCTCGCCAGCCCAGCATTTAACCATGTCTTTGTATGTATGTATTTTCTGAGTTAGGTTGTAGGTTAGCAGGGTGCCTCAATAGGTGGCAGTGCGAGACACTATGACATAGGGGTCTCCCAAGTGTTTTATTCCTTATGCTGGATATTGAGAAGGAATATTTTGTGTAAATGTGCAATAAGGTCTGTGTATTCAAAGTTTTTGATACAGTAAAAATAATTGGATTTATATTTAATGTTACCTGAGTAGTATGTGGTTGTATCCGGACTTACTAACCGTAAGTATGGATGGAATGTGCACCACTGGGAGCATGTACAGCTGTCTGGCTCTCTACATCTTCACAGCTGCTGTACAGCTCACCAAAGCTGGAGGGGCTGGCCACAGTCGGGTTTGCCTGGCCCTTTCCCTTTCTGACCAATCACCTTTTGCCCAAAGTGATTGATCTGAATAAAGCTGGCCACTTCCCTCTGTCCCGCATCCATTTTAGTCATTTGCTAGGGTGAATTTGGTGGCTGTCATGTTAACCTGTTGCTGACCTGCTTACGTTTCCTGACCATTCCTGCTTGCCGTCTGATTTGACCTTGGCTTGATCCAAACTTGAACCTGTCTCATACTTTTGTACTCTCGGACCACCCGACTTCCCCGTACTGTGCCCCAGGCATTTATTGGCCTTTAACCATCAGACCACAAAACTTGTGCTATTAAGCAATAAGCCTCCATCATGGTGTCTCCCTGTAAAGATGTTGGTGTCCTCATACTTGCCCTGTAATCAGATATAGCCCCGCCTCTTACCCTGTGATGGGAGGAGCTGCTGAGCCTCCATCATGGTGTCCCCCCTGTAGAGATGTTGGGGCCCCATACTCCCCCAGTAATCAGATATAGCCCCACCTCTTACCCTTTGATGGAAGGAGCTGCTGAGCCTCCATCATGGTGTCCCTCCTGTAGAGATGTTGGTGTCCTCATACTTGCCCTGTAATCAGATATAGCCCCGCCTCTTACCCTGTGATGGGAGGAGCTGCTGAGCTTCCATCATGGTGTCCCCCCTGTAGAGATGTTGGGGCCCCATACTCCCCCAGTAATCAGATATAGCCCCACCTCTTACCCTTTGATGGAAGGAGCTGCTGAGCCTCCATCATGGTGTCCCTCCTGTAGAGATGTTGGTGTCCCCATACTCCCCCTGTAATCAGATATAGCCCCGCCTCTTACCCTGTGATGGAAGGAGCTGCTGAGCCTCCATCATGGTGTCCCTCTTGTAGAGATGTTGGGGTCCCCATACTCCCCCTGTAATCAGATATAGCCCCGCCTCTTACCCTGTGATGGAAGGAGCTGCTGAGCCTCCATCATGGTGTCCCTCTTGTAGAGATGTTGGGGTCCCGATACTCCTCCTGCAATCAGATATAGCCCCGCCTCTTACCCTGTGATGGGAGAAGCTGCTGAGCCTCCATCATGGTGTCCCCCCTGTAGAGATGTTGGTGCCCCCATACTCCCCCATTAATCTGATATAGCCCCGCCTTTTACCCTGTGATGGGAGGAGCTGCTGAGCCTCCATCATGGTGTCCCCCTGTAGAGATGTTGGTGTCCTCATACTCCCCCTGTAATCATATATAGCCCCGCCTCTTACCAGTTGAGGGGGAGGAGCATGTTCAGCCTTTAGGTGAGAATTTAGGATCAGCAAGCTCAGAATTATTTTACACAAAGAGTTTCCATGATGACTCTATAATGCCCCGCCCCCCAATTAGGGGCCAGGGAATTCAGAGACAAGGTTCCCTCCCCCTCATGTTTAATATAAATATGTCACAGAGCATGGCGGGGCTATATGCGACTCCATAATGGGGGAGTCCTACAAGCTCCTCCCCTGGGGTGTCGCTGTGTTTTCTCCAGAAGAGGATTTTTCAGGAGCGGTTTTATCTAAGACACAAGCGCTGATAAAACCCTCATTCTTCATCCCGGGAGACAAGGAACTGATCATGTGACCAAATACATGTAATGTTTGGCTGATCGATGAGATCGATCAGATGGAAACCCCCTACTCTCCCTCCCTGCTTACCTACCTTCGGACCATCCCTGTTTAAGAAAAAGAGAGCCATGGAGGGGAAGAAGCAAAGACTAGAAGACAGGCAAGGGAGAGATGAGGTGAAGGTGATCCAATGAAAAGAGAATTGAGGAGGAGAAGGAAAGACCAGAAGACAGGCAAGAGAAAGAAGAGGTGAAGGTGAACCAATGAGAAGAAGAAAGCTGAGGAGGAGAAGGAAAGACTAGAAGACAGGTAAAAGGGAGAAGAGGTGAAGGTGACCCAATGAGAAGAAGAGAGCTGAGGAGGAGAAAGAAAGTCTGGAAGACAGGCAAGAGAGAGAAGAGGTGAACCAATGAGAAGAAGAGAGCTGAGGAGGAGAGGGAAAGACTAGAAGACAGGCAAGAGGGAGAAGAAGTGAAGATGAACCAATGAGAAGAATAGAGCTGAGGAGGAGAAGGAAAGACGAGAAGACGTAAAAGGGAGAAGAGGTAAAGGTGAACCAATGTGAAGAGGAGAGCTGAGGAGAAAAAGGAATAACTAGAAGACAGGCAAGAGGGAGAAGAGGTGAATGTGAACCAATGTGAAGAAGAGAGCTGAGGAGGAGAAGAAAGGACTAGAAGACAGGTAAAAGGGAGAAGAGGTAAAGGTGAACCAATGTGAAGAAGAGAGCTGAGGAGAAGAAAGGACTAGAAGGTAAGAGAGAGAAGAGGTGAAGGAGAACCAATGAGGAGAAAAAGGAAAAACTAGAAGACAGGCAAGAGGGAGAAGAGGTGAATGTGAACCAATGAGAAGAAGAGAGCTGAGGAGGAGAGGGAAAGACTAGAAGACAGGTAAGAGTGAGAAGAGGTGAAGGTGAAGCAAGGGAGGGGAAAAAAGGAGCAGGAGAGAGGGGGAGGCGGGACAAGAAGAGAAGGTGGGGCCAATAGAGACTCCGCCTTTTCTCCTGACAGACATCTGATAGAACACTCCCCACCAGATCCTATCATGCACTGTGACTGGGAGACCCTCCCCTGGCAGATGTAATGTCCCTCCCCCCAGACTGTGACCCTCAGGGAGGGAGGAGGCTTGCTGTGCTCCAATTAACAGGGGGTGTGGTTAGAGGGTGGAGTCAGGGTTCCCAGGGCTGCAATGACAATGACCGGGCCCCATGCAAGAATTTCATCCCCCCGCCAGGGTTAAAGAGGACCTCCAGAGACTAATAGCTTCGGGAGCCTTTAAATTATAACAACCTCCCAGGGAATTGTGATTAGGAGGGTTAAAGTTCCTTAGGAAGCTGCTTATAATGCAGGACAGGAAACAGCTGCACACCTCACCCCACCCTGTAACCTCTATCCAATGTCCGGGCCCCAGATCCGCCAAGGTCACCTGAGTATCCACAATATACAGGAAACTGTAGGTTATGGAGGGGGAGGGGCCTAGCTGGCCAGAGTTTGGCCCCTCCCCCCACATAGGAAACAAGCTCATACCTATGGGGCCTATTTGTGATGGCTGGGCCACAAAGTAAACTGGCCTGGTTTCCTTAGGGCCCGGGTCAATCCAGGGGGTCGGGTATAGGTAATGGCATCATCAACTGGCCACGCCCCTATCAGCATCATCACCCGGCCACGCCCCTATCAGCACCATCACCTGACCAAGCCCCTATCAGCACCATCTCCCGGCCACGCCCCTGTCAGCATCATCTGGCCACGCCCATATCAGCATCATCACCCGGCCACGCCCCTATGAGCAACATTACCTGGCCACGCCCCTATCAGCATCATCACCCGGCCACGTCTCTATGAGCACCGTTACCTTGCCACGCCCCTATTAGCATCATCATCTGCCACGCCCCTATCAACATCATCGCCCGGCCATGCCCCATATCAGCATCATCACCCGGCCACGCCCCTCGGGCCCCATACTGGGCTCTTGGACCTGGCAATAATTTGTAAAAGACCATGATGCAGTGTGAGCGAGGCCCTGTTGGGGAAGGGGCCCCATGACTGAGGACCTGGCTTCCCAGCCCTGGTTACCATGGAAACATCTGAGCCGCCTCCTCCTTCCCCGCTATTAACCACTCCCCTGCTGGGCCACGGAGGAGACCAAAGAGCCCCTCGCTGGGGAGGCAGAGGGGAGGGGCATGGGGAGACTCAGCAGCCAATCACAGGAGACTCTCTTCCGCCCTCTGATAATTTACTGAGAGACACAACAAGAACAACACTCCTACGCGTGCTGCACCGGACTACGGTAACATGGCGGCGCCGGGCACAGGCCCCGCCCCCAAGCCACACCTTAAATAGGAGAAAGCGTGTCCTCCGCAGGAGGCAACCCGGCTACGGCAACATGGCGGCGCCTTGTATAGGAGGAAGCGTTTGTTCCATTACGTCTTGTCCCGCCCACTTCCCAGCAGAACACCTGACTACGACAACATGGCGGACGGAAATCGCTAAAGGTAGAGAAGCATTTCCGGAGCTGGCAGCAGAGGCTCCGGTAAGTGGAGCATTAACCCTTCATGTGCCGTGATGGGGGGTGACTTTCCTTCCCCTCCCAGAGAGCGGCAGTGTGATGGGCGTGGCGTTTGTGCAGGAAATATATTTAATCCCCATAGTCAGTGGACCAACACCCAGGATTTTGACTATCCTGGGTTTTGGTCCACTTCGGGGGTGTCCCGCTCTCTGAAACCCCCCAGAAATCCCAAAAAAACTCACCTCTCCCCGCTCCCACGTGACCGCGCCGTCCAATCCCCACCGACGTCCAAGCGGGTGACAGCGGCGTCCAAGACAGCGCGTCCGCCGCCGCCTCCTGCGCGTCACTCTCGGCGTGCCCGCGCCGGCCATTCACAGACGGCCGGCGCGGGCGCGCTCACGTCTAGAGGGGCGCGCGGGAGGCGGCGGCGGAAGCTGCGGCGGATCAGGTAAGGAGTTTGGGTTTTTTTGGGGGAGTTTCAACCCGTGGGACATCCCGATCTCGGATGTCCCGTGGTGAGTGAGGTGATCGGCCCAGGAATCTTATAGATTCCCGGACTGATCACCCCTGGGTGTTGGTCCACTTTAGAAAGGAAATGCGGGAATGTCGGCTCGTGGCAGTGTGCGGTGATTTGGGACACCCCCCCCTGTGGTGAGTACTGCTCTGTTCCTGGATCCCCACCAATCAGCAGCGCTCCTTCCATCCACATGAAGCTGGAGGGTTAGGTGCCTGAGGAGCAGTTGGGGGCTAGGTGTCTGGGGAGCAGTTGGAGGGTTAGGTGTCTGGGGAGCAGTTGGGGGGGTTAGGTGTCTGGGGAGCAGTTGGGGGGGTTAGGTGTCTGGGGAGCAGTTGGGGGGGTTAGGTGTCTGGGGAGCAGTTGGAGGGTTAGATGTCTGGGGAGCAGTTGGGGGGTTAGGTGTCTGGGGAGCAGTTGGGGGGTTAGGTGTCTGGGGAGCAGTTGGGGGATTAGGTGTCTGGGGAGCAGTTGGGGGATTAGGTGTCTGGGGAGCAGTTGGAGAGTTAGATGTCTGGGGAGCAGTTGGAAGGTTAGGTGTCTGGGGAGCAGTTGGAGGGTTAGGTGTCTGGGGAGCAGTTGGAGGGTTAGGTGTCTGGGGAGCAGTTGGGGGGGGGTTAGGTGTCTGGGGAGCAGTTGGGGGGGTTAGGTGTCTGGGGAGCTGTTGGGGGTTAGGTGTCTGGGAAGCAGTTGGGGGGTTAGGTGTCTGGGGAGCAGTTGGAGGGTTAGGTGCCTAAGGAGCAGTTGGGGACTAGGTGTCTGGGGAGCAGTTGGAGGGTTAGGTGTCTGGGGAGCAGTTGGAGGGTTAGGTGTCTGTGGAACAGTTGGGGGGTTAGGTGTCTGGGGAGCAGTTGGAGGGTTAGATGTCTGGGGAGCAGTTGGAGGGTTAGGTGTCTGGGGAGCTGTTGGGGGGGTTAGGTGTCTGGGGAGCAGTTGGGGGATTAGGTGTCTGGGGAGCAGTTGGGGGATTAGGTGTCTGGGGAGCAGTTGGAGGGTTAGGTGTCTGGGGAGCAGTTGGAGGGTTAGATGTCTGGGGAGCAGTTGGGGGGGTTAGGTGTCTGGGGAGCAGTTGGGGGGGGTTAGGTGTCTGGGGAGCAGTTGGGGGGGTTAGGTGTCTGGGGAGCAGTTGGGGGGTTAGGTGTCTGGGGAGCAGTTGGGGGGTTAGGTGTCTGGGGAGCAGTTGGGGGGTTAGGTGTCTGGGGAGCAGTTGGGGGATTAGGTGTCTGGGGAGCAGTTGGGGGATTAGGTGTCTGGGGAGCAGTTGGAGAGTTAGATGTCTGGGGAGCAGTTGGAGGGTTAGGTGTCTGGGGAGCAGTTGGAGGGTTAGGTGTCTGTGGAACAGTTGGGGGGTTAGGTGTCTGGGGAGCAGTTGGAGGGTTAGGTGTCTGGGGAGCAGTTGGAGGGTTAGATGTCTGGGGAGCAGTTGGAGGGTTAGGTGTCTGGGGAGCAGTTGGAGGGTTAGATGTCTGGGGAGCAGTTGGAGGGTTAGATGTCTGGGGAGCAGTTGGAGGGTTAGGTGTCTGGGGAGCTGTTGGGGGGGGTTAGGTGTCTGGGGAGCAGTTGGGGGATTAGGTGTCTGGGGAGCAGTTGGGGGATTAGGTGTCTGGGGAGCAGTTGGGGGATTAGGTGTCTGGGGAGCAGTTGGGGGATTAGGTGTCTGTGGGACAGTTGGGGGGTTAGGTGTCTGGGGAGCAGTTGGAGGGTCAGGTGTCTGGGGAGCTGTTGGGGGGTTAGGGGTCTGGGGAGCTGTTGGCGGGGTTAGGGGTCTGGGGAGCAGTTGGGGGGGTTAGGTGTCTGGGGAGCAGTTGGGGGGTTAGGTGTCTGGGGAGCAGTTGGGGGGTTAGGTGTCTGGGGAGCAGTTGGGGGAGGTTAGGTGTCTGGGGAGCTGTTGGGGGTTAGGTGTCTGGGGAGCATTTGGGGGGGTTAGGTGTCTGGGGAGCAGTTGGAGGGTTAGGTGCCTGAGGAGCAGTTGGGGGGGTAGGTGTCTGGGGAGCAGTTGGAGGGTTAGGTGTCTGTGGGACAGTTGGGGGGTCAGGTGTCTGGGGAGCTGTTGGGGGGTTAGGTGTCTGGGGAGCTGTTGGGGGATTAGGTGTCTGGGGAGCTGTTGGGGGATTAGGTGTCTGGGGAGCAGTTGGGGGATTAGGTGTCTGGGGAGCAGTTGGAGAGTTAGATGTCTGGGGAGCAGTTGGAGGGTTAGGTGTCTGGGGAGCAGTTGGAGGGTTAGGTGTCTGGGGAGCAGTTGGAGGGTTAGGTGTCTGGGTAGCAGGCTGAATTATAGATGGCGCGGCTCCAACAGCCAGCGTGGCGGGAGCAGGAAGCGGCTACATTAACCCTTTGCCTGGAATGCCCCTTTATACCCACCTCTAGCTCTTTATTGTTTCATTTATTTCCCCCACATGATGTATTCCTCCAAGATGATTGGACGAGGACGTCCCTGGGAAAGGGTCTGGCGCCACCTGTGGGGGTGAGCATCAAAGCTAATGGTGGGACCCCTGTGGCTATGAAGCGTCCTGCATCTGGTTAGGGTCATTGGACTGGTATTAGCTGGGGGCTAAAAAGGGCGCGTGATTCCAGTGACATGACGTCAGGTGACTCGGGTTTCATCACACATGGGCATCAGGTGGCCAATAATAATTCCATCGGGTTCCTCACACGTCACATTGATTTTCTGCCGATCTCACATCTCACCTCATGCGTGTTCTAGGCACAAGGACCCCAACATCTCTACAAGGGGGACACCATGATGGATGCTCAACAGCTCCTCCCATCACAGGGTAAGAGGCGGGGCTGTATCTGATTACAAGGGGAGTATGGGGACACCAACATCTCTACAGGGGGGGACACCATGATGGAGGCTCAGCAGCTCCTCCCATCACAGGGTAAGAGGCGGAGCTATATCTGATTACAGAGCACATCATTGCTATTCTAACATCTCTTCAGTGAGGTGCTCCCTCCCCCATTACCACTCACACTCTAATGTCCTTAGTGTCATCTCTATTCACAGACCCCGGAGACTCTATAGTGACAAATATGAAAAATGAGGTGGAGGAAATATGTGTAAAGAAAGAAGAGGAGGAGCTTCTACAGATCGGCCCAGGTGAGTAATAACATTTCTATAGCAAAGATTCCCCCACGTTTCTGTCACTCCGCACTCTGGTGTCTCATAGATCTCAGTACAGGGGCGTCCCTCTCATCTTTCTTCACAGACCCCGGAAACTCTATAGTGAGAATTCTGAAAACTGAGGAGGAAGAGTTTGTAAAGAATGAAGAGGAGGAAGTTCTGCAGATTAGCTCAGGTGAGTAATATTGTTACTCTCTTTGTCCTTTCCGGTGGCCAAGGAGAGAGAAGTCAGTAACCTTTAACCACAGAGGACAAGTTTAATAACCTCACTCCCAGGACTCTTTCAGTTTACGCATCCTGGCATGGGGTGGGGTTTGTAGACACACTTCCAGGCTGAATTACAGGAGGAGGGGTTACGGTCTCTGCCTCCGCCAATCAGATGATTATCAAGCCAGGGTCAGGAAGTCTCTGCTATGTACTTTAAACACACCAGTCGGTGTACATTGCGAAGGTAAACATGTTGTTGATAGATGTGCTGTTACACAGTTAATATTTTATAATTATGTATGGTATCTATATAGTTAATTCCTGTATTGCTGTTCTATGGACATTTCTATAGTCAGTTATGCTGCCACCTTTGGTCGTTTTTATGTATTGCACTTGTATGTATGTCAGAGGTCAGAGCTATGACTCATCTAAACCACTCCCATCTTCTCCAGGGAGCATTTCCTGGTTCATTGCTCATTGCCTTTCTGCCTTATGAGGCACACATGTGTATTCTCCATGCTACTCTGATCAAAGCATCATCTTTTGACTGCCGCATGATACTGAAATCCATTCATTTTGCTGTATCCCACTGTTGTGATGGACTGAATAAATCGGCTTTGTGGATGAACACAGTATTTGGTGAGTTCAGCTATCTGATAAGGATCGTCCGCAGCGTTTCTCTAACTTACACGGGTTGGCACTGCTCTTACAAGGGAAAGAATCGCTATCACAACCTTCTGAGTCAGAATAGTCAAAAGATGTGTAGAATCCCTACAGCGTGTTGTGTATATGTGTGTGCCTAATCTGCAATCAAACTCAGTGCCATCCGCCATCTTGTGAAAGCACATGTCACATAAGCTTACTGCACTTCATGTGGAAACTGCTTCTTTACACTGAACTGTATCTCACCTGCCATAAGCTGCTGCTAGGCTTCTTAAAGAGACAGTACCATTTGTTGCAAACTTATAAAAAATGTCTAGACCAGGCTCTGAACATTTGTCTATGAAAGAACCAATGCAGAAACAGAATGCCCCCGAACTAGCAGACACGCAGGGAGCAGATTCAGCAGATATCACTGAGCAGAGCGTAAGACCCAAACGTATAATAAAACCGACACAGAAAGTCATGGAGAACTATGAAGCCACTAAAACGGACTTCTCCATTAATCTATCAGACCTCTGGGACAGAACCTCACACTGCATGTCAGTTATGTCACGCTTTAATAACCAACCAGCCGCATTGAGAGACTCTATAAATCACTTACATGCTGCATATGAACGTTACCAGCGGCTGTCTGCAAAGTACTCCGCCTTTTTGCAGGACTCTAATACTAGAGATTCTTCAGCAGAACAGACAAGGATTGATACATTGAACCAACAAAGGGACCTCGCAGTGCAAAGTGCTCAGTGTAAGGCAGAACTCCGCATTACTCAACTGGAGGAGATCAGATCTCACAAATCCACCTCAAGCAAGCGCACTGCACACTCTTCTAGATCCTCCCGCTCCAGGGGTTCAACATTAAGCGACAAGCTAATAGAGGCCCGAGCTGACGCCGAATCAAGAAAGGTACAAGGCTCCTTTGCCAAAAAGCAAGCAGAGATAGAAGCCCAGAGCAAAGCTCTCCAAGCGCAAATGGCTGCTCAACAAGCAGAAGCAGACTTGCAAATAAAGATTCTACAAATGGAAGGGGAGGAAGCCGCTTCCCTGGCAAGGCTCAAAGTCCTTGAACAAGCAATAGGACAAAGTACTAATTTGGACTGTCTTATCCTAGCAGAACTGGAAGATCCAGTTGAACGCACCAGTGACTATGTACTAAAGCATAACATTTGCAAGGATACAGAGTTATTTCCTGTGCCCCCTACTAACGACACTGTTCTGACTCTCGACACAGAGACCTCTCAACTCCATATGCCTGAGCCTCTTCAAGTCTTCAATGCAAGCGCAGCGACGCAGCAAACCACATCAGCTCCTGCCAACAACAACGTGACGTCCAGCGGCAAGACGCAATTCAAGCCACCGCCAGCACAAGTCTTAGAGACTAAACCACGGTTAAATACTCATGCAACATCATTCTACCCTGGTAGACCTCACCCTACAGCACCAGAAAACTTTCACACCCAAGGGGTTCCACAAGTTATTTTGGCACCACAGAGTGAGAGATCAGACTTGAATGACTTTGCCAGATATATGATACGCCGTGAGCTTATTAACACTAGCCTCTCAAGGTTTGATGATTGTGCAGAGAGCTACAGGGCCTGGAAATCAACCTTCAAGGCTGCTATTGCTGACCTCAATCTTACTACTAAAGAAGAACTTGATTTGCTCATAAAGTGGCTGGGACCAGAGTCCGCAGATCGCGTTAAGAGACTAAGAACAGTACACGTTGACCACCCAGATGCAGGACTTGTTGCTGCATGGGCAAGACTCGAGCAAACCTACGGTAGTTCTGAAGCCATAGAAAGTGCTCTATTCAAGAGACTGCAAACCTTCCCAAAATTAGGAAACAAAGACTATCGCAAGCTCCAAGATCTAAGTGACCTCCTCATGGAACTAGAGTTGGCAAAGACAGACCCACGTCTACCTGGACTAAGCTTCCTGGACACCGCTCATGGTGTCAACCCAGTGGTATCTAAATTGCCATACAGCTTACAAGAGAAGTGGGCACAACAAGGATCAAGGTACAAAAGAGACAATAACGTATCCTTTCCTCCATTCTCATTCCTTTGCAGGTTCATTAGCGATCAAGCCTGGATGAGAAACGATCCCAGCTTCAGCTTCAGTGAAACCACCTTGCCTGCTGTATCATCAACAAGGTATGATAATGTGCTAACTAAACGAAGAGACTTTAATAGAGCAATATCTGTCAAGAGAACAGACATCTCACCCACCATTAGTACACCTAGCGATAGAGGTGTTGCTGATGATAAAGATAAAGACCCTAATCGTCAGTGTCCAATTCACAAGAAGCCTCACCCCCTTAAGAAATGTCGTGGGCTTAGGGCAAAGACTTTACATGAGCGCAGGGAGATTCTCCAGAAACTTGGAATATGCTTCAAGTGCTGTGCTTCATATACCCATCTCGCTAAAGACTGTAAGGCTGTTCAAGTGTACAGAATGTGGTAGCGACAGACATGTTACAGTTATGCATCCTGGTCCACTCCCTGACAACCCACAGCAGCTACCTACCTCCATCCCTACCTCAAATCATGGCGGGGAGCAACGAGGCCCTGTTCCACCGAAGGATAATGTTTCTTCTTCATGCACACAAGTCTGTGGAGAGGGTTTGGATCACAAATGCTGCGCCAAGGTTTGCCTAGTGAACATATACCCAAAGGACTATCCAGAGAAGGCCGTCAGGATGTATGCCATAATAGATGAACAGAGCAACAGATCCCTGGTGAAGCCCAAATTCTTTGATGTTTTCGGCATAGAGGGTCACGCCACACCGTATACTCTCAGAACCTGTTCTGGTCGTATAGAGACTTTTGGCAGAAGAGTCGACGGGTTCATGGTCTCTCATATCAAGGAGGGGGAGGGCATACTCCTACCAACCTTAGTCGAGTGTGACCAGATACCAGATGAAAGGGAGGAAATTCCCACTCCAGAAGCTGCATATCACCATCCTCACTTAAGACACCTGGTTAATGAGATTCCTGCAATAGACATGAGTGCTGAAATTTTGATCCTACTAGGAAGAGACATTCTTAGAGTGCATAAAGTACGCGAACAATGTGATGGGCCAGATGACGCTCCTTACGCACAAAGACTTGACCTAGGCTGGGTAATAGTGGGCGATGTATGCTTGAACAGGACTTGTGTGTCATCAGAGATCCACTCCTTCAAAACTTACGTGTTGGGAAACGGACGTGCATCCCACTTCAAGCGATGCCCTCACCATTATGAAGTGAAGGAGAAGCCTCTTGACATCCTCCAAGTAAGACAGGTTACTCTTGACGACAACCTAGGTACTGCAGTGTTTAGTACTACAAGTGATGACGACAAAATAGCCTTGTCCGTTGAAGACAGAGAGTTCATCAAAATAATGGACAAGGAATTCTTCCAGGATGAGTCTAACAGCTGGGTTGCGCCACTGCCTCTTCGTGCTGCAAGGGCCAAACTCCCAACCAATCGTGAACAGGCTCTATCCAGGTTTAACTCATTGCAACGTACCCTAAAGAACAGGCCAGAAATGAAGGAACATTTCATCGCCTTTATGAAAAGGATCTTTGACAATGATCATGCCGAGCCAGCGCCACCACTTCAAGAACAAGATGAGTGCTGGTATCTACCTTTCTTCGGAGTGTACCACCCACGTAAGCCTAAACAAATCAGGGTAGTATTTGATTCCAGCGCTAAGTATCAAGGCATATCCCTGAATGATGTTCTTCTCACGGGTCCTAACCTAACCAACAACCTTGTAGGTGTACTTATGAGGTTTAGAAGAGAGCCAGTTGCAATAACTGCCGACATTGAGCAAATGTTTCATTGCTTCATTGTACGTGAAGACCATAGAAATTTCCTAAGGTTTGTGTGGCACCGTAACAACAACATGGACGATGAGATTATGGAATATCGCATGAAGGTACATGTTTTTGGAAATAGCCCCTCACCCGCTGTTGCAACATACGGTTTACAAAGGACTGCTCTTAGTGGAGAGAAAGAGTATGGAACAGACGCTCGACACTTCATTGAGAGAGACTTTTATGTTGATGATGGACTTAAATCTTTACCTACAGAGGAAGAAGCTATAGATCTGCTTCAAAGAACACAAGGTATGCTATCTGAGGCTAACCTCAGGCTACACAAGATTGCTTCAAATAGTGTTGCTGTTATGAAAGCCTTTCAACCTGGTGACCATGCGCCAGGTTTTAAAGACCTAAACCTGGGGATGGACATGCCACCTGTACAGAGAAGTCTAGGCCTACGGTGGGACTTATTAAAGGACACCTTCGGTTTTCAAGTCAGCTCTACAGACAAGCCATTCACTAAGCGTGGTGTGCTATCAGTGGTGAACAGTCTATACGATCCACTGGGATTTGTGGCTCCCATCACCATACAAGGGAAATCCTTGCTTAGACAGTTCTCAGAGACGATTAAAGATTGGGACGCTCCGCTGCCAACAGACAAGCTTTCAAAGTGGGAGTCCTGGAGAAAATCTCTACATGCCTTAAATGAAATCTGTATACCGCGCTGCTACACTTTAACTTCCCTCGCTACAAGTCAGAGAAGGGAGCTGCATATCTTCTCGGATGCATCTACTGAGGCCATAGCAGCTGTTGCCTACCTCAAGGTAAGAGACTCCTCCAATCAAACTCACATAGGGTTTCTCTTTGGGAAGGCTAAGTTAGCACCTAAACCTGAGCACACAATTCCTAGGCTTGAACTTTGTGGGACTGTATTGGCTGTAGAAATTGCTGATTTCATAATGCGTGAGCTAGACATTCAGATAGATGACACCAAATTCTACACAGACAGCAAAGTTGTCCTGGGCTACATATACAACCAGACTAAACGTTTCTATGTGTATGTCAGTAACCGTGTAGAAAGAATCAGGAAATCATCTAGGCCTGAACAATGGCATTATGTCCCATCTGAAATTAATCCTGCAGATCATGCCACCAGGCCAGTGTCTGCAATTGCCTTTGCTAATTCTTCTTGGATAACAGGTCCTGAATTCCTGCTGGATGATCCAGACGAGACCACAACTGATGTCTTCAGTCTTCTAGAACCTGACAAAGATCCAGAGATTCGTCCAGAAGTTAAAACCCTCATCACCCATACTAAGCAAGGACTTGGCTTGGGCTGCCATCGCTTTGAACGTTTTTCTAAGTGGACAAGACTTGTACGCACCATGGCAAGGTTAGTTCACATTGCACGCTGCTTCCACACAAAGCCCACTGATATCCAATGTCAAGGTTGGCACATGTGTCAAAAGCTTCTTTCTGCAAACAACATTGCTGAAGGTGAAATGATCTTAATGCGCATTGTACAGCGGGAAGTCTTTGGCTCAGAAATCAAATGTATCCTTGACAAGAGGGACATTCCAAAAAATAGTCCCATTGCTAATCTGAACCCATTCATTGATAATGATGGCATGTTAAGAGTTGGTGGACGCTTGAACAAGGCCGAGCTAGGAGGACAAGAGCGAAATCCTCTCATCATACCTGCTCGCCACCACATTACCACTCTCCTTATACGGCACTACCATGAAGGGGTTAAGCACCAAGGTAGACACTTCACAGAGGGTGCCATAAGAGCTGCAGGCCTTTGGATTATAGGAGCAAAGAGACAAATTGCATCCACACTGCACAACTGTGTTCACTGCCGTAAACTAAGAGGTAAACATCAGCTACAGCAAATGTCAGATTTGCCAACTGACCGGTTGAGTACTGACCCGCCGTTCACTCATGTCGGTCTAGATGTCTTTGGACCATGGACAGTAACAGCTCGTAGAACTCGAGGTGGCCAAGCAAACAGCAAAAGATGGGCAGTGCTGTTCACTTGCATGAGTGTGCGTGCAGTACACATTGAAGTGATAGAGTCTATGGATGCCTCAAGCTTCATCAATGCCTTTAGACGATTTCTTGCAATCAGAGGACCAGTCAAAACACTAAGGTCCGACTGTGGAACTAATTTCGTTGGTGCCTGTCGAGAGTTACAGCTCAACTCTAGGCCAATCCAAGACCTTTTAGCTGAAAAGGGGTGTACATGGATATTCAATCCTCCTCACTCTTCCCACATGGGCGGCTCTTGGGAGAGAATGATAGGCATCACACGTAAAATACTGGACTCTATGCTTATGGATTTGAATTCCGCAGGACTTACCCACGAGGTTCTAACAACCTTCCTAGCAGAAGCATCTGCCATAATCAACTCCAGACCACTTGTTCCAGTGTCTACAGACCCAGAGAACCCAACCATCCTTACTCCAGCTACTCTGCTTACCCAGAAGCTTGGGACTGTTCCTGTTCCACCTGGAAACTTTAAATCAGGAAATCTGTGCTATGATCAGTGGAAGCGAGTACAACACCTCGCCAACTGCTTCTGGAATCGTTGGAAGATGGAGTATCTTTCTACTTTGCAAGGTCGCAGAAAATGGCAACGTATGAACCCTAATATACAAGTTGGAGATTTCGTTCTGCTCAAGGACCAACAAGCTGAGCGGATTGAATGGCCTGTGGGACTTATTATAAAGAGCGTTCTAGTGATGATGGTAAGGTCCGCAAAGTGGAAGTGAAGGTTGCAAGACAAGGGACTGTAAAGACCTTCATCAGACCTATCACGGAACTTATTGTGCTCTTGCCTTTTGGAGAATGAACTTTCTTGCATAGACTGCTGGATCTTGCCTACTACTTCAAGAAAAGAAGTTACACTTGAAGTCTTGCATTATAGTTGTTGCATTTTTGCATGTTCTCTTTATGTTTTTCAGGTATTCAAGATTTCAAGCAAATTCACTGTTATTCATTTGCATTGCATAACTACCGTTATGGTTTAAATAGTGACATTTTTCAATGCCAGACGGGGAGTGTGCTGTTACACAGTTAATATTTTATAATTATGTATGGTATCTATATAGTTAATTCCTGTATTGCTGTTCTATGGACATTTCTATAGTCAGTTATGCTGCCACCTTTGGTCGTTTTTATGTATTGCACTTGTATGTATGTCAGAGGTCAGAGCTATGACTCATCTAAACCACTCCCATCTTCTCCAGGGAGCATTTCCTGGTTCATTGCTCATTGCCTTTCTGCCTTATGAGGCACACATGTGTATTCTCCATGCTACTCTGATCAAAGCATCATCTTTTGACTGCCGCATGATACTGAAATCCATTCATTTTGCTGTATCCCACTGTTGTGATGGACTGAATAAATCGGCTTTGTGGATGAACACAGTATTTGGTGAGTTCAGCTATCTGATAAGGATCGTCCGCAGCGTTTCTCTAACTTACACGGGTTGGCACTGCTCTTACAAGGGAAAGAATCGCTATCACAACCTTCTGAGTCAGAATAATAGAGAAGATTATATATCTCAGCTGGAAACGAGGGACAGGAAGGGGGATGTGGTAATATGTGTAACTGCTGGAATGGCCGGACGTCTGCTGTTATGGCAACCTGTAATGTAAATATATTGCAGTGAAGAGAACAAGGTACATGCTTCAGGCTTCTGAAAAACAAGTAAACATAAGCAAAAAGTAACCAGCTCACCCTCAGACCTAAAAAGCCTGGACCTCAGGATCTCCTGAAAAAACTCCCCACATTCGTTTCCAGTTGCAATGTCCAGCTTGAAAAAGGTTTAAAACTTAGCTTTTACTTCATAGCTTAAAACAAGGGTAATTCAAATTGTAACCACACAGCCATCAAAAATCCTTGCAAATCAGAAAGTGTTCCCCTCCACCGTCTGGACCAGGTAACGTGTTTCAGACCTTAGTCATACAATTTGCCCAAGAAATAGATACCCATTTATACTTGATAAGAGGGACTCATCTAACACGAGCAGGTTGCTGCATGCTGAGAAGGGCGGGGGGCCGAGACGGCCCTGTGACGTCACCCCGCCCCTGTAGCTGATTGGTGGAGCCCTCCACCTATCCTGTACTCCATCCCCCATACCTCCATTAAGAGGAGAGTGTCTATTGGTTGTAATCAGGCCAATGGTGCATCCTCTACATGCTGTGTGTGCTGATATGGCAACTCCTAATGTGTCTGCCCGTAGCCATAGCTACGGTTGCAGGAAGCTAACCTCATAGTTCCCATCAGAAATGTTAATAGTTCGGCATTTGTTATATATCTAGAATGAAAGGCTCCCACGGCCACATCCAAGACTCTATCCTGGACGCCTGTGTAATTAATTTATGATTATTATGTTATCCTATAGGTAAATTGCAGCGAAACTTGCTTCCCATTGCCCCCTAGCGGTCAGATTACAAAAATGCATATATTGGCTAAAGGCATATGTATAAAAATGATCAATAATTAGCGACATGGCTCTTACGGGAATAACCATTACAGAGCTATAATGAAACCATGAGCTATTGTCCTCCTGGTCCCTAAATGCCATTAAAATGTATTTTACATATTGGAGCCATGAAACAGTTATGCTTATTGACGCAAATAATATTTAAATTATTAAAACGTATGAGATACTCACATTGTGCAGTAAACAACTAACACAACGTGTTATTCATAACTATTAAAGTGACGCTGTCTAAATGTGCAAAAAAATTGTCCGACGCGCAATTTAAAGTGACACTGCAGTTAATAAATAAAGATTGTCCGATGCGCAATTCAAGATAACAATGCATAAGGTATCACCGCTCATTGGATAGTACCGGGTAAAAAGGTTATTTAATAACTATTCAAGTGACGCTGCAATTAATGTGCAAAAGTTTAAACCAACATGCAATTTAAAGTGACACTGCAGTTAATGTGCAAAGGTTGTCCAACGCGCAATATAAAGTGACAATGCATAAAATATCACAGCTTGTTGGATAGTACCGGGTAAGTAAGGGGGGAGAGAAAGAATAAAAGGAAAATGGAACTCTTAAAATGGGCAAAAACGTCCTATCATCTAGCTATTGTTTAAAACATAAGAGGAAATCTCATAAAAACAATATACAGAATGGTGGAACAACATATCTTCTCCTCTCAGTGGAGGTATGGGGGATGGAGTACAGGATAGGTGGAGGGCTCCACCAATCAGCTACAGGGATAGGGTGATGTCACGGGGCTGTCACGGCCCCCGCCCGGCTCGGCGTGCAGCAACCTGCTCGTGTTGGGTGAGTCCTTCTTATCAAGTATAAATGAGTGTCTATTTCTTGGGCAAATTGTATGATTAAGGGCTGGTGACAGCCTGAAACGCGTTACCTGGTCCAGATGGTGGAGGGGAGCACTTTCTGATTTGCAAGACGTTTTGATTGCTTCTGAAAAACAAGAGCTTTGTGTCACATACCTGGTTGGGGTTCGGCCAATGTAGACACAGAATACTGCTAGCAGTACTGCAGCTTCCGTTGGAAGTTGTTACAGGGGCAACACGGCAGAGGGGAAGGCCAGAGGGTCAGGTAATGATGAATTGCAATTCAGGTGAGCTGAACTAGAACTCAGGACCTAGAAGACATGTATGTGCTGTATGTTTGATATACAGAGGAGTAGCCTGCAGACGTTGTTGGTGCTGGTGGCTGGCTTCTTACTGGCCAAGTCTATGGCTCATCTCTCGCTCCATAGTGTCATCCCAAGCCCCCAGGGGCACCATTATGCCTCAGGCTGGATAACTGATGCTGCGCATTCCACTGGGAATTTTCCAGGTCTTCTTGATGGCCAGTTCATCTCCATGGATCTGCAGAGGTCTCCTGCATATTTCGCATTCTGGGTGCTAGTTGGTTGGTTGAGCAAAACTGAAAATGTAACCTTCTGTTCCGGGTCATTGGCTTTCCCTCCAGAAACTGATACCCAGACTGATAACCAGAACAATATCTTTGCAGTGAACTCGTCAGCTTTCCAGTGTTTCAGTGGTCAGGATCCACATTTTTTTTTCTCTCTTTCCCTTGTGAATGTCCAACAGCTAATGTCTGGTTTGTGTCACGTACCTGGTTGAGGATCAGCTGATGTAGACACAGACCTGCGGCTTCCCCTGGAAGTGATTACAGGGGAAACGCAGCAGAAGGGAAGGCCAGAGTGTCAGGTAATGAATTGCAAATTCAGGCAAGCTGAACTGGAACTTAAGAGCTGGAAGGCAAGATTGGCTTAACCCTTGCTGAGCTGGGAGGAGTGCAGCAGGTAATGTCTGCAGTACTACACTACAAGGCAGCTTCAGAGTGGGGAGTCTGCCAGCAAGTCTGGTTTTCACCAGAGCTCCGTGCAAGAGTAGATGGATTGCACGGCAGTCAGGGCCAAGTCCAGGATGGAGTTTGTGCAGGAACAGAGCTGAGAAATCTAGGTAGGTGCAGAAACAGAGCTCAGCAGAGCTAGGCGTTCAGGCGCCTGCAGTAGCAGAGCTGGGCGTTCAGGCACCTGCAGTAGCAGAGCTGGGCGTTCAGGCGCCTGCAGTAGCAGAGCTGGGCGTTCAGGCGCCTGCAGTAGCAGAGCTGGGCGTTCAGGCGCCTGCAGTAGCAGAGCTGGGCGTTCAGGCGCCTGCAGTAGCAGAGCTGGGCGTTCAGGCGCCTGGAGTAGCAGAGCTGGGCGTTCAGGCGCCTGGAGTAGCAGAGCTGGGCGTTCAGGCGCCTGGAGTAGCAGAGCTGGGCGTTCAGGCGCCTGGAGTAGCAGAGCTGGGCGTTCAGGCGCCTGGAGTAGCAGAGCTGGGCGTTCAGGCGCCTGGAGTAGCAGAGCTGGGCGTTCAGGCGCCTGCAGTAGCAGAGCTGGGCGTTCAGGCGCCTGCAGTAGCAGAGCTGGGCGTTCAGGCGCCTGCAGTAGCAGAGCTGGGCGTTCAGGCGCCTGCAGTAGCAGAGCTGGGCGTTCAGGCGCCTGCAGTAGCAGAGCTGGGCGTTCAGGCGCCTGCAGTAGCAGAGCTGGGCGTTCAGGCGCCTGCAGTAGCAGAGCTGGGCGTTCAGGCGCCTGCAGTAGCAGAGCTGGGCGTTCAGGCGCCTGCAGTAGCAGAGCTGGGCGTTCAGGCGCCTGCAGTAGCAGAGCTGGGCGTTCAGGCGCCTGCAGTAGCAGAGCTGGGCGTTCAGGCGCCTGCAGTAGCAGAGCTGGGCGTTCAGGCGCCTGCAGTAGCAGAGCTGGGCGTTCAGGCGCCTGCAGTAGCAGAGCTGGGCGTTCAGGCTTCAGGTGCATGCAGGAACAAGGCCGTAGTATGGAGATGAAGATCTGCACGTATCTTCCCAGTGCCTCAGGCCTCCTTTTTTAGACCACTAGCATCAGGAAGTGCCCGTTGCACATGCTCAGTATAGCAAATGCGCGCAAGACCAGATCAGTGACAGTTTGCCAACTTTAGCTCTAGTGATGCAGTCCTTGTTTCTAAGCAAAGCATTGCCCTGCATCAGCCATTTTTGCCCTAATTTGATTGGACCTCACAGAATCAATAGGGTCACCTGTGTAAAAGTGTATGACAAGCAACCAGGGGTGCTCCAAGTTGGCAGGCACATGCTCTGTTGAGTCTGCTGCGTGTGTCCGAATTGGTTGTGATTGATCATTTGGTTGAATATATACAAGACGCTTGACACAGAAAAACTCGGGCTGCTCTCAGTAAATGAATAAAGGGGGGTGGGAGCAGCTCAATCACTATTATTTATACAAAATTATTATTATTATTCAGGGCCTGGGAACTAATTTACCGCCCAGTTTAACCCTCTCATCATCTAAATATCAAGCAACAGACATGTCTAGCTATGTGGAAAGACAGAGATTTGGATGCATATATCTGCAGATACATGTGGAAGCCACACTGCCCCGACAAGGCACTCTGTGTTTAGTGTGGTCCCTACTCTTAATTTTGAGTCCCCAACATTGGGACATGCAATGCAGACAAATATTTGAGAGCTACTCACCTGGGAAGCTGCCAGCCTCCCTTAAGAACACTTCACAAGGAGAGATCCATATTGACTGAATTCCTCCCTGCTCTCAGTAAAGGTCTTGGGTCTGATTGCATAATGGTTATATAACCGTTACAAAACGTTGAAAAAAAACAAGAATTACACGTTTTCCAGCTTTTCACATTCATTTGTCACGTATCTGAACAAACTGCACACGTTTCCTGTAAATGGTCTCCCAGAGCCCCTTTTGCCGTAATTATTAACCCAGACTTCCACTTCCAGTTTGCACATTATAATTGTTCTAGCATCACCTGACTATTTCCTCCTCAATACCATGAAACGGGGCCGTGTTTGCCAAGCTCGTGTCTCACTTTTGGAAGCTTTTGAGGGTCTAATTAAAGTGGAATGAAACCCACCAAAACGACAGGCCCTCAAAAGAATAAACATGAAATTAGGCTTACCTTTAGACGACCCTCGCAGCCTTATGTCCCTCGCAGCGCCCGATTTCTTCAAAAATTGCGTCCAGAAGTCCCGCCCTCCACCTCTTAGACTTTGCTTGATTGGTGCCTCCTCTTCTTAGACGTGAATTCCTTGTATTCTTCTAGCCTCTGCGATCATGTGCTTTCTTGTCCGTGACGTCATCGGGGTGGGCGTGGCCTTCTCCGTCCTGGCGTCTTCTCTCAATTCATTTCTCGGGAGCGTGCACAGTTCTCCTGCTCTTCTGTCTTCATTGGGAGAAAGGAAAAAAAATCCACGCATGCGCAGTAGCGCCGCCTATGGTACAGGAAAGCGCCGCTCGCTCCTGATGTCAGCGGCGCTTCCTATACCAACTGCACATGCGCGAGATTTCTCTGAGGAAGAGGTCAAAGGACCACTTCCTCAGAGACTAAAATCCAAGATGGCAGCGGAAGAAGAAAAAGGACGTGACTCTGCGCAGGTTCATTATATTGTTTTAAAGAGATCAGAGCATAACATAAAGAATGTTCTTTTTTTCTAAATGAGATATAAAAAGAATATATAATATACTTATATACAGAAAGGTAAGCTTGACAAAGGTTAAAATACAAGAAAACTTCCCCACAGTCATAAATAGCTTAAACCTTAGTGGGATACATATGACATCACCACAGAAACAACCATTGTCTGAGATTCATCTGCCAGGAGCATACAGGGCGCTTGTGGGAAAACAGCACTATGTCCCTGACACAGGTAGCACAGCTCCTTCATTCACACACTAATATAGCATCACCACTCAGTTATCATCACATTTCCTATGGGAACTTGAATTGGAATGGTGCCTCCTTCTGGCACACACAAGGCAGGTTCTTAGCCTTTACTTCACCATGAAACAGAGCAGGCTTCTATCGCCATCTGTCTAAGCATCACCCGGAGTAATCTTCCAGAGGTATGGTGAAAGGCAGAGACTACTTGTGGGAGACCACACTGTGTTAACACACAGGTCTCAAAACACAGGTCTCAAAACACAGGTTAGTAATTCCTATCTTTCATAGCACTCTGGATCCCTTTTTAAGGAGGCAAGCCAGCGAAATTTGCTAATTAGTTAGCCAATAATCAAGCAGGGATCGGCCATTTTCCATACTTGATCCAAGACACAAGATATATACGGCAGAAAAGTAGTCCTCAAGATTTCATTAAGCAAA
Source organism: Gastrophryne carolinensis (assembly GCA_027917425.1). Lineage (NCBI taxonomy): Eukaryota > Metazoa > Chordata > Amphibia > Anura > Microhylidae > Gastrophryne > Gastrophryne carolinensis. The sequence goes on along the minus strand of CM051241.1, from coordinate 151,039,828 downwards.
ATTCAACATGGTATAACAAAAGATCCACATCTGCCCCTTATTTTAATGACAGGTCTTTGTTTCTCAATCATATAAATCAAGTCAGCAAATTAAAGTTTATACCATGTTATTTTTCAATAAAATATATACATTTAAATCTCAAAATTCTGTAGTCTGTTCACTCCCTGGCCACCTCCTGTCGCCTTCAACTTAAAAACATCTCACGCATCCGTCTTTTCCTCTCACCTGACCCCACTAAAATGTTAGTGCATGCCTTGGTCATATCCCGACTGGATTACTGCAGCGTCCTTCTTTGTGGCTTACCAACTAACAGACTGGCACCCCTCCAATCTATTCTGAACTCTGCTGCTCACCTCATCCATCTCTCCTCTCGCTCCCCCAGTTCTGCGCCTCTCTGCCAATCCCTACACTGGCTGCCAATCCCACAGCGAATCCTGTTTAAAACTCTAACTCTCGCCTACAAAGCTCTCTCCAACCAGGCCCCTCCCTACATCTCATCTCTAATTCAACAATATCAACCTAGACGCAGTCTCCGCTCTGCTGCCGACCTTCTCCTGTCCTCCACCCTGGTCACCTCCTCTCACACCCGCCTCCAGGACTTCTCCAATCTTCTGGAATGCCCTCCCCCACCCAATCCGCCACTCCATTACACTCAAAACCTTCAAAGGCGCCCTCAAAACTCACTTATTCAGACAAGCATATAATCTGGCTTAACCAATCTTCTTAAGGGCATATGCCACCAAGCTCAATACTGACTGTGATCCTTCCCCCTCGTCTTCACCCCTCTTCCTTTAGACTGTAAGCTCGCAAGGGCAGGGCTCTCTCCCCTATTGTATCTTGTACTCAGAATATCCACTGTCAAATCTGTAAAACTGCATTTGAAATAGTATATGTACCATTTGTTTCTACCCTGTCTGTGATTACTACTTTGTAAAGTGCTACGGAAGATGATGGCGCTATATAAATAAACAATAATAATAATAGTATACCAGTATTGTAATGCCCAGCTGACCACCAGCCTTCATTCAGATGCCAACCCCCAATCTAACACCGCCGTCTTCACCTATAGTCAAGCCCCCGTTCGCCGGGAGACATTACACACCTGCCCGAATGCGGTTGCCCACAGGACTTAAAGGAGCAAAGGATGACACCTGAGGCCTCAAAGGTCAATGTACAACAGGGCAAAACTGTAACAATACCCAGGGGAAGTCAGAGATAGCCAGGTCTGCAACAGATTATCAGTCCTACCAGTGTCTTGTCAGAAGGAATAAACAAAGCCGAAGTCCAGGGAAAGCCAAAGGTCAAAGCTGTAAATCAGAGAGTTGCAGTAACCAAAGGATCAGGCAAAAGCGTAGTTGGGATGCAGAGCAAACTAATCAGGTCAGCAGGAAATAAGCAGAGTAACACACCACAAGTTAGACACTATCACAGACAGTGTGTGAGGCAGTGTGTGCTGAAGCCTGGACAGCTTTATGTGACCACTTACCAATAGGAGTTTGGAAGGCCGCACAGCAGTGGCTTAATTGACCACTACTTCTAGTAAGCCAGACAGAACCTCTGAGTTAACCCTTAACTGGACCTTAAGCTTTGCTGACCACAGCAAGCAGTAATACGTCGCCGCAAGGCATGAGGCACGTGCCCCTAAGCGTATCAGTCTGTATTTCTACAATGATGTTTGGATGCTGTGAAAAGTGCAGACAGGTAAACACTTGAATCTGACAAGTATATTCTTATGTGAAACCTACATCGACCCATTATATAAAGTGTGTCATTAGTATAAATATAGAAATTCTGATATATTCTTTATCACCTGCAAGTCTTAGCTCATCTTACTGATCAGTTACAATATTCACCAGCCCTACATGGTCTAATATTTGTTCGAAGAAATGTGGTGGTGGGTGGGGGAAGTCACCCTGTCTCACAATGAAGAATGCATTGCGAAGTTGCAGCATAAACCTCTTCAATGCTGATCCTAAACATTTTCTGTGCAAGTGTCTTTTGCCCCCCTGGTTTATGTCTAGCTTGTGAAATAGAACCTTCCATCTTTCCTTCTATTTTCTATATATCTACAGGTAGAAGATCCAGCCAGAATAACTTAGCCAAACATGCTGGTATTTCTTCAGATACTAAAAGAGAGGAGGTTAACATCACAGCAATGTCTACAGAAGACCCAGCGACCTCAAACTCCCATGTGCACACTGCACGTCTCTTGTCTCGCCCCTCTACACAGAAGGGTTATATAGCGCATCGTATAAAGAAGCTTAATTCATGTTCCAAATGTGGGAAATGTTTTCCTCGGAAATCAAACCTTATCAGACATGAAAGAGTTCATACAGGAGAGAAGCCATATTCCTGTTCTGTGTGTGGGAAATGTTTTCCAGAGAAGGTAAAGCTAACCGCACATGAAAGAGTTCATACTGGGGAGAAGCCTTATTCATGTTCAGAATGTGGGAAATGTTTTTCACTTCAAATGTACCTTACACAACATGAAATAGTTCATACAGGGGAGAAGCCGTATTCATGTTCAGAATGTGGGAAATGTTTTAGCCATAAACAGGCCCTTACCATACATGGAAGAGTTCATACAGGAGAGAAGCCATATTCATGTTCTGAATGTGAGAAATGTTTTTCTCGGAAATCGCACCTTATCAGACATGAAAGAGTCCATACAGGAGAGAAGCCACATTCGTGTTCTGAATGTGGGAAAAGTTTCTCTCAGAAATCAGTCCTTATCAGACATGAAAGAGTTCATACAGGGGAGAAGCCGTATTTTTGTTCCGAATGTGGTAAATGGTTTTCTTTACAAATGCACCTTATGATACATAAACGAGTGCATACAGGGGAGAAGCCATATTCCTGCTCTGAATGTGGGAAATGTTTTTCTCTGAAATCAGGTCTTAGCAGACATGGAAGAGTTCATACAGGAGAAAAGCCACATTCATGTTCTGAATGCGGGAAATGCTTTTCTTTACAAATGCACCTTACCATACATAAAAGAGTGCATACAGGGGAGAAGCCATATCCCTGCCCTGAATGTGGGAAATGTTTTTACCAGAAACCAGACCTTATTGTACACAAAAGAGTCCATACAGGAGAGAAGCCATTTTTATGTTCTGAATGTGGGAAATGTTTTTCCCGGAAATCAAATCTTAACATTCATAAAAGAGTTCATAAAGGAGAGAAGCCATAATGCTGTTCTGCATGTGGGAAATGTTTTAGCCATGAACCAGACCTTATTAAACATGAAAGAGTTCATACAGAAGAGAAGCCGTATTCATGTTCCAAATGTGGAAAAAGTTTTTCTCATAAAGCACTCTATCCCACATGAAAGAGTTCATACAGGGGAGAAGCCATATTCCTGTTCTGAATGTGGGAAAGGGTTTTACCAGAATCCAGACCTTATTACACATGAAAGAGTTCATACTGGGGAGAAAGCATTTTCGTGTTCTGAATGTGGTAAATGTTCTTCTCGGAAATCAAATCTTAACATTCATAAAAGAGTTCATACAAGGGAGAAGCCATATTACTGTTCTGAATGCGGAGAAAGTTATTCTGTGAAACCAGACCTTCTCCAACATGCAAAAGTTCATTCAGGTGAGATTTAATCACGTTCTGAATGTGGTAAACATACTTGCAGTAACCATTTCACATAGATCATTAATTCTTTGACAGATTATTAACCAGGTTTGGGTTTTTATATGGGGTTTTATTTTTATTATGTTAAATGTAAACTCACGTACAATGGTCAGAATGGGTGATGGTCCATGCGTGTGGAGCATCTCGACTGTAGCCCCCATACTGCTTACCTGTGCTACTCTTCCAATGTCAACCCTGTCTTTCAATTTACTGCCAGTGGTGACAAGATCCAGGTTTACTTTGGTGGCCAGGATAGCCAATCGCAGGGATTTTGTCAGGCCAGATTCTGTATGCTTTGATTTTATTATTCTAATGAAAATCTGAATCATATATTTTATGAACATGCATGTATATTTTGTAGATTCTTTGATGTATTATAAAAAATTAGAACAAAGTGAAAGTAACATTTTATTTACCCCCTACCCAACACAATATACCTTTTGTGCTATTACACCAGCACTGGAGTCTGCTGACGGGCCTGGCATTTGCTGAAGCCTCCCATAATTGGGGACAGACTGGGCTGCAGGCACTGCCGGGGTCCTTCAACCGTCACCAGTGTAGGCATGGAAGAAGCATAGACGAAGCTAGAGATCAGAAACTGAAGCAGGTAGTCAGACAAAGCTGGAGATCAGGAACAAAGTAAGTAAATAATAAACACAGAGCATAAGTATAAATTACAACCTTTAGATCAATTAGATCATGAAGTAATCAAAAAATAAAAGTCCAAAACATTACAAAAATTGGATGAAAAAAAGGTGAAAAAGGAATGGGTATCCCACGGTGCATGCACTTCACATGTATGTGTGCGAATATATCCACCACCAAACGTGCAAACTCTTACCGACTTCAATGAAAAATAGGAAGCCTTCAATTAATGCTGTGCAATATTATTGCCACCAATCGACTTCAATGTGGATAGTGTACTCAAACGGTAATCAAACTATATATAAACTCCCCGTCAGCAAACGCTTCCAGAAGGTGTATACACAAAGGCACCAATTCCAAGAGACTCCAGTCTCAGTAATTAGATGTAACTCAGATGGTATCAATTCATTAATGTAAAGAACAGAGAAAACTAATATAGTGTAATTCTGCAAAACTTTGACACTTTGGTGGATATATTCGCACACATACATGTGAAGTGCATGCACCGTGGGATACCCATTCCTTTTTCACCTTTTTTTCATCCAATTTTTGTAATGTTTTGGACTTTTATTTTTTGATTACTTTATGATCTAATTGATCTAAAGGTTGTAATTTATACTTATGCTCTGTGTTTATTATTTACTGATTGTTTTGGGTCTATCTGGAGATAAGGACTTTATCACGTTGAGCAATTTTTTCCTGTATTATTTAGGGCACATTTTCTTTAGCGCGGTTCTGGGTCTTTGGTTTAACCACTGACATTATTTATTTAGGAACAAAGTAAGGTAATCCAATATAGCACAGGAATCAAACAGAAACGAACAAGCATGCCTAGGATTGCAGTTACAACCACTGGCCTGCCGTTGCACGTGTGTAGGAATGGATGTATGTGGATTGTAAGAAGGTTCCAGAGGAATAAAATGTTTATGACCTCAATTATTAATGAATTATTATTAAATCATTAATATTATTGATGTATATAGGTAACTTGGGATGAACGTGGAAGCTGTGGATGTGTACCTGCCATTTATTATGATACTGATGTGGACCTGGCTGGCTGATGTGGACCTGGCTGATTCAAGGGAAATCATACACATACAAATATAATACTTCAGTGAATTGTATCAATATTCATCATATACATATGCAGACTCAAGTAATGTTTGAGTATGTCTGAGTTCTATCTCAGTAATTACTTGATGAGGACTTTAATTTAATTGAAACCATATGTTTTGTGTCTAGGCTAAGAAGATAGTGTTACATGACTGCTTCTTTGTAACAGGAAGAGTTGGGGGAGGGAAAAAAGGTTTGACCAGAGGCAAAACATTTAAGGAGAAAAGACGGGTTTGCATCTCTCTTTGCTTGGCTCTCTGAACTTACAGCATGGAGGAGACATGAAGGCCCAATAGTCCTTGTTAAAGTTAAAAACAAGGAAACAAACATATTACATGGATCTAGCAGTTGTAGGTAACAGAGTCCACTGTGAACCCCCCCCCCGCTAGGAATAACATGGGAAGCACAACAGCAAGAAAAGCTGGAGGGTCAGGCGGCTAAATTACCCGACCTTACTTTGCCAAGGAGATGTGTGAGCTCAGACATTTAGCCTGTTAGAGTAAAATCTTGTTCCCGATTAATATTAGGAAAGGCTGGGTGATGAAAATGTCACAGCTGTATAAATCCCCAGAATAGAGCAGCCACGGCTTTTTCCAAGCAACAAATGTAAATGGTCAGGACCCACAAAGCAGGAGAAGGCTATAAGAAGATAAAAAAAAGTTTTCAAGCTGCCATTTCCTTAGGTGGAAATGTAATTAAGCAATTGTCGTTACCAGAAATGATGTAGAGCAATTGAAAGTCAGAAAGATCTAAAAAAATTATCAAAGACAGCTGCTCGAAGGATTGCTAGAAAGGCAAATAAGAAGCCCCGCTTGAGTCCTTCAGGATTTATGCGACTCAGGAGGTGTGGTCCATTGTTCTGCTCAGCGACACCAACATAAGGATGGCCTTCATGGAAGAGTTATTAGAACAAAACTTCTCCTGCGTCCTCAATACTAAGTTCATCAAAAAATGATGGTGCCAGCAACCACCTCAGTAGTTCCAAAAAGCAGCACCCCCTCCACCACAATTAATAGATTCAACCAAATCTCATTAATTCATATTTTTTAATGTTATCCATTAAAAATCACATAAAGACACACAAGTTTAAAAACATATACATCACAAACAATCCATTTTTAGGGGTATCTCAAGCGGATCCATAGTGCATACAACAAACCCAAAGTTCATAAAAAATGTCAGAAATTAAAGCACAATTCATTCAACTATAAAGTGCAAAAATGTGCCAATATCTATACAAAAATCTATAAACATGCCTATATTGTTCCCACACTAAACATCAAAACTAATGTGGCAAGATGAGCAAGATGCTAAAATGTGCAAAACCGCAACAAATAAATGATGAATCAGAACTTTGCTTCATTTTGGGCACTGTGGACTAATGAGCTTAAGACATACATTTTTGGCTACAATGACTAAAGGTATAAATGCAGAGCAATGCCAACCATTAAAGTGGACCAACACCCAGGATTTTGACTATCCTGGGTTTTGGTCCACTTCGGCGGGGCACCCCGATCGGGGGTGCCCCGCTGTGTGAAACCCCCCAGAAACCCCAAAAAACTCACCTCTCAGCGCTCCCACGTGAACGCCGCAGCCAATCCCCGCCAACGTCCAGGCGGGAGACAGGAACGTCCAAGCCGCTTCCGCCTCCCGCGCGTCACTCGGCGCGCGCGCACGTCTGGAGGGGCGTGCGGGAGGCGGCGGCGGATCAGGTAAGATCTTTTTGGGGTTTCTGGGGGGTTTCACCCCGCGGGACATCCCGATCTCGGATGTCCCGCGGGGTGGCAGGTGATCGGCCTGGGAATCTTATAGATTTCCGGGCCGATCACCCCTGGGTGTTGGTCCACTTTAAAGAGGAAAAAACGGCTTTTTCAGATGTGATTTATGCCTTCCTCAATTTGGGATACTTCTAGTTGGGGTGATTACCCGTGCTGGGAATTCTGCATGGTCAGTGCAGGGCTGTGGCCCGTGGCCCACTTGCTTTATTCAACTTGCTTGCTGCTCTGATGATGATGAGTGACTAGCAGAAGGTAAGTGGAACACATCATGCTGATTTAAAGTCATAGTTTAGGAAAGGCAAAAGACAAAGCTCTGCATAGTAAACTTACCAATCAATGAAGTCCACTGGGTTTCGCTTTTCTTTTCTGCTCCAAACATCCTTTCTTCCCCCACACTTCTGGTTTCACTTTCTGCTTGTGGTCCCTCAGCGCTGGTCTCTCGTCTGAGTGCACACAGCCCATTCACAGCTTCCTTGCTGTATACGCGCTCACAGACTGATGACAAGTCGCAGCCCGAGGTCATGTTGGCAGGGAAATAAGGTGGGCGTGGCTGGATCTTGCTGGGGAGGAGCAGAGCTGGCAAGAAAGGGAAGGGATATCGTTTGAGATGAAGGATCAGCGCTGAGGGACAACAAGCAGAAAGTGAAACCGGAAATGCAGAGGAAGAAGCTGTCTGAAAGGACATTTGGAGCAGAAGAAGGGAAGGGATATTGTTTGAGATGAAGGATCAGCACTGAGGGACAACAAGCAGAAAGTGAAACCGGAAATGCAGAGGAAGAAGCTGTCTGCAAGCAAATTTGGAGCAGAAGAGAAGGGAAGGGATATCGTTTGAGATGAAGGATCAGCGCTGAGGGACAAGCAGAAGGTTAAACCGAAAATGCAGGGGAAGAAGCTGTCTGAAAGGACGTTTGGAGCAGAAGAGAAGGAAAGGGACATCGTTTGAGATGAAGGATCAACGCTGAGGGACAAGCAGAAAGTGAAACCGGAAATGCAGAGGAAGAAGCAGTCTGAAAGGACATTTGGAGCAGAAGAGAAGGGAAGGGACATTGTTTGAGATGAAGGATCAGCGCTGAGGGACCACAAGCAGAAAGGGAAACCGGAAATGCAGAGGAAGAAGCTGTTTGCAAGGACGTTTGGAGCAGAAGAGAAAAGCAAAACCCAGCGGACTTCCCTGGGCCCCTAACATCAGTGCTTAATGAATCAGAGTCTGACTCATACCCCTGCCATCAGTCACATGAGGGGGGGTGTGCCAAGGCCCTACTCATCCCCTCCATTGTAGTGAATGGGGTGTGGTTTGCCAGTTATGGTGGCTGTCACAAACTGGCCACGGAAGTGCCTCCAACTGCTGTACAGGGCTTCAGGTGGTGCCGGATGCGATCCAGTGATCAGATGAGTTGCTGATTGCTGGAGTTGAATCGATGAGCTGCAGGGGACAGCTGTTTGGAGTGGCGTCGGGGGGTGATGTCATCAGCAGCCCCCTCCGCACCATCCTGACAAATCAGCTAACAGGTGTCAGTGACCTGTCACCCACTTAGAGTTCGGCTCATGGGGCTGGGAGTGACACTGCAGAACGCTACAGGACGCTAACCAAAAGGATGGCCAAATGGTGAATGACGACACCCGATGGGCGGAAATAGCGTGGTTTCAATAGGATGCTAACCAAGAAAGTGGCAGAATGGTGTGTGGCGACACCTAGTGAGCAGAAGTCCCATAATGGCAGTCTGATAACTAGAAAAATTGCAGCAGGGCGCATCCTGTTAATGATGTCAACTGCTACTGAGAGAGCGGTCAGAAACTGGTCCAGCTGATAGAATAAAAAGGGACAGTCCTCTTATGGTCGTTTGTAGATCTTAGTCCAGCTGAACAAATCATATCCAAAAACTTGCAGTATTAGGGGGATCATCTGTCACCTTACTGGTGTAGCGCTCAGATTGGAAGCACTGTGATGCGCAGAGGCAAGGCTGGAGCCAGACGAGCAGCATAACAGGGAACAATGCACACTGGAGCACAGGTTTAGGCAGCGGTAACCTGTAAAAGACCGAAAACACTAAAGTGAATAAAACATTTTTGTGAAAAAGTGGTTAAAAACTTTCAGATGCTTGGTGGCCCCCGATGCTGCAGGCTACAAGCCTGCACAGCCTAATGGCCCTGGCTCTTCTTTCCCCCCGGGCTTTGGGGAGGCAGGTAATGGGAAGTTTGGGGTTAATGGCAAGTCACCTGCTAGCCACAGGTGACTAGCCAGACCTTGTGAGCTGGTATAGGGGGACTCATGGATCCCTTACCAGATCACAAAGGGTTAACAGTAAAGAAAGACACCACACATAGAGAAAATGACTTTATTAAAAAAAAAAAAAAATTCTTCATTTACCTCTGATTGTCAGCTCCTGTGTCCCTCGATGACAGATGCAGTGATCGCTGGAGGGGGGGCATGCGATCAGAGGATCTCCCAGCCCTCCACCCCTTTGGCCAGCGAATGCTGCAACTGACAACTTCAGGCCGGGAGCGGGATTAAGTCCGCAGGGTTAGTAGTAGGGATGACAGCTGTCATCGCAAAGCTGTCGGGCCCTCTCCTGAAGAGCTCGGGGGGATCAGAGGCCCCCAGTGAAGAGGAGTCCCGGCAAGAGGGATCGTACACGGAGATGCGGGTGGCCCTATTCCGGGCCCTCTCCTGAAGCCGGAGGAGTCTGAGCAGGAGATTGGAGTCCTCCTGGGTGAAGGTGTCCCCCTTAGGGTCAGGTGAGTGGCTTTTCTTGGGGGGGGGCGCTAGCAGGGGGGAAAGTCAGACACGTAAAATTTACGTGGATGGCATTTAACGGTTGGAGAGGCAGCCATGTAAATTCAGTTAAAGAGTTAACCTGAAACTGAACTCTCCTCCTCCCCTATCGGCTCCTAGCTTACAAACTCTAGAAATAAATTTGGCATAACTTTTGACAGGATGAAGCCACGCCCTGTTGCACTTTTGTGCATCCTGGGCACACTTCTTGGCCGCAGAGAAGGCGCCTGCGGAGATCACATTGCGGAACCCACCAGGATCAGGTAAGATCCTGGCACCCCGGGGGTTCACAAAGTGGGTCATCCGGTGAAGGATGCCCTGAAGGTAGGCTAGCTTCCAGGCCTGGGAGTTTTTAGATTCCAGGGCTGGCTGTGGGGGTTTTCATCCTCTTTAAGCAAGTTTTCTTTTATGAAAAGGGGCCTGGGTGTATCAGAAATAAAATCTAATATTTCCCATATTTGTACTAAACGTACTATTTCAGTTTTTTTATAAATCTAGGCATGGCCGCCTTGTGCATGGTATGCTCTCACGTCAGCATAGGGGCTGCATTTATCCTATGTTTTAATTGCGTGCCCTGATGTTGGGGCAAAAGGTAGAACAGCAGGCTGTCATCACCCAGCTGCCCATTTATATCATATGAGCAGTGCTCGTTCACCCTGAGGTCACGCTGGGAGTGAGCGAGAAAGGAAGGGGCTGAAAGGGGAAGGGAGCCAAACAAATGAGCATGAATGGGCAGTCCATCATCCAGGAAGAGGAACACAATTGGAGGACAATGTCCGAGGGGGGGGGGGTAGAGGAAGGACTGCAAATCGATGCTCAGAGAAGAGGAATCATCTGACAGTGAAAAATAAGGACCTGTGCTCAGTGTTCCAGAAAAGGTGGGAGCTAAGATTTAACCCTTTAAGTGCCAGCCTACCTGCAGCATTTGTCACTCCCTGTTGCCAGACCCTTTTCTGCCATTTTGCGCTGTACATGTTCAACTCTAATTTTTGAAGGGATTTCCAGAAATTTCCTAGGAAAATTATATATAGTTTTTTCAGCACAGTCTGGGCTTTAATAAGACATGTCTTGTTTTTAAGTTTGTTAGTGTTTTTTTTTATATTTTTGTGGAAAATGTGTTCAAAAAAATAAAACAAAACAATTTTTTACATTTTGTAGTGTTTTTCCTCAATAAAACATGCAAGTTTTCCCAGAAACCCATACTGTGTGTAAAAGCCCTATTCCTCCCGATTGCAACGCTACCACATATGTATTGGTAGCCCCCCTTTCCTGCCCAGGAGACCCCCCAAATTGAAAAGAGTGCTCGAGGAGATTTTCAAAGAAAACACAACTATTTCGCACTCCTTACAGTTTTTCCACAAAAACACCCCTTTATATCTGAAATACCCCCCAAAACCATATATCTACTGAAAGTACACACCTCAAGCTTTCTAGGCGTACCAGGCTTGGTGTTGTGGCCACAGATTTCCAGGTGGAATCCCCTGAACAGAACCATACCCAACATGCATAGCTACCTGCAAGGGTAGGGTTACTAATCACCCCAAACTAAAGCATGCGCATAAACGGCATTTCACTTGAAAATTCCTACTCTGCAGACAAAGTGCACACCTCGCGCTTTTTCAAACAAAACAACACTTTGCAATTCAAATACCCCCCACAAACCATATATTCTCTGAAAGTACACACCTTAGGCATTCTAGGCGTACCAGGCTTGTTGCCATGGGTGCAGCTTTCTGGCCACAAACCTTCAAGGAATAACCCGGTTGCACCGGATTTTGCTAAAAAAATAGTTAAAATGCTGAAGCAAACCCACATTTTCCTAAATAAAATATGCTAAACATAAAAAAACACACCAAATTGGAAACGGCAAGGTCCCCCGAACAGAACCATACCCAACATGCATAGCTACCTGCAAGGGTAGGGTTATCAAGCACCCCAAACTAAAGCATGCGCTATGTAAAAACAGCACAACCCTTTACATTTCTTACCTGCACTAAGAGGTGTGATTAGGGTTAGAATGGTGAGCTGCAATTAGAATACTGTAGCTGTGGCATCAGATTATAAGATCAGTGATCAATATCAGGTATCAAGAACCTGAAAAGGGGCCCATGTTTTAATCATCACTTGCCACAAGTATCCAGCTGCTCCTGCTCCAGCACTTCCCAACGAGTCAGCAATGTATTCAAAGAAACTAAAGGAAAAGAAAATGTAATGACCACACAAAATACCTGTGCCAGCACACAGGAAACATAAATTAACTAAAAGGGACCTACCTACAGTCTAAAACAAAAAATGCAGAACAAAATGCATAGCTCAAAAATCTAGTTGCGTATGATAGATCTCAAAGCAACCTTCTAAGCATAAACCGGGATGGCTGGGACAGGTCGGGCAATAGTGCCACACGTCCTTTCTGATGCCACGCTTCCTGCATACCCTACAAGGCTTTTGGGGATACCTCTTACCACCGATATCGGGAAGCAACTTTATAAAGTGCTTCCCAACTAATCTGACCTGATTATCATTACTAGCCATACTTGGTACCTCCTCAGTATCCCCAAACAACAAAGCAGGGAGTAACTGTTGCTGGTATTTAACATAAGATAAATTGGAGCCTGGTACTGCTGCCTTGAAGACAACAAAGCTGTTGTAAGTTGCCACTTGGACCAAATGGATAGCAACTTTTGTGTACCAGGCTCTGGTTTTTCGGGTGGCGTTGTAATAGGTTAATATTTGGTCCGTTTTATCAACGCCACCCATGAATTTATTATAATCTTTTATGCAACGTGGCTTTTGGGAAGGGGCTAGGGGACCACGCTGCCGTACATTCACCACTGACTCATCGTGGATTGTTGTCAGTAGGAATACTTTTTTTCTGTCCATAAATTTCACGGGCAGGAGCTCATTGCTTCTTGGAGCGTAAGACTCACCCCGTTTAAGTTTTTTATCAAGTATTGACCTGGGCAAGCCTTTTCGATTTGGGTTGATGGTGCCACAGGCTGGGGTATCTAATGAATTAAGGGCTCTAAATAAGGGGATGCTGGTATAGAAGTTGTCCACGTATAAGTGGTAACCTCTCCCCAATAGAGGAGTCATGAGCTCCCAAAAGATCTTTCCACTGACTGAAAAATCAAGGGGACAACCAGGGGGGTCCAAATGTGTGTCCCTTCCTTCATAAATTCGAAAATATTTGGTATACCCGGTCACACTATCGTATAATTTGTAAAATTTTATCCCATAGCGGGCACGCTTGCTAGGGTTATATTGACGAAAAATAATGCGCCCTTTAAACAGCAGAAGTGACTCGTCAATACTTAATTTTTGGGAGGGGGTGTACACTTCTGCGAAGTGCTCCGACAGGCTATTAATTAGGGGTCTTAATTTATGCAGCCTGTCGTGACCGGGTTGACCATGGGGAATAGCAGTGGAATTGTCGTTAAAATGCAGAAACCGCAGTAAAATTTGGTAGCGGTTTCTGGACATTATGGCCGGAAATAATGGGGTTGCCAATATGGATTGGGTATCCCAGTAGGAGGAAATACTCAATTTTTTTAGAATACCCATTGCTAGAGTGAGCCCCCAAAATTTCTTTATCTCACTCAAATTTGTGGGTTGCCATGCCTGAGCTCGGGCGTGTCTCTGGTGGGGGTTTTGCGCTAAGACCTGTTCGGCATAGAGATTAGTATAGAAGACCATATCTAGTAGGATGGCTTCTGTAAGAAACAATTTGAAAAAGTCAATGACACCAAAGTTTGTGGTGTCTACATTGACCCCGGGGACCAAATCAAAAGGGGGAATTTCAGGGGAAAAATTATTAGGAGGCCTCCACGCAGACGCTCCTTCACCAGCTTCAGCACTCGGTGCCTCCTCCTGCACTACACTAGCCTGCAGCGTGGCCTCACTTTGTGCGGCACTATCCCTTCTACTGTGGCTACTACTGGTAGCACTGCGCGGCTGTGTTTCCTCAGTAGAGGAGACACTTGGGTTGATTCAAAGAAACATGTAACAGCTTGGATTTGGCTCACGATCATCCTATTTTTTACGTCCGCTCGTGCGTTCGTATGAACTTGCGAGTGATTCAATAAGCAAATACGTTTCTATCCTAAAAGATACGTCCGTTCGTATGATATCTCCCGAACTTGCCTCAGTCAGTTGCCAATCGTAAAAATCACGTTCATGTGCTCACCTGTTGCGGCGGCAGCCTGTTTTTTCGGCTGCTTCCATCGTCCAGCTCTTCCAATTACTTGCGTTTGCCTCTGGTTTTCATTGGTTTTTGGCCTCTTAGATTCGTGCGTTCGTATGTTTATAAGATCTTGCGCATGCGCACCCTCAACCAGAAACTTACATAAACCCCGTAGCGGCTGCATCCAACTTCATTTCTCGGTCCCTCTAACGTACCTAAACCCTTTAGTGCTTGCATCCAACTTCATTTCTCGGTCCCTCAAACTTACCTAAACCCCTTAGCGGCTGCATCCAACTTCATTTCTCGGTCCCTCAAACTTACCTAAACCCCTTAGCGCTTGCATCCCACTTCATTTCTCGGTCCCTCAAACTTACCTAAACCCCTTAGCGCTTGCATCCAACTTCATATCTCGGTCCCTCCAACTTACCTAAACCCCTTAGCGCTTGCATCCAACTTCATTTCTCGGTCCCTCAAACTTACCTAAACCCTTTAGCGGCTGCATCCAACTTCATTTCTCGGTCCCTCAAACTTACCTAAACCCCTTAGCGCTTGCATCCAACTTCATTTCTCGGTCCCTCAAACTTACCTAAACCCCTTAGCGCTTGCATCCAACTTCATTTCTCGGTCCCTCAAACTTACCTAAACCCTTTAGCGGCTGCATCCAACTTCATTTCTCGGTCCCTCAAACTTACCTAAACCCCTTAGCGCTTGCATCCAACTTCATTTCTCGGTCCCTCAAACTTACCTAAACCCCTTAGCGCTTGCATCCAACTTCATTTCTCGGTCCCTCAAACTTACCTAAACCCCTTAGCGCTTGCATCCAACTTCATTTCTCGGTCCCTCAAACTTACCTAAACTCTTTAGCGGCTGCATCCAACTTCATTTCTCGGTCCCTCAAACTTACCTAAACCCCTTAGCGCTTGCATCCAACTTCATTTCTCGGTCCCTCAAACTTACCTAAACCCTTTAGCGGCTGCATCCAACTTCATTTCTCGGTCCCTCAAACTTACCTAAACCCCTTAGCGCTTGCATCCAACTTCATTTCTCGGTCCCTCAAACTTACCTAAACCCCTTAGCGCTTGCATCCAACTTCATTTCTCGGTCCCTCAAACTTACCTAAACCCCTTAGCGCTTGCATCCAACTTCATTTCTCGGTCCCTCAAACTTACCTAAACCCTTTAGCGGCTGCATCCAACTTCATTTCTCGGTCCCTCAAACTTACCTAAACCCCTTAGCGCTTGCATCCAACTTCATTTCTCGGTCCCTCAAACTTACCTAAACCCCTTAGCGCTTGCATCCAACTTCATTTCTCGGTCCCTCAAACTTACCTAAACCCCGTAGCGGCTGCATCCCACTTCATTTCTCGGTCCATAAAACGTAAGAAAATCACATAATTTACATATGTCTATATGTTTCTAAGTGTGTTGTTTCTGGTTTTTGTAATTTTTTGGGTGTGTGCATATTAGAAAAGACACATTTAGGAAGGCTTAAAATATAATTTATTTAAAATATTTTCTTTGTTTTGTTTGGAATCAAATTCCAAATTTTTTGTATATTGTTTTGTTTTTTTTTTTAAAACCTTTTTTTTTTTTTGGCCTCGTTAAAACATATATAATTATTTTGTTTGTTTTTAACAGTAAAACACTTTTTTTTTTTTTGGTGGGTTTTTTTGGTTAAAAAAAATTTTTTTTTTTTTTTAAAAAACTATAAAACACTTTCTCAAATGTGAACAACTTTAAAAACAAGTTAAAGAAAGGAGCCAGGACCAAGGGCACTATTCATCATCCTCTTCTTCATCTGTTGGCCCCAACGTCGCCTGTATGGCCAGCAGCTCGGCCACCAACTCCTTCATTCTTTTTTTTTTTCCCGCCAAGGTTTGGGGGATCATCCCTGTAACCAATAGAGAAAGAAACATAAATAGGAGTCCCAGAGCGGTTTGTATGCTGGAAATAGATTTAGGGTTAATCAAATACATGTAAATGCATGACATATGTCCTTCTTCAAAGGGATACAGTTAATGCATTTCCCACAGGTAAGTGTTTAAACTCCTTAAACCGGACCTTCAACATTATTTAATGAAAACCAAAAACTATTCACAAATGATTCTGCACCACCTCAAAGTTATTTAGGGTTTTTTTGGGATTACAGCGCCGCCATCTGGACTCTGAAGCATAACACTTAATGAGGAGTGGAGAGTTGGATAAAGTACAGGGGAGTAGGTTACAGTGGTGCGTTGGGAATCCAGAGCATAGCTGGGTTGAGGGAAAGGTCATCACTCACACAATGCATGGCAGCACCTTCCTTTTTTCAATCTGTATCCCATGCTGCCTGTAAATATTGTGCATTCCATATTCCCCAATATTGGTTTTGTTCTG
Source organism: Gastrophryne carolinensis (assembly GCA_027917425.1). Taxonomy (NCBI): domain Eukaryota; kingdom Metazoa; phylum Chordata; class Amphibia; order Anura; family Microhylidae; genus Gastrophryne; species Gastrophryne carolinensis. The sequence goes on along the minus strand of CM051241.1, from coordinate 151,023,328 downwards.
TCTAATAACATGCATTAGATGGGTGAAGGGTGTTTTTCCATGTTTCTAATCTGTAGGTACAGTGTGATGGCTAAGTCTTTGGTTCTTAATACTAGTTTGGGTCCTCTTTAAGCTAACGAAGTGCCCACATGAAAGTGTGAACTACACATTGGCTACGCCTTTAGTTATGTGTGTGTTATTAGCTAAGCAAACATTAATATGAATAATGGCATGGAGACTTACGGAGTTGGTGGCCGACAGATGGCTGGTTGGGGCCAACAGGCTGCCCTTGGTCCTGGCTCTGCTGTGAAGAAGTCCCTGGAGAAACATGTGACATTTGGTTAGTATTTGTAGAGAGTCACTATCCCCAACATATCTGGCTCCCAGTCTGGCTGACATCACTCACCTTCGCCAGGATCGACTTCAAGCATCTCTGCTGCCTCCTCCTCCACTATCTCACCCGCTCCTGAAGCTTCTACAAATACATAATAAAGGATAACTTAGTTTTTGGCCTGCCATGTATATCTTTGTGCCTATACATGAAGAGTGACATACCAGAGCCTTCCCCATGCGTGGCCAGGTATGACTCCACGCCCACGCGCCTTGGCCCCTCCTCTGTGGTAAGGTCCAGGGGCTGGTCTGAGGAGGCCACAGAGGAGGGGTAGGTCCGTCGCCCGGGAGATCCACCACCTTCACTCACAGATGCAGAGTCATGCAGCACTGGTCGGCCTGTACGTCTCCGGGTGCGGCGAATTCTGAAATCCATTTCCAACACTACCAAAGAAAAGTCATTATAAATAAAGGCATAACTTAGACATTTGGAACATATACCATGCAATTGCTTTGTACTTACTTGGGAAATGGATCCCAAAAAACCTCCGCACCCGGGGCATGTGCAGACGCTTCAGGTCCGACCAATGCTGCATTATCTGGGTGTGAGTGAAGGTGGTGCTGGTCACACGGTGGATCTCGGCGATGATCTCCCGGGCGATGTCCCTTTTCTCGCACACATTGGGCGCGAAGTCATACCGGCGCTGAAGCATGATCTGAAAAACATAATGGACACAGAGCTTTTACTTTTACACACAGACCCATATGTGTTGCATCACAAGTTGAGTATTTAATGTCATTAACACAGACATTTCGAATGGCCGCCATTTTTGGGGAGTGCCTTAAAGAGGACGTTGACTGTGATTGACAGTCTGGTCTTATGTTATATGTATCACACACCATGTACATACAGATAATAGCCAACATCAAGAATCAGGCCACCTGCATCTATGGCATGTTAGGATGGTTTAAACATCCAAGATGTAGCCTAATGCTTAGGCTTTTGGACCACGTGTGTGGCTTCCCGTTGTGTTTTTATGGCTTAGGAAAACAGTGTTCCGCAAACATCCGCATCAAGGTCCGAGACAGGCCAGGTTTGACAGCTCGCCCCGCTACTCCACAGGTTAATTAACTGTTGCTAAGCCGGAGCAATTGGCCGAATTAGGACATCAGCATAGACAGGTGAAAACGTGGCCAGGCTCGGCCCTTGAGGATGAAGTGTGAGGAGCCAGTGATTAAACATTAAGAGACCCCAAACTAGTTCCCAACGCATCATTTACATTTAGGCCATCATTGACTATTCTATTAAAATGCACAGGCAGCCACTTACCAGCATGAGGATCTCTTCCTGTTGACGGGTGAAGATAGTGGGCGCCATCTTTAGTCTTCTTCCAGGCAGCAGATAAGTGAAACCCCAGCGGTTTCCTGGTTCCGCTCGAACGTACGTTCGTACGAGCGCGTAGTCGTGCGCATAGGCGTCACACGCTGGGCTCATTATTTAAAGGTCCCTTCCCCCCAAGCTCATTCTCTTTGAGCATTTGTGTACGATGGCACCAAAAAAGGCGATGAGCAAGCGACCCCAGGCAAGCAAGACCGCGGAGGGCCCCACCACAAGGTCCCAGCAAGCTGGCCGAAAACTGAGATCCAAGACTCCCACCTCGGCCCCACCAAGGGACCCTGGACCCTCAGGTACCCAAAAAAGGGGCCCCAAGCCTCGTGCCCCTCCTGCAGCCAAAAAGCTGGCAACTGCAGCACCCACCACCTCTGCCCCCAGAACAGGCAGCACCAGTGAGCCCACACCGGCCATGCCTTCAAGTAGGGCAGTTCGGAAACCCATGCCCCGCAGCAGGGCCCGAACCCCATCCAGGGCCCGAACCCCATCCAGGGCCCGAAGCACAGCCAGAGGGCGAAGAACCCAATCCAGGGCACGAAGCCCAGCCAGGGCCCGAACCCCATCCAGGGCCCGAACCCCATCCAGGGCCCGAACCCCATCCAGGGCCCGAAGCACAGCCAGAGGGCGAAGAACCCAATCCAGGGCACGAAGCCCAGCCAGGGCCCGAACCCCATCCAGGGCCCGAACCCCATCCAGGCCCCGAAGCCCATCCAGAGGCCGCAGATCCCAAACCAGGGCCAGAAGCCCCTACAGGGCCCGCAGATCCCAATCCAGGGCCAGAAGCCCCGACAGGCCCAGAAGAACACAATCCAGGGCCAGAAGCCCCTACAGGGCCCGCAGATCCCAAACCAGGGCCAGAAGCCCCTACAGGGCCCGCAGATCCCAATCCAGGGCCAGAAGCCCCTACAGGGCCCGCAGATCCCAAACCAGGGCCAGAAGCCCCTACAGGCCCAGAAGAACACAATCCAGGGCCAGAAGCCCCTACATGGCCCGCAGATCCCAATCCAGGGCCAGAAGCCCCGACAGGCCCAGAAGAACACAATCCAGGGCCAGAAGCCCCTACATGGCCCGCAGATCCCAATCCAGGGCCAGAAGCCCCGACAGGCCCAGAAGAACACAATCCAGGGCCAGAAGCCCCTACAGGGCCCGACGAACCCAATCCAGGGCCAGAAGCCCCTACATGGCCCGCAGATCCCAATCCAGGGCCAGAAGCCCCGACAGGCCCAGAAGAACACAATCCAGGGCCAGAAGCCCCTACAGGGCCCGACGAACCCAATCCAGGGCCAGAAGCCCCCGACCTGGCACCAGCCGGGAACAGAGCCCACGACCTGGCACCAGCCGGGAACCTAGCCCCCCAAGAGGGCCCCGAATTGCCCCCATGACCACATCTACACCTGGAAGTTCGGTGGCCAGCCACGCAAGAACACCCAGTCCCTTGGCCAGTCCAGTCCAGTCATTGGGAAGCCACCAATCCGGCCATTCCCCTACCCAGCCCCAGGCCATAATGTCACCACATGTGTCTGCACACATGGAGGAGCAGCCAAGCCAACCATCTGGCCGCACATTGCGCCGCGGCCAGTTGAGTGGGAGATTCTCCCATGACCAAAATATGGCATTGGCTAGTGGCCTTACATTATACTATGACGAGCTATATGGGAGCAAATCCAAACACACCACCAAGCAGCGCAAGATGGAATTGTTTGAAACCATCCTCCGACAAGTAAATGCAGCGGGGGAAGAGAGGAAAGATGTGTCCCAAATTCAGAAGAAAATCTCTGATCTGAAGTATGCTGTACGGCAAAAAGAAATTAAAAGGCATAATTACAGGTAACTAAATGTTTACGCTAAATCTAATGTTTTGGATGTACTGTATGCACCTTTTCTGAGTACCAAACGATTTTCTCTTTTCAGCCTGAAAACTGGCGGTGGCTTTCCATCTAAATTGGAGTTTACCCCTGCTGAGGAGATTGTGCTTGGACTTCTCCATCCGGTCGCGGTCGGTGGACATGCTGGTCTAAGGGACACAGACTCACCGACCCGTACCCACGGTGAGTACTCTTAAATCTGCATGTTTGCCTGTTTGCTAAATAATCGACAGTTCACTAGTAACAAGCTAACGGGATGCCCCTATGGTTTGCCTTGCTTGGCCTCGCACTACTGTGGCTGTTTGTGTCCTCTTTTTGGCCCTGGGAATCACACATTTAGGCCCACAGCCATTATGGCAAAGTTCAAATGTCCAATTGTATTGTTAAAGTCATGAAGTTTCGCAAGATAAGTGAGATATTTTGAATCAATCACAAAACACACATCATTATGTATGGGTTGCCTTTTGCTTGTGTGAGTTGTGTTTGAGTTAACAATTTAATTAGCCACCCACAAACATATGTGACCAAGAGCAGCGAGACTCAACTGGCGGCCCGGGGTCCCAATGCGGACCTTGCCACCACATTCAAGGACCCCTGCCCAGACAGCCCTGCACTCAGTTACTTCTGTGTTGACGTGCTCAGAGCTGCCCCCTTGATCGGCCATGTAGTGGTTGGTCTCCTGCCCAATGTCATGGCTCCGTGAAACATAGCATTGCAATATGAAGTACTGCCCAGGAAGTGGCATTGCAAGGTACACAGTAACTTATTTAAATTTTCACTGGCCACAATCGTGTCCCGCTGCCCCTGCTCTGGCCCATCTGCCACAGTCCCCCCATGCCCCCCCCCACATAAGCCCCATACATTTGTAACAGATTGGCTCCATCCATCCCATCACCATCAATACGTTAACTCCCCCCTTTAGCCATCCAATCCCTGTCCCCTCAGCTCTGGCCCATCCAGCCCAGCAAGGGCAAGCAGCCTTTATTAGTTGGCACTTAGAAATCTCCAGCCCCTCCACCAGTGTCTTTATTTTTAACTAGACACCCCCTGCGTCAGCACCATGGCCAGACATTCACCTCTCACCACATACCTTTAAATGGGCGTTTCAAACAATTGTTTGAGTACCCCGGACCTAGCGAATGGTAGGCTAAATCCAAAAATGTGCCTTGAAAGTTGGATGCTGACTGGGTACACTTCATGACTTAGAACTGAGGTCACTTAGCAGTTTGTCAGAGCCATTGCACCTATGTAAACTTGCGTGGGTTTGAACAAAGGTCACCATTGCTCTAGAGTTGAATAATATTACAAATAGAGCTATATTTGATTACCTATCCAAAAAAAGGTTATGTGTGTGTGTTTACGTGGTTTGTTTTTCTCTTCTTCAGCCCAGCATGATCCCTCAGCAAGGGTAAACTCACCCCCCAGTTTGGTTATGCCTACCAGGTCCGTACAGCATAGGAGCCCAGATCAGAGATTTTCGGTAAGTTAATTTAGTAGCATAAATACTAACAAGTGCTTAAGAATGTGTTAAACTGTTGAAATCCAAAATTGGGACGCAAACTTAGCCTTTTTTTTTTGATATGTCCCTACAGACCCGCACACTCATGGAAGAGATCCAGGACATGGAGGAAGATGATGATGTCTCCGTACAGGGCACGTCGGATGAACTCCCCCTGGGTCCCAATTTGGAACTGCTCCATAATGTTTCTCTGGCCAATCCTCAGCAGCAGAGTGAATCTCCATCCATTGTGCTTGCACATGGGGAGACTGACACTACAGTCCCCAGTGTTCACTCTGCTGCTGAGGATTTGCAAAGCAGGCCGGTTGCTGTTGAGGGTACGACACCACGCGGCAGGGCACGCCCAAGAGCCAGGGTAATTGTGCAGCGGACGCCATTACGCCGCCCCACAATTTCCCAGGGGAGGCAGAGTGCCCTGCTTCAATTATGGACCCAACAAAGGGACTCTTATGACGCCCAGCTCGTTACAGAGCGTGAGCAAAGGCATGCCGACATGGTGAACATCCATACCAGTCTACAGGGCATCCTCGCGGAGTTGCGTACCCTCAACAGCAACGTGGCCAATGCAAGTAATGGCATCCAGTCAGCCATGGCTGAGATGACCAATATGCAGAGAAACATTGTGGAGCAGTTTCAAATTCACAATGCTGCCATGGCCCAGGCTAGGTCCCATTCCCACGGACCTCCACCTGGACCTCCACCTGGGTATTATGGGCAGCCACCCTATTAAGCCATGGGTGTGTGGGACATCTTTTCTCTTAACCCCCACTGTATTTACTTGTCCTTTGAGGTTTCAAACAATCCATTTTGTGTTGCTCTGGCAGGTTGTGTTTTGTATTTGCTCCCATATAGCTCCTTAGAGTAATGCTTAAGGCCACTAGCCAATGCCATAGGTCTATGTGGAGTTTATCTGGCCACTTATGGCTTTACCTATGTATTTGGTTGGTGCTCCTCCTGTTTGCAGACATGTTTGTGTGACATTATGGCCATGCCCAAATATCCCTGGGCACAGGCAATATTAATGACTGGACTAGGCTGGCCTTTGGAATGGGTGTCCTTGTTTGGTTGTGCCACTCACTTCCAGGTGTAGATGTGCTCGATGTTTTTTTTTTAATGTTATCCATTTGTTACCACAGATGTATGTGGACTGATTTCTGTTAACCACTATAATTTTTCATTTTCAAAGTAAAACAAAAATTTCACTTCCAATACTTGTGGCGTTTTTAGTGGGAAGACATTTTTAACAGCTTGGCCTAAACCAGATAATTTTGGTTTGAAGAGGTGTAACAATGCAAAGCGAAAGCTAAGGAAACTACATGAAATACATTAGGCAACAATTAAGGTCTAAATGTTTTACTTAGAGGTAATGCCACATTACGGCAAAACAACATATGTTTCAAAAAGGATAACACAGACATACAGAATGGTGAGACAGGGAAAAAAGTTAACTAAAATGCTGGCTGATCAGGTTGGCTCGAACAGATTGGCCAGACTCACTGGGGGGCCCCTCAAAATTCTCGGCTTCATCCTCGACGGCTGAAGAGGGCAGGCTGTCCACATAACGTGGGACACGTTCCATGATGGCAAAATTGTGCAAAACAGCACATGCCATTATAATGTCGATCACTTTCTTGGGATCATATTGCAGGGCCCCCCCAGTATGGTCAAGGCAACGAAAACGTGTCTTCAGCAGACCAAAGGCCCTCTCCACAACAGCCCGGGTCTTGCGATGCGCACGGTTATACGCTTCCTGAGAGGCATCCTGGGGCCGCAGCACAGGCGTCATGAGCCAGGGTAGAAGTGGGTACCCGGAATCACCTTAAACAGAGAATTAAATGTAATCAAAATTAAAAAGGCAACACAACCAACACCAAAAATTTCACAGATATCATAATGATGTAAGGTAAAGTGTTCCCAAAAAAAAACACGGCACATTAGGGCCCCCAAAAATTGCACTAAGGTATCACCTAAATAAAAATGGCACTTCTATATACCAATTAATTAACAAACATCTGCACGGCCAAGGGTATTTGTCTTTTACATATATTTGTAGTTTTCAGACATGTTACAATTAGGATGCTGCGGAGGGCCTATCCACATTTCTCTGGAAACTACAATGTATGCAGTTTAAGTCCACTTTGACATTTAACGACCAATAGTACCAAAGGAGCCAAAGGTCAAAGATCCCTATCCACATTTCACTGGAAAATACAATGTATGCAGTTTAAGTCCACTTTGACATTTAAAGACCAATAGTCCCAAAGGAGCCAAAGGTCAAAGATCCCTATCCACATTTCACTGGAAACTACAATGTATGCAGTTTAAGTCCACTTTGACATTTAAAGACCAATAGTCCCAAAGGAGCCAAAGGTCAAAGATCCCTATCCACATTTCACTGGAAAATACAATGTATGCAGTTTAAGTCCACTTTGACATTTAAAGACCAATAGTCCCAAAGGAGCCAAAGGTCAAAGATCCTTGGGTATAAACTCCAAACCAATATATTTAGGCACAAGGAACTTACAGACATCCTAACTAAAGGGAAAACATTCTGAAGGCCACAGCGAGACAAGGATTTTTTGGGTAAGTTCCTAATATATGAGCCAAGAAAAAGGCAGTTGTACGCTTCTGTAAATTTATCCTTAAAAAACATATCAACAAATACAAGATTAATGCCACATTTAATAACACACAAATAGGACACACTTACCAAGCAGCCATGCCCCCGAAAATTCACCTGCCTCAAATCTCCGAAACAACCCAGATCGCCGGAGGATATAGGAGTCGTGGGACGATCCGGGGTAGCCGGCAAGGACACTCATAAACCGCATATCCGGACCAACCACGGCCTGGACATTAAGTGAGTGTCCCATTTTACGATTCCTTAAGGCAAAAACATACAAAAAGGGTAATTGATATTTGACCCAAACTAATAAATTAACCACAAAACATGTCTGCACTCTATTGGGAAAGACTAATGAAAAGCCTAGATAAAGCAGCTACACAAATGAGGGATAAACAAATATGCTGCCGCAAAGGAAAACAGGTTACATGACACGTTGGGCAACATAATAACCAATCTCAATACCTATATATATACTCGTCGGCTGCCCTAGGTACGAGTGCCACATGTGTGCAGTCAATTGCACCAATAACGTTGGGCATGTCGGCCACATTATAAAACCCAAGCTTAATGGCGTTTCTGGCTGCCATATCATCAGGAAAATAAATATATTTTTGAGTTATGGCAGCCATGCCTTCCAAAAATTTAGACAGTGCGCGGCTCAGCGTAGGCTGTGACATCCCCACAGAGAGGGCACCCAGCCTCTGGAACGAGCCGTTCGCCAAAAATTGCAGGCAGCCAAGCATCTTGGTCATACCTGAAATTGCATGCCCCTTCCTTGTGGTGCGGGCTAACCATGGCCGCAGCTCACTATATAATTTATGGAGGGAAGCGCGATTAAGCCTGGTCAGCTCGAACAGCTCAACATCATTCATGCTATCGATGTTCATGCGACGACGCAGGGGCAATCTGCTCTCAGACATCTCGATCAACTCAATGCCAAAAAGCATAAGCCCTTGATGTGCCACAAACTCGCTCCGCTCCATCCTACTCCCGAGGCCAAATAGCTGCCGGCAAACATTTCGTAAAGCAGCTCTTTAATGGGCTTCAAAACAATTAGCAATCACCTCTCTGAATTGGGCGCAAGCCCATGTGAAGGACGTAAAAAATAGGATCGGACGCAAATAATACGATTTGGACGGGAAAAACACACGAACTAACGCAAATTATACGATTCTCGTACGAAATGCGTATGTTCATATACGTCTATGCGCGAACGATCGTGCGAATACGAAATGGGCAAAAAAACAAGAAAAAATGACAAACACCCACCCAAACTTACGATTCTCGATACGAAATCACTTAACTTTTGCTCTTTGAATCGAGGGGACTGTCTGACTCGCTGTCTGATGGGAAGTACTCAGACCCTGACTTACTTAAATCTTCGGAGTCAGACGCCATCAGGTAAGCCACAGCTTCCCGTGCAGAGTACCGCTTACCAGCCATACCCAAATGTGCAAAAAAATCTAACAAAAAAATCTAAAAAAACAAAACTAAAAATATTAAACTAAACTAAAGGGTCTTCCCGATCTAAAGGCTAGAACTAAAGGCTAGAACTAAAGGCTTGAACTAAATGCAAAATACACAAAATAAAATTTCACAGTAAACAATAAAACAATGCAAATAAACAGTCAAAAATGAAAATAAAAGTGTATAGCTACAACCTGATGAGAAGTGGTGGAGTCAGGAGCAGCAGGCCACGGGATCTCCGCAAACTCAGTCCATCCCTGGAGCAGCAGATCCGGCGGATGAAGAAGGTCTTCCTGGGGGTAGCGGGAATAGGTTCCCAAAAGCTGGAGGGGTTGGTCCTAAAAGGGTAGGGGAGGCTAGGATCCCAAAAAAGGAGGGGGAGGCTAGGGTCCCAAAGTGCGAGGGATAAGCTTCCAAAAGGAGGGAGCTAAGGTCCCAAAGCGCGAGGGCTAAGGTTCCAAAAGGAGGGGAGCTAAGGTCCCAAAGCGTGAGGGCTAAGGTTCCAAAAGGTGGGGGAGGCTAGGGTCCCAAAGCTCAAGGGCCAAGGTTCCAAAAGGAGGGGGGAGGCTAGGATCCCAAAGCACGAGGGCTAAGGTCCAAAAGGAGGGAAGCTAAGGTCCCAAAGCGCAAGGGCTAACGTCCCAAAAAGAGGGGGAGGCTAGGGTCCTAAAGCGTGAGGGCTAAGGTCCCAAAAGAGCAAGTGCTAAGGTCTAAACTAAGGCAGTAGTGATCTTCTGGTAAAACCAAATCTCAGCGACACCTAAAGAAAATGTTAAAATTAGAATCCCTGGTAATAACTACCTGATCCCCCAATCTAAAGGCACATGCAAGGGCAACAGCCATACTACGTTATACCTATTCTAGAACCGATGGAGTGGTGGTAAGGTACGTTTTACCAGAAATCGAGGGGATTCACATGTTCTACATTGGTACATCACAAATCCCAGATTCATTCATAACAGATTTAGTTCAAAAGCAGATTTTTATGAATGAACCTGGTTACCAAAATGTTATTGTTTTATTGGGATGTGGGATAGGTGGTAGGTGCGCACCAGGTCTGGCTCAATCACAGGCAGTGCACGGAGTGGAGGCAGCAACAGAGGGGGGCCTGGAGGCAGCAGATGGGTTGTGATCTCCCATCACACTGCAACCATCAATCTAGTAACTGTGCACCACCCAGCATCTGCCGCCCCCCTGTCACTCCCTCTACCCCCCACACTGCACCTGGGTATTTACTGAGTGAGCCAGGCCCGTCATGCACCTACCGCCCCATCCCACACCTCAAAACCAAATCTGTACAAAAAAATAAAAAAATTAAATAGACCAAAAAAACCTGGGAAGATTGTGGCACAGAGGGGGTGGAGGCGGCGACAGAGAGGGGGCAGCAAGTCAGCAGATGGGTTGTGATCTCCCACCACATTGCAACCATGCGCCAGTGATCTGGCACGACCTGCCACCACCCCCCCTCCACTGCCAACTGCACCCAACCGCCACTGTATGTACACCCACTGCACGGATGGGTAAAATGCAGAGGAAGAATTCCTATGTGTGCGCAGCAAGTCCCAGCATGCCTACGGCCACCCACCCACATAGGGGTGACACCCAGTACCCCAACACCTCAGATCAGCATAAAAAAAGGGGGAAAAAACAGCAGAAACCGCACAGCATTTTTAGAGAGACTAACGAGTGAACTACATGTCCCAGCATGCCTACAGCCACCCACCCTTGCGAAAAAGACCCAACACACACAGTGGTGACACACAGCACCACCACACACCTCAGATCAGCATAAATTAAAAAAAAAAAAAACAAGGATCAGCAAATAAAAAAAAAAATATATAAAATCAGCACCCACAGTATATTTTTGTTAATTAACTACATGCCCCAGCAAGCCTACGGCCACCCACCCAGGCAAAAAAGACCCCACCCACACAGTGGTAACACCCAGCACCCCCACACAACTCAGATCAGCATAAAAAAATTAAAAAAAAACAAGGATCAGCAAAAAAAAACAAAATCAGCACCCACAGTATATTTTTGATAATGAACTACATGCCCCAGCTAGTCTACGGCCACCCACCCAGCCAAAAAAGACCCCACCCACACAGTGGTGACACCCAGTACCCCCACATACCTCGGATCAGCATAAAAAAAATAAAAAAAAAAAAGGATCAGCAAAAAAAAAAATAAATCAGCACCCACAGTATATTTTTGATGAATGAACTACATGCCCCAGCAAGCCTACGGCCACCCACCCAGGCAAAGTCAGCCCCCCACACACAAGGCCTAACCCCCTGACACCCCAGCCAGGCACCCCCCGGTAAGCAATGGTTAAAATGGTGGTGATGGCGGCCACCGGGTGCACTAGGTGCACCAGCGTGCCTACGGTCACCCACCTGGGCACTAAACGGTACCCTCAGATCCCCACAGTCACCCACACACCTGCACCCACCTCTGGTCCGACGATCAAAGAGAGCAGGAAGCCACCGCATGTTGTGTAAATAGTGGTGGCGCCGGCTGATGACAGCAGCCACGCGCCCCACTTCTGATTGGTCTGGGGGTCATCAGGTGACATGGGTGAGCCCAGGGTCACGTCCCCATGACCCCCAGAGGACCCTTCTGCTGCCTCGATCTGGAATCACGGACGTCTGCTGCTGCCGATGGCCCCGAGGTGAGGAAATGTGAAGCACGTAACATCTACGTGCTTGGCACTTAGGTCCTTGCCAAGCCAGCACGTTGGTGTTACGTGCTTGGCACTAAAAGGGTTAAACCCTTGGATGGAGAATGCCTTTAAGCCCCCAAGGTCATCAGATATGCCATACGTTACCCACTAGAGGGGAGCAGTGATAGTGTAGATGGGTTAGTGCAAAGAAAGAACAACATATAAAATAGAAAAGCAAATATCAGATACAGACCACGAGCGTTAGGCAGGTTAGTCAAAAGGTATAATAAGCTGGTGGCCCAATATTGTTATAGTTGTTTATATAGTACCATCTTCTTCTGCAACATTGTACAAGGTATAATGAGACAAGGTAAAACATACAGTATAGAGACCGAATATTATGAGAACAGGAGAGAATAGGATGCCCCTGTGAGCTTACAGTTTGAAGAGTAGGGGGTGCAGACAAAGGTGGAGGGATCACAACTGGTAGAGAGTGTTGGCATATACCCTGTGAAGGTTCTAGGGGTTGCTTAAACCAGGTTATATTCTTGTCTGAAGAGGGGAGTTTTGCATTAAAGTGTGATGAATTGAGTGGAGGCATTCATTCCATAGAAGTGAAGAGGCATGGGAGAAGTCTTGAAGGATAAGTTCGGGGGTCAGGAGAATGTCAGAAGCAGAGCGGCGGTTGCATCTGGGTTGCTATCCCTGGGTCAGGTTGGATAAGTCTTTGTAGGCTAGTGTTAGAAGTTTGAACGGAATTCTCTGAGAAATTGGCAATCAGTTGAGGGACTGACAGAGGGAAGCGCTGCTGGAGAAGCGAAAGGAGATGTCGAGGAGTCGGGCAGCAGAGTTCAGAATAGATTGGAGGGGTGTCTGTTTATTGGTAAACCACAGTGATGTTGCAGTGGTCAAGTCGGGATATGAGCAGGGCATACACCAGGATTTTGGTGGTATCAAGTGACAGGGAGACGCAGATGCGGGACAGGAGGTGAATGTGAGGTGTGTGAGAGAGGAGCCTAGAATGACGCCTCGAGGAGATGCAGTTATTTTAAGATTCATTACAGAAATTGTGGTGTCAGAGAGGGGCGGACAGTTTTACATGTTCAGCTTAAGTAAATCAGATTACATAAAGGAAGTGGTGGCCCCAGGTGTCCTCCAGCATTAAGCTGCTTCATCAGGAGCAGGAAATGAGATGTGACATAAACTAAATGTAGTGAGTAAACAAATAAAAAAAAAAATCACCTCTTATTTCTGTGCTTTAATATGATTTTAACATACGAGTGTAAACATGATCGGGATAATCACAAGGCTAAGAATAATACTTAAAATGAAGATTTCAAGGAACATCTGTCATCAGCTTCCATATAATACACGTTACAAAAATCCCACAGCCATAAGTGATGAATGATCTGTCTAATGAGAGAATGATTTATTAAACTACTTGACCCCCATGCCCCGTATTATTACTGGCCGATAATATCCATTTTACATATGCAAAACTGGAAATACTGGGAAAACATTTACACAGTTCCATGTGTTCCATGTTCCATGAGTTATAAACTCTTCCATGTCTGTTAAGGTGTGATTTCCTAGAAAAACATTTCCCACATGCAGAACATAAATATGGCTTCTCTCCTGTATGAATTACTTTGTGTGTGATAAGCTGCGATTTCCTAGAGAAACATTTCCCACATTCAGAACACAAATATGACTTCTCCCCTGTATGAACCCTTACATGTTTGAAGAAGGAGGATTTCTGATCGAAACATTTCCCACATTCAGAACAAGAATATGGCTTCACCCCTGTATGACATCTTTCATGTTCTAGAAGGATGGGTCTAAAAGAAAAACATTTCCCACATTCAGAGCAGGAATATGGCTTCTCTCCTGTATGAACTCTTTCATGTGTGACAAGGTTGAAATTCTGAGAAAAACATTTTCCACATTCAGTACAAGAAAATGGTTTCTCTCCTGTATGAACATTTTCATGTTTTTTAAGGGATGATTTGTCAGAAAAACATGCCTCACATTCAGAACAGGAATAGGGGTTCTGTGGTACATTAATTTTTTCATGGCTGTTAAGCTGTGATCTCCCAGAAAAACATTTCCCACATATGAAACAGGAATAAGGCATCCCCCCCTGAATGAACATTTTTATGTCTGTTAAGGGCCGAACTATCAGAAAAACATTTACATCCAAAACATGAATATGGCTTCTCTCCTGTATGAACTCTTTGATGTATAAGTTGTGATTTGTAAGAAAAACATTTCCCACACTCGGAACATGAATATGGCTTCTCCCTCGTATGGACTCTTTCATGTGTGATCAGTGTTGATTTCTGAGAGAAACATTTCCCACATACAGAACATGAATATGGCTTCTTAGATCTAAGAGCTGTATGATGGGTGAGGACAAGCTAACACTCTTCCTGTGTAGAGGGGTGAGATGAGAGATGTGCAGGGTGTCGTGCAGGATGGGGGCGCAAGGTAGTAAAATTTTCGGTAGCCTTTAATTCAATGTCATCATCTTCTCGTTTAGCTTCTGTAGAAATCAAAGCATGTTCGGTCATAATATCCTACCTGGGTCCACTACCTGAGGAGATGAAGGAAAACAGAGAAGGTTCAAAAAAACAATATTCTTAGTATACAGTACGTCCTGCTCCAAATCTAATACTTACAGTTGGGAATATATTCCGCCAGATGGCGCTGGACTGCAGAGACATTGAAAATAGGCTCCTTCCGGTCCCTCAAATACCCAGGGACCTCCCACAAATCCCCAGAATTTCTCTGCAGTCTGGCTGCGAAGGACTAGAAATTGGCTCTCTACTCGCAGGTGAGCGGGGTTATTAACCTGCGGCCCTGTAGGACTATTCCCACCCGTTCCACTAGTAATATGCCTCCCAGCCTTCACTGCACTGGTCGGGTGAAGGTAGGGCAGCACCGCCGTTGGTGCTTAGGAGCGCTGCTCCACCGCAATCCCCCACCAAAGGGTAGGCGGTTCAGTCTTATGGTGAGCCTCTATGGGATGCCCCTCCCGCACTATTGCCCCTTGCCCCTGACTATTGATGAGCCCTATTTAAGTGGCCGCCGTCCTCCCTCATCCTCCTTGTAGTCTTCGGGGGAAAAGAGAAGGGGTAGAGATATGTATGTTATGCAGTCTGTGCTTTCACTTTTCACATGTCTTTATTCTTGTGTCAGCCACCACGCTGACTTGTCTTTATTGCTTTTAAATTTACCGCCGCCGCACGCTGACTTGGTTCCGTGCTTGGCGGCGGCTTTACCTCAGGCGCTGGTGCGCCATCATTGGCTGTTGGCCTTTCTGGCTTCGCTCTGCTTGGGGGGGGCGGGGCCCGTCTTTGGCGCGTTCCGCGTCATCGCTATTACTGGCCCGCCCCTCGAGGTATACCGACGCCATCTTTTCTGACTTGGTTGGCCTATGCGTGACGGACTCCTACCTACCACGGTCCGCAAGTGCCCTCGCGGGCGGCTTTATCTGCTTCACTTTTGTTACGATGTACTTAAGGTCTTGTCTGCTTATGTCTTTCAGGACGGGACAAACCCTTCTTGGCTTCTCCCGGACCTGTTTTTAGTATATTACTTGTAGGCCTTGTAAAAATTATACGCCCACGTCCCTAGCGGGTTATTGGGGCATCCAGGGTTGCTATATAGCGTTATTCCCTATCGGCGTATAGCGCCGCTATAATCACCATATGGAGGCATCCCAGGATAATGTTACTGGGGTCCCTTTGGAACAAGACCGGCTGTGTGTAGCGTGTGGGCAGCCTCATGCTGACGCTGACAAGGCGCGGGTCTGTGTACCCTGTGCTGAACAGGTGCTTGCATTGCAATCTGGCCTTCCAGTGGCTGCACCTCATTTCACTTCACCTACTCCCCCAAGCTTAAATCTCACTCCTGCTGGGATTCTCAGCCTGATGTGTCTTCTAGACTGGCTACTGTTGAACAGATTATTGCAAAGTCTTTAGCGCGTAAGGCCCCTGCTAAGCGGCACTTGACGCCTAATGTTACTGTTTTCCCTATGGGAACTGGAGGAGTTTTGGAATCTGTGTGGCTATACCCCGTCTGATGAAGGGGAGCTCTTTTCTGATTCAGGCTCATCTGATGAAAGACCAAGGGTTAATGACGACTCTGGCTCTGACCCCTGGGCCCTGGATGACACTGACAGATTATTGACCCAGGTTTTTGAGGTTCTGTCTATCTCTCTCCCTGTTGAGGCTCCCAGGCAAAGAGGGGAGCTTTCCATACAGCGAGATCACGTTTGGAATTTTCAGAGCATGGAATGGGAGCGCCCCAGTAAACTTCCCGGGGTTCCAAAGAGTTGGGTTAGGAAGTATCCCTTTCCTGCTGAGGTGGTTAAATGTTGGTCATCCCCCCCCGAGGTGGATGCCCCGATCCTAGGGCTATCTAACACCTCTGTCATGCATTCCCCTGATTCTACTACCCTGCGGGATGCTGAAGACCGGCGTATTGATCAGCTGGCATCCCACGCATTTGCATGTGCGGGGACGGCGCTGTGCCCGGTCTGTGCCTCTGCCATTACTGCTGTGGCCACTAGAGCCCTTATCAGAAATATGCTCGATAGTGCCCCTGATGATTTGCCTTGTGAGGTGTTAAATGCAGTCTCCAGTTGTGATGTTTTTGTAAATTTTGTCCTATCAGCATTGGATGACACCATCAGAATGTGTGCCAGAACTTCTGCCCTTGTGGTGGCTATACGCCGCTCGGTTTGGCTGCGCCAGTGGGCTGCTGACAGCGCTGCCAAGAAGGCCCTCACTGGGTTTCCCTTTAAAGGACTGCGTCTGTTTGGAGACCGCCTGGACCTTTTTGCTAAGGGAGGCAGGTTACCCCAGCGCAGGCGGCAACCTCGGCCCTTTCGGGGTCAGGGTTCCTTCTCCTCCCCTTACCGTGGTGCAAGACAGGGAAGGGGGGTGTCTTTCCCTGGGGCCCGGGGAGATTTCTGGGGTAGAGGCAGAGGACGTGGACGTCCTGGCTCCTCCTGGGGTCCCAAAGCTAAATCCTCTCCCAAGCCCCCTCAGGCATGATGGGGCACCCTCACCCATCCGGCTGCAGCACTTCGCTCACGTCTGGAGGCTTCATGTCTCAGACCGGTGGATTCAGGAGGTAGTGTCCTCCGGTTAAAAGTTGGAGTTTGCTGCCGATCCCCCTCCAAGATTCATCAGATCCCGGATTCCTCAGGACCCTGTATCAGCTCAGGAGCTAGTGCAAGCAGTGCAAGGCCTCCTGGAGCTGGGGTCATCTGCCAGGTCCCTTTAAGAGAAAAAGGAAAGGGCTTTTATTCCAACCTATTCACAGTACCCAAAAAGGATGGTTCTGTCAGGCCCATCCTGGACTTAAAGATTCTCAACAAGTTTGTCAGGGGCAGGCGCTTTCGCATGGAGACTCTGCATTCTGCCATCAGTTCCCTGCGCCAAGGGGATTTCATGACTTCTGTGGACATCAAAGATGCTTACCTTCATATTCCTGTGTTCCCAGGTCATCAAAGGTTCCTCAGGTTCGCTCTGAGGGATCAACACTACCAAGGTGTGGCCTTGCCCTTCGGCCTCACTTCAGCTCCCAGGGTGTTCACCAAGGTGCTGGCTGGCGTGATGTCTCTGCTCAGATATCAGGGCGTCCGCGTGCTTTCCTATCTGGACATCAGGCAGAGTTGGATACTCAGCTGGTGGTGTCCACTCTGGGGTCATTTGGATGGGTGATCAACCACCCCAAGTCCTCACTGTCCCCTTCCTTGGTTACTCCATTCCTAGGAATGAATCTGAATACAGTTCAGGCAAGGATCTTCCTTCCTCAGCAGAAAGTGGACAGTCTGATTGCACAGGCTCAGTCCCTCCTAGCTTGTCCCCATCCCTCCATCAGGCAGGGGATGCAGCTGGTGGGCCTGATGGTGGCGTGCTTCGAAGCGGTCCCTTATGCTCAGTTCCACTTGAGGCCTCTGCAACTTCACCTATTGTCTGTATGGGACAAGGACCCAGCATCCCTGGACAGGGTCTGTGTGCTCTCCCCCCTGGTCAGGAGGTCCCTCTTGTGGTGAATGGACTCAAGGAACCTGTTGGGGGGCAGACCCTTTCTTGCCCCTTCCTGGGAGACGGTCACCATGGATGCCAGTCTGTCAGCTTGGGGGGGTTTCTGGAAGTCCCTGCGGTTCCAAGGGAGGTGGGGCCCTCAGGAGGCCCACACACCTATCAATGTCTTGGAGCTGCGAGCGATCAGGTTATTTCTGGCTCGCTTGGCTACTCATCTTCAGGGCCTGCCTGTTCAGGTGCGCTCGGACAACCAGATGGCAGTTGCCTTCATCAATCATCAGGGAGGGACCCGGAGCAAGGGGGCCCTCCAGGAAGCGTCTCTGATCCTGACTTGGGCAGAGGCCAATGTCCCCTGCATTTCAGCTGTGTACATTCCGGGGGGGTGGAAAATCACCTGGCGGACTCTCTGAGCAGGGGGGCCTCTCGCCAGGGAGAATGGTCCCTATGCAGCAGGGTGTTTCAATCTCTGTGTCACTGTTGGGGCCAACCAGATGTGGATCTGTTTGTGTCCCGCCACAATCACAAGCTTCCAGCATTTGTCTCTCTGTCCAGGGATCCTCTGGCCCTGACCTCGGATGCACTAGCAATGTCATGACAGGACTTTCAGTTCCTGTATGTCTTCCCCCCAATTCCCCTGCTGGGCAGGGTTCTGCGCAAGATTGCTCTGGAAGGGGTGCCAGCAATTCTGGTGGCCCCCAGGTGGCCAAGAAGAGTGTGGTTCGCAGACGTGGTACAGCTGGCAGTAGATCAATACGCTCTGCCCTTGGTGCCAGATCTGTTCACTCAGGGCTCACTACGCCATCCCAATTTACAAACTCTGGCTTTGACGGCTTGGCTGCTGAAACCTCCATCTTGATGGAGACGGGGCTGTCTTCTTCAGTTGTGGATACTTTGATTAAAGCTAGGAAGAAGTCTTCCTCTTCCATTTATTACAGGGTTTGGTGTGCCTACATTGACCGGTGTGAGTCTAGGTCTCTTCCCTGTCATGTGTTCTCTATTCCCAGGATTCTGGAGTTCCTGTAGCATGGGTTGGAGATGGGGCTCCAACTCAGTACTCTGAAGGGTCAGGTTTCTGCCCTGGCTATTTTTTTCCAGAAGTCCTTTGCTCAGCACCCTCTGATCAGGACTTTTTTCCAGGGGGTCACTCATGTGCGTCCCCCACGTAAACCTATGGTACCTGTTTGGGATTTGAACTTGGTTCTGTCAGCCTTGCAGGGTGCTCCCTTTGAACCTGTGCAGGATTCTGCTTTGGCCATTCTTACACTCAAGGTTGTGTTTCTGGTGGCTATCACCTCTGTCAGGCGTGTGTCTGAGTTGGCGGTGCTGTCCATTCAGCCCCCTACTATGAGAGGCACCAGGACAATGTGGTGTTTCGTTTCAAACCTGATTTTCTGCCTAAGGTAGTGTCTGCCTTTCATTTGAATCAGGATATTGTTCTTCCTTCTTTGTGCCTTAATCCTAGCAATGCTAAGGAGAGGGTTTTGCACTCTTTGGATGTGGTTAGGTGTCTGAAGTACTATCTGGTGGCTACTGCACCTTTCAGGAAAACTGATGCTCTTTTTGTGGTCCCTCCTGGTCCTAGGAAGGGTTTGGCTCCTGCCAAGTCTACTATCAGCAAATGGATCCGTCAGGCTGTGATTCAGGCCTACTCTGCTAAGGGGAAGAATCCTCCCTTCCGCCTTACTGCTCATTCCACTCGTGCTATTGGTGCCTCTTGGGCTTTTCAGCACCAGGCTTCTGTTGAACAAGTTTGCAAGGCCGCTACTTGGTCTTCTGTTCATATCTTTTCAAAGTTTTACAAGGCTGATGTTAGGGCCTCAGCTGATGCTGCTTTTGGCCGAAAGGTTCTGCAGGCAGCAGTGGTTTAAACTGCCTGCTGCTGATTTTTCTTGGGGATCCCACACTACTTTATGGACACTGCTATTGGATGTCCCAACTGTAAGTATTAGATTTGGAGCAGGACGTACTGTATACTAAGAATAATACAATTCTGTGATTACTCACCTGTAGAATTGGTATTACGAGTATACAGTACGTCCTGCTCCAACCCACCCTTGGTTTGCATTTTTTTTGGATCCCCTGTATGGTGTTTGTTATCATTGTTATAGTTGATAGTTTGGATTGTTTAATTCTCCCGGCTTCTCCTTAACTGCTTTTCAATGCTGGGGATTTGTGGGAGGTTCCTGGGTATTTGAGGGGCCGGGAGGAGCCTATTTTCGATGTCTCTGCAGTCCAGCGCCATCTGGCGGACTATATTCCCAACTGTATTAGATTTAGAGCAGGACATACTGTATACTCATAATACCAATTCTACAGGTGAGTAATCACAGAATTGTATTTTATGATCAGCAAAGACAGAGGCGCAGCATATTTTTTGCTAAAACATTGTGGTGCTCTCTGTGATTTTTGCAGTTCTAAATAACATAGTAAGATAGTATGCAAGGTTGAATAAAGACTTTAGTCCATCCAGTTCAGCCTATTTATCTCCTTCCGGTGGTCTAGTAGCCATTATTATTATTATTGTTTATTTATATAGTGCCATCATCTTCCGTAGCGCTTTACAAGGTATGATTACAGACAAGGTAAAACATATAGTACAGGGAACAATACAAAATGAGATGCCACAAGATTAAACCAAGTGTTGTGAGCACAGGAGAAATTAGGAATGAGAGTCCTGCCCTTACAAGCTTACAGTCTAAAGGACTGTAAGCTGGTAATGTTATTACATGCACGGGGGACATCCTGGCCACTATAGATCTCCTTCCAGTGGTCTAGTAGCCATAGCTGGAAATGTTATTACATGTCAGGAAGGCATCCTGGCCACTATAGATCTCATTCCAGTGGTCTAATAGCCATAGCTGGTAATGTTATTACATGCAAGGAGGGCATCCCGGCCACTATAGATCTCCTTCCAGTGGTCTAATAGCCATAGCTGGTAATGTTATTACATGCAAGGAGGGCATCCTGGCCACTATAGATCTCCTTCCAGTGGTCTAGTAGCCATAGCTGGAAATGTTATTACATGTCAGGAAGGCATCCTGGCCACTATAGATCTCCTTCCAGTGGTCTAGTAGCCATAGCTGGAAATGTTATTACGTGCCAGGAAGGCATCAAGGCCACTTTTGAACGTTTTTACTGTATCCATCATTAATACCTCCTAAGGCAGCGAGTTCCATAGTGTCACTGCTCTTAAAGAGAATCCCCTCCTATGTCGGTGGAAAAAGCACCTTTCCTCTAACCTTAGTGGATGCCCTTGGGTTATCGTTACACACGGGGTATAAATAGATTGTGGGACAGATCTTTGTATTGACCCTGAATATATTTATACATAGTTATTAGATCACCCCTCAAGTGACTTTTTTCTAAACCTAACTTTGACAATCTTTCAGGGTACTCTAGTCCCCGCACTCCTTTTATTAACTTAGTTGCCCTTCTTTGAACTCGCTCCAGTTCTGATATGTCCTCAAGCACAGGTACCCAGAACTGTACACAGTACTCCATATGGGGTCCGACCAGTGACTTGTACAGGGGTAAAATGATACTCTGGTCATGAGCACCTATGCCCCTCTTGATGCACCCTATGGTCCTGTTTGCTTTGGCAGCTGCTGCCTGGCATTGATTACTACAGTTGAGCTTATTGTTAACTAAAGATCCTTTTTCATTGTTGTTTTACCAAGTGTTTCTTTATGTAGTGTGTAATCATGACACAGATTTCTCCTTTCCATGTGCATAACCTTACATTTAACTGTGTTAAATTTCATTTGCCATTTAACTGCCCTAGCTTCCAATTTATCTAAATCTGTTTGTTGCTGCCTGCTGTCCTCTTTTGTTTTAAAGCGGACCTTCACTCTGAATAAGAGTCTATCTTATATGTTTCCCACACCCTGTACATACAGATTGCTCACATTAAAAATCATCCTTCCTGCATCTACTGCATGTTATGAGCCTTTAACCCTTCTAGTGCCAGCTACGTGAGTCTCACGTAGCTGCCTCTCCAACCGTTAAGTGCCAGCTACGTGAGACTCACGTAGCAGACTTTAGAGCCCCATAAAAAAGTAACACAGATACAGACTTATCTGACCCCTCATTTGAAATTGCCAGCGATTCTCTTCAAGAATCACCTGTTCGATTTCCGCCCCCGGGCCTCTGATCTTCAGGAGGGGGCCCGGAATAGCCCCCCCCCACTTTCGCCGCGCCATCTGAAAGAAAAGAAAAAAAAAAGACACAAACTCACCTGACAGCCCGATCGCTCCTCCGATGTCTTCTCTTCACCAGGGGGGGCTCCGATCCCCCCCTGGACTTACCTGGCCCCTAGCCCTGCCCCTAGCCCCGCCCACTTGTGGGAGGAGCGGGATGACGTCATCCCGCTCCTCGTATACCGGCACCCGGCTCTGATCTGTCACTTGTCGGTAGCGATCAGAGCAGGGAGGGTGGGAGGCAGGGAGGCTTTGATCCCCTGCCTCCCACCCTCCCTGCTCCGATCACTACCGACAAGTGTCATCTGCAGCGGCGCGGGACACTGGATGGGAGGTAAAAATAAGTGAAAAAAAGAATAATAAAATATTTATTCTTAGTATACAGTACGTCCTGCTCCAGATATAATACTTACACTTGGGTTATCCTCCGCCAGATGGCACTGCACTGCAGAGACATGTAAAACAGGCTCCTCCCAGCCCCTCAAATACCCGGGGACCTCCCACAAATCCCCAGATTTCTCTGCAGTGCTGACTGCGAAGACATGAAGTATCACTCTCTCGCAGGTGAGCGGGGCTATTAAAGCCTGCGGCCCTGTTGGACTATTCCCACCCGTCCTCTTTGTGATGTGCCTCCCAGCCTGGGCTGTGCTGGTCGGGTGAAGGTAGGCAGCACCATGCGTGCTTATGGAGCGCTGTAGGCGGTATAGGCTGATGGTGAGCCTCTATGGGATGCCCCTCCCGCATTATTGCCCCATGTAGCGGTGGGCCCTGTACAAAGGGCCGCCATCCTCCCTCGTTCCCCCCGTAGCTCGGGGGGAAAGAAATGGGGGGGGGGGGTGTGTTTGGTGTCAGTGTATTGTGATTACATGCATATGGCCTTTGCAATGTCTTTGGACTTGTATATATGGTGTCAGCCGCTGCGCTGATTTGTATTTTTACTCGTATAACTACCGCCGCCGTGCGCGCTTTTTCCTTCATTGGATGTTCCGCGCGGGGCGGCGGCGTTACCTCAGACGCCTCTGTGTCCTCATAGGCTGCTGGTTGGACTTCGCGCTCATCGGGAGGGCGGGGCCTGGCCTGGCTTGCTCCGCGTCATGGCACGCTCTGGCCCCTCCCTTCGAGGTACTCGGCGCCATTTTGTCTGTTCGCGCGTGGTCCGTAAGTGCCCTCGCGGGCGGCTTTATACTCATTGTAGTGTTTCGGTTCTGACACCATTTTCTTCTCATTGTGTCTTTCAGACGGCTAAATCCGTTGGCTTCTCCCGGCCCGGTGTAATTGATAGTCGGGCCTTGTAAAATTCTCCCACTTCCCTAGCGGGTCATTGGGGCATCCAGGGTTGCTTATAGCGTCAATCCCTACTGGCATATTGAGCCTATAAAAATCACCATACGGAGGCATCTCAGGATAATGTGACCGGGGTCCCCTTGGGACAAGACCGGCTGTGCATGGCGTGTGGAAAACCCCATGCTGAAGCTGACAGGGCATGGGTCTGCGTACCCTGTGCTGAGCAAGCGCTGGCCTTGCATTCTGGCCTGCCAGTGGCTGCACCTCGTTTCACTTCACCTACTTCCCCAGGCTTAAATCTCACTCCTGCTGAGTCGCACAAAAGTGGGGATTCTCAGCCTCATAGTCTCATAGACTGCCTACGGCTGAACAGATTATTGCGAGGTCTTTAGCGCGTAAGGGCCCTGGTAAGAAGCGGCACTTGCGGCACATTTCCATACCCCTGTGCTCAAGGAATGGGAGTGCCCCAGCAAACTTCCCAGGGGATTGGGATAGGAAGTATCCTTTTCCTCATGAGGTGGTTAAACGTTGGTCATCCCCCCCCCGAGGTGGATGCTCCGATCATAGGGCTCCCTAACCCCCCCTTTATTACAGCCCCTGCTTATGCTACCCTTCGGGATGCTGAGGACCGGCACATTGACCTGCTGGCCTCCCACGCCTTTGCATGTGCAGGGACGGCGCTGCGCCCGGTCTGTGCCTCTGCCATTCCTGCCGTGGCCGCTAAAACCCTCATCAGAAAAATGCTTGATTGTCCCCCTGATGATCTCCCTTGGGATGTGTTTAATGCACTCTCCAGTTGTGATGTGTTTGTAAAATTTATTCTATTAGCACTGGATGACACCATTAAAATGTGTGCAAGAACTTCTGCCCTTGTGGTGGCTATACATCGCTTGGTCTGACTGCGACAGTGGGGTGCTGACGATGCTGCAAAGAAGGCTCTTACTAGGCTTCCTTTTAAAGGGCTACGCCTGTTTGGGGCCCGTCTAGACCTGTTTGGTAAGAAGGGTAAGTTACCCCTATGCAGGCGGCTGTCTCGGCCCCTTCGGGGCCAGGGCACCCCTTCTACCCCCTACCATAGTGTTAAACAAGAACCAGGGGTGTCCTTCGCGGGGGCTCACGCAGATTCCTGCCCCAGGAGCAGCAGACAACGCCCTGGCTCCTCTGGGGGGGGGCTAAGCCCAAATCTTCCACCAAGTCCCCTCAAGCATGATGGGGCGCCCTCGCCCGTCTGGGTGAGGGGACGGCTGCGGCACTTTGCTCATGTCAGGAGGCATCACGTCTCAGACTGGTGGATTCAGGAGGTAGTGTCTTCCGGATACAAGATAGAGTTTGCTGTGCGCCCCCCCCCCCCCCAAGATTATCAGGTCCCGGGTACTCCTGGTCCCTACCTCTGTTCAGGTGCTGGTGCAGGCCATGCAAGGCCTGCGGGGTCTGGGGGTAACTTGCAGATTGCCCTTAACAGGCAGAGGCAGGGGCCGTTACACCAACCTTTCCACAGTTCCCCAAAAGGATGGGTCAGTCTGGCTCATTCTGGATTCACAGATTTTCAGCAATTCGTCAATTACAGGTGGTTTCTGCATGGAAACTCTGAGCTGGGCCATCAGCTCCTTGCGCCCCGGGGGCGTCTTGCCGTCTGTGAAGATCAAAGATGCTTATTTTCACATCCCTGTGTCTTCTGGACACCGAGGTTCTTCAGATTCGCGTTGGAAGACCAACACTGCTAATTTGTGGCCTTGTTATCTGGCCTCTCTTCAGCTCCCAGAGCGCTCACCATGGTGCTGACGGGGGTGATGTCTCTGTTGGGACCAAGGGGCATCCGTGTGATGACCTACCTGGACGTCCTTATCACTTCCCAGTCTATACGTCAGGCTAAGTTGGATGCTCAGCTGGTGGTGTCTATTTGGGTGTCATTTGGATGGGTGATCAAACACCCCGAGTCCTCATTGTCCCCTTCATTGGTAACTCCGTTCCTAGGAATGAATCTGGATACAGTTCAGGCAAGGATCTTCCTTCCTCAGCAATAAAGTGGACAATCTGGTTGCACGGGCTCAGTCCCTCATAGCTGTCCCCGTCCCTCCACCAGGCAGGGGATGCAGCTGGTGGGCCCGTTGGTGGCGTGCTCAGTCCCCCGTGGGCCCTTCTGCAACTTCTCCTATTATTAGTACAGGACCAGGATCCAGCATCCCTGGAGCAGGGTCTGTGTGCCTCCCCCCCCCCGGTAAAGAGGTCCCTCTTGTAGTGGATGAACTCAATGAATCTGTCTGGGGGCAGTTTCCTTCTTGCCCCTTCCTAGGGGACGGTCACCATGGATGCCAATCCTTCAGGTTGGGGGGGGGTTTCTTCTGGAACTCCCTGCGGTCCCAGGGGAGGTGGGGCCCTTAGGAGGCCCATACACCTATTAATGTTTGACACAGTGAGCGTTCAGGTTAGTTATAACTCGCTTGACTACTCCTCTTCAGGGCCTGCCTGTTCGGGGGCGCTCGGTCTGTCTGACGGCAGTGGCCTACATTAATCATCAGGGACGGACCCGGTGCAGGAGGGTCCTCCAGGAAGTGTTTCTTATCCTGATCTGGATGAAGGACTATGTTCCCTGCATATCAGTGGTATTCGCTCCGGTGGGGGTCCCTCTGCAACAGGGTGTGCCAATCCCTGTGTCTCTATGGGGACCAACCAGTTGTGGATCTGTTTGTGTCCCGTCACGATCACAAGCTCTCGGCCCTTGTTTCCCTGTCCCAGGATCCTCTGGCCGTGGTCACTGATGCCTTAGTAACGTCATGGCAGGACATTCTGTTCTGTGTGTCTTTTCTCCATTCCCCCTGCTAGGCAGGGCCCGGCGCAAGGATTGCCACCAGAATCACTGGCCCCCGGGTGGCCAAGAAGAGTGTGGTTCGCAGACGTGGTACAGAGGGCAGTAGATTAGTACGTTCTGCCAGGAGTGCCAGATCTGCTCACTCAGGGCCCCTTACGTCACCACAATCTACAAACTCTGGCCTTGACGGCCTGGCTGCTGAAACATCCATCTTGATGGAGACAGGCTTATCTGTCTCGGTGATTGAGACTATGGGAAGACTAGGAGCAAACTTCTTCTTCTTCCATCTATTATAGGGTATGGCGTACCCATATTGATTGGTGTGAGTCTAGATCTCTTGCCTGTCGGGTGTTCTCTGTCCCCAGGGTTCTAGAGTTATTACAGCATGGGTTGGAGTCGGGTCTCCAACTCAGTACTCTGAAGGGTCAGGTTCTGCCCTGTCCGTCTTCCTTTAGAAGTCTTTTGCTCAGCCTTCCTTGGTTAAGACTTTCTTTCAGGGGGTTACTCATGTGCGTCCCCCACGTAATCCTATGGTCCCTGTTGGGATTTGAACTTGGTTCTGTCTGCCTTGCAGGGTGTTCCCTTTGGACCTATCCAGGATGCTGTCTGGCTGTTCTTACCCTCAAGGTTGTCCTTCTGGTGGCTGTTACTTCGGTCAGACGTGTGTCTGAGCTGGTGGCTCTGTCTATCTAGCCCCCATTCTTGAGATACACCAGGATAAGGTGGTGTTCCGCCTTAAGCCGGATTTTCTGCCTAAGGTGGTGTCTTCTGTTCCTTGATTCAAGATATTGTTCTTCCTTCTTGTGCCCTATTCCTAGCAACGCTGAGAAAAGGGTTCTGCATTCCTTGGACAGGTGTTGGAAGTATTCCTTGGTAGTCACTGTGTCCTTTAGGAGAACTGATGCTCCTTTGGGCCTTCGGCCACTCCATCCTGAATGCGCCCGATCTTGTCTGATCTCGGGGGCTAAGCGGTGTTGGGCCTGGTCATTACTTGGATGGGATGGTTCCTTCTGGTCCTAGGAAAGGTTTTTTGGCTTCTGCCAAGTCTGCTATTAGCAAATGGATTCGTCAGGCTGTGACTCAGGTCTATCCCACTAAGGGGAAGAATCTTCCCTTTCGCCTTACTTCTCATTCTACTCGTGCTATTGGTGCCTCTTGGGCCTTTCGGCTCCAGGCTTCTGTTGAACAAGTTTGCTAGGCCGCTACTTGGTCTTCTGTTTCATACCTTTTCAAAGTTTTACAAGGTTGATGTTAGGGCCTCAGCTCATGCTGTCTTGGCCGCAAGGTTTTGCAGGTGGCAGTGATTTAAACTGCCTGCTGTTGCCTTTTTTGTTGGGGATCCCACCCTACTTTATGGACACTGCTATTGGATGTCCCGAGTGTAAGTACTATATCTGGAGCAGGACGTACTGTATACTAAGAATAATACAATTCTGTGAAATACTCACCTGTAGAATTGATATTATTTGTATACAGTACGTCCTGCCTCACCCCACCCTGTTTTTTTTTGCATTATTCTGGATCCCCTGTATGGTGATTGTTATCATTGTTATAGTTACCAGTTTGGTGGTTAAATTCTCCCGGCTTCTTGTTCACTGCTTTTCAATGCTGGGGATTTGTGGGAGGTCAGCTCTGCTCTGTCTGAGCAAAGTACAGCTATAACCTTCCCCCCTGTACTTTATCCCACTCTCCTGATGTTTCTGAGTCAAGATGGTGGCGCCCATATCCTAAAGTCCTGAATACAGTTGCAGCCCAGTGGGGGAAAGAATAATAAGTGACTAAAAACTTAAAATATATTAATTTTAGATGCTGGGGAATCGTTTTTTAAGGGTTTGGGCTTTTCAATAAATCATGGTGAAGGTCTGGTTTAATTACTTTACACAGCTTAGTATCATCTGCAAAGATTGAGACTTTACAGTTTAATCCATACCCAATGTCATATATATATATATATATATATATATATATATATATATTGAAGGGAATTGGTCCCAGAACTGACCCTTGCAGTACTCCACTAATAACGGTGACCCATCTGAGTGTGAGTGTGTACCATTGATAACCTCTATATATAGTGAGGGGAGCCTGAATATCTCCTCTCAAATGACCACCATATAACAGGCCGCACTCAAAATAGTAAAAATAAATCTCTATTTTATTGGTAAATTATGAACATGGTAATTAAGATAGTTTTATCAACACATACAACAACACTGTTACACAATTAAAAAACATATACACAAACGCAGGGGATCCTATATACAAATGGAGACTATATAAATAATGATAACAATGCTGGGTGGCATATAATAAATTCATATATAAATAGATATAATTGGATAATGCATATGTGTGCCAGCAATGGAATAAAAAAGGGGGAACCGTGAGCTATATCATCACATAATAAAGTGCATGATGCATAATGTGCAACTGTAAGTGTATCAAAAGCAATAAGAAAAATATAAGAAAAGATGTGCCCTATTAACATACATGCATATGAGACAAATGAAGCAACCAAAAAACAACCGCCAAAATAACATGTGTGCCACAATAAAAACAAACCACAATGAACAATCAATTAAAGTGCTATAGTGCAGTGCAATGCAGCGCACCCATGATAGCAAGACCAATCAGAGAATTAGTATAAAGATCAATACAAAACGCCACCAGGCTGAATGAATACAAAGTTTAAATGACAAGTAAAAAAGTTTACATCACCAGTCTCCGGAGGGTCCCCCGCAGCAGCCGCCACCGACGCGTTGCGTGTCCTATAGACACTTCGCCAGGGTGTAATGGCTGCTGGGGACCCCACTCCCTAAATACTCCAGATGAAAAAAGCGCTGGCCAATGGGAGGAGGCAGCACCGCCGCCCATACGTGCACCCCGCCCGGCCGGGAAATGAGACCGTAAGGGCAACACGTCAGGCGGCACGCCGCCGCGTCATCACTAAGCCGCCGTGTCAGTATGCGCCTGCGTGAGGCCCACCGCCAGGCGCGCGGCAGGCAGGGCGCGCTCCCCTGCAGTAGGAGGCGCCCGCCAGCCACCCGCCCGGCCGCGCGCACATCACGCAGGCGCACACCGTCCACCCAGCAGCTGGGGGGATGTCAGATGCAGGAACGTGGAAGGTGAGTATTCAGGGAGAGGGGGGAACAAAGAGAACCTAATAAATATTAATGACAAAACAACAACATACAAGACAATAAACAATATAGTCCGCATTACTGTATAAATACACATGTCTATGCAGCAACAATAATTAATACAGATATGTAGTATAGTGTTGAACCAATGAGCTTATAATATAGTTATAGTTAATAAATCTATTTGGTCAAATGAACACATCTTATTGTTATTAGTAATTAATTAATTAATTAGGGCCCTGTATAAAGCATGGCATTATGTAAAAATCGGCATGCATGCCATATCTTCGCACTACTGCATGTTAAAGGGGGGATACCCATACCACATGAGGGTATCACCACTCCTATGGGACCACCGGGGTAAACTGAATATAACGGCCGGGCCCGTTTAAAGGGTCATAGTATCAGAACAGTAAACACACTAATGCTTTAAAAATTAGTTAATGAGTATTGGCCACCCAAAGGATTAATTGGATATAAAGGCCAATAGCCTGGTGTAAAAGAATGATTAAGTCACCGGGCACCATAATATAAGATGGTGGGTATAGTGCCCTTATACATAATACACATGGTATAGGTGACCCATGGATGTATCACAAGTGTGGCCCATCTGGCAGGTGGATGATGTAGTTGTAACTCTGTCCAGCAAACCATAATGTATTAGGTCTGCTGTTACATCAATTAGGATAAGCAAAAAACAAAAAACTATCCACATGCCAGATGTGCCCAACCGTTGGATATCTCTACTGGTGATAGTGTATTTTATAATTTAAACAGAATATATTGGAGTGTGTTGCAGAGGTAACCGGACCCCAATTACCCATTAGGGTGACA
The DNA here is from genome assembly GCA_027917425.1 of Gastrophryne carolinensis. Lineage (NCBI taxonomy): Eukaryota > Metazoa > Chordata > Amphibia > Anura > Microhylidae > Gastrophryne > Gastrophryne carolinensis. The sequence continues at coordinate 150,993,165 of CM051241.1, read as the reverse complement.
AGACACCAGTTATTTAGTCAGTTTTTAGTTATTCATTAAACAAAAGAGGACACTACAACAGGAATCAATACTGAACTGTCAATTTCAAAGTATAGAACGGTGTTCATCATGGTTTCGGCCCACACTTGCGACTTGCAACTTGCTGATGGTGTAAATCAGATCTGTTATATATTCAACATAGAACACATGGTTCACCAGAATCCAAAATATACGCTATCAATATATGAGTATCATATTCGCACAAATTATTGTCCCCTATAATGAGAGAAAAGAAAGAAGTGATCAGTATATATGTAAAATGCACTTGCCATGTTATGCAGTTCTAGAATGATCCCATATAACCCGGCATCAAGCCGGCCACACACCGCCGCATAGTAGTGCATCAAGGTACAACCAACAATACAGATAAAAATAGTGGGGCCCAGGCGCCCGGGCGGATGTGTCAGTTAGCCACAATCTCGACCCAAGAATGAGGTCAATCCAAAGTCCTCATTGATACCCTGTGGGGCCGTGTCCTTAGGTTGTATATCCATTGGGTTTCTTTTTGTTCAAGCCTCCTTTTTATATTTCCACCTCTAATCCCTAGTTGCACCTGGTCTATAAAGAAAACTTTCATGCCAACTGTGCTCCCTTTATGGGTATATAAGAAGTGGGCTGCCACCGGAGTAAGTGTTCTTCCATGATCTACATCCCGTGCAGCCAATCTAATGGTCGAAAGGTGTTTTTGAATCCTGTTTTTGACGGCGTTGATAGTCTCGCCTACATAATATTTAGGACAAGGGCATTGAATGACATAAATTACCCGCTGTGATTTGCAGTGCAGGTGTTTAGTCAGCTTAATGTCCCTTTGTGTGTGTAGGTCTTTGATAACAGTAGTCTTTGTGGAGACCTTCAATGCCCTTGTCCTAAATATTATGTAGTTAATATAGTTATTAACTATAACTATATTATAAGCTCATTGGTTCAACACTATACTACATATCTGTATTAATTATTGTTGCTGCATAGACATGTGTATTTATACAGTAATGCGGACTATATTGTTTATTGTCTTGTATGTTGTTGTTTTGTCATTAATATTTATTAGGTTCTCTTTGTTCCCCCTCTCCCTGAATACTCACCTTCCACGTTCCTGCATCTGACATCCCCCCAGCTGCTGGGTGGACGGTGTGCGCCTGCGTGATGTGCACGCGGCCGGGCGGGTGGCTGGCGTGCGCCTCCTACTGCAGGGGAGCGCGCCCTGCCTGCCGCGCGCATGGCGGTGGGCCTCGCGCAGGCGCATACTGACACGGCGGCTCAGTGATGACGCGGCGGCGTGCCGCCTGACGTGTTGCCCTTACGGTCTCATTTCCCGGCCGGGCGGGGCGCACGTATGGGCGGCGGTGCTGCCTCCTCCCATTGGCCAGCGCTTTTTTCATCTGGAGTATTTAGGGAGTGGGGTCCCCAGCAGCCATTACACCCTGGCGAAGTGTCTTCAGCAACCTGGATGCCCCTGAGCCTGTAACAATGCAGCGCTACACCCATTATGTAGAAATTGGTATCAGACAGCTTAATGTGCCACCTGTACATATAAGTTGTAAGCCACCAATAATATGCTAACATGCACTGTCAGTCAAGGGTCCGGATTGACTTGCCTACATTGTAAGCTTATGATAATTCTGCTATTATGAATGTGACTGTAGTATAACTATGTGCATAATGTAATATATTGGATGCTTTGCACAGCAGGACTTGTCCCCTGAGATATTCTCACATAATACCTCATTGCTTTTGCACTGGCACTTTACTATATGAAACACATGGATATGCTGCTATGGCTTTTTATGGTCATTATGTTTGTATAAACCTTTGTTCATTGTTTGTAGTGTACATACCTTATTTGCATGTGGATTTGTAATTGGATATAACATGTAACCTTTTTGCTTTAGTAAATATGGATCGCTATTGGATTTAGTGTGCGCATCACATATCTACATTAATTTGGTAACATGCTTTAACATTTAAAATGCTTGATATACACTAATAAGCAAACAAACAGTTGTCATCACCTTTTGAATCAAATCAGTCTTGGGTTAAGTATAGATAGCAGCAGATCAGGTTGGATACAGGTCAGGCTGCTGGCTCGTCACATACCAGTGGTTACGAAGCCCTGGTCTATGGCATTGACAGCCATGTTGTTACGTGTCCAGTTGTCCATTTTAGCTAATAGCTTCTGTCTGTACTGACATGCTCATTAAGCTACAGCCAAGGCTGCTACCTGTTGCCATTCAAACTCTCCAAAAGAAGGTTCGGACTTGACAAGGCAAAGGGCAATGAGATTTCCTTGTATCCAGGGATACAGGCCTGGACATCCTCACTGCTTAGTGTAGCCCCCCTATTTAGGCATGTCTGTCCTGCGGAGGAGGGAAGGAGAGACCCGCTAAGGAAAAGGTGATACAGGACAATCCTGGGGCCGATGTGCGTCATTTGGCCCGGTCAAGCCCAAAGCCATCCACGGCCTCAAGCCAGCCTGCTCCCAAATCAGGTGGGGCACAGTTCCAAACCCCCAATGCCTTCTAACATCTACTCCTACTCATCGCCCCCGATGCTGACTCACATTATTACCACAGATCCCAAATTTACTAGTGTAGCCCCTTATCTGAGGGCATCCTGAATCAGAACACCGTGTTTGCCGATGGCCGCATCCCAGTAGCTGCCGCACCCAGCTATTCAGATAGGACAGGAGCACTCCAAATTGAACCGGGAACTCTGGGATGTGGCCAGCTGGCCAGGTCACATCACCCAGCACTCTTGAGATAAGCCAATCGGCGAGCTCAAACGTGTTTGTGTAGCCTTGGCGGTGGAAAACCCCTCCTTTTTTTTTAAAGCAGGGCCACAGCTGAGACGTGTCACACCAAAGAGATGAGCTGTTAAAGCTTTAACCCTTTTGTTGCCAAGCACGTAACACCTACGTGCTGGCTTGGCTGGGCCTTAAGTGCCAAGCCCGTAGGTGTTACGTGCTTGACTTTCCTCGCTTGTAGTTTAAAAAGTAAAAACAACAAATACTCACCTGACCCCTTGTTGGATCCGGCCGGGTCTCCTCTTTAATTTGGTGCCATCCGATCCCCCGTGGGGGGTCGGATGGCTCCAGGAGAGCCCCCGGAATAGGCCGCCCCCCCCCCCGCTTCTGCAGCAGCAGCTTCTAACTGTAAAAAAAAATAAAAATAAATATGACATTCACTTACCTGTGTGTGCGCTGGCTCCCGCTGTCCCTCCTCTTCACCTGGGGGGCCTCCGATCCCCCCCCAGGACTTACCGATCTTCAGGAGAGAGCCTGGGAGGCTCTCTCCTCTCTTCTGCACGATGGCGGCCGCCATCATGCCTCTAAGCCCCGCCCCCTTGGGGGCGGGGCTTATGAAGTCATCCCGGCCCCGATCTCAGGCTTCAGCCTTCTCAGCTTCTCAGATGCCGGTGATCGGTGCCCTGGAAGGAGGTGGCAGGAGATCCTCTGATCTCCTGCCTTCTCCTTCTCTGGATGCCGATCACCGGCATCTGTCAGCTGAGCGGCGAGGGACAAGAGCTTGCAATCGAAGGTAAGTACAGTAAAAAAAAATTTTTTTTTTTTCTAATAAAATACTTTTTATTATTGTGTGGTGTTTTTTTTTCACATTAACTCTTTGTGAGCTGGTAAGGGGTCCATGAGACCCCTTATACCAGTTCACAAGGCTGGGGGGGTGGCAAGTCACCTGCCCTAGCGGGTGGCTTGCCATTGACCCCCGCACCCCCATTACCTGCCTCCCCAAAGGCCAGGGGGGGGCAGAAGAGCCCGGGCCCACATAGGCTATGTGGGCTCGTAGGCTGCAGGGTGGGGGGGCCACCAAAGCTGGCCCCCCCACTCTGTGCCTACAAGCCCCCATAGCTGGTCCCGGGCTGGTTACTTTGGGTAAGGGGGACCCCACGTCATTTTTTTTTTTGGATTTTGAAGGGTTTTTAACCCTTCAAAATCCAAAAAAAAATGGGGTCCCCCTCCCCGGGAAGGGGGACCCTATGTCATTTTTTTTTTTAATTAACCATTTGTCATCCAGCAGCTATAAAAGGCTTCTGGGCAGGAAAGGGTGTCTACCTATACATATGTGGTATCGCTGTAACCGGGAGAAATTGGGGTTTCTCACGCAATAAGATTTTATTGACAAACGTACATTTTTTATTACAAAAAAACTCTACAAATTGTAAAAAAATGTTTTTTTTTTATTTTTTTTCACACATTTCACCCAAAAAAATTGAGAATACACCTAAAAAATACAAACAAGACATTTCATGTTAAAGCCCAGACTCTGTTGAAAAAAACAATATATAATTTTCCTGGGAAATCCCTGGAAATCCCTTCAAAAATGACAGTTGAATATGTGTAGCGCAAAATGGTGAAACATCGTCTGGCAACAGGGAGTGGCAAATGCTGCAGGTAGGCTGGCAGCGAAAGGGTTAATGATGTCAAAGCCTGAAAAGGAAATAGAACTCTTTTTGTCAATGTTCTTAGCTCCTCCCTAGCTGACATAAGCCATAAAAGGGGGTTTTCATCAAGATTTCTTTAATTTTCTACATCAAATCTGCCTCAGCAGTTCCCCATTTCGTACCAAACCATGTTTGGTGAATTGCAGCAAACTGCAGAAAATAGTTATCCCTGCATTCAACACTACAAATTCTAGTAATAAAACACCTTCTGTATCCTAAACACCTGTTAAGACGACCTTTCCAGGTAACTGCTGCACACTAGGTTTGGAGTAGGTGAGCCCTGGTGCTGTTGTCTAAGGATGATAGTGGTGGAGCCATTTCTAATCAACCCCAACAATTCCAGAATAGAAGTCTATAGGAGTTTCTCTAAGCAGCTCGGAATTCTCTCATTGCCGGTGACATGAATTTTGCTCAGGCATTAACATTGGTGGCACCCACCCAGAAATGACATCATCAAAGCATCAAGAACGATAATGAAAATCAATGAGGCAACTGAAATGCCAAATTCACGGACTGTGACCCAACCTCCTTCTTAAATCATGGGATCCACTTTACCATATGAAAAAGGAAAAATATGATTTAAATTAATATTTGCTGCACATTAAACCGGACCTTCAGCATGATTTCATGAAAAGCCCAAACCCTTAAAAAAACTCTTCCCCAGCATCTAAAATTAATTTATTTTAAGTTTTTAGTCACTTATTATTCTTTCCCCCACCGGGCTGCAACTCTGTTCAAGACTCTAGGATACGGGCGCTGCCATCTTGACTCAGATTCATTACACATACTGAGGAGAGGAGAGCAGGATAAAGTGCAGGGGGCGGGGTTATAGCTGTGCTTTGCACAGACAGAGCAGAGCTGGGCTCAGGAGAAGGACTGCAGCCCCAGAATGCAGAGCGACACAGTCAGAAGACACTTCCTGTCTGCAGGCTGCCTGAAGCCCCATGAGCCCCCATCTTGGATGTTTAAAGGCTCATAACATGCAGTAGATGCAGGTAGGATGATTTTTAATGTGAGCAATCTGTATGTACAGGGTGTGGGAAACATGAGATAGGCTTATTCAGGGTGACGGTCCGCTTTAATCTCCAGAGAGATTCTTCGGAGAGATACTTATGGTTGCTTCATCTTGGTAAGGGGCCCATCTATTGTGTCTGGCTAATCATGCACCCACCTTCCTAATCTATTGAGCACTAGGGGGAGTGCCTGCAAAGATTGGCCCACATCCGGCCTCTATGATATTACATATATATTTTATCAATGGTATAGCTCCCACAATATGCATGTTATCATATTGTAACCAAGAAATTCATGATCCCTATGAATTTCTTAGTTAAATGAACCTAAACATCAAATATATATCATACAGGGTCTGATACTATGTGGATTATAAGGCTCTGGACAATATATACATGCCATGTTTGATATCAAATTGAAGGTCTTATAGTCCTGAATAAGACTCTCTCATTAATCTCTCATATATACATAACCAGCATATTTAGGGAATTACACAACTCTTCCACAAATAATATCTAATACTCATGTACCATGTGTATTTGCAGTGTCTGCGCCTGGGGACCTAATTAGGAATTCAAGGATTCAAGGGAAAACACCCCGGCTGTTGAGGTAGCTTTTTGGCAGCTAGGTGTGAATGTGGTCTATTGTATTCATGGGGCATGGTCTGTTTTCTTATAGGCATGGTAGGATGTTAGACTACTATTTCAGTGTTAATTTGAGGGACAGCTGTCCTTTAACATCATAGATGTCCTCTAAAGATGCTTCAACAGGCCCTGAATGGAGGTCATCGTCACCCGATTCCCCCCATTTACAATGCTTGCCTCCAAATGTTGCTCGGTCGTAGTAAGGTGCAGCATCACCATATACAGCAGTCATCCTCCCATGGGTTTCTTTAGGCTTAATTTCTGCCTTGAATCAGCACCCGCCATCCGGTCACCTGCAGTGCAATAGAAGCGTTTAGCCGCCTCCCAGTCCAGGTGCCACTGACCAGACGGCCAATCATGTGATGCAACATGGAGGGGGCCCTGAAAAGGAAAAAAAGTACAGAACCAGCAAGATGGGGGGGGGGGGGGGGGCGACCTCCTTGTACTAAGAGTTTCCTATCCAGGAAGTCACATGATTGCAAGACGTCACATGGACATTGTAGTAAGACAGTAGCCAGCTCCATCTGATATTGGTATTTAATGGCTCGTCCTATCCGACAATGGCTTGTCATGGAATAATACAACTCCTACAGGAAATGCTACAAGAAGGATCCCGCGCACCACACACCAAGGAGGATCCTGCGCACCACACACCAAGGAGGATCCTGCGCACCACACACCAAGGAGGATCCCATGCACCACACACCAAGGAGGATCCCGTGCACCACACACCAAGGAGGATCCCGCGCACCACACACCAAGGAGGATCTTGCGCACCAGACACCAAGGAGGATCCCGTGCACCACACACCAAGGAGGATCCCGTGCACCACACACCAAGGAGGATCCCGCGCACCACACAGCAAGGAGGATCCCGCGCACCACACACCAAGGAGGATCCCGTGCACCACACAGCAAGGAGGATCCCGCGCACCACACAGCAAAGAGACACAACAAGGAGGATCCCGTGCACCACACAACAAGGAGGATCCTGTGCACCACACAGCAGGGAGGATCCCGTGCACCACACAGCAGGGAGGATCCCGTGCACCACACAGCAGGGAGGATCCCGTGCACCACACAGCAGGGAGGATCCCGTGCGCCACACAGCAAGGAGGATCCCGTGCGCCACACAGCAAGGAGGATCCCGTGCGCCACACAGCAAGGAGGATCCCGTGCGCCACACAGCAAGGAGGATCCCGTGCGCCACACAACAATGAGGATCCTGTGCACCAAACAAGGAGACACAACAAGGAGGATCCCGTGCACCACACAGCAGGGAGGATCCCGTGCACCACACAAAAGGGAGGATCCCGTGCACCACACAAAAGGGAGGATCCCGTGCACCACATAGCAAGGAGACACAGCAAGGAGGATCCTGTGCACCAAACAGCAAGGAGGATCCCGTGCACCACACACCAAGGAGGATCCCGTGCACCACACACCAAGGAGGATCTTGTGCACCACACACCAAGGAGGATCCCGCGCACCACACACCAAGGAGGATCCCGCGCACCACACACCAAGGAGGATCCCACACACCAAGGAGGATCCTGCGCACCACACACCAAGGAGGATCCCGTGCACCACACACCAAGGAGGATCCCGCACACCACACACCAAGGAGGATCCCGCGCACCACACACCAAGGAGGATCCCGCACACCACACACCAAGGAGGATCCCGTGCACCACACACCAAGGAGGGTCCCGTGCACCACACACCAAGGAGGATCCCATGCACCACACACCAAGGAGGATCCCGTGCACCACACACCAAGGAGGATCCCGTGCACCACACACCAAGGAGGATCCCGTGCACCACACACCAAGGAGGATCCCGTGCACCACACACCAAGGAGGATCCCACGCACCACACACCAAGGAAGATCCAAGGAGGATCCCGCGTACCACACAAGGAGACACAACAAGGAGGATCCTGTGCACCACACAAGGAGACCACACGGGAGTATCCTGTGCAGCATATTTTAATAGCAGGCTCATGGCTGTTACTTTGTGTTACACAGCAGCTGCCCTGGATCTACAATGTAAGATGACTCATCCCTGCCTGACACATTGCTCAGCATGAGGTACAAACTGTCCAGCCCAATATTTAGTAACACTGTATGTGTCCATCATTCTGTACAGCCCAATGTAGCCACATGACACACAGGAGGAGTGGTGAGAGCCCGAAGGAGATATTAGTACTTACCTGAGCCGATCTGTACACTCATTTCCTCCTATTTATGGTATCCCCATACTCCTCCTGTAATCAGATATAGCCCCGCCTCTTACCCTGTGATGGGAGGAGCTGCTGAGCCTCCATCATGGTGTCCCTCCGGCAGAGATGTTGGGGTCCCCATACTCCCCCTGTAATCAGATATAGCCCCTCTTCTTACCCTGTGATGGGAGGAGCTGCTGAGCCTCCATCATAGTGTCCCCCCTGTAGAGATGTTGGTGTCTCCCCCATCCTCCCCCTGTAATGTTGGGGTCCCCATACTCCCCCTGTAATCAGATATAGCCTCGCCTCTTACCCTGTGATGGGAGGAGCTGCTGAGCCTCCATCACAGTGCCCCCCCTGTAGAGATGTTGGTGTCTCCCCATATTCCCCCTGTAATCAGATATAGCCCAGCCTCTTACCCTGTGATGGGAGGAGCTGCTGAGCCTCCATCATGGTGTCCCCCCCTGTAGAGATGTTGGGGTCCCCATACTCCCCCTGTAATTAGATATAGCCCCGCCTCTTACCCTGTGATGGGAGGAGCTGCTGAGCCTTCATCATGGTGTCCCCCCTGTAGAGATGTTGGTGCCCCCATACTCCCCCCTGTAATCAGATATAGCCCCGCCTCTTACCCTGTGATGGGAGGAGCTGCTGAGTCTCCATCATGGTGTCCCCCCTGTGGAGATGTTAGGGTCCCCATACTCCCCCTGTAATCAGATATAGCCCCGCCTCTTACCCTGTGATGGGAGGAGCTGCTGAGCCTCTATCATGGTGTCCCCCCTGTAGAGATGTTGGTGTCGTTCTGTAGGTGTGGCTCTGGAAGACATGAGATGTGACATCAGAGATATGGGAGGAGCCAGGTGGGGAGATATCCCAGCAGCACACACAGCTGAGGGGGCGGAGCACACTTGTCCATCAGTTGTGAATTTAGGATGAGGGTTTCTATGATGAACGTTCGATATGAAGGAGAAGGAAAGACTAGAAGACAGCTGAGCTTGAAGAGAGGAAAGTGAACCAATGAGAAAGGCAAAGGGCAGGACAAAGAGAGAAGGTGGGGCTAATAGAAACCCCGCCTCTTCCTCTGACAGATATCTGATAGAACACTTATTCCCCACCAGATCCCATCATGCACCGTGACCGGGAGAGCCCCCTAGACTGTGGTTAGAGGGTGGAGTCAGGGGCGGGGTTACCAGGGCTGCAATGACAATTTCTCTGGCCCTATACAAGAATTTCATCCCCCCCGCCAGGGTTAAAGTAGACCTCCAGCCACAAATATCTTTGGGAGCCTTTAAATAAAAATGGCCCCGGGCGATTGTGAATAGGAGGGTTAAAGTTCCTTAGGAAGCTGCTTATAATGCAGGACAGGAAACAGCTGCACACCTCATCCCACCCTGTAACCTCTATCCAATGTCCGGGCCCCGGGGCCACCAAGGTCACCTGAGTATTCAGAATATACAGAAACTATAGATTATGGAGGGGGAGGGGCTTAGCTTTGCTTAATGCCACCATTTGCTGGATTTACTCGCCTCAGTGCATGTGCTGCCTCTCGTCCAATCAGCTTATCCCGCGGCGCATATTAATGAAGCCTGGCGCCCATAGGATGTGAGGGATGCCGGCACCGCGGGGGAGGGTTTACACAGAGGGGGATCACAGTGTGAGGTGCCCCAGGGGAAAGGCTATTAATCTATGAGACGCCAGGGCCGGTTGGGCTGCGGGGTCACCATGGTAACACCTTGTTATTGGCGCCTCTATGAGACACTGGAGCAATGAAGAGGAAAGTGAGGGAACAGAGGGAAACACTCACCAGCACCTCACAAGGAGACCCTCTGCTGCCCTCATGCAGCTTGCCGCCCCGGGGTCACGTGATAGCAGGACACACAGCAGCCCCACGTCCTGGACTACAACAAAATGGCGGCGGCCTGCAGAGGGGACAATACCCGCCCCACTTCTGCTGTATCCAGTTAAAGTGGACCTTCACCCTGAATATGAGCCTATCTTCTATGTTTCCCCCACCCTGTGCATACAGATTGCCCTCATTAAAAATCATCCTACCTGCATCTACTGCGACTTTAAACATCCAAGATGGTGGCCCATGGAGATGCAGGCTGCCTGCAAACAGGAAGTGTCTTCTGACTGTATCGCTCTGCATTCTGGGATTGCTGACCTTTTCCTGACCCCAGCTCTGCTCTGTCTGTGCAAAGCACAGTTATACCCCGCTCTCCTGCACTTTTGGCCCCTCTCCTCAGTAGGTGATACTACTGAGCCAAGATGGTGGCGCCCGTATCCTAGAGTCCTGAACAGAGTTGCAGGCCAGTGAGGGAAAGAATAAAAAGTAAATGAGTAAAAACGTTAAATATATTAATTTTAGATGCTGTGGAATAGTTTTACAAGGGTTTGGGCTTTTCATCAAATCGTGGTGAAGGTCCGGTTTAAGAAACACAAGCCCCGCCTCCAGACTCCTCTCTACACCAGAGAAGCCTCGCTTATATTCTCCTATGTTTTTCCCATTTCTGGCTCCTCCCAATGCCTGCATCCGGGTTACAACAAGATGGCGGTCGGACATTTCCGTGTTTGGGTCACGTGATTGCAGCAAACACAACAGCCCCGCGTCTCCGGACTACAACAAAATGGTGACAATACTCGTCCCGCTTCTCTTCCATTTAGCTACCAAAACACGCCACGACTCCTCTCTACACGATAGAAGCCCCGACTCCTCTCTACAAAATAGAAGCCCCGCCCCCAACTCCTCTCTGCACGATAGAAGCCCCGCCCCCCTAAGCTCTCCTCAGATCTCAGGCTCCTCCTACTGCCTGCTTCGGGGCTACGACACGATGGCGGCCGGACATTGCCATGGTGATCCGGAAGTGGGACGAGAGCTGTTTCCGGTGCTGAAGGTAAGTGCGGCGTTAACCCTTCATCCGCTGCTTTATTTTCTGCCCCATTTGTCCCTGCAGCTTTCCAAACTCGGGATGCCCCAAAGAGTGGCAGCCGGCTATACCTGGGCTAGGGCCGGAGTTCCTCTCTAAAGTGGACCCGAACCCAGGTCTGTCACTCACTTGGGTCTCAGTCAGCAGATGGCGCACATTCTATTTGGAATGCCCTCCCAGGATGCTCCTCACTTTACCCTGGTTCAATGGTCCAATCAGAGGGGAGCTTTATGTTCATGGCCAGCCCTGGAATCCCGGCCTCTGCTGGCCTTTGTTCTTCGGCCTCCCCGGGGGATGCATACAATCAGGGAAGAGGGCCGCGCATGCTCCATCTTTTATGGATGATCAGGTGGGTCCAGATTTGTGAGGCCCCCAGGACCCAGGAAAAGTCACTTTTCCAAGTTTTGTTCTGCTTTGATAAATAGGAGGCGATAGCGGGGCAAAAGGAAAGCTGCGGGAGGGGGGGTTGCCCCCGCATGTGGCACTGCACATGTGCAGGCGCTCAGCCAATCACAGCTCCCCAATGAGGAGAGGCCGCGCATGTGCTGGTGAGAATCTGAGGCCAACCCTGGAATCCCAGCCTCTGGTGGCTTTTGTTGCGCTTTAAGACTAGGAGGACCAGTCCTCCATACATTGGCTGAGGTGATGACGTCATCCCATGTGCCCCCCGGGCTGATTAAAGAGACGCACACAGTTACTATAAGAGGCTTAACAAGCTCTTAGCTTCTGGCCGCCATCTTTGGTCTATCATTTACCTATTGTGGAATTCTTACCCTATACAGGATGAATGGTGGGATAATACTTTACCTTATTCCAGACATTGCCCACCAGGCAGAGGAGGATTTTGACCCCGATCAGGGTGCATGCGCAGATGCTCATCCAATCAGCTCGCTCGGAGCCTGACGTTACATCGTCTAAGGCTAGCAGATCCGAGCGCACTGGCAGCCGCATCCCCCGCTTCCCTCTAACAGGGAGCGTGCCTGCATTAGCCATTCACTATCCTGGTACAGGCACGCGCCTTGTTACAGGGATAGCGGAGATGCAGCCGTGGCTGACCGGGAATCAAGGTAAGTGTACGGGGCGACCTGGGGGGTTTAACACAACAGAGCAGCCCGATTTTAGATGCCCCAGGGGCAGGAAATTGATCAAGGTAAATTGTGGTCCACCTTAATCTCTGCCCTTTTATCTACATCTATGGGAATTTTCCTTCGAGTAAACTCAATCCGGATCCTAATCCATCGGTCACTCATCCGCACAATCTGGAATATAGCCTCTGTCACTCCTGTACCGAGAGGGAGCGGGAGCCCAGTATGGCGCAAAATCTAAGCATAATGGGTTTTACCCGGACTTCGTTCTGGAAGTTCCCTGTTAGGAACTCGCCTGCCCCGGGGGACCCGCGACGAGCGCCTCCCGCACTGCGCGGTGTTCCCCGACTGTCTAGAGCAGGCCGCGCTGTATGGGATCAGTCCCAATCACAGGTTGTATCTCAGTTGCACCAATCACTACACTATTCCCTGTATCCCTATTGGCCAGTCATCCTGAGCCTGTTGCCCGTTATAGCCAGTATTGCTCAGGGTGTGACTTATTCGTGATCGACCTGGCTTGGTCTGACCATCCCAGTTTGCTGCCCAAACCGAACCTTCGCCTGCCCGACCTCGGAACTCCATCTGAGCCTTTGGATACCGCGTTACCTCTGATCACCCGGCCTGACCCTTTGGATACCACGTTACCTCTGATCACCCGGCCTGACCCTTTGGATACTGCGTTACCTCTGATCACCCGGCCTGACTCTTTGGATACCACGTTACCTCTGATCACCCGGCCTGACTCTTTGGATACCACGTTACCTCTGATCACCCGGCCTGACCCTTTGGATACCGCGTTACCTCTGATCACCCGGTCTGACTCTTTGGATACCACGTTACCTCTGATCACCCGGCCTGACCCTTTGGATACTGCGTTACCTCTGATCACCCGGCCTGACCCTTTGGATACCGCGTTACCTCTGATCACCCGGCCTGACCCTTTGGATACCGCGTTACCTCTGATCACCCGGCCTGACCCTTTGGATACCACGTTACCTCTGATCACCCGGCCTGACCCTTTGGATACCGCGTTACCTCTGATCACCCGGCCTGACCCTTTGGATACCGCGTTACCTCTGATCGCCCGGCCTGACCCTTTGGATACAGCGTTACCTCTGATCACCCGGCCTGACCCTTTGGATACCGCGTTACCTCTGATCACACGGCCTGACCCTTTGGATACCGCGTTACCTCTGATCACCCGGCCTGACCCTTTGGATACAGCGTTACCTCTGATCACCCGGCCTGACCCTTTGGATACCGCGTTACCTCTGATCACACGGCCTGACCCTTTGGATACCGCGTTACCTCTGATCACCCGGCCTGACCCTTTGGATACCGCGTTACCTCTGATCACCCGGCCTGACCCTTTGGATACCGCGTTACCTCTGATCACCCGGCCTGACCCTTTGGATACAGCGTTACCTCTGATCACCCGGCCTGACCCTTTGGATACCGCGTTACCTCTGATCACCCGGCCTGACCCTTTGGATACCACGTTACCTCTGATCACCCGGCCTGACCCTTTGGATACCGCGTTACCTCTGATCACCCGGCCTGACCCTTTGAATGCCGCGTTACCACTGATCACCTGACCTGACCCTTTGGATACCACGTACCTCTGATCACCCGGCTTGACCCTCAGCTCATTTCTGATCATTCATCTGCCTTACCCTCATGAGTAGACGCACCTTCGGACTTACTGCCCGTGTATGACCTTGGCTTTGGGATGCCCCTTGTGCTTCATCGGCCTTCACCGTAAGTTGACATACTTTGCGCCTTTTTAGGTCCTGGGGGCAAGTGTGTCTGGCGAGGCATATCGCGCGTCCCGGCGAGCGGGGGCTTGTCTATAGGTGGAAGCGGCGGCGGTGATTGGGGGTTGTCAGTTTACAGAAGGCAGGTGTCCCACCGGGCATCACATTCCCTTGTCCTTTCCCCTTCATAGTTCAGTTGAATGAATGAATGGAAGGATCCGGTTAGGAAGGTATTTAAAGTGGACCAAAACCCACTGAACTTGTGAAATACATTTGGCCAAAGCTGCGGCCAATACTCTCTTCTTGGGGTGTAGAACTAGAAATGGATATTTTCTCTTATCAAATCGTCCTGAAACACTTGTTATTTTGCTGCTCCTCTCTGTAAGATGTCAGGTGATCAGTCATTACATAGGTGCGGCTATGACATCATCACCACACACAGCAGTGGAAATGAATGTAGGAGGCGGAGCTTTACATCAGGTGATCAGTCATTGCATAGGTGTGGCTGTGACATCATCACCGTGCACAGTAGTGGAAATGAATGGAGGAGGTGGGGCTTTACAGCAGGTGATCAGTCATTACATAGGTGTGGCTATGACATCATCACCACACAGAGCAGTGGAAATGAATGGAGGAGGCAGAGCTTTACAGCTAAAACAGGCGCCATTATCTGGAATTAGAATGAAACGAGCAGTAAAAATAGGCAAAAGTTACTATTTGTGGGGCGAGCAAATCAGGGGATGCTGGTTGAAAATGTGGGTTTTGGTCCGCTTTAAGTCAGAGGCGATACCCCATTTCTGAGGGGGATTCGCTGTTTTAGGACAAGTGCCCTGAGTTAGACGCACCATTTGCTTAAGTTTCCAGGGGCGTAGATCTGGCCTTTGAGCGTTTCGGTATTAAAGATCCTTTAGATAAAAAGATGGCTTCCCTTTTATAGAGCCTGGCAGGCCGAGTCCTGTTCCCTTAAACGGACCAACACCCATTTTTACTTTATCAGGTGTTGGTCCCTCTGCTGATTGTAAGAAGCTCGGGGGGGGGGGTATCCAGAATGCAGGAGCCTCCTCGCAGCAAACCGCACACAAAGCTTGTAATACTCACCCTTATTACAAGCCAGTGGCAAGAGTCATGCAATCGGCCACTAGGCGGTCACGTGGGCAGGTCCTGGTGGCCGGCGCAGAGGGTGTGACTACGGACCATTTGACCCCCTGGCGGCCAATCGCAGGGCTCCAATCTTGGCGCTTGCTAGTAATAAAGGTGAGTATTACAAGCTATGTGCATGGTTTGCTGTGAGGGTGGCTCCAGCATTCTGGATGCCCCTCCCCCGAGCTTCTTATGATCAGCACACAGTGGGACCAACAGCCCGGCACAGTTGGGAAAGAAAAGTAGCGGCCATTTTGGAGCATCTCATCCATTCCTGCAGTCTGGATTCAACTAACATAACTGACAATGCACGGTAACCGGATGCCCAACAGCAGCCGGAGTTAGCAAATGGTAAATGAATTTTTATGTGCGGCGTCTAAATTGCCCTGGGGAGGGGGCGTGGCATATGAGGGCTGCTTGTTGTGTTGCTCTGGTTTTCATTTTTGACTGTTGGTCCACTAAGCCGATTCTGGCCTCCACTTGTGTGGTGAGGAATTTGAATTATTGGCTCCAGCAGCTTAAAGTGGACCTTCAGCATGATTTAATGAAAAGCCCAAATCCCAGCATCTAACATTAATATATTTTAAGTTTTTAGTCACTTATTATTATTCTTTCCCCCACTGGGCTGCAACTCTGTTCAGGACTCTAGGATACGGGCGCCGCCATCTTGCCTCAGAAGCATCACATACAGAGGAGAGGCTGCAACTCTGTTCAGGACTCTAGGATACGGGCACCGCTATCTTGCCTCAGAAGCACCACATACTGAGGAAAGGCTGCAACTCTGTTCAGGACTCTAGGATACGGGCGCCGCCATCTTGTTTCAGAAGCACCACATACTGAGGAAAGGCTGCAACTCTGTTCAGGACTCTAGGATACGGGTGCCACCATCTTGCCTCAGAAGCATCACATACTGAGGAAAGGAAGAGGGTGGGCAAGTGCAGGGGACGGGGTTATAGCTGTACTTCGCCAAGACAGGGCAGAGCTGGAGTCAGGGAAATTACAGAAATCCCAGAATGCAGAGCGACACAGTAAGAAGACACTCCCTGTTTGCAGGCAACCTGATCCATCCAGCCATCTTGGATGTTTAAAGTGGACCAACACCCAGGATTTTGACTATCCTGGGTCTTGGTCCACTTCGGCGGGGCACCCCCGATCGGGGTGCCCCGCTGTGTGAAACCCCCCCGATCACCCAAAAAACTCACCTCTCCCTGCTCCCAGCGGCGACGGACAAGCGGTCTGACAGCCGCGGACAAGCGGCTCCTCCGCCGCCGCCTCCCGCGCGTCACTCTTGACGCGCGCGCACCCGCGCCGGCCATTCACAGACGGCCGGCGCGGGCACGCGCACGTCTAGGGGGGCGCGAGGGAGGCGGCGGCCGGCCGCCGCCGACAAGGTAAGTGGATTTGGGGTGTTTGGGGGGGTTTCACACCGCGGGACATCCCGATCTCGGATGTCCCGCGGTGTGGGAGGTGATCGGCCCGGGAATCTTATAGATTTCCGGGCCGATCACCCCTGGGTGTTGGTCCTCTTTAAAGGCTCATAACATGCAGTAGATGCAGGTAGGATTATTTTTAATGTGAGAAATCTGTATGTACAGGGGAAACATACAAGATAAGCTCTTATTCAGGGTGAGGGTCCGGATTAATGTGGGCAATCTGTATGTACAGGGGGGGCATACAAAATAAGCTCTTATTCAGGGTGAGGGTCCGGATTAATGTGGGCAATCTGTATGTACAGGGGGGGCATACAAGATAGGCTCTTATTCAGGGTGAGGGTCCGGAAAGATAGGCTCTTATTCAGGGTGAGGGTCCGGATTAATGTGGGCAATCTGTATATACGGGGGGGGGGACATACAAGAAAGGGCTCTTATTCAGGGTGGGGGTCCGGATTAATGGGGGTCCGGATTAATGTGAGCAATCTGTATGTACAGTGGGGGGGGGGCATACAAGATAGGCTCTTATTCAAGGTGAAGGTCCAGATTAATGTGGGCAATCTGTATGTACAGGGGGGAACATACAAGATAGGCTCTTATTCAGGGTGAGGGTCCGGGTTAATGTGGGCAATCTGTATGTACAGGGGGGGAAACATACAAGATAGGCTCTTATTCAGGGTGAGGGTCCGGATTAATGTGGGCAATCTGTATGTACAGGGGGAAACATTCTTATTCAGGGTTAAGGTCTGCTTTAAGTCTAATGGAGGAGATTCTGAAGGCTTTGCCTCGTGTCTGTCACATGTGACGGCTCAGTCACTCAGACCTTTGGCCAATTCCGTCCGCAGGACTCTTTGGTTGAAGATCTGGTCAGGTGACATTGGCTCTAAACTCCACCCATGTGCAATGCCTTTAAAGTGGACCAACACCCAAGGGGGATCGGCCCGGGAATCTATAAGATTCCTGGACCGATCAGATCCCTCCCCGCGGGGCATCCGAAATCGGGATGTCCCGCGGGGAGGAACCCCCCAGGAGGCCCACAAACCTTACCGGCGATCCAACGGCGCATGCGCGAGACGCGGCCGCGTCTCTCGCTTCCCTCTAGCAGGGCGCGCTCCCGCGCCGGCCGTTTTGTGAATGGCCTGCGCAGGCGCGCTCCCTGTTAGAGGGAAGCGAGAGATGCAGCCAATGACAGCGCTCAGAGCCGCTCTGGTATGCGCGTCCAAGCGGCTTTGGACGCACATACCAGAGCGGCTCTGAGCGCTGTCATTGGCCGGACGAGGTCACGTGGGAGCGGGGAGAGGTGAGTTTTTGCGGCGATCGGGGGGGTTTCACACAGCGGGGCACCCCCGATCGGGGTGCCCCACCTAAGTGGACCAAAACCCAGGATAGTCAAAATCCTGGGTGTTGGTCCACTTTAAGGGGGCAATTACTCTTTGGGCCAGAGTTCTGAATAGATCGGCTGATAAGAATAAATGTTTTCCTACCCGAATCAGGGTCCTAGGAATAAGAAGTTTTCTTATCAATCCTCGTTTTTTTAACAGGGATGCACCTAGGGGGAGCTAGAGGGTCCTTCTCCTCTTCTAGTAACGGGCAGATTTAGAAGTTCGATCCTGTTTGGCCCCCTTCAATCTAGACCAAAAAGACAATGACGCCAGGTTCCACATAGGGGCTTCCACATGTGCTGGGAATCCCTTTTAGATTGTCCCTTTATTTCCAGAGGCATAAAGGAAGGCTTCCATATAGAATTTACTCAGACTCTGCCTTCAGATTGTGATCAGGCACAGCCTATCTTCTATGTTGGGGGTGATCAGGCACAGCCTAGCTTCTATGTTGGGGGTGATCAGGGGCAGCCTATCTTCTATGTTGGGGGTGATCAGGCACAGCCTAGCTTCTATGTTGGGAGTAATCAGGCGCAGCCTAGCTTCTATGTTGGGGGTGATCAGGGACAGCCTAGCTTCTATGTTGGGGGTGATGAGGGACAGCCTGGCTTCTATGTTGGGGGTGATCAGGGGCAGCCTAGCTTCTATGTTGGGGCTGGTCAGGCACAGCCTAGCTTCTATGTTGGGGGTGATCACGGACAGCCTAGCTTCTATGTTGGGGGTGATCAGGGACAGCCTAGCCTCTATGTTGGGGGTGATCAGGCAGAGTCTAGCTTCTATGTTAGGGGTGATCAGGGACAGCCTAGCTTCTATGTTGGGAGTGATCAGGGGCAGCCTAGCTTCTATGTTGGGGGTGATCAGGGGCAGCCTAGCTTCTATGTTGGGGGTGATCAGGCGCAGCCTAGCTTCTATGTTGGGGGTGATCAGGGACAGCCTAGCCTCTATGTTGGGGTGAACAGGGACAGCCTAGCTTCTATGTTGGGGCTGATCAGGGACAGCCTGGCTTCTATGTTGGGGGTGATCAGGGACAGCCTGGCTTCTATGTTGGGGGTGATCAGGGACAGCCTGGCTTCTATGTTGGGGGTGATCAGGGACAGCCTGGCTTCTATGTTGGGGGTGATCAGGGACGGCCTGGCTTCTATGTTGGGGGTGATCAGGGACAGCCTGGCTTCTATGTTGGGGGTGATCAGGGACAGCCTGGCTTCTATGTTGGGGGTGATCAGGGACAGCCTGGCTTCTATGTTGGGGGTGATCAGGGACAGCCTGGCTTCTATGTTGGGGGTGATCAGGGGCAGCCTAGCTTCTATGTTGGGGGTGATCAGGCACAGCCTAGCTTCTATGTTGGGGGTGATCAGGGACAGCCTAGCTTCTATGTTGGGGGTGATCAGGGGCAGCTTAGCTTCTATGTTGGGGGTGATCAGGGGCAGCTTAGCTTCTATGTTGGGGGTGATCAGGGACAGCCTAGCTTCTATGTTGGGGGTGATCAGGGACAGCCTGGCTTCTATGTTGGCGTGAACAGGGATAGCCTAGCTTCTATGTTGGGGGAATCAGGCACAGCCTAGCTTCTATGTTGGGGGGGATCAGGCACAGCCTAGCTTTTATGTTGGGGGTGATCAGACACAGCCTAGCTTCTATGTTGAGGGTGATCAGGCACAGCCTGGCTTCTATGTTGGGGGTGATCAGGGACAGCCTGGCTTCTATGTTGGGGGTGATCAGGGACAGCCTAGCTTCTATGTTGGGAGTGATCAGGGACAACATATCTTCTTTGTTGGGGGTGATCAGGGACAGCCTAGCTTCTATGTTGGGAGTGATCAGGGACAACATATCTTCTATGTTGGGGGTGATCAGGGACAGCCTGGCTTCTATGTTGGGGGTGATCAGGGACGGCCTGGCTTCTATGTTGGGGGTGATCAGGGACAGTCTAGCTTGTATGTTGGGGGTGATCAGGGACAGTCTAGCTTGTATGTTGGGGGTGATCAGGGACGGCCTAGCTTGTATGTTGGGGGTGATCAGGGACGGCCTAGCTTGTATGTTGGGGGTGATCAGGGACAGCCTAGCTTCTATGTTGGGGGTGATCAGGCACAGCCTGGCTTCTATGTTGGGGGTGATCAGGAACAGACTGGCTTCTATGTTGGGGGTGTTCAGGGGCAGCCTGGCTTCTATGTTGGGGGTGATCAGGGACAGCCTAGCTTCTATGTTGGGAGTGATCAGGGACAACATATCTTCTATGTTGGGGGTGATCAGGGACAGCCTAGCTGCTATGTTGGGAGTGATCAGGGACAACATATCTTCTATGTTGGGGGTGATCAGGGACAACCTGGCTTCTATGTTGGGGGTGATCAGGGACGCCTGGCTTCTATGTTGGGGGTGATCAGGGACAGTCTAGCTTGTATGTTGGGGGTGATCAGGGACGGCCTAGCTTGTATGTTGGGGGTGATCAGGGACAGCCTAGCTTCTATGTTGGGGGTGATCAGGGACAGCCTAGCTTCTATGTTGGGAGTGATCAGGGACAACATATCTTCTATGTTGGGGGTGATCAGGGACAGCCTGGCTTCTATGTTGGGGGTGATCAGGGACGGCCTGGCTTCTATTTTGGGGGTGATCAGGGACAGTCTAGCTTGTATGTTGGGGGTGATCAGGGACAGTCTAGCTTGTATGTTGGGGGTGATCAGGGACGGCCTAGCTTCTATGTTGGGGGTGATCAGGCACAGCCTAGCTTCTGTGTTGGGGGGTGATCAGGCACAGCCTGGCTTTTATGTTGGGGGTGATCAGGGACAGCCTAGCTTCTATGTTGGGGGTGATCAGGGGCAGCCTAGCTTCTATGTTGGGGGTGATCAGGCGCAGCCTAGCTTCTATGTTGGGGGGTGATCAGGCACAGCCTAGCTTCTATGTTGGGGGTAATCGGGCACAGCCTAGCTTCTTTGTTGGGGCTGATCAGGCACAGCCTAGCTTCTATGTTGGCGTGATCAGGGACAGCCTGGCTTCTATGTTGGGGGTGATCAGGGACAGCCTAGCTTCTATGTTGGGGGTGATCAGGGACAGCGTAGCTTCTATGTTGGGGGTGATCAGGCACAGCCTAGCTTCTATGTTGGGGCTGATCAGGCACAGCCTAGCTTCTATGTTGGGGGTGATCAGGGACAGCCTAGCTTCTATGTTGGGGGTGATCAGGGACAGCCTAGCTTCTATGTTGGGGGTGATCAGGGACAGCCTAGCTTCTATGTTGGGGGTGATCAGGGACAGCCTAGCTTCTATGTTGGGGGTGATCAGGCACAGCCTAGCTTCTATGTTGGGGGTGGTCATGCACAGCCTAGCTTCTATGTTGGCGTGATCAGGGATAGCCTAGTTTCTATGTTGGGGGAATCAAGCACAGCCTAGCTTTTGTGTTGGGGGGGATCAGGCACAGCCTAGCTTCTGTGTTGGGGGGGATCAAGCACAGCCTTGCTTTTATGTTGGGGGTGATCAGGGACAGCCTGGCTTCTATGTTGGGGGTGATCAGGGACAGCCTGGCTTCTATGTTGGGGGTGATCAGGGACAGCCTGGCTTCTATGTTGGGGGTGATCAGGGACAGCCTAGCTTCTATGTTGAGGGTGATCAGGCACAGCCTGGCTTCTATGTTGGGGGTGATCAGGTACAGCCTGGCTTCTATGTTGGGGGTGATCAGGAACAGACTAGCTTCTATGTTGGGGGTGATCAGGGACAGCCTAGCTTCTATGTTGAGGGTGATCAGGCACAGCCTGGCTTCTATGTTGGGGGTGATCAGGGACAGGCTGGCTTCTATGTTGGGAGTGATCAGGGACAGCTTGGCTTCTATGTTGGGGGTGATCAGGGACGGCCTGGCTTCTATGTCGGGGGTGATCAGGGACAGTCTAGCTTGTATGTTGGGGGTGATCAGGGACAGTCTAGCTTGTATGTTGGGGGTGATCAGGGACAGCCTGGCTTGTATGTTGTGGGTGATCAGGGACAGCCTAGCTTGTATGTTGGGGGTGATCAGGGACAGCCTAGCTTCTATAAGGTCCTAGGCCCGATTATACAGCTATACAGTCACACCCCGATTTACTGATTATAAAGTAATCTGACACCCCTAGACAAGCACTAGTAGCAGTAGACAAGCACACAGAGCAAAAGATTCAGCACACGTACAGTGTCTCTCCTGCAGTTAAGCGGGTTAGCACACAGAAGACCGCTTTATAAATCTTTAGGATTTAATTCACCCATAAGGGGCAGTGCATGTAACACAAAGATGTACAATAAAACATATAAAATACGTCAAGATACCTTTTGTGAAAATAATGTCCTGCTGTGAGGGGGACATGGAAAGTGATAGCAGCCACTTAATAGAAGCAATCCCCTGGCATGTCATGTTATCCGTTCCATCTCTCATTATTAATAAAAGTAATAAGTTAGGCTTTAATGCCTATTTTCTTTTGCAGAGATATGTGCAGCAAATGTCTCATTCACGACTTCACGACATTCAGGCCTCTGGGTAGCACAGGGTTCTAAAATGGCTTGTTCTGCTGTCCTGTCATATGTAAATGACTTCCTGGTGGTATCTCCAGACAAATGTACTAGCCTGCCTCTAATTGGCAAGGTGTGTATTCTAAGTATGTCACACACCCCGCTTCAGATAGTTGGGTTATACCGACCTGTAGAGGGCGATCTTGCATAGATGTCATGAAAAAAAGGGAGCCCCTCCCGGTCCATAAATACCTGGTACCTCCCACTCATTCCCCAGTCTTTCATCTCTGCAGACGGCGATCAAGTCAGAAGATGGATGTCTCCTCCTTGCAGGTAGCTTGTTCTGTTTCTGCCTGGACCCCACTTTCTTAGTATTCACCTTGCCTCCCAGCCTAGGCTGCTGGTCCGGGCAAGGGTAGACAGCACCTAATGGTGCTTAGGAGCTACGCTCTACCGTGAGACCCCATACTAAGGGGTAGGCGGTTTTGCCGGGTTGGTGATCCTGGTTCAGGATGCCCCGTCCCTTGACCGTCCACCTTCCAACATGGATTCCCCCTCTCGCGGATTGCCCTTGCTCCTTAGAGGGGGGAGGGGCAGTGTACGGGTCTCCCTTAGCGTAATCTTTATTATGTGTGTGGGTGTGCGTGTGATTCACGGTGTGCATGTTTTTAGTACTCAGCCGGCGCTAGCTGTGCCGCAGCGCCGGCCATTGTAGCAGATTCTGCAGGGGAGCGTCTTCCCCTCAGGTGCGGTCGGCAGGCACTCGGCGCGATCGCCGACGGCCCGCCCCCCGTGCTTTTGGCGCCGCTGCGGAACCCGGCCGCTGGCCGGGAGCGGCGTTGTTGTCAGGGGAGGGGGCTGGGTGCATCGCGCGAACCGCGCCGGCCCGCCCTTCTTCTCCCTCTGCTCTTGGGTTCTCGCTTCTGGCAGGACGGACGCATCTTCCTACGTGAGTTGCCCTTGGGGCCCCATTACTTCTTGACCTGCATATGTTTTTGTATCTTTATTATTGTCATTGGTTAGTGTGCTGGTCTTATGAAGCATAGTGTTGGGAGTTCATAACCCAGTCCCCCCCCAATTAATATTGCAATATAAGTATATCTGCATTGTGTGTGCATGGGCATGATTGAGGTGCTGAACAGCCCTGTATTCTGTCTTCCAGGTGGACCCTTGTCGGATCCTAAAGGGTCCTCCTGGTCCTAGGGTCCCTGGTTAATTAAGATCACCCATAAATCCTCCCACTCGGGACACAGAAGGGGCATCCCGGGTCGCTTATATTGCGGAATTCCCTTGGGTATTGCGACTACCGATAAAATCACCATATGGAGGCTTCCCAGGATACCGGGCTCGGGCTCCCCTCGGGGCAACCCTGGCAGTGTTTGGGGTGTGGGGCATCCCTTACAGGGGATGATTTTTTTCCTTTGCATACCATGTGCGCAGCAGACTATTACGCGGCAGTCCGGATCCCAGCGTCTGGTTCTGCGCCGCCCGTCCCTTCTCCTAACCCCCTCCCCCCCGCCTGACCTGTACCCCGTGTGATGTCGTCACGAGTGGGGAGTCGCAATCTGAGGTGTTTGCCAGATTGTCCAACCTTGAAAAATTATTTTCTAGCGCTGCGACCAGAAAGGTCCCGGCTAAGAGAAAGCACTTGTCCCCAGCCACTCTGGCTTCTGATTGTGAGGAGTTTGATTCACTGGACTGGTCTGATTACCCCCCGCTAGAGGAAGGGGAGCTATTCTAAGCATACAGCACGTCCTGCTCCAGTAGTAGTAATAACATGTGGGGTAATCCTCCGCCTCCGGCGCCGTGCACTGCAGACATGTAGAAAACAAGCTCCTCCCGGCCCTTCATATACCGAGGGACCTCCCACAAATCCCCAGATTTCTCTGCAGTGCTGGAACTGCGAAGACATGAAGTATCACACTCTCGCAGGCGAGCGGGGCTTTACAGCCCGAGGCCCTGCGGGACTATTTCCACCTGTCCTTCTTGTACAGAATATGCCTCCCAGCCTGGGCTGCGTTGGTCGGGTGAAGGTAGGCAGCACCTAGTGTGCTTACGGAGCTAGTCTCCCCCGCAATCCCCCTCCATAGGGTAGGCGGTTAAGGCGAATGGTGAGCCTTCTGTGGATGCCCCTCCCGCACTAGTGCCCCCATGCCCCATCTAACGGTGAACCCTCTATTCGGGTCACCTTCCTTCCCAGATTCCCCCGTTAGTGGGGGGAAAAGGGGGGGGGGGCTGTGTGTTGATGGCCTACTCCTTGCCCTAAGTACACGTTAGACGCTTACCGCTACTGGGTGTCAGAACGCGTTTCACTTGCTTATTTTTAAACTGACCGCAGCGTTTTACTGCGCTCTAGGCGCATACAGCAGCACGGTTTGGAGAAGCTACGGCGTTTTTCAAATTTCCTTACTCACTTCGTCAGACTTCTTTTCTGAAGTGATGCTGACGTATCTACATTCTCTCCTGATTGGCTGCGCGCCTTCTAGCTTCGCGCTCTCCGGGGGGGAGGCGTGGTTCGGTCTGACGCGTTCCGCGTCATCGCCTGCTCTGGCCCGCCCTTCGAGGTTCGCTGGGCGCCATTTCCTTCTCGCATGCGCGTGGTGAAAACGTCCCTCGCAGACTGTAAGTGCCCTCATGGGCGATCCTTTTCCTAGCTTGTTTCCTCGTGCTCGGCTCTGACATCCCTGTTCCCCTTGTGTCTTTCAGACAGCGGTCATCGGTGGCTTCCCCTGGCCCTACGTAGCGCCCGGTCCAGACCATTTTTCAGATAATAGTTATAGGGGCATCCAGGGTTGCTTAAAGCGTCAATCCCTACTGGCATATTGAATTTAATAATCACCATATGGAGGCATCCCAGGACATCGCGAACGGGGTCCCCCTGGGACAAGCCCGTCTGTGTGCAGCTTGTGGGGTTTCACCTAGCAGCGGTGACAATACACGGGTCTGCGTACCTTGTGCTCAGCAGGCGCTAGCCGGTCTCCCCACCTCTTCCGAGGCTGGGCCCGCACCTCGCCTTATTTCCCCTACCCCCCCAAGCTTGAGCATAACCCCCAATACTAGTGGGGATTCTCACGCTGATTTGGCCTCTAGATTGGCCAGTGTGGAAAGCTTTATTGCTGGCTCCTTGGCGCGCAAGGCTACTGCCAAGAAGCGTCATTTGAACCCTGAAGCTACTATTCTCCCTGTAGAATCTGATGATTTACTGCTTTCCTATGCTCAGTCTCCATCAGAGGAAGGGGAACTGCTATCTGACTCAGGATCCTACGAGGACGAGTCCAGGAGTCAGGTGGAGTCTGGTTATGATCTTTGGTCCCAGGACGACATTGACAGACTGCTGTCTCAGATCTTTGATGTTTTATCCCTCTCTCCCCCTCCCGCGGCACCTCGGCAAAGGGGCGATCTGTTTCATACCGCTAGGGTGCGGTTGGAGTTTCCCGAACAAACTCACTTTAATAACCTAGTGCTGAAAGAATGGGAACATCCCAGTAAACTCCAGGGGATTCCTAAGGCTGTGGATAAGAAGTATCAATTTCCTGCCGATCTTGTTAAGTGTTGGACATCGCCGCCCGAGGTCGATGCCCCGATTCTGAGTCTGTCCAATACCTCTATTATGCACTCCCCTGACACTACTACGCTGCGGGATTTAGAGGATCGGCGAGTTGATCAATTGGCATGTCATGCCTTTGCATTTGGGGGAGCGTCGCTCCGCCCGGTGTGCGCCCAGGACGGTGGTTAAAACTGCCCTGGAAGGGGCGGATGACCTGCCCTCGGAGGCCGCCAACGCTCTGGCCACCTGTGAGACCTTTGTGAATTATATCCTATCTGCATCGAACGATGCTATTAAGCTGAGCGCTAGATCTTCAGCTCTGGTGGTGACCATACGCCGCGCAATCTGGTTACACCAGTGGGCTGCCGACAACGTCGCCAAGAAGGCCCTTACGGGGCTTCCGTTTAAAGGACTGCGCCTGTTTGGAGAAAGATTAGATATCTTTGCCAAGGGGGGCAAGCTGCCCCAGCGCAAGCGACAGATTCGGCCCTTTCGTGGTCCAAGCTCCCATTCTACCCCCTACCGTGGGACCAAGCAAGGTAGAGGGGTGTCCTTCTCTGGGTCGCGCTCAGAATCCTGGAACAAGAACAGAGGACGCCGTCCCGCCTCCTCCTGGGGGCCCAAGCCCAAAGCCACCCCCAAGACCCCCCAAGCATGAAGGGGCCCCCTCGCCCGTCAGGGTGGGGGGATGTTTACAGCACTTCGAGCATGTCTGGAGACGCCTCGTCCCAGACCGGTGGATTCAGGAGGTAGTCTCCTCCAGTTACAAGATAGAATTTGCTGTGCTGCCCCCTACCAGGTTCGTTGGGTCTCGGATCCCACAGGATCCTGCCTCAGCTGGGGTCTTGATGCTGGCAGTGCAGGACCTCCTGGAGCTCGGGGTCATCTGCGAGGTCCCCTGAAGAGACAGGGGCATGGGGTTTTATTCCAACCTGTTCACAGTGCCCAAAAAGGACGGGTCAGTCAGACCCATTCTGGATTTGAAAATCCTAAACAAGTTTGTCAGAAGCAGGCATTTTCGTATGGAAACTCTGCGCTCGGCCATTGCCTCGCTGCGTCCAGGGGACTTCATGACATCTGTGGACATCAAGGACGCTTACCTGCACGTGCCGGTGTTCTCAGGGCACCAAAGGTTCCTCAGATTTGCGCTGTTGGATCAGCACTATCAGTTCTTGGCTTTCCCATTCAGCCTCACGTCGGCCCCCAGGGTCTTCACCAAGGTGCTGGCAGGGGTGATGTCTCTATTAAGACTAAAGGGCATACGCGTGTTGCCCTACCTGGACGATATTCTCATCACCTCTAAGTCTCTGCGTCAGGCAGAGCTGGACACTCGGTTGGTGGTGTCCACCCTGGAGTCCTTCGGCTGGGTGATCAATTACCCAAAGTCCTCTCTGTCCCCCTCCTCAGTGACCCCATTTCTGGGGATGATTCTGGACTCGGTTCAATCAAGGATATTCCTTCCTTCGCAGAAGGTGGAAGCTCTGATAACCCAGGCGAGATCCCTGCTCGCGAACCCTCATCCCTCCATCCGGCAGGGAATGCAGTTGGTGGGCTCGATGGTGGCAAGCTTCGAGGCGGTGCCCTTTGCCCAGTTCCATTTGAGAACCCTACAGCTTCATCTTCTGTCAGTATGGAACAAATACCCAGCGTCTCTGGACGTCAGCTGGGTGATTCCCCCCTCGGTCAGACAATCCCTTGCGTGGTGGTTGGACCACAGGAATTTGACAAGGGGCAGATCCTTCCTGGCTCCCTCCTGGGAGACGGTCACAACGGATGCCAGTCTTTCGGGCTGTGGGGGGGATTCTGGAAGTCCCTGCGCTTCCAGGGGAGGTGGGGCCCTCAGGAGGCCCATCTTCCTATCGATGTCCTGGAACTCAGGGCGGTCCGATTGGTGCTGGAACGATTGACCCAGCACCTGAAGGGTCTGGCGGTTCAGGTACGCTCAAACAACAGAACGGCCGTGGCCTACATCAATCATCAGGGAGGAACCCGGAGCAAGGGTGCTCTCCAGGAGGTGTCTCTGATTCTAACTTGGGCAGAGACCAATGTACAATGCATATCGGCTGTCTACATTCGGGGGACGGAGAATCTGCTAGCAGATGCTCTGAGCAGGGGGTCGTCCCGTCAGGGGGAATGGTCCCTCTGCGACAGGGTATTTCAGTCACTTTGTCACCGTTGGGGTGTGCCGGACGTGGACCTCTTTGCGTCACGTCACAATCACAAGCTGCCGAGCTTTGTCTCCCTGTCTCAGGATCCTCCTGGCTCTGGCCACAGATGCCCTGTCAATGTCTTGGAAGGAGTTTCGGCTCCTGTATGTGTTTCCACCAATTCCCCTTCTGGGCAGAGTGCTGCGCAAGATTGCTCTGGAAGGGGTACTGGTGGCCCCAAGGTGGCCAAGAAGAGTGTGGTTCGCGGACGTGGTTCAAATGGCAGTAGATCAGTGCAATCTGCCAAGGTTGCCAGACCTTCTGACTCAAGGGTCTCTACGCCATCCCAATTTACTAACGCTGGCTTTGACGGCTTGGCTATTGAAACCTCCATCTTGATGGAAAAGGGTTTGTCTGCGTCTGTTGTGGCTACCATGGTGCAAGCCAGGAAGAAGACTTCTGCTGCCATCTATTATAGAGTGTGGCGGGCTTACATTGACTGGTGTGAATCCAGGTCTCTTCCCTGCCGGGAATTCTTAGTATCCAGAGTGCTCGAGTTCTTACAACATGGCCTAGACTTAGGTCTTAAGCCAGGTTTCGGCCCTGTCTATTTTCTTTCAGAAGACCTTTGCCCATCACTCTCTTATCAAGACCTTCTTTAAGGGGGTCACTCATGTGCGCCCTCCTCAGAAACCTATGGTTCCTGTTTGGGATCTGAACTTGGTGTTGTCGGCCCTGCAGGGGGCTCCTTTTGAGCCTATCCATGAGGCCGCTCTAGCTGTGCTCACGCTCAAGGTTGTCTTCCTGGTAGCCATCACTTCGGTCAGACGTGTGTCTGAGTTTGCTGCTTTGTCTATACAGCCTCCCTACTTTGAGAGACACCGGGATAAGGTGGTGTTTCGCTTCAAGCCAGACTTCCTGCCTAAGGTTGTGTCTGCGTTTCATCTGAATCAAGATATTGTACTTCCTTCCTTGTGCCCCAATCCTAGTAACCCTAAGGAAAGTGTTTTGCATTCCTTGGATGTGGTCAGGTGTGTCAAGTCTTACCTGGTTACCATGCAGGCCTTTAGGAAGATGGATGCTCTCTTCGTTGTGCCTTATGGGCCTAGGAAGGGTTTGGCTCCCGCCAAGTCTACCATCAGTAAATGGATTCGTCAGGCTGTTGTTCAGGCCTATACTGCTAAGGGGAAGACTTCCCCCTTTCGTCTTACTGCTCATTCTACTAGAGCTGTTGGGGCTTCTTGGGCTTTTCAGCACCAGGCCTCTGTTGAACAAGTTTGCAAGGCCGCAAATTGGTCTTCTGTACATACCTTTACAAAGTTTTACAAGGTTGATGTTCGGGCCTCAGCTGACGCTGTGTTTGGCCGCAAGGTTCTGCAGGCGGCAGTAGTTTAGACTGCTTACTGTTGCCTTCTGTTGGGGATCCCACCCTTCTTTATGGACACTGCTATTGGATGTCCCACATGTTATTACTGCTACTGGAGCAGGACGTGCTGTATGCTTAGAATAATACAACTCTGTGAAGTACTCACCTGTAGAGTTGGTATTATATGCATACAGCACGTCCTGCTCCACCCCACCCTGTTTCACCTTGTTCTGGATCCCCTGTTGGTGATTGTTATCTTTGATATGTTTGCCAGTTTGGGTGGTTGCTTTCTCCTGGCCTCTATTTCTCACTGCTTTTCAATGCTGGGGATTTGTGGTAGGTCCCTCGGTATATGAAGGGCCTGGAGGAGCTTGTTTTCTACATGTCTGCAGTGCACGGAGGCGGAGGATTACCCCACATGTTATTACTACTACTGGAGCAGGACGTGCTGTATGCATATAATACCAACTCTACAGGTGAGTACTTCACAGAGTTGTATTTTTTGAGGAGTCGGATGGTTCTGCCGATCAGCAGTTTGTTGGCACTGATGCCGAGCGGGGTCAGGGGGATTCTTTGGATACCCCTAAGGTCCTGGCTCATATGTTTGACGTTCTGGCAATCTCTCCTCCTGAAGTGACTCTTCCGCAGAAGGGGGAGTTCTTTGAGGAGGCTAAGCCGCGCTTAGAATTCCCTAATCAAAGGCATTTCGACGGCATTATTCTTAAGGAATGGGAGAGGCCTACTCGGCTTCCGGGTGTCCCTCCGGGTTGGGATAAGAAATATCCCTTTCCGGTGGATGTGGTGAAGCGCTGGTCGTCCCCTCCCGAGGTGGATGCCCCTGTTCTGGGGTTGTCTAGCACCTCTGTCTTGCATTCTCCTGACTGTTCTACTCTCAAGGACGGTGAGGACAAACGCATTGACCAGATGGCTTGTCACGGTTTTGCCAGTGTCGGGTCGTCCTTGCGGCCTGTTTGTGCTTCAGCGCTTTTAACAGTGGCTTCTAGATCGGTTGTCGGGGACCTGTTGTCTACCGCCAGGCTTGACCCGGCTAGTGATGAGTTCACCGCCCTTAAGCGGTGCGAATTGTTTTTGTCATTTGTGCTAGCCGCCCTGGATGACACCATGGTGATGTGTAGTAGAACTTCGGCCTTGCTGGTGGCTATTCGGCGGTCGGTTTGGTTGCGCCAGTGGGCGGCTGATTTTGTGTCCAAAAAGTCTCTTACTGCTCTTCCCTTTCTGGGCTTGCGGCTCTTTGGAGAAAAATTGGATTCGGTCGCAAAAGGAGGTAGGTTACCTCAGCGAAGGAAGCAACATTGTCCCTTTCGGGGGGCGGCTTCATTTACCCCTTCCTTTCGTGGGGCCAGAGCTGGACGGGGACCGGCTGTCTTCCTCTCCAGATTTGATTCCTGGAACAGGGGAAGAGGACGTGCCCGTCCAGGTCACAGCTGGGGCTCCAAGCCCAAAGCCGCTGCTAAGCCGGCTCAGCAATGAGGGGCGCCCTCACCCTCGCGGGTGGGGGGACGGCTGCGACACTTCTCTCCGGTCTGGGACCAGGAGGTCTCGGACAGATGGATTCGGGAAGTCTTCCGGTTACAAACTGGAGTTCGAGACCCGGCCTCCTCCCAGATTCCTCAGGTCTCGGGTGCCCTTGGATCCTCTTGCCGCGCAGGGGCTCCGGGCGGCAGTAAAATCTTCATCTGCCCGGTGCCTCCCTCGTACCAGGGCCTGGGATGCTATTCCAATCTGTTCACAGTGCCCAAGAAGGATGGCTCCGTTCTTCCCATCCTGGATCTGAAGTTTCTCAACAGGTTTATCCGTTCCAGGAAGTTCCGCGTGGAAACTCTGCGCTCTGCCATAAATTCACTTCGGCAGGAGGACTTCATGACGTCCATAGACATCAAGGATGCTTATTTGCACGTTCCAATCTTCCTGGCACATCAGAGATTTCTCAGGTTCGTGGTGGAAGATCGGCATTTTCAGTTTGTGGCCCTCCTCAGAGCCCAGGGTATCCGCATCGTGCCTTATCTGGACGATCTGCTTATTATGGCATCCTCTCTCAGCCAGTCGATGCTAGATACCAGGACTGTGGTAGCCACTCTGGAGAGATTCGGCTGGGTGATCAACTATCCCAAGTCCTTCCTCTCTCCGTCCAAGGTGGTGGTGTTCCTGGGAATGTCTCTGGATACTTCTCAGTCCAGGGTGTTCCTCCCCCGGCCCAAGGTTCTTTTGATTCAGCAATTGACTCAGCTTCTCCTACCCATCCCTTGTCCGTCCATCCGGCTGGGGATGCGACTGGTGGGATTGATGGTGGCTTCGTTCGAGGCGGTTCCCTTTGCCCAGTTTCACACAAGGACGCTCCATCTGTTGGCGGCCTGGACAGGTCTCCGCTGTTATTGGATCAGTCGTTTCGGATGTCCCCCCGGGTTCGGCATTCCCTTCGGTGGTGGCTGGAACCGAGCAATCTGATGAGGGGCAGATCCTTTCTGACCCCTCGTTGGGAGACGGTCACCACGGATGCCAGCCTGTCAGGTTGGGGGGGGATTTTGGAAGGATCTTCAGTTTCAGTGACTGTGGGGGCCTCAGGAGGCTCACAATCCCATCAATGTTCTGGAGCTGAGAGCCATCAGGTTGGTTCTGGCTCGCTTACTCATCAGTTACAGGGCTTACCGGTTCAAGTTCGGTCAGACAATCGGACGGCTGTCACCTACATCAATCACCAGGGAGGGACTCGCAGCAGGCGTGCCCTCAGGGAAGTGTCTTTGATCCTTGCTTGGGCAGAGAGCAATGTCCCATGCATCTCGGCGGTGTACATTCCGGGAGTGGAGAACACGGAGGCGGACTCCCTGAGCAGATGCTCATCTCGCCGGGGGGAATGGTCGCTCAGCCCCAAGGTGTTTCGGTCGCTTTGTCACCGGTGGGGGACCCTGGAGGTGGACCTCTTTGCCTCTCGTCACAATCCCAAGCTTCCGGCATTTGTGTCTCTGAACTGGATGTTTCTGGGGTTTCTGTACCTGTTCCCTCTGTTTCCTATAGTGGGCAAAGTGGTGCGCAAGTTGGCCCTAGAGGGCGCGCCAGCAATCCTGGTGGCTCCAAGATGGCCAAGACAGGTGTGATTCGCAGACGTGGTAAGGTTGGCAGCGGATCAGTTAGATCTGCCCCTTCTGCCGGATCTGCTCACTCAGGGTCCACTGCTCTACCCCAATTTACCAACGCTGGCTTTGACGGCGTGGCTGCTGAAACCTCCATCTTGAGGGAGAAAGGTCTTTCTGATGCTGTCATTCAGACTCTGGTTAGGGCTAGAAAGAAGTCTTCCTCTGCCATCTGCCTTTAGCATCTGCCTTTAGGATTTGGAGGTCTTATATTGATTGGTGTGAGGTCCGGGCCTTGCCTTGCAGGGTGTTTTCTATCCCTAGGGTTTTGGAATTTCTGCAACATGGTCTGGACCTGGGTTTGCAGCTTAGTACGCTGAAAGGGCATGTTTCTGCCCTGGCGGTTTTCTTTCAAAAGTCTTTTGCTCTTCACCCTCTGGTTAAGACCTTTTTCCAGGGGGTTACGCATGTGCGGCCTCCTAGGAAGCCTTTGCTCCCAGTTTGGGATTTGAATTCCATGGGATTTGAAATTGGTTCTGCTTTTCAGGGTCCTCCTTTTGAACCTTTGCAAGATATTGCTCTTTCTACGCTTATTCAGATGGTTGCGTTTCTGGTTGCCATCACTTCCGTTCGGCGTGTATCGGAGTTGGCGGCTTTGTCCATTAAGGCTCCTTACTTTGAGAGGCATCAGGAGGGGAAGGTTCCCCCTTTTCGTGTTACTACTCATTCCACTCGTGCCATTGGGGCATCCTGGGCTTTCCAGCATCAGGCCTCTGTTGAGCAAGTTTGTAAGGCTGCTACTTGGTCTTGAGTTCACACTTTTTCCAAGTTTTACAAGGTTGTTGTGCGGGCCTCAGCGGATGCTGTTTTTGGCCGCAAAGTTCTGCAAACAGCAGTGGTTTAGGTTTGAGCCTTGTTGCCTTGTTTTGGATCCCCGCCCTTTATGGACACTGCTATTGGATGTCCCAAGTGTAATGACTATCTGAAGCGGGGTGTGTGACATACTTATGATACCCATTTTACAGGTGAGTATTCACAAAATGGTATTTTTGAAATCCTAGGATTAACCATAGTTTTGGTCATATATTTTATATATCCTCACACCCTCCAGCTGCATATCTTGAACAATTGGAGCAGATGTCAGGGGTCCTTGGAGGAGACCATTCTAGTTCCTGAGCCAGTAAAGAAATCTCTGGCATGGTGGTTGTTCAAGGACAGATTTGCCAGCTGTCTGGCCTGGAGGGATCCCAGAGACCGAATTTTGACAACAGACGCTTCCTCATGGGGATGGGGGGCCCATTGCAGGGTCTGGACGGCTCAGGGAAGATGGTCAAAATAACTGAGTCTTACTGGAATTTGAGGGAATTGATTGCTGTGAAAGAAGCTCTGTTCACCTTTGCACATCATCTAAAGAATCGGCACGTTCAGATCAGAACAGACAATGCGACTACAGTGGCCTATTTGAATCGTCAGGGAGGAACAAGGTTATCAGCGGCAACAGAAATATTGCTGTGGGCAGAACAGAACCTGCTGTCACTGTCAGCCATTCATCTGGAGGGATGTTTGCATCAAGTGGCGGACTTCCTAAGTCACGCTCCATTACTGAAGTCAGAGTGGTCAGTAAATCAGGAAGTGTTCAATCAGATATCGGAAAGGGATTCCGGAAGTGGATCTCTTTGCATCGGGGAAAAAACACAAGTTGAAGATGTTCTAAATCCCTCTGATCCAGCTCTGGGGGTGGACGCACTGGCTCACGATTGGCCGCTCTGCCAGGTCTATGTGTTTTCTCCAGTTCAGTTGCTTCCTCAAGTATTGAACAAACTAACCAGTCAGTCAGCCACAGTTCTGCTTCTGGCTCCCTGGTGGTCCTCGACTCTTGTGACACTGTCCATGCAGGAGCCATGGAGACTTCCGATGAGACCGGACTTGTTATCCCAGGGACCAGTGCTCTGTCCAGATCCCCAGAAGTGGGGTTTGACCCTGTGGACCCTGAAGCCGCCTTGCTTCGTAGGAAAGGATTTTCAAAGAAGGTAATTGAGACCTTACTTTCGAGTAGGAAGAAAGTAACAAGGAAGATTTTTTTGAAAGTTAAAAACTTTTAAAAGATTCAGAATAGGAAATGTACATCTAACCTTCCGGTCGTTCTCGATTTCCTCCAAAGAGGAGCATATCTGGGTCTCAGTGTTAGGATACAGAAAGTGCAGTTAGCAGCACTGTCAGTTTACTGGACAAAAGACTTTCATCCTTTTCTCTGGTTAGACACTTTCTTCTAATTGTAGGGTGATCTAAGCCAGTTCGCATGAAGATGGTACCCCAGTGGGATCTGGCTAAGGTCCTGTCCGCTTTGATGGCTCCGCCATTTGAACTGATTCACTACTCTCCTATTCCTCACCTGGAAGGTTTTGTTTCTGGTGGCAATTACTTTGGCGCACAGAGTTAGTGACATTCAGGTGTTGTTTTGTTGTCGCCTTTTATTCAGATGTTTCAGGATCGGGTGGTATTTAGGGTGGATCCCCGCTCAGGAGATTGTTCTTCCCTCAGCGGACAAAGATTATTCGGTGCAGAATTCCTTGGATGTCAGAGCTTGTCTTCTGGAATATCTTCATCAGACTAAAGATTGGAGGAAGGTAGACAGTCTGTGTCATTCTCGGGACCCAGAGAGGGGCAACGAGCCTCCAAGTCAACGTTGGCACGCTGGATGAAGAACGCTATTAGTATGGCCCATCATGGATCACAACTTCCAGGGAAGATTACAGCTCACTCAATGACAAGTGTCTCTACGTATTGGGCAGAGCATACCGGGGCCTCTATTGAGGTGTGCTTCGAGCTGCATTTCGCACCCATTAGAGGTAGATCTCGGTTATCTCTCATATGTATGCTGCCCGGAGGATGTTTTGAGAAAACTTAAGTAAGTTACTTGGTTACTTCTTTTCTAAACATCCGAACGGTCAGCATACAGAGTTTCCCTCCCTTAAGATATCATTGAATGTATTTCATGTTTATTTACCAGTACTGTTTTGGTCTGTCTTTTTCAGATCTCTATAGCAACTGCATTTGGTCACATGTCCAGCCTACCCTAAATAACTGCCCCCAGCTCTGTTGGATACCCCGGTCTATTAGCCAGGCACCCCCAAAAGGGCAGACTATGGGCTTGTGATCAGGGTAAAATGATCAGTCCAAGATTACTTTGTATATATTTTTTTTAATTGTTTTTATTGGGTTTTTTAACATAGCTACAATGTACATAATACAAAATTGTTACATAGTTATTTTGGTATATTAGAAAAATAAAGCTTTTACGATGACATATGAAACCATAGCTATGTTTTCCTTTTCTATATCAAACAGTGGATTAGCATTTATCATCATAAGTTACCCATGTGATTGTTGCGTGCATTGTCTACCCCATGGATTCACTTTGTTAAGGTGAGGGCTGCGACACCCCAGCGACATTTCTCCCAGTAAGATCCGGGTTATCTCCTACCATCGTTCTAGTCAGATACCATGTGGTGTCTCTAAATGTTTGATATCATTTCCGCTTGACTTATATGTAAGGTGTCAATAAAGCTTTCCCACGTTTTGAAAAAATTGGGCGTCTTATTCTCCTTGTCCAATGTTGCATCTTTCCAATCAAATTTAAAAACCTGTTGTAACTTTTCCATGAAGTGTCGGAAGGAGGGGGGGTTGGCACCAATCCAATTCTGGAGAATGACTTTTTTTGCAACCGCTGATACTATCAGTATTAGTACCGCTATCCACTCTCAGGGTGGCTGGATCTATTGAGCCAAATATCGCCCATTTTGGTGTTAAAGGTAAATAATTTATCAATTTCGTGGTCATGTATATATGTATTCTCCAAAATTAGTTGATGACGGGGCATTTCCACAGACAGTGGTATAGATTTTCCCCCTCCTCCCCAAACTTTTTACATTTGTCTGAATCCGATAGTCCCATCTGTACCGATCGGACGGGTGACACATAGTTGTAATGATATAGTCTGAGGAGCATTTCCCTATATGTAGAGGCCTGTAAGGTTGCCCAAGAATATTTGTACATTCTTAGCAGATCATCAATTTCTAGCTCCGGGAAGTGAGTGCACCATTTGATCATCCCTGTATTGAGTTCCTCATCTTGTAATGGCTGTCTTAAGAAATTTATAGTGTAGCGCTATAGCTCTACGAATCGGTGGGGTCGTGTTTAACCCTTAAAGTGCCAAGCACGTAACACATACGTGCTGGCTTGGCAAGGACCTAAGTGCCAAGCACGTAGGTGTTACGTGCTTGACTTCCCCCCCCCCCTGCTAGTTAAAAAAAAAAAAAATAATACTCACCTGACCCCTCGTTGGATCCGGCCGGGTCTCCTCTTTAATTTGGTACCATCCGATCCCCCGTGGGGGGTCGGATGGCTCCAGGAGAGCCCCCAAAATAGGCCCCCCCGCTTCGGCGGTAGCAGCAGCAGCTGCTAACTGTAAAAAAAAAAAAAATTACATTTACTCACCTGCAGTCGCGCTGCCTCCTGCCGGGTCTCCTCTTCACTGGGGGGGGCCTCCGACCCCCCCCCCCCAGGCTGCTTAGTCCTCTCCCCCTGCCTTCCGATGGGCGCCGCCATCTTGCCGTTAAGCCCCGCCCTTTTGAGGCGGGGCTTATGACGTCACTCCCGGGTGTCGTCCCGGCTCTCCTCAGCTGTCAGATGCCCTGGTGATCGCTGGGCAGAGCAGTGGAGGGGCAGGGAATGCTCTGACAGCTGATCGACACAGGAGCTGACAATCGGGTGAGGTGAGTAAAGTAAAAAAAACATTTTTTTTTTTTTTTAATAAATGACATTTCTGTGTGTGTGGTTTTTTTTTTATGTTAACCCTTTGTGAACTGGTAAGGGGTCCATGAGACCCCTTATACCAGTTCACAAGGCTGGGGGCTGGCAAGTCACCTGCAACTAGCGGGTGACTTGCCATTAACTCCCGCACCCCCAATTACCTGCCTCCCCAAAGCCCGGGGGGGGGCAGAAGAGCCCGGGCCCACACAGGCTATGTGGGCTTGTAGGCTGCAGGGTGGGGGGCCACAAAAGCTGGCCCCTCCACTCTGTTCCTACAAGCCCCCATAGCTGGTCCCGGGCTGGTTGTGACGGGTAGGGGGGACCCTAAGTCATTTCTTTTTGGATTTGTAAGGGTTAGGGTTAGCCTAACCCTGACCCTTAAAATTCCAAAAAAAAATGGGTCCCCCCCCCCCCCCCCCCCCCGGGACGGGAGACCCTATGTCATTTTTTGGGGGGATTTTTAAGGGTTAGGGTTAGCCTAACCCTAATCCTTAAAATTCCAAAAACATGGGGTCCCTGCGGCTAGCAGGTGACTTGCCATTAACCCCGGCACCCCCAATTACCTGCCTCCCCAAAGCCCGGGGGGGGGGCAGAAGAGCCCGGCCCACGGAGCTTGTAGCCGGCAGGGCGGGGGGGCGCAACC
The DNA here is from genome assembly GCA_027917425.1 of Gastrophryne carolinensis. Taxonomy (NCBI): domain Eukaryota; kingdom Metazoa; phylum Chordata; class Amphibia; order Anura; family Microhylidae; genus Gastrophryne; species Gastrophryne carolinensis. The sequence continues at coordinate 150,955,026 of CM051241.1, read as the reverse complement.
AAAACTGGCCCCTTCGCCCTGTTCCTACAAGCCCCCATAGCTGGTCCCGGGCTGGTTATGATGGGTAAGGGGGGCCCCACCTAATTTTTTGGGGGATTTTTAAGGGTTTTTAACCCTTAAAATTCCCCCCCAAAATGGTTTTCAGTAATAAAACAAATGTTTTATTTAAAATAAAGGGGACAATTGTCTAAAAAATTATTTTATTTATTTTTTTTTACGCAAAAATATTTAAAAAACAGTAGAAAAATCACAAACAAGACATTTCATGTTAAAGCCTAAACTCTGCTGCAAAATATATATATATATATATATATATATATATATATATATATATATATATATATATATATATATATATATATTTTCCTGAAAATTCCGGCAAAAATCACGGTTAAACATGGCGCAAAATAGGGAAAAATGACCTGTCAACAGGTGACAAAACTTCAAGTAGGCTGGCAATTAAAAAGGTTAATAGTACCTATGCATGTTGGGTATTGTTCTGCTCGGCAGACCTTGCGCTTTCAGATTTAGCTTGTTTTTTCTTGTTTGCATATTTATATTTTAGGAAAACATGTTATTTTTTCAGTTTTTTAATTTAGAAACCTTTTTAGAAACCCTGTGCAACCTAAGAATTCTTCGAAAGATTACTTCCAGAAAGGTGAGCCTACTACAACAAGCTGGGTACTCTTAGAAAGCTTAACGTGTACTTTCAGAGAATATATGGTTTATGGGGGATATTCCAAATGTAAAGAGTTGTTTTGGTTGAAAAATTGCAAGGTGCGCACTTTGTCTGCAGAGCTGAAATTTTCAAGTAAAATTACTGTTATGCGCACACTTTACTTTGGGGTGTTTGCCAACTCTTCCCTTGACAGTAGCAATGCATGTTGCAATGCATGTTCGGGGCATGTTGCTTTTTGATATTTTACTTGTTTTTTCTTGTTTGCATATAGTTTTTTTAGGAAAATGTGGCTTGATTCTTCCTTTTTATTCTTTTTTAGAGAAACTTTGTGCAACCAAAGAATACATTGAGGGATTACTTCCAGAAAACTAAGCCCACATAAACAAGCTTGGTACGCCTAGAAAGCTTGAGGCGTGTACTTACAGAAAATATATAGTTTGTGGGGGGTATTTCAAATGCAAAGGGTTGTTTTTCCGGAAAAACTGCAAGGTGCGCATAGCGCAGTTGTATTTTATATGAAAATCTCCTAAAGCTCTGTTTCAGTTTGGGGGAGTCTCCTGGGCTGGAAAGGGTGTCTACCAATACATATGTGGTACTGCTGGGACCGGGAGAAATTGGGGTTTCACACGCAATAAAATTTTATTGAAAAACTTACATTTTTTATTACAAAAAAACACTACAAATTGCAAAAAATAGATTTTTTTTATTTTTTTTGCACATATTTCACCAAAAAGTATTGAGAATACACTAAAAAAAGACCAAACAAGACATTTCATGTTGAAGCCCAGACTCTGTTGAAAAAAACAATATATAATTTTCCTCGAAAATCCCTGGAAATCCTTTCAAAAATCACAGTTGAACATGTGTAGCGCAAAATAGTGAAACATGGTCTGGCAACAGAGAGTGACAAAAGCTGCAGGTAGGCTCGCAGCGAAAGGGTTAAGAGTGTGTCCAGTTCATTGTCCCAGTCCCTAGCAGAGAATTTTTTGACATACGATGATATTTGGAACCATGCAAAAGTATGTTAGTATGTGAGTTCTTGGTGGGTTAGCATTTTCTCTCTGCTTGGTACTAATAGTTGTCTAATTGGAGTGATTCCTGCCCTTTCCCAATCTGTATATGGGCGTGTTGTGTCCCCATTTAAGAAATCTAAATTTCCCGTTATGGGTAGGAGTGTAGATGAGTGGGGGTTCAGATTGTGTCTTTTCCTTAATTTTTGCCAGTGTTCCCAGATAGACATTAATAGTGGGTTCAAGGTAACGTGTTCAAGTAGCAGTGCTTTGTGCATGTGTATTAGGTAGGTTAGTTTGATATTTGGTATGTTTTGGTCTAATTGCGGATTTGTGTATGTTTGAGTATTTTTAATCCAATCTCTTAATACACCAAGCATTATAATTATAAAGGTCTGGTAGGTTGACTCCAACTGCAACACCCTTCTGCTTATTGTTGCCCTTTTCTTAGCCCAGATGAACTCTCTGAATTTTTTGTTTAGTTCCTTAATCTCCTTATCTCTTAAGAGTATAGGGAGCGTTTGTATATAAAATGCAATCATTTTTATTAGGGAAACACGATCCAAATAAGAGAGTGTCAAACTGGACCAGGTTTCCTAATCTCCTATTACGGGTTTAATGTTGATGTCATAGAGTTTTTGCTGGTTTTTAGGCAGCAAGACTCCCAGGTATTTTATATGCTGTTTATTCCATTTAAATGGAAAATTTTTCCCCCAGCTGGGCTTTGTGCATCTGCTCAGGTACAGAGCAGCTGATTTTTCTAAGTTTATCGAGTAGCCTGTAACCGAGCCAAATTGGGCTATGATTTCCAGTATCCGTGGTAGTGTGTTTTTGGGGTTTGCAATATACAAGAGGACATTGTTTTATGCCCTGAAATGTAGCTTCCCCTTCCAATAGTCGAAAGAGCGGATCAATGGCCAAGTTAAACAATAATGGTGAAAGGGGGCATCCCTGTCTGACTCCCCTACCCAGTGAGATGTTGTCCTTGAGTTGCCAGTTAACTATTAGTCGACATGTTGGTGCCCTGTATATATATTGTATCAATGAGTTTAACGACTTACCAAAGGCTCTTTCCATTAGTGGAGCGTTTAGCCATGGCAATGATATCTTATCGAGAGCTTTCTCAGCATCTAAACGGAGAAGTAGTTCTTTCGAGTTTCTTTTAGTAGTAATCGCTGTTAATGCGGTTCTTATGCCTATTGAAATATGTTTGCCCCTAACAAAGCCCAGCTGGTGTTTAGTAAGTAGCTTCGGGAGAAAACACTGGAGTCGATCCGCCATTATCTTGGATAGTATTTTATAGTCTGTGTTCAATAGTGATATTGGTCTGTAACCAGCTCTGGGTCTCGGTCTGGTTTTGGCAGTAGAATTGTATAGGATTCAGTAAATCGAGGCATCTGGGTTCCATGGTGTATTATTTTATGAAATACCTCTTTGAGTGTGGGAACGATCATAGGACTTAATATTTTATAGAATTCAGTTGTGTATCCGTCTGGACCTGTTGTCTTTTGGTTCTTAAGATTTTTGGTAGTGTTTGCTAATTCCTGTTCTGTGATGTCTGCCTCTAATGTGGCCCTTTGCTCTGCTGTAAGTTTTGGAAGTCTTACTTTACTCAGTAATTCTTGTGTTGTGGTGTAGTTTGATGCAGTGGTGGTGTATAATTCTTTAAAGTAGCTTTCAAAAGCACTGTTTATAACTTTGGAATTGTGTGACCTGTGTCTGTGTCCCTTTATGATATTTATAGTTCTTTTATGTCCCCTTGGTTTTGCCATGTTGGCTAACAATGCACCTGCTTTGTTCCCGAATCTAAAATATTTTGCTCTTTGAAAATGTAGTTTGCTCTTGGCCTCCGCTCCTAGGTGTGTGTCCAATATCAAGGACGCCTCCAGCCATCGCTTCTTGTTTTCTGCTGTATTGTTTTCTAGGTATGTTTCGTATGCCTTTGTAAGTGTATTGTATAAGATTGCATGTTTTTCCCCTGCTTCCTACTTTTTTCTGGCTGTGTAGGCTATGATTTGCCCCCTCAGAACAGCCTTCGCCGTCTCCCATAATAATGTTGGAATGTCCATGTGTTGTATGTTATCATCTATGAAGTCTGGCCAACTTTTCTTTATAAACTCTTTGAAGTTTGGGGAGGTATATAAATGGTTTGGGAATCTCCATATTTTTTGGTGTGAGAGTAATTGACTTAATGGACGTGTCCAGAACCCCACTCATCAGATGGTCGTCTATTAGGACGTAATCGTTTCTTGACAGTGTTTTGTGAGCTACTGAGTAGCATGTGTATTCTCTAGCTGTTTGGGTATAGCAGTCTCCATGAATCTATCAATTTTGTGTTTTGCAGTAATAAGTTGAGGGCTCCCCCCTGTTTGAGTGTTTCTTGATTCTTGCCTATCCATTTTGGGGTCAATGACTGCATTGAAGTCTCCCATCACAAATTAGGAACCTGCATTGTTAGTAGCCTTTGCATGAGCTCTGTGTAAAAATCTGTGTTGGGTCCATTAGGTGCGTAAATATTGACTAAGGAGATATTTTGTCCTGCTATATTGAGTTTTTAAGATTATGTACCTGCTTTCAGGATCAATGTATTTTTCAGTTATGCTATATTGGAGATTTTTGTTAATCAGTATGGCCACTCCTCTTTTCTTTTGTGAGTATGTAGTAGCAATCTCCTCCCCTATCCAACTAGCTCTAAGGTTGCCTTTTTCCCCCTCCTTCCAATGTGTTTCCTGTAAACCTATTATGTCGGGGTTGAATCGTCGGATGGATGTCAACGTTTTTATACGTTTGATGGGGTGATTTAAGCCCCCTACATTCCATGAGACGATTTTGAGTGTATTTTTGCTATTGTTTGAGAGGTTGTGCCGTCAGTGGTCATGTGTCAAATAGGAATGTTGTTTAGCTGAACATACCTGGGAGTTTCGTGGTATTGATTTGGTTTTTTGCTCTCTCCCGTGCCGGGTGTTTAGTTGTCGCAGCCCCCACCTTGAGTGATGCATACAGCCAAAGCTAGTACACTTTTCATCATTGTATTTCAGACGTCCCACAGTGCTGTAAAATTTCCTATGTAACTTTGTTGAGTAGAAACAAAAACAACAATTAAACCCAATTGCGATTTTGGATCTGTTAATCTCCGCCAGAATGGCCGGGACAGGCCCGGGACCCCCGCGGGGGGATTTCTATCCCCAGCTTCCCGCGTTGAGCCCCAAGGTGTGCCCCCAGGGCACCAGAGAGATCCACAAACATTAACCTTAACATAATACAAGTATTTTTCTTCTGCCCCTATTATCCCTTAATCTATGCATATTTTGCCTTGGCATCAGGGGTGACTAAGTGATACCATGTGATACCATGACCCTTTGCCCTTTTGGGCAAGTCCACTGTGTCAAGTATTTGGTGGCAGTAAGTCAAATTTTGCTTTTTTGGCGTCATCATATAGTTTTGTTTCTCCAGAGATGGAGACTCTCAGTTTTGCTGGGTACAGCAAGGCGAACCTAATTCCCTGCTGCACCAGGTGTTTGCATATAGGGGTGAATTCTTTGCATTTGTAGGTCACTGCCACCGAGAAATCTTGGAAAATTAGAATCCTATTGCCTGCCACCACCACCTCCTTCTGTTTACGGTATGCATTTAAAATTGCTTCTTTATCTTCAAAGTGCAAGTATTTGGCTATTGTTGCTCTCGGCCTGTTGCCCTCAGTCTGCCTTTCGGGGCCCAGTCTGTGAGCTCTTTCAATCTTTCTGGGCTCACACGCCGGCAGCTGCAGCGCCATCATGAGGTCTCCTGTTAAGAAAGATCTTAGCCCTTGGCCTTTATAGGTTTCCGGGATGCCCAGAAATCTGAGGTTTGACCTGCGACTTCTGTTTTCTAGGTTTCTGCGACTTCCTGTTTCTCACTTAGAGCGGCCAGCAGCTTTTCTTGTGAGTTTATTTTAGTACTGTATGTCGCGTTACAATCCTCCAGGTCACTAACCCTTTGTTGGAGTTCAGCTATTTGTTTAGAGTGGGAGTTAATTTGTTCCATGCCCCTTCGAGCGTGTGATGTAGGGCCTCAAATTTTTTATCAAAGTATGGCACCAAGGTGGCCATGACTTCTTGTGCTATAGATTTATCATCCCTACCCTTAGGTGAGTCGGGCAAATCCCGTTGGGGAGATGTGTTTAAGTCAGACATAAGTGGTGAGGAGGGTGGGGTTGTGTTTTGTCTAGAGTCCGTTTGGGAGCTCTGTTTTGATTTGGATTTATGTCTATTTTGGGTTGAGGGGTTAACTTTCTCTATATATACCCATACTCCTGGTTGTTACCTGGCTCATATTGCCCTTACTCAGGTCTAAACACTGCGTGTTTATGGGTTTGATCCCCCTGTATATATCTTTGTAGCAGCGAGTTTTTATGCCGTACTTTACAATTCAGTCGGGCTTTGGGTTTTGGACCTGGAGGTTTATTAGTGCCTTCAGAAGTAGTATTGGTCACGATAGGCACTGAATATTGGAGTTGGATAATTCCCCTGTGTTATAACGTATGGCCACCTGGTGACAGCAACAGCACAATTTGCTTTTGCTATTAATTAATATTCTCTTTCACCACCAGGTGATAGGAGACGTCCACTCTAGTTTTCCGAAGCTTGCACCACCAAATATCACCACTAGGTGTCAGTGCCTGCCCCAGAAACCCAAATTTGGAACTTTCCCCAATTTTTTTGTGTATGATTAAAGCAAATATTTACACCTCAGATTTGTGCTGCTTCATGCCTGCAATGTGAGGTATGTTAGTTATGTTACTTCAGTTCAACCTGTAATAAAATTTGTTAATATGTGTAATCCAGTGTGTTTGAGCTTTAGAGAGCCTGTCAGTAGCTCTCTGGGCTTGTATATTTCTGACTGTTGTTGAGGGTGAGTTAATTCCCCTGTGTTATAATGTATGGCCACCGGGTGGCAGCAGTGGCGGCAAACTTTGCTTTTGCTATTAATCAATATTCTGTTATTTGACCACTAGGTGGCAGGAAACATCCACCCCAGTCTCCCGAAGCCTGCACCACCAAATATCACCACTAGGTGTCAGTGCCTGCCCCAGAAAACCAGATCTGGAACCTTCCCTGATCCCCCCCCCCCCTGTGTATGACTCAAAGCAAGTATTTACACCTCAGATTTGTGCTGCTTTATGCCTGCAATGTAAAATATGTTAGTTACGTTGCTCCGGTTCAACCTGCAATAAAGATTATGTTAATATGTGCAGAATCCAGTGTGTCTGAACTTCAGAGATCCTGTCATTAATTCTCTGGACTTGTAGATTTCCGGCTGCTGTTGATGGTAAGTGTCCAGCTCGGTTTCACTGAAGCTCTCTGTGAGATTGGAGTCAGATTGGGGGAGATCTCTCTCACAGCTGATTCTTTATAAGCCAAGGGGTGTTCTGTTCCTCCTGAGTGGGGGATGGGTCTGGAGCTTACATGGGGTAATCACCCCGGGGCAAGTTCACAGTTCCGGTGGCTCAGCTATCTGCTCTGGAGGTTTTATAAGGGGCTCCCATGCTGGCTAGGCTGATGGTAGTGAAAGTGGGAGGGAGTTGTCCCTACACTGTGCTCCAAACCTTAGCTTGATGGCTTGTGTCCCTCAATCCAGACACTAGGGGCTTCAGCTGGGTTCCTTTAGTGTGTGTCCTTATGGGGTTGGACAGGGACAGTGTATCCCCCTTTTGGCAGTTCCTTGCTAGGTCCCCCCACAGCACCAATCCCCCTACCTTCTGCCAGCGCAGGCTGGATTTCTCTTTCCTGGCTCTGGATGGAGATGTCTGGTGTCCTCTGAGACAGCACAGGCTGGATTTCTCTTTCCTGGCTCTGGATGGAGATGTCTGGTGTCCTCTGAGACAGCGCAGGCTGGATTTCTCTTTCCTGGCTCTGGATGGAGATGTCTGGTGTCCTCTGAGACAGTTCAGGGTGGATTTCTCTTTCCTGGCTCTGGATGGAGATGTCTGGTGTCCTCTGAGACAGTGCAGGCTGGATTTCTCTTCCACCGACCTGCAGTCTCCCCTCGTGGCATGCTCCCGCAGGGTGTCTCGTCTTCTGTGAAGCTCAGCAGTAAGCGGGGGGTCTCTCCAGGTGGTGTCGGGTAATTCCTTCCCTGGTTAGACAGCTCAGGCAGGGATGTAAAGGATGACTGGACAGTCTCTCTCTTCAGCTGGGAATCTGTCTGCTGCGGTGAGGGTTAAAGTGGACCAACACCCAGGATTTTGACTATCCTGGGTCTTGGTCCACTTCGGTGGGGCACCCCCGATCGGGGTGCCCCGCTGTGTGAAACCCCCCCGAAAAACTCACCTCTCCCCGCTCCCAGCGCCGACGGACAAGCCTTTTGACAGCCGCGGACAAGCGGTTCCTCCGCGCGCGCCGGGCATTCACAGACGGCCGGCGCAGGCGCGCGCACGTCTAGAGGGGCGCGAGGGAGGCACAAGACGACAAGGTAAGTGGATTTGGGGTGTTTGGGGGGGTTTCACCCCGCGGGACATCCCGATCTCCGATTATCTCCTCGGTGATCCCAGCAGCTCAGGTCAGTGGATGAGTTGATGAGGGGATAATTGTGAACTGCTGTTCAGTGTTGATGGGCTCTGCCCCTGCTTCTCTGATATCAGGGAGCCTTGCAACGGCCGTTACCACATGTAGTGAGGCTCGGTGTTACAGCTGCAGGCAGGGACCTCCGGGCAGTAAAAGGGGGGCACAGATCAGTACCTCTTATCAGGCTGGGTCTGTCCTCCTTGTTCTTTGTGTTCCCTTCTCTCTGATGGCAGAGATTCCATAAGATTTTGTTTTGTGATGAGGGAGCACTTCTAAAATGCGGCCATGCTGCTTGGCTCCGCCCCCGGAAGTCTACTTTGTATATTTAAAGAGGACCAACACCCTCCCGCACACTCGCGTGCACCCGCCAACACGCGTTACTAGGACGCGTTTCCTTGAGACTCCTACACGTCACGTGACCCCCGAGAAGGACAAAGTCACCTGTTTCATCTCTGACCATTCAACTCTGTTTTTTATTTATTTTCAGCCTGGAAAATCTTGTCTCGTTTTCTTTACCCATCACAAATACTATTTCATGTGTGTCTCCCTATCACATAGAACCTCCCGGAAATGCTTTTATCATTGTGGCTGTAACGGTTACACAGGGGAAGAAGTTCCCAGGGGAAGACTGTACATGCGCTCACATCCTGATTTATGTGTGTTTCAGATTGAGACCTACAGAGCGGACAGACGAGGACTAGGACACCATTATGGAGGCTCAGCAGCTCCTCCCATCACAGGGTAAGAGGTGGGGCTATATATGATTACAGGGAGAGTATGGGGACCCCAACATCTCTACAGGGGGGACACCATGATGGAGGCTCAGCAGCTCCTCCCATCACAGGGTAAGAGGCGGGGCCACTGAGCACACCTCCATTACCACACACCCCTTCCCATGGCGTCACTCTCATCTTTATTCACAGACCCCGGAGACTCTATAGTGACAACTGAGGAGGAGGAACTTGTGAAGGCCAAAGAGGAGGAAGGTTCTCTACAGATCAGGCCAGGTAAGTAAAAAACCTTCTATAGAGAAGCTTCTCCCTTTCCCCCGATCCATCTCCCTGCGTCTCGTACATATCGTACATGGGTGTGACTCCCATCTTTTCTCACAGACCCCGGAGACACCATAGTGAGGATTATGAAAACTGAGGAGGAGGAAGAAGTATTTCTGGAGAGCAAAGAGGAGGAAGTCCCTCTACAAATTAGACCAGGTGAGTAATTTAGAGATTATGTTCCCCTTTCAGTCTCCCCGCTTTTTGTTCATTTCGATACAGGGGCGTGACTCTCTTCTTTATACATAGACTCCAGAGACTTTATAGTGAGAACTATAAAATCTGAGAAGGAGGAACAAGGATGTGTGAAGAATCAAGAGGGGGAAGTGAGTCCACAGATCAGCCCAGGTGAGTCATATTGTCTTGCTGTTCCTTCTACCCCGGCTCTCTCTCTAGCAGGATGTTGGACACATACTCACCTCGCTCTTCCGAGTTCCCTTGTCATTCCCCGGCTGCCTGCACCACTTGAGTAAATGTTGGGGCCTCCTCTCCCTGTTGCTGCTTCTTCATTTGTCCAGCATTTCAGATAATTGCAGCCTTTTTGATATGCTCTTCTCATTGGCTGCTGACATCTTGCTCCTCATAGGCCTTGTAGTTCATCATTGATGCAATGTAAGGATATAGGGGGTGGAGCTCTGCATCTCAGCTCTTCATTAGTGGTCAGGTCCATATCTCCTCTTTCCCCTCAGAGTGTTATCCCAACTCCAGCGGGTCCCCATAGCATCATGGTGCCATTGCAGATGCTGCTCTGGCTCGGGCTGGATAATAATTGCAGAAAGTGATTTGCCCATGGCCAGTCCATCTCCATGGACCTGCAGGATCTTGTGAATGTTCTGTAATCCGGGTTCTAGATGATCATTTCTTCCAAACTCAGAAGCTGAAGGAAGGTTCCTTGTATTTGTACTTTACAAGGACTATGGAGGCGTCTGTATATAATCTCAGCTATCGGAATTCACAGATCAAGTATTAGGCTGAAACCAAAAATCATTGAATGGATTTAATTAGAACCGGTTACGTTACATAAAAAGTAATAATATGAACGGTGTGAATATGATGGAAAATTACAATGTCCAGAATGTAAGCAGAGCGTCTCATATGAAAAGGCGACAATCCCTGTTCAAGCTAATTCAAACAGGGCCTTTGTCCCCTGCCCGTGCCCCCACAAGGGTTCGGCTATACTGCATATGTGGCAGCTCATTCCTCCTATATGCTGTGAGAGGAAGCAGAAGAAAACCATCCCCCAAGTTCCCAGCTTAAATATTATTCCTCTGGTCAACCCAGATATTCTAAGTATACAGTACGTCCTGCTCCAAATATAATACTTACAATTGGGTTATCCTCCGCCAGAGGGCGCTGTGGCACTGCAGACATGCAAAAACAGGCTCCTCACGGTCCTTCATATACCAAGGGACCTCCCACAAATCCCCAGATTTCTCTGCAGTGCTGACTGCGAAGACATGAAGTATCACTCTCTCGCAGGTGAGCGGGGCTATTACAGCCTGCGGCCCTGTTGGACTATTCCCGCCCGTCCTCATTGTGATGTGCCTCCCAGCCTGGGCTGCGCTGGTCAGGTGAAGGTAGGCAGCACCATGGGTGCTTAACGGAGCCATGCTCCACCACAGTCCCCCACCATAGGGTAGGCGGTTTAGGCTGATGGTGAGCCTCATAGTGGATGTCCCTCCCGCATTATTGCCCCATGCCCGTGTAGAGGTGGACCCTGTTTAGAGGGTCGCCATCCTCCCCCGTTTTCGGGGGAAAAGAAGGGGGGGGGGTGTGTGGCGGTCTCAGTACATACTATTCTCAAGATTATGGCCGTATTTTGCCCCGGACCGGCATCTAGGTGTCAGAGCCGCGCTGCCTGCTCCGTCTATTCTGGCCGCCGCCATCTTTTTTTCCCTTGACTTCTCAATCTATGTAATTGTGTACAGCTCGCGCTGACTTATCATCCTGCAGCTTGAGGCAGGAAGGTAATCTTTTTACATCGCCTACGGGTGGCTAATTGGTGGCGGCGTCTTTGGTCCTTATGAGTACCCACTAGCAGACGCTTTTACTCATACTACATGATTGACTTGACAGCCTTAACGGCCGCTTCGGAGCTTCGCGCTCTTTGGGGGAAGGCGGGGACCTGGCGTGGCGTGCTCCATGCCATTTTGTGGATCTTCGCACGCGCGCGTGTTGGCGGTCCTTCTCCTCCCCTGGTCTGTAAGTGCCCTTTGCTGGCGATTTCACTCTTTATTAATTCTTTTGCTGCGCATGGTCCTGACACCTATTATTCCCCTTCTGTCTTTCAGACGTTAAAGACTCCGGTGGCTTCTCCCGGCCTAACATAACTCATAGCGGGCTTACATAAGTCCTCCCACATTCCCAGCGGGCCTTTGGAACATCCAGGGTTGCTTATTGCATAAATCCCTACTGACATATATTGCACTGATAATCACCATATGGAGGCATCTCGGAATTTTGTACCAGCAGTTCCCCCGGGACAAGACCCGCTGTGTATAACGTGTGGCTACCCCCACTTCGGTGCTGAGAGCGCACCGATCTGTGCATGCTGTGCCGATCAAGTACTGATCTGGCTGCCAGGATCGCCAGGGGCTGTTCCTCGCTTTAACACTCCTATTCCACCAGGCTTAAATCTCGTTGCTGACGAGTCGCTTATGAGTAAGGAGTTACAGCCGGCTGCGTCTTCCAGACTGCCCGCGGCTGCCCAGACTATTACAGGGCCGACAAAGCGCTCGGGACCTGACATGAAGCGGTCCTCTACGCCCTCTGTTTCTACCCCTGCTAAGGGATCGGCGGAGTCCGCTACTCCGCGGGCCTGCACCACTTCTGAGGAAGGAAGGTTGTTCTCGGACTCGGGCTCATCCGACGAGGAGCCGAGGAGTCATGGAGATTCTAACCTCGAAGACTGGAACCATTTTGATACTGTTGGCTTGCTGAGTAGGATCTTTAAGACCCTATCTATCTCCCTCCCCAACGCGGCTCCCCAGCCGAGAGAGGAGCGTTTCCATACGGCGACACCGCGCTTGGAATTCCTAGAGCAGGCTCATTTCCATGCTCTCGTACTCAAGGAATGGGAACACCCCGGTCGGCTTCTAGGGGCCCCAGGGGACTGGTATTGGAAATACCCTTTCCCCCCTGAGATGGTTGATTGTTGGTCTTCGCCCCCTGTGGTAGACGCTCCGATCATTGGGGTTCCTAAACCCCCCCTTTGTGGCATCTCCTGCTTACTGTACCCTTTGGGACGCCGAGAACCGGTGCATGGATAAACTGGCTTCACACGCTTTTTTCTGTGCAGGAACCGCGCTGCGCCCAGTCTGTGCCGCGGCCATCACTGCAGTGGCCGCCAAAACCCTCATCGGACAGATGCTTGAGCATCACGTTAACGATCTCTCCTGGGAGGTGTTTAAGGCACTCTCCAGTTGTGATGTATTTCTAAGATTTATCTTTTTAGCTATGGATAACACCATTAGAATGTGTGCGAGGACTTCCGCCCTTGTGGTGGCGATGCGTCGCATGGTCTGGCTGCGAGAGTGGGCTGCGGACTATGCTGCTAAAAGGACTCTTTACCAGGTTCCCCTTAAAGGGCATCGCCTGTTTGGGGCCTGTCTGGACCCAGGGCAAATCACCTCGGCGCAGGCGCCCGTCTCGGCCCCCTCGGGACAGGGTCACCCCTCCCCCTCCATACCATAGCGTTAAACAAGAACCGGGGGTGTCCTCCCGGAGTTGTAGCACAGACCCCTGCCCCACGAGCAACAGACAACGCTCTGGGCCCTCCTGCAGGGTGAAACCTAAATCTTCCACCAAACCCCCTCAAGCATGATGGGACGCCCTCGCCCGCCTGGGCGAGGGGACGACTGCGGCACCTTGCTCCTATCAGGAGGCATTTTGCCTCTTTCTGGTGGATACAGGAGGTAGTTTCCTCCGGATACAGGATAAAGTTTGCCGCGCGGCCTCCCCCATGATTGTCAGGGTACTCCTGGTCCCCTGCCTATGTTCACTGCCTGCGGGGCTTTGGAGGTCACTTGCAGTTTGCCCTTATCAGGCAGAGGCAGGTGCCGTTACGCCAACCCCTTCACATTCTCCCAAAAGAATGAGTCTGCCGGCCCTTAATCACAAGTTGTTGGCAATTCTGCTATGCAGGCACTTTTCTGCATGAAAATTTCTGGGATGGGCCACTAGCGCCTTGCGCCTAGTGGGTCCTTGCTTTCTGGGGAGATCAGGGATGCTTATGCCTGATTCCCTGTGTCTTCTAGACACTCAGGCTTTTCTGGTTGTTTTGGGTGTCCAACACCGCTATTCCGTGGCCTTATCTGGCCTCTCTTCTGCCCCCACGGTGTTCACCTGGGTACTAATGGAAGCCATGTCTCTGTTGAGACCAAGGGGAGTGCGAGAGGCCTGCCAGGTGGTCCTTCTCGCTTCCCAGTCTCTATGTCAGGTCGAGTTAGCTACTCGGCTGGTGCCATCACTTGAGAGTCTTCTGGATGGGTGTTTTTCTTCACCTCTTGTCCTCCTTGTCCTCTTGATGGGTCCATTTCTAGGGATGAATCTAGTCTCGGTCAGGTGAGAATCTTCCTCCCTCTACAATAAGGTGGACATTCTGGTTGCATGGGTTCAGTCCCTACTTGCTGTTCCAGTCCCTTCACCAGGCAGGAATGCGGCTGGTGGGCCCGTCTTGGTGACTTGCCTAGTGTAGTTACTTATATTCCTCTACCAGGGGTTTTCTTCTACAAATTCTATTCTTAATACTGGACTGGGACCCCCTGGGTTAGGAGTCCCTCTTTGAGTGGATTTACTCTAGGATCCTGTCTGGGGACAGTTCTTTGCTTGCCCCTTCCACAGATGATCACTTTGGATGCCAACCCTTCAGGTGGCGGGGAGGTTTTTTTTCCTTCTGTAACCCCATGCGGGTGTGGGGAAGATGGGGCCTTCTAGGAGGTCCTTGTACCGATCAGTACAGTGAGTTTTCAGGCTGACGCTATCTCGCCTGTCTTCTCCTCTTGTTGGGCGGTGCTCCTGCCTGTTGGGCGGTGCTCGGTCCGTCTGACGACTGTGACCTGCCATTATTCATCTGTGTGGGACCTAGTGCAGGATGGTTCCCCAGGAAGGTATATTTTCCTGTTCTGGGTGGAGGATAATGTTCCCTGCTCATCATTGGTATTCGCTCCTGTGGAGGTCCCTCTGTGACAGGTGGTGCTATCCCTGGGTTCTCTATGATGTTCAACCATTATGGCTTGTTTGGTGCTCCATCACCTTTTCAGGCTCTTGCCACTTATTTCCCTGTCCCTGGCTCCTCTGACCGTGTCATGAGGATTTAGTATTTTTATGACAGGGCATTCTGGCCTTTGGCTTTGTCTCCCTTCCCCCTGTTAAGCGGTTTTCTGGGCAGAATCGCTCTGGTAGGGGGACCATTGATTCGGGTGGCCCCTGGGGGGCCTAGTGGAGTGTGGATTCACAGACGTGATACCTTAGGGTTGTTGTTCTATATGTTCTGCCAGGGGTGTCGCCCTGTTTCGCTCAGGGCCTCCGTTACATCACTCCAATTCTACAGTCTCTGGCCTAGCCTGTCCTGGCTGCTGGTTCTTCCGTCCTTATGGAGACGGGATTCTTCCCTCTGTGTTAGTGACTAATGGAAGTCTTAAGAGCAGCGCTCTTCTTCTTCTTCTTCCACTCTTATGAGGTATGGCTTACCCATATGGATAGGTGTCAGCCTAGGTCTCTTTCCCGTTGGGCATTCTCCATTCCTAGGGCTCTAGCGTTATTACAGCATGACTTGGAGTTGGCTCCCCAACTCGGTACTCTGAAGGGTCAGGTTCTACCCTGTCCGCCTTCCGGCAGAAGTCTTCTGCCTATTTCCCTCGGCTAAGCTTTCCTTCAGGGGTTGCTCATTGCGTGCCTCATTTAATTCTATGATCCCTGTTGGGATTTGAATTTTTTTATTACTGTTGCCTTGTGGGACGTTCCCTTTGGGCCTATTCAGGAGGCTGTCTGATTGTCTTTTACATTCATCGTTGTCCCTTGGGTCTGCTGACTCAGTCAGACGTGTGTCTGAGCGGGTGGCTCTGTTTCGCTAGCCCTCGTTCCTTGTTATGCTCCAGGATAAGGTAGTGCTCCGCCTTACGCCGGACCTTTCTACCTCTGGTGGTAGTTTAGGCTCATGTGTTTAAGACATCGTCTTTCTTTTGTACCTTATTCCTAGTAACTCTGAGGCACGGGGATTTATTTTCCCACATCAGGTGCTGGAATCCTTTTCCTGGATAGCTTTTCTGGTCCCTTAAGGGGACTGATGCCCCTGGGGGTTTGGGGGCACCTAACTCTGTATGTGCCTGATCTTGTCTGCTTCCAGGGGTTACGCGGCCTTGGCCTAGCCTTTACTTGGATGGTTTTTCCTTCCGGTCCTGGGGAAGATTGGCTTCTTCCTGGAATGATTGTTAGAGCTTGATCTTGTCAGGCTGTTGCTCAGACCTATTCCTTTGAGGTGCTGAGATTCTCTCGCCTTATTCTGTTTCTACTGGTGAATAGGTATCCTTTGGCTTTTCATCACCAGGTTTTGTTGTACAGGTTTGTTAAATGGCTACCTTGGTTTCTGGTTCATACCTTTTCATGGGTTTTTACTATTTGACTCTGGAGCCTTTGCTCCTGTCGCTTTCGGTGGCGAGGTTGCAGGTTACAGTGCCTCGACGGCCTACTGTGCCTTTTTTGTTGGGGATCCCACCCTATTTTATGGACACTGCTATTGGATGTCCCAATTGTAAGTATTATATTTGGAGCAGGACGTACTGTATACTTAGAATAATACAATTCTGTGAAGTACTCACCTGTAGAATTGGTATTATACGTATACAGTACTTCCTGCTCCACCCCACCCTGGTTTTACATTATTCTGGATCCCCTGTATGGTGATTGTTGTTATTGTTATCATTACCAGTTGTTTTGGTGGTTGGTTTCTCCCGGCTTCTGGCTCACTGCTTTTCAATGCTGGGGATTTGTGGGAGGTCCCTGGGTATATGAAGGGCCGGGAGGAGCCTGTTTTTGCATGTCTGCAGTGCCACAGCGCCCTCTGGCGGAGGATAACCCAATTGTAAGTATTATATTTGGAGCAGGACGTACAGTATACGTATAATACCAATTCTACAGGTGAGTACTTCACAGAATTATATTTTCTCCTCCCAACTGCAGCCTTAATTCTTTGTGTCAGAAGGAGACCTTCATGTAATACAATCCCTCATGTAATACAATCCTCAGCCTACACACAACACATGGTGCAAGTTAATGGTGTGAAAATCCCAAACATCAAGTGATTCCTGAGAGCGAACTGAGACATAACCCAGACATTATTATCTGTAAGTCTCGCATATGACTATAATGAACTGCTTCCATGAGGTCCAAAGACTGATGCAATTAACAGAAGTAACCTTTATATTCTATGGACCTGTATATATTATATGTGTATTATTTTCTTTGTATTATCCACCTCTGGATCAGAATCATAATAAACGGAAGGTACACATCCACAGCATATATCGGTAATATTAGTAATTTAATAATAATTCATTAATATCTGAGATCATATACATTTTATTCCTCCGGAACCTTCTTACAGAAACTGAGAGAACAGATCCATCATTGGAACAATATCAATATCTAGAATTTACACCGCACTAAGAACTAATGGTAGACTTTCTTAAAATTTCTTGTATGTCAAGACAATTTTTACAGTTATTAGTAATTTGCTACAACGTGTCAAAAAAACTTTTCATTCATAAAAA
Source organism: Gastrophryne carolinensis (assembly GCA_027917425.1). Taxonomy (NCBI): domain Eukaryota; kingdom Metazoa; phylum Chordata; class Amphibia; order Anura; family Microhylidae; genus Gastrophryne; species Gastrophryne carolinensis. The sequence continues at coordinate 150,937,974 of CM051241.1, read as the reverse complement.
GTCCCAGAACAAGAGTATAGTTAGCAGACACGGAGCAACAAGGGCACTATATGATGTAGCCAAAGAAAAGTCTTTAAAATGCAGATTAAGAACTTGTCCCACGGTGCATGCACTTCACAAAAAGATGGTAATATTACATGTGCCCGTCACCTCCACACATGTGCGCTTACCAGATGACTGAATTAAACACGCCTTGAACCAATTAATATTTCATAGAAGGTTCCCAATGCTTGAGTGCTTCAGCGCACCAATTATGCACTCATCCCGGCCATAATGGAATCCATTCATGTATGGTGAAAAAGCATAGAAAGAATCTAGTGCAACCCCGTGGGAGCTTTTATAAAATTAACTATTTAACAACAGAATACACTCACATATTCTTTGAAGTAAAACACGCCAATCTGAATACACATGTGGGGAGGGAGTCCTTTTCTATCCCTTTGTCCCTTGTGACTGTTCAACTGGACGTCAAAACTTTAAAAAGAGTAGAGTAAAAGGTAGCCGCCGTCTCCTAATTCCTCTCCTTGGAACAATATCAGTGCAGTTCACCCTTCACATTGCTGGTCGGAATCCAAAGTTTCTCTCTCGATCTTCCAAAATCTGAGCTAAATCTGCAAGATCTTCAGGCTTCTGCTCAACACAAGGCTGACCAACAGCATTCTGATACAGTTTTAAAGAAGCTTATTGAATTATAAGCTTTAATTGAATTAAACACTTAATTGAATAATGAACAATTAAGCTCAATTGAATAACAAATAATGGATGATTGGAAGCACACTCTTAAGATTTGATATTATCTTTTCTTTATTGATTGATATTATCTTTTTCTATTAACTTATTCTCACAAAGCATTGTGCTACGATTCCAGTAATCACTTTAATCACAAAGTATCCACAATGCTAGCACTCCGCTCCACAAAATGCTTGCACTTGCAGAGGAACATCGGAGGCCCTGGAGTCTAGACTCCAGGGCCATCTGAGTTCCAATCCGTGGGGCATTCTGAACCCCCCAATTTCCAGTTTTACTCACCTGCTCCTGGAGCCCTTGCCGCGTCTGTGCACTCCAGTCGTATCCCTGTTCACTTCTTTAATCACAAAGTATCCACAATGCTGGCACTCCACGCACGAAGTATCACTAAAATGCTTGCACTCACAGAGAAACATCAGAGGACCTGGATTCTAAAAGACTTCAGGGATGTCTATGTTCCACGCCTTCTGGCATCACGAACACCCCGATCGCCAGTTTCTCTCACCTCATTGTGCAGCTCTTGGTGCGTCTTTGTGCTCCGGCCGCATCCCTGCTCACCTCTAGCCGCTCCCGGCTTTTCTGAATAGGCGGCACGGGAATGCCACGGCTGCAAGGTGGGCAGGGCACACGAAGGAAACCGAGTGACAGAGAGAGGCCAATCAGTATTCTCGTCCAAGTCTGCGCCATGGGACTGGAAGGAAGGTGAGTAAAACTGGGCGACCTGGAGGTACACACAGCGGGGCATCCCAATTCAGGATGTTGCCAAACAGAGGAACAACACCCAGAAAAATGAAAATCCTTTGTGGTGTTTCTCTTTAATATCGCCACAGCGCAAGCAGTGATCCACGTTTTACTTCATTATACCGGGAACGCAACGGTAGAGAGCTGACACAACTTCACTGTGAGGACTGGCATGAATCTGTGATCCACTATCTGTCATCGCTCAGAGTCCACTGCTCTAGACACTGTGCTGTTTGCTGTGGTGTTGTGTCTCTCCTGGCGTGGTCTGGTTCTCCCCTGGGTCCTGGAATAGCCTTGTTTAACCTCACCTGGCATTTTGCTGTGGTTGTTCCTATAAATGCATGTGCTTGACCCCGCCCCTGGCTTGGATTATTGCTTTGTCTTCCTGAAGTCTGGCTGTACTCTCCAACCCCCTGCTATACCTCTTTGCCTTTGTGGAGCCAGGGCCTTCCTGAATCTTGCAATTGGCCCCTGGGCCTTCTGGTATCCTTAATTGGGACTCATTCCCTTTTTGCCCTACTTGGGCCCACTGCCCTTCCTTTTTCCGTGCTGTCTGTGCTGGACCCACTGCCCTTCCATTGTCCATGTTGTCTGTGCTGGACCCTTCCACTGTCTGTTCAGGGCCCGCGGCCCTTTCGCTGTCTGTGCTGGGCCCGCGGCCCTTTCGCTGTCTGAGTTAAAGGAGCAATATCGCGAAATTTGCATTAAAAAAGATAAATAATTAAATAGCCACACAATAGCTTATAACGTGTATAAATAATCTGGCGATAGAAAAAGGAAAAAAATATATGCCTTTCATTTAAATTGTATAATGACAATGGCTCAGTCCATTTGCTGAATAGGGGGATCTGCTGGGTTGTATTTAATGAGCTGCTTCATGTAGCCCACTGGTCTCCTAGCAACACTTTACCTCAGAGGCTGACACTGTAATCAGTTGTAACGGCTGTGTGTGTGTGTGTGTGTGTGTGTGTGTGTGTGTGTGTGTGTGTGTGTGTTGCTGCTTTTGTTATGAGACCAGGTGACTCAAATGTGTAAAATCTATACAAAATAAACTAAACTGACTGAAAAGGACTGAAATTCTTCTTTGAATAACTGTGCAGGAAAATCTAAAGGTGTTAAAGTGGAACAAAACCCTGAGTGGCCGACCCTGAAGTCTATAAGACCCGGCCATTGACCTTCCCCCTTGGGCATTCTAAATCAGGATGCCCCACTGTGTGAAACAACCCCTGGATAACCACAGATCCCCCCATTTTTCTGGCGCGCTCACACAGATAGTCATTTAGACAGGCCGGGCGGCCAGGAAGGTTACTGCTCAGGCTCCCCATCTGCGTGCAAGCAGAACTGATTGGATGAGAGCCCGCGCATGCACTGTGGGACAGGGAAAGGTACGTTTTCACAGGCGAACTTGGGTAATTCACATATCAGGGCATCCCAAGTCGGGATGCCCCTAGGGGCACAAAACAAAACTCCAGATAGTGAAAATCCTGGGTTGGGCTTTGCTCAAAACACACAAAGCTGAAAGAAAGATCATATGAAAAATAAGAATATGAAAGAGAAAATGGTAAACTGAAAGATTCTGCAGCAGAGCCAACATGAAGGGAAAACTGTCAAAATCAGCTAAATGACTTCTAGAGCTTTTCTTTCTGTTTTAGATATATAAGTTCTGGCCAGGCAATGTTGCAATGTTGTTATCTTATGCTGGACGGCTGCCAGCACTGAACAGCTGGTACTTTGATACATTGTTTCACCCCTCTCCTCAGCGTGGAACAGGCCAGAGTGTCGGGTCCCGACACTCAGAAGACATAAACATGAGCTATTAGTCTCCAGCTGCTCAACACACACATCATTTTTTTCTAAATTTGTAATTCTTACTCCAACACTTATCTACATTCAAAGTACCATTTAAATATAAGTCACCAAGAAAAATTCGCGATACTGCTCCTTTAAGCTTGCAGCCTTTCCCCTGAGTGTGCTGCTGCTGGGTTGGACCCACGACCCTACATTGCTGCTAACATTGCTATTATCTGCCCTGAGCTCATGGTCCATGGTCTGTGCCATTGTCTGCACTAGGGCCCAGTTCCTCCATTCACTGCAACGTGGCCCATATCCTTCATTACCGGCTTTGGGGCCCAAACCCCTCATTGTCTGCATTATGGCCCAGACCATACGTTCTTGTCTTGTGTACATCTGCCTTGTGTTTCAAACCCCCCCCCCCCCCCCCAAGTCTGCAACCACCAAAGGACTATCTGGGACCTGTGTACCCTCCACGCTGCTGAAGAACTGGGTTGGTTTTGTGCTCTCAGAGTACCAGACCCCCTGGTAGTAGGCAGCATGCCTCTTTGGTTGCGCTGGCTGGTTGTTAGTCCTCCATCCACTGTGTTCCTAGTCCGGTATTTTGCTGTCCAGTCCCCTACCCATGTCCAGACTCCCACACCAGGGAATTCCCAGGCCTCCTGAGATATTTTAGAGTCAAAATTTTCCTGTGTATTGATTACAGCTGTAGGTAGTTATATTCCACACATATCTTCTAGAAGAAATGTGTGTGTGGGGGGGAGGGGGGTTAGCCTAAGCTGTCGCTATGCCTCACAATTAAGAACTTTTCTCAACCAACAATAGGCTGTGCACTACTGATCCTTTTTTTAAGTTATTAGGTTTTTAACTTGCCTGAAGCCTGAATAATTTGACCAAACTTGCTGTTATCTGTTCAGGTGTTAAAAGAGAAGATGATGACATCACAGCAAAGGTTACAGGAGACCCGACTACCTCAAAACCCCATGTGCATCCTACATATCTCGCATCTCACTCTTCTACACAGGAGTGTAATATGGATGTCCTCACTCATCATACAGCTTATGGTTCTAAGGCGCCATATGTATGTTCTGAATGTGGGAAGTGTTTCTCACAGAAACGACAGCTTATCAGTCATGAAAGAGTTCATACGGGGGAGAAGCTATATTCCTGCTCTGAATGTGGGAAATGTTTTTCTTGGAAATCAGCCCTTAACAGACATAAAAGAGTTCATACAGGAGAGAAGCCATATTTGTGTTCCGAATGTGGGAAATGTTTTACTTTACAAATGCACCTTACCATACATAAAACAGTCCATACAGGGGAGAAGCCTTATTCCTGCTCTGAATGTGGGAAATGTTTTTCTCGGAAATCAAATCTTAACTTTCATAAAAAAGTTCATACAGGAGAGAAGATGTATTCGTGTTCTGAGTGCAGCAAATTGTATTCTACGAAATTAGACCTTCTCAAACACGCAAGCGCTCATACAGGAGAGAAGCCATTTTCATGTTCTGAATGTGGGAAATGTTATTCTCATAGATCAAGCCTTATCACACATGAAAGAATTCATACAGGGGAGAAGACGTATCCATGCTCTGAATGTGGGAAATGTTTTCCTCTGAAATCACACCTTATCAGACATGAAAGAGTCCATACTGGGGAGAAGCCATTTTCATGTTCTGAATGTGGGAAATGTTTTTCTCATAAATTAACCCTTATCAGACATGAAAGAATTCATACAGGGGAGAAGCCATATTCTTGTCCCGAATGTGGGAAATGTTTCTCTCGGAAATCACGGCTTATCACACATGAAAAAGTTCATAAAGGGGAGAATCTGTAAAGTTCTGAATGTGGGAAACGTTTTCTAGTTCCACAAACTGGAATGGGATTGTATAGACCGGTAATCAAATTGTGCTCATGTAAATGTATTGCTGATAGCAATTGACAGATCAGATTATTCACCAGGTTTGGGTTCTTATAAAGCATATTATATTATATGGAAATGTACAGACAATGGTCATAGTGGGTGTTGGTCTAAGTGTGTGGGGGAACCATGATTGCCGATTCCCTGCCCCAGTACGCCCTTATCTCCTTAAGGGGCATCAAGTGCTTAACTGCACAGATGGGTTAAATGCAGAGGCCACATTTTATAATTTAGCCTTATACCTGCATTGCATGGCCCAAGATTGGCCACTGGCAGTCATGTGGCCCAGGTGCTTTTTTAGTAGATTGAATTGCGGAGGAGACACCTGGACCACGTGATCACCGGTGGCCAATCGATTTCACCAAGCCCAGATTCTATATTCACTTAATATATTGATTATTCTAACTAAATGATGAAATCTCATTTTATACAGATACATGAATATTATTTTAATATGGATTATAATTAAACTTACTATTTACATACTTATACTTACACTTATAACATACATATTCTTGTCTGTTTTACATATACCTTATACTATATATATATATATATATATATATAATATATATATATATATATATATATATGTTTTGCTCTTTTAAATACAGCTGCATTGTACCATTTCTATAGACTTGCTTCTTCAAAACAGTTTGTAACCTAAGGTCTATATTGGCAACATAATTCAGCAATTTCTTAATGAGATCAGAAACAAAGGGGTAACTGTCCATACTGTATATAAAAATGGCTAAACCCGGGGGGGGGAGGGGTGACTGACCACTGAAGAAGATGGCCGCTTCTATTTAGTGCTCCGCTCCCTCGAACTGACTACCGGCGATCGTGTACCACCAGCAACCAGCCCCTCTAACCCCCAGAGGCTCTCCCAGACGTCCAGGATCAATAAGAAAGAGAAGTGCCGGTGTAAAGAAGGAGAGGGCCGCTGCAGAAAATAGCGTGAAACACGACTCCCCCCCCCCCCCCCCCCGCCATCAATGTTCCATCCCCACAGCCTCCGATGCTGTACTGTAGGAGATGGGGGGAGGCTTTCACTCAGGCTGTATATTCCATACAATCTGTACCATCTTTCCACAACCTTGTAGCCTATTGCTGGCCATATTCCATACAATCTGATTGTACCATCTTTCCACAACCTTGTAGCCTATTGCTGGCCATAATCCATACAATCTGATTATAGCTTAATGCTGGCCATATTCCATACAATCCGATTATAGCTTAATGCTGGCCATATTCCATACAATCTGATTGTACCATTTTAGTAGAACGTAGTCTATTTCTGGCCATATTCCATGCAATCTCAAAGTAGCTTATTGCTGGCCATATTCCATACAATCTGATTGTACCATCTTTCCACAACCTTGTAGCCTATTGCTGGCCATATTCCATACAATCCGATTATAGCTTAATGCTGGCCATATTCCATACAATCTGATTGTACCATCTTTCCACAACCTTGTAGCCTATTGCTGGCCATATTCCATACAATCTGATTATAGCCTAATGCTGGCCATATTCCATACAATCTGATTGTACCATCCTTCCACAACCTTGTAGCCTATTGCTGGCCATATTCCATGCAATCTCAATGTACCAATTTTGCCAGAACATTGTAGTCTATTTCTGGCCATTGTGAGCAGTTGGGCGAACGGCAGTGACACGGACAACAGATTTTTTAATAACGCAAATTGTCACTCACTTCAGGGATTGCAGCATCAATGCAATAAATCAAAAGTGGTTACTTCACCCAAATCAATGTAAGTCCAGGGCTGGGTACTCCAGCAAGCTGTAACTCCAAGGTAAGTTAAGTCCACATTGCAGGGCATACAAGCCCCCTGCTGCTCATTCCCACAGGTCCACAGGGGGCGCAAAAGCCAAGTCCTTCGGCTTGCATACAGTCCTTTAGTTCACTACTTGTGCACTTCAGCCTGGGCTCCCTCCTACAGGCTGGTCAATAGACAACTGACAGGCCATGTTGCTCCTTTTTATTCAGGCTTCCCCTGCAATCAGCCTGATCACCTGTGCACGGCCTGAGATCATGGAACAAACCTGAAAAGGATTGGGGAAAGTGACCTGGGTCCTGAAAACCCCACACTAATCGTGCCTGATACAGCCTAGCAGGAGAGAAATACCATTTATGACATGGTCGGCCTATTATATAACCTGTTTGGGGCCACATGTTTAACGGACTTGACGACGGAGAGGGTTACCAGTTCTGCCGGAGGTACTTCGCTGATGGCAGAAGTGCCATGCCTTTCCCACAAGGCCCAGAACAAGGGAAAATCACTCCCAATTACAGCATCATACACAAGGCGTTTTGCTACGCCAATTTCATGGGTCAATGTTCCCGCGGGGGTTTCAAACTTACCCACGGCTACAGGGTAAGCCACGATATCCCCGTGGATGCAAAGCACATTAAGCTTTTTCTTTGATTTACAACCACCACGCACAAGGTTGGCCTGGACCAAAGTTACCCGGCTACCTGAGTCCAATAGTGCCTTCACTGGGCAACCATTCATTTTCACAGTCACAACCTGTGTCTCAGTCTCTGACCGCTGACTGGCGGCACAACCCAGTTCTGCTAACAGAGAACTTCTGCGGGCAGCGTCACAGCTAAACGGCTTTATTTAGCAAATAAAGTGTTCAAACGCAAATTATCACTCACTTCAGGGATTGCAGCATCAATGCAATAAATCAAAAGTGGTTACTTCACCCAAATCAAGTCCAGGGCTGGGTACTCCAGCAAGCTGTAACTCCAAGGCAAGTTAAATCCACTTTGCAGTGCATACAAGCCCTCCGCTGCTCATCCCCACAAGTCCACAGTTAGGGGCGCAAAAGCCAAGTCCTTCGGCTTGCTTACAGTTCTTTTGTTCACCACTTGTGCACTTCAGCCTGGGCTCCCTCCTACAGGCTGGTCAATAGACAACTGACAGGCCGTGTGGCTCCTTTTTATTCAGGCTTCCCCTGCAATCAGCCTGATCACCTGTGCACGGCCTGAGACCAGGGAACAAACCTGAAAAGAATTGGGGAAAGTGACCTGGGTCCTGAAAACCCGGCACGGATTGTGCCCGATACAGCCTAGCAGGGGAGAAATACACACCATTTATGACATTCGTATACACTTTAACACTATAGAGAGAGAAAGAAAAAAGAATGTGAGGAGAGGGAGAAAGAAAAGAAAGAGGAAATAAAGGAAAAAAGATTCTCTCTATATATATAGAGAGAGAGAGAGAAAGAAAGAAAATGCAGGATAGAAAAAAAAGAAGAAAAGAAAACAAGAAGGAGAGAAAGAAAAAAGGAAAGAGAGTGGAAGGAAATGAAGAGAAAGAAAAATAAGGAGAAATAAAAGGAGGAAGGAAAGGTAGGAAGCATAGTGGGAATGGAGGAAGGAGGCAGTAGAAGAGTGAGGGAGAAGGAGAGAGAGAGAAAGGTGGGAGAAAGCAATGTTAGAATGGAAGAAAAGTTGACAATGGGAGTAAGGAAGGATCACGGGCCCCCCTGGCTTCGGGGCCCTCGGCACGTGACCGAGTTTGCCGCCCTTTAGGGCCGGCCCTGATTGGGGGTATGAATAAAAAGCAAGTCCAAGGGAATGGTAGGGGGTGGCAAGTTACCTGTTGCCATTGCAGCGGATGATTTAACAGTAACAGAGTTACCCCCAATGACCAGGGGGGTACGGAAGAGCCCAGCGCCATCAGCCTGGCCCGGGGGGTGTATCTCACAGGATTACCTAAAATCTCACCTCTATGGGAAAGAGTGGCCAAGTTGAGCTTGAGTCTGGACGGGGGTCAGACTTGGTCCCCCTTCACCCCCCTCTGGGATAACCCCAGACTCCCGGAGCTCAGCATTATGCAAGACCCACAGTTTGGGGCTAGAAAGGGCACTCCGACAGTGGGACAGGTGTACAAGGAGGGAGTTCTTATGCTGTTTGACCAAATTAAAGAGACATTTTAACTGTCCCATCGGGACTTCTTCTGCTACTTGCAACTTAGACATGCCCTGCAGGCCCAGATCAGAAGGGAGGGGAGAGAAAAGGAGAGGAGGGGAGAGGATAGGAGGAGAGAGGAAAGGAGTGGAGAGGAGGGCAGAGGGGGGGAGAGGATGGGAGAAGAGAGGAAAGGAGTGGAGAGGAGAGCAGGAGAGAGGAGGGCAAAGGAGGGGAGAGGGTAGGAGGAGAGCGAAAAGGAGTGGAGAGGAGGGGGGAAGAGAGGAGGGGAGTGGAGAGGAAAGGAGTCGGGAGGAGAGGGGAGGGGGAGGAGACAAACTTACTGTCACTGTACAAACTTACTGTCAGTCTCCTTGCCTTACTTGCCCTTTAAAGAAACGTGGGTGTGCTTTATCCCGGACTGCAGGCAGCAGCAGACATGCTCGGTTGGGTGTTTGTAACAGAGCAGGCTCTGTATCTGCCGCATTGCTCCACAGCAACACCTGGTGTGCAGCCCACTGCAAGTGCACGAAGCCTAGAGTGTAAGCTCTTGGGCTTGATTTCACTTCCTGGTTTCCTGAGTCTGAATGGACAGGAAGTGACCTCACCCAGACTCTGACACATCCCTTCTAATTGATAGCCCTATTTAAGAGGAGAGCTGGCCTGCAGCCAATGCTGTGTTATCAGCTTACTTCCTGGACTCTGTTTCCCTGACTCCTGAATTCCTGATCTGAATACCTGGATTTACACACGGATGGATAACTCTGTTTTGACGCGGACTTGCTCTTTGGACTTTGCTTGTTTTCTGCCTGTCTCTGACCCTGGATTCATCCTTGGACTCTGCCCAGACTTTTTATTTTGCTCTTTGGGATTTTTTTGCTTCACTTCGCCCCAACTCTCCCCATGGTTGTAGCCAGGAGGCTTGACACTTACATATGCGGCAAGGGGGGTACCCGATAAATTTGTGAAGGTCTGGGACCCCTGGCTGCAGTGCTATGACACGGCAAACCGAGGGCGATTAAAAAGGATGGGGTGACACGGTCATTGGGGCGGGGGTCCTGGGATCGCAGAGAGTGATAAGAAAGGGTGGAGCTTATAGTAAATGCTGTGGCCTGGGAGTGCCAGGAGTTAACCATACATCCTAGGTGTAGACGCTGGTCCTTTCTTGGTAATATGTCTCCGTGTAAGGTATAATCACATGCTCCTGAGTCCGGTGAGTGTGTGTGAGTGAATGATGTTTTTAATAGAGATGCCATAGCGAATAAGCAGTGCCTTCGGCACCTTTATGCTGGAACACAACTGGGAATGTTTTTTGTATGTGTTCTGGTTTTCACAAATAAAAAAAACTTTAAAAAAAAATCTCACCTCTATTTGGTTCCCACAACACACACATGTAATGTTAAGCCAATCATCAACTTTCATCCCATTCAGATTTTTCTTGTCGCTTTAATTTCAACACCCCCACACCAGCTTTTCAAAAGTGCCTAATGGAGTTGCAGCGTGGGGCGAGGGTAACATGCAAATCCCCAGGAAGTAAATTAAGCTAGATCAAATAAACTTGGATTGTATTTCAATAGGATGTGTAGGGGGGACCTTTTAAAACAATATCTGATATATCTTGTGAACCCTTTAGGAATGAATTGCCTGTAACATTGTATTTGGAGAAGTTGTTATGGATTTATTACTTTGTAAGAAATAGGTTTCATAATGTAGAATTCTGTAATATGACTTAATTAATTATTTGTATATATTGCCATATTGTTATGTATGTCCAAAGGGAAGATGCCTCTGCAGCCCTGTGTGCTAACATATCACCCGTTGTTTGTATACGGAGCCCTGTCTCCTCCGCCTGTTCCATCCACAGACATACACTGTTGTCGGTGGAGGTACGTGTGGCTGGGTAGGGGCGGGCTTCGATTACAACATAGAAGGAGCAATGCTCCTATTGGGTCAGGGCCCGTAGTGTGCTATGAGCGTGCGAGTGGCTTCCGCCCGAGGCCGCGGAGCGCGCCAAGCCACATGTGCTTTTGCTATGTTATGACGGAGTCGGGGCCGGACTACGGAATGTGTGGGGACCCATTCCTTTGCCTTTCTGTTTGGGGGACATCCCAGGGACTCACTATCATTAGGTGATGTTTATACAAAATAGCAGGCACAGCTTTTAATATTGATAACTGAGCGTGCTGCCCGACCCGTAAAGCTAATAGAACATGGGCCAAACCAAATTCACAAGGGTCATAAGAAAGGGGCACAACTCCACAAATACCATAAAATAATATTTTATTAAGTGTTACACTATAGCAAAAAATAAAAACACACATGCAACACAATGACACTGTTAAAATCAATTCATCTCAAAAAGAACATACATACACAGACAAGGTTAATAGCTGGGATGGCGAAAAACACAAAACAGGCTGAAAAAATATTGCCAAGAAACACTCATTTAATGACCAAAAATAAAGGCACAGGACATTAATGCACATAAAGGTACAAACACTAACACTACAGGTGTATTAAAATAGCAATGCTACACTAAAAACCATATAAAGGGCCCCTACCAGGAATCCTGGGTTCCACGCATCCAAACACACACAAACCACTCATACCAGCTGGCCAGCTTTATATACAAGGGCGATATTGCCCATAAAGGGCAAGACCCTGACGAAGCTCCATTGGTGGAGCGAAACAGCTGTCGGTGATGGGCCCCTGACCACGCCCCCTCTCTGACACTATCCCCATACCATGGCCGCGGGATATCCTGAATATTGATTCGCATGTGATGTGCGCGCCAGCATGCTGTGATTGCCGGTTGAAGGAAGGACACGTGAACGCTGGACTGCATATGGCGGTGAGATCATTGCCTCACTATATCTGAGTTTGTATCGGCGTGAAGCTGCGCAGCCTGGCTGGCTGCTTGTTTGGAGCTTGTGAGCCCTCTTATCCATGCCTTGTTTTTGGAGGTGTTTCCAGGAGGGACGCCCTGGGACAGAAACAGCCACTACGTGTTTGTGAACTCCTGGCCAGCATGCTCCATCTATGATCAATGGGATGCCATTTATAGGAAACAAAGCGTGTACTTTTACTTAGTCCAATTGGGACACTATCTTCAACGTGACGCTCTGTGATACCTCATCACCCTTTATGGGCAATATCGCCCTTGTATATAAAGCTGGCCATAGCAGGGCTCCAAACTTTGCCCTCCTTTAAATTCCTCCAGACCACACAAAAAATGGTCTAACAGCTACTGTGTCTCTTGGTGCTCTCAATGTGAGTGAGCACAGCAAGCTACAGCGGTCCCACAGCTGTCTCTGACCAGAGCATGCTCATGACTTATTAAGCTGTGCCGTCACATGCCCTTCCAAGGTCAGCCACAGCCTAAAGAGAAGAAAGCAGTTTTGTTTAGAATACCTAATATATTTACATATATGATGAGATTTTGAGATGCTTTGAAATTACTTGTTTTACACTGTTCCCAGGGGGAATGGGGGAGTAAGTGTGTGCAGGGACTCCATGTTTATTACTTATTTCTTGTTCTGCACAGCCTTATGAATATTACTACAGTGATCATATTGGTCCAAAAATTCATGGAAACGTAGCATTGCCTGTCTGCTTATGATCCTCTGCCCCCCAGGATGGCTGGGCCTTATAGTGATGGAGAGGTGAGAAGACCACTATTACTAGATTAAGTGCCCCAGCAGCTGGTTACCATGGAAGCTGTGTTTGTTGACAACACCCCTTGCTGTGCATAATCTTGATCTCTTATATAATAGTCAGCTCTACCTGAAATGGATGGCTCTCCCAGGTATAACAAAGGATCTCCAGGCACAGCTGGGAGTGCTGCACTCCTATAATATTCTAAAAAGCAGACGTAGCCAGCCAGTCAATCATTTAAAATGATCCATAGCAAGCTTTATTTCTCCAAAAATATAAAAATATTCAAAAGTCCCAGTGCATAGACAATCTAAACACATCTACATGTTTCGGACCGCCAATGGATCCTTAATCATGACATCCTAAACCAATGCTTGCAAAAATACAATTCTGTGATAACTCACCTGTAGAATTGGTATTATAAGTATACAGTACGTCCTGCTCTGTATAGATTACTTAACACTCGAGTATTACTCCGCCAGATGGCACTGGACTGCAGAGACATCGAAAATAGGCTCCTCCCGGCCCCTCAAATACCCAGGGACCTCCCACAATCCCCAGCATTGAAAAGCAGTTAACGAGAACCCGGGAGAATTAAAACAAACCCAAACTGGGAACTGTAACAATGATAACAATCACCATACAGGGGATCCAAGATAAAGCAAACCCAAGGGTGGGGTGGAGCAGGATGTACTGTATACTCATAATACCAATTCTACAGGTGAGTAATCACAGAATTGTATTATTCTTAGTATACAGTATGTCCTGCTCCAGATAGATTACTTACACTCTGGACATCCAATAGCAGTGTCCATAAAGTAGGGTGGGATCCCCAAAGTAACAGCAGACAGTTTAAACCACTGCCGCCTGCAGAACCTTGCGGCCAAAAGCAGCATCAGCTGAGGCCCTAACATCAACCTTGTAAAACTTTGGAAACGTATGAACAGAAGACCAAGTAGCGGCGTTGCAAACTTGTTCAACAGAAGCCTGGTGATGAAAAGCCCAAGAGGCACCAATAGCACGAGTAGAATGAGCAGTAAGGCGGAAGGGAGGATTCTTCCCCTTAGCAGAGTAGGCCTGAATCATAGCCTGACGGATCCATTTGCTGATAGTAGACTTAGCAGGGGCCAAACCCTTCCTAGGACCAGAAGGGACCACAAAAAGAGCATCAGTTTTTCTGAAAGGTGTAGTAGCCACCTAACCACATCCAAAGAATGCAAGACCCTCTCCTTAGCATTACTAGGATTAGGGCACAATGACGGAAGAACAATGTCCTGATTCAAATGAAAGGCAGACACAACCTTAGGCAGAAACTCTGGCTTGAAACGAAACACCACCTTGTCCTGGTGTCTCTCATAGTAGGGGGGCTGGATGGAAAGCGCCACCAACTCAGACACATGCCTAACAGAGGTGATAGCCACCAAAAAGACTGAGAGTAAGAATGGCCAGAGCAGCATCCTGCACAGGTTCAAAGGGAGCACCCTGCAAGGCTGACAAAACCAAGTTCAGATCCCAAACAGGCAACATAGGCTTACGTGGGGGACGCACATGAGTAACCCCCTGGAAAAAAGTCCTGATCAGAGAATGCTGAGCAAGGGACTTCTGGAAGAAAACAGCCAGGGCAGAAACCTGACCCTTCAGAGTACTGAGTTGGAGCCCCATCTCCAACCCATGCTGCAGGAACTCCAGGATCCTGGGAATAGAGAACACACGACAGGGAAGAGACCTAGACTCACACCAGTCAATGTAGGCACGCCAAACCCTGTAATAAATGGAAGAAGAAGACTTATTCCTAGCCTTTATCATGGTATCAACAACAGAGGTAGACAGCCCCTTCTTCATCAAGATGGAGGTTTCAGCAGCCAAGCCGTCAAATCCAGAGTTTGTAAATTGGGATGGCGTAAGGGACCCTGAGTGAGCAGGTCTGGCACCCTGGGCAGAACGTACTGATCTACTGCCAGCTGCACCACATCTGCGAACCACACTCTTCTTGGGCACCAGATTTGCTGGCACCACCTCCAGAGCAATCTTGTGCAGAACCTTGCCCAGCAGGGGGAATAGAAAGACATACAGGAGCTGAAAGTCCTGCCATGACATTGCAAGGGCATCCGTGGCCAAGGCCAGAGGATCCTGGGACAGGGAGACAAAGGCCGGGAGCTTGTGATTGTGACGGGACGCAAACAGATCCACATCTGGTTGGCCCCAACGGTGACACAGAGCTTGAAACACCCTGTTGAAGAGGGACCATTCTCCCTGGCGAGAGGTCCCCCTGCTCAGAGAGTCTGCCAGCAGATTTTCCACCCCCGGGATGTACACCGCTGATATGCAGGGAACATTGGCCTCCACCCAGGTCAGGATCAGAGACACCTCCTGGAGGGCCCTCCTGCTCCGGGTCCCTCCCTGATGATTGATGTAGGCAACTGCCGTCTGGTTGTCCGAGCGCACCTGAACAGGCAGGCCCGAAGGTGATGAGTCAACTGAGCCAGAACCAACCTGATCGCCCGTAGTTCCAAGACATTGATAGGACCTCCTGAGGGCCCCACCTACCTTGGAACTGCAGGGACTTCCAGAAACCCCCCCAACCTGACAGACTGGCATCTGTGGTGACCGTCTCCCAGGAGGGGGTCAGAAAGGATCTGCCCCCCAACAGGTTCCTGGAGTCAAGCCACCATGAGAGGGACCGCCTGACCAGGAGGGAAAGCACAAAGACCCGTTCCAGGAACGCAGGGTCCTTGTCCCATACTGACAAGAGGTGGAGTTGCAGAGGCCTCAAGTGGAACTGAGCATAAGGGACCGCCTCGAAGCATGCCAGCATCAGGCCCACCAGCTGCATTCCCTGCCTGATGGAGGGATGATGACAAGATAGCAGGAACTGGACCTGCACAATCAGACTGTCCACCTTCTGCTGAGGAAGAAAAATCCTTGCCTGAACTGTATCCAGATTCATGCCCAGGAATGAA
Source organism: Gastrophryne carolinensis (assembly GCA_027917425.1). Classification (NCBI taxonomy): domain Eukaryota; kingdom Metazoa; phylum Chordata; class Amphibia; order Anura; family Microhylidae; genus Gastrophryne; species Gastrophryne carolinensis. The sequence goes on along the minus strand of CM051241.1, from coordinate 150,922,220 downwards.
GTCATCAAGGAGGGAGACAGAGAAGACTTGCGATGGTTAATCACCCAGCCAAATGACTCCAGGGTGGACACTACCAGCTGAGTATCCAACTCTGCCTGATGTAGAGACTGGGAAGTGATGAGAATGTCGTCCAGGTAGGGCAGCACGCGGATGCCCTGAGACCTGAGCAGAGCCATCACTCCTGCCAGCACCTTGGTGAACACCCTGGGAGCTGAAGTGAGACCAAAGGGCAATGCCACAAATTGGTAGTGTTGATCTTCCAGAGCGAACCTGAGGAACCTTTGATGACCTGGAAACACAGGAATATGAAGGTAAGCATCTTTGATGTCCACAGACGTCATGAAATCCCCTGGGTGCAGGGAACTGATGGCAGAGCGCAGAGTTTCCTGCACCTGACAAATTTGTTGAGGATCTTCAAGTCCAGGATGGGCCTGACTGACCCATCTTTTTTGGGCACTGTGAAGAGGTTGGAATAGAAGCCCTTGCCCCTTTCTCTTAAAAGGACCTTGCAGATGACCCCCAGCTCCAGGAGGCTTTGCACCGCCAGCACTAGATCCTGAGCTGACACAGGGTCCTGAGAAATCCGGGATCTGATGAACCTTGGGGGAGGGCAGGCAGTAAACTCTATCTTGTAACCGGAGGACACTACCTCCTGAATCCACCGGTCTGAGACATGAAGCCTCCAGACGCGAGCAAAGTGCTGAAGCCTTCCCCCCACCCGGATGGGTGAGGGCGCCCCTTCATGCCTGAGAGGGCTTGGGAGAGGACTTAAGCTTGGAGCCCCAGGAGCCAGGGCGTCCCCGTCCTCTGCCCCTACCCCAGAAGTCTCCTCGGGCCCCAGTAAAGGAAACCCCCCTCCCTTGTCTAGCACCACGGTAGGGGGAGGAAAAGGAGCCCTGACCCCGAAAAGGCCGAGACTGCCGCCTGTGCTGGGGTAACCTTCCCCCCTTAGCAAACAGGTCCAGGCGGTCCCCAAACAGGCTTAGTCCTTTGAAGGGAAAACCAGTGAGGGCTTTCTTGGTAGCGTTGTCAGCAGCCCACTGGCGCAGCCAAACCGAGCGGCGTATAGCCACCACAAGGGCAGCGGTTCTGCCACACATTCTAATGGTGTCATCCAGGCCCGAGAGGACATAGGTCACAAAAACATCACAACTAGAGAGTGCATTAAAGTCCTCCCTAGACATATCAGGGGCACCATCAAGGACACAGGGTCCTAATAGCCACAGCCGTAATGGCAGAGGCACAGCGCCGTCCCCACACATGCAAAGGCATGGGACGCCAGCTGATCAATGCATCGGTCCTCAGCATCCCGCAGGGTAGTAGAGTCAGGGGAGTGCATGACAGAGGTGTTAGATAACCCTAGGACCGGGGCATCCACTTCGGGAGGGGATGACCCACACTTCACCACATCAGCAGGAAAGGGATACTTCCTATCCCAACTCTTAGGTACACCGGGAAGTCTACTGGGACGCTCCCATTCCTTGAGCACAAGGTTATTAAAATGTGCTTGCTCAGGAAATTCCAAGCGTGACTTAGCAGTATGAAAAAGTTCCCCCTGTTGCCTGGGGGCCGCAACAGGGGGAGAGATAGACAGAACCTCAAAAATCTGAGCCAACAGTCTATCAGTATCATCCGGGGCCCAGGGGTCAGAGCCAGAATCGTCATGACCCCTGGGCCTCTCATCAGATGACCCTGAGTCGGAGAATAGCTCTTCCTCCAAAGGGGTATAGCCAGACAGTTGCAAAAACTCATCAGCTTCCATAGGGAAAAGAGTGACATCAGGTGTTAAGTGCCGCTTTTTTGCAGAGGCCTTACGCGCCAAGGTATTAGCAATCAACTTCTCAACACTAGCCAGTCTAGAAGACACATCAGGCTGAGACTCCCAACTTGTATGCAACTCAGTAGGAGTGAGATTTAAGCTTGGGGAAGTAGGTGAGGCGAAACGAATTGCAGACTCAGCCACTGGAAGGCCAGATTGCAGTGCAAGCACCTGTTCGGCACAGGGTACACAGACCCGCGCCTTGTCAGCGTCAATATGGGACTCCCCACAAGCTACACACAGCCGGGCTTGTCCCCAAGGAACCCCGAGCACTTTATCCTGAGACGCCTCCATATGGTGATTATGACGGCACAATAGGCTGATAGGGAATGACACTATAAGAGCAACCCGGGATACCCCAATAACCCGCTAGGGAAGTGGGAGTAATTAACTAGGCCTCACAAGTTAATGAACCAAATAGAGGGAGTAGGGCCGGGAGAAGCCAAGAGGGTTCGGCCCGGCTGAAAGCCATAAGCGAAAGGAAGCCGTAAGTACACAATAATAACAACGTTAATAAAGCCGCCCGCGAGGGCACTCACGGACCGCGGTAGGTAGAAGCCCGTCACGCAGCAGCTGGAACCAAGCAACAAAATGGCGTCGGTTTACCTCGAGGGGCGGGCCTGCATGAACAGTGACGCGGTACGCGCCAAAGACGGGCCCCGCCCCCGAAGAGCGCAAAGCCATACACGTGACAAGCAGCCAATGACGGCGCACCGGCGCCTGAGGTAACGCCTGAGGCGGCGGCAATTTCAGGGCACAATAAGTGAAAACAAGTCAGCGCAGAGGCTGACACCAAGCATAATGTAGTGAAGCACAAAAGCCAATACACATATATACACACACACACACACACACACACACACACACACACACACACACACCCCTCCCTCCCCCGAAGGCTACAAGGAGAGTGAGGGAGGACAGCAGCCACTTAACAGGACCCACCGATAGACAGGGGCAATAGTGCGGGAGGGGCATCCCATAGAGGCTCACCATATGCCTATACCGCCTACCCTTTGGCGGGGGATTGCGGTGGAGCATCGCTCCTGCCTACCATCACCCGACCAGCGCAGCCAAGGCTGGGAGGCAATTACTGATGGAACGGGTGGGAATAGTCCTACAGGGCCGCAGGCTAATAGCCCCGCTCACCTGCGAGTAGAGAGAGCCATCTTCTTGTCCTTCGCAGTCCAGACTGCAGAGAAGATCTGGGGATTGTGGGAGGTCTCTGGGTATTTGAGGGGCCGGGAGAAGCCTATTTTCGATGTCTCTGCAGTCCAGCGCCATCTGGCGGGGTAATACACGAGTGTAAGTAATCTATCTGGAGCAGGACGTACTGTATACTAAGAATAGCTTATATCTGTATATCTTGATCTAAAGCAGAACTGCCCCTTCCTCCCTAATGAACATGGGCAGAATCTCTGTCTGTGTGTAGGTTTCCAGAATGAATGGGATATAAAATAAGAACCATAGGTACTTGAAGACAGAGAACCCAAAACTCAACCCCAGCTTGCTCCCATCCCCCCCACCAAATTTTCCCTAAAGAGTAATTTGTAAACGGGACCAACAGCCTGGGACAGTTGGAAAAGAAAACTCCCAAAATGCACTTGCCCCCTCTGCATGCACGATACTGAACCATTGTCAGCACTTACATTTGCTCCTGTGCCTCATCATCAATTTGCTAGTGGTAGCAGCCATTTTGAAGCTTCCTTTCCCAGCATCTCAGCTTTCAAGGGCGGCTATCCGTCAGGCGGACGCCTTCCTTCGTGCCCGTTTAACGGGGCCCTGGGTGTCGTTTAAACCAGCCTAGGAGATGATAAATACGCAAGACAGGACAGTCATTGGAATGCGTTCGACTATTTCAGGGAGATGCATCTGGTGCTCCTCGCTTTGACGGTTTTATTTATAGTAAAATAGAAAACTTACATATGTCATCTAGAGGTATATCATCATATAAGAAAAATATCTGGCTCAGTAATTGGTCTGTTCTACCTAATGAGCACGTTGGAATGTTATCTACGTCTAAAAGGGAGGCGACTCAAAAGGCGTTGTCCATCTTCCAGACGCCATCTTTATCACAGTAATACATTAGTAGCAGCATATTCTATTATCTTCATAATCCTAAGCATTATTCTCAAGCAAAAGAGAAATAGCGCAGAGTGAAGTGGCTGCCTGAGGGTTTATTTCAACTTTATTAGCCACTTAGGCATACAACAAATGGAGAGAGGGAATGTTCACATATATATTAATTTTATTGATTCTGACCTCCATCCATCACATAGCCATGCTGCTGCCTGGATTCAATTGTCAATGCACAATAACAGGAAAGCCAGCAGTACTTCCTGTCTGCAGCCTCCTGCAGATCCATGAGCCGCCATCTTGTTTTTAAAACATACCACAGCAGGAGTTATAAAAAGGGTAAATTCGTTTTTATGTGCAGAAATCTAAATTGCCCTGGGGAGGGATGCATATAAGCACTTTGTTATGTAGGTCATTTATGACTGCTGGTCATGCACCTAGTCTAACACTTTGCCCTATTTGCCCCCATCAGGTTGATAACAGTCATTAGTACTCTCCGCTGAATTGGAAGAAAAAAAAAAAAGCAGATTTCGTTTTTTTTTCATGAATACACTGTAGATTGTACATGCAGAATTTTAGTTCAATATCTTTTTATTGAGGTTTACATCGTATAAAGAAACAGTACAGGGCAATAATACAGAAGGACAAAAGATCACAGACATGTCACTTCCATGGTTATACGTACATTAATAGCATACCATAATCAGTAGACACGCCCCCCATCCCGCCTCCGTAGAAGAGACGCCAAACTGCACACCCAGTCAGGATGTTATTCGGTATTCAATTGTGGGTTTAACGCCCTTGTTCCCTCGGTCTTCTCCATGCCAGACCCGCTAACCAGATGCAGCTTCTTGCCAGGCCCCAGGGTCTAGGGCCAGCTCACAACAGAGCCCCATAAGAGTTTTCTTCCCAGAGGAGCCGGGCAGCCACAAGGGGCAGTAGGAAGGGTCTGGAAGGGTCTTGAAGACCCAGAACATCAAGGACATGTGAGAAAGAAGAAGAGTAAGAACGAAAAGGGGAGAAGAAAAAAAAAGAAATGGGTTAACAAGAGCAGTGGGAGGGACAGGAACGTCGTCTTACGGGACAGGGATGTAAGTAAGGACACATACGTACGGAAGACGTGGGCAGGGGCGCACCAACGCAGAGCTCCTTACTATATCTCTAGTGACAGCTGGGTGTCCCTGTAGTCCAGCCAACCGGCCCATGTCATCCTAAATCTATCCTGCATGTCCTCGGAATCTGAAATCAGCTCCTCCACGCGGCGAGTGGCTTCTACTTCCTGTGCACAGTCAACTAATGACGGCGGGATTGTAGATTTCTATCGCCTTGGGATGACTGCTCTTACTGCTGTCAGGAGATGCCGCAGGACCCCCTTTTTGCCATGGGAAGGAGGACCGGGAAGCAAGGACAGCAGGACCACCTGTGGAGAGTTCTGCACCAATTCCCCTGTGATGCTGTTATATATGGATAGGACCTTCTCCCAAAAGGGCCTTAACTGACGGACAGCTCCACCAGATGTGGACCATGTTGCACTGCCCCACTAGGCTTCTCCAGCATCTATCAGAACATGAAGTGTCAAACGTGCTCAAATCGTCTGGTACCACCTAGAGAGGACCTTGAAGTTTCTTTCGTACAGGAAGAATTATCCTTAAAATGGCACAAAATCTTCGTCGGTTGGTCCTGGATTCTAGAAGATTTCAAGGCCGACAGCAAGCCCGTCCAGGCAGCATAAGAACACAGGATAAAAAAAAAAAAATCAGAAAAACAAGACCACTGCATTCAATAAAAGAATATAAGTATTAAATGGACAGTCCATGTAATGGCAAGAATAGGCCAGTAAGGAGCTTCTGGCTGCCGCGTAAGCATGGCCTCTGTATTAAAATGAATGGCCTCTCCATACACCAAGAACTTCTGTGTACAGAGGGAGCCATTGTTTTCAATAGGAGCCGCCGTACATAGGCCCCGGCCACCTGATGGAAACCAGAAGCACAGGATCCGGCATCACAAATTGGGGGTGCGGTAAGAGGATCTCTGGGGATGCAGCCGGCTTTGCTCCCTATTGCCGAGCTCTGTGTTTAAACAGCAGTGTATGCCGGCAATTAAACCGGACCTTCAGCATGATTTAGGAAAATCCCCAGCATCTAAAATTAAAATATTTTAAGTTTTTAGTCACTTATTTATTATTCTTTCCCCCACCAGGATGCAACTCTGTTCAGGACTCTAGGATATGTGCGCCGCCATCTTGATTCAGAAGCATCACATACTGAGGAGAGGAGAGTGGGATAAAGTACAAGAGGTGGGTTATAGCTGTGCCTTGCACATACAGAGCAGAGCTGGGGTCAGTGAATGGACAGCAATGCCAGAATGCAGAGCTACACAGTCAGAAGACACTTCCTGTTAGCAGGCTGCCTGATGCTCAATGAGCCGCCATCTTGGATGATTAAAGGCTCATAACATACAGTAGATGCAGGTAGGATCATTTTTAATGCGTGCAATCTGTATGTACCGGGTGTAGGAAACATATAAGATAGGCTCTTATTCAGGGTGAAGGTCCACTTTAATCCTGACACAAGCCCATGCATTTGCCGTGGGATTGGGAAAAACATTTTTATGGGCAATTCCGGGGGTTACACATAGCAGGTCATCCAAATCGGGAACAAAAGGAACAAAACTTGCGATACTGAAAATTTTAGGTTTTGTTCTGCTTTAAAGGAAAAGTCTACTTTTGAGCACTTTTCTTAGAACTCGGGGGCTATGCAGCACCAGCAGTAACTAGAAGATCTGCTTACCTTACTTCCGATCGTCCTCCTGAACCCCTCAGTTTGCAAAGCCGGGAGCTGCTCTCATGGGTTTCGGATGGCGCCTGGCCATGAATGGCAGTCTCTGAAGTTGCTGGAGTACGGAGGCAGCCAATGTTTTCAATGGGAGCCAACTGTACAGAGGCACCGCCTCCCGCCAGCCAGAACCATAACCGGGGCAGTAGGACGACCGCTTAAAAGCAGAGCAAAACCCATTTTTGGGTGCTCCGCTAAAAGGGCTCTCTCTCCTCCCCCCCCCTTCCCCGAGCAGCTGGGCAATGAAAACTGGGTTTTCCACCGCCTAAGCCACACCCAGCGGCACTTTTAAGATCAACAATCTCAAATGCGCCACAGCGGGTTATTAAACCAGACCTTCAGCATCATTTAATGAAAAACCCAAACCCTTAAAAATGATTCCCCAGCAACTAAAGTTAATATATTTTACGTTTTTAGTCACTTATTTATTAATCTTTCCCCACTGGGCTGCAACTCTGTTCAGGACTTTAGGATACGGGCACCGCCATCTTGACTCACAAGCATCACACTTACTGAGAAGAGGGGGATAAAGTACAGGGGGGCGGGTTATAGCTGTGCTTTGCTCAGACAGAGCAGAGCTGGGGTCAGGAAAAGGACAGCAATCCCAGAATGCAGAGCGACTCAGTCAGAAGACACTTCCTGTTTTCAGGCTGCCTGATATTCCATGAGCCGTCATCTTGGATGTTTAAAGGCTCATAACATGCAGTAGATGCAGGTAGGATGATTTTTCATGTGAGCAATCTGTATGTACAGGGTGTGGGAAACATATAAGATAGACTCTTATTCAGGGTGAAGGTCCGCTTTAAAGCCAGCACATAGTGTGACCAGAAAAAGTGGGTGAGAGAGGCTGCAGGTTAAGAACGTCTCCAGCCTGCCAGGACATAGTTTGACCAGAGAGGAGGGCGGGGTTTCATAGCTGCAGAGAGAGGCAGCCAATCAGGATGCCCTGTCGTGTGATAGTCCCTGCATTGGCTAGTCTACTCACCTAACAGCCTATGTGCTTTGGGAACAGGGAAAAGTTTACAGGTGATCCCTAGGGATACACAAAGAGGGGGAAAATATAAAGGTTTTGTTCCTCATTGAAGTGGAACAAAACCTAGGATTTTCAATATTCTGGGGATTTGGGATGCCCCCCAGATAACCCAGTAAAAACTCACATTTTCCAGGTCCTATGGTGCATGCGCGGGCTTTCATCTAATAAGAACTATTTGGCTCTGTTCACAGCAATCGGGAGCAAAAGCAGCCGGAACCTCCAGCAGTGGGCGCACACACAGCCCATTACATTGCTGGGGGAGCCAAGTTTTGCTAGACCTGGGGGGGGGGGGGCATCAGAATCTGGGATGCTTCAGGGGAAAGTCTTTGGCCAGCCCAGAAATCTGTTGGATTCCAGGGCCAGTCCTAATGAGTTTTGTTTTACTTTAATGTGGCTGTACAGTCACAGGGTAATCCCCTTCCCCTGGTGCTGAAAGGAGGTAAGATGCCGATGGATGGGAAGCTTAGTGTGTTTAGGGGTGTGGCTTAAAGCGGACCAAAACCCAGAATTTGGGCTATTCTAGGTTTTGGTCCTTGCCCCTGGGATCGGGATGCCCCATTGTGTGAAACCCCCCAGGTCGCCCTATCTGACTATAGTCCAATCAGTGCACTCGGATACGCTCCTGCCCCTTCGTCTAAGGTGACCGGATCCAAGCGCGCTGGCGGCCACAGCGGGGCATCCCGATTCTGGATTTGGGGCACCTGGTGGGGTTCACACAGTGGGGCATCCCGATTCTGGATTTGGAGCACCTGGTGGGGTTCACACAGCGGGGCATCCCCATTCTGGATTTGGAGCACCTGGTGGGGTTCACACAGCGGGGCCTCCCAATTCTGGATTTGGGGCACCTGGTGGAGTTCACAAGTGGGGCATCCCAATTCTGGATTTGGGGCACCTGGTGGAGTTCACAAGTGGGGCATCCCAATTCTGGATTTGGGGCACCTGGTGGGGTTCACACAGCGGGGCATCCCCATTCTGGATTTGGGGCACCTGGTGGGGTTCACACAGCGGGGCGTCCCGATTCTAGATTTGGGGCACCTGGTGGAGTTCACACAGCGGGGCATCCCGATTATGGATTTGGAGCACCTGGTGGGGTTCACACAGCGGGGCATCCCAATTCTGGATTTGGGGCACCTGGTGGGGTTTACACAGCGGGGCATCCCCATTCTGGATTTGGGGCACCTGGTGGGGTTTACACAGCGGGGCATCCCCATTCTGGATTTGGGGCACCTGGTGGGCGTCACACAGCGGGGAATCCCCATTCTGGATTTGGAGCACCTGGTGGGGTTCACACAGCGGGGCATCCCCATTCTGGATTTGGGGCACCTGGTGGGGTTCACACAGCAGGGCATCACGATTCTGGATTTGGGGCACCTGGTGGGGTTCACACAGCGGGGCATCCCCATTCTGGATTTGGGGTGCCTGGCGGGGTTCACACAGCGGGGCATCCCGATTCTGGATTTGGGGCACCTGGTGGGGTTTACACAGCGGGGCATCCCCATTCTGGATTTGGGGCACCTGGTGGGGTTTACACAGCAGGGCACCCCGATTCTGGATTTGGGGCACCTGGTGTGGGTTTCACACAGCAGGGCATCCCCAATCTGGATTTGGGGTGCCTGGCGGGGTTCACACAGCAGGGCACCCCGATTCTGGATTTGGGGCACCTGGTGTGGGTTTCACACAGCAGGGCATCCCCAATCTGGATTTGGGGCACCTGGTGGGGTTCACACAGCAGGGCACCCCGATTCTGGATTTGGGGCACCTGGTGGGGTTCACACAGCAGGGCATCTCCAATCTGGATTTGGGGCACCTGGTGGGGTTCACACAGAGGGGCATCCCGATTCTGGATTTGGGGCACCTGGTGGGGTTCACACAGCGGGGCGTCCCAATTCCATATTTGGGGCACCTGGTGTAAAGTTCACACAGCGGGGCATCCCCATTCTGGATTTGGGGCACCTGGTGGGGTTCACACAGTTGGGCATCACGATTCTGGATTTGGGGCACCTGGTGGGGTTTACACAGCGGGGAATCCCCATTCTGGATTTGGAGCACCTGGTGGGGTTCACACAGCGGAGAATCCCCATTCTGGATTTGGGGCACCTGGTGGGGTTCACACAGCGGAGAATCCCCATTCTGGATTTGGGGCACCTGGTGGGGTTCACACAGCAGGGCATCACGATTCTGGATTTGGGGCACCTGGTGGAGATCACAGTGGGGCATCCTGATTCTGGATTTGGGGCGCCTGGTGGGGCTCACACAGCGGAGAATCCCCATTCTGGATTTGGGGCACCTGGTGGGGTTCACACAGCAGGGCATCACGATTCTGGATTTGGGGCACCTGGTGGGGTTCACACAGCGGGGCATCCCCATTCTGGATTTGGGGTGCCTGGCGGGGTTCACACAGCGGGGCATCCCCATTCTGGATTTGGGGCACCTGGTGGGGTTTACACAGCGGGGCATCCCCATTCTGGATTTGGGGCACCTGGTGGGGTTTACACAGCGGGGCATCCCCATTCTGGATTTGGGGTGCCTGGCGGGGTTCACACAGCGGGGCATCCCGATTCTGGATTTGGGGCACCTGGTGGGGTTCACACAGCAGGGCACCCCGATTCTGGATTTGGGGCACCTGGTGTGGGTTTCACACAGCAGGGCATCCCCAATCTGGATTTGGGGCACCTGGTGGGGTTCACACAGCAGGGCACCCCGATTCTGGATTTGGGGCACCTGGTGGGGTTCACACAGCAGGGCATCTCCAATCTGGATTTGGGGCACCTGGTGGGGTTCACACAGAGGGGCATCCCGATTCTGGATTTGGGGCACCTGGTGGGGTTCACACAGCGGGGCGTCCCAATTCCATATTTGGGGCACCTGGTGTAAAGTTCACACAGCGGGGCATCCCCATTCTGGATTTGGGGCACCTGGTGGGGTTCACACAGTTGGGCATCACGATTCTGGATTTGGGGCACCTGGTGGGGTTTACACAGCGGAGAATCCCCATTCTGGATTTGGGGCACCTGGTGGGGTTCACACAGCGGAGAATCCCCATTCTGGATTTGGGGCACCTGGTGGGGTTCACACAGCGGAGAATCCCCATTCTGGATTTGGGGCACCTGGTGGGGTTCACACAGCAGGGCATCACGATTCTGGATTTGGGGCACCTGGTGGAGATCACAGTGGGGCATCCTGATTCTGGATTTGGGGCGCCTGGTGGGGCTCACACAGCGGAGAATCCCCATTCTGGATTTGGGGCACCTGGTGGGGTTCACACAGCAGGGCATCACGATTCTGGATTTGGGGCACCTGGTGGAGATCACAGTGGGGCATCCTGATTCTGGATTTGGGGCGCCTGGTGGGGCTCACACAGCGGGGCATCCCCATTCTGGATTTGGGGTGCCTGGCGGGGTTCACACAGCGGGGCATCCCGATTCTGGATTTGGGGCACCTGGTGGGGTTCACACAGCAGGGCACCCCGATTCTGGATTTGGGGCACCTGGTGGGGTTTACACAGCGGGGCATCCCCATTCTGGATTTGGGGCACCTGGTGGGGTTTACACAGCGGGGCATCCCCATTCTGGATTTGGGGTGCCTGGCGGGGTTCACACAGCGGGGCATCCCGATTCTGGATTTGGGGCACCTGGTGGGGTTCACACAGCAGGGCACCCCGATTCTGGATTTGGGGCACCTGGTGTGGGTTTCACACAGCAGGGCATCCCCAATCTGGATTTGGGGCACCTGGTGGGGTTCACACAGCAGGGCACCCCGATTCTGGATTTGGGGCACCTGGTGTGGGTTTCACACAGCAGGGCATCCCCATTCTGGATTTGGAGCACCTGGTGGGTTTCACACAGCAGGGCATCTCCATTCTGGATTTGGAGCACCTGGTGGGTTTCACACAGCAGGGCATCCCCAATCTGGATTTGGGGCACCTGGTGGGGTTCACACAGCAGGGCACCCCGATTCTGGATTTGGGGCACCTGGTGTGGGTTTCACACAGCAGGGCATCCCCATTCTGGATTTGGAGCACCTGGTGGGTTTCACACAGCAGGGCATCTCCAATCTGGATTTGGGGCACCTGGTGGGGTTCACACAGCGGGGCATCCCGATTCTGGATTTGGGGCACCTGGTGGGGTTTACACAGCGGGGCATCCCCATTCTGGATTTGGGGCACCTGGTGGGGTTCACACAGTTGGGCATCACGATTCTGGATTTGGGGCACCTGGTGGGGTTCACACAGCGGGGCATCACGATTCTGGATTTGGGGCACCTGGTGGGGTTCACACAAGGGGGCACCTAGTGAGTCGGCCCTGGAGTCTATTGGACTCTGGGTGAGTGAAGTTGGTCGTGTTTGATCCCTTTGCGGCTGATGGAGATGCAGCCTCTCTTCCCCCCAGCAGGTTCCCCGGCTCCTCCACAGCAGCGGGGACAATGGCGAGGTAACAGAGAGACGCGGGCGGCGCGTTCAGATGACGTCACCAGACCGCCGGAACTCCTCAGGAGCATCCGGGAAAGTTTGTTGGTGGTGTGTGGTGTGGGGGGAAGCGTCAACATTAAGGGGAAGGATGATCGGGGAGAAGCGGATTGGTGTGGGGTATGCCGCCATGGAGGACCCAAGCCTTCGTCCTCTGGCCGGCTGCAGAGCTGAGACACCGGCATGAGGCAGCCGGAGAGCCCGCAAAGTTTTGCACACAGGTTAGTGTTGCTCTGGTGCCAGATCCCGTCCTCCTCCTCTTTATTACGTCATCACGTCATCCAGGTACATTCCTCTGACGAAAAAAGTCGGAAAGTGGTTTAGTGTGGGACACTTGTCATTACATATGCTCAGCAATCAGCTGTTACTGGAGAGAACCTGCGCATGCGCTGCAGCCCCGGGAAAAAGTCCCAGGACACATAACAAAACTCAAGATAGCAATGGATGATCAGGGTGATGATCCACTGAGCCCACTGTGCATGTGCAGCCAACAACGGCATCACTCGACCATCTCTTCATGGCTGCCATTTTAAAGTGGACCAAAACCCAGAGATCGGCCCAGGAATCTATACGATTCCTGGGCTCCTCGATTTCCCCCCCCCCCCGGGCATCCAAAATGTGTAAAGGTCGCCCATAAACTCACCTTCTTTTCCGGTCCAATGGCGCATGTGTGAGCTGCGGCTGCATCCCCGCTATCCCTCTAGAAAGGCGCATGCCCGCGCCAGGCATTTCTAAATGGCGCACTTCCTGTTAGAGGGAAGCCGGGGATGCGGCCGCCAGCTCGCTCGGATCAGCTCTCCTTTAAAGTGGACCAACACCTAGGATTTTGACTATCCTGGGCCTTGGTCCACTTCCTCGCTATGTGAAACCCCCCCGATCGCTCATAAAAACTCACCTCACCCCGATCCTACGGCGCATTCGCAGCCGCTCGTCCAATCAGCACGCTCAGAGCCGCTGTGGTATGCGCGTCCAAGCGACGTCCAACCACAGCGGCTCTGAGCACGCTGGCGGCCGCATCTCGCCCGCGCCGGCCGTACACAAATGCCTGGCACTCGCCCTGCGACCACGCATGCGCCATTGGATCGGGATCAAGGTAAGGTTCATGGGCGTCCTGGGGGGGTTTCACTCAGCGGGGCATCCCAATTTTCGATGCCCCGCGGGGAGGGATCGGATCGGCCTGGGAATCTATACGATCCGGAAGGGTGTTGGTCCACTTTAAAGTGGAAGTCTAGTCAAAATACTAATTTGCTCCCCTGAGGCCTGTTTAGGTCCCCATCACACCTGGCTGTTTGCGTCGCTTTGGAGTATTTGGGTGCGCTGCAGTTTGTCTGTAGTGCAACTGCAATACACGCCATAGAAGTCTATGGGCACCCCAGGTAAAGCACATACTCACCGCCACTTCCTGATCCACCGCCCCTGGTCCCCTGCCGCCTGCCGCTGCCAGTCCCGCCGTCTGTTAAACCGGACCTTCAGCGTGATTTATTGAAAAGCCCAAAGCCTTATAAAACGATTCCCAAGCATCTAAAATTAATATATTTTATGTTTTTAGTCACTTATCATTGTTTCCCTTACTGGGCTGCAACTCTGTTCAGGACCTTAGGATACGGGCGCTGCCATCTTGACTCAGAAGCATCACATACTGAGGAGAAGAGAGCGGGATAAAGTACAGGGGGCAGGGTTATAGCTGTGCTTTGCTCAGACAGAGCAGAGCTGGGGTCAGGAAAAGGTCAGCAATCCCAGAATGAAAAGCAGCACAGTCAGAATGCACTTCCTATTGGCAAGCTGCCTGATGTTCCATGAGCCGCCATCTTGGATGTTTAAAGTCTCGTAACATGCAGTAGGTGCAGGTAGGATGATTTTTAATGTGAGCAATCTGTATTTACAGGGTGTGGGAAACATACAAGATAGGCTCTTATTCAGGGTGAAGGTCCGCTTTAAAGAAAGAGGTCCCTCAGGAACCAACAAGGCCCTTCTCTGCCTTGTCTTGTATTTGCCCTGTTGAATGAGATTTTAAACTGGACCTAAGCCCAAGATTTTCACTATTCCGTTTTTGTCCTGGTCTTCTTTGGGGGAAAAAAAGTGTTTTTTTTTTTAAGGGTTAAACCCTAAAAAAACATTGTGGGATTCCTTCCTATCCAAGCAAAGCCAGCTTGGTCATCAGATATGGAGGCTAGTAGACCAGGGCACAAAGATCTCAAAGTGGACCAAAACCCAGGATTGTGACTATCCTGGGATTTGGGCCTTTCCTGAGTGAAACCCCCCCAGATCTCTGATGCCAACTCACCTCTTCCCAGTCCTTTGGTACATGCGCAGCTGCTCGTCCAATCAGCACGCTCGGAGTCACATCGTCTAAGGCCAGCAGCTCCGAGCACGCTGGCGGCGGCATCCCCTGCTTCTCTCTAACAGGAAGCGTGCCTGTGCCAGCCATTCGCAAATAGGCACACGCCCTGCTAGAGGGATAAGCGGGGCCACGGCTCGCGCATGCGCCATTGGACCGGGAAGCAAGGTAAATGTGTGAGACGACCTGGGGGTTTCACACAGCAGGGCATCCTGATGCCCCAGGGAAGGGAACCGGTCGGACTGGGGATATTATTATCAGTGTGGGTTTTGGTCCACCTTAAGCCTAACAGCCAGTATAGCCTATATAGGCTGTGGGCTCTTATGCACCCCTAACCTTGGGCTTATTATACATACAGACTTAGGCCTCGATTCAATAGGTAGAAAAAAATTCTCATGGTAGTAAAAGATTCAATTCATGAGAAAAAAGCCTGAGAATGTCACTGTTACTGAATCACCAGCTAAGAAAACAATGAAAGTCAATGGCAGCTTTTTTACTCCTAAGAAAAGTAGAGAACTGTTTACTCCTTTCTACACTGTAGTAAAAGCTGCCATTTACTTTTATTGTCTTTTTATCTGGTGATTCAGTAACAGTGACATTCTCAGGCTTTTTTCTCATGAATTGAATTTTTTACTACCATGAGATTTTTTTTCTACCTTTATTGAATCGAGGCCATAGAATAAAAATACCATTTTGTGAATACTCACCTTGTAAAATGGGTATTATAAGTATGTCACACACCCCGCTTCAAGAATCCATAACATGTGGGTAATATCGTCCTGAAGAGGCGTTCCTGCAGAGATGATAGTAACAAGAAAGCCCCTCCCTGATCCATAAATACCTGGGACCTCCCACTCATCACCCAGTATACAGAAGCAGTAAGGTAAGGGACCAGGAAGAGGCAAATATAAAAACGCAACCACGCAAAGTTCACTAAATGGAGCATCCTGAAAACAGAAAAGGGCGGGTTGAAGCGGGGTGTGTGACATACTTATAATACCCATTTTACAAGGTGAGTATTCACAAAATGGTATTATTCTAAGTATGTCACACACCCCGCTTCAAGAATCCATAACATGTGGGACATCCAATAGCAGTGTCCATAACAAGGGCGGGGATCCAAAACTAGGCAACAATGCACAACTTCAAACCACTGCAGCTTGCAAAACTTTGCGTCCAAAACCAGCATCCGCGGACGCCCAAACATCAACCTTGTAAAACTTGGAAAAAGTGTGAACAGACGACCAGGTAGCGGCCTTACAAACTTGCTCAACAGAAGCCTGGTGCTGAAAAGCCCAAGAAGCTCTAACCGCACGAGTAGAATGAGCTGTAACACGAAAAGGGGGACTCCTCCCCTTGACAGAATAGGCCCCAATGATGGCCTGACGAATCCAAGTACTAATGGAAGATTTGGCAGGAGCCAAACCTTTCCTAGGCCCGGAGGGCACCACAAAAAAGGCGTCCGTCTTACGAAAAGAAGACGTAACCTCAAGATAATGTTCCACAACACGAACCACATCCAGAGAATGCAACGCCCTTTCCTCGTCGTTGCTAGGATTAGGGCATAGAGAAGGCAGAACGATGTCCTGATTCAAATGAAAAGCCGAGACCACCTTCGGAAGAAAATCCGGCTTGAAACGAAAGACAACCTTGTCCTGATGCTTCTCAAAGTATGGAGCTTTAATGGATAAAGCTGCCAACTCAGAAACACGCCTAGCCGAAGTGATAGCCACCAAAAAGGCCACCTTTTGAGTAAGCGAAGACAAGGCAACCTCATTCAAGGGCTCAAACGGAGGACCCTGAAGAGCAGAAAGAACCAGGTTCAAATCCCAAACTGGAACCAAGGACTTCCTAGGCGGACGTACATGCGTGACTCCTTGGAAAAAGGTCCTGACTAAAGGATGAAGTGCAAAGGACCTTTGGAAAAACACCGCCAGGGCAGAAACCTGCCCTTTCAAGGTACTAATTTGGAGCCCCAGATCCAAACCATGTTGAAGAAACTCCAGAATCCTAGGAATGGAGAACTCACGACAAGAGAAGGACCTACCTTCACACCAATCAATATAGGACCTCCAGGTCCTGTAGTAAACAGAAGAAGAAGACCGCTTCCTGGCACTGATAAGAGTTTGAATCACCGCGTCAGAAAGACCTTCTTCCCTCAAGATGGCGGATTCAGCAGCCACGCCGTCAAAGCCAGCGATGGTAAATTGGGATAGCGTAGCCGACCCTGGGTGAGCAGGTCCGGCAGCAGAGGCAGAGCGAACTGATCCTCTGCCAGTCTTACAAGATCTGCGAACCAAACGCGCCTTGGCCACTTCGGGGCCACCAGAATCGCCGACGCGCCTTCCAAGGCCAGTTTGCGCACCACTCTGGCTAGCATTGGAAACGGAGGGAACAGATAAAGGAATCCCAGATCCCTCCAGGACAGAGACATGGCATCCACCGCCAGAGCCAGAGGATCCTGCGAGAGAGACACAAAGACTGGAAGCTTGTGATTGTGACGAGAGGCAAAGAGATCCACCGCTGGGACCCCCCACCTGCGACATATCGAACGAAACACCCTGGGACTGAGAGACCACTCCCCCTGACGAGAGGAGGCCCTGCTCAGCAAGTCCGCCTCCGTGTTCTCCACCCCCGGAATGTAGACTGCTGAGATACACGGGACGTGGGTCTCGGCCCAGTCCAGAATCAAAGACACTTCCCTGAGGGCACTCTTGCTGCGAGTCCCTCCTTGGTGATTGATGTAAGCAACCGCCGTCCTGTTGTCCGACCGGACCTGAACCGGCAGGCCTCTCAACTGATGAGTCAAGCGAAACAGAACCAACCTGATGGCTCTCAACTCCAGAATATTGATGGGCTCGTGAGCCTCCTGAGGACTCCACAGACCCTGAAACTGGAGGTCCTTCCAAACACCCCCCCAACCTGACAGACTGGCATCCGTGGTCACCGTTTCCCAACGAGGAGCCAGGAAGGATCTGCCTATCGACAGATTGACAGACCCCAGCCACCATTGTAGGGAACGACGAACTCGGGGAGTCAACCGGAAGGACCGGTCCAATGACGACTGCGACCTGTCCCAAACCGTCAACAGATGCAGCTGAAAGGCCCTCGTATGGAACTGCGCAAAGGGAACTGCCTCGAATGAGGCCACCATTAGCCCCACCAGCCTCATCCCTAGTCGGATGGTCGGATGAGGAGCCAACAAGAGAAGCTGAACTAACTCCTGAATCAAAAGAATCTTGGCCTGGGGCAGAAACACCCTGGCCTGTGAAGTGTCCAGAGACATTCCCAGAAAGGTCACAACTCTGGACGGACAAAGAGAAGACTTGGGGCGATTGATCACCCAACCGAACCTCTCCAGAGTGGACACCACCACTCCGGTGTCCAACTCCGCTTGGTTGAAAGAAGAGGCCATGATCAGTAGATCGTCCAGATAGGGCACAATGCGGATACCCTGAACTCTGAGCAGTGCCATCACCCCCGCTAGCACCTTGGTGAAAACCCGAGGGGCCGAGGTGAGACCGAAAGGAAGTGCCACAAACTGAAAATGCCGATCCTCCACCACAAACCTGAGAAACCGCTGATGTGCTGGAAAAACCGGAACGTGTAGGTAAGCATCCTTGATGTCTATGGACGTCAGAAAGTCTCCCTGACGAAGAGAGTGAATGGCCGAGCGCAGCGTTTCCATGCGGAATTTGCGCGGCCGAATAAACCTGTTGAGAAACTTCAGATCCAAGATAGGACGGACCGACCCGTCCTTCTTGGGAACCGTGAACAAATTGGAATAGAAGCCCCTGCCCTGTTCCGAGGGGGGCACTGGGCAAATGACAGCCATGTCCAGAAGATTCTGTACTGACACCAGGAGCCCCTGCGCCACCAGAGGCTCCGAAGGCATCCGAGACCTGAAGAACCTGGAGGGGGGGCGGAGCTCGAACTCTAGCTTGTAACCGGAAGACACCACTTCCCGGATCCATCTGTCCGAGACTTCTTGATCCCAGATATGGGAGAAGTGTCTCAGCCGTCCCCCCCACCCGCAAGGGTGAGGGCGCCCCCTCATTGCTGAACTGGCTTAACAGCCGGTTTGGGCTTAGAGCCCCAACTGTATCCAGAACGGGCACGCCCTCTGCCCCTGTTTCCGGAATCTCCTCTGGAAGAGGGAAATGCAGATCCTCTGCCAGATCTGGCTCCACGAAAGGAAGTTGAAAAGGCAGGCGCCCCCCGAAAAGGACGGCGCTGCTTCTTACGTTGAGGCAACCTACCACCCTTGGTGACGGAGTCCAAAGTTTCACCAAAGAGCCTCAAGCCAACAAAAGGTAAAGCCGTCAGAGACTTTTTTGACATAAAATCGGCCGCCCACTGGCGCAGCCACACCGACCGCCGAATAGTCACCAACAAAGCCGACGTCCTACCACACATCATCAAGGCGTCATCCAAGGCTGTTAATACAAAGGACAAAAATAACTCACACCGTTTGAGACTAAGGAACTCGGCACTACCAGGGCGAAGCCCGGAAGAGGTCAACAAGTCCCTGACCACAGACCTGGCAGCCAAAACCATAAGCTCGGAGGCGCACACAGGCCGTATGGCTGACCCAATGCTAGAAAAGCCATGACAAGCCATTTGATCAATACGTTTATCCTCCCCATCCTTAAGGGTGGAACAATCCGGTCTATTTAAAACTGAAGAATTAGACAATCCCAAAACCGGAGCATCGACCTCGGGTGGGGAAGCCCAGCGCTTAACCGCCTCCGAAGGGAAAGGATATTTCCTATCCCAACCTTGAGGGATACCAGGGAGCCTAGCCGGCCTGTCCCATTCCTTGTCAATGATTTTGTCAAAGTGCCGTTGCGTAGGAAACTCCAAGCGCGGCCTGGACTCCTCAAACAACTCACCCTCCTGTTGTGACGCCACCTCGGGGGGGGAGATATTCAGAACCTCCAACATCAGCGCCAGGGCGTGGGAAGAATCCGAGGATCTCCCCAACTCACTAAACTCCGCATCAGCGCCAGCGGACTGCTCATCGTCCGAGACCTCTGAACCCTCAGAAACTTCACCTTCCTCTAGCCCAGAATAATCAGACCAATCCAGATTATTAAACTCATCCAAAACATCAACCGGCATAGCCGGAGACAAATGCTTCCTTTTCGCCGGAGCCTTACGGGCGACCGAACTGGAAACAATTCTCTCAAGATTGGCCAATCTGGCGCACATCTCAGATTGCAGATCCCGACCCATGACAACGTCACTCGGAGCGCGTGTCAGGGTGGGAGGTTGAGATGACTCGGCCGGCGGTGCTGACCCAGACGCCTGGGGTCCGGACTGCCGCGCAATAGTTTGCTGTGCACAAGGTATACAAAGCAGTACATCGTCCCCAGAAATGGATGCAGCACACAACATGCATCTATTGGAATGCCCCGAAGGTGCCCCTGCCCCAATATCCGGGGATGCCTCCATCAGGTGAACTTTTAATAGTCTCCAAGACCCAGGGAATTACGCCAATAAGCGACCCGGGATGCCCCTTTAGTGTCCCGAGTGGGAGGATTTAAGCCAATAATGAACCCAGGGATCTAGGACCGGGAGAAAACCCCCTAAATTACTAAAGAAGGATCCTCCTGATAACACCACCGCTCTAGAAGAGAAGAAAAGAAGGGACCCTTAAATGAATGAAAAGGAAGAACTAAAATACAAAATAGAATAACCAGATAAGGCCCAAGGGCCACTCACGTATCCAGATGGCGAGGAGCAATGGCGCCGCACAGCCAACACGAGGTGCAGGGAGAAGGCAAAAGGAGGCGTGGCAGCGCGGACTACCGCGCGAAGATGGAGAACCTCCCAACGCCGCCCACCGCAGGGAGCCCAAGCTCCGCATCGGAGCCTCCGGAGACCAGCCCAAGCAGCGGGGAGGCGGAGCCGCAGCGCGCGCGAACGCCCCGGCCCCGCCCTCCCCTCCCGAAGCGGCCGGGAAGAGAGACCCCGGCTGGGAACCAGAGAGACCGGCGCCGCCGACTGCCGCGGCGCCGGACAGGGGAACAAAACGAGCGGGCGGGAGTGACCGCCGCCGCCGGCGGAGCACCCGCCCAAGCCGCACAGAAAGCGGGGAGCCGGTCGCGGCAGCCGCCGCGGCCCGGCCCCGCCCCCAGTGGAGAGTGTGTGAGGAGAATTTTCCCCTCACAATACACATAACACCAGCACCCCGGCCATGATGGCGGCCGCGGTGCCAACCGAGTGCATAAAAACAAAAACACACACAGTGAATAAAGGCTATAAGGGCAGAAGGCTATAGTGAGAGAGACCCCCCCCCCAAACCCCACTGCATAAATCATGGGAAACTAAGGGGGGCCCCCCGGGGCCCAGCACCAAGGGACGGGGCATCCCAAACCGGGGTCACCAACCCGGCGTCCCGCCTACCCTCTTTAGTTAGGGTCTCACGGGGAACTCAGCACCAAGGCACCATCGGTGCCAGCATACCCTCGCTCGGGCCCGCAGCCAAGACTGAGGAGGCATAAATTTTCAAGTCTGACAGGAAAGGAGAAAACCCGAACGGAAATAACCAGAAAACAGGCCGGGAGTTACCCCGGCTACCTGACATCCCCCTGTGCAAGGAGGAGAGATCATCTTCTGACTTGCTCGCCGTCTTGCAGAGATGGAAAACTGGGTGATGAGTGGGAGGTCCCAGGTATTTATGGATCAGGGAGGGGCTTTCTTGTTACTATCATCTCTGCAGGAACGCCTCTTCAGGACGATATTACCCACATGTTATGGATTCTTGAAGCGGGGTGTGTGACATACTTAGAATAGACTTTAGTCCATCCAGTTCAGCCTGTTTATCTCCTTCCAGTGGTCTGGTAGCCATAGCTGGAAATGTGATTGCAAAAGACCCACTTGCGGTCTGAAGGACCCCTTACCAATTCATAGGGTTAAATGTAAAACAAAAAAACACACAAAAAAATCCCTTTTATTTTCTATACCATTGCCGAGGACTATAGGCTCGATTCAGAGAGACAAAAAAAAAACTTCAGTTTTAGTTCCGATCTGTTTTTTTTTGGAAATGTTTCCACTCTCGTATGAGTGTGCGAGCGATTCTGTTCATGCATTGAAAACCTTCTGTAAAGTTTCCGTCCGTTCGTACGGCAGATTACGAATGCGAGGATGTCATTTTCCATCCAGACTTTTCCTTTTCATTTCATTCACATGTTACAACGTAGGCTTTCGTTTTTGCCCTTTTCCCATCGTATCCTCCAACGAATCCTTTACGTTTCCTGTTAGTTTCCCTTTTTCAATAAATAATCGTCCAGACGGAAATCCTTACGATCTTGCGCCTGCGCACTACAAACTTAACTCATTAAAGTGCTCGCCTACATATTTGCCACCCTCACATCTACTACAATGTTTAGCTAAATCACTTAGCCCTATCCTCCATCTTCCCTTTTGGACCCTTAAAGCTCACTCTAACCACTTAGCACTATCCTCCATCTTCCCTTTTGGACCCTTAAAGCTCACCCAAACCACTTCTCGGTTAGGTTCTTCTTCCATTTTAGCCCCCTAAAACTTACCCAAATCACTTCTCGGTCATGTGAATATTCATCTTTAAATATTTCTGGGCCCATTAGTTTTGTGTTAATGTATTTTGTAAATGAAATAACAATGTAACATTTTTTTTTTTATTCCATCATAAAATATAAAATGTTAAAAAATTTAGAAAATTTCTAATTTTTACAACTATAAAAAACAAAATACATAGCAATGGCAGGCCACTGAACATTATTCTTCATCTGTGGTCCCCAACGAGTTGCGCAGCTCCTGCATCTCGCCCACCAACTGAAGGACCCTGACACTCAGTTGTGCCACTCTGGCACGTGTGGTCCCTGTTAAAAAACGTAAATTAAAATATTGGTATAACCTTGTTGGGGTCATACTGCAGTGCCCCCCCCCCCCCCGTATGGTCCAAACACCTAAATCTGGACTTCAAAAGCCAGAGGGCCCTTGCCACCACGGGCCGGGTTTTGCATAGTGCCCGATTAGAGAACCCCTGTCCCGCATTCTGCAGGCAAAGAACGGGCATCAGGAGCAAGGGCGAGTGGCACATCTTGCAGTTCCTGCAACCAAATATAAAATAATTACACAAAGCAAAGGTAACCAACTAAAACAATAACTCCTACAACAAATTAAGATTCAAGTTCAACAATCCAAATATAATTCACAAAGGACATAAGTCTAAAAAAATATAGCAATTATATGGATGTGTGGGAAAATAAATGTTTACATGCTAAGGACTAATTTAGGTCAGCATTAAAATGCATCTATAAGGCATACATGAAATGTATTAATTCAGGTATGCATTGCTATACAATTTATGGGCTCGGCCATGCTGATACATGCAATGCCTTGGTGCTAAAGGCGCGCAGACTCCTCCACATAGCCGCAAAAGATGTTCAACAATAGCAATCCGAGCCCTCAAAGGTCTCGTAAGTGGATCGGAAATGAAACGGATTTATAGGGTGGTGATCAGACGGAAACCCATCCCAACAACGGAAGTTATCTGAACGAATGAAAAATTTCCGATTTTGTTTGGAAAATGATCCGAACTAACGGAAATGTTCCGATTTGCTTCCGTTCATCGAAAGGGCATTCCCGAACGTTCGTACGAATGAAAAATGAACGAAAAAAAGCAAAAAAATGACAAACACCCACCAAAACTTTCACAGACAGCTATGGAAGTCCGGACAAATGTGTCTCTGAATCGAGCCTTATATCCCGCTGCCAGCCTTTTATACCAGCTGAGTGAGATAACGTCCGCTCACTCACTGTACAAAAGATTGGCATTTAAAGGGTTAAATCTGAATGGTTTCTGGTGGTCACAGTGATTTAGGGAGTGTTGACTTTTGCTTCTCCTAAACATTACTACATGAGTGGAGCAGTTTGAGTTTTGTCAGTACCTAGTCAATACAAAGATCTGTCCCACAATCTATTTATACCCCGGAGTGTAACTAAAACCCGAGGGCATCCACTAAGGTTAGAGGAAAGGTGCTTTCTCCAACGACATAGGAGGGGATTCTTCTCTGTAAGAGCAGTGAGACTATGGAACTCGCTGCCAAAGGAGGTAGTTATGATGGATAGAGTAAAAACGTGCATAAGTGGCCTGGATGCCTTCCTGGCATGTAATAAAATTTCCAGCTATGGCTACTAGACCACTGGAAGGAGATCTGTAGTGGCCGGGATGCCCTCCTTGCATGTAATAACATTACCAGCTATGGCTACTAGACCACTGGAAGGAGATCTATAGTGGCCAGGATGCCCTTCTGGCATGTAATAACATTAACATGGACTAAAGTCTTTATTCAGCCTTATATACTATGTTACTAGGATATAATTGGTTCTTCTTTGTTCTTGTTTTTAAGGTGTAGCTGAAGCTTGGAAAATACATTGGTCCATCATTTTCTGTAAACACAATGCCACATGGAAGACTAAAGGTTTCCTGTGATGGGCTGTGGGACAAGCAAGGTGCTTCCCGAGCCTCCCAAGAATATTCAGCTAGACCTGGTGAAAAAGGTGGAACCGTATTTAACCGTAAAAAACGACCATTACAAACACTTTATCACAGACTATGGCAAAACCGAAGCTAAAGGGGGTTCTCCAGCTCCCCCATATACCAATGGCTATCAGCGTGTCCACACAGAGGCTGCTGATCCCCAAAGACACAAAGTAGCTAAATACAGAGCAAAATTTGATCCGAGAGTAACGGCAAAATATGATATTAAAGCTCTCATTGGTCGAGGAAGTTTTAGCCGCGTTGTAAGAGTGGAGCACAAGGCCTCCAGACAGCCATATGCCATTAAAATGATTGAAACCAAATACAGAGAAGGCCGGGAAGTATGTGAATCGGAACTCAATGTGCTGAGGCGTGTGCGACATACAAACATCATCCAGCTAATAGAAGTGTTTGAAACCCAAGAAAGAGTTTATATGGTCATGGAATTGGCAACAGGCGGTGAGCTGTTTGATCGAATAATCGCTAAGGGCTCCTTTACGGAACGAGATGCCACTCACGTGCTTCAAATGGTTTTAGAAGGAGTCAAGTACTTGCATACTCTGGGAATAACCCACAGAGACCTGAAACCAGAAAATCTACTGTATTACCACCCTGGAACCGATTCCAAAATTATGATAACTGATTTTGGCCTGGCAAGTGCACGGAAAAAGGGGGACGACTGTTTAATGAAAACCACCTGTGGGACCCCGGAATACATTGCGCCTGAAATTCTTATCAGGAAACCTTATACAAACTCTGTAGACATGTGGGCACTTGGCGTCATATCCTATATTCTTCTCAGTGGGACGATGCCTTTCGAGGACGATAACCGAACGCGACTGTATCGGCAAATCTTAAAAGGAAAATACAGCTACTCTGGAGAGGTGAGTGGTTTACAAATGACTTTATGGCTACAGCAATTTCTGAGTCCCTTGTTCAATATTAAAGTTCAACTCCCTGCAAAAAGCTGATATTTGCTTAACATACACAGTGTACTGCTGCATACTAAAGTGGACCCAAACCTGGATGATTGCCTCTCCCCAGGGCATCCCATGCCTCCATCTGTGAAACTCCCCAGTCGCCCAATATCTTTATCTGTCTGAGCCCATGGCACATGCGTGTCCACAGCATCACTCGCATCCTCCTTCGTCTATGCACGTCCCACACCCACAATTGAATTGATGACGCGCACCACTCGTGTTTGGCTGGGATTCCATTCAGCTTCATTGATATGTGTGGCTGGAAAAGCTGATTGAAGGAGAGCTGTATCTGTGCCATGGGCTCGTTGGACAGGTAAGAAAATCAGGCGAACTGCGGGGATATCACACAGCAGGGTGTCCCAGGGGGATGGACCAAGCCTTTTGACCCACTTTAATGTGGAATTCCAGTCACAAGCGTACCCCACAACCTACCCTGGAGCTGATGCAGAAACGAGGGGTTACAAAAACCCTCACCCACAGTCCAGCGCCTCTCTTCCGGGGCTCTGGATTCTGGGTGCCGCCATCTTGCCTGAAAGCATAGAGCCGCATCCCCCGACGTGAATGAGTGGCAGGAGCGCACATGGACCCGGGGGATACCACTTTGCGTCATTCTCAATGGAATTCTTAAAGTGGAACAAAATTCGGGATAGTGAAAATCCTGCTCCCGGAGCATCCTGAATTGGGGATGCCCCACTGTGTGAAACCCCCCCAGATCGCTCAGAGTAACTCCCCTCTTCCTGGTTTTACGGCCATATATGTGGGCTCTTGTCAGAACCGAATCAGAACCGTATTAAATGTTCAGCAAATGACTCGTTTATGGCAACGTGAGTGGCCTCATCCCCTGCAGCGTATGGGCACCTGCCCCTAGCCTATCTGAATGGCTGGCGCTCACAGCCCAAAGATGCAGTGGCGCCACTGGTGTATATATCAACAGGAGCACTGAGGCAGGTGAGTGTTCCGGAAGTGTATGGCTCGTCTGCTCCCAGGCGCGATTGAATGCGCTGGTTTTAGACAGCAGACTTTCCTCAACTGGAGCCCTCCCACCTTGTCCTCTGATCACGGGCTCAGTTTTTAGCCAGGATTGGGTTCTAGCCACCTGTGTCTTATGAGTATGGGAGTCCACTAGCCATTACACGTCCGGCTTGTTGTGGCTCACACCGGACACAGCTGGCCGCAGCGTGCTGCTTATTTATGACTAAGGAATCTAGAAGTACAATTTAAACTATTTTGAATAGTATATTGTGTGCCCGTGACCATAGAAACAAACTATTTATCCCCTATTCACCTGTTGACACATGCCGCGAGGCCTCCCCCCACAGGGAAAACAGCCTAAAGTGCTGAGCCAAGTTTGTTTGTTGGGGCATTCTGCCTGGAAAAACTAGGAGAAAGCCTATTGACTAGGCTAGAGGATTTACGGCTAACTATACAGATCCCCTTGTCCACCACGTCCTGATAGATATCTTGATAACTTTCTGTCAGGGAACCGCAGGTCACATGATCCAAACTATCAATCGGGGACCTCCGGACACACAGACCGCTTTCCCCAAAACCCCGTCCATTGATCCTCAAACTGCCTTTTCTGAATGTCAGAACCTCATGCCCATATATGGGCTTCCTTTTCCTGCTAGCCTTGTAAGGGTGACATGTGCTACGTACAGAGAATCTTAAAGGGCGATGCCGGGCATCAGTGATAAAATGAAATGTAATATTTGCCCTATTCCTCACACTTTCTATCCAGGCTTTCTTCTAGTCTTTTCCAGTCACAGTGCCCCAACAAACACACTTGGCTCAGCACGTTAGGCTGTTTTCCCTGTGCTAGAAGGCTTTGCAGCATTTGTCAACAGATGAATAGGGATAAATATTTTGTTTCTACAGTCACAGGCACACGATATACTATTCAAACTATTTTAAATTGTGAATCCAGATCTGTGATCTACCTCATTACCTGTGGCCACTGCAATAAACAATATGAGGGCTGCACTAAACTTAAAGTGGACCAACACCCAGGATTTTGACTATCCTGGGTCTTGGTCCACTTCGGTGGGGCACCCCCGATCGGGGTGCCCCGCTGTGTGAAACCCCCCGAACTCGCCTCTCCCCGCGCCGACGGACAAGCCGCGGGAGAGGTGAGTTCGGGGGGTTTCACACAGCGGGGCACCCCGATCGGAAACTGAGGTAAGGAGTTTGGGGGGGTTTCACCCCGCGGGACATCCCGATCTCGGATGTCCCGCGGGGAGGGAGGTGATCGGCCCGGGAATCTTATAGATTCCCGGGCCGATCACCAGTGGGTGTTGGTCCACTTTAAAGCAGACCTTCACTATGAATAAGAGTCTATCTTATATGTTTCCCCCACTCTGTACATACAGATTGCTCACATTAAATCATCCTACCTGCATCTACTGCATGTTATGAGCCTTTAAACATCCAAGATGGCGGCTCATGGAACATCAGGCAGCCTGCAAACAGGAAGTGCCTTCTGACTGTGCTGCTCTGCATTCTGGGATTGCTGACCTTTTCCTGACCCCAGCTCTGCTCTGTCTGAGCAAAGCACAGCTATAACCTGCCCTCTGTACTTTATCCAACTCTCCTCTCCTCAGTAAGTTTGATGCTTCTGAAATGGCGGCGCCCATATCCTAAAGTCCTGAACAGAGTTGCAGCCCAGTGGGGGAAAGAATAATAAGTGACTAAAAACGTAAAATATATTAATTTTAGATGCGGGGGAATCGTTTTATAAGGGTTTGGGCTTTTCAATAAATCATGGTGAAGGTCCGGTTTAATACTAGATTTTCAAATACTTCTGTCAGAAGTGTCAAGAAATTCTCGCCGTCACAATGAATGCCATAATGACGACCAGTTAGCCTTAGGATCAGTGCCATAGAAAAAGTCTCCCTGGGCCCTAGAAGGGGTGATCTCCATAAAAAAACTATTGGCCCAAGAGGCATATTAAATCTTCATTTTGGCCACTAGGATCCCCCAGGGTTTGAATCATGGATGGGACATTTGCCTTATTACTGACAGATGAAACTATTCTCACAAACTTGTTTATATTTGCTGGCGATTTATAATCTCTCTCATATATTTCATTTAGTTCTGCTTTAATGTATTAGTGTTTAGTTCCGCTTTATGTATTCATAATTTAATCTGTGCATGAAAGTTAGAAAACATGTAGGCATACACTTCATTAGTATTGGTATTCATATATTATCCACTTGATGATCGATTGCTCATTACTCATTCACGTACATATATTTCATTCAATAGTTTCTTTATCTGTGTTGTTTACATATATTTTCCTATTTATATGGCTGTCTGCCAGGAGTTTGCTCCCCTTTGCTGTGCCCGCTCCTCCTCCCTCGTTCTCCGGCATTGGCCCGCCGTCTCCTTCTTGCTTGCCTGCGATCAGACGGTGGCTTAGACAGGGGAGCGTCGGCTGTGGCTGGTTTTCCCTCTGTTGCTGGGTGACCGTCTCCTCCTGTCATTGGGCGGACCCGGGCTGGCCATGCGAGGTTTCTCACATCCTACCGGTCCTGATTGGTTGATGCGGCCTCCACCTCATCCAGCCCCCAACGCCCTCGGGAAACGGTACGCGGCTGTAGAAGCTGGCGCTGCTGGGTAAGTTAACATTTATTGTGTTTGTTTGTACAGGATCCTATGAATAAGGACCCACAGTGTCCAAAACGTGTCAGAGGATCCTGATCTTTTTTTCCTGCTTGGGTCTGGTAGCTACTGATTTTAGTGGCTGTTTGTATGGAGATGTTGTTAACATTAACTTAATAAAGGATGGATTTTTGAGGAGTGCAGACCCACTACCCTTTATGTCGATTTGGGCAAGGGCTTGAGACTGCTCTGGGTCGAGCACCCTGCTACTATTTTTTTTATCAGAGTGCATTAACCCCTTCATTAACTTGCGATTCAGCCACACTGCCTGTTATAGGGGGACTGGGGGGGGTTCTGCCAAACTGCTTGTTATACGGGGATTGGGGGTATTCTGCCACACTGCTTGTTATAGGGGGATTCTGCACACTGCCTTTTATGATGATTTGGGGGGGGGGTCCTGCACACTTACTGTTGTATGGGATTAAGGGGGGTTCTGCACACTGCCTGTTATGGGTACATTGGGTAGGGGGGTTCTACCACTTGCTGTCTTAAAGGGAGGTATATTCTTAGTATACAGTACGTCCTGCTCCAGAGAGAATACTTACACTCGGGTACTACTCCGCCAGATGGCGCTGAACTGCAGAGACATCGGAAATAGGCTCCTCCCGGCCCCTCAAATACCCAGGGACCTCCCACAATCCCCAGATTTTCTCTGCAGTCTGGACTGCGAAGGACAAGAATATGGCTCTCTCTTCTCCCAGGTGAGCGGGGCTATTAGCCTGCGGCCCTGTAGGACTATTCCCACCCGTTCCATTAGTAATGTGCCTCCCAGCCTTGGCTGCGCTGGTCCGGTGATGGTAGTAGGCAGCACCACTGTTAGGTGCTTAGGATCGCTGCTCCACCGCAATCCCCCACCAAAGGGTAGGCGGTACAGGCATATGGTGAGCCTCTACGGGATGCCCCTCCCGCACTATTGCCCCTGTCTATCGGTGGATCCTATGTTAAGTGGCCGCTGTCCTCCCTCATTCTCCCTGTAGCATTCGGGGGGAAAGAGGGGGGGGGGTGTATGTATGTATATACGTGTATTGGCTTATGCTTTATTACATTATGCCTTGTGTCATCCGCCGCGCTGACTTGTATGACTTTTATTATACTTGAAATTGCCGCGCACGTTTTTTCCCAGTGTTCCGCGCTTGGCGGCGGCGTTACCTCAGGCGCCGGTGCACCGTCATTGGTTGCTTGTCACGTGTATGGCTTCGCGCTCTTCGGGGGGGCAGGGCCTGTCTCTGGCGTGTTCCGCGTCATTGCTCGTGCGGGCCCGCCCCTCGAGGTATACCGACGCCATTTTGTCTGCTTGTTCGGCTTCTGCGTGACTGGCTTTTACCTACCGCGGTCCGTAAGTGCCCTCGCAGGCGGCTTTATTACCGTTTTTTAATTATTGTTTGCTTACGGCTACCTATGATTATGTCTTTCAGACGGGCGAACCCATTGGCTTCTCCTGGCCCTCTATTAGTTGGGTAACTTGTGAGGCCTAGTGTAATTACTCCCACTTCCCTAGCGGGTTATTGGGGTATCCCGGGTTGCTATATTGCGTTAATCCCTATCGGCCTAGTGTGCCGCTATAATCACCATATGGAGGCATCTCAGGATAATGTGACCGGGGTTCCTTCGGGACAAGCCCGGCTGTGTGTAGCTTGTGGGGTGTCCCCTATTAGCACTGACAATGCACGGGTCTGTGTACCTTGTGCCGAGCAGGTGCTTGCGCTGCAATCCGGCCTTCCAGTGGCTGGGCCTGCGCCTCGTATGGCTTCACCTACTCCCCCAAGCTTAAATCTCACTCCCACTGAGTTGCATACAAGTGGGGATTCTCAGCCTGATGTGTCTTCTAGACTGGCTAATGTTGAGAAGTTAATTGCTAATACCTCGGCGCGTAAGGCCCCTGCAAAAAAGCGGCACTTAACGCCTGATGTCACTCTTTTCCCTATGGAAGCTGATGAGTTTTTGCATCTATGTGGCTATACACCTTCGGACGAAGGGGAGCTATTCTCTGACTCGGGGTCATCTGATGAGAGGCCCAGGGGTCATGACGATTCTGGCTCTGACCCCTGGGCCCCGGTTGATACTGACAGATTGCTGGCCCAGATTTTTGAGGTTCTGTCCATTTCTCCCCCTGTTGTGGCTCCCAGGCAAAGGGGGGAACTTTTTCATACTGCTAAGTCACGCTTGGAATTTCCAGAGCAAGCACATTTCAATAACCTTGTGCTCAAGGAATGGGAACGTCCCAGTAGACTTCCCGGTGTACCTAAGAGTTGGGATAGGAAGTATCCCTTTCCTGCTGAGGTGGTAAAGTGTTGGTCATCCCCTCCCGAAGTGGATGCCCCGGTCCTAGGGTTATCTAACACCTCTGTCATGCACTCCCCTGACTCTACTGCCCTGAGGGATGCTGAGGACCGGCGCATTGACCAGCTGGCCTCCCATGCCTTTGTATGTGTGGGGACGGCGCTGCGCCCGGTCTGTGCCTCGGCCATTACTGCCGTGGCTATTAGGACCCTGCTCAGAAGTATCCTTGATAGTGCCCCTGATGATTTGCCTTGTGAGGTGTTTAATGCACTCTCTAGTTGTGATGTTTTTGTGAATTTTGTCCTCTCTGCCTTGGATGACACCATTAGAATGTGTGCCAGAACATCTGCCCTTGTGGTGGCTATACACCTTCGGACGAAGGGGAGCTATTCTCTGACTCGGGGTCATCTGATGAGAGGCCCAGGGGTCATGACGATTCTGGCTCTGACCCCTGGGCCCCGGTTGATACTGACAGATTGCTGGCCCAGATTTTTGAGGTTCTGTCCATTTCTCCCCCTGTTGTGGCTCCCAGGCAAAGGGGGGAACTTTTTCATACTGCTAAGTCACGCTTGGAATTTCCAGAGCAAGCACATTTCAATAACCTTGTGCTCAAGGAATGGGAACGTCCCAGTAGACTTCCCGGTGTACCTAAGAGTTGGGATAGGAAGTATCCCTTTCCTGCTGAGGTGGTAAAGTGTTGGTCATCCCCTCCCGAAGTGGATGCCCCGGTCCTAGGGTTATCTAACACCTCTGTCATGCACTCCCCTGACTCAACTGCCCTGAGGGATGCTGAGGACCGGCGCATTGACCAGCTGGCCTCCCATGCCTTTGTATGTGTGGGGACGGCGCTGCGCCCGGTCTGTGCCTCGGCCATTACTGCCGTGGCTATTAGGACCCTGCTCAGAAGTATCCTTGATAGTGCCCCTGATGATTTGCCTTGTGAGGTGTTTAATGCACTCTCTAGTTGTGATGTTTTTGTGAATTTTGTCCTCTCTGCCTTGGATGACACCATTAGAATGTGTGCCAGAACATCTGCCCTTGTGGTGGCTATAAGCCGCTCGGTTTGGCTGCGCCAGTGGGTTGCTGACAACGCTGCCAAGAAGGCCCTCACCCGGGTTTCCCTTTAAAGGACTACGCCTGTTTGGGGACCGCCTGGACCTTTTTGCTAAGGGAGGCAGGTTACCCCAGCGCAGGCGGCAGTCTCGGCCCTTTTGGGGTCAGGGCTCCTTTTCCTCCCCCTACCGTGGTGCTAGACAAGGGAGGGGGGTTTCCTTTACTGGGGCCCGGGGAGACTTCTGGGGTAGGAGCAGAGGACGTGGACGTCCTGGCTACTCCTGGGGCCCAAAAGCTTTAGTCCTCTCCCAAGCCCCACGTGTCCACGTGTCTCAGACCGGTGGATTCAGGAGGTAGTGTCCTCTGGTTACAAGATAGTTTGCTGCCTGGCCGCCCCCAAGATTCATCAGATCCCGGATTCCTCAGGACCCTGTGTCAGCTCAGGATCTAGTGCAGGCAGTGCAAAGCCTCCTGGAGCTGGGGGTCATCTGCAAGATCCCTTTAAGAGAAAAGGGCAAGGGCTTCTATTCCAACCTCTTCACAGTGCCCAAAAAAGATGGGTCAGTCAGGCCCATCCTGGACTTGAAGATCCTCAACAAATTTGTCAGGTGCAGGAAACTCTGCGCTCTGCCATCAGTTCCCTGCGCCCAGGGGATTTCATGACATCTGTGGACATCAAAGATGCTTACCTTCATATTCCTGTATTTCCAGGTCATCAAAGGTTCCTCAGCTTCGCTCTGGAGGATCAACACTACCAATTTGCGGCATTGCCCTTTGGTCTCACTTCAGCTCCCAGGGTGTTCACCAAGTTGCTGGCTGGGGTGATGTCTCTGCTCAGGTTTCAGGGCATCCGCGTGCTGCCTTATCTGGACGACATTCTCATCACCTCCCAGTCTCTACATCAGGCAGAATTGGATACTCAGCTGGTGGTGTCCACCCTGGAGTCATTTGGATGGGTGATCAACCACCCCAAGTACTCTCTGACCTCCTCCTTGGTGACTCCATTCCTGGGAATGAATCTGGATACTGTTCAGGCAAGGATTTTTCTTCCTCAACAGAAGGTGGACAGTCTGATTGCACAGGTCCAGTTCCTGCTATCTTTTCATCATCCCTCCATCAGGCAGGGAATGCAGCTGGTGAGCCTGATGATGGCGTGCTTCGAGGCGGTCCCTTATGCTCAGTTCCACTTGAGGCCTCTGCAACTCCACCTCTTGTCAGTATGGGACAAGGTCCCAGCGTCCCTGGACCAGGTCTGTGCGCTTTCCCCCCTGGTCAGGCGGTCCCTCTCGTGGTGGCTGGACTCCAGGAACCTGCTGGGGGGCAGATCCTTTCTGACCCCCTCCTGGGAGACGGTCACCACGGATGCCAGTCTGTCAGGTTGGGGGGGTTTCTGGAAGTCCCTGCAGTTCCAGGGGAGGTGGGGCCCTCAGGAGGCCCACACACCTATCAACGTCTTGGAGCTGCGGGCGATCAGGTTAGTTCTGGCTCAGTTGACTCCTCACCTTCGGGGCCTGCCTGTTCAGGTGCGCTCGGACAACCAGACGGCAGTTGCCTACATCAATCATCAGGGAGGGACCCGGAGCAAGAGGGCCCTCCAGGAAGTATCTCTGATCCTGACCTGGATTGAGGCCAATGTTCCCTGCATATCAGCTGTGTACATCCCGGGGGCGGAAAATCTCCTGGCAGATTCTCTGAGCAGGGGGACCTCTCGCCAGGGAGAATGGTCCCTCTGCAACAGGGTTTTCCAATCTCTGTGTCACCGTTGGGGTCAACCAGATGTGGATCTGCTTGCGTCCCGTCACAATCGCAAGCTCCCGGCCTTTGTCTCCCTGTCCCAGGATCCTCTGGCCTTGGCCACGGATGCCCTAGCAATGTCATGGCAGGACTTTCAGTTCCTGTATGTCTTTCCTCCATTCCCCCTGCTGGGCAGGGTTCTGCGCAAGATTGCTCTGGAAGGGATGCCAGCAATTCTGGTGGCCCCCAGGTGGCCAAGAAGAGTGTGCTTTGCAGACGTGGTGCAGCTGGCAGTAGATCAGTACGTTCTTGCCCAGGGTGCCAGATCTGCTCACTCAGGACCCCTTACGCCATCCCAATTTACAAACTCTGGCTTTGACGGCCTGGCTGCTGAAACCTCCATCTTGATGGAGAAGGGGCTGTCTACCTCGGTTGTTGATACCATGATAAAGGCTAGGAAGAAGTCTTCTTCCATTTATTACAGGGTTTGGCGTGCCTACATTGACTGGTGTGAGTCTAAGTCTCTTCCCTGTCGTGTGTTCTCTATTCCCAGGATTCTGGAGTTCCTGCAGCATGGGTTGGAGATGGGGCTCCAACTCAGTACTCTGAAGGGTCAGGTTTCTGCCCTGGTTGTTTTCTTACAGAAGTCCTTTGCTCAGCAGCCTCTGATCAGGACTTTGTTCCAGGGGGTTACTCATGTGCGTCCTCCACGTAAGCCTATGGTGCCTGTTTGGGATTTGAACTTGGTTTTGTCAGCCTTGCAGGGTGCTCCCTTTGAACCTGTGCAGGATGCTGCTCTGGCCATTCTTACTCTCAAAGTTGTCTTTTTGGTTGCTATCACCTCTGTTAGGCATGTGTCTGAGTTGGCGGCGCTTTCCATTCAGCCCCCCCCTACTATCAGAGACACCAGGACAAGGTGGTGTTCCGTTTCAGGCCAGACTTTCTGCCTAAGGTAGTGTCTGCCTTTCATTTGAATCAGGACATTGTTCTTCCTTCATTGTGCCCTAATCCTAGTAATGCTAAGGAGAGGGTTTTGCATTCTTTGGATGTGGTTAGGTGTCTGAAATACTATCTGGTAGCTACTGCACCTTTCAGAATAACGGATGCTCTTTTTGTGGTCCCTTCTGGTCCTAGGAAGGGTTTGGCTCCTGCCAAGTCTACTATCAGCAAATGGATCCGTCAGGCTGTTATTCAGGCCTACACTGCTAAGGGGAAGAATCCTCCCTTCCGCCTTACTGCTCATTCCACTCGTGCTATTGGTGCCTCTTGGGCTTTTCAGCACCAGGCTTCTGTTGAACAAGTTTGCAAGGTCGCTACTTGGTCTTCTGTTCATACCTTTTCAAAGTTTTACAAGGTTGATGTTAGGACCTCAGCTGATGCTGTTTTTGGCCGCAAGGTTTTGCAGGTGGCAGTGATTTAAACTGTCTGCTGTTACCTTTGGGGATCCCACCCTACTTTATGGACACTGCTATTGGATGTCCCGAGTGTAAGTATTCTCTCTGGAGCAGGACGTAATGTATACTAAGAGTAATACAATTCTGTGATTACTCACCTGTAGACTTGGTATTATGAGTATACAGTACGTCCTGCTCCACCCCACCCTTGGTTTTTGCATTATCTTGGATCCCCTGTATGGTGATTGTTATCATTGTTAAAGTTACTAGTTTGGGTTGTTTAATTCTCCCGGCTTCTCGTTAACTGTTTTTCAATGCTGGGGATTGTGGGAGGTCCCTGGGTATTTGAGGGGCCGGGAGGAGCCTATTTTCGATGTCTCTGCAGTCCAGCGCCATCTGGCGGAGTAGGACCCGAGTGTAAGTATTCTCTCTGGAGCAGGACGTACTGTATACTCATAATACCAATTCTACAGGTGAGTAATCGCAGAATTGTATTTTTAGCACTCTATTCAACCCCTGGGTGCATGTTCTGATCGTCTGCGTCTTATAGTGCGAGAAATACAGTTATTGATCATAAATTTCAGTACACTTTAGGGAACCTATTTTATGGTGAGTATACTAAACTCCAGTCTGATTTTGCAGCACATTACACACACTATGTTGTTCCTAAAACAAAGTTACACAATACTGACTAATGAAGTATTTGAAATCCACTTTTTAAAATACGTATTTTTAATATTTTCAGCTTTTTTTTTTTTCTCACCATTTCTTTATATCTCTTTTAAACTTCAGCCTTGGCCAAGTGTTTCCAATCTAGCAAAGGACTTTATTGACCGTCTACTAATGGTGGAGCCAAGTGAGAGAATGACGGCATCACAAGCTCTTAAACATCCTTGGGTTGTAAGCATGGCTGCATCTTCATCCATGAAAAACCTGCACAGGTCTATTTCACAGAACCTGCTCAAGAGAGCGTCTTCCCGATGTCAGAGCACAAAATCTGCGCAGTCTGTCCGTTCCAGCCGCTCAAACAAGTCAACCAAGTCACGACGCGTCAGGGAACGGGAACTTCGGGAACTCAATTTACGCTACCAGCAACAGTACTGTGGATAAGAATATGCAAAAATGTATTCACACCGATTATCTACATCTTTTCTAATCTTGATCTGATATAGGACACAATCACATGTCACCAACTGCCCTATCAGAGGCCCAACAGGACCTATGATTGTAAGAAAAGGGCACAGGAAGGATGTGATGTTGCAGTTATTTTAACTGCCTCTCAATGCCAATTTTTGTATGCTTTACATCACATAAATATGCGTTTTGACAAATCTACGATTGTTTTAGCAAAATCTACACCAAGAAACGTGCCCTGTTTTGGTTGTTGGACTTGCTATACCCCAAAGCATACTGTAGTATACACCTAAATTGTGGTTTTGTAGGTTAGCTATTAATCTGACAAAATAATCTTTATTTAATGTTTTACTGTATTATAAAGCCCAAATTATTTTAATCAAGTTCCAGATCTATGTTTGTTTTTCTTTTTATTTGTACTTGTGTATTTCTGTGTACAATGCTTTTAACTGAATAATATAAACATTTACTTTATCCACAGGTATTCAGATATAGTTGGGTTATTAGCGTGCACATCAGGGGGGAGGAGGAAGCCCAGTTTTAAAGGAAAACTCCCCTTTTGTCTAGTTTTTTTTGTGTTCTGGTGCAGCAGCAATTACCTCTCCAGGTGCAAGTGCTGCCAGTAATACTTTACCTACTGTCAGGCTTCCCGGCTACAACCAAGATAAGGGTAGACTTCTGGCAAGAAGTGAGGGCTGGGTGGAGCTCTAGATGTGGGGTGAAACAAGGAAATGAAGGTCAATAAGACAGAACAGAGTTCAGGGGTTTAATAAAGACCGATAACCGATACAGATTCCAGGGTTGGCGACAGACAAACAAAGTCCATTAAGCAATCTGTGTTCAGAGCCTGGCAACAGACCAAATACAGATTACAGGGATGGCGGCAGATGTGCAAAGTCCATTACACAATCCGAAATTCTAACCGTGTAATCCGTGCAAGGGTTAATCCATAAGCTGATCGGGAAGCAGTCCAGGTCAATCCAGTATAACAGTCAGGAGTTGCA
Organism: Gastrophryne carolinensis; assembly: GCA_027917425.1. NCBI lineage: Eukaryota > Metazoa > Chordata > Amphibia > Anura > Microhylidae > Gastrophryne > Gastrophryne carolinensis. Next base: position 150,884,890 of record CM051241.1, on the reverse strand, counting down.
GGTAACAGGAATCACAGCTTCCAGAAACTGAGCTGATAACACAGCAATGAATACAGGCCAGCTGTCCATTTAAATAGGGCTGTCAATTAGAGCAGGGAGGGATGTGTCAGAGTGTGAGTGAGGTCACTTGCTGTACACAGGTCAAGGAAAACCCGGACCCGGAAGTAAGAAACAAGCCCAAGAGCTTGCGCTTTAGGCTTCGTGCAGTTGCAGTGAGCCAAACACCAGGTGGAGCTGTTGAGCAGTGCAATGGATGAATAGCCAGGTCTAGAACAAACACCCAAAGCACTTCTGCAGCTGCGTGCAGAGATCAATGGAAGACACCCAAAAGGCGCAGAGCCTGACACATTCTTTTTCTGTCCCTCACACACAGGAGGCGCTTTTTTTTACCCACCCTGACTGGTACTGCTTTGGGACATCCCATTTATATCTGATTACTTACCTGCTGTAAAATACTTTTTCTGAAGTCCTATTTGGAGGGGATCCCCATCCCACCAGGTTATTTTGCATTTATTTTCCTGAAGTAGTCTTCTCAGGAGTGTTTGGGAGTGATGTGGAATGTACAATCTTGTTTGGTCCAGGGACGAGGAGGCTCTTCATCACTTCTGCTAGATCAATTTTTTTTTTAGGGGAAAGGGGGTCCATGGAAGGCCGTACAGTGGGTTTTGTTCTGGAGGGATTGTCACCCTGCAGTCTTGCAGAAGGTGCCTTTTAATCTAAAGCCAGCCTTGCCCATCTATATCAGAATACTTGTGGAACACCTATAGGACTTGAGGAAAAGGATTTTCCAGTGAGTACTGAAATCCAATTTTTCATTTGAAATGTGAAAATAGAATACTATGAATCATGACACATTTTTAATTTCCATAGTTTAACCTTTTATAATAAGTATTGTTGTATTGAGCAGAAGTGGTCTCGATATGTATGTTTTATAGCTTCTTTTAACTTTGTACATGTAGTTTTTGTATTTATTTTTTTTAACGTTAAAGTACATTAAAGTACTCAATGAAGTACCTATTTAGTAAACACTTAATGTTAAAATGAGAAATGCTGAACATACCCCCAGCCTCTTTTTGTTGATTAATGTTAAAATGAGAAATGCTGAACATACTCTCGACCCCTTTTTTTTCAAGCCCAACTAAATTTTTTAATACATTTTAGTAATCTGATTGAAGGTTTAAAGTGGACCAAAAGTCTGAGATTCCAGGGCAGGCATACTCGCTCCCCCCAGGGCATCCAGATTTGGGATGTCCCGCTGTGTAAAATTCCCCAGGTCGCCCAATAAACTCACCTTCTCTCTGATCCAACTGTGCATGCTCGAGCCCACAGGATTTGTGAATGGCACACTCCTTGTTAGAGGGCAGCGGGTATGTGGCTGCCGGCACGCTTGTCAGGACTTGGCTGGAGCCAAGTCTTAGACTATCCTTAGACGAGTAGGCAGGATCGGATCTGAGCGTGTCGATTGGAAAGGAGGCCGCACATGTGCGGTAGGACCAGGGAGAGGTGGTCAGGTGACCTGTGGGGTTTTACAAAGTAGGGCATCCCCAATGGAATTTGACATTTCCTTGGTCACTCGTATTCTTACGCACATTCACTCAGGTACATTGGCCTCTGTATCCATGCACGGGCAAGGACTGCAAATTTGTTCTCCATTAGAAGAATCCAGAAATGGCTGGCACTTCCATTCCATCTCGCAAAAATCCAATAAAACCAAATGATGCGTTTCAGGTGTCCTCCATATATCGAAAATATGCAGAGATGTTACTCTCCCCAAGTCCTCCCACCAGCCTACAAAAATATTGGTAGGAGATGGAGAACATAGAGGGCCCACACATTTCTGGAGTAAAACATAAATTATGCTGCAATTTGTGATCAAATCTTCAGAGTAACTGTACCTCTGCATATGGAACCTTACTGCCACTAATGCTCTGTGGTGTATAGAAGAATATAAGTGACATCCAGGTTACACCACAGTGACACTGGATGATATTTTATATGATACAACTCTCCCAGTAAATTACTTGTTAGCAACTAGAAGGCCTGGGAGTCTAGCCACTGGCCCGTATGCTCACATAGGCTCCCATTGCCTGCTAATATGAGTCTGCCCCATATTGACATTGTGAATGCACATGTGGGTGCTGATGTGGCAGGAGGGGGGAGTGGCTGACCCTCAGCCATCAACTAGCTCCCATTTGCATTGGCCATCGTAGTGCTAGATAGAAGAATCTCGCTCTGTTGTAATACCTGAGGTGATCCAGTTACAGTTTCTGGCGCTCACCTCTTCCCCTCTCTGCCCCCAACAACACTGTTCTGCTGAGGGCAAGCATTCTACACCTGCCGTCCTAAGCTTTTTACATAATTGTGAAAGCCTACCTAGAGATTTTGTCAGCCCCTGTTGCCTGGCCGTTTTTAACCATTTTGCACATTTAACTGTGATTTATTTTTTCAGGAATTTCCAGAAAGATTATATTGTTTTTTTCAGCAATTTTTGGGCTTTACCATGAAATGTCTTGCTTGTAATTTTTCCAGCTTTTTTTTTTCTTAAATGCAAGTTTTTACATTTTGTAGCATTTTGTTTTAAACATGTAGGTTTCAAGAAAATCATATTGCTTGTAAAATCCCCATTCCTCCCGATTACAACAGTACCACATATGTAGGATGGAGATCTTCAAATAAAATACAACTACTATGTGCATTAACAAGGATTAAACCAGCCCCCCCGGCCTTTGGAGATGCAGGTAATGGTGCAGGGGGCTTTGGCAAGTCACCTGCTCGCTGGTGGCACGTGACTTGTCAGCCCCTCCTGCCCTGTGAACTGGTATAGGGGTCTAAAGACACAAAGGGTTAAATGTAAAAATAAAACATGCGCAGGAGTAAAAGTCCTTGCCCAGTTACTGACTTCCGCCAAGCTCTCCCGGCCCTCACTGCGGCTGCATCTCGCTCACTGGTATAACATGCCCCTCCCTGCGTCAGCGAGCGAGATGTCAGAAGCCGGAATTTAGGGAGGGTGAGAAACCGTGTTCTATAGGGTTAAGCAGGGAACGGAAAATGCTGAAAGATGTCAGCCAGCATGGGGCAAGCAGAAAACAGCCAATTTAACCCTTTGCCTGGGTGACAGCAAAGTGAAGAAATAAGTCAAGTTCCACCATTACATATTATAAATGTACCGGTAATACATTTATTGGAAGACCAAAAAACACAAACAAGGACCATTTAAAAAGTTCTGCCCGACGCGGGGGGGGGGGGTTGTGGGAAAATTGGCCCTCGGCCCTTCTTCCTGGCATGGGCATCCGCGGGCCCAGGCCCATACACCTCAGAGTTGATAAGCTCACTTGTACCCGGGCACTGTAAGGTCTTTTTGTCGGCAGTATGGGATGCAGGCGCTGCGGACGGGGCGGCCAGCTCGTCGGGGGGTGAGGGGTTTGGCCGTACCTTGGGGGGAGTGGGGGCCATTGAGGGGTGGCGGGTGCAATATTTTTTCCTTCTGTCTGTGTTTGTCTGCTCCGCTGTATTACTACTACTGCTGTTATAAAACTTCAATAAAGAGAGATTAAAGTCAAAAATCAGGAAGTTGTTTGGCCCTTAATATATAATGATAAAGAATATATCCGCCCCAACCTACACAATATAAATTGATAACTATGAAAATGTGTATAGATATGAAATGAAAATATAGATAAAAAGAAGTAATAAAAACACAGTAGGGTCGGTCCATGACCGTGAGTAAACACTTTTTCTTTTGTTTAAAAATTGCACAGCTAAATATGGTGCTGAATTATTTGCACTTAGGGAAAACAAATCAAAATAAAAAAATAAATAAAAATAAGGAAAAAAATGATGGTCATGAATCGACCCTAATATCACAGGTAAGTGGGCCATATGAGTGCTGTGCCCTACTACCATTAAATTATTAAACTAGTAGTCAAGAAGCTCCCAAAATGTTATTCTAAGTATACAGCACGTCCTGTTCCAGAAGATACTCCTTACACTTGGGATATACTCCAGTAGATGGCGCTGGACTGCAGAGACAGAAAAGTGGCTCCTCCCGGCCCCATAAATACCCGGGACCTCCCACAAAATCCCCAGTTCTTCTCTGCAGTCCTGGCTGCGATGACTAGAAGATGGCTCTCTCTACTCGCTGGTGAGTGGGGCTATTAGCCTGCGGCCCTGTAGGACTATTCCCACCCGTTTCCTTCTACTGCCTCCCAGCTCTGGCTGCTCTGGTTCGGGTGAAGGTAGGCAGCACCGCTGTAAGGTGCTAAGGAGCGCTGCTCCAACCGCAGTCCCTCACCAAAGGGTAGGCGGTATAGGCCCATGGTGAGCCTTATGGGATGCCCCTCCCGCACTTTATGCCCCCTGTCCCCACAGTTGGCTCCCTTTAGGCTGGGCGCTGCTTCCCCCTCGCTCTCCCTTGTAGTTCTCGGGGGGGGGGGGGGTGCATGCCTTTGCATATATATTGTGTGTTGTGTTTGATACCTGTTGAATTGATTGCACTGGTTTCTTCCTCCGCCGCACGTTTGTACTGTTGCACCATCTGCACCATCATTGTCTGGTCTTGTCAGGTGGGCGCGTTTTCACGCTCTTCAGGGGGGGGGGGCGGGCCTTGCGGATGACACGTTTTGCATCACTGTCTCCGTGGCCCGCCCCTCGAGGTATATGCGGGTGCCATTTTAATTTTCTGCTGCGTGTGCCTGGCGTCTCACTATCGCGGTCCGTAAGTGCGGGCTGATTTATTTATGTATATATCTGTATTGCATATCTCTTATGGGATCTTTTGCTTATGTCTTGCAGGCGGGTCAAACTTTTGTGGTTTCTCCCGGTCCTATCCCCTCTATTTAGTGTTAACTCTAAGTCCACCACATAGGGTTAATAAGTATCAGGTGAGGCTATTGAAGTGCCAGACTGGACCCACAGCAGACTTCAATAGCCTCGCCTGATTCTTGCAATTACAAATGCCTCCAGCACTACCCTCCAGGTACCACATATCTTTTTGAGACTCCCATTGCCATCCTTCTTTGCATTTACCTATAGAATACTATGTCCTCAACTGAACTTCATTAGCCAAAATTACAAACAGTATTCAGATCATCATGTAAATAACATTTTGTACATATTGCATATATTATCTTTGTGTTTTGGTATATCAATATCTCCCTTACTCGATGTATTATAGTCCCTCAAGCGTACCTAAACCACCGCAGTGTGATTTATGAATTTTGTCCCAATAAATTTACTATTTTTTTTTGCATCATACGTTATAGTGTGAAGGTGTGCATTTATAAATTGGTTCTCTATGTTGGATTCTGTGTTACCCACCCTTAATATATGAATGCACCCACATATAGAATTTTTTGATTGTTTTATCCGAGAGTGTGCTTAACAATTTGTATCTATTCTAAAGGTGGCAAATTACCTCAGCGTAGAAGGCAGCCCCGGCCCTTTCGGGGTTCAGGTGCCTTTTCTCCTTCCTTCAGGGGCTCCAGAATTGGACGGGGAGCTTCCTCTCTGGAGCCCGTGGAGATTTTTGGGGCAGGGGCCGAGGACTAAGTCCTCCCCCAAGCCCCCTCAGGCATGAGGGGGCGCTCTCACCCATCCGGGTGGGGGGACGGCTTCGGCTCTTGGCTCACGTCTGGAGGCGTCATGTCTCAGACCGGTGGATTCAGGAGGTAGTTTCCTCTGGTTACAAGATAGAGTTTGCAGCCTGGCCGCCCCCAACATTCATCAAATCTCGTGTAGCTCAAAACCCTTTGTCAGCTCAGTGTCTCTCCCTGGCTGTCCAAGGCTTTCTAGACCTAGGTGTCATCTGCCGGGTGCCCTTGAAGGAAAGGGGCAAAGGCTATTATTCCAATCTTTTCATTGTTCCCAAAAAAGGTGGGTCCATCAGACCTATCCTGGATTTAAAGCTTCTCAACAAGTTTGTCAGATTCAGACACTTTCGCATGGAGACTCTGCGCTCAGCTGTGACTTTCCTATGCCCAGGGGACTTCATGACCTCTGTAGACATCAAGGATGCTTACCTTCACGCCCCCATCTTTGCAGGTCATCAGAGGTTCCTCAGGTTCGCTCTGGAGGATCAGCACTACCAATTTGTGGCCTTGGCCTTCGGCCTCACCTCGGCCCCCAGGGTATTCACCAAGGTGTTGGCAGGAGTGATGGCCCTGCTGAGATCTCAGGGCATTCGCATTCTTCCCTACCTGGACAACATGCTTATTGCTTCTCAGTCCATCCATCAGGCAGAGCTGGACACTCAGAGGGTGGTGTCCACACTTGAATAATTCGGCTGGGTGATCAATCACCCCAAATCTTCCCTGTCTCCTTCCATGGTGGAGTCTTTTCTGGGCATGATTCTGGATTCAGCTCAGGTCAAGATCTTTCTTCCTCAGCAGAAGGTGGAGATCCTGCTGTCTTGTCCCCATCCATCCATCCATCAGGCAGGGAATGCAGCTGGTGGGCCTGATTGTGTCCTGCTTCGAGGCAGTTCCATATGCTCAGTTCCACCTGAGGCCTCTTCAGCTTCACCTCTTGTCAGTATGGGATCGGGACCCTGTGTCCCTGGATCAGGTGTTTGTTCTGTCCCCTCAGGTCAGGCGATCTCTAGTGTGGTGGTTGGTCTCAGGGAACCTGCTGGGGGGCAGGTCCTTTCTGGCCCCCTGCTGGGAGACTGTCACCACGGATGTCAGTCTGACAGGTTGGGGGGGGATTCTGGAAGTCCCTGAAATTCCAGGGTCAGTCGGGCCCTCAGGAGGCCCATGCCCCTATCAACATTCTGGAATTGAGGGCAATCAGGTTGGTTCTCGCCCACTTAACCCCTCACCTGAGGGGTCGGGCTGTTCAGGTCCGCTCAGACAACCAGACGGCGGTTGCCTACATCAATCATCATGGAGGGACCTGGAGCAAGAGGGCCCTCAAGGAAGTGTCCCTGATACTGGACTGGGCAGAGGAAAATGTTCCCTGCATCTCAGCTGTGTACATCCCGGAGCTGGAGGCAGACTCTCTGAGCAGGGGGACCTCTCATCTGGGAGAGTGGTCCCTCAGCAGCAGGGTGTTTCGTTCCCTGTGCCACCGCTGGGGTCAGCCGGACGTGGATCTATTTGCGTCCCGTCACAATCACAAGCTTCCAGTCTTTGTCTCTCTGTCCCAGGATCCTCTGGCCTTGGCCACGGATGCCCTGGCAATGTCCTGGACGAGGTTCCAGTTCCTGTATGTGTTTTCCCCGTTTCCACTGCTGGGCAGGGTGCTGAGCAAGATAGTTCAGGAAGGGGTGCCAACCACCCTGGTGGCCCCCTGTTGGCCAAGAAGAGTGTGGTTCGCAGACATCGTGCAGTTGGCAGTAGATCAGTACGCTCTACCACAGGTTCCAGATCTGCTCACTCAGGGACACCTACGCCACCTCAATTTACAAACGCTGGCTTTGACGGCCTGGCTGGTGAAACCTCCATCTATTACAGGGTCTGCCGTACTTACATTGACTGGTATGAGTCCCACTCGCTTCCCTGTCGTGTGTTTTCTATTCCTAGGATTCTGGAATTTCTCCAACATGGTTTGGATCTGGGTCTTCAGCTCAGTACTCTGAAAGGCCATGTGTCTGCTTTGGCTATTTTCTTCCAAAGATCCTTTGCTCAGCATCCCCTGGTCAAGAGCTTTTTCCAGGGGGTTACTCACGTGCGTCCCCCACGTAAGCCTATGTTACCAGTCTGGGACTTGAACTTGGTCTTGTCTGCCCTGCAGGGGTCTCCCTTTGAGCCCTTGCAAGGGGCCCCTTTGTCCATCCTTACACTTAAGGTGGTCTTTTTGGTGGCTATCATTTCTGTTCGTGTTTCTGAGTTGGCGGCGCTTTCCATCAAGCCTCCTTATTTTGAGAGACACCAGGACAAGGTGGTGTTTCGTTTTAAGCCAGATTTTCTACCTAAGGTTGTTTCTGCCTTTCATCTCAATCAGGACATTGTTTTGCCTTTTCTGTGCCCTAATCCTAGTAACCCTGCATTCTTTTGACAAAGTCAGAACTCTGAAGTTCTATTTGGTGGCTACTGAATCCTTCAGAAAGACTGATTCTCTTTTTGTGCTTCCGTCTGGACCTAAGAAAGGCCTGGCTCTGGCTAAGTCCACTATCAGCAAGTGGATACGTCAGGCTGTGATTCAGGCCTACTCTGCTAAGGGGAAGGAACCTCCCTTCCGCGTTACTGCTCATTCTACTCGTGCTATTGGTGCCTCTTGAGCTTTTCAGCACCAAGCTTCTGTTGAACAAGTTTGCAAGGCAGCTACTTGGTCTTCTGTTCATACTTTTTCAAAGTTTTACAAGGTTGACGTTAGGGCCTCAGCTGATGCTGCTTTTGGCCGCAAGGTTCTGCAGGCGGCAGTAGTTTAAACTGTCTGCTGTTACTTTTGGGGATCCCACCCTACCTTACGGACACTGCTATTGGATGTCCTAAGTGTAAGGAATATCTTCTGGAACAGGACGTGCTATATACTTAGAATAATACAATTCTGTGATTACTCACCTGTAGAATTGGTATTATATGTATACAGCACGTCCTGTTCCACCCCACCCTTGTTATCATTATCTTTAGTTACCTCTTTATGGAGATTGTGCTTATGTTCAAATTTTCATATAATGGTTATAGTTCTCCCGGTCTCTTGCTAACTGCTTTTCAATACTGGGGATTTTGTGGGAGGTCCCGGGTATTTATGGGGATGGAAGGAGCCACTTTTCTGTCTCTGCAGTCCAGCGCCATCTACTGGAGTTTATCCCAAGTGTAAGGATTATCTTCTGGAACAGGACGTGCTGTATACATATAATACCAATTCTACAGGTGAGTAATCACAGAATTGTATTTTTGTTTTGTGTATTGTTCTTTGAATGAATGTATTGCGTTCATAATATGTAGTGGTGCAAACTCATGTCACGCAGGTTTCAGTTAGGCTGGTCTCAGACCAGTGCAATTGTGGGGCATTCATGAAATTCGGGGTGAGTGAATCTATGGGCGCTTTCACATATTCTGTGGGTGTTTGCGGAGCAGTCACATAACTCCGCAAATGCCCTTGCCAGCAGCATCTGAAGGGCGCAGTGCTTGCAATTCCACTCCAAGTGATGCACACCATTTACTGCAGCACACTTTATATGCTGTAGCATTTCCACTTTTCCGTGAATATGCACATGTGGTCTCACGACTGCACCTGTGCCTCAGCTTTTATACCTCTGATAAATAGGTTTGTATTAATGTGTTTTTACTTTTACACTACCTGTGAATGCGTGTTATCGTGTGCCAAAGAGCTGGAATATCAGGCTCTATGCTTCAGCCAAGAAAAAGTCATGCTGTGACATTTGGCAAATGGGTTTCAATTACTTCGATTGGGAGCAGGCAGAGGTGAGCTAAGCTGAGGTTATGGGGGAAAGGTGGGCAGAGATGAGAGGAGCTGAGGTGAGGTGAGACAGGATGAGATGTCAGCCAGAGGTAAGATGGGGAAAGGTGAGACATGAAGAGATGTGTCAGCCAGAGGTGAAATGGGCAGAGGTGAGACAGGAAGAGATGTGTCAGCCAGAGGTAAGATGAGCAGAGATAAGACAGGAAGAGATGTGTCAGCCAGAGGTAAGATGAGCAGAGATAAGACAGGAAGAGATGTGTCATCCAGAGGTAAGATGAGCAGAGATAAGACAGGAAGAGATGTGTCATCCAGAGGTAAGATGAGCAGAGATAAGACAGGAAGAGATGTGTCATCCAGAGGTAAGATGAGCAGAGATAAGACAGGAAGAGATGTGTCATCCAGGGGTAAGATGAGCAGAGATGAGACAGGAAGAGATGTGTCAGCCAGATGTGAGGTGGGCAGAGGTGAGACAGGAAGAGATGTGTCATCCAGAGGTGAGATGGGCAGAGGTGAGACAGGAAGAGATGTGTCAGCCAGAGGTAAGATGAGCAGAGATAAGACAGGAAGAGATGTGTCAGCCAGAGGTGAGGTGGGCAGAGGTGAGACAGGAAGAGATGTGTCAGCCAGAGGTGAGACAGGAAGAGATGTGTCATCCAGAGGTGAGATGGGCAGAGGTGAGACAGGAAGAGATGTGTCATCCAGAGGTAAGATGAGCAGAGATAAGACAGGAAGAGATGTGTAAGCCAGAGGTGAGGTGGACAGAGGTGAGACAGGAAGAGATGTGTCAGCCAGAGGTGAGACAGGAAGAGATGTGTCATCCAGAGGTGAGACAGGAAGAGATGTGTCATCCAGAGGTGAGATGGGCAGAGGTGAGACAGGAAGAGATGTGTCAGCCAGAGGTAAGATGAGCAGAGATAAGACAGGAAGAGATGTGTCAGCCAGAGGTGAGGTGGGCAGAGGTGAGACAGGAAGAGATGTGTCAGCCAGAGGTAAGATGGGCAGAGGTGAGGCAGGAAGAGATGTGTCAGCCAGAGGTGAGACAGGAAGAGATGTGTCATCCAGAGGTGAGATGGGCAGAGGTGAGACAGGAAGAGATGTGTCAGCCAGAGGTAAGATGAGCAGAGATAAGACAGGAAGAGATGTGTCAGCCAGAGGTGAGATGGGCAGAGGTGAGACAGGAAGAGATGTCAGCCAGAGGTAAGATGGGCAGAGGTGAGACAGGAAGAGATGTGTCAGCCAGAGGTAAGATGAGCAGAGATAAGACAGGAAGAGATGTGTCAGCCAGAGGTAAGATGGGCAGAGGTAAGACAGGAAGAGATGTGTCAGCCAGAGGTAAGATGGGCAGAGATAAGACAGGAAGAGATGTGTCAGCCAGAGGTAAGATGAGCAGAGATAGGACAGGAAGAGATGTGTCAGCCAGAGGTGAGGTGTGGTGGACAGAGGTAAGCCGGGAATAGATGCATCGGCAAGAAGTGAGGTGGGCAGAGGGAGGTGAGAAGAGCTGAGCTGAGGTAGGACAGGAAGAGGTGAGGTGGCACCAAGTACGAAGAGGTAAGAAAGGAAGAGGTGAGTTAAGCAGGAGTTAGGTGGAAAGAGGTAGCAGAGTAGCATAAAGGTAGGCAGAGGTGAGGAGAGCTAAGGTGGACAGAAGTGGCTAAAGGTGGTAGGTTATGGACAGACAGTGAAGTAGGAGCTGTTGAAATGATAAGGCAAGCTCAGCTCCCTAGCGATGCTGGAAGGTCATTAATGGTTTGAGCCTTAAAGTAAAAAAAAAGAATGTTTAGTAAATTGCTCCCCTAAACCGCACCCCTGATGATGATCAATGGTGCAAGCTGTTTGATAGAGCTTAACCTCATGCAGATGTGGAATAGCATTAGGATTCTACTCTCCTGAACTACATGGGGGCAGCCATCTTGCCACACAACAGGGAGGAGTCATTACAGCTGATGGCTTACTTCTTTTGGCCAGAAATAAGGGAGGGATGCACTGAGCTTTGAGGCAATTTTAACTCTTTTTTTTCAGAACCAGGTCTTCAAGTGCGTGGCAAGATGGCTGCTTCTATTCAATTCAGGAGCGCAGGGTCTGCCTACTAATCCACAACATCTGCATGCGGTTTAGCCCTCTCAAATAGCTTATGTCACCGATAACCAGAGGGGGGCTTTAGGGGAGCAATTTACTAAGCTTTGATTATTTGATCCTTTTTATCATTTGAATATTTTAACAAAACATCTTAATGTAGAAGGTAAAATTTTGGCAGCATAGAAGCAATAAAAAGATGTAATGCCTGGCCAGTAAATGTGTGCTCCATCAATTGTAGCTATTCATTTTGCATAAACTAAACACAAGAAATGCAGTTTCTATGTACTAAATATTTATTAATATTCATGTCATATCATGTCAATAGTGTATTCATTTGACAATTTAACAATTCCTTTCATTTAAAGTGGACCTATGATCAGGATTTTCACAATCCTGGTGGTAGGTCTATTTATCTGGGTGATCCCAATTTGGGACGCCCTGCTGTGTGAGGCCTCCCCCTGGATCGCTCACACAACTCAACCTTTCTGCGGTGTCCACAGTGCATGCTGTGCATACTAATGAACAGCATAAGGCATTGTTTTGAAAAGAACCCTGGCATAGGGAGCAGGAGTGGCTGCATAACTGGTTTCCTTGCAGTTGGGGGCGCACTCTTATCCCCAGCCTATCTAAATGGCTGAATGTGGAAGCACGCCTCAGATTCAGGAAGGCCGAGGATGCAGCCACAGCCCCCAGTCATGGCACAGGACCACTGGAAGGTGAGTGATTGTGGGCCTGTGTGTGGGGGGGGGTGTACAAAGTGGGGCATCCCCGAGGCACGTAGTCGACCAGCCCTGGAGTCTTTAAGAAAAAAATAGATCAATAATACAAACCCTAATAAACTCACTAGATAGAAAGAGGAGCATACACCCTGCATCAAAATAATTCTACCCAAGCTTTTTTCTTTCTTTCTCTAATGGGAGTAAGAATAATCCTGGGCGACATGTTTTGAATGTACCATTCTGCTTTTACAGGGGAGATCTGATCAATCGTCAGGGCCAGCTTCAGGTTTATGTGGGCCCTTGGTCGGCGTGGTCTCAGTGGGCCCCTTTTTTGGTGAAGAGTCGCATCACATCCCAAATCTGGATGCCCCCTAAGGATCATGCTGTTTGGACCAAAACTCTAGTTTTGGTCTACTTTGAGGCACACCCAACCCCTTTAAACCTGACATCGGAGTCTAAACGAATCTAGATCCTCCTGATTTTGGATGCCCCTGTGTGAGACCCCCTCCCCTCCTTTGTTCATTACTTTCCTGGAACTGGTGAATGCTCTGTGTCGCCAGTTTGAGTTAATGGCCAAACCAGGGGGGTTCTTTCACAAACAGGGGCATCCCAAATTGAGATGCCCTTTAAAGCAGACCAAAATTCAGGGGTGGAATTGCTTGCATAGTGGGTATGCCAGTGATCCCAGGGGGAGTCACACAGCAGGGTATCACAGCATAGGATGCTCCAAGAATAGGAAATTAGCTGTGATAGGAAATTAGCACTTCCTCCCCTGGAATCTAAATCGAGATGCCCCATTGTGTGGAACCCCACCATACGAGGAGATACCAGCCACAGCTGGTGCCCTCCTAGTCCACCGCCGGTCAAGCGCCATTGCACACCCCAAGAACTGACCCTGTCAGTGGGCCCCCCAGAGGGTGGGAGGCCCCTGGCAGCTGCCCCACCTCGCCAGGTGCTGCCGCCGGCCCTGCCAATCGTAATGACCCTCCTCCTGTGCTGGAATAACAATCCATTGCTATTCTTTGGTAAAAGAGGAATGGTATGTTAAAAAAGAACTGTCACCCTGGGATTTTATTCTTAACACAAGCTTGGTGGGAATTTATTTCATTTGGGGTATGTACGCTTTCACTATTCAGCATGGTTATAAGGATTTTCAAAATTTAGTGATTTCGCCATAAAACCTCTTTAAGGAGTTTTCCTCCCTAGAACGAAATGACCTGTCCATGTCAGTTGAATCTAACCAAATACCATGTGATGGAAGCCCATGTATAGTTTGTTTCCTCCTTAAAACAAAAAAGGCCAATTGTTGCACTAAAAATAATGACCTGTCCATGTCAGTTGAATCTAATCAAATACCATGTGATAGAAGCCCATGTATAGTCGTTGGTCAACAGTAGTTTTTGTAGAGTAGATAAAAGCTCAAAACATAAATAAGCCTGCTAAGCTATAATCCACTGCAACACTATAAATAACACAACAAATAACAGTAGGCTGTATTTAGAAATGTATGCTGATCCCCGAAGCGTCTCTTTGTTGGTTTCCCCTGTGTCACTGGCTCCAATGACATTTATCTGCTGGTTCTTGTAAGCGCATAAATCATGTAGATTGCCCTGATACTGAATTTTCCTTGACTCTTGTCTCAAGGACTCCCATATTGCTGCAGCATCTTCAGGACAATTGACCAGGACATTGTTCGCGCACTTGTGAAATTCATCCCAGGACCTGAATGGAATAATTGATAAAAATAATATTAATATAATAATAAAAAGAGGCATTCTGTTTAAAATGATATCAGCATACTTGGAGACTCTAAGGTTTTTAAAAAACATATTTTGGTATACAGTAGTATATACCATAGAAACATAGAAGGTTGATGGCAGAAGGATACCTTGTAGTCCATCTAGTGCAGGGGTACTCAGCTAATTCTTGTAAAGGTCCATTTAGAGTCATAGGGTGAGAGGTCCGCTGGAGGGCTGTGGCGGGGGCGGGGGTGGATAGTTAGAAATCAGCAGACTGGGGTAGGGGCTATAGATTCCTCAGGCAAAACTAGAAAAAGTCTGCTTGCCCCCCACTCTAAAAATCCTATTGGGCATTGGGACACTGCTTTAACCACCCCCCCTCTTGTGTTCTGTGCAGGCCATGTACAGGGGTGGACTAGGGCCTAAAATGTTACTGCCAATAAGGTCTGTTAACAAAGATGGATAGATAGGGTTTGGGGGAGAGGGATGAATGGGAGAGAAGCTTTATGTATAGGGATGGAGAGACCCAGGAGAAGGGATGGATGGGCAGAACTAGAAGAATAGGAATGAATGGGCAGAGCTGAGGGCGGTGGTAGATGGGAGGACAGGAATAGATGCGGCAAAGAGACTGGACTGGGCAGAGATTAGAGTACAGGGGGGGGGGATGGGTGCAGCTGGGACAGGAATGGATGGGGCAGAGAGACTGGACTGGATTGGGTAGAGCTGTAGTGGGGGAGATGGTGGGACATGGATAGATGGGGCTGAATTGGGGTGAAGGCAAAGGATTATATGGGGCAAAGAAACAAAGTTTGAGTGTACCTTGCAAAACCACTTCCTGTCTGTGCAGTACTTATTGCAATTCTAGGTGGCAGGGAGACTAAGCACTACATCACTGATCAAGGGGGCAGGTCTGAGCACGGCAACACAGAAGCAACTGATTGCAGGGCTGTCAGGGCAGGGATCTAGAAATCTGGCGCCGAGGTCCACATTCGGACCCTGGTCCACCAGTTGAGTGTAGCTGATCTTGTGTATATGATCTTCATATTAGGATAGATCGATGTTTATTTTTCAATTACTGAGCTTCTACTCTTTCAGTAAAATAATTGGGGATGCCCAGACCCCCCACCGGGACTATGCCAGAGACTTATTATTGCACACATTACACTTTAAATAAAAAGATATATATTTATTAATCCTTTACACAAAAACACTACGTCCAAAAGACAATGTTAAAAAACATATAAGACATAAAATACCAAATTCTGCCAGGAGGGGGCACTGTTGTACCTAGCTGCCATAGGAACTATTCTATATATCTATATACAGTTCATAAAGACTTTCAAAACCAACAATCACCACCCACGTGTTCCGTAGAGCAAAGTCCACTTTCTCAAGGTGCTAAACCAATCTTTT
This sequence comes from Gastrophryne carolinensis, assembly GCA_027917425.1. Taxonomy (NCBI): domain Eukaryota; kingdom Metazoa; phylum Chordata; class Amphibia; order Anura; family Microhylidae; genus Gastrophryne; species Gastrophryne carolinensis. The sequence continues at coordinate 150,869,577 of CM051241.1, read as the reverse complement.
CACCTATTTAGAATCATGTCTTTTTTCTCCCTTTGTCCCTCTAGACTGTACAAATTAAAGACTATTTGCAACCACAAATAACAAAAAAACTATACTCACCTTTTTCCCATGCAGTCCCAGGCTGCTGTTCTTACTTCATTGCTCTTCCATCTTCTTCGACGGGGTGATGCTCCCCCAGTAGTCACTGTGAGCTGGCACACACTGGGGGGTGTGTGGGTCAGGGCCAGATTAAGTGTAGTGGAGGCCCCTGGACACAAAATCGGGTGGAGGCCACAGTATTTTTTTCCTTTAAAATAATAGTCCATCCAAGTAACTGATTAGTGGTTGTCTGGTACCCGCCTACTTACTGGAACGTCAGATCGAGTCCCTTGTGCGGGTGCGTGCTGCTCGGGAACTCCTGCTTTGCCATTCTGGGTGGGGGATAGTGTAGTCACCCAGCTGGTCCAGCAGAAAACAGTTCCCTGCATTGAGCTGCCAGTGGCTGTGCTTGGTGGTTCATGTGCAGTGAGTTGCCACTGATTGACAGTTCTGCACCCACCTCATCCCTGTAGTGGTGGGTTTGCTGCTCTAGACTCTCTGTCCTGCCCTTATTATTCAGTTAAAGCTTATTATTTAATTTGTATTAAAAAAACTTCTTTAAAGTTTTATCGGAATTTGCGGATATTTTACCGCAATGCATCCACTAATCTTGCAGAATTATACTCTTAGATCTGCATTTTTGGTGCATTTTTGTATTCCCTGGAGCAAGCAGAACCTGACCCATGTAAGGGGGGGGGGGGCAGTGTGTGTGGATGAGCCTTCTTCCAATACCCAAGCTGTCAATCACAATGTATGATCCCTTCCTATCTCTCCTTCTGTCTCTCCTGTGCCTTTTTGAAGACCACCAGCCCAGCCAATCCCGTCCATCATTGTCTTGGAACCAGACTGGGGGACCCCTCAGACCAGGGAACCCTTGAATGGCTTCCAAAATCAAATCTATGGAGGACCCTAGGCCTCAATCTTCACTCGCATTAATCCTGGGGACAACCCAGTTCTCACGGTAATCCCAAGGTATATTTACATTGGGTCCACTCTTAGGATTTTCTGGGGGCCTTTACCACCTGCCCCCTTACTGTGGGCCTTCACCCCCTGACATCCAAGAGGTGGCCTCCTGGAGCCCACTTTTTCTTCACTCTGGGCAAGGGAATCCTTAAGTCAGGATCTATCCTGACCCTTCTAATCGAATAGAATGTGTTCAAAGGCGGCAACAAAAATGGTGGAAGGACTTAAACTTAAAACTGATCAGGAGAGACTTAAAGAACTTAATGTGTACAGTCTGGAGGAAAGAAGGGAGTGGGGGGGACATGATTGAAACCTTTAAATATGTGAAAGGATTCAATAAGGTTCAGGAGGGAAGAGTTTTTAAAAAGAAACTTAATGATAGAACAAGGGGGCACAACCTGAAGCTAGTCGGGGGGAAGATCAGAAGCAATGTTAGAAAATATTATTTTACAGAGTAGTAGATGCTTGGAACAAACTTCCAGCAGAGGTAGTTGAAAAATCAACAGTCACTGAATGTAAAAATGCCTGGGATAAGCACACATCTATCCTAAGATAGAGAACATACAGTATACACATAAGGGCAGACTAGATGGACCATATGGCCTCCTTCTGCCGTCAACTTTCTATGTTTCGATGTTTCTATGTTTTTAGTGTAATCAACTTTTATTGGTTTTCAAAACAGCAATTTGTATACAACACAAGAGGGAGGGGGGAAGGGGATACAGAAGGCAAGGGGTGAGGGGATGGGAGCATCGTAAAATGTACCTCGTATAAGGTCAACAGTTTGACACATGGGGTAAACAGCATACATCTTACATCAATCCAATACAAAGTGACTCAGCTCGGCGGATGGTTCATCTTAGCCGTACCTCTATTGCTTAATGAGACCTACGAGGATGCGTGTGGACCTCATGTAAGTAACCCATGTATTCCTAAATTGGGAAACGGACGTTCTCCGTTGATGGAAAATTATAACAATATGGGGAGAGGGATGCAGGAGAGGAAGGGAGAGGGGCCTGGATGAGGAGGGCGATTGCAATAACTTGACCACCAGGGCCAGTATTAATTATTAGGAGGTGGGCGGGGCTGGTTTCTCCCATTCTGCCTGTACGGGCCGGTGAGGAGTCGCAGGAAAGCTACATGATCCAGGGAGGGCTGATAGACACCAAGGACCCCCGTAATATGGCTGTCCATCCACTCACGGCTGCTCATAACAACGCAGGCAAGCGGGTGTCCCGGAAGTCCAACCAGCTCGCCTAGATCACCACGTACCTGCTGATGGACTCCGAGTCATCAGTAATCAGGCTCTCTAAGTATCGTATAGACTCCAACTCCTGAACCCATTCCTCCAGCGTGGGGGAGACTGCTGTCTTCCAATGTCTAGGGATGACTGCTCTCATGGCCGCCAGGAAGAAGCGGAGGACATCCTTCTTAGCACTGGTTATAGAGCAGGGAAGCAGCGATAGGAGCGCCAGCTGGGGCGTATTCAGAATGGTTCTACCCGACACCTGTCCGTAAATGCAGATGATTTCGTCCCACAGAGATTTAATGCTTGGGCAGCCCCACCAAATGTGGATCATATTCCCCTCCTCCTTCTGACACCTCCAGCACCTATTTGGGTTTTTTTTTGTCAAATCTATGGATGTCTGCAGGGCACCTATATCAACGGGAGAGGATTTTATAATTACGCTCATTAATGGCTGTGGCTATAGAGGAGCTATGAGTACAGGCATACATTTTTGTTAAGTCACTTTCAGAAAGCGGAAGACCCAATTCTCTTTCCCATTTTTCAATGAATCTGGGTGGCCTCGTATGAAGAGATTTGGATAGAAGTTTGTAGAGCCTAGAGATCGTATGGTCAGGGGAGGTGTCCTGCAGGATCAGAGACTCTAGAGTTGTGGGGGGGGTCCGGGCCCTTTCCACCATGTTATTGGATGATAGGAAGGTATGGAGCTGTCTGTGCAGCAGCCAAGAGATACGCTTAGTCCCTGCTCTAGCCTTCAGGTCATCAAGGGAGGGGATGGCCCCGTCTCGCATCACCTGGCCCACCGTTGTACCCTCGGAAGCCTCCCAAATGAGGAAGCTCCTGGATAGCATGCCTGGTTCAAACTCTGGGTTGTCAAAGATCGGTCTAAGGGGGCCGGGTCTGCGGACCAGGTTGTGCTTTTGTTGGAGTGGGTCCCAAACGTCCAGGAAATGTTGCATAAGATAAGGTAGAGTCCCTTTCTGCGGCCGGGTTAGAGGGGCAGCCCACACTATTGTGGAGGGATTGAACCGGGAGAGCGTCTTCTCCAATTGAACCCAAAGTTTTTCCTCCCCTCTGTGCGTCCAGTCCACCAGCCGCTGCAGGACTGCCGCCGCATGGTAGGTTTTCATGTCAGGGAGTCCCATGCCCCCCTCCCCCCTGCCTCTGGAGAGAGTCGAAAGTCTAATCCTAGGTCTAGTTGACCCCCACACAAATTTTGAGAACATTGATCTCAGTTTTTTAAAAAAGCTGCTGGGTAGTCCTATCGGGGCTGCCTGAAATACATACAGAAGTTTTGGGAGTATGTCCATCTTTAGACTATTGACCCTGCCAAACCAGGAGATTGGTCTCTTCGTATAAGCCTCTAGTTCCCTTCCTATTTTAGCTAGGAGAGGGGAATAGTTAAGATCGTATATTTTGGAGAGGTCTGCCGGTATTTGAATGCCTAGGTACCCGATGGCCTGAGCTTTCCATTTGAATGGAAGTTTGCCTCAAGGAGGCATACCTCCTGGCGCGGAAGAGAGAGGTTGAGCGCCTCAGTTTTGGAAAGGTTAATTTTGAAGTTGCTCACCGTGCTGAAGCGCTCAAACTCCTTTAAGAGAGCCGGGAATGATATGTGTGGCGATGTGACATGTAGCATCAAGTCATCCGCGAACAGAGATGCCTTAAACTGGTTCTCTCCAATCTGGATGCCCTTAATATCAGGGTTGTTGCGTATGGCTATGGCTAGGTGCTCCATCGTCAGCATGTACAGGAGGGGGGAAAGAGGGCACCCCTGTCTCGTGCCATTGCTTATAGTGAATGGGGCGGACTGTAGGCCATTGATTCTAACTCTAGCTGTTGGGCCGCCATATAGGGCCATAATTTTGGAGAGGAGGCCAGGGCCAATCCCGATCTGTCTCAACGTGGCAGACATAAAGGCCCAGTTCACCCTGTCAATCGCCTTCTCAGCGTCACACGCGAGGAGACAAGCTTGAGTTTTGGAGGAGGTGATGTGTGAGATCAGGGTGAACAGTTTGTTTGTATTGTCCCTGGCCTCCCTCCCCGGCACAAACCCCACCTGGTCCAGGTGAATCCTGTCAGGAAGCAAACCCTGCAGCCTTGCGGCTATGATCTTAGCATAGATTTTAAGGTCAATATTGATAATCGAAATCGGTCTGTAGTTCCCACAGATCGAGGTGTCCTTTCCTGGTTTAGGGATGACTGAGACCGAGCCTCCAGGGCCTGTTTAGGGAAAGGGCAGGCTTCGCCTATGGAGTTGAACACCCTTGTTAAGAAGGGGGTCAACCGAGCCCCAAATTGTTTATAGAATTTTGGGGTATATCCGTCTGGACCTGGGCACTTGCCGGTTGGTGAGTCTTTAATTGCTTGAGTAACCTCTAGGTCAGAGAAAGGCCTCTCCAGGGACTCGGTTTCCTCTACGGAGAGTGAGGGAAATGGGGTACTTTTTATGTAGTCGTCAATCACTGAGGGGGGGGGGGGGGCCCGAACCGGAGGAGAGCTGGAAGGGTTCTGGATATTGTAGAGGGAATTATAGTATTCTCTGAAGGTGGCTGCTATATCCGAGGGGGCCTGCGCCAAAGAGCCGTCAGGTTTCCGGATAGCAGGAATATACGAGGCTGTTGGCCGGGGGTGGAGGGTTCTGGCCAGCATTCGGCCACATTTGTTTGCCAGTCTGTAGAGTTGAGCCCTTCCCTTATCCCTGTAGCTTAAGTAAGATTGATTATACAATTTCTGTAGTTTCTCCCTAGCTCCCTGCAGTTCCAGAAGCCCCAGGTCGGTGGGCCCAGCTTTGTGTGCAGCCTCTAGTGCGTGGATATCGTTTAGGGTTTTCTGAATTAGCGCCGACTTTTCCCGTTTAATTCTAGATCCCTGCTTAATGAGTTCACCTCTAAGAACACATTTCAGGGCTTCCCACTGGGCAGGCAGGGGGGTCGGGTCAGCCCTGTGATCCTCGAGGAAATGCTCTATCGTCCGTTCTACCGCGGAAGAGCAAACCGCGTCACCGAGCAGAGTGTCGTTGAGCCTCCACGACCAGCAGGCAGGGGAGTGACCGGGTAGGGTCAATGAGATGAAGATCGGGGCGTGATCGGACCACAGGATAGGTCCTATCCACGCCTCGGGATCCCAATCTAGGGCATGGTGGCTCGTGAGAAGATAGTCAATCCTGCTATATGAACCTGCGGCATGCGAGAAAAAGGAGTAGTCCCTCCTCTGGCCGTGGAGGACCCTCCAAGTGTCAACCAGCTGGAGGCTAGTTAGTGCTTTCCTCAGGCTATTGAGTTTGCTCAGCGACACGGATGCCCTCCCGGATGAAGTGTCGAGCGAGGGGTTAAGTGGGACGTTCAGGTCTCCCCCGACAATTATCACACCCTCCGCAAATTCCTCTAGTAGTTTGAGGATCTGGGTAGAGAACCGAATCTGGTCCGTGTTGGGGGCATACAGATTTGCGAGAGTGTAGGTCTTGTTAAATATCCTGATTTTAAGGAAGAGAAACCTACCCCGGGGGTCGACTTTAACATCTAATTGTTAAAGGGGAGCGATTTGTGGAGAGCTATTGATACCCCCTTCGTTTTCCCTTCCGGGTTGGAGCAATGGTGCCAAGTTGTGTAGTATCTGTCGCGGATATCAGGGGTGTGACCCGTTTTAAAGTGGGTTTCCTGAAGAAGGATTATTTTAGCTTTCTGTTTGTGGAGGTTATACAAAATTTTGGATCTTTTCTCAGGGATATTAAGGCCCTTCACATTGAAGGAGCTGATCACTACCTCCCCCATCCCGGATAAGCCCAAGACGCCCAAGGGCTGTCAGCAGCCCTTCCCGGGGATTGGGAGGCACCAGCAGGCAGGGTGGGTAGGGGTGGTGAGGAGCTTCGGGGTGGCTTAGTAGTAGGGGATTAAGGTTTGTGGGGTAGGGGTACAAGTGGGGAAGGGAGACAAAGAAACACAGTAACAAACAGTGCAAAAGCCAATCTGGCGGGGGAGAAACACTAAAGAGCTGTAGCTCTAGGGATCAGCACTCCTCCATCCGGAGGGGGGCTGATGCCAACCTAAATGGGGGACTGTGACTAGCTACGAGACCGGGGTAGCCTTCGTCCAGACCCACCGGGCTTCCAACAACAAATATAGATAAAGCAAGGATATTACTTGAGCAATTGGGTCTAACATTCTAAGAAACAGTAGTGCAATTAAAACTCAAGAGAGATAAAAAAAAAGAGGTTTAGATATCACCAGAGTCCCTGTGCGTCCAAGAGGAAGGGGATCAGGGTTCGCTGTCGGTCGGGCCAGGGCGCCTCTCCTGTCTCACTCGGGGTCTGGACGACCTTGGTCTGCGCGGGGGTGCTCCCTGGGGTCTCCGCGGGAACGATTCCGTGCTTGGAAGAAGCCAATTTGGAGCTTGGATCGGGTCACAGCCCAAGAAAGAAAAAAGTCCCTCTAGGTCACGATGCGTCTTGAGAAGGAACGTTTCACGATTTCTAAGCACTATCAGGTGGAAGGGGAAACCCCATCGGTAGGAAGCCCCCGCACTTCTGACGACCTCCAGCACCGGCCGCAGCATTCTCCTCATCTGTAGCGTGCATCTTGAAAGGTCCGGGAGGATTTGTATACTTGCACCATCAAAGTCCACCGGCCCGTGTCGCCAGGCCCTCCTGGCTATCTCCTCCTTGATTTTATAAAAGTGGACTCTACACACCACATCTCTTGGGCGCGACGGGTCCGGATTACGGGGGCCAAGGGCCCTGTGGGCTCTATCAATCTCAATCGGGGTCTCGGCGGCTCTGTCTAGTAGCTTATTAAAAATTGTGGTAATAATCTGCTTCACGTCTTCTCCCGCCGAAGCCTCAGGTATGCCCCGGAGGCGCAAGTTGTTTCTCCTATGCCTATTCTCTAGGTCATCGTGCTGTAGTTGGAGCTGGAGAATTTGCACGTTCTGTGCCTCTACTCGTTTCGCCAGGTCTGCGATAGCTGCTTCATTAGCTGTTTGCTGGGAGGTTACCCTGGAGTCGAGCGCCCGGAGGTGGCCCTTCACCTCAGCGATATCCTTTTTGTAGGCTGTCTCATACTTAGAAATGAGCGCCTCAAAGTCCGCCCTGGTGGGGATGGATCTCAGAAATGAGAGGGTCTCTCTGTGTATATTACCGGCGTGAGGTGTTACTTCTTCTCTCTCTTCAGAAATTCGCAGAGGGGAATGGATAGAAGAGGTGGCAGGGGGGGGGAGCTCAATCTCTTCTGTTATGGAGAAGTCCTCTATGGGGTAGGGAGGTTCCTCTTGGGGGAAGTGGATCAAGCTCGGGGAACTGGGAAGAGTCGTGGCCCCCCGGGTAGGCCATGCCCCCGAAACATCAGGGTGAGCTGGGGGAGACAGCGGGCTGGATGTTCTCGCCGGGCTCCTAGAAGACTCCTGACTAAAGCAGGGGCTCCTCCCCCTCCTCGCCCCGGAGCGGCTTCTGGACCTTGGGGTTCTCTGTGGGAGAGCCTCCCTATGCTGTAACTGGGATGGGTGCGGCGACCCCCGAGCAGAGTTGATGGGCGGAAGTCTCTCTGGTTCCCTCTCATCAGGGAGGAAGGCAAATCTCCCCAATTTATGGAGGGCAGACTCTCTCCACCTAGCTGATTGTGGTGGTTGGGGTTCTGCAACATGTGTCCCTGGGCCTCCATCCCTCCCCAGGCTGGGAGATAGCTGCTGGTCCGCCTCCCCCCACTCAGGGGCTGGAGCGCCCCCCCCGTCGTACCTGTGCTGCTGCCAGGTGGTTGTCCTCTTCATGACCCGGCCGCCATCTTGGTCAGACCTCTGCGCCTCATAGCTGGGGAGCACATGGACTCCAGAGCAGCCACCCCCAGCTGTAATGTGGTGGGGACCCGCGTCAGCAGTATGTGTCCTGTCTTTAGCGGTGTCACTCCTCTCCGCTGGCTGTTCGTTGGACGGAGCAGGGGGAGAGAGGGACGGCCTCCCCCCCTCACCTCCCGCCATCCCGGGTGCAGCCTGCTCTGTGCGAGACACGGCGGGGGTCGACCCCTCGTCTCCCGCAGCCCGCTGCATGACTCCCCGGGTGACGCCGCTGGTCTCCGCCTGCTGGGGATCTTCTTCCGACGGCCCGGGCGAGGAAGCTGATGACGGGGCCGGCGACGCGCGCCTTGCAGGCAGCTCCCTGCTCACCACGCCGGATCCAGGTAAGGCGGCTGCCGGTCTCTGCTTCTCTCCCTCTCCGGTGCAAGACCCACCTCTGTCTCCCTCTCTTCTCTTGCCTCTTCTCCCTGGCATACTATAGGGTGCTCTGTGTGCCCGATTGCCTCATAAAACGTTGAAGGAGCCCGGTTAAGGTCAGGAGCTCAGATTAGTGCGGCCACTCCATTCAAGCGCCAGGCCACGCCCCCTTTCTATGTTTTTAATCTGCTTTCAGTATCTCCAGAGAATGAGGAATCTGGATGAGGCTCCCCAGGTTTCAGCCTCTACTGTGGATACTCAGTACCCACCCCAGGACTGTCCTAAGACCAAAGGCCTAAAATTTGGTGAGTGACCTGGGAAGAGAGGAGAAGACCTTCCTGCCAAATTCCCCCTTTCCTACCTAAGCCACCTCAACTCATTGGAGCTGATGGAGGGGCCCCTGCTCAGAATTAAAGGAAACACCCCCCTGGAGCCAGCAGATGAATAGAATCTCCAGTATGTGCTCTTTCTCCTCCCCTCTTCTTGCTTACTGCTGTGTTTGGGTAACCACATTGGTCTCCCTGTCACCTCACCCTCGTTCCACTGCATTTTTCTCTGCTTCCACTGCTTTCACTGCTTTCACCCTCCTTGTATCCCAAATTAACAGGATTTTTTGTATAGCATGAAAGGTGGTCCAAGACATTCTTGTCAGAGGCAGCATGGGAACAAAAAAAGCAATTCTGTGAGTACTCACCTGTAGAATTGTTTTTGTTCTTGCATGGCACGGCCTGCTTCGGTATTCATAACAGTTGGGTTATTCCACCACAAGGTGGCACAGTGTACTGCAGAAGAGCTGTGGCATCTCCAGACCCCCTATAAAAACGGGATTAACCATAGAGTTCCCAGCGTAGACAAGCAGTGAGACAAGAAGCCAGGAGAGAATAAAGGTAAAAAAGGTAAAGAAACCCAATTAACTTGGAACAATCACCATAAAGAGGCAACCAAGAATAACCATAATAAGGGTGGGTCGAAGCAGGCCGTGCCATGCAAGAACAAAAACAATTCAACAGGTGAGTACTCACAGAATTGCTTTTTTCTTTATTGCATGGCACAGCCTGCTTCGGTATTGATAACAGTTGGGAAATCCAAAAGCAGTGTCCAGAAGTAGGGTGGGATCCCCAATGAGTAACGGCCGACAGTTCAAGTCACTACCGCTTGAAGCACCTTGCGCCCAAAAGCAGCATCCGCTGAGGCCTTAACATCAACCTTGTAAAACTTGGAAAAAGTATGAACAGAAGACCAAGTAGCGGCCTTGCAAACATGTTCAACAGAAGCTTGGTGCTGAAAAGCCCAAGAGGCACCAATAGCACGAGTGGAATGAGCAGTAATTCTAAAGGGAGGTTCCTTCTCCTTAGCAGAATAGGCTTGTACCACTGCCTGACGGATCCACTTGCTGATGGTGGATTTAGCCGGAGGCAAACCCTTCCTAGGTCCAGAAGTGATAACAAACAGAGCATCAGATTTCCTGAAAGGCTCAGTAGCGACCAAATAAAACTTCAGAGCCCTGACCACATCCAAAGAACGCAGTGTCCGCTCCTTGGAATTAGCAGGATTAGGACACAATGAAGGCAAGACAATGTCCTGATTGAGATGAAAGGCAGACACGACCTTAGGCAAGAAATCCGGCGTAAGCCGAAACACCACCTTATCCTGATGCCGCTCAAAATAAGGAGGTTTGATGGAAAGTGCCGCCAGTTCAGAAACTCGCCTGACAGAAGTGATAGCCACCAAAAAGGCTACTTTAAGAGTCAGAATGGGCAAGGCAGCCCCACGAAAAGGTTCAAAGGGAGGACCCTACAGAGCAGACAACACCAGATTTAAGTCCCAGACTGGTAGCATAGGTTTACGAGGTGGACGCACAGGAGTAACACCCTGGAAAAAGGTTTTAACCAACCGGTAACTGGCAAAGGATCTTTGGAAAAAATTTGCCAGAGCTGAGACATGGCCCTTGAGGGTACTAAGTTGAAGGACGGAATCCCACAGGGAAGAGACTTTGACTCACACCAGGCAATGTAAGCATGCCAGACCCTGTAATAGATGAAGGACGAGGACTTCTTCCTAGCCCGAATCATGGTATCCACAAAAGGGGCAGGCAACCCCTTTTCCATTCAGATGGAGGTTTCAGCAGCCAAGCTGTTAAAGCCAGCGTTTGTAAATTGGGATGGTGTAGCTGCCTCTGAGTGAGAAGATCTGGATCCTTGGGCAAGACGTACTGATCTACTGCCAACTGCACGACGTCTGCGAACCACACCCTTCTTGGCCAACAGGGGGCCACCAGGATGGCTGGCACTCCCTCCTGGGCTATCTTGCGCATGAACCTGCCTGGTAGAGGGAACGGAGGGAACACATAGAGAAGCCGAAACTCCGTCCAAGACATAGCCAGTGCATCCGTGGTGAAGGCCAGAGAATCCTGTGACAGGGAGACAAACTTGAGAAGTTTGTGATTGTGACGGGACGCAAACAGGTCCACATCCGGCTGACCCCAGCGGTGACACAGGGAGAGAAACACCTGGTTGTTGAGGGACCATTCTCCCAGACGAGACGTCCCCCTGCTCAGGGAGTCCGCCACATGGTTCTCCACCCCTGGAATGTATACCGCTGAGATGCAGGGAACATTCTGCTCCACCCAAGACAGTATCAGGGACACTTCCTTGAAGGCTCGCTTGCTCCGAGTCCCTCCCTGATGGTTGATGTAGGCAACCGTCGTCTGGTTGTCTGAGCGAATCTGAACAGTCCAACCCTGAAGGTATGTGGTCAGCTGAGAAAGAACCAACCTGATCGGGGCGATCGGGTTGGTTATTTCTCAGCTGACCACACACCTTCAGGGTCAGACTGTTCAGATTCGCTCAGACAAACAGATGATGGTTGCCTACATCAACCATCAGGGAGTTCCAGTACATCGATGGGAGCATTGGCCTCCTGGGGGCCCCACCGACCCTGGAACTTCAGAGACTTCCAAAAGCCCCCCCAGCCTGTCTGACTGGCATCTGTGGTGACCGTCTCCCAGCACGGGGGCAGGAAAGTCCTGCCCACCAAAAGGTTCCTTGAGTCCAGCCACCACAAAAGGGACTGTCTGGCCAGAAGAGACAGAGCAAATTCCTGATCCAGGGACACAGGGTCCCGATCCCAAACTGACAAGAGGTGCAACTGAAGAGGTTTCATGTGAAGCTGAGCAAAGGGGACCGCCTCGAAGCAGGACACCATCAGGCCCACCAACTGCATCCCCAGACGGATGGAGGGATGAGGACACAAGAGCAGAGCCCATGCCTGCTTCTGAAGGCCCTCCACCTTCTGCTGAGGAAGGAACATCTTGACCCGGTAGGTATCTAGTGTCATGCCCAGAAAGGACCTCACCAAGGACGGGGACAGTGAAGACTTGGGAAAGTTGATCACCCAGCCGAAGGACTGCAGAGTGGAGGTCACCACCCGGGTGTCCTGCTCGGCCTGATGAAAGGACTGTGCCACAAAAAGGATGTCGTCCAGGTAAGGAAGGACGCGAATGCCCTGGTTCCGTAGCAGAGCCGTCACCCCCTCCATCACCTTGGTGAACACCCGAGGCGCCGAGGTAATACCAAAGGGTAAAGCTACAAACTGGTAATGCTGATCCTCCAGCGTGAAGCTCAGAAATCTCTGATGACCTGGGAAGATAGGCACATAAAGATAAGCATCCTTGATGTCCACGGTGGTCATGAAGTCGCCCTGGCGAAGGGTACTGACAGCCGAGCGTAGCGTCTCCATGCGAAAATGCTTGAATCTGACAAACTTGTTGAGGCCCTACAAGTCCAGAATGGGCCTAAGAGAGCCGTCCTTTTTGGGGACCGTGAAAAGATTGGAATAGTACCCCTGACCCTGTTCTTGAGGGGACAACGGACAAATGACCCCTGACTCCAGCAGGCATTGAACCGCCGAAACCAACCCTTGAGCTGACAGGGGGTTAAAGATATCCGGGATCTGATGAATCTTGGGGGCGGCCAGGCTGCAAACTCTATCTTGTAACCGGAGGACACCACCTCTTGAATCCACCGGTCTGAGACGTGGAGCCTCCAGACGTGAGCAAAGAGCCGAAGCCGTCCCCCCACCCGGATGGGTGAGGGTGCCCTCTCATGCCCGAGGGGCTTTGGGAGGGGGTTTGGGCTTGGAACCCCAGGAGAGACCTGGATGACCATGGGATCTGCCCCAGCCCCAAGAATCTCTGCGGCTACCTGAGAAGAGGGAGCCACGACCTCCCCTGGTAGTACGAAGGGAGGGGAGGGAGACGGAGGTCCCCCGAAAGGGCCGGGACTGCCTCCTATGCTGAGGCAGTCTGCCATCCGTGGCTAAAACATCAAGACGCTCACCGAAGAGCTGCAGCCCCGCAAAAGGGAGTCCAGTGAGAGCCTTCTTAGCAGCAGCGCCAGCTGCCCACTGGCGCAACCAAACAGAGCGGCGCATAGCCACCAAAAGTGCAGAGGCCCTACCGCCCAGCCTCACCGCATCATCCATGGCAGTAAGGATAAATGCAACAAAATCAGAGCAAAGCAAGAGGGCCCTATAATCCTCCCTCCTCCTACCAGCCATAGCGCCATCACATAGATGCTTAAGCAGTTTCTTAAGGGCAATAGCCGTAATGGCAGCAGCACAGGCCGGGCGCAGTCCAGTCCCTCACACAAGTAAAAACATGGCAGGCCAGCTGATCCATGTGCCGTTCCTCGCTGTCCCCCAGAGTGGTAGTGTCAGGGGAAGGCATGACTGAAGTATTGGATAGACCTAGCACCGGAGCGTCCACCTCAGGGGGACATGACCACCACTTCACTAAATCAGCAGGAAAGGGATACCTCTTATCCAATCCCTTGGGCACAGCGGGCAGCCTGTTAGGACGTTCCCACTCCTTAAGCGCCAAAGTAGTGAAATGTCCCTGCTCAGGGAACTCAAGACGCTGTTTATCAGGGTGAAAGAGGCTTGGAGCATCGCTCCAGGAGCACTTGACCCACGGCTCGGAGGCAGTGAGGGTCCAGACATGGATGGAAATAGACATGCAGGGCCGCAGGCTTGGTTGCCCCGCTCACCTGAGCAAGAGAGAGCCATCTTCTAACTTCGCAGTGTCACTGCAGAGGAAACACTGGGAACTCTATGGTTAATCCCATTTTTATAGGGGCCGGGAGATGCCACAGCTCTTTTGCAGTACACTGCGCCACCTTGTGGCGGAATAACCCAACTGTTATGAATACCGAAGCAGGCCGTGCCATGCAATAAAGAAAACACACAGCAGCACTAGCAGCAACAGTCTCTTTGAGCCCCTAAGGCATGTGAAAGCCAGTGGAGAGGGGCAACAGCACAAGCAGCCTCTCTTATTTAAACTGGACCTTCACTCTGAATAAGAGCCTGTCTTATAGGTTTCCCACACTCTGTACATACAGATTGCCCACATTAATCTTGACCTTCACTCTGAATAAGAGCCTATCGTATGTTTCCCACACTCTGTACATACAGATTGCCCACATTAATCTGGACCTTCACCCTGAATAAGAGCCTGTCTTATAGGTTTCCCACACTCTGTACATACAGATTGCCCACATTAATCTGGACCCTCACCCTGAACAAGAGTCTATCTTATATGTTTCCTCCACCCTGTACATACAGATTGCTCACATTAAAAATCATCCTACCCGTATCTACTGCATTTTCTGAGCCTTTAAACATTCAAGATGGAGGCACATGGGGTTTCAGGCAGCCTGCAAACAGGAAGTGTCTTCTGTGCAAAGCACAGCTATAACCCGCTTCTGAGGCAATATGGTGACGCCCGTATCCTAGAGTCCTGATAAGAGTTAAAGCCCAGTGCGGGAAAGAATAAAAAGTGACTAAAAACTTAAAATATATTACATTTCTGGGGAATAGTTTAATAAGGGTTTGTGCTTTTTATTAAATTATCTGCCTGGAAAAAGGCCTCTAAAAGCAGTGGTAGTTAAGACATCAAGAACCTTGCATCCCCATCCTGTAAAATAGATAGCATGGTCAATCGTAGGTTATAGCCCATCAATAGCTTGAACCTGTGGAGCTTAGATTCACTGACGACCCCCTTGATGATCGGAAACACCATAACCTACTGATACACGATTTGATTAGATTGTCATCAACTGTTTATATTTTCGCCAAGAGATTGGACTATGAGCTACAGATGAAGACAAGTCAATGAATCTGTCAATGTTCATGATTAAGTGATTCCAATGCTGTACCCCCCCTATCTCCCCTCCCCCACCCCCCTTTGCTTTCTGTACCCCATACCCCCATTTTGAAAATTAATAAAACTTGATTATACTAATATGATATGGGGGTAAGGAATAAGGTCAAATTGAGCTCACCCTTGATTTGCCTGCCTAAGAGTGATAGGTTGTCCCCACCCTCCTATCCTTTGTGAATCTTTGGGGGGGAAAGGGGGCCCTAAGTGGGTGACCCCTTGGTGTGGAGGGCTTTATTGGGGAGCAAGGAGTTGTTCTCCTTTGGTTATCTTAATGTAAACAGGGTAGACACTTTATATTTAAAAAGTTTACAATTTATTCTGTTTTTGTTAATAGAAATGTTTCTTCACAGTGTTACTCTATTATTTACATTTCATACACATTTTTCAACATATCTTACTCAGTTTCTGTTCATTTACAGAGGTACTGGTAGTGATGTATATATCTCTGTTCATTTGGGACCTGCCCATATACATGGGGCTTTGTCCCATTTAAATACAGTTTGTAGCAAGCTTGTAGGTTAATGTACACTCAGTTGTAGCAAGTAATTTTTGCGTGCAGACGTTTCACTCTCTATGAGCTTCTTCAGTGCACTCTGGGTAGTCTAGTTGCATATAACACGGTATACAATCAACTCAATTATTTTCACTAGTAAGTCTTCAGGTTAATATATACAATTACATCATAACATACCTCTTATTTTTCTGTACTAATGAGGGAGCGCTTGCTTCTGGCCATCCTTTACTTTTGCTAATGAGCCTGCAAGTTATATGGGCTCATTAGGTTTATCCACAGTGAATGCTATATAAATTTAAGGTAGTAAACTTTGTACCTGTATATCCAATTTGTTTCATACGCCTTATAGGGCTAGCCACACCTGGTGATCTAAGGTCCTTTTCAGGCTAGTTGGGGTAAGTAAAAGGGGAAAATTAGATATTAGTGTCTGTGGATAGCCTAGATTAGTTATATTATGATATTAACAGGATGAGTAGCTTACCTCCCACACGCGGATCCTGTCTATGACAGGCGTCGAGACCGGCATCCATCAGCCTCCTTGCAGCGCTCCAGTATGTATCTGGCGTGGCGCGCTGTGTATATAGAGGCGTGGCGGTCTTCATGTTCCGGGGGCCGCCCAGGGACGTCATAGGGGGCGGGACAAGTCCGTTCCCCGGCGTCCTACTGCCTACGGGGCAGTCCCTTCATGGTGACGCGAGATGCGTCATTGTGGGCTGGGCGGCCCTCGGCCGCTCTGTAAGGATGGTAGGCGCCATCTTTCCGTAGCCCCGATGTGTATGGCTGTATGTCATATCATATTTAAAATTAGTAAAATCGCCAGATATAAACGGCTGAGGAAACAAGCGCTGCCTTTACAATTATTTTTCTTATCAGAGATTTATGATAATATTAGAAAACTCTATTTATCTGACATTATGTAGTGTGATGTCCTTAATATGTCTAAGTGTTTTTGGATGTCTACCTAAATCTGTCTGTCATAATGCTTTCAAATTCTTTGTGGGTCCTTCTAGTAAGCTATAATTTTGGAATTAGTTTATGCATTTTATTACTATTTTTGGCTGGCCCTGTGGGGTCTTGCTGAATTGCGTTCACAGGATTATGGGGAGGGGTAGGGACTATTATCTAAGGAAAGGAACAAAACTGCATGAGTCATTAATGCCTGGGGGGTGAGGGCTTTTAGTGAGACAATCCATTTAGTTTCTTTTTGTAGTGTTGATTTTCTTATGCCTCCTCCTCTTGGATGCAAATGGATTCTATCTAGTACCTGAAAGGTTACCCCTAAAGGGGAGCCTTCATGTTTGACGGCCCAGTGTTTGCCGACAGGGGTAAGAATGTTTCTGTTCCTGATATCTCTGATGTGCTCATACATTCTAAGTTTTAATTTTCTATTTGTCTTACCCACATAGAAATTTGGGCATGTGCACATAAGGATGTATCTGTGGTGTTACAGTTTGCAAAATGCCTTTGGTTGATTATCTGCCCATTCGGTCATTTTATAGTTTGTCCTTCTTTGATGTACTTGCACGTTGAACAGTTTTGGCATTTATATGTGCCTATGGTTTTGCAGCAAGCATTCCTTTTTTCCTTGAGGAAGTGACTCCTTACCAGTTCATCCTTAATTGATTTTGTTCTACGAAACCTTAGTTTCGGTACATCTGATATGTACCTGCCTATTTGTGGATCCCTTTGGAGGATATACCAATGATTGTTCAGTATTTGTCTAATGTGTTGGTGTTGTGTATTATAAGTGAGTATAAAAGGGGTAAATTCCCTAAGTTGTTGTTTCTTGCGAGTCGTGTGTAATATTTCCGTTCTTCTTTTCGCTTGTGTTCTTTGGTATGCTCGCTTTAGAATTTTATTTGAGTAACCCCTCTCCTTCAGCCTCCTTCTAATGCCCTCTGCTGCTTTCTTGAAGTGGGATGTGCACTAGTGGCTCTTAAAATGTTGTTTGCTGCTGATGGTTTGTGGTAGAAATTCGTGGAGATTGTCCCTGTTTCATCTTTCTTTATTTTCAAATCTAAGCAGTTTACTTCATTCGTGTCATACTCTAGTGTGAATTTCAGATTGTATCTGTTGTCATTTATGGATGCTATGAATGCTTCCAGTTGGTTTGCATTCCCTCCCCAAACGATCAGTACGTCATCTATGTAGAGATGCCATGTAATGATATGTCTTGTGTATTCTTGAAGATTCTCTTCCCCCCATAGTTCCTCCTCCCAATGACCTAGGTAAAGGTTTGCGTAAGATGGTGCACAGATCGTACCCATAGCTGTTCCTTGTGTCTGATTGTAGAGTTGGTTGTTGAACAAAATTTATTATTAATTGATTATACTAAATTATGCTGAAGGTCCGGCTTTAGGCCAGTGGACAGGGGTAGCAGCACAAGCAGTCTCTATGAGCCCCTAAGGCCTGTGACAGCCAGGGGGGGCTAACAGCAGAAGTTTCTCTAAACCCCCAATGCCTGTGAAAGCCAGTGGAGGGGGTAGCAGCAGCAGTCTCCCCGAGTCCCTAAGACCTGTGAAAGCCAGTAGAGGCTTGTAACAGCACCAATAGCAGCAGCAGTCTCTTTGAGGCTTGTGATAGCCAGTGGAGTGGGGTAACCGCACCAACATTAGTCAAAAATGTTCCAAATGCCGATGCACACTTACCAATGATAATCCCTTGGGTGCCAGGTCCGTGGTGGCGCCGCTTTAAATCCAAAAAATGTACAGAGGGCCAGCACACCATATAAAGCAATTGAGATTGTATTAGTCAGCATACAAAATAATCAAGCCATATATCAATACATGGCATATAGTCCAATTGTGGAAAGAAATAATGTGATATCCAGACAGCAAGCAAAGTCCACTGAAGCCGACGTTTCGGGGGTAGAAACCCCATTCTTCAGGGCAGACATTCAAACCGTATGCAAAGGACACAGCATTTAAATAGCCTCCATATTCTACAGTTCCCGCCTGATGTCATAGTGACGTCAGCGGGTAAACAAAGTGTAGTGGAATATACATGCCACTTCTAAACATTAATGATCCAAATAAACAATCAAGCAAACTCACCTGATACCGCCAGGGCCCACCGCTTGGGGCCCCATCACCGCCGGACACCGATCGCAGATATGCGATCGGCGGCTTCCCCACCTGCCCGAGGGAACGGAGGCATGACGCCGGGCCTGAAGTCTGCCCGGTAACAGATGACGTGGTTGCCGACGCAACCCGATAGGCTCCATCCTTCGCAAATTTGTTTATTGGATTCCTGGAGGAGCGCTACATTTTTCCCTCACCCCTATACAAGGCACACATCAGATACTGGGGGCGCTATATAGACGATGTGATCACTGTATGGCATGGAGATAAAGTGATTCTGGATGAATTTATTGACCATATTAATTCTGTGTTCCCTGCGATCACATTTAATCCGGAGATCTCAGAGACTGATGTCACCTTTATAGATGTGGCTATCCATAAAGACGATAATGGAATGATTACCACTGGGCTTTTCTCCAAACCCACGGATAGGAACACGCTTCTGAGATATGACAGCGCCCATCCAAGGCCGCTAGTTAATAGCTTACCAATATCTCAATTCCTGAGGGTATACAGGGTGAACACCAACCCTGACACTCGTCAACAACAATTACACCAGATGTTCACCAAATTTCGCACACAGGGGTACCCCACGGAAGTACTGACCCAGGCCCAACATCGTGCCGAACAAATATGGTCAGGTGAAAACCGACCACAGATACCCAAGGAAGAGAGGGTTCCCTTCATTGTAACATACAACCAGGCAGCCCCAGTAATTGAAAAAGTTACACATAGATACAGAAGTATTCTAACCTCGGATAAGACGCTGTGTCCCATGATAAAAAGACCACTCATGAAAGTGTACCAGCGTAATAGAAATCTGAGAGACTCTTTGGTGAAGGCCGACCCAGTGGACAAATACAGTACACCACCTGTTACAATATCCTCCCGTACTGGTTGTTTCCACTGCAACACCTGCAATGTCTGCAATCCACTCATCCTGGGTTCTGAATTTACCCACCCACACACAGGTAGACGCTATAAGATTCGTGGTACCTATTTGTGTCTTACGGAATATTGTGTGTATCTCCTGAAGTGCCCCTGTGGCCTCCTATATGTGGGCAAAACCATTGGGGCATGTAAGAAAAGGTTTCAGCAGCATCGCAGTGATGTGCGAGTGAGCATCAAAAAACACCAGGATGGAGAAACTTTAGACTATGACAAACCTGTGGCCGTACATTTTGTGAGACATAAACACCAGATATCAGAACTTCGTGGGATGGTCATTGAACATATTGCAAGACCACGGCGTGGGGGGGATCGCCATCTACGATTGCTACAACGTGAGACTTATTGGATTCACAAACTAGATACCGTCCAACCGAGGGGACTGAATACCTCGTTTGGTTTCTCCAGTTTTTTACCTAAACGTTGATTTCCGTCGTTACCGTGATCTAATTGCACTTTGGCTACTGTGGTTTCGTAGTTTCTTTCTACCTTTTTTCCTAGTTAGTTTCTCACTGCTCTTTCTCTTTTCTTTTTTGTTCTCCTTCTTTTTGTTCTTTTTTCTTTTCTCTTTCTTTCTCTCTTTTCCGTCCTTCCCTTCATTTTTTCTTTCTCTTGTTCCTCTTTTTTCTTTTTTTCCTTTTTGGCTTTTTCTCTCTCTCTCTTTTTTCCTCTCTTTTCGTCTATTTTCTTCTATTTTCCTTTATTGTTGCCCCTCGCCTTTTCTCATCAATTGTCCCATCTTCCCCTTCACTTTGGCCTGCTCTCTTTATTTTTCTTCCCCCTTGTTCCCTTTCACACTGTCCCCTTTTGTTCTCCCTCCCCTCTCTGCTGTCTCCTGCCTGGTTCTCATTTCTTACCTGCTTCTCTTTCTAGTTTTCTTTCACTTCTTATTTTCCTCTTCTCTTTATTCCCTTTTTTCTCCCCTTTTCCCATTTTAGGTCCTTTTTCTCTTTCCCTTTTCTTCTTTCCGTTCTATCTATCCCTTGCTATTTAGTTTTCTCTCCATTGTCCCCTTTTTTCCTCTTCCACCCCCTCCCTCTTTCAGGTCCGCTTTGTTCCTTTATTCCCTTTTTCCTTTTTTTCTCTCTCTTTTTGCTTTCCTTTGTCCTTTCCTTGCTTTCCCTCTTCCGCTCTGCAAGTCTCTTTCTTGTTCTCCCTCTTTTCTTTTCCCCTTTATTTATTTTGGGGTCACCTGGTCTCATCCTAGCCCCTGGATCTCCTCTCTAGCTCCTGCTACTATCTTTCCTTCCTGTTCTCTCTATTCTTTGCCTCCTTTTTTTTTCCCTCCCTATTTCTTCCGATATTTTTGTACTTTTAGCCCCCTCCACCTGACCGGGAGCGGCACGCTCTCACCGCCGGTCAGGGGACATGACACGCAGTGGTCGAGGAGCCGAGTACCGCTGAAGTGGTTTCCATGACAGCGGACGCTCGGCTCCTGCGACGTCTGCTCCTGCGAGCCATGACAGTGGTGCCTGGCGCGGCCCTATCGGGTTGCGCCGGCAACCACGTCATCTGTTACCGGGCAGACTTCAGGCCCGGCGTCATGCCTCCGTTCCCCCGGGCAGGCGGGGAAGCCGCCGATCGCATATCTGCGATCGGTGTCCGGCGGTGATGGGGCCCCAAGCGGTGGGCCCTGGCGGTATCAGGTGAGTTTGCTTGATTGTTTATTTGGATCATTAATGTTTAGAAGTGGCATGTATATTCCACTACACTTTGTTTACCCGCTGACGTCACTATGACGTCAGGCGGGAACTGTAGAATATGGAGGCTATTTAAATGCTGTGTCCTTTGCATACGGTTTGAATGTCTGCCCTGAAGAATGGGGTTGCTACCCCCGAAACGTCGGCTTCAGTGGACTTTGCTTGCTGTCTGGATATCACATTATTTCTTTCCACAATTGGACTATATGCCATGTATTGATATATGGCTTGATTATTTTGTATGCTGACTAATACAATCTCAATTGCTTTATATGGTGTGCTGGCCCTCTGTACATTTTTCGCACCAACATTAGCAGCAGTCTCTCTGAGACCCTAAGACCTGTGGCAGCAAGTGGAGGGGGTAGGTAACAGCAGCAAAAGCAGTTTATCTTAGCCCCTATTACCCGTGTCAGGATTGCTAACGGCAATGACTCTGGAAACAGTTCTTAGTCCAACAGTTCTTAGTCCAACAGAAAAATCTCTTAAATTCAGAGTAAATGCAGAGTACAGAATACAATGCAGTACAGTCAGCGGTTTCCTCACCAGCTCTAGCAATGTCCAGTGTCTGATAGGTACAAAGTATTGCAAGTCCTTAATATCACAGGTCCACCTTCAGGGCATACAAGCTCAGGCTGCTAATCCACAGGTTCTAAAAAATATAACACAAAGTCCTTCGGATGCAGTTCAGACCTCTAGGTTTAGGGAGCAGCAAGGCACAGGCTCCTTATCCCAGTCTCTCCTTCTCCACACTGGAAGCCTCAGCAGCTCCTTTTATTAGGCTTCCTTCCTTCAATTAATCTTATCACCTGGAAATACCTGAGAGTAGGGGAAAAACTCGTAGAAGACTGAGAATGTGGACTGGAGCTCTGTTATCCCGGCATGGAAAAAACCAAGGGAAATATAGACACCAGTCTCTCCAAGCTTTTAAGGCCTGTGACAGCCAGTGGAGGGGAGTGACAGCACCAATAGCAGCAGCAGTCTCTCAGATTACCTAAGGCCAGTAAAAGTCAGTAGAGGAGGGCAACGGCAGCAGAAATTGTCTCAATGAACCCCCAAGGCCTGTGACAGCCAGTGGAGGGGGTAGCAGTGGCATCAGGCTCTCTGAGTCCCTAAGGCCTGTGACAGCCAGTTGAGAAGGGGTGCAGGACCCTCTGTGACCCTAATGAGCCTAAGGCAGCCATTTGAGGATGGAAGAAGCTTCTGCTGCACTAAATACACTCTCGGATGCCACACTGCAGGGCTAGGCATGACATCATGAACATGGCTAACTTTGCTAGTTGTTGCCAGATGTCCAGTGTTGCCTCTCTACCTGTGGCAATCTGACCAGCCGGTGAGTGGAGGTCCACAGATTTACCTTGAGACCTCTATATAGATTGGTAGTCCGTACTCCTCCGCTGTGGAAAGTGCTGGATGGTGTCTATTTCTCCCTTGGTTTTCTCAATCAGGCACGGTCCATGTCGGGTTTACAGGACCCCAGTCCACATTCCCAGTCCTCTATGGGTTTTTCCCCTAACCCCAGGTGATGAGGCTAATTGCAAAGGAAGCCTAATAAAAGGAGCTGCTGAGGCTTCCAGTGTGGAGATGGAGGGACTGGGATGAGGAGCCCGGGCCTTGCTGCTCTCAATAATGACAGTGCTGAATTGCAGCCGAAGGACTTGATGTGGTATCTGTTCTTGGAACCTGTGGATTAACAGCCTGGACTTGTATCCCCCGAAAGAGGACCTGTTATATCAAGGACTTGCTTATTATTTGACTAAGAACTGTCTTCAGGGTCATTGCCGTTGGCCCCAGATCCTGACAATACATTATTAGTATTGCAACAGAAACATTTTGAGCTGTAGGATATCTGATTGCTAGTATATAAAAGCACAACAAAATACAATTTAGGGGCTGTACACAGTGGAGATTTTACGTAATGAGATGTATTGGAAAAAGAAAGTGTAAGGTGGGTTTCAGAAGTGGGGGTTTAAATAAGGAATTGCTACTGAGAGAAACATTTTACAGATGCATAGTTCATATGGTAAAAAATGATTGTCGCCTCTGGGGATTGAAGTGTGAAGAGTGCCCTCTTGTCTTTAGAGAGGATTTTACCTGAAATAGTGTTCTCCCATGTTTTCTGTATGGCCCATTTATATATTTATACAAGTTAATCTTGTCTCCCCCCTCAGCCGTCTCCTCTCAAGACTAAACAGATATAATTCCTGTAATCTTTCTTCACAATTAAGATCCATTCCCCACCTGTAGAGCGCTGATTACTGAGGAGAGTGCGATTGGGGATTGCCCTAATATAGGTTTACCCATATAGGTATGATTTTATATACATTTTTGTTTATTGCCTTATAGGACAGTTACATTATTTAGACACCTACAAGGATATATTGGATTAAAGATTTATGATTTCTATACATTGCTAGCCGTTTGGACACACTGAATGAAACTGGAGGACGTGGCAAAATGGCCTTTGATTAAATCCTCCTTTATTTGGTGGGAGGCCCGAGTAGAAAAATTCTAGCATTTTTAGAAAAAAATGTTTACTTTTTACTTTTTTATCTTCTAATGTTTCCAACCAGTTTTAAACATAGTTTGGGTTCGTACCGAACTTTGCGAGTTTGGGTCCTCAAACTGGAATTTCAGGCAGAAGTCTGTGTTTGGGTTTGGCCCAACACTAAAGCTAAGCTGAGCAGCCCATCAACCAGCTTCTAGCCCTTCCTGCAGCCAATGAGGTTGGCAAGCAGGCTGACCATCTCGCTGTGAGTAGTGGGGCCGGGATGGGATAGCTGCAAGCTGAGACTACAGCGTCCAGCATGCACGGTGAGCGCACACAGTGCTCACAATGTGCATCCCGAACTGAGTGACATTGTGACATTGGAATTTAGTTAAGGGTCATGAGTGCAAAAGGTGAGACATACACCTCGGCATGAGCTCAGCAGTTCCTTCACATTAGGGGTGCCTCTGTGGGTGCAGGGGCCACAGCATCGGTAATAAAATACTTGTTGGGCCTTTAATGATTCCCATTTTAAATTGTGTTGACTTAAAGTGAAACAAAAAAAAATAATTTACATAGGATAATAGTTTGTGTGTTTTTGCACCTTAAATGGCATTTTGTGTAAAATACTTAGTGACTGCATTGTTAAAAAAACAATAAAAACCTACTTGCAAATAAATTCAAGCTCTTGAGAGTTGTCCAAGTCTTCATTTCCTTTTACTTTCTGGACCTTTTTAGCCATATTGTCCCCCAAGCTGATAAGACAGTCTGCGAATCCTCTATAAATAACGTCACAAGCACTGTTCGTTGAACTTGCAGAAATATAAACAACTTGAAGAAAAAGAATAAAAAATAAAAGCAAACTTAAATAAAAATTTTACAGTGGTATTCGACAAATGAGAAAAAAATGTAAGCAATGTACCCTCAAGCCCGCAGTCTGAACAGATTACACCTTAAAAACAAGGTTTATTGCCCCCTACCTGCAGGCAATGCTAAATGCATCTGTTTTCATTATATTTAGTTGTCCCATCTCCATAACCTCTTTATAACCTTTGGAAATTGAGATCTCCGGTTCTGATTCATTCTAGGACAATGTGCTTGGATTCACCAGATCAGACCCAATAATTTAACTTTAAATCCAGGATCATACAAATGATGGAGTTATGCCCAAAATAGCGTCTGTAGATTGTGAGCTGGATCCCAGACAGGGGAGGGGGCAAAAACGCCTCCCAAGGGGGCTTTGGGAGTGTCCAGCTGAGCGTTAAATGCCAGGCCCCAATCTGGGGAAAATGTTCTATTTTCCTGTACCAGTAACAAAAGGTCCCAAATTCCAACAGGCTGTCTGTGCCCCTGGTCCTGCCAACAATTCATCTGATCGCATTAAGGTATTGTCATTTATGTTGTATCTCTGTTTGTGAATTATTCAGTTTTAACCTGTGCTCTGCTCTCTGTACTTCCACAAAATGTATTGTTTAAATATAAATGTAATATTTCCACAATATCTTACGCTTGTAATTACTGCCTAGTGTGCGTCTGTCACATTAAATTATACATTTAGCTTGAGGTGACTTTTTGCCCTAACCACCTAAACTATTGTATCCATGCCTCTTGGCTACATTATAGGCTGCTGGGCTGGGTAAATGGACTTGGGTTTAGGAAAGTGTGTTACGCGATTCTTTATAGTGAGGAGTGGGAATAATAATAATATCTGTGGGAGCCACCATATAGCATGGATTAGGAATATTAATAATAATATCTGTGGGAGCCACCATATAGCGAGAATTAGGAATATTAATAATATCTGTGGGAGCCACCATATAGCGAGGAGTGTGAAAAATAATATCTGTGGGAGCCACCATATAGCGAGGAGTGGGAATAATAATAATAATTTCTGTGGAAGCCACCATATAGCGAGGAGTGGGAATAATAATAATAATAATAATAATATCTGTGGGAGCCACCATATAGCAAGGAGTGGGAATAATAATACTATCTGTGGGAGCCACCATATAGCGAGGAGTGGCAATAATAATATCTGTGGGAGCCACCATATAGCATGGAGTGGGAATAATAATAATAATATCTGTGGAAGCCACCATATAGCGAGGAGTGGCAATAATAATATCTGTGGGAGCCACCATATAGCGAGGAGTGGCAATAATAATAATAATAATAATAATATCTGTGGGAGCCACCATATAGCGAGGAGTGGCAATAATAATAATGATATCTGTGGGAGCCACCATATAGCGAGGAGTGGCAATAATAATAATGATATCTGTGGGAGCCACCATATAGCGAAGTGTGGGAATAATAATAACAATAATATTTGTGGGAGCCACCATATAGCGAGGAGTGGCAATAATAATATCTGTGGGAGCCACCATATAGCGAGGAGTGGCAATAATAATAATATCTGTGGGAGCCACCATATAGCGAGGAGTGGCAATAATAATAATAATAATAATAATATCTGTGGGAGCCACCATATAGCGAGGAGTGGCAATAATAATAATAATGATATCTGTGGGAGCCACCATATAGCGAGGAGTGGGAACAATAATAATAATATCTGTGGGAGCCACCATATAGCGAGGTGTGGGAATAATAATAACAATAATATCTGTGGGAGCCACCATATAGCGAGGAGTGGCAATAATAATAATAATATCTGTGGGAGCCACCATATAGCGAGGAGTGGGAATAATAATAATATCTGTGGGAGCCACCATATAGCGAGGAGTGGCAATAATAATAATAATATCTGTGGGAGCCACCATATAGCGAGGAGTGGCAATAATAATAATAATAATAATATCTGTGGGAGCCATCATATAGCAAGGAGTGGCAATAATAATAATAATATCTGTGGGAGCCACCATATAGCAAGGAGTGGCAATAATAATAATATCTGTGGGAGCCACCATATAGCGAGGAGTGGGAATTAGAGATGAGCGAACTTTTGAAAAATTCGATTCGACTGATTCGCCGAATTTTCCGACAAAAATCGTTTCGACCCGAACTTATTCGCGACGAATCGCTATTAAAAACAGCTATTTCTGAGCCTCCTAGAGCCTCAATAGGGTTGTAAACCATTCTGCCTTGCTGTAACACGCACAGGATGCGTGCTGGGTTAGTTAAATAATACTTTGAATAAATATCACATGCAGATCAGAGGCATCGCTAATAGAATCGCAGAGCGGCACAATTGCAGAGTTGAAGTGGCATCACTATGAGGGGCAGGAGCCCAAACATTGCTTTAAAGAGACACTGGAGTTGGCAGCAGCAGGAGCCCAAAAATTGGATGAATCACACCCTGGAGTTGCAAGCAGCAGCAGCAGGAGCCCAAACATTACTTTAAAGAGACACTGGGGTTGGCTTCAGGAGCCCAAAAATTGGATGATTCACACCCTGGAGTCGGCAGCAGCAGCAGCAGCAGCAGCAGCCCAAATATTACTTTAAAGAGACCCTGGGGTTGGCTTCAGGAGCCCAAAAATTGGATGAATCACACCCTGGAGTTGGCAGCAGCAGCAGGAGCCCAAATATTACTTTAAAGAGACACTGGAGTTGGCTTCAGGAGCCCAAAAATTTGATGAATCACACCCTGGAGTTGGCAGCAGCAGGAGCCCAAATATTACTTTAAAGAGACCCTGGGGTTGGCTTCAGGAGCCCAAAAATTGGATGAATCACACCCTGGAGTTGGCAGCAGCAGCAGCAGGAGCCCAAATATTACTTTAAAGAGACACTGGAGTTGGCTTCAGGAGCCCAAAAATTGGATGAATCACACCCTGGAGTTGGCAGCAGCAGCAGGAGCCCAAATATTACTTTAAAGAGACACTGGGGTTGGCTTCAGTAGCCCAAAAATTGGATGAATCACACCCTGGAGTTGGCAGCAGCAGCAGCAGGAGCCCAAATATTACGTTAAAGAGACCCTGGGGTTGGCTTCAGGAGCCCAAAAATTGGATGAATCACACCCTGGAGTTGGCAGGAGTTGGCAGCAGCAGCAGCAGGAGCCCAAACATTACTTTAAAGAGACACTGGAGTTGGCTTCAGGAGCCCAAAAATTGGATGATTCACACCCTGGAGTTGGCAGCAGCAGCAGGAGCCCAAATATTAATTTAAAGAGACACTGGGGTTGGCTTCAGTAGCCCAAAAATTGGATGAATCACACCCTGGAGTTGGCAGCAGCAGCAGGAGCCCAAATATTACTTTAAAGAGACACTGGGGTTGGCTTCAGTAGCCCAAAAATTGGATGAATCACACCCTGGAGTTGGCAGCAGCAGGAGCCCAAATATTACTTTAAAGAGACCCTAGGGTTGGCTTCAGGAGCCCAAAAATTGGATGAATCACACCCTGGAGTTGGCAGCAGCAGCAGGAGCCCAAACATTACTTTAAAGAGACACTGGGGTTGGCTTCAGTAGCCCAAAAATTGGATGAATCACACCCTGGAGTTGGCAGCAGCAGCAGGAGCCCAAACATTACTTTAAAGAGACCCTGGGGTTGGCTTCAGGAGCCCAAAAATTGGATGAATCACACACTGGAGTTGGCAGCAGCAACAGGAGCCCAAACATTACTTTAAAGAGACACTGGAGTTGGCTTCAGGAGCCCAAAAATTGGATGATTCACACCCTGGAGTTGGCAGCAGCAGGAGCCCAAATATTACTTTAAACAGACCCTGGGGTTGGCTTCAGGAGGCCAAAAATTGGATGAATCACACCCTGGAGTTGGCAGCAGCAGCCCAAAAATTGGCCTAAAGACATAAATATGTTTTGCACCATTTGGAAAGTGTAAAACGTGGCACCATGCTGAATCTAGTCGCATGCATCAGGCATTGGTGGGTGGAAATCCTGGCTGATCCATCCCTGATTCATTTTGACAAAGGTGAGTCTCTCCACATTTTTAGTTGACAGTAACTATGGCCCCCGCCGCACTAAACACCCGCTCAGATGGCACGCTACTTGCCGGGCAGGACAGCTTTTCCAGGGCAAACTCTGCTAGTTGCGGCCACAAATCAAGTTTGGCTGCCCAGAAGTCCAGCGATCCTCAAGGTGTGTTGCCATGGTCATGTCAAAGTATGACATGACCTGCTGGTTCAGGTCCTGCTCCAGGTCTTCCTGCTGCTCATGAGTAGCCTCACTATGCGGGTGTAGAAAGCTACTCATTAGCGACTGAAGACTGAGGCTGCTGCTGATGGAGCTGCTGCTGCTGCTCCTGCCAACCCCCCCAGCGGCCATGGCAGTGGAAGGTGAGCACAGAGGTCCCCTCGAGTCAGACCTGCGAGAGTATGGACCATGGCGCAGATAGGCATCGGCCAACTGCCTACGTAGAATGTCTTTGTAGTAGTTCAGTTTGTCCTCCCTCTCGTGGGTTTAAAAAATGCCCCCATTTTGTGCCGGAAGCGAGGGTCCAATAAGGTGGACAGCCAGAAGTCATCCCGCCGACAGATGGAAACAATTCTGGGGTCACTACGCAAGCACGTGAGCATGCTTCGTGCCATTTGCGCAAGTGACTCGGATGGACTACCTGTCTCCATCTCCACTGCATACTGCCACGGTGTGCCCGGGTCCTCTGTCTCGCCTTCCTCAAAAACCTCTAGCTCCTCTGGCTGCTCCTGCTCCTCCTCTCCTGTCCGCTGACTAGATAAACCAGCCATTTCGCCAAGCCTAAACTGTGTTTCGCTGGGCAACTCCTCCTCCTCCTCTTCCTCCTCCTCCTCCAGTTCAGCTCCAACGGGGTTCATGTGGCCGTAAGATGTAAACGCCATGTCTCCAGTGCCCTGACCAGCCATGGTTTCCAACATGTGCTGTAGTACATGAAGCAGTGGAATCACGTCGTTCATCCCGTAATCCTGCCGACTGACAAATAAAGTGGCTTCCTCAAAGGGCCTGAGCAAACGGCAGGTGTCACGTATGAGCTGCCACTGGTTGACATTGAAGTTACACAGGGGAGTCCCCCTATCTGCTTGGATCATCAGGAAATCCGTGATGGCTTTTCTCTGTTCATATAATCGGTCCAACATGTGAAGGGTGGAATTCCAACGAGTGGAAACATCGCAAATCAGACTATGTTGGGGGATACCATTCTGACACTGTAGCTCAAGAAGGGTGTGTTTGGCGGTGTATGAGTGGCTGAAGTGCATGCAAAGTTTCCTTGAAGTTGTTAGGATGTCTTGCAGATGGGGAGAACACTTCAGAAACCGCTTGACAACCAGATTGAAGACGTGAGCCATGCAGGGGGCATGGGTCAGGCTTCCTTGGCGCAGCGCAGACAAAATGTTCTTCCCATTGTCGGTAACCATGATTCCCATTTTAAGTTTTCTTGGAGTAAGCCATGTTTGGATTTCCTGATGAATACATAAGCAGTTCCTCCCCTGTGTGACTCCGTTCGCCAAGACAAACCATGTGAAGCACTGCGTGACACCTCCGTGCCCTGCACACATGGTAGACTGGAGGGGCACTGAGACTTGAGCCTACAGTGGAGGGTGAGGAGATGGCGGAGGATGAGGAGGCCGAGTCGCACGGTGTCACAGGCCCAACGGGCAGGGAGCGCGGAGGCAGAAGCGGCGTGACCTGTCCAAGTTGCTGCTGCTGCTGCAAAGGGACCACATTCACCCAGTGGGCCGTAAACGACATGTACTGTCCCTGACCGTAGTTACAGCTCCAGATGTCGGCGCTGCCATGCACTTTGCTACACACCGACAGGCTCAAGGACTGGCCCACCTTCTGTTCAACAAAAGTGTGCAGCGCTGGTACTGCCTTCTTGGCAAAGAAATGACGACTTGGGACTCTCCACCTCGGCTCGGCACAAGCCATCAGTTCTCTGAAAGGTGCAGATTCCACCACCTGAAAAGGGAGCGACTGCAGCACCAGCAACTTGGACAGGAGCACATTCAGCTTCTGCGCCGTAGGATGAGTGGGCGCATACTGCTGTCTCTTGGACATGGCTTCGCTGATGGATTGCTGGCGGGATGCATGACTTGGAGGAGGAGGAGGAGGAGCAGGAGCGACAGAGGATGGGTATGACGCACAGCTGCCTTCGGCTGAGGTGCTGGAGCCTTGGCTGGCAGAAATTGGGAGCGGCGTGCCACTTGGTGAGGAAGCAGACTGGACCACCCCTTGGGAGCCTCGGTTCTCCCAGGTCGCTTTATGGTGACGCATCATATGTTGACGCAGGGCCGTGGTGCCAACATTTGGACTCTGGCCACGCTTCACCTTTTGCCTACATATCTTGCATGTGGCCATGTTACCCTCCTGCGGATGCTTCAGGAAAAACTGCCACACTGCCGAGTAGCTACTTTTCCCACCCCCTGGCCTCGCTGATTTACTGCTGCTGTTGCCAACTCCAGGAACCCCTGCTCCACTACCTCCCGATAAGGTAGACTGCCGCACAGCAGGTGCTCTACCCCGGCCCCGGCCGGCTCCAGCCTTTGGAATTGTGCCCCCATGCTGACTGCTACCACCTTGCTGCCTCAGCTGCTGACTCCGGGGCAACCTGCACCCCTGTTCTCCTGATGATGACGATGAAGCCCCTTCATCACCCGGCTCCCAAGTGCAATCGGCTTCATCGTCATCATCATTATCACCGAGTTGTGGCTGTACATCACTGATGTTCGTGGATTCGTCAACAGTGTCTGGCGCAGGAGCTGGAACGCTCGCAGCACCCACGACACTGTCCACATCGTTATTTGTCTGCCTAGCTAAAGAAGCCACCTCCATTTCTTGGCAGGGCAGTAGCTGCTGACTGTCCTCTATCTGATCGTCCTCCTCACTAAAGAGTGGAGCTGAACCCAAAGCATTGGATACGTCGCTGGGGGAGGGAACGGCATAGGACAGAGGCAATGGGAGGACAGGGACTGCTCTCGGGGCATGCCAACTCAGGGTTGTGTCAGAGGAACCTACCGACCCTAGACTGGGGGTCTCAGACGTAAGTTGTGATGATGTTGTTGATGAGCGCGTCAACCAATCTACCACGGCAGATGCGTTACTGGTGGAGACCCGACCGCTAGCAGATACTGGCAGATTAGGTCTCTCAGCGTGACTCCTGCTGCTACTGGCCCCCAGTCTGCTGCGACCTCTGCCTGCGGAATCTTGGTCTCTGCCACTCCTCTTTTCACTTCCAGGCACTTGTCTGCCCGACATAGTCTAACTGGCGTGGTAGTAGGTGATATTTTAAGAACCCCCAGGCAGCGGTGGGTCTATATGAAACAGAATATAATGCACACCAAAAGTGAGCAGTAACACTCAGCCTCCAACAGGCCTGCTTAGTGTAAATAAGAGAGCTGCTTAGTGTAAATAAAGAGGGGTATGGTATGTTACAGATTGGGATGCCCCAACAGGAGTGCACCTGGGACCAGTAGTAGCATGCACAGCAAAAGTGTCTTTATCAGGCCTAATTTCAATTAGAATAAGTGCAAATGGTTATGGTCTTAAATAGAGGCTGGTGTAGTCACAGAATGGGATGCCACAACAGGAGTGCACCTGGGACCAGTAGTAGCATGCACAGCAAAAGTGTCTTTATCAGGCCTAATTTCAATTAGAATAAGTGCAAATGGTTATGTTCTTAAATAGAGGCTGGTGTAGTCACAGAATGGGATGTCCCAACAGGAGTGCACCTGGGACCAGTAGTAGCATGCACAGCAAAAGAGTCTTTATCAGGCCTAATTTCAATTAGAATAAGTGCAAATGGTTATGTTCTTAAATAGAGGCTGGTGTAGTCACAGAATGGGATGCCCCAACAGGAGTGCACCTGGCAGGCAGCAGTAAGAATATGCACAGCAAAAGTGTCTTTATCAGGCCTAATTTCAATTATAATAGGTGCAAATGGTTATGGTCTTAAATAGAGGCTGCTGTAGTCACAGAATGGGATGCCACAACAGGAGTGCACCTGGCAGGGACCAGTAGTGCTATGCACAGCAAAAGTGTCTTTATCAGGCCTAATTTCAATTATAATAGGTGCAAATGGTTATGGTCTTAAATAGAGGCTGCTGTAGTCACAGAATGGGATGCCCCAAACAGGAGTGCACCTGGCAGGCAGTAGTGCTATGCACAGCAAAAGCGTCTTTATCAGGCCTAATTTCAATTATAATAGGTGCAAATGGTTATGGTCTTAAATAAAGGCTGCTGTAGTCACAGAATGGGATGCCCCAAACAGGAGTGCACCTGGGACCAGTAGTGCTATGCACAGCAAAAGTGTCTTTATCAGGCCTAATTTCAATTAGAATAAGTGCAAATGGTTATATGGTCTTAAATAGAGGCTGGTGTAGCCACAGAATGGGATGCCACAACAGGAGTGCACCTGGCAGGGACCAGTAGTGCTATGCACAGCAAAAGTGTCTTTATCAGGCCTAATTTCAATTATAATAGGTGCAAATGGTTATGGTCTTAAATAGAGGCTGCTGTAGTCACAGAATGGGATGCCCCAAACAGGAGTGCACCTGGCAGGCAGTAGTGCTATGCACAGCAAAAGCGTCTTTATCAGGCCTAATTTCAATTATAATAGGTGCAAATGGTTATGGTCTTAAATAAAGGCTGCTGTAGTCACAGAATGGGATGCCCCAAACAGGAGTGCACCTGGGACCAGTAGTGCTATGCACAGCAAAAGTGTCTTTATCAGGCCTAATTTCAATTAGAATAAGTGCAAATGGTTATATGGTCTTAAATAGAGGCTGGTGTAGTCACAGAATGGGATGCCACAACAGGAGTGCACCTGGCAGGCAGTAGTGCTATGCACAGCAAAAGTGTCTTTATCAGGCTTAATTTCAATTAGAATAAGTGCAAATGGTTATATGGTCTTAAATAGAGGCTGGTGTAGTCACAGAATGGGATGCCACAACAGGAGTGCACCTGGCAGGGACCAGTAGTGCTATGCACAGCAAAAGTGTCTTTATCAGGCCTAATTTCAATTAGAATAAGTGCAAATGATTATATGGTCTTAAATAGAGGCTGGTGTAGTCACAGAATGGGATGCCACAACAGGAGTGCACCTGGGACCAGTAGTAGCATGCACAGCAAAAGAGTCTTTATCAGGCCTAATTTCAATTAGAATAAGTGCAAATGGTTATGTTCTTAAATAGAGGCTGGGGTAGTCACAGAATGGGATGCCACAACAGGAGTGCACCTGGCAGGCAGCAGTAAGAATATGCACAGCAAAAGTGTCTTTATCAGGCCTAATTTCAATTAGAATAAGTGCAAATGGTTATACGGTCTTAAATAGAGGCTGGTGTAGTCACAGAATGGGATGCCACAACAGGAGTGCACCTGGCAGGCAGCAGTAAGAATATGCACAGCAAAAGTGTCTTTATCAGGCCTAATTTCAATTAGAATAAGTGCAAATGGTTATATGGTCTTAAATAGAGGCTGGTGTAGTCACAGAATGGGATGCCACAACAGGAGTGCACCTGGGACCAGTAGTAGCATGCACAGCAAAAGAGTCTTTGTCAGGCCTAATTTCAATTAGAATAAGTGCAAATGGTTATGTTCCTAAATAGAGGCTGGTGTAATCACAGAATGGGATGCCCCAACAGGAGTGCACCTGGCAGGCAGCAGTAAGAATATGCACAGCAAAAGTGTCTTTATCGGGCCTAATTTCGATTAGAATAAGTGCAAATGGTTATATGGTCTTAAATAGAGGCTGCTGTAGTCACAGAATGGGATGCCCCAAACAGGAGTGCACCTGGCAGGCAGTAGTGCTATGCACAGCAAAAGTGTCTTTATCAGGCCTAATTTAAATTAGAATAAGTGCAAATGGTTATGGTCTTAAATAGAGGCTGGTGTAGTCACAGAATGGGATGCCACAACAGGAGTGCACCTGGGACCAGTAGTAGCATGCACAGCAAAAGAGTCTTTATCAGGCCTAATTTCAATTAGAATAAGTGCAAATGGTTATGTTCTTAAATAGAGGCTGGTGTAGTCACAGAATGGGATGCCACAACAGGAGTGCACCTGGGACCAGTAGTAGCATGCACAGCAAAAGTGTCTATATCAGGCCTAATTTCAATTAGAATAAGTGCAAATGGTTATGGTCTTAAATAGAGTCTGGTGTAGTCACAGAATGGGATGCCACAACAGGAGTGCACCTGGCAGGGACCAGTAGTGCTATGCACAGCAAAAGTGTCTTTATCAGGCCTAATTTCAATTAGAATAAGTGCAAATGGTTATATGGTCTTAAATAGAGGCTGGTGTAGTCACAGAATGGGATGCCACAACAGGAGTGCACCTGGGACCAGTAGTAGCATGCACAGCAAAAGAGTCTTTATCAGGCCTAATTTCAATTAGAATAAGTGCAAATGGTTATGTTCTTAAATAGAGGCTGGTGTAGTCACAGAATGGGATGCCCCAACAGGAGTGCACCTGGCAGGCAGCAGTAAGAATATGCACAGCAAAAGTGTCTTTATCAGGCCTAATTTCAATTAGAATAAGTGCAAATGGTTATATGGTCTTAAATAGAGGCTGCTGTAGTCACAGAATGGGATGCCCCAAACAGGAGTGCACCTGGCAGGCAGTAGTGCTATGCACAGCAAAAGTGTCTTTATCAGGCCTAATTTCAATTATAATAGGTGCAAATGGTTATGGTCTTAAATAGAGGCTGCTGTAGTCAC
The DNA here is from genome assembly GCA_027917425.1 of Gastrophryne carolinensis. NCBI lineage: Eukaryota > Metazoa > Chordata > Amphibia > Anura > Microhylidae > Gastrophryne > Gastrophryne carolinensis. Next base: position 150,834,549 of record CM051241.1, on the reverse strand, counting down.
AGAATGGGATGCCCCAAACAGGAGTGCACCTGGCAGGGACCAGTAGTGCTATGCACAGCAAAAGTGTCTTTATCAGGCCTAATTTCAATTATAATAGGTGCAAATGGTTATGGTCTTAAATAGAGGCTGCTGTAGTCACAGAATGGGATGCCCCAAACAGGAGTGCACCTGGCAGGGACCAGTAGTGCTATGCACAGCAAAAGTGTCTTTATCAGGCCTAATTTCAATTATAATAGGTGCAAATGGTTATATGGTCTTAAATAGAGGCTGGTGTAGTCACAGAATGGGATGCCACAACAGGAGTGCACCTGGCAGGCAGTAGTGCTATGCACAGCAAAAGTGTCTTTATCAGGCCTAATTTCAATTAGAATAAGTGCAAATGGTTATGGTCTTAAATAGAGGCTGGTGTAGTCACAGAATGGGATGCCACAACAGGAATGCACCTGGCAGGCAGCAGTAAGAATATGCACAGCAAAAGTGTCTTTATCAGGCCTAATTTCAATTAGAATAAGTGCAAATGGTTATGGTCTTAAATAGAGGCTGGTGTAGTCACAGAATGGGATGCCCCAAACAGGAGTGCACCTGGCAGGGACCAGTAGTGCTATGCACAGCAAAAGTGTCTTTATCAGGCCTAATTTCAATTAGAATAGGTGCAAATGGTTATATGGTCTTAAATAGAGGCTGGTGTAGTCACAGAATGGGATGCCACAACAGGAGTGCACCTGGCAGGCAGTAGTGCTATGCACAGCAAAAGTGTCTTTATCAGACCTAATTTCAATTAGAATAAGTGCAAATGGTTATGTTCTTAAATAGAGGCTGGTGTAGTCACAGAATGGGATGCCCCAACAGGAGTGCACCTGGCAGGCAGCAGTAAGAATATGCACAGCAAAAGTGTCTTTATCAGGCCTAATTTCAATTAGAATAAGTGCAAATGGTTATATGGTCTTAAATAGAGGCTGCTGTAGTCACAGAATGGGATGCCACAACAGGAGTGCACCTGGGACCAGTAGTAGCATGCACAGCAAAAGAGTCTTTATCAGGCCTAATTTCAATTAGAATAAGTGCAAATGGTTATGTTCTTAAATAGAGGCTGGTGTAGTCACAGAATGGGATGCCCCAACAGGAGTGCACCTGGGACCAGTAGTAGCATGCACAGCAAAAGTGTCTTTATCAGGCCTAATTTCAATTAGAATAAGTGCAAATGGTTATGGTCTTAAATAGAGGCTGGTGTAGTCACAGAATGGGATGCCACAACAGGAGTGCACCTGGCAGGCAGCAGTAAGAATATGCACAGCAAAAGTGTCTTTATCAGGCCTAATTTCGATTAGAATAAGTGCAAATGGTTATGGTCTTAAATAGAGGCTGCTGTAGTCACAGAATGGGATGCCCCAAACAGGAGTGCACCTGGGACCAGTAGTGCTATGCACAGCAAAAGTGTCTTTATCAGGCCTAATTTCAATTTGAATAAGTGCAAATGGTTATATGGTCTTAAATAGAGGCTGGTGTAGTCACAGAATGGGATGCCCCAAACAGGAGTGCACCTGGCAGGGACCAGTAGTGCTATGCACAGCAAAAGTGTCTTTATCAGGCCTAATTTCAATTAGAATAAGTGCAAATGGTTATATGGTCTTAAATAGAGGCTGCTGTAGTCACAGAATGGGATACCCCAAACAGGAGTGCACCTGGCAGGCAGTAGTGCTATGCACAGCAAAAGTGTCTTTATCAGGCCTAATTTCAATTAGAATAAGTTCAAATGGTTATATGGTCTTAAATAGAGGCTGGTGTAGTCACAGAATGGGATGCCACAACAGGAGTGCACCTGGCAGGCAGTAGTGCTATGCACAGCAAAAGTGTCTTTATCAGGCCTAATTTCAATTAGAATAAGTGCAAATGGTTATATGGTCTTAAATAGAGGCTGCTGTAGTCACAGAATGGGATGCCCCAAACAGGAGTGCACCTGGCAGGGACCAGTAGTGCTATGCACAGCAAAAGTGTCTTTATCAGGCCTAATTTCAATTAGAATAAGTGCAAATGGTTATGGTCTTAAATAGAGGCTGCTGTAGTCACAGAATGGGATGCCTCACAGCAGACTTAAGATCAGTTCAGTATATATGCACAGTTAGTTAGTATAAGCAGCCTGAAAACGCTAACAAAGCCTGTCAGCCAGCCAGTAACACTCAGGCTGGATGAAAAAAAAAAAAATCTCCCTGTGACTGCCTCCGATTTTTCCTAACTTTCCCTGTTTTTCGCTGACTTTCTGTCTGTCTCCTGCCTGTCTCCTGCCTGTCTCCAGCCTGTCCCTGTCTGTCCCTGCCTGTCTAACTGCCTCTCCCTCACTACAGCGTTCTGTCTCTCACGAATGCAATAGAGAAATGAGGAAGGAAAAGCAAGATGGCCGACTTAAATAGCGCTGTGACGTCACCGGGCTTGCTGGCTGCTGATAGGCTGCATGTGACTGCCCCAGCTTGAACTGGCGCGGGGTAGATGTCCAGACATGTCCCGTCCTCCATCTTAGAATGCCTGTATGTAAATGAATGGATGTTAAAGGAAAACTTCGAGCGATCGAATCGCAGGGAAATTCGGATTCAATCCGAATCGAATTTTTCATGAAATTCGGATCGAATCCGGGTTCGTCTGGATCGATTCGCTCATCCCTAGTCACCATATAGAGAGGAGTGGGAATAATAATAATATCTGTGGGAGCCACCATAAAGCGAGGTGTGGGAATAATAATAGTAATAATAATATCTGTGGGAGCCACCATAAAGCGAGGAGTGGGAATAATAATAATATCTGTGGGAGCCACCATATAGCGAGGAGTGGGAATAATAATAATAATATCTGTGGGAGCCACCATATAGCGTGGAGTGGGAATAATAATAATAATATTTGTGGGAGCCACCATATAGTGAGGAGTGGGAATAATAATAATATCTGTGGGAGCCACCATATAGCGAGGAGTGGGAATAATAATAATATCTGTGGGAGCCACCATATAGCGAGGAGTGGGAATAATAATAATATCTGTGGGAGCCACCATATAGCGAGGAGTGGGAATAATAATAATAATACAAATATCTGTGGTAGCCACCATATAGCGTGGAGTGTAAATAATAATAATAATATCTGTGGGAGCCACCATATAGCGAGGAGTGGGAATAATAATAATAATATCTGTGGGAGCCACCATATAGCGAGGAGTGGGAATAATAATAATATCTGTGGGAGCCACCATATTTTCAGAGCCTGTAACAGCAGGAAGACTCATGGGGATCCTGCAGTTTAACCCAAACTTCAGAATACCAGGAATTCTGCTATAGATGGGCTGGATTATTCTTTCAGCCCATGTAATTTAGATCACTGGGCACTGAAAGAGAAACAGGAATTTCCTGGGATGGGTTTAGGAATAGAGACGTGGCACACCGCTCTCAACCAGGAGTCCAATAGCAATGGTCAATACTAGACATCTCTGGGAAGTCTAAGACACAGACCAGGGAAAGCTGCACAGACAGGATTTGGGTGATTGGAGTCGCAGGCAGCGGACAAGGAAGATTAACTGACTGGGAACAATGGAGCAGGGTCACAGGCTGGAAACAGGTGAGCAGAGTAACAGGTTAGTCAGGCGAGTCACAGGCTAGGAACATACAACCTGTCTACACCAACAGAAACAATCTGATGACCACATGGGCGTGGGAGGTCCGGTACATAATGGAAAGTCCCTAACCAGACCCAGTCTCCTGATGATGGAGATTGAACAAGGCCTTGGGCAGACCTATGAGGGTTGTAGACTTGGGAGAAGGGTAAACAGAGGGTAGACAGTAAGTATACAGCAGACAGACTTGCAGCAGGTATCAGGGGATAGGAACTAGCTAGTAGAATTACCTTTTTAAAGCCAAGGCTGTATAATCTACGCTGTTGTCTATCCTGCCGTTAACTGCCAAGCACATAGATTCTACCATCTTGGGGTCTTGAGTGGGGCAGAGAACATCCAAACATCCTTGGCTTCTGACAGGTGGTATCGTCTTAATCGTACCAATAAAGAATTTAAAAAATCAAAGACAAGGGGGTCCCACAACCCCCTACCTCCCCCAAAGAGACAACCGTGGCACTACCAACTATCTCCAAATTGAATTTTATTTATTAATACCTAATGATACATGGACATATTTAAAACAATTTAAAAAATTGTTCGTTGTAATAAAGAATTTAAAACGTAATATGATTTTCTTAAATAGCGTACATTTCTTCCAAAAAATCTGACAACATTTTAAAAAATATAATTTTTTTTTTTCTATTTTCAGATATTTCCCCCAAAGATGTCGAGGAAGTAATGAAAAATTACAAACAAGACATTTCATGTTAAAGCTCAAACTTTGCTGGAAAAAACAATATATCATTTTCCTTAAAATCTCTCCACAAATCACAATTAAACATATATAGCGCAGAATGGTGAAAGGGGCCTGGCAACAGAAGGCGACGAAATCATAAGGTAGGGTGGCTGCTGTGCTTGGCTCCTATTATATTCATAACTTAAAATTCATAACTCAAACTTAAAAAAGACCAGGAGGAGTACACTAGAATCATAGACAGGGCACATGACCACAAAGTTATAAACAAACAAACACTGACAATAAACAACCCAACTATACAAACTTTCTACTCCCTACCGAAGGTCCACAAGTCCAAGACTAATCCCCCAGGCAGACCTATCGTGTCAGGGAAAGGTTCCTTGACATGTAGAGCTAGTGAGTACGTTGATTTCTTTCTGAGACCATTTGTCGAAGCACTGTCTTCCTATGTTAGGGATACCCCCCATCTACTACAAATTCTGGAAGAAACAACAATATCCACGAAAGCAATATTAGTAACCCTGGATGTTGAAGCTTTATACTCAAGCATCCCACATGACCTAGGCCTAAGGGCCACAAAGCATTATCTCGACCAACTTGACATTGCAGAACATGATCATAACCAGTTTTTGCTGGAACTCTTAAGATTCATCCTTACACACAATACATTCCTCTTCAACAAACAACTATATCACCAACTACAAGGGACAGCAATGGGCACGATCTGTGCCCCCTCTTTTGCCAATCTCTATCTGGGATGGTGGGAGGAAATGATCTGGGAGGAAGATTCAGCCCAGCAATACATGCAACCACATTGTCTCATGGTATCGTTACATAGACGACATTCTCATTATTTGGGAAGGATCTACAACACAACTGGAAGAGTTTGCCAAACACATCAATACAAATCCATACAATCTTAAATTCCTAATAGAGTACGATTCAAGAAAGATCAATTTCCTAGATCTTGAAGTACGCATTGACACAAAGGACAAAATCCTTACGAACTTTTATAGGAAACCCACGGCGGCCAACAACATTTTGAGGGCGACGAGCGCCCATCCCACAGCCCTCAAAAACAGTATACCATACGGGGAATACTTGAAGGCGAAACGAAACTGTACCGACCCTGAAGAATTCAAAATAGCAGCAGATGGTATAAGGACCAGACTGAGGGAGAGAGGCTACTCCAATAGAATACTCAAGAAGGCTTACAATAGAACTCAATCACAGAACAGGAGTCAAATACTCCGTCCACAAAAAAGCAAACAAGAACAAAATGCGAGAGAGCTCAATTATACCCCTTTTATACTAACCTACAACGCACAACATGACCTGATAAGGAAGACCTTAGAGGATCACTGGTTTATCCTAAAAAGAGATCCAGAGATAGGACCGTTCATACCAGCTAGCCCCAAATTAACTTTTAGAAGAGCGAGGTCCATAAAAGATAGATTAGTAGCAAGCCACTATTCCAGAGAAAAGCGAACAAAATGTTGTCAAACAGTAGGTACATATAGATGTGAAGGCTGCTCAACCTGCCAATATATTAAACCCGGCAAGACCATAACACTACCAACAGGAACAACAGTAACACAAAAACATTACGCAAATTGCAACACAACTGATGTGGTTTACATACTCACATGCGATTGCCCTAGATTTTACATTGGGAAACGAACAGGAAACTCAGGACTCGCATGTACGAACACATTAGGGATATCAAAAAAAAGAATATACTAACCCCAGTTGGTAAACATTGAACAATGAAACACTCAGGAATACCCACAGGAGTGTCTTTTCAAGTCATAGACAGAATCCACAAACATGATAGAGGTGGTGACATAAGAAAAATCACATTACAACATGAAACGAAATGGATCACTACACTTAAAGCCCTAACTCCTCCAGGGTTGAACGATGCTTGTAGTTTCGTTCCTTTTCTCAAATAAGAATAAAAACAAAAATAAGAAAATAAAATCAAACTGAATAAAATAAAATTAAATTAAATTAAACCCAATTAAATCCTTATAGGAAACAACAACCCAAATGCACAATAAAAACCATGTATTATCCCATAATAATGAGAAACCAATCCAAATTCAACCCTAACCATTCCAGGATACAAAAGGATGTAACGATCACACTCAATACAAATAATATTTAGAATTCCATTGAACACACAGTATATATAAAAAACAAAAAACATAAATACACTAAAAAAAGGTCCCAAAACCCCAGGGTCACAAACAAAATATACACACAACAACCATTAAACACTTAGTCTAAACACACATAAATCAACACTGGATATGATAATATTAATGTATTTATAATATTGTAAAGGCAGCGCTTGTCTTTAAGATGCCCACAGTGTACCCCTTCAAAAACAATAATGGTGCGGCAAGGACAAAACAGCATTACCGCAATTTGGCGTTTTACCTTTTTAGGGGTACCCTGGTTGGTCTGTATTTATACACTGTCACCTTTTCTTTGTGTTGAGTAACTTTGAATAATTGTCTATTTTTCTTGTACACCTTGGGCAGTCCTCCTGTGTGTTGGAGATTTTATTTTAGTGTTTATACATGGCACAATTGCACATTGAATGTAGATTTGCACATATGTAAAATGGTTTACTAGATGTTCCTTTTTTCAGGTTGGATTTTAGGGTCACTTATGAATTGAGCAGACCCCTGGTGCCCCTTGCTGTTGTTTTTAATCTGTACGTTATGTTCTTTGTGTATATGTTCATTGTGGTAGTATGTGTTTTTTGTCTAATCATTTTGAGCAATAAATAGTTATAATTTTGTATAATGCATGTGTAGTGCCACTTATTCTTAGCCCGGTACTCTCTTTCTTAGGGGGAGAGTGGGTTCCCCCTTTTTTGCTTCAGCATTACCGCAATCACGTCATTCTTTCTACTTCAAAGTATAACCCCTTTAAAAAGACATAGACAATTACATACAATTGGTTCTAAACCAACCACTAAAATGGCGGCTTACACCCTGGCGACAGGGTCTCAGACAGGGAAGGGGCCGCAAAGCCGGAAGTGACGCTTACAGCGTCACTCCGTCTGCTACAACTCAGAGGTAGCAGAGCGCCGTACAGGGCTACTGCCCTGCCCTACACGGAAGCGCGAACCTGGCCCCTTTGGAGGCAGGCCCCGCCCCCCTTCACAATAACACGCCGCGCACATACAGCGGCGTGTCAGAAGGGCGGACAGCGGGGACCTGCGCCACCCGCACTCAAGACAGAGACGGGTCCCGGTCACAAGACACTGAGCCAGAAGGTAAGTCACCACCACCTAAATTTACAATTATTACTTGCCAGCATACAACTGCCCACACTTAAAGCAGAACCTAACACATTTTTGTTTTGTTTACAGCCCTATGCAGCTGCAGCCACATACACAGATACCTATCACATTGTACAGGTAACTGATTACCCAAACATAGCCTGGCTGTTTAACACATCATAAATTTATTAGCACTTATTGTAACCTGTTTAATAACAGTATACAGCCAGTAACTGGATACCTTAAAGCAAGCACTGATACCTGTTTCCACCAATAAAGGTATAAATTTGTATCTATAAATAACAAAGTACTTTAGACTATCTGCGGAGAGATACACAATAAAATACCATTACAATATATATACACAAATAGTTTCCTTCTACCAACAGACTCAATATATATATGTGCACTGAAAAACAATAATAGCGAAACGTCTGCACTTGATATACACTTGCTACAAACTGAAGGAACAAACCTTTGCCTTGCTACAAACTGTTCAATTTTACTTGCTACAAACTGTTACCGCAGATTAAATAGAGCCCAACAAGAGCTCTTCAGACATGAATGGCAGGACTGTCCTGCATATTCTATATGAAATTCTTCTTTTTCTGAAACCTATTGCATTGTGCATACCAGCTACTCTTTATAAATATGTAATTTATGTATGATATGTGCATTAATAAAATGTTGATAATGAATACAGCATATACGTACTCACTGTACAGTAAATACACCTTATCCCCAATTTAAAGTGGACCAACACCCACGGGTGATCGGCCCGGGATTCCCGGGCCGACCACCTCCCTCCCCGCGGGACATCCGAGATCGGGATGTCCCGCGGGGTGAAACCCCCCCAAACACCCCAAACTCCTCACCTTATCTTCGGCGGCGGCCGGCCGCCGCCGCCTCCCTCGCGCCCCTCTAGACGTGCGCCCGCCCACGCCGGCCGTCTGTGAATGGCCGGCGCGGGCACGTGCACGTCAAGAGTGACGCGCGGGAGGCGGCGGCGGAGGAGCCGCTTGTCCGCGGCTTGTCCGTCGGCGCTGGGAGCGGGGAGAGGTGAGTTTTTCGGGGGGTTCGGGGGGGTTTCACACAGCGGGGCACCCCGATCGGGGGTGCCCCACCGAAGTGGACCAAGACCCAGGATAGTCAAAATCCTGGGTGTTGGTCCACTTTAAAGACTCTTCAGAGAAAAGTTGGTATAACCAACCCCCCCCCCCCCTTTTTTCCTGCAAGAATTATAAGAAAGAGTTGGGGGAAAAAGATTATGTCTTGCCATCAGTGTTACCAGGCAAGGATTTGACCACAAGGTCAAACCCCTACCCTCCCCCCTAACCTTTCTATTATATTCCCATAGGTCCCAGATTAGCAGTAACCCATAGCACCCACAGCAAAATATTTAAATTCACGTAACTAGAGTCCTTTTCACATTTTTAAATGCTTGGAGCAAGCGAAAACTGACCCTTGGAGGGGACAGGCTATGGCGGCCCTTATTTCTTTTTCCCCAAGCTGCCAATTAAAGTGTATGGCCATTTCATTTTCCTCCTGTGAGTTCTTCACACTGAGCCAGAATGGAGACCAATCCTGGTTCCTCTGAGCCCATCATTGCCGCAGAAAAGGACCCCGGGATCCCTCAAGCCTAGTGCAGCCCCTGAATGGCCCCCAGAGTTTATGGAGGACCCTGGGCCTCAACCTCCACTCGAGCTAATCCTGGAGTCAGTGCAGGTCTTCCCCCAGGGCATTATGACAAGCTAGGTCATCCTCTTTTTTTTTTTTTTTTTTACATATGGATCCCTCTTAAGCTTTTGTGGGACCTCAGCCACCCGTCTCCCCAGGGGTGTAACCTGTGGAGTTGCAATCGCACTGGGGTCCAGAAGGGCAGGGGGCCAATCATTGTTGCTTCTCTACTTTTTTTTTTAACATATTTGTGCTCACTTGGCATCAGACTTTAGTTGCCTGGCTGCATCCAATTGAATTAAAAGGCAGAAAAAAGGTTTACTGTATGAGCCTTGAACGGACCCTCTTTAATTTTTTTCACATTTAGTTGTGCCAGTTTGCCCCCCCCAAGCATGAAATGGGGCCTCGACCACATTGCCCCTAACTGTGAAAGGGGACCTTGACCATCTATCCCCCCTGTTGTCTGAGAGTTGGCCATCAGAGGCCAGGATAAGTCCACCCAACCTGCCTCAGAGGGGACCTCTGAAGCAGGAACTATCCTAATCTGCTTTCTCCTTCCCTTAGAGTTTTGACTCAATAATTTGGGGCTGATAGAGAGGCTCCTGCTCGACCTAAAGGAAAGACCCCCCCAGAAAACAGTGGAGGAACAGAATCTCCAGTTTGTGCTCTTTCTGTGCAGCCAATCAGCCTAATTCCTGCCCATTCTGCTGTGATTGGCCAGGTGGGACACATGACCTGCTGTATAAAAGGCAGTGTCGCCTGTCCCAGCGCCATTGCAGTGCTGAGAGGTTCCTGCTGCAGTGGTTTAGAGGCAGATATTTTATTATTTATTTATGTATTATTTATTTATGTATTTAGGTAATTTTCTTGCTTTCAGGGATTATTCAGAGCACTTTCCCTAGCCCATTTTGTGCAGGGCAATCGTCCAAGTGTTACTGCCCCCAAATTAGGCCTCCAACACGAGTAAAAAAAAAAAAAGTTGAATTTTTTTTCTTTATTGGTGTATTTCTTTCATTTTTTATTTTATGTGATTTTTGTGAGTGCTTTCCCTAGCCTATTTTGTGCAAGACAATCGCCCATGTGTTTTTCAGCCGATTTTCAGCCCTCTAGCCCTTTGCTAGCTCCATTTTTGGGCCCCAAATTTCAGTTCCCCATTGACTTCAATGGGGTGTGCATTCGGATTTGTGGAATTCAGCATGAACTTTGCTTGCAAGTTCATCCAAATTTGCCGACTCCAAATTTTAACCAACCCACTCATCCAGGTATGAATTAACTGTGGTGGAAGCCCCTGGCCAAAAAATCTGGTAGAGGCCCCAAATACAGTATTATTTTTCCTTTAAAATAATAGTCCAGCCAAGTAACTGATTGGTGGCTATCTGGCACCCACTCACTTATTGGAACATCAGATCGAGTCCCTTGTGCCACTCTTGTGCGGGTGCTTGGGAACTCCTGCTTTGCCATTCCGGCCGGGGGATGGAAGGAGCCCAGCTGGTCCATCAGAAAACAGTTCCCTGCCGCGGATTGACAGCTCTGCAAGCACCCATCACTGTAGTGATGTTGGCGGAGGCATTGCTGCTCTAGACTCTCCGTCCTTCCCTGTGGTGGCTTTGGCTGCCTGATGCAAGGAGCCCCACTGCAGCCAATAGTTTGTTGCTAGCTCCGTGACCCGTAAGACCAAAGACTGAAAAGCTTCCTGGACCAGACCATAAACCAAAGGTCAGTGGAGGCCCCCTTTGCAGGGCAAGTGGTGAAGGCCCCGGGGCTCGCACCCCTTGCGCCCTCCTCATAATCACTACATATAAGCACTGGGCTAGATCCCCTCACCAACCTGACCTTGCAGGAAACCCTCTGTGCGTGAAGCATTGTAATCACATCATTTAGATCATAAGGGTTGATTCAGAGCCCCTTTCTCATCATTTTTATGGAGGTCTTGCTACCAAACGAAAAATCATGCAAAAATGAAAACATTTCACACTAAAGTTCTCGCAGAGAAAGGGGCTCTGAATCAACCCTATAGTCTTCCCGGTAGAGTGGCTTCTTCAAATGGTCTAAGCTATTGTCAGGTGTCAGTGGCTCAGTTGGAAATTGCATTGAGGAGTAAAGCTGGCCGTCTGCTGCATGAGATAATCACCATTCTCTACTCATACAGACAGTCCAACATAACAACATAACCCATCACAGATCATATGATGATGTGGTAGAACATCCTAACAATGTTAGAAGCCTATTTATAATGGAATTGAAAACATGCATAGAGCATGGCGCATCCCTCCCCACTGCAGTGCTAACCGCATGACATTGAAGGGCCTGGCATTGGTGGCATGAAACTCTCTCTTTTTTTCTCTCTCTCTCATTCACTCTCAGATTCTTTCCTTTTCTTTCTTTCTTTCTGTCTCTCACACCCTTTTTTCTCTTTCCTTTTCTTTCTTCTCCTTTTTTGCATTTCCTCTGTTACTCACTCTCCATTTTGTGTGTGTGTCTCTATTGTGAAATCTTGCACATGGCTCCATTTACCCTAAGGCCAGACCTGACTGGAACATGGTGAACTCCTGGCAGATGGGAGGATGAGGACAAGACCAAGGTAGTGGAGAAGGCAGAGGATACAGAAAGCCCATGTTTTTTTTTGCTTTTTTTAAATTCTTTATTTTTATTTTCAATACAAAGACATATAGAAAGTACAAAATTTGCAAAGTTAAGTTACAAAGATATGTTACAAAGCCATCTCGCATTTACAGGCAAAGAGGGTACATGTCAACATACTACTGGTGTGCCGGACACACATTTATATTAAAGATATTCCTTATAGAGCCACATTCGCGTTTGGATCTGCACCCATCCCGGCGGTGGCCCCCAATAGTCGGTCCCCAGCAGGGGCCCCCGCCCGGGAAGGGAACCCTGCCCTGAAGTCCAACACAGTCCGCTCAAAACTCTCCGTTCCGGAGTGAGATGACTCTGTCTATGAGAGCCTTTTATGCAGAAAGAGTAAGAAAGAGAAGAAAAAGAAGATGGGCGGGGGAGTAGAGTAGGGAGAAAGAAAGCCCATGTTTGAACCATGGAGGCGCCACTGCTATGACCTGGCCAAGTTGCTGCATTACCTGCGTTGAAAGGACATTAATGCAGTTGGATGTGATGGACATATACTGCTCTTGCCCATAGCTAGAGCTCCACAAATCGGCACTGAAATGCACAAGATTTGAGACTGAGAGACCCAATTACTGGCTCACCTTCATCTGCATGTATCTATGCAGAGGTGGTACTGTTTTTTTTTTTTTTTTTAATAATGCCTCTTCAAAGCTGTCCACTTTGGCTGGGGACAAATTAGCTGGTCTCTGAAAGGTGCAGAGTCCACTAAGTGGAAAAGAAGGGACGGCAGCACTACCAACTTGGCCAGGTGCACATTGAATTTCTGTGCCACTGGGTGACTGCTGGTGTACTGTTTGCTCCATTGCTCCAATTGCAGCTGCTGCAATTGGAGCAATGAAGGAGACACAGGTGGATGGGATGCCGAGGAGCCCTCAATGGCGCTGCTAGAATGTTGCACATTGGGAAATTCAGCGGTTCTGCTGCAAAACAAAATGTTGGCTTGTCCAAGAAGCACTGTGGCAGTGATCCTTGTGTGCACGCATGGAACTAGTGCACACGTTATGACTGCATACCCACTTCATATGTTCCTGGCAAAGTGTATATGTGACGGGTGGAAACCATGGGCAACACTACACGTAGAAACCATTAGACCCCTGTCAGTGGAATAGCCCTGATACTGATAGAAACCTAAATAGTTTAGTAGTTAAAACTGTGATGCATCTCTTAGGGTCATTGCAACATGAATCCACATGATGGCACTGTTGCCTAAGGAATGGACCTAACCAGTACTTTAATGGTCTGATGTTCCCCTTTAGTTTGGTAAATAGAACTAGCCAGGTGGCATTGGCAACATTAACTGCCCTGCCATTGGTTGGGACTCGCAACTAAGTTGGAATAGCAACAATACAGAGGTTATTTAAGAGAGAGACCAACCCTTGTAGAGTGTTCTAGGTTTGGAGCTTGTCATGAGAGGATGCATGTCAATATAGTGGAGGAGCTGAGAGACGGCCATGAAGGAAACCAATGGAATGTACTGTGTGCTGTAACCTTTGGATTGTGCCTGTACTGAACTGTTTGCTGTGTTAGCATGGATGGAAGCCAATCAGTAAAGACCATGCTGAGTTCACCTAAGAGTGTCATCAATGGAGACCAGCGATGACTGAAGCCAGTAAGTCCACCTCCACCCACACAGGCCACCCCGACATGGGATGCCCTACCCTAGGTGCAAGAACCCCCCTCACTCCCCAGAGCGCGTGCCCATGCCCACTACATATACACCACCATGGAACTATGAGATGGCTTAAAAAAACACTTCTGTGTAACACTGTTTTTCACAAGAATCTTGAACTGACTGGTTGCTGCTGCTTTTTGGAACTGCACACTCACTGCCAGTGTGCCCCTGCAAGCTAGTCTGCTGACTACTAGAGGATGTACCCCTTGTTAGGAGGTAGCTCACACCCCCCTGATAAGTCTTGTCTGGCCTCTCTGACTCAACCTCTGTATTATTCACCCTTTAACAACCGCTTGGAGAATCATGTTTTTCAATTTAAGAGAGAGAGACATGCACAGCGGGACGATTCAACACATGACTGTCTTTTTTGAAGGAAGGATCTCATAAAGACCAAGGAGAGCTTTAGCTTGCCCCTCCCTTCATGAGAAACATAATTTTAACATAACACAGAATAATGTTATCTCGCAGTTGGCGTTAGGGAGTTACTTATCTTAACCTTGGGTGCATGGAATGCCCCAGCTGTACTAAGCCTCAGAAACACACATAAACCACAAAGCTTAAGGTAAAACTCTAAGTTTAAATATATTAAAGCAACAAGATGGCTGAAATGATGTTAAACAGAGAGAGAGACCCTTCACCTCTTCCATGTTTTGCATGAGATCTCTGATGGATGGCACCACACCGGGTTTATGGTACGCTGCCAACCTTGCCACAGATGATGAACACGACCTGGCTGCCACAGGCGGCATCATCTATGCAGGTTTCAATGCCACTGCTTTCTACCTTAATTGCCTGGCACATGGTTGGCTAAACCTGAATGTGCCCCTCCCTGGCTCTCATGAGGAATGCTTTGAAGCCTAGTGGTCTCCTCATGATGATTGCTGGCCTCCAACTGCTGACTATGCTCTGAATCTTCTTCATCGCTGTACTGGGGTTGAAAGTAAGAGAAGAAGCCTGCCAGATGGTGTAGCAAAGGAGAAAAGCAAATTCAGGACAGGATGGGGCCCAGAGGAATGATGGCATTGAAGGAACTACCTAATGCCTGGATGTGTGATTGGTCTCTGTCTACTGTGGAGCCTGAGGTCAGTTGAAGACTGCTCGCTGGTTGGTCAACACATTACCACTGGATGATAATGGGAGCCCCATTCTCTTGCCACGACTGCTGCTGACAACACAAATGCAAGTAAATTGTATTACACTGTAGTGTTATTCACACAGAAGGCAGAAGACTTACAAGAATCAGCGAATTATACCCACAAAACTGGGGGTACACTGATTAAGGACTGGAGATAGGAGTCCAAAATGCGTAAGTCACCTACACTATATATATGACCTTCCAGGACTTTGATTACCACTGATTTTATTGGCTTTTGATATACTATGGAGATGATTTTATACGTATAATTAAAAGTGAAGTTTTATGAGAAGAGGATTGCGGACCATTCGCTTAGCTTTTCATGCTATTTAGTGGGTTTGAGACTACCCACGGCCGTGCACACACGGGATTAGGTGGTGAGCGGACATTCCCTATATTGTCACTGGGCGTACACTAACTGTTCTGTATGAAATGTGTCTAAGCGAGCAAACTATATTACACTGTAGTGATATTCACAACAGGAGACTTACAAAAACAGCTAAAACTGGGGGTTTGGTGTATTTATTTTTTTAAATCAACAGTTAATAGAACCTCACATCCAGTAGTAATATTTAGGAACCGGAAAAAAAAGTTATACAGGTGAGTGACAGCTGTCAAAAACCAGAACCAGGTATACTGTGAGGGATCTGTTTTAAATAAAAAGGCCTAGCTGTGAGGAAAATGAGGACAAATATCCCTTCCATCCATTTTCATTAACCCTACTAACGCCAGCTATGTAACATTTATGTTGCTGCCTCTCCTACCGTTAACTGCCAGCTACGTAAGTTTTACGTACCTGGCTTTCCCCCTGCTAGCAAAAGGAAAGAAAAATTACATTTGCTTTCCTCTGTGCACAATCCCTCCAGCCGGGTCTCCTCTTCACTGGGGGTGGAGCCTCCAATCCTCCCTGGGCTCTTGCATGGTGAGGAGAGGGTCCAAAAGAGACCCTCTCCCCCGCCATTGTTGCCGTTGACCCCTTTCATCAATTTTTCTCTTCCGTCCACGCCCACGGAGATTAGCTACAGTGCCATGGGTTGCAAACTTCTTGATACTGTTGCGCACAGTGGACAAAGGCAAACCTGGATCTCTAGAGATGGACTTGTAACCTTGAGATTGTTGATATTTTGCCACAATTTTTAGTGTGGCACACACAGACACAGAAATAAAAAGTGAACTTCTGTCCTTTTTATCTGCTTTCAGGTGGGATTTCTATATTGCCCACACCTGTTACTGGCCCCAGAAGAGTTTAAACATGCTTGAAACAATCTTATTTATCCACAATTTTGAAATGGTGCCAATAATTCCAGCCTATTTTTGATGTGACATTATGTCCAATTTGCTTTTTTTCCCTCCCTTTTTTGGTTTAGTTCCTGTCAGGGAACCACGGGTCACGTGATCCAACTATAAACCAGGGACCTCCGGACACACAGGCGCGTTCCCAAAAACCCTTGTCTGAGCCCTCCTATCAGGAATACCAGGCCCAAAGCCTGCGGACACAGATTTTTGGCTAAGGCAAAAAGATCGCTCAAGTTAAATATAAGTTTTAATGCTATAGCACACTAGGCAGTGATAACAAACATTTGGCTATGATGGAATATGAAATAATACAAATGCTGTTCTGAGGGGGTTACAGGTTACAGTTAGTTACACAGACAAACAATGGTCATTTACCTTAATATGCAGTTGCAGAGTAGTGGTGATGAGAGCTCCCACAAGGTGTATGTCAAGAGCTTACAGATGGGTTGGACACCTCCAGCACGCTGCCACAAGACCCCTATCCAGAGAATGACCATGTTCTCATCCCCTTGGCCTACTTTTAAGCACGGTGTCTCCCCTCCACCCCCTCCTCTCAGACACAGATCCTGAATTATTCCTTTGAAGCCCCATAACACCTTTCCAGCGAAGAAGCATGCGTCTTTGTCCGAGAAGGTGTTAGGGGAGCAACAGGAGAATCTTAAAGGGCGATGCCAGGCATCAGCGATAAAATGCGATGTAATATTTGCCCTATTCCTCACAGTTCCAATACACACAAAGTGAATATACATGTGTATTAGAGATGAGCGAATTTTTTAAAAATTAGATTCGCTCTATTTGCCGAATTTTCCAGAAAAATTTGTTTCGGTCCGAATTTATTAGCTGCAAATTGCTATTATAAATGGCCATTTCTGGCCTTCCGAGAGCCTCAGTAGGGTTGTAGAACATTTTGCCTTGCTGTAACACACATAGGATGTGTGCTGGGTTAATGAAATAATATTGTAAAGAAGTATGACATGCAGATTAGAGGCATCGCTATTAGAATCGCTGTCGCAGAGCAGCACAATTACAGAGCCTTGAGGTGGCATCAGCATGAGGAGCCCATATATTGCCTGAAAGACACACCCTGGAGTTGGCAGCAGCATAAGGAGCAAATACATTGCCTGAAAGACACACCCTGGACTTGGCAGCAGCATGAGGAGCCCATATATTGCCTGAAAGACACACTGGAGTTGGCAGCAGCATAAGGAGCCCATATATTGCCTGAAAAACACACCCTGGAGTTGGCAGGAGCATGAGGAGCCCATATATTGCCTGAAAAACACACTGGAGTTGGCAGCAGCATAAGGAGCCCATATATTGCCTGAAGAACACACCCTGGAGTTGTCAGGAGCATGAGGAGCCCATATATTGCCTGAAAGACACACTGGAGTTGGCAGCAGCATGAGGAGCCCATATATTGCCAGAAGGACACACCCTGGAGTTGGCAGCAGCATGAGGAGCCCATAAATTGCCTGAAAGACGCACTGAAGTTGGCAGAAGCATGGGGAGCCCATATATTGCCTGAAAGGAACACCATGGAGTTGGCAGCAGCATGAGGAGCCCATATATTGCCTGAAAGACACACTGGAGTTGGCAGCAGCATGAGGAGCCCATATATTGCCTAAAAGACACACTGGAGTTGGCAGCAGCATGAGGAGCCCATATATTGCCTGAAAAACACACCCTGGAGTTGGCAGCAGCATAAGGAGCCCATATATTGCCTGAAAAACACACCCTGGAGTTGGCAGGAGCATGAGGAGCCCATATATTGCCTGAAAGACACACTGGAGTTGGCAGCAGCATAAGGAGCCCATATATTGCCTGAAGAACACACCCTGGAGTTGTCAGGAGCATGAGGAGCCCATATATTGCCTGAAAGACACACTGGAGTTGGCAGCAGCATGAGGAGCCCATATATTGCCAGAAGGACACACCCTGGAGTTGGCAGCAGCATGAGGAGCCCATAAATTGCCTGAAAGACGCACTGAAGTTGGCAGAAGCATGGGGAGCCCATATGAGTTGGCAGCAGCATGAGGATCCCATATATTGCCTGAAAAACACACTAAAGTTGGCAGCAGCATGAGGAGCCCATATATTGCCTGAAAAACACACCCTGGAGTTGGCAGCAGCATGAGGAGGCCATATATTGCCTGAAAAACACACCCTGGAGTTGGCAGCAGCATAAGGAGCTACTATGCATCAGCCATTGTTGGGTGGAAATCCTGGCTGATTCATGCCCGATTCATCTTCACAAAGGTGAGTCTCTCCACATTTTTCGTGGACAGACTAGTTTTCCTTGGCGTTACTATGGCCCCCACTGCACTAAACACCTGCTCAAATGGCACACTACTGGCTGGGCAGGACAGCTTTCCTAGGGCATACTCTCCTAGTTGCAGACACAAATCAAGTTTGGCTGCCCAGAAGTCCAGCGGATCCTCAAGGTGCGTTGGCATGGTCATGTCAAGGTTTGACACGACCTGCTGGTTCAGGTCCTGCTCCAGGTCTTCCTGTTGCTCATGAGTAGCCTCACTATGCGGGTGAAGAAAGCTACTCATTAGCGACTGTAGACTCAAGCTGCTGCTGATGGAGCTGGTACTGCTCCTGCCACCCCCCAGCAGCCATGGCAGTGGAAGGTGAGAGCAGAGGGCCCCCCAAGTCAGACCTGCAAGAGTATGGACGATGGCGCAGATAGGCATCGACCAACTGACTATGTAGAATGTCTGTAGTAGGTCAGTTTGTCCCCCAGTTTGGTGGAGAGCCAGAAGTCATCCCGCTGACAAATGTAGACAATTCGGCGGTCACTACATGAACACGCATCGTGCCATTTGTGCAAGTGACTCAGAGGGACTGCCTGTCTCCATCTCCACTGCATACTGCCACGGTGTGTCTGGGTCCTCTGTCTCACCTTCCTCACAACCCTTTAGCTCCTCTGGCTGCTCCTGCAGCACCAGCACCTGGGAAAGGAGCACATTTAGCTTCTGCGCCGTAGGATGAGTGGGCGCATACTGTTGTCTCTTGGAAATGGCTTCACTGATGGGCCCTGGCCACGCCTCCTGCGGATGCTTGATAAAAAACTCCCACACTGCCGAGTAGCTAATTTTCCCACCAACAGTCCCCACTAATTCACAGCTACTGCCGCCGACTCCAGGAACTGCCGACCATGCCGACTGCCAACCATGCTACCACCCTGCTGCCTCAGCTGCTGACTCAACCTGCAACCCTCTTCTCCTGATGATGATGAAGCCCCTTCTGCACCCGGCTCCCAAGTGTGATTGGCTTCATCATCATCATCGAATTGTGTCTGCACATCACTGATGTCCTCCTTGGTTTCCTCAACAGTGTCTGCTGCAGGAGCTGGAACGCTTGCCACACCACCTCCCACGCCACTCACCTCATTAGTGTGGCAAAAATAGGGGTGGATTTCTCCTCCATTTCTTCACTGTGCAGTAGCTGCTGACTGTCCTCTACCAGATCGTCCTCACTGAATAGTGGAGCTGAACCCAAAGCATAAGATACATCGCTGGGGGGGGGGGGGGGCATAGGACAGAGGCAATGGAAGGACAGGGATTGCTCCTGGGCCATGCCAACTCAGGATTGTGTCCAAGGAACCTACTGACTGTTGACTGGGGGTGTCAGATGTCACTTGTGATGAAGTGGATGACCGCGTTAACCAATCGATGATGGCAGATGCGTTGCTGGTCGAGACACGACCGCTAGCAGATACCGGGTTATCAGGCCTCTCACCGCAACTCCTGCTGCCACCCGCCCCTAGTCTGCTGCGACCTCTGCCTGATGAATCTAGACCTCTGCCACTCCTCTGTGCACATGCTGGCACTTCTCTGCCTGACATTTTTACTGCGTTTAGGAGGGGAAAACAATATGCTACACTACACTTAAAACAGTATTTTTTAACACAGCAGGTGTGTAGAAAAGTTAGAGCAAAATAGACAGATACTGTAGCTAAAAGCTAATGCAAAAAGACATTGTCAGATGGCCTTAAATAGGATGCCCCTGGTCAGAGTTAAATGCACTACAGGCAATTTTAAAATGTGGTTTTGTTTGAAAAGCATAAGCGATATAGGCAGGTGCTCTAGCAAAAGTTAAGGCAAATACACTTTTACATCATGGGCTGCTATGGGATGCCCCCGGTGAAATTGAAGCACTACCGAACTTTTAAAACGTGGTTTTTGATTCCAAAGGAAAAGCTAAATAGGCAGGTTCTCTTCAAAGACAAATGCTAGCACGCTGTCACATCATGGGCTGGCATAGGATGCCCCCGGTGAAAGCAAAGCACTACAGAACTTTTAAAATATGTTTTTTTGTTACAAATGGAAAAGCTAAATAGGCAGATGTGTGTGACCTGTATTAACACTAAATAGGCTTGAAAGCTAATGCAAACACACTGTAAACTGTCTCTCTGTCTCTTTCTCTGCCTCTCTCTTTCTGGCCCTGTCTTTTTCTCTTTCTGGCTCTCTCTCTCCCTGGCCCGTTCTCGCCGCAATACACCGCCGAAATGAGCCCCCGTAAGATGGCTGCCGCATATATAGGGCTGTGACATCATCAGGGAGCCTGGCTGCTGATAGGCAGCATGTGAAGCCTACCCAGGATTCTTTGCCCCATGGGACATGTCCTGACATGTGGATCCACTATTTTAGATGGCCTGGACCGCAGTAAATAGAGTTTAAGGAAGCGCTTCGGATTCGTTTAGAATCAAATTTTTCCTGAAATTTGTAATGAATTTGGATTTGTCAGATTCAATTCGCTCATCTCTAATGTGTATAGCAAACCGCGTGTTACTGCAGTTCTTTTTTGTGAGAAATACTTCATCTTCTTGAAAAATTTCAGGTGTGCCAACATTTACAGCCATGACTGTACTTATTAATGACACAGTAAAGTCTTAATCTTTGCAGATAATACTAAGCTGTGTAAATTAATTAACACAAAAGAGCACAGCAGGCAGCTATAAACAGATTTAGATACATTCAAACATTTGGACAAACAGTTAAATGGAAAATGAAGTTTAACACAGATAAATGTAAGGCACATGGGAAGGAGAAATGTGTGCCATGATTACACAATTAATAAAAAATGCTTGGTAAAACTACAATGGAAGAGGACCTAGGGGTTTTAGCTAACAATAAACTTAACTGTAGTAATCAATGCCAGGCAGCAGCTGCTTGTCAGGCCCTGTGGGACACCCGCCTTCAAGGTAAGCCCACAACCCCCAATCTACGCTGCTAGCTTCACCTTTAGTCAAGCCCCCGTTTGCCGGGACACTATACACGCCTCGCCGGACACCGTTGCCCCCAGGACTTAGTAGCACAAAGGATGTTAGCTTACAGGGGGTGAAGGCCGGTGAACCAGACTGGTCAATGTCGAGAAGCCGGGGTCATACACGGGAAGTCGGCCCTTAAATATTGCGACACCAAGGGAGAGACAATAGAAGAGTCGAGGTCAAGCCAAAGGTCAATCCGGGAGGTCACGGGTTTGTGGTACAAGGGGTAAGACAGAAGCGTGTTCAGGGTACAAGCAAGGGTCGATCCAGGCGGCAATCACAGAATGGTCAACCTAAGCAGGGTTGGCAACGGGATCAAACAGGAGTATTCAAGATTAAAGGCACACTCAGCTCAATGCTATCATGGGCACTGATGCACTGGAGGGGTAAAACCTTTATAGGATGAGCACTACCGGAAAGGACCAGTGAGTGTGTGGTGATTGGTGCAGACACAACTATCTGGGCAGGATACTCAATAGTACTTGTGGGGGGATATGCCTAAAACAAACTGGAAAGGGATTGGTCCCTTTAAGTCATCCATATGAAGGGCATATGAAGTATGTGCTCGGAGACACCGCTGGACTGGACCCCAGGTAAGTTCACCGTGACACTGCCAAAGCAAACAGGATCATGGGGGGCATCAAGAGGGGCATAGGTGTCCATGACCAGAGCATCATTTTACCCCTGTACAAGTCACTGTTCAGACCCCATATGGAATAGTGTGTACAGTTCTGGTTACCAGTGTGGAAGAAGGACATAGGAGAACTGGAGCGAGTTCAAAATAGGGTAACTAAGGTAATAAATGGACTAGGACAAGGACTAGAGTACCCTGATAGATTGTCAAAGTTAGGTTTATTTTGTTTAGAAAAAAAAAACACCTAAGGGGTGATCTAATAACTATGTATAAATATATTCAGGGTCCATACAAAGATCTGTCCCACAATCTATTTATACCTGCGGAGCATAACCATAACCCGAGAGCATCCACTAAGGTTAGAGGAAATGTGCTTTTGCCACTGACATAGGAGGTGATTCTTCTCTGTAAGAGCAGCGAGACTATGGAACTCGCTGCCAGAGGAGGTAGTAGTGATGGATACAGTAAAAACGTTCAAAAGTGGCCTGGATACCTTCCTTGCATGTTATACCAGTTCCAGGATTGGTTACTAGACCACTGGAAGGAGATTAACAGGGTGAACTGGATGGACTAAATTCTTTATTCAGCCTTAGATACTATGTATGTCATCCCCCGGCTAGCCTATTTCCCGCTTCTGCTATCGTGCTCAGAACCCTCATGATAGAATAACACTGATCATGTGACAGATAAGATGTAATCAACAGCAGTCGCCAACACCAATTTAATAAAACATGGGCATTAGTCCGCTGCGGAGGGACTCTTCAATTGCCAGCCCCCCCTCAACTAAGCTCTGGTAAAGCCATTAAATCTTGCCTGACACCTTGGAAATGCAGCCCCGCGATTGGCCAGTGGCTGTCACATGTCCCATTCTCTGGCTCCTATTTTCCCACTAACAACGGGACAAATGTGACAGACGCTAACCAATCACGGGCTGCATTTTTGCGAGGATGCTGGGAGAAGCACAACCAGGTTGTCTGAAGCAAGTTATGTGAATCTTACAGACCCTGCCCAATATGCTGAATATTATACAGTATCGCAGAGCCACGGGCCATGCCCAGTTTCTTCAGGGGAGAAATTATGAGGTGCCTGTAAACCTCGACATCTCCTTAATTTCTTCTTTAATTGAAAAAAGAAAAAACCTTTAGGTCAGTGCCAAATGTAGCCAGACGCAATGATGTAACAATTGCCTGACTTTATTTTCACTTAAGTAAAATTAAAATCACTCCTTTTTTATAATATACAATATCAGTATAGATCTACTACAACCATCTGCCGACAATGTCAAGTATAACCTGTGTAACATTTTCACAAACCATCAAATTACTGAAAATGTATAATTACATATTGTTTAACATTTGTAAAGTATATAAATTGGTTTGTAAAAATGCATTTGCATATGTAGGTTAGAGGGAAGATCCGTGGCGATACACACAGCAGGGCATCCAAATTCATTTTCATTTTATTGGATGCCATCCTGATTTTGGATGCCCATTGTCCTCCTTCCAAAGCAGCTATACTTACCAGTCGGACACTGGAGCTGCAGCACATGGCTTCACACATGTCATAGTACAGTCTCCACCAATCAGAGGCATGTGTCCCGTTCCACGTCCCTAAACCACCCCCTGCCATGCCCATCATCCTGTAAGCTGGTCTCCAAGGTTGGCAGCACTGAGCAATCTCCCCATATCAGAAATGGATTGTTCCAGTTTGATTAGTTACCTCGGGCCAGCGCGGAGTTGAGTGTGCATAAAAATATGGAGGGGCCCCCAATACTGTAATTTTTTCATTTTTAAAAAGTGGACCAAAACCTGCCCTGGAGTCTGTGTGAACCCCCGCAGGCTCATGCATGGCCGACTCATCACTTGCTAATTGCCCAAAGTGATATTTTTTTAAAGCTTCACATAAATGTGACCACCACCAGCTTATAAAACTCTTACCAGAGTTTAAATAATAGGTGTAAACTCGTACTTCCCTTGCATCACTATCACCGATGGTCACCATTCCTCTGATTCAGATAAAAAGGAGGTAATACCCCAGTATAACTCCAAAAGTAGGCCAAAAAAGCATGTAGATAAACCAAACTAGCATATTATAATTTTAGCTAGAAGCACTAAGTGAAAGTGAAATTCAGTTCACATAGTTAAACACAGAGGGCGCCAAGCATATCCATCACCACCCAGTACTCTAACGGACAATAAGAAAGGGGGTAGAAGAAGTTCTAACCACCTGTGCGCAATCCTCTGCTATGCGCTGCTCGAGCTTCCATAGGGCACAGCTGAAGCCACCACCGCCAACGCTTTTGGCTTCAGGAGATGGCACAGAATAGCCTCCCCAGCTTCTGCTGCTGCTTTAAGAATACAAAGGGACACTGATCCCCTGCCACCCCAACCCGCCCTGCAGCGATCACCACCGGCATCTATCATTGGATCACCGCAGGACACAGGATTGGACATTTCACTTTGCGGTGTGTGTGTGTTTTTTTTTTTTTTTACAGTTAATCCTTTTGTGAACTGGTAAGGGATCAATGAGACTCCTATACCAGTTCACAAGGCACAGGGTCTGGCAAGTCACATGTGGCTAGCGGTTGACTTGCCAATAACCCCCAGCCCCCACTACCTGCCTCCCCATAGCCCAAAGGAGGGGGGCAGAAGAACCTGGGGCTATTTAGGCGGTGTGGGCTTGTAGCTTGCAAGGCGGGGGCCTCCTAGGCTGTTTTTTAAACCCTGCGTAGCTGGTCCCCGGGCAGGTTATGCTGGGTAGGGTGGACCCCATGTCATTTAAGGGTTAAAAATCCCCCCTGGGAGGAGGGACCCTATGTAATTTCTTTTTTAAATGAACCCTTTATGTCCCATAATGCAGCAGGTGGAGCAGCTGTACAACTTACCTGAGCCCTGTGATGGTAGGCTAAGAAGCTATATTCCACAGAAGAGATTGCACTGGAAGTCTATTGCAATCTGGTGACCTGGTGAATCTGGTTAGCATTCTTTCAGAGGGACACATTTGGGAGGCTTAAGTTATGACAGCTTAACAAATCACTAGGCTAATTTTTGATAGCAACAACATTGGTCACACATCATACAATATTGTTGCTTTTGAAAATCAACAAAAGCAATTTGTTGAACTGTCACAATTTAAGCCTCCTAAATGTGTAGCTGACAAAAATGGTCAGCCTAATTCTGCAAGCTTCACCACTTACTGCTATCACACATAGTCATTTAAAAAATAGATTGGGGGGCTCTTTGTCAACTGGCTGTGAAAAGCTTTACAGAAACAAGTGGATGTGCTATGCACAAATGCTCATCTTTTGACCATGCTTTTTGCTTAAGAGTGGGACTGGCTGAACATCTCAAATGGTTTTCTGGGTGAATATGGCCATCTGAGTTATGATAGAAATTTGGGCATGGTGAGAGACTATTCTGTTGGCCCTTGTGTGGACAATAGGAAAAATAACCTCATGTCTATTGCCTGTTCATGTTTAGTCTGGAACAACAGGGCTTGTTTTAAATGCCCAGCTTCAGCATGATGCCTCAGCTCAGGAAACCCACACTGATAAGAATACCTTCCAACTTTTCAGGGTGAGAAAAAGGGACATTTGTTAAATTAGGCCACACAACCTCATTGAGGGATGGATAAGAGATAGGTTGTAACTGTTACAACAATAGAAATACTTTGAATAGGCAAATAAATCATTTATTGGTGCAGATCTGCATATTAAACCTTAAAAAAATGACAGAGAAGAACATCGATGCACATGGGGAAATGGACTCAAAAGAGGGACAGTACCTCCAATTCAGGGACAGTCGGGAGATATGCTGATGTGACGGGTGGAAACCATGGTCAACACTACACATAGGAAACATTAGAGCCCTGTCAGTGGGATAGGCCCTGATAGTGATAGAAACTTAATAATAAGTTAAATACAGAACTTAGGTGCCATGGCATCATGAATCCACATGATGGCAGTGTTGCCTAAGGAATAAACTTAGCTAATATTAAATAGTCTAGCGTACCCCTTAAATTAGATAAATAGAGACTTAGCCAGGTTGCATTGGCAACATTACCTGCCTGCCATTGTTTGGGCTTCGCAACATAGTTTGGGAAGGCAACAATTCAGAGGTTATATAGGGGAGAACCCAACCCTTCTAGAGTGTTCTGCTAAGTACTGCTTAGATGTGAAGATGGGAAAGTGTTAATGTAGTGGAGGTGAGTCACAAAGTTGAAAGAAGCTCGTGGATTGTAACTGTTTGCTGTAACCTATGGATATTGTCTGTACTGGATTATGCTGTTGGATGATGGAAGCCTTTAAATAAAGACCCTGTTGTTTGCACCAAAAAGTGTCATCAATAGAAACCAGCGACGACTGAATCAGTAAGTGAACCTCCACCCCACACATGCCACACCAACCTGAGTCGCCCTACCATAGGTCCAAGAACCCCCCTCGCTCCTCAGAGCATGTGCCAATGGCCCTCAGGATAAGGTTAATACCTCGCACAGCTAGTTAGGTCCCCAGCCCCTCTGAGAGGAACAATGCCCTTCTGACAGCACATGCAGGCTACCAACTTGAAAAAATTGTGAAAGACCATACTTTATGAGGAATTAGGAAACTATGTTTCCTAGCCATTAACCCATTATATTTCCGCATTTTGGGAAGCAGATCAATCTCTTTCCATTGTGGGATCCTGGGATGGGGAGATACAAAGAACTCCTATTTGAAGCCAGGTAGGAAACCAAAATAAGTAGGTCAAGGGCCTTGTAGCACTTTTTAAAACAAGAATGAATAAGGTTTTATTGTTAAAATAAATACCCCCTGGGGTTCACATACTGTAAGTTGAGAAACAATACCCTAGGGCTGCAAATTGTGCAGAGACCACACTATGGAAAGTGATGTCAGGCAGAAGGGGGAAACAATGTGCTGCTGGTGGAGAAGTTCTGTGTGCACCCAAAGGGGACCAACAGTCAAAAATGAATTAAATCAGACTAACTCAACAAAAAGTCCTCGTGCATCCCTCCCCAGAGCATGTAAATAATTATTTTCCTTTACTACTACTACTACTACTGGGATAAATTCTAAAAACAAGATGGCCAATCATAGGCTTGCAGGCCACCTGCAAACAGGAAGTCATGCTAGGCTTCCTGTTACTGTGCATTTCTGTTATGTCAGTAGGGAGTGGAGGCTCCAAAATGGCCGCTACCATTCTTTTCCAACTGTGCCAGGCTGTTTAAGTCTCATAAAAAGAATACATTTAGATCAGGAATATCATGGGGTTAAAAAGAGCCATGCAAATCTTTTAACAACAAGGCGACCCTCAGCCAGAATGCTTATATAGAAGTCTATTAGATATGTTAGGTACACTGTGGCCACTGTTGTCATTGTCCATCTTTCTCTTCACTGGCTTGCACCCCTCACCTGACCACCCTAACCTCCACTGGCTTGCACTCCGCACCTGACCACCCTAACCTCTACTGGTTTGCACCCCTCACCTCACCTCCACTGGCTTGCACTCCTCACCTGACCAGCAATCCCTTTGCTTGCACCCCAAACCTGTCCATCTTTCTCTTCACTGGCTTGCACCCCTCACCTGACCACCCTAACCTCCACTGGCTTGCACTCTGCACCTGACCACCCTAACCTCCACTGGCTTGCACCCCTCACCTGACCACCCTAACCTCCACTGGCTTGCACCCCTCACCTGACCACCCTAACCTCCACTGGCTTGCACCCCTCACCTGACCACCCTAACCTCCACTGGCTTGCACCCCTCACCTGACCACCCTAACCTCCACTGGCTTGTACCCCTCACCTGACCACCCTAACCTCCACTGGCTTGCACTCTGCACCTGACCAGCCTTCCCTTCGCTAGTTGCACTCCTCACCATGACCATCCTGCCTGGAAGTAAAAAATGTATTTCATGACAAAAAAAGCATGAGAATTTCGATATTGATGAATCACCAGATATGAAGACAATGAAAGTCACTTTTTACTACAGTGTAAAAAGCACTACTCTTTTCAGGGGGAAAAAATCTACTTACATAGTCAGTGATTTATCACTCGTGATTGGTGATTCATCAACAGTGAAATTCTCAGGCTTTTTCCCTCATGAAGGGAATTTTTTTACTACCATGAGCATTTTTTTCAACTCCTGGTGAATCGAGGCCTATGTGTACTATAATATTGGTATGTAATTTTAAAATGTAACAAATTCATTGAAAAGATTTGATAATTGTGGCATAGTAGTGGGATATATTGAGTTAGTAAGGATGAGCCTAGCCCCTAACCCCAATTGTGTAACTTACTACAATAATGTGTTAGGTTCTATCCACACCTCTCCGCTTGCGATACATTGGCCAACGCAGTCACACTGCAAGTAAAAAAACTGCCAATCATTTTTATGAGCCAGTTCCCATTTATACGTAGTATACAATATATATAAATGACATTGGGTACGGATTAAAGTCTCAATCTTTGCAGATGATACTAAGCTGTGTAAAGTAATTAAAATGGACCAACACCCAGGGGTGATCGGCCCGGGAAGCTATAAGATTCCCGGGCCGATCACCTCCCTCACTGCGGGACATCCGAGATCGGGATGTCCCGCGGGGTGAAACCCCCCCAAAACCCCAAAAAAACCTCACTTTAGCGCGCCCCTCTAGACGTGCACGCGCCCGCGCCGGCCGTTTGTAAGAGTGACGTGTGGGAGGCGGCGGCGGACGGGCTGTCTTGTCCGTCCCTGTCACCTGCTTGTCCGTCGGCATGGATTGGACAGCGCGGTCACGTGGGAGCGTGGTGAGGTGAGTTTTTGGGGCTTTCTGGGGGGTTTCACACAGCGGGGCACCCCCAATCGGGGTGCCCCCCCAAAGTGGACCAAAACCCAGGATAGTCAAAATCCTGGGTGTTGGTCTACTTTAAAACAAAGAGGACAGCAGGCAGCTACAAACAGATTTAGATAAATTGGAAGCATGGGCAGTTAAATGGCAAATGAAGTTTAACACAGATAAATGTAAGGTTATGCACATGGGAAGGAGAAATCTGTGTCATGATTACATACTAAATAAAGAAACACTTGGTAAAACAACAATGGAAAAAGACCTAGGGTTTTAGTTAACAATAAGCTCAACTGTAGTAATCAATGGCAGGCAGCAGCTGCCAAAGCAAATAGGATCATGGGGTGCATCAGGAGGGGCATAGGTGCTCATGACCAGACCATCATTTTACCCCTGTACAAGTCACGGGTCGGACCCCATATGGAGTACTGTGTACAGTTCTGGGCACCTGTGCTTAAGAAGGACATATCAGAACTGGAGTGCGTTCAAAGAAGGGCAACAAAGTTAATAAAAGGAGTGCGGGGGCTAGAGACGCCGTAAAAGATTGTCAAAGTTAGGTTTATTTAGTTTAGAAAAAAGACGCTTGAGGGGTGATCTAATAACTATGTATAAATATATTTGGGGTCCATACAAAGATCTGTCCCACAATCTGTTTATACCCCGGAGTGTAACCATAACCCGAGGGCATTAAGGTTAGAGGAAAGGTGCTTTTTCCACCGACATAGGAGGGGATTCTTCTCTGTAAGAGCAGTGACACTATGGAACTCGCTGCCAGAGGAGGTAGTAATGATGGATACAGTAAGAAAGTGGCCTTGATGCCTTCCTGGCATGTAATAACCTTTCCAGCTATGGCTACTAGACCACTGGAAGGAGATAAACAGGCTGAACTGGATGGAGTAAAGTCTTTATTCAGCCTTACATACTATGTAACTATGTTACATATGTGAATTGGTCATTAAGAAAAACGAGCAGCATTTTCCCTTGTGTAGTGACTGCGTTGCCCAATGCAGCGCAAGTGGAGATGTATGAATAGAGCCTCAGAGTTTGGGGAAAAATAGGGAACTGTTTGAGGTCCATCCATGGATGGGTTACATATATACTAAAAAATGTATACGGTAATATATATTTATAATATGACTGCAAGCATATAGGTCTAAAACATACTACCCCAACTGAATAATTTTGCAATGATTGCAGAGATCAATTCAGAATCGTACACAATAAGAATACTTGCACATCCAGATTAAGGATGGCCGGATTAAGTGTGGTGGAGGCCCCCGGGCAGAAAATCTGGTGGAGGCCCTTAATGCAGTATTTTTTTCTATTAAAGTCCAGCGTCTTCTTAACCCCATACTTACATGGGCGGACAATTGCATGCACAGTGGGAGGATGCCACTCTGCTCATGTCCGGGTGACAGTGCTGAATTACAGGGGAGGTAAAGCTTTTTTTTGTAAACCCCCCGTCTCAGCACTTGAGGGAGGGGGGGTATGAAGACACAGGACATCATATTTAAAGTAATAGTCCAGCCAAGTAACATGACATAAAAAAGCTGTCACTCCAAGGCACTCCATTCACTGTGATAGAGGGGGCATATCGAGGCTTTGCAGAAATCAAAAACAGGTTACCCACCCCCTCATTTCATACACTGAGTGGATCAACCATGCTCCTCCCCTGTAAAATTGCAAACCCAATCATTGCTCCTTGCGGCAATCACCTTTAACAGTGCGTGCTATTAGACCAATGCATACACATGTCAGTAACCAACGCCACTAAGAAACAAATTATATACAAACAAGGAGTCCCACTACTCCTCAACCTAACCCTATAATAAATACTATGTTAATATCAAAATATTGAAAATTTTATTAAAAAGTACATCTACATTTATTAGGATATATTAAAAACATAAAACATATAAGACATAGCCTTAGAGGAGGAGGGGGGATGAGTGGAGATGACAAACCTGCTTTTAATGGCCATACAGAGTTAATATATATACACTTATGATTGTAGATCCTCTTGAGCCCAGCTGGTAATATTAAAGTGCTATGTACCCAACTGTGAAAATATAAATGCCTATCTAAATGATTCAATTGTATAAAAAAGTGCTAAAGTGCAAATAAGTGACAAGCTATACTAAAGTGCCATAAATACACTATTGAGGACCAGCCGGGAAAGTGTCAGAGAAAACATGATATCCAAAGATGGCAAAAATCTTACATATCAAATGACCAAGTAGCCTCCCCCCGCTCACCGCCGACGCGTTGTGTGACGTCAGCGCATCACTTCCTCAGGGCAACAAAGGACTAAGAAACAAATCACAACTCTTCTATGAGTGGATAAGCTGTGCTCTTGCTTAAAACCATTCTGCCTAGTGCTGTACATCTGTGCTGTGTGTGTGGACCCCACCCACCGAAAAAAAGATGACCTCACTGTATCTTCTAGGTAGGTAGAGCATACAGGTGAGTGGGTAGGTAGGTAAGTGGGCATTCAGGTAGATAGATTGGTAAGTAGGTGGGTGAGCAGGCAGGTAGGTGGACAGGCAGAGGGGAGTCAGGTAGAGGACAATGTGGGAATATATATATATATATATATATATATATATATATATATATATGAATTCCAAATAGGAATTTAGGATAGATAGGCAGAGGGGTGGGTAGACATATGGATACTTAGGTCAGTAGGTAAGTGGGTGGGTAAGTAGGAAGGTATATAGTTAAGTAGGTGAGTAGGTAGGAAGGTGGGGGTAGACAGATAGAGGGGTGGGCAGGCTGGTGGGAGGGCAGGTAGGGAGGAGGGCAGGTAGGGAGGAGGGCAAGTGGGAAGGTGGGTGTGTGGGCAACTGCCACCTCAGCTCCAGGGTCTGATGATTCTGCCTTTTTACCAGGGCTGGCAGCTGCCGCACCAGGTCCTGGGTAGGGAGGCGAGTGGGTAGGTACATAGGTAGGTGGGTTGGTCAAAGTGAGCCTGATGAAGGGGGCCCTGTGACCCACGGAATGCGTGGCTTAGCGTGTGGTGGCAGATGGTGGGGACATTGGCTATTCATGTATAGTGCTGTTTACAATGTCATTCTTGGAAGATTTGATTGTCCACTAATTATTGGTTATTGTCGAGAGCAAAATAAAAGTTCTCATTCCATTAATCCAAGTATATGTCTCAAAAGTCTTTCCACCACGTGACTATAAATTCCAAACAAATGTGTCGCCTTCACCACTAAAGGCTTACCAGACAGCCGAGGCAATTAGGCGTTTTCAATTTATCCTTATATCAACATTCACCACATGGTAAACCAATAGTGCTGCGCTTTTCTCACTTTAAATCTCCCATGGTTATTTTGCTTTCAAATCCTCCACATCATGAATTATAAAACACAATAGACCATAGTGCAACAATGCTTTAAGTAAAATGTGGCCTATCTATTCAAGTATTGCACTCACATAAAACTCCGTCTTGTTAACAAGCAAAAGTGTCAATGCTGTTTTAACATGGACCATGCACTCAGTAAAACCCCTCAAGTAGCTTTATCTATAATAACAGCACTGTGGTGTATTTCTCCTTTAGAGCTGTGGATCCGTCTCCTCGTGCTCCCGTAGCAAGGTTACATGAGTCTCCTCCCACCAAAGATCATCACATATCCAGAGGCTCTGCTCAGCGCATTTTGTGACTTTTTATGGTAAAATTATCAGGATGGAGAATTTAAAATGATAGTTCCCAAAAGAACACAAAATAGGAATGAGCACGCTGTCAATGTTAAAAACAGCAGTATAATATAATTAAAACATTCCTAAATTTTGTAATTTGTTTATATCTAATACATTAGGTAATTATTACGTTTGATTTAAACCGTCCACATTAAAAATCCACTTGGATTCCAACTGAGTTGACCTTTAAATGGTCTATGCCTATGAATAATAGACTAGTGGGATCACAATCATGACATTTTTGATTGACTGTGGGTCTCCAAACCTTTCCCAACATTATATAAATGTTCTCTAATGCAGACCTTAAGTGGTGTAATGGTCCTACCACACAGGCATTTAATAAGATTGGTAGAATTACAAGCAATAAAAGATTTGATCAGAATTTTTTTCTGATTAGATTTTAAAAAAATAGTTCTACATGTTTCATATCATTACTACCCTTACAGCAGAACTAATTGATCAAAATGGAAGGATTTTATTATTGTGGACGATGTAAGGCTTGTAGGCCTTACATCGTCCACAATAATAAAATCCTTTAATTTTGATCAATTCGTTCTGTTTGAGGGGAGGATCTATATATTGGTTATTGGGTCGTTAGATTTGAGGCCCTTCTATAGATTAATTGTGGATTTTCTGGTAAAACTGGTCCTAAATGTTAATAATATGTGCCAGTGCTTTTTCAAAATGTTATTGATTGCTTTGTATTGGTTAGATGACGGATTTCTGAAAAATTCGATTTGGCTGATCCAATTTTTTCAGAAAATTTGTTGATTTTGGTCCAAACTGATTTGCGGTGAATAAGGAGTCCATAAATTACCTGAAAGACAGACCCTGGACTTGGCAGCAGCATGACGATCCCATATATTGCCTGAAAGACACACCCTGGAGTTGGCAGCAGCATGAGGAGCCCATATATCACCTGAAAGACACACCATGGAGTTGGCAGCAGCATGAGGAGCCCATATATCGCTTGAAAGACACACCCTGGAGTTGGCAGCAGCATGAGGAGCTCAGAAATTGCCTGAAACACACCCTGGAGTTGGCAGCAGCATGAGGAGCCCATATATGACATGAAATACACATTCTGGAGTTGGCAGAAGCATAAGGAGCCCATAAATTGCCTGAAAGACATACTGGAGTTGGAAGCAGCAGGAGGAGACCATATTTTGGCTGAAAAACACACCCAGGAGTTGGCAGCAGCATAAGGAGCCAATATATTGCCCGAAAGACAGACCCTAGAGTTGGCAGCAGCATGAGGCGCCCAGATATTACCTGAAACACACCCTGGAGTTGGCAGCAGCATGAGGAGCCCATACATCACCTGAAAGACACACCCTGGAGTCGACAGCAGTATGAGGAGACCACATATTTCTTGAAAGACACACTGGAGTTAGCAGCAGCATGGGGAGCATATATATTGCCTGAAAGACACACCCTGGAGTTGGCAGCTGAATTAGAAGCCTATATATTGCCCGAAAGACACACCCTGGAGTTGGCAGCAGCATGAAAAACCCATATAACATCTGAAAGACACACCCTGGAGTTGGTAGCAGCATGAGGAGCCCATATATTACCTGAAAGACACACCCTGGAGTTGACAGCAGCATTAGGAGACCATATATTGGCTGAAAGGCACCCTGGAGTTGGCAACAGCATGAGGAGACCATATACTGCCTGAAAGACACAGCCTGGAGTTGGCAGCAGCATGATGAGCCCATATATTGCCTGAAAGACACACCCTAGAGTTGGCAGCAGCAGCATGAGGAACTCATATATTGCCTGATAGACACACCCTGGAGTTTGGAGCAGCATGAGGAGACTATAAATTGCCTGAAACACTCACTGGAGTTGGCAGCAGCATAAGGAGACCATATATTGCTCGAAAGGCCCACCCTGGAGTTGGCAGCAGCATGAGGAGCCCATATATTGCCTGGAAGACGCATACTGGAGTTGGCACCAGCATGATGAGACCATATATTGCCTGAAAGACACACCCTGGAGTTGGCAGCAGCATGAGGAGACCATATATGACCTGAAAGACACACCCTGGAGTTGGCAGAAGCATGAGGAGACCATTTATTGCCTGAAAGACACACTGACGTTGGCAGCAGCACGAGGAGACCATTTATTGCCTTAAAGACACACCCTGGAGTTGGCAGCAGCATGAGGAGACCATATATGACCTGAAAGACACACCCTGGCGTTGACAGCAGCATGAGGAGCCCATATATTGCCTGAAAGACACACCCTGGAATTGGCAACAGCATGAGGAGAACATATAAACATTTTGGGTACATAATATGTTATCCTAAGAATATTATTAGGGTAAAGTTTTAGGTACTGTAAGGTCTGATGCGGAGGAATGCATGTAACTGGGGAACAGCACTGTAAATCTGATTTGCACTATCCATATTTGTGAAGTGTTGGTGTGGCATCATGATCAATCTACTCTGATGTATCAGCCATTGGTGGGTAGAATCCTGGCTGATCCATGCCCGATTCATCTTCACAAAAGGCGAGTCTCTCCACATTTTTCGTGGACAGACGAGTTCTCTTTGGGGTTACTATGGCTCCTGCTGCACTAAACACCTGCTCTGGTGGCACACTACTGGCTGGGCAGAACAGCTTTCCCAGGGAAAACTCTGCTAGTTGCAGCCACAAGTTTAGCTGCCCAGATATCCAGCGGATCCTCGAGGTGTGTTGGCATGGTCGTGTCAAGGTATGACACGACCTGCTTGTTCAGGTTCTGCTCCAGGTGTACCTGCTGCTCATGAGTTGCCCCACTATGTGGGTGAAGAAAGCTACTCATCAGCGACTGTAGACTCAGGCTGCTGCTGATAGAACTGGTACTGCTCCTGCCACCCCACCCCTCCCCAGAAGCCATGGCAGTGGAAGGGTCCCCTGAGTCAGACCTACGAGAGTATGGACAATGGCACAGATAGGCATCGGCCAACTGACTACATAGGATGTCTCTGTAGTAGGTCAGTTTGTCCTCCCTGTGGGTGTAAAAAAGGCCCCCATTTTGTGCCGGTAGAGAGGGTCCAATAAGGTGGAGAGCCAGAAATCATCCCACTGCTGAATAGTGACAATTCGTCGGTCAGTACGCAAGTATGTGAGCATGCATTGTGTCATTTGTGCAAGTGACTCGGAGAGAGTACCTGCTTCCATCTCCACTGCTCCTGCTCCTCCTCTCCTGTTAAAAGACTATAAAAACCACCCATTTTACGAAACCTAAACTGTGCTTCACTGTGCCCCTTCCCCTTCTCCTCCTCCTCCAGTCCAGCCCCCACAGGGTTCATGTGGCTGTGAGATGTAGGCGCTACGTCTCCAGTGCCCTGACCAGCCATGGTTTCCAACACATGTAGAACATGAAGCAGTGGAATGACATAGTTCATCCCGTAATCCTGGTGACGTGTCACGTATGAGCTGCCACTGGTTTACATTGAAGTTACACAGGGGAGTTCCCCTATCTGCTTGGATCATCAAGAAATTGGTGATGGCTTTTCTCTGTTCGTATATTTGGTTCAACATATGGAGGGTGGAATTCCAACGAGTGGAAATGTTGCAAATTAGACTATGTTGGGGGATACCGTTCTGGCACTGCAGCTCAAGGAGGGTGTGCTTTGCGGCGTAGGAGTGGCTGAAGTGCATGAAAAGTTTCCTTCCTATTGTTAGGATGTCTTGCAGATGCAGGGAAGACTTCAGGAAACACTTGACAACTAAATTGAACATGTGTGCCATACAGGACGCATGGTTCAGGCTTCCTTGTCGCAGCTCATACAAGATGTTCTTCCCATTGTACGTCACCATCGTTCCCATTTGCAGTTTGCCTAGAGTTAGCCATGATTTGATTTCTTGATTAATGAATTTTAGCAGTTCCTCCCCTGTGTGACTCCGTTCACCAAGGCAAACCATTTGAAGAACAGCGTGACAGCACCGTACCCTGCACACATGGTAGGCTGGAGGAGCACTGAGACTTGTCCGTGCAGTGGAAGCTGAGGAGACAGCAGAGGATGAGAGGGCAGAGTCACACTGTCACAGGCACAATGGCCTGAGAGCGTGGAGGTGGAAGCGGCGTAACCTGTCCAAGTTGCTGTTGTGGCTGTGCAGGAACCACATTCACCCAGTGGGCCATAAAGGACATGTATTGTCCCTGACCGTAGTTACAGCTCCAGACGTCGGCCCTGCCATACACTTTGGTACACACCGACGGGCTCAAGGACTGGCCCACCTTCTGTTCAACAAAATTGTACAGGGCTGGTACTGCCTTCTTTGCAAAGAAACAACGGCTTGGGACAAGCCATCAGTTCTCTGAGTACACCACCTGAAAAGGGAGGGACTGCAGCACCAGCAACTTGGACAAGAGCACATTTAGGTTCTGTGCGTTGGATGGGTAGGCGAATACTGTTGTCTCTTGGTCATGACTTTGTCAATGGATTGATGGTGGAATGACTGACTCGGAGTAGGAGCATCTGGAGTGACAGAGGATGGCACACAGGAGGTAGAGGAGCCTTGGCTGGCTGGAACAGGGAGTGGCGTGCCACTGGGTAATGCTACCTCAGCTGCTGACTCATGGGCAACCTGCAACCCTCTTCTCCTGATGATGATGAAGACCCTTCTGCACCCTGCCACTCTCCTCATCACTACTTGGCCACCTAGCAAAGGAAGCAGCGGATGTCTCCTCCACTTCTTGGCTAGGCGTATCTGCTGACTGTCCTCTATCAGATCGTCCTCACTGAATAGTGGAGCTGAACCCAAAGCATAAGATACGTCGCTGGGGGAGGGAACAGCATAGGACAGAAGCAATGGGAGGACAGGACCATTTATATCTTTAATAACCAGCTGTTTAAATGTATCAATGTAATGATTGGAGGGGTTGATGGGGTTAAAACTGATTTATTTTTAAGAGAAGCGTGGACCACCCAATTCTTAACTTCTTGATCATCATTTTCATGGGTCGGTTCCTTAACTTTTTACATTTAACTTTATCATAAAAATATTAAAATCTACATACGTTTGGAAGGGATCTAGGTCCACATGAGGTGAGTATTTAAACCGAACCAACAGCAACTAACAGGAAGCCCAGCAGCACTTCCTGTTTGCTGGTGGCCTGCAAATGCATGAGACACCGTTTTGTTTCAGTACAGCAGGTAAATAGGTAAATACATTTTTATGTTTTAAATTGCCCTGGTGAGGGATGCACATGAGTAATATTTGTTGTGTTGGTCTGGTTTTAAGTCATTTTTGACTGTTGGTCTGCTTTAAGTCCTAAATCCAATACTCTTATTTCATTCTTATCTAGAGGCCTGGCGGAGAGATCTTACTACTTCCCCCCTACTTCTTTTTTAGATATTAATATCTTTTTTGTCTTTGCTAGTCTTTCTTCCTCTTCTTCTCCCTGTTCTCATTTTTCCTTTTTTCTCTGGTGCTTGTCTGATCTTGTTTGTTTTCAATCTCCTCCCCACCCTGGAGTATCTTGAATTGTCATTTGTGTCATTCTTCTGTATTCTCCCAATTTTTTCTACTGTCCACCCTCCCTATTGATAAAAGGGAAGGGATTCTTTCTCTAATTGGGGGCTTATCTAGAGGGTAAAAAGTATTGGGATTTACAAAGGGTGGATGTTATGTTTTCTTCGTTCTTTAAAAATATATTTTGTATATGTCTTATGTAGTACTTTAGTCCATCCCTTATTGTCAAACCTTTCCCGATTTACATTAGGACCTCTCCCTTTGGTACATACACTCTTCTTTCCCCTCAAACAACAGAAAGAATTAATCAAAATGGAAAGATTTAATTATTGTTGACGATGTAAGGCATGTAGGTAATAAAAAATCATGATTCTGATCCCTCTAGTCTCTTATTCATAGGCATAGATCATTTTAAAAGTCAACTGGAGGGGTACAAACATTATTCAGTTTTTCCCAGTTGAAATCCAAGTGGATTTTTAATGTGGGCAGTCTAGCCCCAACTGGATTAAATGCTGAGTTAGATTTTTGAATGTTTTATCAGTGCCCAATAACAATTTTTTTAAATATTAGGGTCAATTTACTTTTTTTTTTTTTTTTTTTAATTAAAGGTGATGTTTTTTGGTAACATATAAGATTTTAGTATTATAAATATATTATATTTATATAATAAATATATATATATAATTTATATATTATTTATTTTTATATATAGATATATTATAGATATATATTTATAGTAATATAACATATTTTTTTAAAATTTTTTACATCTTGCACTAAAGGATGTATTAGATATAAACAAATTACTAAATTTAAGAATGTTTTAATTATAATGTACGGCATTCTTTAACATTGACAGTGCGCTCATTCTTATTTTTTGGCCATTTGGGAACTATAATTCTAAATTCTGCATGATGATTTTACCATAAAGAGTTAAGTCAGACACACAGAAGGAGCTACATGTCCAGATCTCTGTAAGCCCCGGTTGAAGTCAATGCTGACGAAACGTGTTGGCTGGGAGCCTCTGGACATGTGAATCTTTGGTGGGACGAGCCTCACATAACCAGCCGATGCATGCATCAGCCTGCTATTGGAGCATGAGGACAGGATTACCCACTCTAAAGGAGAATTACGACACATTTTCTCTTATATTTTTGAAGTCTTTTGGCTATACACCTCTACAAGTGTACAAGTGCATGTGGATTACGGCTGACCAGACCAAGTGGCAGTTCTGCAAATTCCTGGTACTGCCTATAATCCAGCCGTGTGTGTGTGTGTGTGTATAATATATATATATATATATATATATATATATATCACACAAACACACGTCTGCAATAACTTATAAATATTTATTTATATCATATTGGGAGATATATTGTATACAGACATGCACACAGAGAAAATAGAAGGGCACACATATATCAAAAGATACATTTTAATGACATGGGAAAGGGATTATCTTGTGTATGAGGAGGGGTGTGATTGTATGTATGTGGAGAGATCTGCCACCCTTCAAAATTTTATAATTTCATAGCAATTTTGAAATCTTCAAATATAAAGTTGAAAGAAACTGGCTTGCTTCACACAGAAAATGGCTCATTCCCCTAGGCGATACGGCAGGAAGAGGTTATTATGTGCCTAGACAGAGACTTTTCCAATTCCCTTTTTTTTGTACTTTAGGTAGTCACCTGACCTAAAACCTAGAAAATCTTGGTCAGGTGTAGCCTGAAGCCCCCATAAGTGTACGACAGCTGATGCTGCTTGCAAAATAGGTGCAAAACCTGAAAGCAAATTTACACTACCGACAGTGTACCCAAACCACAGTCCCAGCAGGTACAAATAATTACTGGTGAATTATCCGGCAGGTCTTCCAATGCTGTGTGCATGTGTGTGTAATTGCGCATACTTTTCATGAGTAAAAATGGTTCTCTCATTTTTTTTCCCCTTACTCCTGATTCAGCAGTTGCTTTTTTTGTGTGCCATTTTTTGTGAGTAAATTTGCACATGGAGTAAGATTTCATGAGCAAATTTAGCAACTAGAGTAGCAAAAAATACATCCAGGTTTACCCCGGACCTGTTTTAGTGGATGTAAAGTCCCCACGGATATGCTACATATCAGCGGGCTATGCCCTAGAGCCAAAATATTTTGGCACAAGGTTTATCAGGAAAATCACAAATGTGGACTTGCAACGTGTTGTCAAATCTGCCCTTTTAGGCTGGAGACCACAGAACAAAACAGGAACCCAGTGAAAACTGATATCTTGCATTTTGAAAGCGACAAGAATGGCTACGAGGGCCTGGAAAAAGAGGACAATTCCTTACGGCAAGGAATGGAAGATAAAATGGAACCAGGCCAACGAGAAGCTAGGTAGCATTCTATTTCATCAACAAGTGGCGGGGCACATGCCCTGCTAAAGGGATAGCGGGGATGTGGCCACTGCTCACACATGCACCTTTAGACATGGAACAAAGTTGAGTTCTCGGGCGGCCTGGGGGGTTTCACACAGCGGGGCACCCGCAATCGGGGTTTCCCCCAGGGGGAGCGTGTATGTATGCCCTGGAGTCTGTTAGACTGCAGGGTGAGTTTTGGTCCTCTAAGGTCTTATGGCTTAAGCACAGTTAAGCAATACAAGAGGTACATACCCAGAGGATAATTTTAAAAAATAGGAGAGAGATCTTTAATTGGAGATGTAGTAAAGAGCTGAAAATGCTGTTTTGAGGTGTGGATTGGATAATTATTGTTAGTAAGAAATCTGAACAGAATAATTATATTGACATGATGTAAAAAGATATTTACGGTCTGTCATGCCCAGGCGAATAACATTGCTGGGCTATCAAGGTGTGTTGGGAAATTCCTGGTTTAGGGAACGGAACTCGGAAAAGGAAGGTAGAGCTTAGACAGGCAGTTAATTCCTCCCTGAAGGCCATAGCCAGGGGTCACTATCTGGGAAGCCAGGTAACAGAAGAACAAAAGACAGACAACCCGCCTGTGCCACCGAAGAGGCAAGCTGCTGACAACCCGGGCGTGAGTGGTCCGATAATCGGAGAGCTCGTAATCCACCCAGTTCTTCAGCAGTGCTCCTAAAGTTGGAGTTGCACAGGCCCCGGACAGTCCCTTGGTGGTCGCAGACTTGGGGAGGGGAAACACAGGACAGACATATGTGGGCCCCAATGTAGGCTTGTAGTGGTGCTAGCAGAGCTGGGCCCCAGTGCAGGCTTGGAGCAGAGCCGGGCCCCAGTGCAGGCTTGGAGCAGAGCCGGGCCCCAGTGCAGGCTTGGAGCAGAGCCGGGCCCCAGTGCAGGCTTGGAGCAGAGCCGGGCCCCAGTGCAGGCTTGGAGCAGAGCCGGGCCCCAGTGCAGGCTTGGAGCAGAGCCGGGCCCCAGTGCAGGCTTGGAGCAGAGCCGGGCCCCAGTGCAGGCTTGGAGCAGAGCCGGGCCCCAGTGCAGGCTTGGAGCAGAGCCGGGCCCCAGTGCAGGCTTGGAGCAGAGCCGGGCCCCAGTGCAGGCTTGGAGCAGAGCCGGGCCCCAGTGCAGGCTTGGAGCAGAGCCGGGCCCCAGTGCAGGCTTGGAGCAGAGCCGGGCCCCAGTGCAGGCTTGGAGCAGAGCTCGGCCCCAGTGCAGGCTTGGAGCAGAGCTCGGCCCCAGTGCAGGCTTGGAGCAGAGCTCGGCCCTAGTGCAGGCTATGGGACAGACAATGAAAGGTTATAGTCCCAAGACACATACACACAGCTATAACACTCGAAGGGCTGTGGGCCCAATACAGATAAAGACACAAATTGTGGAGGACAGCAAGGCCCAGCATAGACAAAAACACAAGCTATGAAAGGCTGTAAGTCTCAGCAAAGACATGAACTAATGATTGTGAGGCCCAGCAAGGACGAGGAGGCTATAAGCCCAATCACAAGAAACAAGCAGGCCAATAGAAGGTAAACAGGAGGGATTGGAGAGCACAAGACTTTGAGAAGACAATGCAATGATTCAACACAGGGGCGGGGCCAAGCACATGCATTTATAGGAAACCCAACAGTATGATTAATGCCAGGTGAGGTTAAACAATGCGGCTCTAGGACCCAGAGAAGAACCACACCACTCCAGCAGACACACAGCAACCAGCATAGTAGACAGCACAGTGGTGAGAGCAGCAGGCTTGGAGTGATGATGCATGGCAGATTGCCTGTTCAAGACCCTGTCTGTGCCAAACCTAAAACACTGTCAATATAAAAGTTGATGTACTGTATGTGCTTTTTATCTGAGATGATGAAATCTAAATATTGTGAAACAAGGAGTAAATTTTTGTGTTCTACAGGAAGTGTTTTGAGGAGTAAAAAGTGCACAAATATGTTTTTTTCATGCAGCATTATCCTTCAGCAAAAACCAGGAGGATAAGGTCGACTTCACTAACTGACATGTTTATTTCATTCCTCACAATATTTTCATTCCTGCAATAGCCAACATGTTTTTTATGAATGAAAATGTTTTTTTGTGAACAAAAAAATTGTAAATAGTTTTCAATGCTTACAAATGTTATATTGTTTAAAGCAACAAAACTCAAAAAAGGTTGGTTGACATTTGGCCACAAATGTTTTAATAAAAAAAAAAAAACAACAAACAATACATTAGTAGCTTAATTATGAAACACTAATACACTAAACAAAAAAAAAAGTGTGGAGGGAGGGGTATAGAGAACATCTGGGACAAAACATTCTGAAACCCAACACTGTAGGTCAAGTGGAATCAGGATATCAGCCAATAAAACGCTACACATAAAAACAAGGCGATCACACATGCCACAGGGAAAACCCGACAGATTGGAGAATAGAGATTCTCCTGAAACACAGTAGCTGGAGAGACAAATTTGCCACTGCTATACAGTAATGATGGGAGAGAAACATGGGGGTCATGGGGGCCATTGACCATTTGCCAATCAATGTACACATGCTTGAACCTTGCGCATGGTTCCCTGAATGGCACATGTGGATGTGATGTTGTTGCGTGCGGTTTCCTGGTTTTTGGTGCATGATCAAGAATCAACCCTTATGTGGGAGAAACAGAGCAACAAAGAAGTCAAGAGGAAAATGAATGCACTAATTCAGTATTATTAACAGTAGGGCAGACCTTCTATTGGGATACTCTGTGGAAGACC
The DNA here is from genome assembly GCA_027917425.1 of Gastrophryne carolinensis. Taxonomy (NCBI): domain Eukaryota; kingdom Metazoa; phylum Chordata; class Amphibia; order Anura; family Microhylidae; genus Gastrophryne; species Gastrophryne carolinensis. The sequence continues at coordinate 150,791,430 of CM051241.1, read as the reverse complement.
AGAAGGTGGTTGTCCTTATGTTACATTTAAATATTTTTATTGTTATAAATACATATACAATGTTCACATGCAGTGTACCAGGTTGTATCTTAAACTTCTGACAAGTACAAATACTTACATCTTAAATAAATCCAGCTTTACCATTTATAAATGACATAATCCAACATTTAATTACATAACTGGGCTAACTACAAGTGAACCCTACAAAAAACACTACAAAAACACTTATCCAGAAAGACAAAACAAAGCTGAACACCAAAAAAAAAAAGAAAAGAAATGTAAAAAAGAAAGGAGGAGCATTATCGAGTCGAGAATTCTGTATTATAGTCGTTTTTTACCTCTACTATAATACATCCATATTTCCCACATAGCTATGTTGTGTATGTGTCAGTATGCTAGTTTTTTTTTCATTTACCATCAACCAATTTATTTTTTGTTTATTTTTTTGTCTCAAAAGGAGAAATGTCTACCTCCCTCTAATTCGGGCTGCTGTCAAAACTAGATCAATCAGTCTTCTCTATGTCTTGTTCAATCCTACTAGTTTGCAGCATATCCCCTTTAAAACTATTTTAGAGACATTTAAACATTAGACATTTTAACCATGTGGATACCATCTTGATTTTTGCCTCTTTGAGGAACTATTTTGAGAGGATCTTCCAGCATTTCTCATCTGCTTCCCCACCATTCTAAGGGATGTCCAAATTTTCACCCAAATATCTGTCCTAGGCCTCTATATATCCACTTATTAATTAGGCCTAAATAGATCAGAGAGATACTTACTTGACCACTTAGTGACTTCATACAATCATTTTCAAAATCTGTGTAGTCCATTTCCTCCCCTCTAGGGCTCTTCTTTGAACCAATGTAATGGATCATCTGATTGGCCTTGTAGCTCTCATCTGGGGGCAAGTTGCATCAGTCTCTCAATTGGACCAAATATATGTTCTCCATATAAAACAAAATGTCCAATCCTTTGCAACCAAAGAATGAGGATAGTGGGGACCTCCCATATCCCAATAGGCTCTGCCTCATAACCTTGTCCTAAACTTTAAGAACCTCCAGTAGGTTTGGACAGGTGATATTTGTTCTCTGTTTTTTAGAGACCCAAAATACCAAGTCCTCTGCCTCCATCGCTATCAGAGTCCTACGCAGAGTGTCCAACGCCAGTTCCTGCTGCAGTTAATGACTCACAAATTAAGAACATTAAATATATTTGTTTTGTGTCTTTTTTTCTGAACACTGGGGGTGAACTGGTCGGTCACCAGGGTCAGGAGCTTGTATGGCACCTGCCGGACTCAGCAAGTGACAAGCCGGTAATCCAGCACATTACTCGCACCTCTATTTGGGGCATTGGGGGTGCAGAAGAGCCCAGTGCCCATTTGTATTGGCACAAGGCTCTTCCAGTCCATGACAAATGGGTTTGTAACTTGCAGGGTCGGAACTGCACGGCACCGCCTCACAGATGGAAGCGAGAATTCTCACCATAAATTTTCTACTTGAAAATTTCAGCTCTGAAGAAAAAGTGTGTATCATTTTCAACCAAAGCAACACTTTTAATTTGAAATACCCCTCACTCACTATATATTGCCTGAAAGTACACACAAGCTTTCTAGGCATATTCAATGCCAAGCTTTCTAGGCATACCCAGCTTGTTGTAGTGTGCTCATCTTTCTGGAAGTAATCCCTCGAAAGATTCTTTGGTTTAACAGGGTTTCCCTAAAAATGTATTAAAAAGCAGAACAGAAAACACATTATCCTAAAATATCAATATGCAAACAAAAAGAGGAAGCTAAATAAAGTGCAAGGTCCCCCAAACAGAACAATACCCAACATGCATAGCTACTTTTAACTCAGGTTGTTGACAGGTCATTTTTCATCATTTTGCTCTATTTAAAAAAAATAAATAAAAAAATAAATATGTTTTTTAAAATGTATAAAAATATTTTATTCAAGAAAACCATATTGCATGCAAAAGCCCAATTGCCTCCGATTACAACGGTACCACATATGTATCGGTAGCCCCCTGTTCCTGCCCAGGAAACCCACCATACTGAAAAGGAGCACTTTATAACATTTAAAATAAAATGCAACTACTATCCACACTATAAAGGGTTAAATAAAAATGATGTGCGTGGGCTCCCCCTCCACAGGGGGGGGGGACCCCACATTTTTTCAATTTTCAGTGAAAACCTTTAAAATTAAAAAAATGGCGTGGGGTCCCCCTTCCCAGCATAACCAGCCTGGGAACCAGCAATAGGGGCTTGTAGACCAGGGCGCGGAGACCAGCTTCGGTGGCCCCCACCCTGAAAGCTTCAAATTCACGTAGCCTTCACCGCCCCTGGGCACTTCTGCCCCCTGCGCTTTGAAGAGGTAGGTAATGAGCTGGGGGTTAATGGCAAGTCATCCGCTTGTTGGAGGGGACTTGCCAGCCTTGTGAACTAGTATAGGGGTCTCATGGCCCCCTTACCAGTTCACAAAGGGTTAAATGTAAAAATAAAAAACACACATTTTATTTTTTAATACTTACTTTTGATCCATCCATCCCCCACTCCAATCACTCTGGTTTCTGCTCTCCTGCTGCTGCTGGAAGTCTTTTATACCTGCTGAGTGATGGGACATAAAGGGGTAATTTAAAAAAAAAAAATACATATGCCCCCCCTCCTGGGTTAAAACCCCTAAAGAAAAAAATGGCATGGGGGATTCCCCTTACCCAGAATAACCAGCCCAGGGATCATCTATGCGGGGCTTGTAGAACATGGTGTGGGCTTTAGAACATGGTGCGGACTTTAGGGCGGCAGGAAATCGGGGGCTGGGACAAGTCATCCGCAAGCCGCAGGTGACTTGCCAGACCCTGAGCCTTGTGAACTTTTATAGGAGTCTCATGGATCCCGCTGTCCCACATCAATCATGTGCCTCTGACAGATGTGGTGATCAGTGGGGGGGAGTGGAGAGGCAGGGGATCAGGGGATCCCGCCGCTTCAACGATCACCATATCTGAAGATTCTCGGGTCAGGAGTGGGATGACATCAGTGGGATGATGTCATCCTCCCTACACCCAAGAAGGCTGTGCTAGAGGCAGTGGTGGCAGTGACGGCAAAAGTGGGGGAAGAGGGCCTCTTCTGGGACAGGGGACATTCCTGTCTCACAGTTGATCATCCTATGTATGGCGTAATTTGTGTGAACCATTTGGGAACAGTTTTTATTTATTTGTATCCTTGTTTGTGCTATTGGCCCATTGACAGAGCCCATATATTGATTCTCTGTATATTATTTATGAGTGATTGAGGATATTTATTTAGAAATTATTTAATTTGATTTAATTTTAATTTCATTCAAGAGTATTGATAGTAATTAGGTGTAGCTTAAAAACCTGATCTTTTCTCATAGGGACCAATATATAGCCACATTTTTTGTATTACAAATTAGGGAATCAATCCAGACCAGGGGCCTTCACTGCTGCCATCTTTCCTATGGTTTGAATAATAAAGAGGGTGAGATCTGGTTTAATCCTCTTTTAACCAACCATAACTTGTTTTTCCCCTTGCCCATGAATGGGGACTTAGAGTAAAGAGAGAAGTAAAATGTAAAGAATTTCTTTGTAACCACTTGGATTTTGTGTTTTATGTTTCCTAGTCTTCGGGAAGCATACCATTTTTTCTGTTGTGATACTTGTTGCACCAGCATCTAATCCCGCTTATCTTTATACATATAATATTTTGCCTTGTTTCCATCTCAATGCTTTCTCAGCTCTCGTTGTGAGCAGCATATTCACTTGCATGCATAACATTCTATTTGCTTTCGATGGCCTCTATTAGGTTGTTTCCTATTCTCCTATTCCTATTCTCTTTAACTAGTTTGTCTAGAGCCTTAGACTTATCACAGATTATTCCTTTTATTCTTGATGCCATATGAATAAGTCTGCCTCTATTAAAGGCTTTATGAGACAGCCAAATTATAGCTGGATTTGTATCTTCCACCCCGTTCCAGTAGAAATATTTTGCTATTCCCGCTTGGATTTACAACTTGAGGCAGAACGTTCTTCAAAGAATGGGTCTCTTGTAATAAAAGAATATCTGCACCTATACATTTATAAAAATGAAAGGCTTTACTTCTCTTATTAGGTAAATTAAATTAAATTTCAATTAAATAAGAGTGTTTTTTTAAGTTACTCGCTTATGAGGCATTTTAAAAACAAAAAGTGAAGAGAATGAGAATGAGTTCATGCTAAAATGTCATATAATACAAAGTGTCCTAAATATTCAATAAGGTTTTATGACACAGTACGTTTGAGCCAGTCTGTCTCAAGTGTCCTAAATTCTTCATCACCCAAAACAGGAAACAGTACTTAAAACTTGCTAATCTTGTAATTGTAATAGCCTGGTGTCACTGATCTGTTTATCTGATTAAAGTGGATCAAAGCCCAGGATTTTGACTATCCTGGGTTTTTGTCCTTGCACCCGGAGCATTCCGTTTGGGGTGTGTAAAACCCCCCGGGTCTCCCGATCTGACTTACCCCTACCCGGTCCTATAGCACATGCACTGCCGCTTGTCCAATCAGTGCATTCGGATCCTCTCCCGCCCCTTTGTCTAAGCTTTTGTCAAAGGCGAGCAGGTCTGACCGCACTGACATCCGCATCCCCCCCCCGGGGAGCGTGCCCACACTGGCCATACACAAATGCCTGGCGTGGGCATGCGCACTGCACCGTTGATCCGGGAAAAATGGTGAGTTTCTGGATGACCTAGGGGGTTTCACACAGCGGGGAATCACGATTTTGGATGCCCTGGAGGGAGGGAATCTAGCATTGGAGAGTGCACTTTAAATGGACCAAGCGCACTGTAGACTGTTCACCCGGTGATGACCCTGTTGCTGGATTTACGTCAAATTCATTTTACGCAGTGCATGCTGGCTGGTGTTTTAGCAGCAAACCGCAAAGGACTTAATGTTATTTTTGGCGACATTGTCTCTGTAGGTCTTTTTAACATCTTTAACTTATTTTTTGATCAAGAATGTTAGTGTGAAAAACAACTAATGATATGGTTTTCACATTACGGCTCTACTTAAATTCAACTTTTTTTCAGAAGCATTTCAAAACAACCCGAAACTCCCCAGATACCCCCAGATATTTTGAGACCCCTCCCATGCCGACATGTGCTGTAAAACTGTGATTCAGGAAGCTTTCATGTTTTCTAACCCAAAACCGTCACAGCAGTTAGCCAGAATTCTGCAAAACATTTTTCAAGTAAATAAAGTAACAAGTGAATACCACTATTTATCGGCAGTGATGTGTGGTGCAAACACAGCAAAATGCCTGCCGATAATAAGTGGTCACTGGTGTTCACTACTTCAATCTGGGCTCCATTCACAATGATTTTCACCCTTTCCCCTCATACATGGCAAAGGCAGGGAATGCGATTGTCACGCATAGCCACGAATGTTGTGAATTAGGTCCTAAGTGTCCTTTCTTAAGTTTCTTTTGAATGTTTTTTCACATCTTTTTGTCCACCGGTTCCATGTGTATGAAGTCTAAGTTTTTACTGTTCATCGTTTATAACATCATGTCTGACGAAGAGGACTAAGTATCCTCCTGTTGTAAGAGCCGTTTTTGGTATATAAGATTGAAGGTTCAGTCTGCAATAAGCTATAAACTTTATCTGCTTAATACTATAGCTGGATATAGAGCACTTAGGAGGGTCTGCTACTCATTTGATGCTGCATTGTACTTTACATTTTGTTTTTTTTTTCAATACATTTCTATTGTCAAAAAATATACAGTTGACTGTTTTATATCAAAGTTTGACACTGCATATGATATTTAACAATTGGTGTTTATACATAGCGACTAAGTAAAACTAAAATGTTATAGGACGATGACACGCTAACAAAATCAGAATTGAAGAGACCATTCACATACATCTTGGAAAAAAAAAAACGAAAGATTCTGTGCAACTCTGAAGCACAAGTCGATCACCGTATGTGGCTATTGAGTGACAATAAGCAAAATATTTAAACCATCAACATGGCCTACCAAATTCTTACATAGTTACATAGTTAATATGGTTGAAAAAAATACATTTGTCCGTCAAGTTCAACCAAGGGACAGTTAATAGTAACTGTTAATGTTACTTTTTGCTAGAGCATCTAACCCATTTTTGAAGCTGTAAGCTGTTGATGCTGTGACAAGATTCTGTCAATCCTCTCACAAACTGTATTTTCTAACCTTGAAGACCTCAATTTCCCCAATAAGCATCTATGGGGGGCAGTGTCAAATGAATTTGCTAAATCCAGAAAATCTACAGCCAGCATAGAGGCCAATCAGGTTAGTCTGGAAGCTTCTGCCCTTCATAAAACTGTGCTGGCTGTATATTATGCATAGTTACATAATCCTGTATGTAGTCTCTTAGGAGTGCCTCGAGCAGCTTTCTCACAATGGATGTTAAGCTTAATTACCCGCAGAAAACCTAGAACCCCTTTTAAAAATGTGCGTCACATTTGCCTTGTGCCAATCCCTTGGTACTCTACCAGTGGTTAGTGAGTCTTTAAAGACCAAAAGCAGAGGTGCTTAAATAACTGAGCTGAGTTCTTTAAGAACTCTTGGGTGAAGTCCATCTGGTCCTTGAGCCTTATTCATATTCAAATTACTTAGTCTATCTTGGTTGATATTCATGTTTAGCAAGTTAAGAATTATGCTTGGGGTATTGTTTGCCATGGAAACACCTAGATTGGTACCTTTGTTTACACAGAGCTAACAAGCCCATTTAGCAGCTCCACCTTTTGTTGGTCCGCAGTGACCAAGTCCCCATTACCATTAATTAGGGTAGCTACCTGTTCTGATTTTAGGGTCTTTGAGTTTATCCATTTAAAGAAACAGTTAGGATCGGTTTTGCTTTCTTTGGTCACATCTCTTTCATTTTGTGCTTTTGCCAGCTTTATTACTTGTTTACATGATTTATATACTGCTTTATACTTTTAAAAGGTTACTGCTGAGAGATCAGATCTGTAATCTTTACATGCCCTTTTTTTGTTTTTTATTGCCTGTTTAACTGCAGGTGTCAGCCATGAGGGGTTTAATTTGAGTCGCTTATAGTTGTTACCTATAGGAATACATTTTGGTACTTGATTTAAAGCACCCCCATTTGGCATCTGTATTCTTATTCCTTAACACATGCTCCCAGTCTATAAGTTTGATTCAGAGCCTTCTATATTCCTTCTCGTTTTTGTCTCTAAGTGTGGACATTACACATTGCTTTCGTTAAGTTTCGGAGCGCTCACATGATTCCGAGACTCCATCGGGAGCATCTCGTTCTGTTTCCGTAAATCATCGAGAGCGTGAGTGTGAGTATGGCTCACAAAGCTTATTTCACAGACGAAGCTCTCGTATACGTTGATGTGAAATACTCATCTCGTAGCATTTTTCCAGCATTTTTTAACATATTTTGGCACGAAATGTTTGAGAGTCAGGTGAGATCCTCCTAGTTGCCATCGGAATACCTAAATCACAACAACTTTAATGCATTCTTCTTCCTAAATTATACAAATAGGGTGACCCCCCAAAGAATCCCCCTTAGAACCAGAACCGGAGCATAAACAGCACCACCCAAATAGTATTAAAAATTATATAAAAATCCAGTTTATTATTACACAGAATTCACATGATTACAAACATTTAAAACGTAATTAAAACATTTAATTAAAATTTTGTTATTAATCATGACCACTATCAACAAGCCAATCCTCCTATCCAACAACCACTGTAAACCACTTTAAACCTCCAATAATTATCCCTCATCAAATCAATCTTTACCTAATTCCAATAATCTATTAAAGTGCATCAAAATATATATATGTGCAAATACTACATATAAAGTGCTATATGTGCAATGTAAAGGTCTGTCTATAAAGACCGCCAAGTGAAGGAAAAAGGAAACAATCAAACCATAGTCAATTGTGCCAATATATCATTTATAATAATTACCCACAGATGGCTTGCATGACAGCAATACAACCCCCGCCCCAGCCGACGCGTTTCGTTAAGGTTTACACCCGTTACTTCTTCTGGGCAAAAAAGGTCCTGACCACCTCCAATCACTCACTGTTTTAAGTTGTACCAATCAGCACATACACTCCCCCCCAGGGTGGCCATTGGTCGATTCCAAAATAAATATGGAGTCAGCCCAGCACTCGTGATAGTCGCTTGTGATTAGGGTGTGATTCTGTTAGTTGTTATCTGATTTCGACCCGACTTGATCGACCATTCCTGTCTGCTGCCTGTACCGACCTCTGCTTTGTCTGACCACGAACCTGCCTGCCCCTCTGGATACCCCGCGATCTCTGACCTCCCGGCTTGACCCTTTGGCTACCCCTGACTACGCACCTGTCTCATCCCTGTACTCTAACGCACCCTCCGGATTGACTACCTGTGAACGACCTCGGCTTTGGGATACCCTCGTGGTTCATCGGCCTTCACTGTAAGCAGCCATCCTTTGTGCCTATTAAGACCTGGGGGCAACCGTGTCCGGTGAGGCGTACCTAGCGTCCCAGCAAACGGGGGCTTGACTATAGGCAGAAGCGGCGGTGGAGATTGGGGGTTGCCTGCTTACAGAAGGCTGGTGTCCCGCTGGGCATCACACTTATCTTTTCCTTTGTGTTGCAGCCTTCTTAAGATGTGTTAGCGTTTATACCTGTTTAGCATTTTATTTAGATTATTATTTTTGTATGGCACTTTTTTTTTTTAGTTTAGCATTTTTTGATTTTGTGTTCAAATTTTACGTAAATTCGGCTTTCACATTTTATGTTTTGCATTTGTTGTTTAATTTGTGACTGTTTCTAGGTACTGTAAATGTAGTTTTTTTTTAAATTGATATGTATGGTATTTTAGGGTTGTTAATTTATTGTTATAATCTTTTGTTGTGTGATTAAAGTGGACCAAAACCCAGGATAGTCAAAATGCTTGGTTTTGGTACACTTTAATTAAATTGTCAAAAAATATGTATTTAGTCAAATCATTTGTGTGTATCAATTTATGTTTGGTTATTTCCTTTCTGTTCATCTAGGATTTTTGTGTCATGGAATATGACTATGCCATGGCCTAGAAGAGCAAGATTGTGGACGAGGTGAAGGCCACGGTCTACCGGCGCTTCAACACTAATCTTCGGGCCGCCATCCCCCAGAGGTTGTCAGATTTCGCATATAGGCTGTATGATGCCTACGCTTCTGGAAAGTTGACTACACCTGCACACACACAATTATTTGATATGGCCACTATAACCTACTGTATTTTTTATGTATTTTTTGCTTTTCTTTTTTGTCTCCGCAGATAAGTGCCCTCCCCTGGGAAAGCACGGGAAGGGCTATCTCCCCCACATCAGAGTTACGGATTCGGATGAGTCAGCAGGGGAGGGGCCCTCTAGAAGTGCCCAAGACGAGCACCCAGGGGAGGAAGGGGATGAGGAAGTGAAACCCCCAGTGGAGTGTGTTGATGATGTGGGGGCGGTGTGGTGCCTCAGCTCCTCTGATGCGAGTCTGGCTACCGCTGGGACCACTCTCACGTGGGGAATCCAGATGTGGAGCAGGTCAGGGACTCCACCACACTCCCTAAAAGTTCTGGGAGTGAGAGGGAGGAGGGTGACCCCTCGGAGTTGGGCTCTGCTGGGCCTAACAGGAGGAGCAGAGGCACCACTGCTTCTGCTCACAGCCCTCCCTGGCTTGAGTTCAACACCTCATCCCCTTCATAATTGTATATAATGTAAATAGTGTTTGCATAGTAATTTGTTAGTGTGTAAATGTTTATTTCTTGTTTTAGGGCATCGTACAGACAACACCTCCTCTACAAGCCTTGCTCAAGTTGGGCCCCTGTGTGTTGTAGCTAAGGTTGAGATTAATTAAACTCACCACCACTATGTATCCTGTGTTGGCTGGCTTTCTCATTAGATTAAAATGTCACATGCAATTGTGTGTGGAAGTGCCCATATTGTCTCTCTAACAGTAGGGTATCTTCTGCTGTGTGCAAATATCCAACATTTAGGTGCTTAATTATTTGGCCGCATCAAACTCTTTCAAAGAAAATAATGTTTATAAATCAACTAAAAGTTAATGTTGCAATGTTATGTTCGTATCTGTTTTGTTTTTTTATACACATAGGGTCCAGCAGCATGGGCGAATGCCAGAGCTGTGATGGTGATGTGTCCATGACCATGTACCCATGTTAGTCCCAGTTAAGAGTTGACACTCATACCTGTAGAGCCAATTTTATGCCCACTCAGTCATACTTGGGTCATATCATGCACGTTTCCTGCCCCTGCTAATGTAATAAGAGCCAACCTGATCAAGCCAACAGTTGGTACCGTAGTGTACTTTCATTGCTGCTGTTACATTCCCAGTCCATTTGTCACCCTGCATTGGCTATATGGTCCGTTGTTTAGTATAAGTCCCATCATCAATTACTGTTGTATAATCTGTGGTTTATCTACCCTCAGCCAGTATATGCCACTTCAATCACCAACTTTTTGCTCTTGTCAAGCAGCCATTTATTTTATTGTTATTTGCTTTGTCATGTAAGACTATGGTGGTTGTGTTTCATGCATCTATTGGTTAATTGTAGTTTCAATTCACTAATTAATAAAGGTTGCCCTGCTGTGCATAGCCAAAACACATTTTTTAAACTTTCTGCCAAACATTTTTTTAACATATATAATACGGATATACCTTAGATGCAGACATGTAGGACTTAATTATGTTTTCTCTTTCCCACAGCTTGCATTCAAGAGCATTACAGACTCTGGCAATTTGTCCTGGAATCCAGGTATATGCTACTGGAGCTTCAGCAGAAGATGCATGGTGGGGAGAAGAAAGATGTTGCTGCTGTGCAGCACAATTTGTTGGTCATGTTGGCCTTTTATTTTCATTGAACATTTTAGGTAATTTTTTCCAAATATATCGGTCTTATGTTTTTGTCCCATAGTATTGTGTGTGTCCACACACAGAGGAGTAGGTAGGCTTTAAGGCACCCGGGGCAAAGATTCCAGTTGGCTGCCCCATCTATTCTCAGGCCCTCCTTTGGTGCCCCCCAGCTATGCCCCTGTCCATACATGTATCTATGTTTAAGGCTAAAAAAATTTGACACAACATACATGTGACATGACATGAGACCAGTTTGCATGTGAAAAGTCAAATTTTTTTGGCTTAAATTCAGGCACAAGTTTGTGCTAAATGGAAGTCTAACATATTTTACATTAAATCCTCTCAACCCAATTTATCATTTTGGCCTTCTTGAGGAGGATGCATGGCTTGGGTAGAATAAAAAAAAAATATATTGCCTAGATACACATTTAACATAAAATTAAAAAAAAACAGAAGAGCGATTTAAGCTGTTTGGGTAATGTGGGTGGAAAAGAACGCTTCTTCAGATTGGTTATGAAAACATAGCAGCATTGAAACGCTCAGACTCTGCATAGATTGAGAGAGAGCACTTCTACAGTGCCCTCAAAAAATCACTTTTATCAATGTAAAAGTGGATACTACACTTGTCCAGCCGTTATGCTAGGTTATAGCATCAGACGAAAACAAAAAATCACCAACAATTAGAGGCACTAAGGAAAAGGCTTACACACCTGATAAAGTTGGCCTTTCTAAAATGTAGTGTTTTTGCCCTCCCAGCCAGAGAATGTTTTTTACAGTTTGTGTTGAATACAACTATATTATGTATAAAATGGTGTTACTAGCGAGAATAGCGCTGTGCCGTGTCAGATCGCTGTACACAGCATTGCGCTGATAATAAGCTGTTAGCGATAATAATAAGTTCTTTTAGGAGGCTTGAGAATATCTGGTTGCTACGCAACCTGTTAAGCCGGGCTCCCATTGGCTATTCTCTGATTGGCTGTTGGATTCACGTGCTCCGTTGTTTGGAGGCGACGCCGCAGGTCCTAGATGGACGCTCCGGTATTCTTAATAGATAATGTCATTTTTTAGGTTATTTATATGGGTATAAATTCCTTTTAATATATACGAGTCTAATTAGTTATTCGCTACCTTCTTGGGCGGCAATCTGCGTGTAGTGTTATGCCACACTCTGTTAGGGAACGCAAGGACCTTGATCACGTGATGGGATTCCTTTTGCTGTATATATTCTCCGCCGCTCTGCCGCGCCACCAGCCTAGTTAAAGTTGCCTAGCGGCGACGAAATGCGTCGGCGGTGGCGAGCGGTGGATACAGGATCCTTTTTAATTTGAGTTTTTAAAACATTTGGAACAGTAGTGTCCGCTATTTGGGACGGAGCCAGTGGTCGTCGGATTCCAGCGCCGGTGAGACCGTGATTGTGTTTAATGCCCTTCTTTTTTATGTAATATGTGAGTGCAATTCCTGTTTTTTATATTAAAGTTAAGCACTTTTACAGAATTACACTATATGTGCTTTTTCTGTTTTTTACATCAATGCACTGACATCATCTGAGTCATATTTGACAAGCATAACATTTGGGATAGAGGTTTTCTGGAAGTGGTGCCCATACCATGTACACTATCTGGAAGTGCTTTACAGATGGGGAGCCTATATAAGTTTTGAGCATTGCCTGACCTGTTTATTTGAAGTCTACAATTGGCAACAACGCTACTTAACATTCATTGGAGGCATTATAATTACTGTGAAGTTGGTAAGAGTTTGCACGTTTGGTGGAGGATTATTTTGGCACACTTACATGTGAAGTGCATGCACCATGGGATATTTTATTATTTCAACGTTTTGGACTTTTTTCTTGTATTATTCCACAATTTAGTGATTTGTGGGATTAAGTGTATTATCATTTATGCTCTGTGTTTTTTGTTTATTTAAGTATTTGGTCTTTTTTGGAGATAAGGACTTTTCACGTTGAGCAATCCTTTTTTTCATAAGTTTGAATCTATTTATGTTTAATTTTCTTTAGCACGGTTCTGGGTATCATTGGTTTACCACTGACACTATCTACAACTATATTATGGTCACTGTTACTAAGAGTTTCACGGACTGTAACAGTATCTGCCAGGTAATCACCATTTGATATTACCAGATCCAATAGAGCATCATCCACCAACTGGCCCACAGTTATCTTGCAGTTGAAGCAGATCCGTATCTCCATTTAAAACTTGGGTAGTTGAAATCCCAAAAACAAATTAAAAGAGTGATGGAAGAATTAGAATCATTTAAAAGGGATGAATATTTTACTAAAAGAGATAATATCAACATGGCCATAGAGAAAATCAATAAAGAGATTATTGAAAGCAAAGAACACAAATTACAAAGAGACTCAATAGCCTATAAACAGGGAAAAGCTTACATTTGGGCAGGTACGGAGAACAGACAAACGCGTAGGGAAATTTTTCCCCCGACAATATTCTTCCTCTGATTCTTCATCATCCAGAGAAAGGACTAATAGGAGGTTTAGAGACTTTCAAAAGGGAAATATCCCGAAACCCTGGGGGAGTGGGACAGCACAGGATAAGTGTCCCCCTAGACGCGAGTATTCACTCAGCTATGGTGAGGTTATGACCAGATCCAAATTTAGAAAGACGCAGGTTGACAATCAGGAACATGAAAGAAACGAGGATAAAAGATTAGTGAATAGACAAGTGAATTAGACAACACCAAAATAGTCGCAAGGCCAAACAAATGATGACGAAGCAATCGAGGGCACATAGTGAGGCCACAGATAGAAAAGAGACACATTTCAAAGATATGGGTCCTGAAACCACCGATAATAATATGAATATCATTAATCTCTCTGATACGGAACTGACACAATATCAGAAACAAATATTATCACTGGGACTGAATTTCTGCCCTACCCAACAGACTGATACCTTTGAGGTAATAAAAAACCTCCATCTTTTTGCCAGGAGGGTACTTTGCAAACAACTATTTATGAATAAGGAGATGGAACAGGATAACAGCCCCGAAAGAACAGCAGCACAATTAGAGAAGGATCTCATAGAACTCAGTGAAGAAGCAACAGGGATCTCACCGATGATAACTACCAAAACTACCCGTTTTAAAAAACCTTCAACCTTTCCCCCCCCCCCCCCCCCAGTTCTAATCCACACCTTGAAACATTTGTTAATCTTACTACAACTGAAGTAGAAAAATTTAAGTATAAAAAGGGTTCCAACCTTTCCCCAGAATACCAAGCATAATAAAACCTGCCGACAAAGGGGGGAATATCCTTGTTATGAGCAATGAATTTGTGCAAGCACATGGGGTGTGGGGTCTAAGCTGTATTGCAAGGTCTTGACCCTTCCACCCCATGGCTTGCACATGAGGTTTAGGGCAACCTCAGTTAAGCTGCTCCCATTTTATCTCTTGCATTGTATGTCCCAAATGGGGCTCTCATAGATTAGAGTTAGGACTGCACCCATAGAGGCACCTTGGCGTGGTGGTGCAGCTTAGCATACTTCTGCAGATGTGTGTGACTGAGCCTCTGTTTTTACCAGATTTAGAGACAGATTATAGGTTGGTCTGCAAGCTAACAGGGTTGAGTGCTGCGGCTCCTTTAAGTCTTTAGTAACCTAATTGCCCTGCTGACTTGCACCTCCCAGGTTAGTTTTAAAATGGTCTGAGCAGCTGCCACTCCCCCTTTGTTCACCTTGAATTTGTGCAAGCACATGGGGTGTGGGGTCTAGGCTGTATTACAAGGTCTTGACCCTTCCACCTCATGGCTTGCACATGAGGTTTAGGGCAACCTCAGGTAAGCTGCTCCCATTTTATCTCTTGCATTGTATGTCCCAAATGGGGCTCTCATAGATTAGAGTTAGGACTGCACCCATAGAGGCACCTTGGCGTGGTGGTTCAGCTTAGCATACTTCTGCAGATGTGTGTGACTGAGCCTCTGTTTTTACCAGATTTAGAGACAGATTATAGGTTGGTCTGCAAGCTAACAGGGTTGAGTGCTGCGGCTCCTTTAAGTCTTTAGTAACCTAATTGCCCTGCTAACTTGCACCTCCCAGGTTAGTTTTAAAATGGTCTGAGCAGCTGCCACTCCCCCTTTGTTCACCTTGAATTTGTGCAAGCACATGGGGTGTGGGGTCTAGGCTGTATTACAAGGTCTTGACCCTTCCACCTCATGGCTTGCACATGAGGTTTAGGGCAACCTCAGGTAAGCTGCTCCCATTTTATCTCTTGCATTGTATGTCCCAAATGGGGCTCTCATAGATTAGAGTTAGGACTGCACCCATAGAGGCACCTTGGCGTGGTGGTTCAGCTTAGCATACTTCTGCAGATGTGTGTGACCGAGCCTCTGTTTTTACCAGATTTAGAGACAAATTATAGGTTGGTCTGCAAGCTAACAGGGTTGAGTGCTGCGGCTCCTTTAAGTCTTTATGAACAATGATCAGTATGTTCGAATGTGTAAACAGATCTTGGAGAATAAAAACTGGTATGTGTGGACCTCCATGTCCAGGCTCAGCGAGGCCTCTGGGGAGTACCACTCGCTCATCGAGGATGCGGTTCGGGTGATTGATGAGCAGACTGGCGCCTACCTGGGGACTCCATGCCCGACTATCGCCACCTTTTTTGCCCTACCCAAGGTGCATAAATCGGTCACAGCCCCTCCTGGCAGACCAATTGTGTCGGGCATGGGGTCTCTTACCGATCGGGCTAGTCGGTTCATCGATCACCACTTACAACCACTGGTGCATCAATTACCATCGTTCCTTAAAGATACAGGACACCTACTCCGCATCCTTGATGGGCTGACTGTGCCCCCCGGGGACACTGTTGGTGGGCCTGGACGTGGAGGCCCTCTATTCCAGTATTCCCAATGATCAAGGCCTTCAGGCAGTTCAATATTTCCTAAACGAACTGGACCTAGATCAATATAATCTAAATCTTTTCATACTTAGATAACTCAAATTCGTCCTAACTCACAATCTCTTTCTCTTCGACGGCCAACTATACCATCAGGTACAGGGCACAGCGATGGGCACAACATGTGCCCCATCCTATGCCAATCTGTACCTTGGTCTTTGGGAGAGGGGATTGTGGAGTGAGGACAATCTTGCCACGTGCTTCAGACAATCATGTATATCCCTATGAATTTAACATAGGTGCTGTTACACCACAACCCATGAGGAGATAACGGATATGTACGTTTCTCCTTTTTTTATATACCATTTGATAAACTAATAAAGAATTTTGTATATGTTTAATAATCATGCAATAATTACAATTCATTGGCAGGGTTAAACTCTAAGGTCTTATAGTTCCCTACAGTTTACCTATACCCAACAAAAATCGGAATTCTTATATAGTTGAAATCCCCCATTATCACCACCTTACCTGCCTGTGCTTACCGCTCTATCTGTTTGAGTCAATTGGCCCTCTATTTCTTCAGTTATGTTGGGGGCCTATAGATTACACCAATATGAATTTTAACATTGCTTTCCTCACCAGGCACAAAGGATTCTACACCTTCACAATCCTCAACTAGTATTAATATATGCTTTGAAATCTTGTTTGACATAAAGACACAATCTGCCCCCCTTTCCTATTTGCTCTGTCTTTTGGAAACAGAATAAACCCTGTAAGAATAACAGCCCAATCATGTGTGGAGTCCATCCATGTCTCAGACCAATCACATCAATGTTTTCTTCTATAGTACCAGGGCCTCAAGCTGGGGGCACTTTACTTGCCAGACTTCTGGCATTTGTGAACATGCACTTAAAGATGCCATCCAGTTTAACACATTAAATACTCTTCCACACCATCTAGTATCCTCTTACCCAGCACAGCAGCCCCTCTTTCATTCAGGTGCAAATTATCTTTAGAATACAGTTTGTACCCCAATGAAAAATCAGCCCAGTGCTCTAGGAACCCAAATCCTTCTGCCCTGCACCAGGACTTGAGCCATGCGTTTAACTGTCTAAGCTCCCACTGCTGTTCAAGCGTAGTGCATGGCACTGCCAGTATTCCAGAGAATACAACCTTGGAGGTCCTTCCCTTCAAGTTGGTGCCTAGTTCCTTAAATGTATTCTTTAGGATCTTTCAGAAATGTTGTCATTGGTTCCCACTTGGACCACGACAGCTGGGTCATCCCCAGCCCCTCCCAGTAATTTATCCACCCTTTCCACCACATGCCGAAACCTGGCAGACAGCAAAACTTTCGGTCTTGGTGACAAATTTGATATTAGAATCACTAATTAGACCACTAATTGTCTTGTTCTACCTGCTGTCCCATCCACCCAATTACTAAATGGGCTGTCCTCCCGGCTGTTAGGAACAGTGTCTGCTAGGGCTGCCATTTCTGAGACTGACACCCTTTCATCAGTACGCAACTTGGCACATTTCCTAGGCTTCTTCATGTCCATAAACATAGCAATGTAATAAAGAAAAAATACAAAAAAAGATTGGAAGGAAAATAAAGGAAAGAGTAAAATGGGGACCAGAAGAATTGAAAGAGATAAGAGGCAGCACCATGCTCATTCCCTCCCACCTATCCCCTGTGGAAGTTGCACCAGTTTGTTCAAAAGCTTCCACGGTATCACATAATATTCTGCAGAAGTGTTCATTGATACAGAGCCAATCTGTCTAAGTTTAAAGGACCGCCAATTAACCTTGGGTTGTCTTCCTGCCTTTTGCAATCGTCAGCTTGGCTGCCATGTAATATAAAATATTAACTGCTGAAAGTGTTTTGGCAAATCTGTGATTTGGTTCACTAGGAAAGCTGCCCCCGGGTCCTAATAACCCTAGTGCCAGTTACTACAGAAATTGTGGTAAAAACCTTATTCTAGGAAACACTGACTTTCAGGCAAGTCCACCAAATGTGGAGGTAGTCACCAATAGAGTCACGGTTTCTAAAGCCCAGCTGATCAAGTTAGACACTATCATAGGCAATGTGTGCTGAAGCCTGGACTTTATGTGACCACTGACCAATAGGAGGTTGGAAGGCCAGTTGCTTAATTGACACACTACTCCTAGGGAGCCAGACAGAACCTCTGAGTTAACCCTTAACTGTCCCCTAAGCTTTTTTTATGCTGTGGGGAAGCGCTAGAGTACATAAACAGAGCAGCAACTGGATTTGAGGGGCTAGCTCAAATAGTAAAAACAAAGGTTAAAAAAGTTGACAAAGTAGATGGAAAAAACTTTGAACTTCAGTTGCGCTGCAATGAATAAATGTTTCTTGATTGTCATAGAGTATTCTAACCACAAATATATATAATATTAGGGTGATCTCTAGGAGTCCTCTAAATTTCAATTATTGGCTGTATTGACAGATTAATCTGTCTTAGCAGCCCTGATAGGATCAGGAACAATAGAGAGTATCCTTTTATATTTATGATCAATATTGCATTCCAAGTCTAGTGTAAGTTGCCAAAGATTAGAAAGAATGGGGCACTTACCGCCATGGCCCGGGGGTTAAAAAACCTGACCTGGGCCCTTGAGAGTTAACCACTTCTGAAGATGGACCTGAAGCTTGTTATCAGGTGTGTGCGCCGCTCACCATGTAAACTCTTTTAATATGATAACAAAATAAATACAAAAATAAAAACAAACAAGATGGTAGGCGAAGTAGTTAGTTGCCGTAGCTGTTTGTTTCCAGTCTTTGAGGGAAGGTCTCCAGTACAGCCACATTTCTTGCTGTTTCCGTAGAACAACACGCATTTCATCCTTTGACGTCCTGATAATTCCTTAGGGTCCTTATTATGAAATTTAGAAAAATATATTCTGTTGTGTTGTGTTGTGTTGTGTTGGTCGGTCACCCATATTTCATCAATCTACTTTTTTAATTGTGTCAATTGACCCTTGATGTTTTATACACAGTACATTAGCCCTAGACTGTAATTTATCAGGCTTTTCACTTATGGATGTACTTACATATGCATTAACCTCTCTTTTTTTGCGCAGTTAGCGCTTTTTAGACATTCTACATGATATTACTATTTTGTTTAAGTCCCACATTATACATGATAATAACTTACATGATGATAACCTTCTATTCTAAGTAAAAAATATGAATAGTCAAAGCCTGCAGTAACGACTGACACAATAATTTGCATATCTCTATTGATATTAGCATATTTTAGTAGTTCATGCAATTATAACCAAAAAGCGTTTTCAGTAAATGAACAAACTATTTCATTCAACTCTCAATGAATCTTTATGTTTTATTCCGAGGATAAGTGAAAGAAGTCAAACAAAATAAGTCAGACAAATAGATCCAAAAGCTGTTTAGAGCTGCACGGAAGCCACACCTGCACTCTAACGGACTATACTCACAGGCTATATCTCCCAAAGTTCCCCAGATGAAGCAAGCAAGCTCTATAGAAAACTACCCCAAGGCTCTATCAGAACCTGAGGATGTCAAAGGACGAAATGTGCTTTGTTCTACAGAAACAGCAAGAAAAGTGGATGTACTGGAGACCTTCTCCCTTCTCTCAAAGACTGGAAACAAATTGGACATTTAACTGCAACAGCTACGGCAACTAACTACTTCGCCTACCATCTTGTTTGTCTTTGTTTTTATTTTGTTATCATATTAAAAGAGTTTACATACTGAAAGAGCATAACCTCCTGACTTCATCGGGATACACAGCGAGCGGCGCACACACCCGATAACAAGCTTCAGGTCCATCTTCAGAAGTGGTTAACTCTCAAGGGCCCAGGTCAGGTTTTTTAACCCCCGGGCCGCGGCGGTAAGTGCCCCATTCTTTCTAATCTTTGGCAACTTACACTAGACCTAGGAATGCAATATTGATCATAAATATAAAAAGGATACTATCAGGGCTGCTAAGACAGATTAATCTGCCGATACAGCCAATAATTGAAATTTAGAGGATTCCTAGAGATCACCCTAATATATATATTTGCGGTTAGAATCCTCTATGACAATCAAGAAACATTTATTCATTGCAGCGCGACTGAAGTTCAAAGTTTTTTCCATCTACTTTGTCAACTTTTTTTTTTTTTGTTCAATATATTTTTATTAGAAGGAAATCAAAGCATAGAGCACACTGACATGTCGCTCAACAGTCGTGACTTACAACGTACATTAGTTAAAGAGAAAAAAGCATGTAGCTAACGACATATCACAAGCCACCTCCCCAGGTCTAGTACATATGAAATATTCGGAAGGCAGTACCCACAATCCCCCCCTAAAGCCTCAGTAGGAGACCTGCGGCATACCACGCTCCCATGGTCAACATTACCTAGGCCTGTTTGGTGGCCTCTGAGAAAACCCCCCATAGGGACGTCCCAAGTCATTCAAGTGATATTGAATTTCTCTCTCCCGTTTGCTACGCCCTCAAGCACCATCTCCTCCATCCTCTTGATTCCCTCCACCTCCCGCACCCACTCTAGAATGTCTGGGGTGTGTTGGGATCGACAGTGTCGAGGGATTACTGACCCGGTTGCAGTTAGTAGATGTCTGAGAATTCCCTTCTTTGCGGCAGAGATCAACCCAGGAATCACCGACAGCAAGGCTATTTGTGGATCTTTAGGGATGTCTTCTAGAGTCAAGAATTTATAGACCGAGAATACCTGATCCCATAATTTTTTTTTATTAAGGGACAACTCCACCATATGTGGATCATAGTGCCCTCCGCCAATCCACACCTCCAGCACGTTCCTGTGTTGGCCCACCGAATCTGGCTAGGTCAACCGGGCATCTGTACCACCGGGACAGGATTTTATAGTTCTTCTCCTGAGCTTTACAGGCCAAGGAGAGCTTATGAGTCAGGGTAAAAGACTTCTCCCAATCCTCAGCTCCCGACCTAACTCCTGCTCCCATCGTTTAGCATACCCAAGACTCTCTGAGGGATCTCTCTCCGCCTGCAGAACCTTGTACAGGAGCGAGAGCGCATATGATGGCCCTCAAAATACCCTCAAAAGAGGTTAGAGGCCTGGAGAGCAAAGACACCGGGGCATGGGAAGAGATGAAAGCAACAAGCTGTCTATGGAGAAGCTCCTGAAGATTTGGGGTTTGTCAACTTTTTTTAACCTTTGTCCCTTAAGCTTTGCTGACCACAACGAGCAGTAATACACCACCGCAAGGCCATAAGCGTGTCAATCTGTGTTTCTGCAATGATGTTTGGATGCTGTGAAGAGTGCAGACAGGTAAACGCTTGGCTGACATATTACCAAAACAGTGGTAGCAACACAGTAAATACACAAAAAAAAAAAAAAAGGACTAGCTTGAAGTTGGCCTTTAAATTCTTTACCCTGCTGCCGCCTACCACCTTTGCTCATTTTCCATGCCATTTCCATTTATAAACCTTTTCAGGAGAAAAAATGTCCAATATACTGCAGTGGAGTTAGAAAAACAGCAGCTAACTGTTGGTATAGACTACTGGTTTTGGTGTGCAACTAGGTAGAAAACGTATATTTTTTTTAATAAAGACTTCCAAAATGATGGTAATAAAGTAAGAAAACATCAGCTAACTGTTGGCATAGGCTACTGTAAGCAATGCCTGACCTTTGGTTTTGGCGTGCAACTACGTAGAAATACTTCTTGTTTTTAGTTTTTTAAAGAACAGTGTTTCCTAAGACTTATGGCAATAAAGTGAAGAAAAGGAGAAAGAAAAGGAACTATTGGTATATGTTACTGTATGGTATACTTTGCCGTTGGTTTTAGTTTAATCTCTTTTTCTTGAAATTTTCAAATATAAGGAGAAATAACAGTACAAGAATAAAAGGTACAGTCGGATGAACAGAGAGTCATTCTGGGCCCCCAACCCGCGCCCATCTTCAGGCGCAGCTGGAACAACGCCAATTCCCCCCGCCGGCCACTCACCCCCAATGCACAGCGCACGCACCCGACAATATACCGTGTTTGCATCTCTTAATCCCATTGGCGAGCCACTGAATTTAACCAGAAATTCATCTGTAGCGCGGCGAAGACCACCGTTAGGGGGCGCCCCCAGCGCCATAGTGGATATGTAAGGGGGGCCCCCCCAGGCCGCGCCAGGCCACCCCCTGCCACCCTGTGGAGAGTCCACAATATGTAGCCCAGGTAAAGGGCCCAGGATTCGCCCCCTGGGGTGGAAGGAAGGCCCGAAGCGTGCAAGAGAGCCCCCCCCCCCAAGAACAAGTTGAGACAAGAGGGGGACCAGTGGGAGCGGTCCAAGTCAAACCGGGGGAGGGGGGAACCATGACGTAAAAGAGACTGTAAAAATAAAAGAAGAGGAATAGAGATTGAACAGAGAGGAGGGGGGAAGGGGAAAGGCAGGGGCAATAGGGAGAGGGAAGGTAGCACACTGGGAGGGGAGGTAAGAGTGTAGTCAGGGGAACCCCGTAACATCGGCCTGCTGGCATACGCATTGGGAAGGCGTCTCATGTATCAGGCCTTGTCTATGGGGCTTCTCATCCACAGCCAACATCTGCCCCCACGAAGGTCTTTGCCGCATCCGACTCCCTGAACCTGATCCAGTTCATCCAGGTAGTCCAATGTGAATCCGTTTCCTCTCTATCCTCTGCTATAAGTTCTTCCATTCTAAGAATGTGGTCCATTTGAGCGAACCATTTTGCTATACTTGGGGGAAAGGGGGATTTCCAGTGCCTGGGGATGATTGATCTTACCGCTGTAAGGAAGTATTTGAGGACTCCTTTCTTCGCCTTGGCTATGGAACCAGGGATCAAGGAGAGCAGAGCGACCCCTGGGTTGTTCAACACCACAGAGCCCTCTACCTCTGTATGAATCTTGAAGACAGTGTCCCAGAGCTTCCGGACCCGAGGACACTCCCACCAGATATGTAAAATCCCTCCTCAGAGTGCCCCACATCTCCAGCATGCGTCCTTTGCCTTTTTTTAATAAAGAATATTGTCTCAAATTCAATGACAATAAAGTGTAGAAAACAGCAGCTAACTGTTGATTTAGGCTACCGTAGATAATACCTCACCTTTGATTTTGGCATGCAGAAATAGCTTTTGTTTTAAATTAAAAAATAGTGTCCCCAAGACTACGACAATAAAGAAAAAAAACAGCATACTTGAAAATATCCGCAGCAAGGGGGAGCCCACCTAATATTGGTGGCTATTACTGGCTAATCAAGGACTTTAACACGACAATCATCTCAGTCTCAAGAAGCAAAATGGTCCCTTTGTTACTGTAGAAAAAATACTGATATATTGGACTAAATATTAGGAATTAGGAATTAATTTTCTTTTAATATTTTACTCCATACAGTTCATATTTTATCACCTAAGACAAGGCAGAGGCAGAGGACATTGTCAAACATGATTCCACCAGACTGATAAAAGAGGACTTGTAAAATTAATTGTATATAACTTTAAATGTGACACTGCATAAACTGCTCTCAACTTCAACACCCCTTCTGAAAGTGCATGATACATTCTCCACTTACAATTTAATTCCAAGATGGATCTGAGGTTAAATTACCCCATTGGGGTGATTGTCATGACGTATCTGTCTTCCTTCCTGACATCAATGCAATGTTAATTTTATATTTTATTATTTACTAAATATTATATTGTAGTTATTGTTATTTTATTGTATTTAACAAAGAAAAAGTACTATTTAACACATCTCTCTACAGGGAGGCATCCACCAAGCCCCCAATGCTCAAGTGAAAATATGCACCACCCTGAATTAATGAAATATATACACTTTTATTAAATCATATACAAAACAACTTAATAAAAAGACCTTTTAAAAACATGTAAAAACACCACATGACACTAGAGGAGCTGGTGGCTACAAAGGTGGTAAACATCATCTCGTCTCCCTATGTGTCCCTATGATTAAACCGCTGGGACCCATTTATTCCAAAAAGTGCAATGTGCAATTGATGAAAATACAATATGAATAAAATGCTTAGCTAATCAATAACAGACAAAGTGCATATGTGAAATTAAAGACATAATGATAATAAATTACAGTATAATATAAACCATAAGAGGGACACAGCGGAGTAGCCAAAAGGGACAAAGACACACATAGAGAGGGTCTTACATATAAGATGAACCAGCAGCACCCCTCCCCCGTCCTACGCATTACGTGACGTCACCTCCTCAGGGCCAGTCAATGTGCTCAATGGTATTTATGACCCATGATCAATTCCAGCATCCAAATGGGAAAGCTAGTCACCTGTAGGTATGCTGTGGCAGCTGATGATTTGCTGCAGAGTACACAGAAGATGCAGGGTTGTATTTGGCAAAGGTCACAAATTTCCTGCCAGTATAAATATGCTTCCTGAACTGGACAAAATTTCCTAGATCCAAAGCCCATTACTGGTGCCTCCCCCACCAAGACTGCGGGCAAAGACAGACATGCGACCATAAGATGTAAAGTCCTGCTCCAAAGACACCAGTACAACAATCATAAAATCAATAATAACTATTATGAACAATATATACACACCACAAAAGCGAATATTGTGAAATAAAGAAAAATGGCACTACCCTTTATAGACTGAGTCAATTTTAGGTACATTTTCCAAAAAAACTCTTCATCAGAAATACTTTAAAAAGAGCAGGGCATGTGCAGAGATAAGCAGAACAGTATGTAACCTGTGAAACTTGGCAGCTGGGCCCTAAAAGAGCACAAAACCCATTTCATCCCTCTCTGTAGCACGTCCACCTGGTATATTTTTAGATCACGCATTGGATTATCTCAATAATGCCACCCAGCCCGCTCTCCACATCCCCGGATTTCATGTAGACTAAGAAGCGCTCACACCGCCATCTTTTTTTAATGGATGGGCATGTGAGAATGACACAGCTACAGGGAAGTCGGAGAAGTGACTGGCAGTGAAGACTGCACCAAAAAATTACAAACAAGCCCAAACTCTGCTTAAATCGACAATATATTCTCTCCCAGAAATCCTTGGAAATTCTTGCAAAAATCACATTAAAACATAGCTAGGCTATATCTAGGTATTCCCCCGGCACCCCATGAAAAGAATGTGCTGAAGGGCATAATGCCTGTAAAAATAGGGCCAGGGGCTTGCAGTTTGCTCATTGAGTCCTGGCTTACCAGCTCGCTATGCCGGTCCGGTAAGCTTTTGGTGGGCATGCTTGTGTTTTGAGGGGGGTGGGGGGGCATCCAGTGACTCTTTAAAAATGAAAGAATGCCCCCTCCCCAAATGCTTGCCAACAAATGCTTCAACCATAGGTGCTGGTAAGCCAGTGGTCAAGGAATAAACTGCTGGCTCCTGGCCCTAGTTTTGACCAGCCTTTTGACACAAGTCTGGAGCTCTTCCAGGGATGGGGAAATTTCAAGAAGAACATCAGGCCCATGCAGAGGGGCATCAGGCTCCTCTGCGCTCCCCTGACTGATGTCCAATGGTCCCAGATCTGACAATGTGTCATCTTTTATTGGCACATGTTGAGCGACCTGCTGTTGTTGTGTGTGTGGTTTTCTGCTGGATCCTCATGCTCCCTTTCCCTCTCTTGTGAGGACCTCCTCGGTCTTCCCTATAAATGTATGTATCTAGCCTCACCTCTGGGCTGGATAATAGCACCTTCTTGCCTGATCTCCAGCCCTCTGTTACTCACGTATCTTGCATTATGTATTGGGGGCCGACATTTGCAAAAATAGGAAAATACTAGATAAGCTCAGCACCTTGAGGACACTTTCAAAAATGGCATCAAAAGTGGACTTACCCTTTTTAACTACCTACCACTAGGTGGGGCAAAATCTGCTAAGTCATAATGTCATGACTGGAACACAGCCCCCTGTATGCGAGTGTTGGAGTTGCAGGCACAGGTGTGCTTCCTTTATTACATTGCAGTGAGGCATGTTCAATGAATTGGGCCCTGATCTACAGAACAGTTTTAAAACAGCACATCTGGAGATGTGATTGCTGGTGTGAGAGGCAATGTACTGTATGACTTTCCTCTTTAAATGTTCTTTAAAGTGGCACAGAGTACCTTGAGCAATGTAGCCCTTTATAATCTGTAATGTGGCCTACACCCTTCATAGTCTGTAATGGGGCCCAGGCCCTCTGTTGTTGTAAATCATAGTCTTTACTGGGCCTACACACCTAATAGAAAAAGAGTTCCAGGGTCAGCACTCCTTAAAAATAAACTTTTATTAAAGTCCTTATTAAAAAATATAACCGATCAAACCAGCCTTAAAACCACATACCAGGCCCCGACAGCAATCCTAGATGATACAGCTCTAACGCGTTTCGGACGTCACCCGGTCCTTATTCATAGATAGCTTTACATTATATCAATAAACATATTTATAGGGAAAAGAAAATGAAAAAACTTTACCCCATAGGAGCAGCGCCGCAGCCGACTTCCGGGTTTGCTGGCCGTCGGAGGAGTGGTGACCGACGGAGCCGCCAATAGGGAGCGAGAACTGCGAGCCATTCAGAGCAGGGCACAAAAACCCACAGCTGCGGCGCCCGCCCCAGGCGGAAACGTCAGCAAGGCGACGGCGGGGACACCAGCCATCTAGAGCTGTCAGTGCAAGACAGCATACAAAAGATAGGAGGGCAGCAAGCCCAGAAGGGACACACAGCATTGCTCCGAGGGTAAGGCGAAAGGATAACATGGAGCATTATGGACATAAAGCAAGATCCCAAAATTTAAAATGCAATGTGATAAAGTGTATAAGTGTGCAACCATGGAAGGACAATAGCAAGTTATCAACAGATAAAAATCAAATCATCATGGTTGAGGGCAACCCAATGGGGCCCTAATATCCCTGTGCTGTATGGGACCATCCAAAGAGCTATGCACACGCCTAAGAAAAAAGAAAAAAAGGTAAAGAATAAAAGATAAAAATCCCAAGAAAAAAGAAAGGAAAAAATTATCTACCCGTAATGAAGGAAATATCCCATTTATGATTCAGTCCCTTAGGGTGCCTGGTACCTAATGTAAATATCCAATAGGCCTCCCTGGATAAAAGTTTCTTGTGAATGTCACCTCCCCTGGGTCCAGTAATTACCTTCTCTATGGCATTAACACTGAACAGAACTACACACCTAATAGTCTGTGTCTCGCTATTGTCTGTACTCTGTTTTCTCTACTGGGCCTACGATAATCTGTACTGGGGCCCATGCCCTCCATTGTCTGTACTCTACTGGGGTCTATACCCTTCAGAGGAGACTCTTACTTAAATCGCTGAAGGAAAGGGGCTTGAAGAAGGATTGCCCCTTCACTTGTGGTACGAATGCTTCCCCTCCAAGCAGCTCTTGCTGGTGCCAAGGATGGGGTGAACCGCGCCGAATCAACAAGATTGAATTTAGCTTCGGCCCAGATCTAAAGCCCATCACCAGTTAAGAGCCAGGTGATAGCTGATCTGCATCAGGCAGCAACTGATTTACAGCCATAGCTTATCTGAAGTAGTTGGCTGACAGATGGGGCAGCATGGAGGTTTCAGGAAAGGGACAAGGGGTAATGGTGGTGCCAGCAACCACCCCAATAGCTCCAAAGAGTAGCACCCCCTCCACCACAATCAACAAATTAAGTCAAAATCACATGAATTTATATTTATTAGAAATGTACTTAAAAAATTACATTGACACATCAATTATTAAAAAACATATATACAATACACACAAACCATTTTTGGGGGTGTCCCAAGCGGATCCATAATATATACAAAACCCACACAATTAATGAGATATAAGAAAACATACAATTCATCCAACAGTTAAGTGCATAAGTGCCAAAATGTGCAAAATATCTCTATAATAATCCCCACATTAAACCAATGTGGCAAGCGAAGCAAAATGCTGACTGTGCAAAAAAATCGCAAAAAAACACAAAATGAAAACAACACATCACCTGAATATGGATCCCAGGATGTCCCCCCCCCCCCTCCCAAATCAATGGAAATTGCCAGGAGAAGGTCCCCAATGCGTTTCGTAGCCCCAGACCCAGGCTACTTTCTCCAGGTATTCAGGAGAGGAATGTTGAGACTCACATTATGCACAAACTGCATAGAAATAATTTCCTTTTTCCTGCTGGTCGAGCTGCGCTTACATTTTTTGGCTGCAATTTTTACATTGTAAAGTACCAGTTTACATAAAAGTACCAGTTCACCTAATAAGCACTAATAACACTATATATTATTTATATTACTAGTTTTTTTACTAGTAAATTACGCAGTCATTGCAGTCAAAAAGTGAGAAAACATTGAACAGTTTTAAAACGTTACTTGACTATGAGGGCTTCTAAAAGGCACATAAGAGCACCTTTTTAAAAAAAAAAAAGATTTAAAGTATCTAATTGTCAAACACTGTATTAACATTTTTAACCATCACAATTTTTGGGCACATTTTAATTATTATTGAATAAATTTAATTTTAAGGGAACTAAATCTAACATTAATAATATAAATAATGAAAGTTTTAACCATCACAATTTTTGGGCACATTTTAATTATTATTGAATAAATTTAATTTTAAGGGAACTAAATCTAACATTAATAATATAAATAATGAACGTTATGGTCATTTATACCCATTTCTTAAATAAACAGCATTTCGTAAAAGATCATTATGAGAATGCATCAAAACCTATAAAACTTTACCATTACCCATCATCATAAATAATAATTGTAATATTAAAAATAATAATAAAATATTATGTTCTCATCTTACCTTGGTGTACAGCCATGGCAATTATAGCTCCCGACAAAAAGTGCATATTCGAATGAAAACAAGTTTAAATAAAATAAATAGAAATATATATAAAAAAAAAAGAATATAAAATAAATTCAAAAAAGTTCTATTTAAGTCATAAACAAATTATGTCAGGCAAGACTGTGTTTAGAAATTGAAAGTCTTTCACAGACAATTCTGTCCTTGTTTTCCCAGCACCATGCTGCTATAAAGTAAAGCTACTTGTTTCTTTTTTTTTAAATGTAAGAGAGGAAACAACAGAACAGCTGCTAAATCTCATTGGAATAAACCATTCTCTCCTGCCTTCACCCTCTAGCTTTAATAAGCAGAGCAACCTAGAGCCGATTAACCCATTCATGCAGAAAGACTTCCCTAGGCAAAACATGGAAAATCTGTAAACCTGAAAACTGCTCTTTGTTTGTATAAAAAAATAATAAAATAATAATAATATAATACAAAAACGATCATTTTCACGCATTAGAAAATGTACAAAAATTGATATTTGGGCCCAGCAGTATGTATTTACCTAAAATGTTAAAATTAGTGTTATACTTTATTGAACCGATTATCACTGATTGGCTACTGAATGTCATCAACTTGATTGATTTTCTCATAATACTCTGGGCAGCCAATAGGCTGCTGGTGATGATAGAGACGGGCAGGCTGATTCATTAATAACGCCAGGTAGCGTCAGATGAGCGTCTGTAGAGCGCCTGCTAGTAGGCGCTGTGCTCCGCCGTGGATCATTGTTTCAGAGCGCCTCAGTTGCTGTCCGGCATTGATGAATATGATATGTTAGTCGCTATACTACGCTGTATGTGAGTGCACGGTAATGCCAGCTCAGTGCGACTCACACAACATTCATCAAAAAAACAGCCTCAAACATCGCCGGCGCCCAAAATCGTTTAGTTGTAGCCCAGAGCGCCAGATGCTGTGTGATTAGGGTTGTATGTTTTTGAACATGCACCCACTAGTAACAAAGCGAAAACATATGGAATTACATTGTTATTACATTGTAACATGAACACTTTAATATCAGCCATGTAAGGACCAAAATATTATTAATCCAGAAAGTTTCATTTTCTTGCACAAAATACATGTCAGAAGGTTTGTGTTTTTTTTAGGTTAAAAAAAAAACTGGGATCAGGAAAGGGATTTAAGGATCGTCCATAGAATTGTATGGGAGAGCGCAAGGTAGCGACAGGTTAGACGTGGCGCTATGCAAGGATGAACGCCCGCGCTGTACGCTGAGCCTGGGATAATGATGAATTGTACGCTACATGGCGTTGTTCCAGTCGCTCACCAAATTCGGCTTCATAAATGTGTAATTGCGTGCCGTGTCTGGCGTTCACCTGACGCTACCTGACGCTGTACAGGCACTACCTGGCGCTATCCCTTCATGAATAAGTCTTTCATCAGCTTGTGTACAAGCTCTGTTTGTCTTTTCTCTGTATACAATAGGTCCACATTTTTGTGCTAAAAAGTTGGTCATGAATAAATACAATCCAGGGGCAGGTACACAGACACTGATTTTATTTTTTACACTTGACAATCTTCCCAAAATGTTGTGGGTTCAAGGTACTGTGCAACAGTACAGAGATAAGCTTACAGCTTGTCTCTGTATGTAATCTGCATCTATATTGCTAGGTTAATTCAGTTTACATCTATGACAGTAGATGGCGCTATTATTTTCGCATTTTTTGCTAATGCGTAAAATATAATCCCTACACCAAAAATAGGCCCTAGTTACAGTTCAGCAGAGGGACAGGAGCGGCTGTAAAGAAGGGTGAGGACCCATCAGATCACACAGATAAGCTTCTCTGTTGGCAGTGAAATGTCTGATCTTGCTGGCTCTACCCCAGCCTGCCGCCATGCCGGGTACATGGATGAATCCCACCGCTGCCAGCCGGCTCCATGCACGTACTGTACAAGAGCTGTTCATATTTCCAGCTGTAAGAGCCCTCAAGATGGAAGGATGACCTGGCACCAAACTTTAAACCCCAGAAGACATCAGTAAGCTGTACCCGACAAATTATCTGCACTCCAATTTTGGTTTGGGTGCGGACGAGCCCGGAGCCCATCGGTATGGGCACAGGGTTCTTGCCACAGTACCCCTGAAGAAGGCCCGAACCCATACCAAAGCGCACAAAGGTTGGTAAACCCGCAGGGCCAAGGGCCTGCTGGTGCTCGTGGGGAAGGGTGCCTATGGGAATGGGATGGGGGAATGCCACACTGCCTATGGGGATGGGGAAAATGCCAAATGTTGTGCTAAAACACCCCATTACAGAAATAGTGGCATCCCCCCTCCCATTCCCATAGGCAGTGTGGCATTCCCTCATCCCATTCCCATAGGCAGTGTGGTATTACCCCATCCCATTCCCCATATAGGCAGTGTGGCATTCCGTCATCCCATTCCCATAGGCAGTGTAGTGTTCCCCCATCCCATTCCCATAGGCAGTGTGGCATACCCTCACCCCATTCCCATAGGCAGTGTAGTATTCCCCCATCCCATTTATCCCATTTCCATAGGCAGTGTGGCATTCCCTCATCCCATTCCCATAGGCAGTGTGGCATTCCCTCATCCCATTCCCATAGGCAGTGTGGCATCCCCTCTCCAATTCCCATAGGCAGTGCAGTATTCCCCAATCCTATTCCCATAGGCAGTGTGGCATTCCCTCATTCCATTCCCATAGGCAGTGTGGCATTCCCCCATCCCATTCCCATAGGCAGTGTGGTATTCCCTCATCCCATTCCCATAGGCAGTGTGGCTTTCCCTCATCCCATTCCCATAGGCAGTGCGGCATTCCCTCATCTCATTCCCATAGGCAGTATGGCATTCCCTCATCTCATTCCCATAGGAAGTGTGGCATTCCCCTCCTCCAATTCCCACAGGCAGTGTGGCATTTCCCCATCCCATTCCCATAGGCAGTGTGGCATTCCCCGCTCCCATTCCCATAGGCAGTGTGGCATTCCCCCATCCCATTCCCATAGGCAGTGTGGCATTCCCTCATCTCATTCCCATAGGCAGTATGGCATTCCCTCATCTCATTCCCATAGGAAGTGTGGCATTCCCTCCTCCCATCCCCATAGGCAGTGTGGCATTCCCCTCCTCCAATTCCCACAGGCAGTGTGGCATTTCCCCATCCCATTCCCATAGGCAGTGTGGCATTCCCCCATCCCATTCCCATAGGCAGTGTGGCATTCCCTCATCTCATTCCCATAGGCAGTATGGCATTCCCTCATCTCATTCCCATAGGAAGTGTGGCATTCCCTCATCTCATTCCCATAGGCACTGTAGAATTCCGTCCGTCATCGAGGTCACATTCAGCTGCTGAAGGATCACCTGGGGTTCAGCACTTGCAAGATTCATTGCAGGCTCATCTTGGCAAATGCTCAAATTCGCCAGGCCATCTGCAAAAGGCTCCATCTTTTATCTTCCAGGAAAGAATCCAGTTTTCGTCATTTCTGGTTCAGGTTC
The DNA here is from genome assembly GCA_027917425.1 of Gastrophryne carolinensis. Classification (NCBI taxonomy): domain Eukaryota; kingdom Metazoa; phylum Chordata; class Amphibia; order Anura; family Microhylidae; genus Gastrophryne; species Gastrophryne carolinensis. Next base: position 150,759,401 of record CM051241.1, on the reverse strand, counting down.
CAAATGTCGAGTGAGGTCACTGAATAGTAGAATAAAGTGGAGTAAAATAACATTCTGACCTGTACCTCCAGCACCTTTTTATCAGCAGGGCTCTACATCTTGTGTGGGTCGCAGCATTGGATGTAAGTGCATTGAATCCTGATATAATTGTGCCGTGCTGTCTGTGACTGTGCAGGGCATCAGGTTAGAGAGAGAAAAGCCAGGCAGTGTGGCATTCCCCCATCCCATTCCCAAAGGCAGTGTGGTATTCCCTCATCCCATTCCCATAGGCAGTGTGGCATTCCCTCATCCCATTCCCATAGGCAGTGTGGCATTCCCTCATCCCATTCCCATAGGCAGTGTGGCATTCCCTCATCCCATTCCCATAGGCAGTGTGATATTCCCCCCTCCCATTCCCATAGGCAGTGTGATATTCCCCCCTCCCATTCCCATAGGCAGTGTGGTATTCCCCCATCCCATTCCCATAGGCAGTGTGATATTCCCCCTCCGATTACCATAGGCAGTGTGGCATTCCCTCATCCCATTCCCATAGGCAGTGTGGCATTCCCCCATCCCATCCCCATAGGCAGTGTGGCATTCCCTCATCCCATTCCCATAGGCAGTGTGGCATTCCCTCATCCCATTCCCATAGGCAGTGTGGCATTCCCTCATCCCATTCCCATAGGCAGTGGTCCATTCCCTCATCCCATTCCCATAGGCAGTGTGGCTTTCCCTCATCCCATTCCCATAGGCAGTGTGGCATTCCCCCATCCCATAGGCAGTGTGGCATTCCCTCATCCCATTCCCATAGGCAGTGGTCCATTCTCCCCTCCCATTCCCACAGGCAGTGTGGTATTCCCTCATCCCATTCCCATAGGCAGTGTTATATTCCCCCCTCCCATTCCCATAGGCAGTGTGATATTCCCCCCTCCCACTCCCATAGGCAGTGTGGCATTCCCTCATCCCATTCCCATAGGCAGTGTGGCATTCCCCCTCCCATTCCCATAGGCAGTGTGGCATTCCCTCAACCCATTCCCATAGGCAGTGTGGTATTCCCTCATCCCATTCCCATAGGCAGTGTGACATTCCCCCCTCCCATTCCCATAGGCAGTGTGGCATTCCCTCATCCCATTCCCATAGGCAGTGTGACATTCCCCCATCCCATTCCCATAGGCAGTGTGGCATTCCCCCATCCCATTCCCATAGGCAGTGTGGCATTCCCCCATCCCATTCCCATAGGCAGTGTGGCATTCCCCCATCCCATTCCCATAGGCAGTGTGGCATTCCCCCATCCCATTCCCATAGGCAGTTTGGCATTCCCCCATCCCATTCCCATAGGCAGTTTGGCATTCCCCCATCTCATTCCCGTAGGCAGTGTGGCATTCCCTCATCCCATTCCCATAGGCAGTGTGGCATTCCCTCATCCCATTCCCATAGGCAGTGTGGCATTCCCCCATCTCATTCCCATAGGCAGTGTGGCATTCCCTCATGCCATTCCCATAGGCAATGTGGTATTCCCTCATCCCATTCCCACAGGCAGTGTGGCATTCCCCCCTTCCATAGACAGTGTGGCATTCCCCCTCCCATTCCCATAGGCAGTGTGGCATTCCCTCATCCCATTCCCATAGGCAGTGTGGCATTCCCCCATCTCATTCCCATAGGCAGTGTGGTATTCCCTCATCCCATTCCCATAGGCAGTGGTCCATTCCCTCATCCCATTCCCATAGGCAGTGTGGCATTACCTCCCCATCCCATTCCCCATAGGCAGTGTGGCATTACCTCCCCATCCCATTCCCCATAGGCAGTGTTGCATTCCCCCTCCCATTCCCATAGGCAGTGTGGCATTCCCCCATCCCATTCCCATAGGCAGTGTGGCATTCCCTCATCCCATTCCCATAGGCAGTGTGGCATTCCCCCATCTCATTCCCATAGGCAGTGTGGCATACCCTCATCCCATTCCCATAGGCAGTGTGATATTCCCCCTCTCATTCCCATAGGCAGTGTGATATTCCCCCCTCTCATTCCCATAGGCAGTGTGATATTCCCTCCTCCCATTCCCACAGGCAGTGTGGTATTCCCTCCTCCCATTCCCACAGGCATTGTGGTATTCCCTCCTCCCATTCCCACAGGCAGTGTGGTATTCCCTCATCCCATTCCCACAGGCAGTGTGGTATTCCCTCCTCCCATTCCCACAGGCAGTGTGGTATTCCCTCATCCCATTCCCAGGTCGCAGCATTGGATGTAAGTGCATTGAATCCTGATATAATTGTGCCGTGCTGTCTGTGACATCAGAGGCATCAGGTTATAGAGAGAAAAGAGCCATCCTTTTGCCCCCCTTAAACCCCCCCCCCCCAAAAAAAAATGGTGTTAGTTTCCCCTTACCCAGCAAATCCAGCCCGGGAACCAGCTATGGAGCTATGGGGGCTGGTAGAACAGGGCGCAGGGGCCAATTTTTTACTGTCAATTAAAGCCCTTCCTTATGAATATTAAAATTAAGAGAGGATGACTTATATTCTTGTAAAGTAAAATATCAATGTATCTGGAGGGGGGCAGACAGGCAGACGACACCTGCTGCTCTTTCTCCATGCCGGCATGTAATAGAAGTAAAAGCCATCTATGTCTTAAGACATGCTATAAGTACATACATACATATAATACAATATACATGGTAGTAATGTACAGAATATGTTATAAAGCTATGAACACTACCTAGATAGCTGGTATATGTAGTGGATATTTTGCCATTTACACACTTACCCTTAAGAAGCTACCTTTGTAGATGAGCCTACACCTAGATGGAAGGATTCTGAATAAGGAATGACAATGGTGGAGTTGCGAATAATCTTCAAGGCCCTGGTTTCCACCCTGCAAATAAACAGGTTATCTAGAGTTATGGACATTAGCAAACTTCCTAAGCTCTCTCAGGCTTTGTTGTGCCTTTTTAGCGCCATATTAACACATTGGTCCCACTTCAGATCCTGTGTGATGTTCACATCCAGGAATGTTGTGTCATTTGCCAGTGGCATAACTAAATGTGATGGGGCCCTGGTACAAATAAACTGGTACAAACCTTTTTCTGTCTTTTAACTAAAGTTAGATGCATGCTGCATCCTTCATCTAAATGATGCCAAGTGAGCAAAAATATGATAAGTTGGAGGAGCAACAATAATGGGGACCCCCTGACCTCCTCAGCCCTGATATGGCACCCCTCAAGTTACACCCCTGTCTTTCACTCTAGTTACCTCAGCTCCCCTAACACGCATAGGTGTCAACTTGAGGGTCGACTTCCTGAAGTCAATATTCATCTCCACGGGAAAACAAAACTCAAGCTTTTGACTATGTTGGGTTTTATTCCATGCCCAGGGGGCATCCTGATTTGGGATGTCCTACTCTGTGAAACCCCCCAGATTGCCCAGTAAAACTCACCTTTCCCCAGTCTATACTGCGCATGCTTGGGCTCTCATCCAATCAGAGCCGTTTGCCATGGCGTGCTTGTTGGTTTTACTATATAAGTTGAAGAATACTGAAATTAATACCTGCCATCTGAAAATTGTGCTTGTTTCTTTCAAATGGGGTGAACATGTTTCGCTTATGTGCTTTGTCAACGCCCCTAGTTTTCTATAAAAACATATATAAAATAAGATTTAAAAGTATATCATTTTTTTCTTAATTACCATGCATTGAAACTCAATCATTGTGAAAATAAAACATAAAAGATATATAATATACCTTATTACAGTGTTTTGTCATTCATTTGTTTTCTATTTTTTATTACCTTTTGTCATTACCATTGTATCCTTTCAATATAGTTCCATCTATGATAATAGAGAATATCAGTCCTTAACTAATCCCATGTTAAAAGTTATAAACTTACTATGTGTGTGCCTTATTGATAGCAGAACAGTGATGAAAGTATCCTGGCAATGGGGACCTTTCCCCCCCAGTTGGTAAAATGGCAATGCCTGCCCAATCTGTTAAACAGTGACACAGGTGACGAAACTCCTAAGGTACTGAACGGCGGCTCAGCACATAACAGGCAGTGACGGCAGAGGTTGCCCCTGCACCTGTCCTAGAGAGGCAGAGCTGCCCTGTACTCAGCCCCTTCTCCACTGGATCCCAGGCACCCTAGATTTCATGTTCTATATTTTTTTTAATATAATAGGATACACAGTGTATGGCAGTTGGTCTCACAAGCATGTTATTTATTCAGAGTTGATTTTGATTTTAATTTTAATATATATATATATATATATATATATTAGATTATTGATTTTAGTTTACTCATTTTATTGGAATTTTCAAGATGCATAAGTATACACAATATAGATATACACAAACAGAAAGTAAGACCAGGTAGACGGTTAACCGTTGCAGGCTCCGGTGCGACCATATCTACACAACAATGTTATTCACTCCCACCTGCACCCCGCCCACGTGGCAATAGGCTGCCAATGGGAAGGAATAATCATAATAACCGACTGCTAGTGTTTGCATCCCATACCCCCAGCAGCATACGTCCACATAGCCGAAATATAGGTGAGTGGGACATCCTCCCCACCTCCAGTGAGAGTGGACCGGAGCCGCAACACAGGAGAGAAGGCATAACACTAAAAAGAAGAAGCGGGTGGTGTTCGCCGAGGGCTGCATGGGTATGGTCTCCAAGGCTCTGGTAAGGAGGGAAAAAACAACCAAGCGGAAAGGACACGGGGAGGGGGGCAGATCTCAAGTTCAAATTGGGATGAAAAAAGGGGGAAACAGAAGGTCAGGGGGGCGATGAGTGAAGAAGGTTCGGAACAGAGGCGATGAGGGGAAGCAGAAAAGGGGAGGTGTGAAAAGAAATGAGGCAGCAAGGCAAGGAAAAGGAGAGATAGAGAAAAGATAGAGAGAAAGGAGAGAGAAAAGAGAGAAAGAAAAAAAGAAAAAAAAAAGGGGGGGAAACAGAATAAACTTGCCGTTTATGTTGCTGGGGGGAAGAGGAGAAAATGGGAAGGAAGAAGGATCCAACTCCGAGGACGAATCATGGGTGATTCAGAAGAAATGCTCCACAGGCCTGGTCCCACAGGGACAGCTTCCTCACCTCTAACCAGCACCCACCACCAAAAAGGCTTTCGCCACAGCTGACTCTCTGTATCTGATCCAGTTCATCCAGGTTACTAAGTATGCTCCAGTACGTCCTCTTTATTCTGAGATTAGCTCCTCTATTCAGTGCCTGGGAATAATCGTTCTTGCTGCCTCTCCTCCCTCAGGAGAGCAACCTTGGCACAACAAAGCCCTCCACCTCCGTATGTATCTTGAAGATAGCTTCCCAGAGTTAAATGACCCAGGGACATTCCCACCAAATGTGGAGGATGCCACCTTGGGCCGCACCACCGATTCCTTTGACGAAAATAATGCTATATCTGACAGGTACCTATACCACCTTGTAAGGACCCTGTCGTTTTTCTTCTGCACCGAACAAGCGCCAGAAAGCCCATGCGTCAGCGTGAATATTTTGAGGGCCTTGACCCTGGCGATTGAAATCCCCAAGTCCCTCTACCACTTGGATAGGAATCCTAACATTGAAGTGTACCTGGAGGCAACAAGCAAATTGTAGAATCTTGAGATCAAATGCTCCAGTGGCTGGGACTACGTAAGACATTCCTCTAGAGGGGTTAGATGCTCTCTCAATGCATCCTCCTGAAGCAAGGAATGCCTCAAGCTGCCAATGTAGGAGCCAAGTCAGTTGGCGAGCTGCATTTTGTGATTTTTGCTCGACCAGGGTGGGCGATCTCCCCCGATAAGGATATCTCGCAGTCTGGTGTCCTCCGCCTATTTCCATATCAAGTTTGCTTCCCCGATATAAAGTCAGGGTTGTTGAACTATGGGATAAGAGGACCCGGCCTATTCACTAGCTCCCCTTGTTGCTGGAGCCTAGCCCAGCTAAAGAGAAAATGTTGGGTTAAAAAGGGGAAATCTGTCTTACCAGTATCAGCCGGACAGCCACAGAAGAGAACATGGGTTAAAGCCCAATAGGTCTCGCTCCAGCTGGACCCAGAGTTTATCCCCCCTCTGTACATCCAATCTGACAACCTTGTGAGGACTACTGCTGCATGATAGTGTTTCAAATCCGGTGCTCCGGTCCCGCCAGCACTCTTTGGTCTGACCAGAATGTTAAACCTGACACTGAGAGCTCCAAATGAATTTCAGAAACACTGTCTGAATAGATCCTGGATAGTTTTGCATTTAAGCTGGAAGTTAAGCTTGTACAGGCTGCTCAGGTTAGATGGTATGAATGTGCCTAGATATTTTATTGCAATGGGTTGCCACTAAGTGCTGAGGTAAGGTGAGATTCAATGCCTTTGTGAATTTAAAACCAAAGTTGGATAGCTGACCAAAATGATCGAATTCCTTGAGAGCAGGTGGAAAGGATAAAGCCAGGAACATCAGACGAAGAAGCAGATCGTCTGCAAAGACAGAGATTTTATACTGTCGGCCCCCACAATCAATACCTCCAATATCTGAATTGTTTCTAATTGCTATCATAAGATGTTCCATGGTTAGGATGCATAATAGGGGTGAGAGGGACAACCTTGGGGAGTGCCATTTGCAATTGTGAAAGAATCCGACAGAAAGTCATTGGCCCTAACTCGTGCTTTTGGGGCCTGATACAGCGCCATGATCTTAGAGGAGATGTTAGGCCCAAGGTCAATTTGAGTGAGGGTAGCTCTAAGGAAGCTTACCCTGTCGGTGTCACAGGAGAGAATGCATGCTGGTGCTCCTTTGTTGCGGACGTATGCAATGAGGTCCAACAATTTGGGTTGTCCCTAGCCTCTCAGCCCGGCACGAATCCCACCTGATCCAGGTGGATCAGATTGGGGATCAGTGGTTGAATTCTGGTGGCTATGATTTGGGCAAACATTTTCAAATCAAAGTTAAGTAAGGAGATAGGCCTATAGCTGCTACAAACCTTACTCGACTTAGGGAGCATGACAATTGTGGCTTCTAGGGCATGCTTCAGGAAGGGGTTGTCAGCCACTGTATGATTAAAGGCCCTCACCAGGAAGGGGGAAATTTGCGTTGCAAGGGTCTTGTAGAACCTAGGGGTAAAGCCATCTGGTTCTGGGCTCTTTCCCGTGGGGGGTTGTTTAATGACCCTCAGAACCTCTGGTTCAGTGAAGGGGGCCTCCAGCTTGGCAGAGACATCCTCAAAAATTATTAGGAGTAGGGTCTCAGCAACATAGTCCTGTATGTTTGCCTCCAGTGCCTCAGCCAAATCCTTGTAGAAGCACCTGAATGCCTTTGGGATTTTAATTGGGTCTGAGACACTCTCGCCACCTGTTTTAATGGTTGGGATGAACGGTGCTGCTGATCTATGATGGAGTGATCTGGCAAGAAGTATGCTGCATTTATTCACCTGTTGCCTGTCCCTGTATCTGAGACGGGCCTGCTCATATGATGAATCATTTGTAGCGTTCTGCCCTCTGGCGTTTCAGCCGTGAGCCCTCCTGAATAAAGATCCCACTCAACGCGCACTTGAATGCTTCCCACTGGATCGCCAGAGAGCAATCGTCCTGCCCGTGGTCGGCGGTGAAGTTAGTGACCCCTTCTTTTATCTTATTCAGACACACCCCATCCCGGAGAAGATTATTATTGTGACACCAGCTCCATTGCTTTGGTGCATCACCGGGCAGGTCCAGGGACAAGAAAATCAGTAAGTGATCTGACCACAGAAAAGGGCCATTGTTGGTTTTTGGGGTTCCATTGCAGGGCATGATGGCTCAGTAAAATATAGTTGGTGCGGCTGTATGAGCCATGTGCAGGTGAAAAAGTAGTGGGAGATTGAAGTTGCCCCCCAATATCAGGATCCCTTCTTCAAATTCCTCTAGTTTCCTGAGGTACCTCTGGAAAGCCGGTACTTGGTTGTGGTTTGGCAAATAGATATTTACTACTGTATATTTTTGGTGGATTGAAAGTTCCCTCCCTAGGGGTCACCTAATTAATCCAATGCTGTAAAGGGTGTGGATTTATGAATTTCTATGGATACCCCCCACAATTTACTTGATGGGTTGGTGCTGAGGTACCAGTATGGGAAGTAACTACTGTGCAAGATAGGCGTATGCCCTTCCTGAAAGTGGGTCTCATGGAGAAGGAGAATATTCACTCTTTGCTTGTGACGGTCATACGTACCTTTGAGCGTTTCTTTGAGAAATTAAAGCCCTTGATGTTCAGAGAACAGACTGTCACTTGCCACCGGTGAGAACAAGGCCAAGCTAGGAAGGAGGCTCTTAGGAGCAGGCACAAATTGGAGTAGGATCCACAGGGAATAGAGGAGCGGGAACCGGGAGAAGAGGCAAAAAAAAATAAAGTCCTAGTAAGAAGCGATTAGAGAGAACAACAGAGAGGTGGCAGATGGGGGGGGGGGGGGGGAGAAGAAGCAGGTGCAGAGAAGAGAGTGGGAGAAGAAGAGAAAAGCCTTTTGCTTTGTTATATACCTTGTTAAGTACTCTCCTACTATATTCTCTCAATGATGATCTACCTCTAATTCAAACTCTTGTAGAGAGGAGCAGTCTTGTCACGCTCTGGTATATTCACCATAGGGAATACTGTCCAATAAAGATTTAGGATGGCTGCTTAAAGCTCGCAAAATTGTGTTTGCGGTTGTTTCCTTCCTATAAAGTTTTGTTGTAATAGTCCTATTATGATCTTTCAAAATCCTTAAATCTAAAAACATTATCCTTTCCCCACTGTAATCCAAGTTGAGAATGTTGCTATTTGCTGGGCAACAAACTCACGCAGCATCAATTCGGTACCAGACCAAAGGAACATAATATCGTCTATGTACCTGTATCACATTAACAGGTGGCATAGGTATATCTTAAGTCCAACCCACCCCACACCTCCCCCCTCACAACCACCAAGCATACAATGGAGCACATGACATCCCCATTGCAGTGCCTTGTACCTGGCGGTATAGCGGACATTTGAAGAGGAAGGTTTAACAAGGAGGATGAACCTGAGTAGGCTTAGAATAAAGTTATTGTGGTCTCTCTTACTGGAGTAATTTTCTCAAAAAAATCTTTACAGACTTCCCCTTCATGTGGGATACTCGTATACAGGGCATCCACAACCAGGGTCACAAGGTACACATGAGGCTCCATTGTCATTACCTCCAGCACCCTAAGAAGGTGTCCTGTGTCCTTTATATAATATGGCAATTCTTGGACCAGGGGCTGGAGGAAATGATCCACATACTTGCAGGCGGATTTGTTAGAGACCCCATGTCTCACACTATTGGTCTGCCTGGAAGCTGCGTAATAGATTTGTGTGATCTTGGGCAGCACGTAGAAAGTAGGTTCTGTTGGGCATGGGGTCTCCAAAAAGCCCAGGGTATGTTTGTCGATCACATTGGCAGTAAATGCTTCTGTGATCGGGGGTAGTCCCCAGTGCCTCTCGCGAGCCTAAACACGGAGGCCTCTGAATACCATTTTTTGTTTTTCAATATTGACATACACATCTTTTCCTATTGTACCACTGACATCACCACGATGTTGCCGCCCTTGTCAGAAAAAAATAACTGTATATGTTTATATATAGAAAACTAAGGGTGTTGACAAATCACATAAGCATGTTCACCCTATTTGAATGGAACAAACCATTATCAGATGGCATGAATTAATTGCAGTGTTCTTAAACTTACATAGTGGAACAAACAAGCAACACTGTGATATGGAAAGAGCAAACTTTATGTATTGACTGTGGTGTTAATTTTCTAATATTGTCACATGGCGTAATTAGAATGAATACATTTTGAATAATTTTATAATTCCTGAGCGAAGATTTATGTGTGTAGGGTTAGAGGTTGCCAGCCTATTTTTTCAGTATTACTATCATTTAATCCTTTGGAATGGTTTGCACCATTTACAGCATCAATTTTGTACATTGCTCATAGGATTATCAGGCAGGTTTCACTGACACTTTTCTGTATGACACTGCACTTACTTACATAAATTTGCACTTTGCTTTTCACCTTATGGATTGTGATATGAATTTAAGGTATATAGTTTCTTTATGATTATTGAGCTTTTCACTACTTTTGTCTGTTTTGCATCTGGATTATTTTTATTTCGGTATCAATTTTTCTTAGGCTGCTATTGATTCTATTGTCATTTTTGTTTATAGTCAGCACTTTGCACTTCATATACACATAATTTGTGACTGAGCCTGTGTCTGGCCTGTTACACTACTATCATAATATTTCCCCCCAGTGTCCCCTATTAGCATATATAATTATTAAAGTGTATCGACCCTTTTGAGGATTGTATGGCTTTATAGTATATTGGTATTGTATTATCCTGTGCATTGTCTGTGTATTTTCAAATTCTGGCTTTTGTGATTGATTTTTTTTCAGTTCAGTTTCATCATGTTTTAGATTGATTCAATAAATTATATATGTAATTATATTATAGTATTATTTGAGTGGTGGATCTGTGCTGTTTAAAAATCTTTTAGGAAGTTTCTTGTTACTATATACGGGCAAATGGGTCCTCATTTTGTTATTTAGTTTGGCCCTTAGTATAGGGGTTATTGTTGACATTCCCTCATTACAGGCATTGAGCAGAATCCCCTAATTACAGGCAGTGTGCAGCATCTCCCCATTACAGGAAGCATGCAGAATGTCCTCATTAAAGGCAGTGTGCAGTATCTCCCCTATTACAGGCAGTGGGGCATCTCCCCATCACAAGCAGCCTCTCCCACATTATAGGCAGTGTGGCATTAAAAGTATCCCCCTCACTCCCTCCCCCGGAACTGATCCAAGCTTGCCCGTCAGTGTTAATGCCGCTGCTGCCACACATACAACTTGGAATTGAGATGTGCCCAGGGAACTGCTGGGATGGCTGATGTCATGACATAACCCTTTGTATGAAACCAGGTCTGTCAAAAGCAGATCCTGTATCTCTAGAATAAGCTTGCCCTGTTTCTCTGGGGAGGTAACATAATCTTTTGTTGGGTGCTGTCTAAAAGGTAACCCACAAAAAAAAATTCTGAAAGGTCAAAGATATGCAAAACACTAGGTTTTTAGGATCATGGCTTAGAAATGCTAGAAAAACTTTATTAATCACATAGCTCCTACAAACAAATTGACCCAAAACCCCCAACCCACAATAAGACTAAAATAAATAACATTGTTTAAACCTAAAATTACTTGGCACATAAAGATTGCCCATGCACACACACAATCATACAGCCAGCATAGGTTAGGAGAAAAGGGGACTTCTGCCAGTATAAATCCTCAGGGCAGATGAGATCCCAAATGGGAGGGCTCTGTATTGCCAGTGCAGGACCTCTTTCTCCAAGATAATTGCAAACCTCGGGAATCTGCGATGTTCCTTGGGAATATCCAGATATGCATCCTGCAGGTCTATCATGACCATGAAACCTCTTGTACTCTATAAAAAAAAAAAAAAGTGTTTAGCCATTTTAAATTCAAAATCACCTGGAATGCTCCTGAGGGTCTTTATTTGCATAATTACATTTTATTACAGTATTTGTCATCCTTTAAGACACACCTAGGATTTGGAGAAGAAAAATAAGAAAAAAATATTCTAAACTAAATGATGTGCTAAAACACCCCATTGCAAGCGGGGTGGATTCCCCCCCCCCCCTCTCATGGGCAGTGTGGTATCCCCCCTCCCATTCCCATAGGCAGTGTGGCATTCCCCCCTCCCATTACCCATATAGGCAATGTGGCATCCCCACACATTCCATTCCCTAAATAGGCAGTGTGGCATTCCCAACACCCCCTTATGCAGTGTAGTATTCCCCCCAACCCCCAGAAAAAAAAAAGTATACTTACTTGAACGCTGTCCTAGCACTGGCTTCGGGTGCAGCCACCACTCCGATGCCCTGATTTGTGTCATTCCCATTCTCATAGGCAGTGTGGTATTCCCCCTCCTATTCCCATAGGCAGTGTGGCACCCCCCCATTCCCAGAGTGCCTCCCACAGGGATCTCTGTGTCAGGGCCGAGGTTTGTCAGTTCGGGGAGGAGGGTTGGGCTTGCACGCCCCCCCTTGTACAATGCTTCTTGGGCTTTGGCTGCCTAGCTATTGACTGCGACGGGGCCCTCTACCTAAAAGGGGCCTTGTTTCTGAAACATTTAGGTCTGAAAAGAAACTGGTTTTCTCAGAGGATCTGGCGAGAGTGGCATCCAACCAATCAAACATGAGTTTGCCATCAAAAGAAATTGCCACACAACTTAGCCTTAGAGGCTAGATTCCATTTCCAGGCTTTGAGCCAAATGGCTCGCCTAGCACAATTGACCAGGGCTGCCGATTTGGCATTAGCCCTTACTGCTTCAGTCGAGACATCTTCCTAAAAGGAAATGGCCTGAAACATATCGGGGAGCTATTCCAAGAGGGATTCAACTGTCAATGTACCCCTTTAAATTGTTAAGCCAGACTTCTAAATTCCTGGCAACACAGTCTGAAGCAAGGGCCGGTCTGAAAGAAAAGACCTTTTCTAAAATGCCATCAGTAGGGAGGCATCTAGTTTAGGACATTTAGCCCAGACCGCTGCTTCAGATTCATCAAAAGACATTTCCTCTTGAGTGAACTAGGCAAAAAAATAATTGAAGAATGAACAGGGAATACCTCCTCCTTCTTAACTATTAATTTATGATACATATTATACTTTACGGAAATAGGCCGTTATACTGAATCAATGTGCATGGTATCAAATATCCTGAAGCAATGCTGACGTCTCTTCTTACAACCTGCTTCTAGCGTAGCTAGATGACAGCTCTTCATCTGAGGCCAGCCTTAAACCTCGGTTAAGAGAATCCTCTCCTGAGGAGATCTGACCCTCACTATCCTCCCTCTCGGACTGCTTAACTGTGGCTACAGGAGTGTTGATAACAGAGGGTAGCGGAACCTGTCATAGTGGAATCAGAAGGGAGGTATCTCTGAAGTTGGATGCCGTGGTCCTCACCTGACCTGACCTGCACCCTTGCAGAGTGGAAACCATCTTAGCTTCCATGTTGCTCAGAATATCCACCAGATAACTGGAGGCTTCCCCTGTGCCTGCCTGTCCTAAAGCTCTGCCTCTGATCACCGCCGCCGCCTGGTTGAAGCAACCCCCTCCGTAGATGGAATCACAGCCATTGCCTGGGTGAAGCAACCCCCTCCATAGCAAGAGTCACCGCCGCAGCCTGGGTGAAGATGCTGCTCCAGTGCAGAAAACCTCACTGTTGGAGATGGAGTGCAAGAGCCCCAGAAGAGCAACCTGTGAATGGGAAGCGTGCCATAAGCAACCTCCAGGTAGTCCAGCTCCTCTTGCAAAGGTTGCAGCCAAACGGCCGATGGCACCATTGAACCCCTGGGGCCTCCCCTCTTTCCCCTTCTACACCGGGAGAAGTGGAAGACCCCTGGATCCACAATGCCACTGCCTCCAGGATCAGACCACAGCAGCACCTTTGAGCCAGGCAGGGGTTGTGCTGCTCTAGCATACCCCCCCAGCCACAGGTACCCTGCCCTGAGTAATTTTGGCCTGGGGGTCTGCAAGCACCCTCCCCAGGACCTCCTGGGGGGATGATAGTGTCCCAGTTTCCTGGAGAGGAAACACAATACTGAGGATTGGGGGGGGGGGGGGCTATAAGGTGTGGGGCTTATAAGTTTGTATTCCTTTCTAGGGGGGGGGGGGGCATTCTTTCCGTGGCTGCCATGAAAGACGTAAGGGGAAAAACTATTTATCTGATCCTGCCCAGATGGAAATTAATGGAGAAATGGGGAATCTACCAGCACACCAGGCCTTATACTTACAGGGGGGATTAATCACAGCTCTTTACCTGCTTTAGTCGTGCCTCCGGCTCCTAGCAATACCCAATCATAATGAAGCAATGTCCTTGTATGGCCAGCTTGACAGGAACAGGTATGTGTCACCGTGCAGTGCTTTTCAGTGTGATATGCGAGTTGGTAAATTATAGAACTGTAAACATGTACCCTTTACATTTCATAATTATATATATATATATATATATATATATATATATATATATATATATATATATATATATATAGACATTTTTTGGGACCAGCGTTTAGTAGCAAGAGGAATTATATTACACATAGTTTTAGGAATTTTAAAGGTACAATGTTGTGATAATTATACATCCTTGAAATTCATCATAAATTATCATAGCTACCTTATTATCTCTACTAATAAACAAAATAATACCTTGCAATCTAATTCATCTAATTTTTACATCTCAATGACCAAAACCACATTATTTCCACCCATATATTTTATCACTTTTTATTTGGCTTATTAAATCAGGTCACAGCTGCATTTTTCATTTATGTTGGACAGCTGACATGTAGAAATCTCCTTCCTGTCCCCCTTCTACTGACAGATGGATTGTAGGTCACTGACGGATTATTCCAGATTATATCTACAAAGAATAAGTCAGGTTTAAGTACTCATAGGGCACTGTAAATGTTGTATACATTTAGTTTAATGAAAATTCATGAATCTCTTTATATCATTGAAATGCTCTTTAGCATCAGCATTTGATAATGTGGGGTTGGATGCATATAACCATTTTAATGCACATAATCAGGATAGTAAACTGTGTCTATTTTATTCACTCCTCTGTGCTGCCTCTGATCAGCCTGTGCTACATCAGGCCACGTCTCTGTCACTCTCTCCAGTGTAGGAGTCAAACCCTCATATACCAATCTCTATTATATTGGAAAAATTGCTTATTACCTTTACCTTTCTGTGCCCAACTTCAGCCAAAGCACATTTTATAATACAAAGGGAAACATTAAGTCCGTTATAGTCTCACTAGGACGCTGGGCACTGCAAAAGCTTTTTCAGACCCGACATTTGACCCAAGGAAATGCTTTGATTTTTCTAAGCGACTTCAAGGGGATTTATATGCCATAACCCAGATAATTGTTGGGCGGCCTCATTATTTTGTAAGCGACCTCAGGAGAATGACATAACCCTTTTTATCCTCTGTGAAAGACCTTGGAGTGCAGGTGGGGGGAGGGTAAATGCGGGAACTGTGGCAGCTGACATGTAGAGGGGGCAATGTGCACATGTGGAGAGAGGGGCTCTGGGACATGGAGGGGCAACTTGTGTGAGGGGGGGTGGATTGGTAAATCTGACAAAAAGAAGGGTGAATTGATGCAGTTTTGTTTTTATATTCTGGTCATTGAAGATCAAAAAAAACCCCACCGTGCACCAATACACGCACTCAACCCTCCATCCCCCGCCGTCTGTTTCCTCTTTGTAACAGAAATGGACGAGACTAATTGCAGGAGTCGGAGAAGCAGGGTCCTGCCCTCAGATCCACTGACTGAGAAGGCACAGCCTGCACCTAGTGAAAACCCCAAGAATAACTGTGAAAAGGAAATGCAAAATTCCTCGCAAGATTCTCTGGGTAGATTTATTGATATTAGGTATCCCAAAGCAAGAGATAGATGGGATCCCTTATGAGGAGTTGTGGAATAAATGGGTCACTGGACATAGAATGATATGTTTTGCCTGCAAGAAACGTTGATTTGTCCAGTAATTGTAATACTGCACATAGTGATGTGGGGTGGAACATGCATTGTACACCCCATAACTTCCAGATGTTATATTGATACATATATTCTGCAAAATTCAATTCTCATTTTTGGATTAACCCTTTAAGTGCCAGCCTACCTGGAGTTTTTGTCACTCCCTGTTGCCAGACCATTTTGCACTATTTTGCGCTCCCCATGTTCAAATGTGATTTTTGAATGGATTTCCAGGGATTTCCCAGGAAAATGATATATTGTTTTTTTCAGCAGAGTCTGGGCTTTAACATGAAATGTCTTGTTTGTCATTTTTTAGGTGTATTCTCAATATTTTTGGGTGAAATATGTGCAAAAAAAAAAAAAATATTTTTTGCAATTTGTATTTTTTTTGTAATAAAAAATGTAAGTTTGTCAATAAAATCTTATTGCGTGTGAAATCCCAATTTCTCCCGGTTACAGCAGTACCACATATGTATAGGTAGACACCCTTTCCTGCCCAGGAGACTCCCCCAAACTGAAACAGCGCTTTAAGGGATTTTTAGATAAAATACAACTATGCTACGCAATATGCGCACCTTGCAGTTCTTCCAGAAAAACAACCCTTTACATTTGAAATACCCCCAACAAACTATAGATTTTATGGAAGTACACACCTCAGGCTTTCTAGGCGTACCAGGCTTGTTGATGTGGCCACAGTTTTCTAGAAGTAATCCCTCAATGTATTCTTTGGTTGCAAAGAGTTTCCCTAAAAAAAGGATAAAAAAGCAGAATCAAAGCCCCATTTTCCTAAAAAAAAATATATACAAACAAGTAAAAACAAGTTTAATCTGAAAACGCAACATCCCCCGAACAGAACAACACCCAACATGCATAGGTTCTGTCAAGGGAAGAGTTGCCAAACACCCCAAAGTAAAGCATGTGCGTAACGGTAATTTTACTTGAAAATTTCAGCTCTGCAGACAAAGTGCTCACCTTGCGATTTTTCAACCAAAACAACCCTTGACATTTGGAATATCCCCCATAAACCATACATTCCCTGAAAGTACACACGTTAAGCTTTCTAAGGGTACCCAGCTTGTTCTAGTGGGCTCATCTTTCTGGAATTATTACCTCAAAGAATTTTGTTTGCGCAGGGTTTCCCTAAAAAATTTATAAAAAGCTGAATAAAAAACACCTTTTCCTAAAATATAAATATGCAAACCAGAAAAAACAAGCTAAGTCTGAAAGCGCAAGGTCCCCCGGACAGAACAATACCCAACATGCAGAGGTACTATTAACCCTTTTAATTGCCAGCCTACTTGAGATTTTGTCACCCTCTGTTGACAGGCCATTTTTCCCCATTTTGCGTCATGTTTTGCGCCATTTTTGCTGGAACTTTCAGGAAAATTATATATATATTTTTTTGCAGCAGAGTTTAGGCTTTAACATGAAATGTCTTGTTTGTAAATTTTATTTTTTTTTTATAATATTAAGTAAAAAAAAAAAAAAAAAATAAATTTTTTTTTTTAGAAAATTGACTCCTTTATTTTAAATAAAAAATTTATTTTATTAAGGAAAAGCATATTGCATGTGAAAGCCCCATTTCTACCGATTAGAACGGTACCACATATTTATCGGTAGCCCCCTGTTCCTGCCCAGGTGACCCCTCTAACTGAAACAAGTACTTTATAACATTCACAAATAAAATACAAATACCATCCACACTACAGAGGGTTAAATCGAGAAACAAAATGACATAGGGTCCCCCCCTCCCAGGGGAGGGGGACCCCATTTTTATTTTTAAGGGTTAAAAACCCTTAAAAATCAAAAAAAAAAAATTGACGTGGGGTCCCCCTTACCCAAAGTAACCAGCTATGCAGGGCTTGTAGGAAAAGGGCGCAGGGGCCAGCTTTTGTGGCCCCTGGCCCTGCAGGCTACAAGCCCGCATAGCCCGTGGGCCCGGGCTCTTCTGCCCCCCCTGGCCTTTGGGGAGGCAGGTAATGGGGGTGCTGGGGGTTAATGGCAAGTCACCCGCTAGCGCAGGTGACTTGCCATCCCCCCAGCCTTGTGAACTGGTATAGGGGTCATGGACCCCTTACCAGTTCACAAGGGGTTAAAAGTAAATAATCACACAGACACATAAGAAAAAAAATCTTTATTTTTTTTTACTGTACTAACCTCCGATCCGGCGTCCCTCGCCGCTGTCCCGCGCCGCTGTCACTTCACTGACAGATGCCAGTGGTGATCGGCGCAGGGCGGGTGACAGGCGAGGGGGCTCCGATCGGAGCCTCCTCGCCTGACACCCGGCCTGCTCCGATCACCACCGGCATCTGACAGATGCCGGAGCTCGGAGGGGGTATAGGAGGAGCGGGATGACGTCATCCCGCTCCTCCCACAATGGGCGGGGCTAGGAGGCGGCGGCCATCGCCGCCATTACTAGAGGTGAGGACCCGAAAGAGGGTTCTCACCTGAAGCCTGCGCAGCCCAGGGGGGGGGGGAATCGGACCCCCCCCTGGTGAAGAGGAGACCCGACAGAAGGTTCGGGCGCGGAGGTGAGTAAATGACAGTTTATTTTTATTTTTTTCACAGCGCTGGAAACGGGGGGGGGGGGGGCGGCTGGTTTCGGGCCCCCTCCTGAAGACGGAGGACGACGGGGGGGGTGATCGGATGCCCCCCGCAGGAAGAGGGGACCCCAAGCTTCACGGGGATACCAGAGGTAAGTGTTTTTTTTTCTATTTTTTAACTGTTAGTGGTAAATGCCAGGCACGTGAAATTTATGTGGCTGGCACTTAAGTGACGGAGAGGCAACCACGTAAATTTTACGTGGCTGGCATTTAAAGGGTTATAATGAAGTGAGAGCTAAGGCACAATCAGAAAATGTTCCTTATCTGAATGTTTTGTAAAGAACAGGTAATTCAGCTGTCCTTTTCTTTGTTCCCACAGCCGTTCTATGAGATGATGAATTCCAACCTGACCAGATGGGCAATATAAAAAATATATATATATATATATATATATATATATATATAGATATAGATTACTCATGAGCTTGTGATTGGTTTATGACTCAGGGGCACATGCACCCCAATAATGCATGTGCATACAAGCCATAAGTGCACCCAAACTCAGGACTCTCTGTGCCATAGACCAGCACACTAACCATTGAGCTAAATGGACGAGGTGGCCGAGTGGTTAAGGCGATGGACTGCTAATCCATTGTGCTCTGCATGCATAGGTTCGAATCCCATCCTTATTGGTATGCGGTGTGCTCTTTTATGTATAAAAGATATAAAGTGGCATTTTAAGGGGGCAGAGGGTAGCAGGGCTGTTTTGGGGTTAGATGGCTGTAGGTTTGATGTAATGCAAATGAAATATGCCACAACCTATTAAATATGTGACTAGGTGTAAAAGCTTTATTTAGATTTGCTAAAATAAGAATTAAAGCAATATCAATATATTAACATAAATTCTGCTTGGTCTATATTTGCTTCCTATGCACTTTAAAAAAATGATTTTGCATTTATATATCTCTGACTTATTATTCAATGTTTAAAGACGATATGAACATATTTACAGTGGTCTTTTATTGTAAATAAAATATAATAAAAAGCAGCATAAATGTTTAGTAAACAAAATAAAAAAAACAAAACTATATTAAATCTTTTAGTTCTAGCTCGCCATCCTCATGGTGTACTTTCTTAGTCTGTACATTTTCTGACAGCATTCTTGCATCAGTTTCCTGATCTTGGACTTCTCGCTTTCTTTTTCTAACCAAGTCACTTTCTTGCTCTCCAATCCTTCCCTCTGGGAGCCCGAGCACACGAAGGCAGACAATGGCAGCAGCCTGTTCAGCCAGTTTCTTAGACTTATCCCTAGAAGACAGACCACATTTTTAGATGGGTAACATCATTTAAGACAATTACCAGTACATCATGTAGTAAATTAAAAGAATGAATAATAACAAATGTAAAACACATTTTTATTAATTATTTACACCTAATAATTTATAAAAAATGATTATGTATTTCCCTCAAAACAGGAATAGTTCAGACTTTGTAAAGATTACTATGTTCCGCAAAGGCTGTGTCTCGGTCTTCTCTAAAACTTTAGCTGTATTCCACTGCAAATGGCAGTGGAGTTATTTATCACACTAATTTACAATTATAATTGGGTGTTCATTTTGTTTTATATTCCCATTGGAATACCCCCTGTAAAGGAACGATGAAAAAACCCACAGATACAAGGCCGGAATTCCCCTTTATTTCCCCCTGTTAAGGCCTCCTAGTCATAAATATGCACAGGACCTAATCTCCCCAGGAAGAAGAATTAGCATTTATGAGTTAAGCAGCACAGTTAACTCCATGCTGATTCTCTCACACCTCCAGCCTGGGAAGGCTCAGATGGGTCTGAAGACGTTATGACCCCTGGTTGTGAACCCGTCACATCAAAAATGAGAGCCGCAGACCAGCGGCACCAACACAAATCGGACCATAGCTGGGCCACCATGTGTCCCAGCACCAAGCCAGGTACAGAACCAGAACCGGCTCACAAAACCGCATTTGGGGGGGGGGGGGGGGGTAGGTTTCTCTGGGCCCGGCGACAAGGGAAACCTAGAGAAATGGAGATCTAAGATTCTGACCCATTTAGGGACCCATATTTTTGGACTCATCGGATGCCTGGCATCTAGCCCAATCTTTTGGTGCCATATCCAAAGCCATACAACCCCCCTGCTCAAAGTTATAACCCCTAAGGGGTTTTAGGGGCTAAAGCAGCCTACACAACGGTGGAAGGTGACAATCCAGAAGGGAAGGAGTGAAAGGGTCCCGAGGCATAAAAGGTGGTAACCCTGGGACAGGCTTTTGTCACTTATGGAGAGGTCACAGTGCACACGTGCTGGAGGTGCCCATCAACAAGCTTGTCAGTTACCTCTTGTGGGAGCTCTTCATCACCACTTTACAACGGCTTCTTAAGGTAACTGACTGTTATATCCCTCCGTGTAACTCACTGTAACCTGTAACCCACTACTCAGAACAGCATTTGTATTCATTCATATTCCATCATAGCCAAATGTTTGTTACCACTGCCTAGTGTGCGCTCATTGCATTAAAACCTTTATTTAACTTGAACGATCTTTTTGCCTTAGCCAAGAATCTGTCCTGTCCGCAGGCTTTGGGCAATTAGCCAAACGGACGGGGGTTTGGGAAATTGGCCTGTGTGTCTGGAGGTCCCTGATCGATAGTTTGGATCATGTGAAACGCAGCTCCCTGACACCCCCAATACTTCGTATCTGGAAAAACTGAAATAAAATTGTGTTTTAGCATGTATCTTCAGTATATATTTCGCTCAGGGGGATCCCAAGCTTTCTTACCTTGGAAGCTACCTTCCTTCATCACAGAGAGGTCTTCAGCTAGATTTGCATTTGTCACGACAATATTTGCAACTGCCCAAAACCACCCTCCCCTCCAATAAAACACATGCCCTTATAGAATCGGATTCTCTATCCCCAAAAGGTGAGGAAGGAAGAGTGTTGGCTTACTTCGAGCATAATGGGAGTACTGGAAGCGTGCCTCTGGAAACTGAAAATACAGGTAGACTGTGGTGGAGCCAAACCCGCCCCCATAGTAAGTAGTGTGCTAGTATTGTGCTTAAAGTCCCTGTTCAGCCACACACTAACTTTCTCCCACCTCATTCCCATTGGGAGTTTAACATGAGCCATTTCAAAATCCCTAATTGTATGTAAATACTTTATTCTGTATTCTAGGCGAAACAGATTTCTTTGCTTCAATTTCTGGGTCATGGCTGAGCTGGGAGGGGTGTGTCTTGGAGGAGATTTAGGAGTCTTAAACATGTTCTGCTGTGGTCAGAGGCAACTGTAGTGTGTCCATTGGAGCTCAAGCTGAGAGCTCCAATGGACAGAGTAGCTGTAGGACCAATTTTTTGAGTGGTCTGGGTGAAATGAAATTAAATAAATGGCACATTTTGGAGACCTGTTATGGCTTTTACCCTAGGCTGCTGGAAGGAGTTCCTTTAAAGTGGACCAAAACCAACTAAACATGTAAAATAACTTTTTGTCTTCCAGTGTCTTGTCCATTTTATAGGGGTAAGCAGTGGTGAAGATTGGGTAATATCCTGGGCTCTGCATACTTGTGAGCCTTACATGCACAGGTGCAGCAATGACATAACTGCCACTCACAACAACAGTAGCAATGACTCATGGGAACAGGACTTCCAGCTAAAATGGATGGTATTACCAGGGAGTAGAGTGAAGTAGGAGCAGTGAAACTTGCCAAAAGGTACTCTTCATGGGGGGAGCTAGTAAACAAAAGTGGCGTTTGGTCCGCTTTAAGACCAGAAGACAAAAATGAGGTCTGACTAAAGAAAAAATAGACTTCAACTTTTCAGGTAGACACAACTATATGAAACAACTATGTATAAGAAACAATCCCTAAAACTGGGAAACCCGGTAAAATATACATTTCAGAAGGCCAGGAGGCTCCACCCGCATCTGGTCCCTCATGGCCATTGAGGAAGTTCTAAGAGGGAAGCATAACCCTCCAACCAGTATATCAGCTTGATCTTTCGCTTAATCCACCCAACACATCTCTATAGCGCTTAAGTGCCAACTAGGCACAAAAAAAGGGGACAAAAGGGAAAAAAGTAACATTAAAGAAACTCTACCTACATCCATTCACCCTCAGGACATGGTTTAAAACTGAACATTTGCCATTAATATGATGTAGGGCATAAAAAGGCCCTAATGAGGCCAAATGTGCCACCTGTACAGAGACTGCTCAACAGAACTTGTGTGCGCAAGTTCTGGAATATTTAAAAGAGGCAAAAAAAAAAAAAAAAGCAAACAAAATCTGCCAGCTTCATGTACAGAAGATACAACTGAAACACAAGCCTAGTGGGAAATAGATTGCACAGGGACCAAGTGTTTGCGAGAGAAGAGATATGATAATATAATGATAATAGTGGATGATTATATATTGTACATGTACTGTAACATGGTGGCTCATTCAGAAGACCCCGGATAAAATAATGTGCTCACATGACCAATGTGTGTTTCCACAAACAATGGAATTCATGCTCTGCTTTTAACCCATCTGTGCAAATCACAAAGTAACCACACTTGTAGACCACACCAGTGAACACGCTAAGGGGCAGTGAATGCAAACATGTGCCCAGAGTGGTGGTCTGCTCTAGCCACGGCACTCATGGAGCAGTTGGGTGTTAGATGTCTTGCTTAAGAGCTCTTCAGTCATGCAGTGCCAGCATACAGAGCTACCACACACACATTGGGGTTGATTCAGAGCCAGGTGAGAATTCACACACCACTGACTTTCACTGTCTACTGGGAATACATTTTCACCTGATTCTAAATCTAAATCAAGGTAGACAGTTAGAGTCAATGTCAGTTTTATCTCCTAAAAAAGAAGTGAGAATTATCACCTGGCTCTGAATTGACCCCATTTATTATGGATGATTTGGGGGATAACCATCTCAAAAAGCGTGAAAAGCACTGGGACCCCTCTGCATGGCCTCCACAAGTCATGCCCACTGGCAGCATCCTGGTTTCTTTGCAGACTTTCCCAAAAGGGTAGGGAGAGACAGTTACAGGAGACTTTTCATTAAAATGTGAGAGGGCCTCCTTTTCCCACCGGTTGGTTCCCCCCGGCAAGTTCCATGCATGGGTTCAAACAGTAACAGCATGTGTTCCTAGCTGACAGCTGAATGCCACACAGCCCAACAAAGGTGCACAATGCGTCACAGGGCAGTTAATAAATGCTTTAATAAATGTCTTTATCTGACATCTTCACTTGCCACATATTATATACTGTATATACAGTCCTCAATGTAGCACATTCAAACAGATAAAGTACTCACCACAAGGTAGAGCAGTATTTCTTCTCATTTACTGTGACTACAGAGTGGAAAAACCTATCAAGTGGTCTTTGTACCTTAAAGAAGAACAAAGTTTTACATTTACAATGCTTACTAAACATGAAGAAAACACATTTACACGTTGAGAATGACCCTCTTGAAATATATGAGATATACTTAAGAACTAAAGTTTTGTACAGTAATGCAAAGTGTTTTTTTTATCCTAAATTTTACAATTGTACAGACCCAAATCTGAAAGCCCTAAAAAAAAACAAAACAAAAAAAAAAACGATAATGCACCTGGTGTGAGAGGGGAAGGGGGGATTTTTAGCAACCAATCAGACCCATAAGTAAGCCAGAGAAATCTTTTGTTAGAAGACTAATGCCCAAAGGCCCACCAGCGGAAATACTTTGTGGGGCTCACTTTTATACAGTGGATATAAAAAGTCTACACATGTAAAAAAAGATAAGTAGCAATATAAAAATAATGTAAAATAATGTGGTTGCATAAGTGTGGACACACAGGATGTGGTTGTGTTTAGAATTAGTCAATCACATTAAAGAACATGATAAATAGTAATCAGTTCACAGCTGCCATATTTTAAGGTGATTTTGAATGCTCTAGTTGATTGTCCTGACATTGTCCTAGTTGCATTTCACATTAAAGGCCATGGTCCGTAAACAGCTTTTAACACATTAAAGGGATTGTTAAATGATGTCAGTGAGGGAATATCTGGCAAGTACTAGTTGTGTACAGCACGTAACAACTATCTGCTGTATTTTTCATGTCTGGGCTGTGGGTTAGGACACATTGTAAGTCCTTTCATCCAAGTCTGGTTATATTTTGCCAAAACCTATAAAAAAGGTCGAATTGTTTGGCTATAAATCAAAAAAGATATGTCTGCCACAAAGCCAACACTGCACATCATCAGCATTCTGCTTTGCAGCTGGAACTGGGGCTTTATTAAAAGGTAGAGGGAATTATGAACAGTTCCAAATATTAGTCAATTAAAAAGCTGAAGAGGAATTTTACCATTCAGGATGACAATGGCCCAAAGCATACCTCTACATAACAAAAGAATAGCCTCGCCAGAAGAGGATCAAAAGTTGAGAATATCCCAGCAACATGCCAGAGCTTGTACATGCCTTTGCACCATGACATATTTGGAGAATGGGCAAAGTGTGCAAAGTCTAGATGTCTAGTCTAGTTTATTAATCAGTATATTAATCAGGACCTATAGACTGGCCAAGACCACTTTCTGGAGGCTTCCAGCACAAGACCTGTCTTTAAGCAGATTGCGTGATGTAGACTCTCCCTTCCCTTCCTTCGCCTAACTAGTCTGATTGGCAGGCCTGTTGCACCTCCAAATGGAGCGGCCTCAGCCTAACATTAGAATGCTATTCAGCTACGAGAAGGGGGGGGGGGGGGGGTAGGGCGAGGGATGCATGCCAGTGACTGGGGACATGGGTGAAGTGGGGTCAGTGGTTGGGGAGTTAGGAGAGGGGCGTAGGGGGTTACATATCTGTAGCACTGCTATACAGGGTGTAATGGCTGCACAGACACACAGGGCTCTACCATACTGCACAAATCCTTAGAGAGCAATAAAACAGTCAACACATTTTATTGGTGTTGCATTGTAATGATTTTAAGGGCAGGGCTTTGCATATAACACCCCCCCCCCCCCCAGGTGAATACTGTACATGGAATTGTGTGCAAACCCTGTGCAAAAAGAAGTATAGACATCCATGGGGCATGTGGCTAATACTTTTTGGAATGATCACGTTGGTATAGCAATATTAGAGGGGTGTGAGCATCGTTAGTGGATTTAGTGGCACTGAACAATACAATAGCATAGATTCAGTACTGTGTGAATGTGAGGATTTTTCACAAAATTAAAAAACACCCCAAAAATGATTTTATTATTCTTACATCAGAATTGGGGTTGTTACAAAGATGCAAAAACCCTTACCTGGCCCGCAGTCCAGGTAGTGCTTTATTTCAAGATGGCTGTGCCCAGGACCTCGAGCCGCCGGGAGAAAGTCGCTGGACTGCGGCGAGGCATTTTTTTCTTTGTATATAACTGGACATCTGCTTTAAATTAACCAATACCGTCTTCCTGATGTCTGTCCCGCACCACAACTGTAAAAATGATGCTGTCAGTCTAAGACACCCCAGCTGACATCTGAATGAACGGGGACACAGGTACCCCTGCTCCTGCCTTGGCATGATAGATGTCGGTTGAGAAAATTTTTTTACTTAACTTAAAGCGGAACCAACAGTCAAAAATGACTTAAGCCACCAACACAACAAACAGTGCTCATATGCATCCCTCCCCAGGGCAATTTAGATTGCTGTTCATACAAATGTATTTACCTTTTTCTAACTCCTGCTGTAGTTAATTTTAAACAAGAAGCTGCTGGGCTTCCTGCTACTCTGCATTGTCAGTTATGTCAGTTGAATCCAGGCAGCAGCATGGCTGAGATGCTGGGAGAGGAAGCCCCAAAATGGCCGCTACCTATCTGTTCCAACTGTGCCAGGCTCTTGGTTCGGTTTAAAGTGGACCAACACCCAGGATTTTGACTATCCTGGGTTTTGGTCCACTTCGGCGGGGCACCCCGATCGGGGGTGTCCCGCTCCCTGAAACCCCCCAGAAACCCCAAAAAACTCACCTCTCCCCGCTCCCACGTGACCGCGCCGTCCAAGCGGGTCACAGGAACGTCCAAGCCGCCGCCGCGGGCGCGCCGAGAGTGACGCGTGAGAGTGACGCGCGGGAGGTGGCGGCGGCTTGGACGTTCCTGTGACCCGCTTGGATGTCGGCGGGGATTGGACGGCGCGGTCACGTGGGAGCGGGGAGAGGTGAGTTTTTTGGGGTTTCTGGGGGGTTTCAGGGAGCGGGACACCCCCGATCGGGGTGCCCCGCCGAAGTGGACCAAAACCCATTCACAGACGGCCGGCGCGGGCACGTCTAGAGGGGCGCGCGGGAGGCGGCGGCGGATCAGGTAAGGTCTTTTTGGGGTTTTTGGGGGATTTCACCCCGCGGGACATCCCGATTTCGGATGTCCCGCGGTGTGGGAGGGGATCGGCCCAGAAATCTTATAGATTTCCGGGCCGATCACCCCTGGGTGTTGGTCCTCTTTAAGGGATCAAGGGGGAGGGGTATACCTTAAGAAATACCCCTCCCCACTAGTGACACACGGGGGGGGGGGGGAAATCACAAGTGGGGCCAGCTACCGACCAATACTTCTGGGGTGACGGGTTAGGAGGACTACTTTGGGTGACGTGGTAAGAGGTCCAAGAGTAGGGGGGCCAGCATGTCACCTATCAGCATATCGGTAAATTTTAGAAACAAGATGGCAGCTCATGCATTTGCAGGCCACCTGCAAAGAGGAAGTGCTGCTGGGCTTCCTGCTACTCTGCATTGTCAGTTATGTCAGTTGAATCCAGGCAGCAGCATGGCTGAGATGCTGGGAGAGGAAGCCCCAAAATGGCTGCTACATGTCTTTTCCAACTGTGCCAGGCTCTTGGTCCAGTTTAAGGGGCCAAGGGGAGGGGTATACCTTAGGAAATACCCCTCCCCTCTAGTGACACATGGGGGGGGGGGGGGAATAATCAGAAGTGGGACCAGCTACCAGCCAATACTTCTGGGGTGACGTGTTGGGAGGACTACTTTGGGTGACATGGTAAGAGGTCCAAGGGTAGGGGGGCCAGCATGTAACCTATCAGCATATCGGTACCCCACTTTATTATCCACAGCACCTGTTGGGCCACCGGGGTGTGAATGATGAGCTTTTTCAGGACCCAAATAATAGGGGCTGGTGAAACGAATGGGCCAGGGGCCTGAGCTCTGGGTTATCAGCCCCTATTTCTACAGCCAATGGTGGTTTGCTATAGGTTTTTTTTCAATTTTTAAACCATTGAAAAACTTTTCAACTTTTCTAAAAGATTCCAGGATCCCCTGGATTTCCCCACTGTGTGAAACAATGGGGAATGCATGCTTCCACATCCACATTGAAGGCATTCAGAGCTCTTTGCCGAACTCTGACTAGACAGGAGCCCACACATGCGCCATTGGACTGAGGAGAGGTGAGTTTTACTGGGCGACCTGGGGGGTTTCACACAGCGGGGCATCCCGCCTCTGGAGTTTTAGGAAAATCCACAGGCGTCAACATTTCCTTTAAGGGCCCCCCAGTGCTGAGGCATAGAGGGAGGGCTTATGAAAAAGAGCTTTACAGGTATTTCTTGCAATATCTAATATTGTCTCTCTAGGTGGATTTTTATGTCACAAGTAATAACCATCTGTAATAGTGAAAGTGAAGGTAAACCAACTTACAGTGTGATATACAGGCTGAGGGAGCTTTTCTTTCCTACACCATTCTAAAAGGAACATCTTTGGTGTAACTTGAGGATAATAATCTTTTCTATAAAAAAAGAAAAAAAAGTTACATTTAAATCAGTTATTTAAAGTGGACCAACAGTCAAAAATGACATAAACCAGACCAACACAACAAACAGTGCTCATATGCATCTTTTCCCAGGGCAATTTAGATTGCTGCACATAAAAATTATTTTGCCTTTTTCCAAATCCTGCTGTGGTAAATTTTAAAAACATCATGGCATTAATGCCTGCAAACAGGAAGTGCTGCTGGGCTTCCTGTTACTGTGCATTGTCAGTTATGTCCGTTAAATCCAGGCAGCAGCATGGCTGAAAGGCTGGGAGGAAGCTCCAAAATGGCTGCTACCTTTTTTCAACTGTGCCAGGCTGTTTAATTCTCCTTTTCTCTTCAAAACATGAGCTATTTGTACACTATGGGTAACACCGACTGTGGCCCTCCTCCCGCTGGGCTATTAGCCGGCACGCCAGGCACAGGGGCTTGTAACTCAGGGTCCAAATTACCATTGCCCTGGGTTTTCAATACAAGTCCAGTGCTCTTCCAGGAACACCCAGATGAAAACCGGACTCACCCCTCAAACTTTAAACTGGAATAGGGGTCTCTTGGAAAAAGAGAATCACCAAACCAATAACATTTAATTAAATTACATTTAACATTACATCAGCATGAGAGACCATAGTAGAACACAAGACCTGTGCCTAGGGGCTATCAAACCAACAGGGCCAGGGGATGGCTTTGGACCCCTGTGTTGTCGGCCCCTATGCAAGATGCACTGAGCTGCTTGTCTCAAGGAGGGGGCATGCCGAGGAGGAGGTGGCGTAAGCAGGGGACCCGGACCGGCATGGAAGCCAGTGGTGGGACAGGCGATGAAGGCAGAGGTGAGTATTGCACCCATCAGATTACCAACCCAATGTGCAGGGCGGGCACCCTGGTGCCCAGGAGGAGTGCAGGTTATCAGTTGGGCCTTTTATCAACTCACATATTAAAAGGTAAAGGCTACATTTGGCACTTTCCTAAACGGTTTTGCGATTTTTTAATTGAAGAAGAAATTCTCCTGAGGAGTTCGGGGTATGCCCTGTCCTGTCCGGTGAGCAAACCCCTACATTTATTGTACAGTATTTGTAGGTTTATGGAAATCACCTATTCAGTATATATATATATATATATATATATATATATATATATATATATATATATATATATATATATATATATATATATATATATATATATATATATATGTGTGAACACACAGAAATTGATTTACCTAAAGCCTGCTGTTAACGGAATAATTCTGTTGACATTTTCTTATTACGGTGCACACACCCAAATGTAATGTCTGAGATGTACTTGTTTTTTTTTTACAATTCTATGTTTATTGAAAGTTTTTATACAAGAAATAAAGACACATTTTCCAAACAATACAAACGTAAGATAACAAAGAAAACGCACAATGTCAGTTTATGCAAACCCGATATGTAACAATAAGGACATTACTAAACCTGCCACTGAAAATACACGGTAGGTCCTTCTATACAGGATCTGAACATTCAGACTAGTGGCTGTCTGCCATGAAATTAGCAACGACATCAAAATAAAAGGAACAGATAGGAATAGAGTAGAGAACAAAGGCAAAAATGGGAGGGGGGGGGAAGGCCGGGGAAGGGAAGGACAGGGAAGGGAAGGACGGGGAAGGGAAGGACGGGGAAGGGAAGGACGGGGAAGGGAAGGACGGGGAAGGGGCGGGCGGGGAGGGGGCAAGCAGCAGGGGAGGAGAGCCCCCAGTTCTGACTATGTGGACCAGTGTTCCGAGGCGGCCGAGCATGGCCCGAGCATCTACAGCATTCCCCCCCGGCCCGCGTCCGCGCATGCCCACAGAGGCCAGTTCAATTCACAGGGGGAGAAGACCGCAGAGGCGGGGGCCCTTGCTGTGAGCAGAGGAGCCCCTTGCCCTCCGGGGACTCCATATACTCCATCCAACCATACCAGGTGATGGCGAATTTCTCATGTGTGCCATCGCGTGAAGACATAAGGCTTTCAAACCTCATAGTATCATTCACCCTTCGGCACCACATGCTTATAGAAGGAGGCTCTCTTCCACACCTGAGGGATGCAGCATTTTGCTGCGTTCAGCAAATGACAAGTTATGGAGTTCCTGTAGCGCTTCAGGGGAGTCTCCGAAACGTGAAGGAGACAGAGGGCAGGGTCATCAGGTATCGTTGCTCCCGAAACTCTTTCCGTGACCCTTCTGACCTGGTTCCAGTATTCCTTAAGCAGAGGGCAGGACCAGAAAATGTGCAAAAGATCCCCCCGTTCACCGTCACACCTCCAGCAGTTTGGGGGGATGTCTGGGCACCATCTGTTCAGGTCCGATGGCACTCTGTACCATCTCGACAGCAATTTGTATCCACATTCTTGAATCCGGGTACAAATTGAGGACCTGTGCGGCATCGCCAGAATCCTCCGGCGCTGCTCGGGGGTCCATGACGCGTCAAGGTCTCTCGCCCACTTTCCCAGGTAGGGGGGGGGGTCCTCCAAGTCGGGCGGGGCCGCAAGGAGTCTATAGGTCCTCGAGAGGACGTGTCTCACCGCCTCGGTACTGCAGCACATTTCCTCAAAGCTCGTGAGAGTCTGTCTACCCTCCCTGAAGTCCCGCAGCGAGGCCAGGAAGTGGCTCAGCTGCATACATTGCCACCTGGACCACTCCAGGACCCCGGCCCTTCGGGCTAGTTCACCCAGGTCCGCCCAGCCTCTCTCCTGGAGAAAATGGCCCGTGTTATACACGTTCGCTGCAACCCAAGCCCTCGCCTGCGGGCCCTCGCACCCCGGCGCAAAACGCGGGTTCCCCAATACAGGGTACATGGGAGAGGGGGGGGGGGGGAGATCCCCCGGCAGCGGAAGGTGGCCCCACATACCTTAAGTGTGGGGCCTATAGTGGGGTGGTGCCTCCCAGGTCTGTCCCCCTCGGCCGCCACCCGTGGTGCACCTCTAAGTGGGATTTCAATGAAGCTCTGTTCCAAGCCGACCCACTGCTTACACCGGCTGTGAGCACACCAGTCGACTATTCTACTGAGGTGGGTCGCGGCATGGTAGAGTATTGGATCAGGGACACCTACGCCTCCCTGCTCCTTCACCCTGGTCAGGATCTCCCGCCTCAACCTCGGCCTGCGTCCAGCCCAAATAAATCTGATGAACACCGAGCGCACCCTCAGGAGAAAGGAGCGAGGGACAAACACCGGCAGCGCTTGGAGGAGGTAGAGCAGACGAGGCAGGAGGGTCATTTTGACCGCATTACACCTCCCAAACCATGAAAGCCTCCCTCCACCCCACCTAGCGGTCTCCCTCTCAAAATTTTTCAGAAGCGGGGGGAAGTTCAGAGAGTATGTTTTCAGGAGATCACTACTAATGTTGGTCCCCAAGTACTTAATGCTAATGCTGGCCCAGCGGAATGGGAAGGCGTTCTTGATGTTTTCGAACCTACGGGGGGGGGGGGGGGGACATTGACATTAAGGGCTTCGGACTTCTGGAGGTTGATCTTATAGTTTGAAAGGTTCCCATACTTCCTCAGCTCCCGCATAAGATTAGGTAGGGAGACCTCGGGGTGAGAGAGGCAGAAGATTAAGTCGTCTGCGTAGGCTGCAACCTTATAATGGCCTGACGCGTTCTCTACTCCACGGACATCTAGATTCCCCCGCACCCTGCACAAGAAAGGCTCAAGGGTCAAGATAAAGATTAGGGGCGACAAGGGACAGCCCTGTCTTGTCCCATTCCTGATTGCAAACGAGTCAGACAGGAACCCGTTTACTCTCACCGACGCCGAGGGGGAGCTGTAAAGGCTCCCTATCCAGCTCAGCATGTTTGGGCCAAGTCCAACGTAGCTAAGCACCGATGACATGAAGCTCCAATTCACCCTATCAAAGGCTTTCTCGGCGTCGGTAGAGAGCAAAAGAGAGGGGGTGTTCTGCGTCTGCGCCAGGTGGATCATATTTAGGATCTTGGTAGTATTGTCTCTAGCCTCTCTGAGAGGCATGAAACCCACCTGGTCCAGTCCTATCACCGAGTGCAGGTGCGGGGCAATCCTAGTCGCCAGGACTTTAGCGAATAGTTTTATGTCCGCGTTGAGGAGTGAGATAGGCCTGAAGTTAGCGCAAAGGTTCATATCCTTTCCCTCCTTGGGGATGACCACTATATGGGCCCTAAGAAAATCTACAGGGGGGGGGGGAGGGGATCCCGCAACAAGGGAGTTCAGCATTTGGAGGAGGTTGGGGCTCAAGATGGGGAATAGCTTTTTATAATACTGGAGGTGCAGTCCATCGGGGCCCGGCGTCTTGCCAGTGGCAGAGTTGGCCAGGGCGTTATGCAGTTCCAGCATCGAGATTGGGCTCTCAAGCTCAGCGCATATCTGTGCTGGCAGTTTGGGCATCCCCGAGCCCTCGATGTACCGCATGCATCTCCTTCCGAAGCCTCCCTCCCCGGGCGCAGGTAAGTTATAGAGGTCTTTATAGAATTTGCGGAATACCTCAGCTATAGCTTCCACCCTATGGGCCAGTTTTCCCTCAGAGTCTGTTATTTTGGGTATGTACGTTGTGGATCTCTCTGCTCTCAGGGCCCTGGCGAGCATTCTGCCACATTTACCTCCCGACTCGTAGAAAGCCTGTCTACATTTTGCTACCTGGGCCTTCAGTCTGTCCCAACATACTGTTTTCAGTCTTTCCCTTAGCGACGTGAGGGTCGTGAGATGGGCTGCTGCCAAGGATTCCTTATGCAGGGTCTCAAGCCTCCCAATCTCCTCGAGGAGCCGCACGACGCCCTCGGTTTTTTCCTTTTTTATTCGGGATCCCTGGCTGATTAGGACCCCCCTAATGAAGCATTTGTGGGCCTCCCAGAGAACACCGGGAGACACCTCTGGGCCTGTGTCTAGCTCAAAAAAGTTCTTAAGTTCTTTCCGAACCACCTCAAGGACCCTCTGGTCCTCCAGCAGTGACCCGTTTAGCTTCCAAGACCAACTCCTAGGGACCGGATCAGGGTCCCTAAGCGTGATCGAGACAGGCGCGTGGTCTGAAAGGGTGATGTTGCCAATTGAGGTGTCATCCACTCTACCCAAGTGCGTATGTGGGATCAGGAACAGATCCAATCTGGAATAGGAATTGTGAGGGTGGGAGAAGAATGTGAAGTCCCGTGTGTTTGGATGCTGGATTCTCCAGGGATCTACCAGCTGGAATGAATGCAGGGTTTTCTTGAGGCGCTTCAGTCTAGAATACGCCAAGTGTGGGCCCCCCTTAGAAGTGTCCAAAAGCGGGTCAAGCTTCAGGTTAAAGTCCCCCCCCAGTACGAGTAGCCCCTCCCGAAATTGAGGCAGGGCCTCCAACATGCCTTCTACAAAGGAAAGTTGCCCTGAGTTCGGGGCGTATACGTTGGCTAATGTCACCATTTCAGATTGTGCCTTCCCCTTGACAAAAAGCCATCTGCCCTCCTGGTCAGTCTTATAGTCTACAAGTTCCCAAGCAACGGATTTGGAGATCACTATGCTTACCCCCCGGGATCTAGAGTCCGGGGAGTAACTGTGATAGGACCGGAGGTAGTTCCTATCGCCCAGTGAGGGGGGGTTGGATGCCCTGAAGTGAGTCTCCTGAAGAAAGCCAATCTGTGCACCCAAACCCCACAGATTCCTCAAGATCAGCGACCTTTTCTCCGGGCTGTTCAAGCCCTTGGCGTTAAGGGAGACAACTTTAGTTCCCGACCTCTCCGCCCCCCCCCGGGGCACCCGACCGACCGGACCCCCTGATGGGGCGAACCCAGCCATCTTTGTGGATAAAGTCAAACCCCCGGAAAGGGAAGGGCGGGCGGGACACAAGGGGAGTTAAGGGAAGGGGAGAACAAAATAGGGGAAAGGCAGAGAAAACTACTTAATCAAAGACAAACAAATACAACACTAACCGATCCTAAACGGAATAGAAACAAGTCCCGAAGGTCCGGCGGCCCACGGGCTGACCCTATCGGGGGGAAGGTGTCTGTCGGCGCGGAGCTGCAACCACAGTCACCCCCTCCCGCACCAGGCCACAGTAACAGGCGGAGGGCTTATGGCCCACCGACTTGCTAAAGAAATGCAGCAAACCCAACACGAGAGAACATAGCTCAACCACTATCAAACATTCTGGCATTAAAATGACAGCAACAGAGAATGCAGCTCAAGAGACCCCAGTGCTTATGTCTCTGCGTCATACGACTTCTTCTTGCGCGGCGTCGGCTCCCTGAGCCTCTCGGGCCCCTGGGGCCCCTTCGGGCGGCACCCCCAGGCTGGAAGGGCGGCAGAACCAGCCTGGCCGCCAGCCAGTCAGGGACCTCGACTGGCTCACATTGAATGAATGCGAAAACTCCCGGCAAGTCCTTGGGCGTTTTGACCAGAAAAGTGTTACGGTCCTTTCCTACAATTAAGTGAAAGGGGAAGCCCCACCTGTAGGACGCCCCGCTGCGCACAATCACCTCAAGAAGCGGTTTCACGGCTCGCCGCATTAACAGGGTTCTTCGCGACAAGTCCTGCATAATTTGAACGCCCGCCCCGTCAAACTCAACACTCCCCTTCCTCCAGGCACCGCGGGCAATATCCTCCTTCAGAGAATAGCGGTGGACCCTGCAGATCGCGTCTCTTGGTCTTGAGGGATCCGGGCCCGGGGGTCCCAGGGCCCTGTGCACTCTGTCCAGCTCAATTGGGGTGTCCGGGGCTCTGTCCAGCACAGAATTAAAGATTGCTGTCACGATGCGCCTCAAGTCCTCGCCTGAGGAGGCCTCCGGGATGCCCCTCAAGCGCAAGTTGTTCCTCCGGTTCTCCACGTCATCTAGGTGAAGCATTTGGGTCTGAAGAAGAGCCTCCTGGAAGTCACAGCGCTCCTCTAACACTTTAAGTCGATTCTCGGTCGTGGGCTCTGCGGCCTCCAAGACTGACACTCTCGAAGCCACCCCAGCAATCTGTAGCTTGACCTCCCCCAGCTCTCGCTTATGCGCTTCAGCATACTTCGCAATCAACCCCTCAATATCGGACCTAGTGGGGAGGCTCCTTAGCAATGAGATCGTTTCCAGGTGGATATCAGCATCTCTGGGGGGCTCAAGCGGCACACTCACATCTCCCAAACCACCAGGTGCCAAGGGGGCAGACGTCGACTGCGGAGGCCCGTTGGGGGGAGTACGCAACCAGGAGGCCCAAGAGACCTCTCCCCGCTCCGGAGAGAAGCACGGCTGAGAAGGCGACATCGGCGCCGGGCTGGAGCTAGCTGTGGGCCATGGAGCCTCCGGGGACGGCAACAGTGGTGGCATCGGGGGGCTTGGGTGGGGGGGCCCACCCCGGCGTACTACAACTTCCGGTTCCAAGGGAGGCGGGTGGCGGGGTCCCGGCGTCCTCTGGGGGAGCTGAGCGCTGTGCCCGGGGCCAGGTTCACGCTTTTTTCTCCCCTGGGCGAGAATGCAAACCTATGCAGGTCAAGGGTCCCCAGAACGTTGGTGCTGGACCCAGGACGAGACTGCTGCTGATGGGAGGGGGGTGGGGGGGGGCTCCCCAGGGCAGGCAGGGGGCGTGTTCTCCACGGGGAGTGGAGGGGGCCTGGCCGGCATATGCGGGGGGGGGGGGGCCCGGGCTGCTCCTTCATTGTGCCAGGATCTGGAGGCTGACTGGCACTGCTCGCCACTCCTTCTCCCTCCACCTCCCTCCCCTCCCAACCGTCGCTCACCGCAGCTCGCGGGTCCCGGCCTCTGGGCTCTCCTGCCCCTCGCGTCATCTCCGGGGACTCGAGTATGTCTTCGGGGGCCCCGCCCCCTCGCCTCAGCTCCGGGAACTCGCGCGGGTCTTCGGAGGCCCCGCCCTCCCGCATCACGGTCGCGTGCCATCTTGGTGCACCCTTCTCTGTTCGGGCACGGCACCGCACCTTCTCCTCCAGAGAGTCCCGATGGCAGCCGTGCAGCAGACATCCTCTCCGCCGACCCCGCTCTCAGCTCTCGCCGACAGGCATCAGGCGGGTCCCTCGCCCGCGCGGGCTCCTCCAGACGAGCGCCGTTCGTCCCTGCCGCCATCTTGGTGCACCCCGGACCGGGGGCAGCTGGTGCCTCCTCTCTCCTCGCCCGCTCCCTGGCCGGTAAGTGTCGGGAGCCGCTTTCTTCCTCTGCTCTCGGTCGCAGCTGGGGCCCTCTCATCCTCTCAGGGCTTCCCGTCTCCCTTTCTGCAGGGCAGTGCGCCGCCATTTTGGCGCGGCGGCTCTCTGATCTTTCCTTCTGTAGGGCCATGGCATGGTGGCGAGAGGGACCCTTCCTCAGGCCCCCTCCCTTCCTCAGCGTGGTCCTGCGCTTCGCCATCGGGTGTTTGGTGGGTCTGCTGCGCTACAAACGTTTAGAAATAGGGCCCTGGTGCAGGAGCTCGGGGAAGATGCCTCCTCACAGCTCCATGTCTAGGACACGCCCCCCTGAGATGTATTTGTTTATCCCCAATAAAAATATTGAAACAGAAGAAGAAATTTTCCTCTGAAGCAAGTGGGCTCTGTGATGCTGCATAGAAATCAGCATAATGGTCTGCCTGAACTCCTGCTTCAAACCAAGGCATTTTCTACACCCTTACTGTGCCCCTTCCCTCTCTCCCTGTTGCTAGGTGACATTGGACTCCTAGACCAGCACCCCCAGATAAAAGAAATGGCAAGCTGCTCTGTTAATTAAGTAGTTAATGTGAGAGTCCCCCAAATGGGCCCACCCATCAGTCTCATCTAAATATTAAGCACCAAACATGTCTAGCTATGTGGAAAAACAGTGATTTGGTTGCATATATCTGCAGATACATGGTGAAGCCACACTGCCCCGAAAAGGCTTTCTGTGTTTAATGTGGTCCCTACTCTATATATATGAGCCCCAAAATAGGGACATGTACTGCAGCTAGTAAAATACAGAGCTACTTACCAGGAGTTGCCGACTCCTATTTGGTGCACTACGTGGGGGAAAGGTCACAGCCTGCTAGTGTCGGGTAAAAATATGCAACTAATCCTCTGTTTTTCCAAATACTTAGACATGTTTGTTGCTTAAAACTTAGATGAGACTGATGGGTGGGCCCATTTGGGGGCCTCCCACACTAACTACTTAATTCACAAAGTAGCTTGCCATTTCTTTCATTTGTATATAGCCAGGTGCACGCATGGGGGCTGGGGTCTACCCGACACTAGCAGGCTGTGACCCTTCCCCCATGTAGTGCACCAAATGGGAGTCGGCAGCTACCGGTAAGTAGCTCTGTATTTGACTAGCTGCAATACATGTCCCTATTATGGGATATATATATATATATATATATATATATATATATATATTCAGGATCTGGGGCCAACGGCAATGACTCGGAAGACAGTTCTTAGTCAAATAATAAGCAATTTATTGAAAATAAAGTCCAACAGGCAAAATCTCTTAACTTCAGAGAATGATGCAGGATACAAAGCAGTACAGCAAGCGGTTACCTCATCAACTTCAGCAATGTCCAGTGTAGGATAATTACAGCATATTGCAAGTCCTTGATATCACAGGCCCTCTTTAGGGAATACAAGTCCAAGCTGTTAATCCACAGGTTCCAAGAAGAGATAACAAAAAGTCCTTTGGCTGCAATTCAGCACTGTCAGTATTGGGAGCAGCAAGGCCCGGGCTCCTCATCCCAGCCTGTCCAACACCCCTCTGAAAGCCTCAGCAACTCTTTTTATAGGGCTTCCTTCAATTAGTCCCATCACCTGGGAAGACCTGTGAGTAGGGGAGAAACCCGTAGAGGACCCAGGATGTGGATTGGATCTCTGATATCCCGGCATGGATCGTGCCTGCCTGAAAAACGTATGGGAAAAATAGACCCCATCCACCACAGAGCAGATTGCCATTTAATTTATTTGATTAATTGCAACCTATCATCCAGGTCCTTCTGCATAAAAATCAAAGATGCGAGAGTTTGAAAACTTTGTGAAGAATGTCCAATCAATGTAAGCCACAAATGCAAACAGGTCCACCTTGGGAACATGCCACCTGTCGCGAAACAATGGAATACCTCCGGATGAAGAACCCTCTTAGTGATTGATTTGCTGAACTGATGGGACCGGCAACAGAAAGTTGCCAGCCTGAGAGTTTCAGGACATTGCTAGGAAAACCCTGATAAAGGGAAAACATCCCCGACCCTTGAACCATCAGCTGGTTCTACACTCCCTCTTCCAACCCATCAGACTCACGTCAGAAGTAATTATGGTTTTTGAGAAAACCCAGATGAAGGGCTGACATCATCATGACCCTTGAGCTGGTTCCACCCCCCCCCCCCCCCAACAAACCCAAACCTCTCAGACTGGCATTTATGGTAATCATGGTCATAAGGAAGGAGTGACCCTGACTAAGCGATCAGGACTGGAGCCACCATTATACCATTGATGGCTTTATCCCTTAAAAATTAAAACAAAAAGCCTGCCCCTGCTCCCCAAAGAGGGGGGCCCCACATCACTTTTTTTTTTTTTTTTTTATTTAACCCTTGATAGTGCAGGCAATACTTAGATTTTATCTGAAAATGTCAAGAGCGCTCTTTTCAATTTTGGGGGGGGGGGGGGGGTCTCCTGGGCAGAAACGGGGGCTACTGATACATACCATTAAAATTGGAAGGAATTGGGCTTTTATATGCAATATTTTTTTTTATTTAAAAAAAAGACACCTTTTAAAAACGATATGTTTTAAATGTTAACATTTTTATACAAAATTATTATAAAAGCATGCAAAAAAAATATATAAACAAGACATTGCATGTTAAAACCCAGACTCTGTCCCAGAAAATGTATATAATTTACCTGGAAATTCATGCAAAAATCAGTTAAACAAATAGGGCAAAATGGTGAAAAACCACCGTTGGACTTACCGGTAACTGAATTTTTAGAAATCCTTCAGAATGACCACATGGAGAGATTATGCTCCACCCCCTGGTAGAAATCACAAACATGAACAGGTTAAACCCCCCCCCCCTCCTTCCTCCCTACCTCAGTATTTGAAAAGTAACCCAATAAAACCACCCTTGGACTATGGGCGGGTACTAAGCGGTCCCGCTAAAGGATTCCTAAAAAATGTGCTATACATGGTTAAAGTGGACTTGGAAGCTGCTGAGCCTTTCTTTTTTCCGCTAAAAGGAGCTGTTCCGCTGTGCACCATTCTCTTGAGCTTTTCAAATAAATGATTAAGGCTCTTCTAACGTCAAGCAGCGACACATCCAAGGTAGGGAATCCCTTGAATGGTGCAAGTCTTTTGCGACATAATTGCTTTGAAAAACCGATTGATTAGTTCATATTGTCTCAATTCCTGCTTGAGAAAAACTGATAATGCAGAGTCTAAGTCTTTACGGTACTTACAGCCAGTGCTTTATCTAAACCTTCCTGCAGGAATTCTAGTACTGTGGCGGCCTCTTTTTTATTCAACTATACCTTTCCGCAGATCTTCCTAGTAGTTAACTTACGGCTGGCCAGAAGAGTTTCAGTCACTCTCATTGAACAACCCTTATTACTTAATATGGCCCTTTCAGGAACCATGCTGTCAGAAGCAGTCTTGACGGATTCGGATGCAGAATGACGTCCTGATGGATGATGATTGGAATGTCTGGAAGCCTCCAGGGACCTTTCCTTGCCATCTTCCTAGGTTCTGTGAACCAAGCTCTCTTCGGCCAGAACAGAGCGATAAAGATCACCACACTTCTTTTTGCGCAATCTCCTCGAACACTTGGGGCAGGATTCTGAAAGGGGGGGGCATAAGCAAGGTAAAAAATCCATGGCCTAGCCAGAGCATCTATTGCTAACGCATCCTTCTCTCTCGTTAGGGAAAAAAATGTTCTTCATTTTGTATTCCTGGTATTGGCAAACAAGTCTATCTGCAGGCGATCCCAAACACTTATGATCTGCAGATAGACCTCCTGATTTAGACACCATTCAGTCTGCTGGATATTTACTCGACTTAGGAAGTCTGCAAGAGTATTTAGGGACCCCTTCAGATGAACTGCCGACAATGACTGGATTTGATGCTGGAGTGGTAATAGAATATCCTTTGCTAGTGTCATTTTTAAGGACCTGCTTCCCCCTCCACGATTTAGATATGCTACTGTCGAGGCTTTGTCTGACCTTATCTGAACTTCCTTGCCCAGTATTGATGGTTGAAAGTGATCTATTGCGAGCTTGACTGCCAGAAGCTCCCTGAAATTTGAGGACCTGGCTGCCACCTTATTCGACCACCTCCCCTGAACCTGGTGGCTTCCTAAACAGGCTCCCCAACCCCATTTGCTTGCATCTGTTGTGACTATTACTGGGTTGGTCTGTCTCTACTCTTTTCCTTTCCCCAGGTTCTCTGGATCTATCCACCATTGTAGATTTTTTAGTACTATTGGGCTCAACTGAACTAGTTGATCTAGTGAACTCTGCCTTTTGTCCCGCTTTTCTAACAGGAATCTCTGCAGGGTTCTTGTGTGCAACCCAGGGCACTGCGGGGTTTGCTGAGGTCATGAACCCAAGCACGCACATCACGAACTTTAGGTAGACCCGAGGGCTTTTTGTTAGGCCTAGTGCATCTGCTGCAATCCTGTCCCTTTTTTCCTGTGGAAGAAATAACTTTTGCTGGGTGCTGTCTAGGTTGAACCCCAGGAATTTGCACTATTGACTGGGTGTTAGGTTGGACTACTCTAAGTTTATTACCCACCCCAGGTTCTTTAACACTGCCAGAGTCCTTTCTAGGTCTGCTAGCAATGTGACCTGTGACTTGTTCAACAGAAGGAGGTCATCCAGATAGGTTATCGCAATGATTCCCTGCTGTTTGTGGTAGGCCATGGGTTCCGCCAAGATCTTTGTAAAAATCCTTGGAGATGAGGACAGGCCGAAAGGTAGTGCTCTGTACTGATAATATAGGATTTCCTGAGTTTTCCCACTGAAACACAAACCTCAGATATTGTTGGTGTGCAATGACATATGTAGATAGGCATCTTGTAAATCTAGGTTCACCATCAGGGCATTTTCTATCAGGACATTTCTTACCAAATAAATTGATTCCCTCCTGAACCTCTTGTATGAAATGAATTTGTTTAAAGTGGACCAACACCCAGGATTTTGACTATCCTGGGTCTTGGTCCACTTCGGTGGGGCACCCCCGATCGGGGTGCCCCACTGTGTGAAACCCCCCCGACCACCCTAAAAACTCACCTCTCCCCGCGCCGACGGACAAGGGATTTGACAGCCGCTTGTCCGTGGCTCCTCCGCCGCCGCCTCCCGCGCGTCCCTCTTGACGCGCGCGCGCCGGGCATTCACAGACGGCCGGCGCGGGGGTGCGCACGCCTAGAGGGGCGCGAAGCTAAGGTAAGGGGGTTTGGGGGGGGTTTCACCCCGCGGGACATCCCGATCTCGGATGTCCCGCGGGGAGGGAGGTGATCGGCCCGGGAATCTTATAGATTCCCGGGCCGATCACCCGAGGGTGATGGTCCACTTTAATATTGTAGGGCATGAATTTGTTTTATCTCTTTAGATTCAAAATCATCCGGATACTTTCCTGATGGCTTGGCTTCTGAATCAGAAAAATGTGAGAGTAGAACCCCTCTTCCACGGAGGTCGAAGGGACCATTTCTATCACATTTTTCTGTAGAAGTTCCTGAAGAACTATAGGGAAGGCTTCTCTCTTGTTCAGCTCATTTGGTAGCATGACTGGTGGAGGGATGCAAATTCTAATTTATACCCCTTTTCTTATGTTTGTAGTACAAACTGACTTTGGGTAACCTCAAGGCAGGTATGAACCAGGAGAGCCCCCCCCCCCCACACCGGATTGTCTTCAGGACTGCGGCTTAGGCCCCTCCGAATGCTTGTTAACTAAAGAATACCTTATTTGAGGCCTAGGCTGAGCCTAATGTCTCTTGGTATCACTTTGTTTGGGCTGGGCCAGGTTTGGAACTGCTCTCCCTTTATTACTAAGACGCAGATTAAACTGCGTTTCCTGGTAGGGATTTTTTTCCCTGCTTCATTTGATCTGGTTAGGATAACATCCAAGTCTTCCTCAAAGAGAAGACTGCCATGGGATACCAGTTTGGTTTTAGACACACCGTTGCATGACCAAGTCTTCACAGATCGTCAAGATCACAAATCAAAGCGAAGGCCTTTGCTGTGGCCCGGATGAGCTCCTGTGAAGCATTAGTAAGGAAGGCAATGGCTCTTTTAATGGTTGGTAAGGTAGCTACCAGGTCCTGCAAGGGGAACCTTACTTTCCATGTGATCCTTAAGGGTATCCACCCATTTAGCCATGCTCCTAAGGGGGCATCCAACTTTGGACACTTGCTTCATAATTGGATTGTGAAATAGAAATTTTCTTTTTAAGGATTTAGGCATATAGAGTTTCTTCTCTGGAAAGTCCCATTCAGTCTTAACTATATCTTTTAGGAATGAATGGATCGGAATTCTTTTTCCTATTTTTTGACCTTTATACATTTCATCTTGTTGTGAAAGGGGTTTATCTTCTTGTTGAATTCCCCAAGTATCTCCTATATATTATAGGAGTGGTTGGAACACGTGCTATAAAGTTTGACGCATGCACTTTGGGACGCTGTAATGCGGCTGTCTTATAAAAATACATTTGGTTCAGAATTATTGCACTAGATCGCTCTTTGTGCTTCTCTTGCATGCTTAATTTGTTTGTGGGGATTTTAACCATACCCCTGATGGAAACAACGGAATAGCGGATTTGACTTCCCA
The DNA here is from genome assembly GCA_027917425.1 of Gastrophryne carolinensis. Classification (NCBI taxonomy): domain Eukaryota; kingdom Metazoa; phylum Chordata; class Amphibia; order Anura; family Microhylidae; genus Gastrophryne; species Gastrophryne carolinensis. Next base: position 150,716,892 of record CM051241.1, on the reverse strand, counting down.
TGTATCATCCTTTGAGCCTTAACCCTTTAACCGCCAGCCTACCTTGAGATTTTGTCACCCTTTGTTGCCAGACCATTTTGCACTATTTTGCGCTCCCCTTGTTCAACTGTGATTTTTGAGGGGATTTCCAGGGATTTCCCAGGAAAATGATATATTGTTTTTTTCAGCAGAGTCTGGGCTTTAACATGAAATGTCTTGTTTGTCATTTGTTAGGTGTATTCTTAATATTTTTGGGTGAAATATGTGCAAAAAAAAAAAAAAAAAAAAAATTTTACATATTGTAGTTTTTTTTGGAATAAAAAATGTAAGTTTGTCAATAAAATCTTATTGCGTGTGAAATCCCAATTTCTCCCGGTTACAGCGGTACCACATATGTATAGGTAGACACCCTTTCCTGCCCAGGAGACTCCCCCAAACTGAAACAGCGCTTTAGGAGATTTTCAGATAAAATACAACTATGCTATGCAATATGCACACCTTGCGGTTTTTCCAGAAAAACAACCCTTTACATTTAAAATACCCCCAACAAACTATATATTCTCTGGAAGTACACACCTCAGGCTTTCTAGGCGTACCAGGCTTGTGGATGTGGCCATAGTTTTCTGGAAGTAATCCCTCAACGTAATCTTTGGTTGCAAAGAGTTTCCCTAAAAAAAGGATAAAAAAGCAGAATCAAAGCCACATTTTCCTAAAAAAACTATATACAAACAAGAAAAATCAAGTTTAATCTGAAAAAGCAACATCTCCCGAACAGAACGATACCCAACATGCATAGGTTCTGTCAAGGGAAGAGTTGCCAAACACCCCAAAGTAAAGCATGTGCGTAACGGTAATTTTACTTGAAAATTTCAGCTCTGCAGACAAAGTGCGCACCTTGCGATTTTTCAACCAAAACAACCCTTTACATTTGGAATATCCCCCATAAACCATATATTCCCTGAAAGTACACATGTTAAGCTTTCTAAGGGTACCCAGCTTGTTGTAGTGGGCTCATCTTTCTGGAATTAATTCCTCAAAGAATTCTTTGGTTGCGCAGGGTTTCCCTAAAAAATTTATAAAAAAGCTGAATAAAAAACACCTTTTCCTAAAATATAAATATGCAAACCAGAAAAAACAAGCTAAGTCTGAAAGCGCAAGGTCCCCCGAACAGAACAATACCCAACATGCATAGGTACTATTAACCCTTTTAATTGCCAGCCTACTTGAGATTTTGTCACCCTCTGTTGACAGGCCATTTTTCCCCATTTTGCGTCATGTTTTGCGACATGTTTTGCGCCATTTTTGCTGGAACTTTCAGAAAAATTATATATATTTTTTTTTTGCAGCAGAGTTTAGACTTTAACATGAAATGTCTTGTTTGTAATTTTTTTTTTTTTTTTTTTTTACAATATTAAGTGAAAAAATAAATAAATAAAATTTTTTTTTTTAGAAAATTGACTCCTTTATTTTAAATAAAAAATGTATTTTATTAAGGAAAATCATATTGCATGTGAAAGCCCCATTTCTACCGATTAGAACGGTACCACATATTTATCGGTAGCCCCCCGTTCCTGCCCAGGAGACCCCCCCTAACTGAAACAAGTATTTTATAACATTCACAAAAAAAACACAAAAACCATCCACACTACAAAGGGTAAATCGAGAAAAAAAATGACATAGGGTCCCCCCTCCCAGATTTTTTTTTGATTTTTAAGGGTTAAAAACCCTTAAAAATAAAAAATAAAAATTGACGTGGGGTCCCCCTTACCCACAGTAACCAGCCCGGGACCAGCTATGGGGGCTTGTAGGCACAGAGTGGGGGGGCCAGCTTTTGTGGCCCCCCCACCCTGCAGCCTACGAGCCCACATAGCCTATGTGGGCCCGGGCTCTTCTGCCCCCCCCTGGCCTTTGGGGAGGCAGGTAATGGGGGTGCCAGGGGTTAATGGCAAGCCACCCGCTAGCGCAGGTGACTTGCCAGACCCCCGAGCCCTGTGAACTGGTATAGGGGTCACATGGACCCCTTACCAGTTCACAAAGGGTTAAAAGGTAAAAAAAAGACACACACGTTTTTTAAAAAAAGTTTATTAAAAAAAAAAAAAAAAAAAAAAACTTTTACTTTACTCACCTCCGATCTTCATCTTCTGTGTCCCGCGGCGATCTGCTGTCAGTGACGGCTGGGCAGGGAAGGGGGGAGGCAGGCGATCGGAGGATCGCATACCTCCCTCCTTCCCCGCCCAGCCGTCACCGGCATCTGAAAGTTCAACTGCCGGGTGCCCCGATGACACCCGGCGGTGACGTCATCTGGCCCCGCCCCGATGACGTCACCAAGATGGCGGCCGCCATCGGAAAGCAAAGGGAGGAGGGCTGTTATGCCCCCTCCAGAAGACAGAAGAGCGGGGGGGGGGGGATCGGAGCCCCCCCCCCCCCCCCCCGTGAAGAGGAGAGCCTGCGGGAGCCGGCGGGGACAAAGGTAGGTGACTTTTTTTTTTTTTTTTTGATAGGAAGCCGGGCGGCTGCTGAAACGGGGGGGGGGGGGGGCACCCTGTTCCGGGCCCTCCCCTGCAGCCGGAGGAGCCCCGATGGGCGATCGGAGCCCCTCTGGCTGAAGAGGAGACCCAACCGGATCGAACGAGGGGTCAGGTAAGTGTCTTTTATTTTTACTTTTTTTTTTTATTTCTGGGGAAAATCAGGCACGTAAATTTTACGTGGCTGGCGTTTAACTGTTGGAGAGGCAGCCACGTAAAATTTACGTGGCTGGCGTTTAAAGGGTTAAAGGAACAACCAGAGTATATATAATTTATGCTTAAACTGATGAGCGTGTGATCATCGTTGGATTTTATTATATATGTCATTTACTCTCCGCCGTCTGGTAAGAGTTTGAGCCTTTCGGTGCTGGGAACACTTGCTATAAAGTTTGATGCATGCACTTCGGGACACTCTAATTCGGCTGTCTAACACTTGAGGTCGAAAGGCCTATCAAGAAAAGCTCTGTGTTCTTACAATTACGCTATACCAGGATTGGGACTTCCTTACACGTTGAGCTGTTTTTAAGCATAATTTAAGCATGTTTAATGTCTGTGTGCACGGTGTCTGTATAATCTTTACTCTAAGGTTAGAGTAAGGTTATGGGAACATTCCTGTTTCCTTTCTTCCTGGACATCCTCGTTCATGGAATCCTGCTAGGAACCCTGTTCTTCCACTAATTCCCACGATTCAGAAGTTACATCAATCTGTACTGGAGCGGAAGGCAGAGCTGTGCTAATCAGGGATAATCCCTATTTTTCAGGCAGATCAACAACAACCGAAGTTGGGATAGGTACTTTTTGGGGCACCCGCATAGAGGCTAATTCCTGCCTCATACTACGGATTTCCCGTACTAACGTCTCTGAATTGGCCTCTTTCTTAGCCTTGTCACAACCCAGGCACAGAATCATCTGCCGGGAGCGCTACGTTACAAGATTCACAGCGTGTAGTCTTTTTTGAGGCTTTGACATGTTTTTTTTCTTCCGCTTTAGCCTTAGACTTGTTTTCTTTCTAAAACATTAATAAAAAATACAACTAAATACCTTCTCCCTGGACCAATACTGCTATCCCATAAAAATTGTGAATAAAAAGTCCTACTGCATGTTGTACTTCATTGTCGGCAGTGCTGTCCGACATCTTTGTCAAAGACAGGTCCTCTTACTGTCGGGGAACGCCTCTGATCTCGCTCCCCCAGCTGTTGCGAACCTGCATGCATTACCTGAGCTGCTTATGCTGTCCCCACTGCATTCCGAATGCCACCTTTCATTTCCGGTTTTCGGCCTTACTGCCAAAACGGGTCTGGATGTCCCTGCAGCCACACAGCTGACCTATGCCACCCGTTTCTGCACCACCGCTGCTCACCGCTGTAAGAAAAGCATGCCGCTCTCTGTCAGGGACCGGCTCCTTGGCAGGGTCAAAGACCATACCCAGGAGTATTGTGGGATAGGTGTAGCAAGATGGTGGCATGGGAGCATACTCCTGAGTTCTGGAAGCCAGTGGCCAGGTGAGAGGTGAGTAAGTAATAAATAAGCATGCAGCATGACCTTTTTGCTTTTAAAATGGTTTTTAAAAGCAAAAAAAATAAAATGGACTATTGGTTCACTTTAAGGTCTCCCAGCCCACAGCGAGGGGAGGACATGTGTCCAGCAGAGCTTGTGGGGTATGGTGGCAAGCAGACAACAGACAAGAACCTTTTCCCAAAGCCTCTCTGATGCTTCTCCTTAGTACCAGTCACAAGGCTGGCCAACAGTTAAAGTAGCCTTCCTCCCAGCTGCAAGAGGCAGTTCAAATTAAGCCTGAAGACAATAGAAACAAGTGAAAAACATACACTGCAAAACCTGGAAAAACAGTTTGCTGGGGGAGAGGGGGACATAGGGGGTAGTTGAGGCAACTTCTGCTCCACATTGCAGCCCCCCCCAGTGTGTGTGTACAACTTTTTAGAAAAAAAAAAAAAAACAACCACCATCAAAGACTAGAGCAGAACTGTAAAAGCCATTGGCATGCCCGGATTTATAACTGCAGATGGGGAGGAATTACTGCTCGCTTCCTGCTCTAGTACACTCAATTATAATGGCTCTGTGTCCCTGAATGGATAAACGGACAGGGAAAGAATAATACATTGTTGAGCAAGACGTATCGGACCACAGGTTAAATTACATTATGCAATGAAATTGCTGTGCATGTGCTACATAGCAATGTGATATTGCAAGTCTAGGAAGTTCTGGTGTGACCTAATTTAGAATAAAGTTCCGCTCTTGGCAAAGTTCTTAGAAATAACATTCCAGTTGGAGGGTATACAGGATCTTACTTAAAAAGAATAGTTCAGGGAATATTATCTATTTAGTCTACTGCAGGCAAAGGCAATTGTTACACCATTGTCTTGGGCTACATTTGGCAATGTCCTAAACGGTTTTCCATTTTTAAATTGTAGAAGAAATGGCCGAGGTTAACAAATTGGCAAGGCAAGGTTTACAGATTCAAGTCATGAAAAAAGTAGGCGTAGTCATTGGATCTGTGATGCTGCATAATATTCAACATAATGGGTGGGCTCTGTGTGGACAGCAATGTGATGAATCTGGAGCAAGCGACTGAGGGAGGGACCAGCAAGCCTGTCCCGCTCTGCTGAGCTAATCGGGGGATGGGGTGAAAAAGACAATGTCATTGGCTCAACGTGTAATCCCCACAGGGGCTGGTAAAATCCAAGAGGTAAATGAATTTTTAAATCTAAATGGCCCCGGGGAGGGGTGGATATGAGCATTGTTTGTTGTGTTGGTCTGGTTTAAGTAATTTTTGACTGTTGGTCCACTTTAAGAGGGAGAGCTCTGCCCTCGAGAGCTTACAAGAAAAGAGCTCATAGAACTATTGCCCTGTTGCCAAAGGATGTGATGATATATCTCTCAAAGTTAAATACCAGCTATTTTTTTTTAAAGACATATCATTTGCAAATATTGTTGGACACAAAATAGTTCAAATAAAACACAAAATGCAAATAGGTAAAAAATATATGATTTGATATTTTCTTACTTTTCAAACTTAACTGGCATTTTTGTTGCATCCAAATTGTCTTCATTGCTATTGATGGTGCGTAGAGTATCTTTGCATACACTATTTATGGTTGCTCTCCTGTTCTCTTGGGATATTTTACAACTCTCATAAACAGACGTCATAGCAAATACGTCACTAAAAAAAGATTGACAATGTTATAAAATCTGACATCTGAAACAGAGGGGAAATACAAATAAATGCACATTTTACAATAGCCTGGTAACAGCACTAACCTTTTGTCCCCCTCTATTGCAGTGATTGGAGAGGGCATGGCCAACCCACCTGTGACGGATGGTGGAAGGGTGCAATCCCAACACAGAGATGCTTGTGAATACAGCATCAAACTGGCTAGCGCAGGATGCCATATAACACTCGGGCGATTTGCTGATCTCTGGAGTAAGACAGATCAGCTGTAGGGGAAGGCCCTTTCGTCCTTTTAGTTGAGTGGTTAATCAACCAGCAGTCTCCAGGTTACTCACCGCTGCAAATTAGCAAGCTCTAGACTCCCTCCAAAGAGAGAACATGCATTGAGAAAAGAAAAATAACATTCACCCTCCTTCCAAAAAATACCCAAGCTACTGGGCCAGGAGCAGACTGGCCAAAGGGAGACCCTGGACAATGCCCCGTGGACCACACTGCTTTGGGGCTAGTTGGGCTGCTGCTTTTAACACCCACATTCAATCCCTGCCCCCTTAATCTCCCTCTCAGCACCTGTGCCCAGCCCCACTGTACCAACAATCCAAAATGATATAGCCCTGGCATCATGGTCCACAGCAGGGATGTCTGGGCCAGCCAGGGGCTGGTAAAATCCAGGGTTGATTTTTGGCCCCAGTTAGTCACTGAACTGGGCCATATACCCCACTTAAAATGTAATAGCAGTAATTAGTAATAAGAACAGTGGGGCAACAAGTTAATGTAAATGTTAATTTTAGGATCAATTTTTAAGTTGATACAGTTAGTGTATAGAATGTTTAATTGTAAAAAAACAGATGCTACAATTAAAATATCCTTTTACATACCGCATTTACAAGTCCTACATTTATATTTGCGCACTACAAAGGATGGTAAGCAAATCTCCCTTTATTGTCACTAAGAGGTATCCCTTGCCCACAACGACATACATATGGAAGCCTACAACAAAAGGAGAGCCCACAGAACAACCTGGTAGGAAACCACAACACAATGTAACCACCACAAAGTAAGACAAGGACTCTGACCTAGGTGCATCTCAAGATAAAAGATTTTATGGTACCATAAATACTTTAGTACTCTTCTCACTTTTATTTTCTATATTGGTAATAGCAGCTCTTGCAACCAGGTGATATTTAGTGCCATGACCACATAATTGTATGTTTTTCAGCTGTACAGGTGCCAGGCAGAAAAAAAAGTATTAAGGCCAGACAGAGAAGAATCCCCTCCTATGTCGGTAGAGAAAGCACCTTTCCTCTAGCCTGAGTGGATGCCCTTGGGTTAGGGTTACACTCTAGGATATAAATAGATATAAATATTGACCCCAAATATATTTATACATAGTTAATATATCACCTATCAGGCGTCTCTTTTCCAAACTAAATAAACCTAACTTTGACAATCTTTCAGGATACTCTAGACCCTGCACTCCTTTTATTAACTTAGTTGCCCTCCTTTGAACGCATTCCTGATCTGATATGTCCTTCTTACGTACAGGTGCCCAGAACTGTACACAGTACTCCATATGGCGTCTGACCAGTGACTTGTACAGGGGTAAAATGATGCTCTGGTCATGGACACCTATGCCCCTCTTGATGCACCCCATGGTCCTATTTGCTTTGGCAGCTGCTGCCTGGCATTGATTACTACAGTTGAGCTTATTGTTAACTAAACCCCCTGGGTCATTTTCCATTGTAGTTTTACCAAGCATTTCTTTATTTTGTGTGTAATCATGGCACAGATCTCTCCTTCCCATGTGCATAACCTTGCATTTATCTATGTTAAACTTAATTTGCTATTTAACTGCCCATGCTTCCAATTTATCTAAATCAGTTTGTAACTGCCTGCTGTCCTCCTGTGTTTTAATTATTTTACACAGCTTAGTATCATCTGCAAAGATTAAGACTTTACTGTTCAATCCATACCCTATGTAATTAATATATATATATTGAAGTGAACTGACCCTTGTGGTACCTCGCTAGTAATGGCGACCCAATCTGAGTATTTATCGTTGATAACCACCCTCTGCTCCCGATCATTAAGCCAATTTCTAACCCATGTGCACACATTTTCCCCCAGTCCAAGCAGTATCATCTTTTGTACCAGTCTTTTACGTGGCGGAGTGTCAAATGCATTAGATATCGAAAGACTCCCCCTGATCCAATCTTGAACTTAACTCCTCATAAAAGGTGATTAGGTTTGTCTGGCAGGAGCGATTCCTCAGAAAGCCATGCTGATATGGAGTAATAAGGTCATTTTCCACCAAGGTACTCCAGGATAATATCCCTTAAGAAACCTTCAAACTATTTGCTCACCACATATGTTAAACCTACCGGTTCTGGAGTTCCCAGGTTCCCCCATAGACCCTTTTTGAATAATGGCACTGCATTTGCTAAGTGCCAATCCCTCGGAACAGCCCCTGTAGTTATTGAATCTACAAATATTAGAAATAATGGCTTGTCTATTACTGTACATAACTCCCTTAAAATTGAGGGATTTGTTGATTTTTATCTGCTTGAGGCAGCGCTGCATTTCATCCTAGGTTAGACCAGTGATATTTAATGGAGAGTTTGGGTTATTTGCTTTTTCCTCATTCCCCCCTATAGTTGTCCCCCCCTATAGTGTGGGGGGCCACACCCTCAGGTTTGCATTTTTTACTGTTTATGTAGCTAAAGAACATTTTGGGGGTTGTTTGATTCTCTTTGGTGATCAGTCTTCCTGTCTCCAGCTTATCTGTTTAAATCGTTTATTTTCTTCTTTATAGTTTAACGCTTCCACTGTCCCTTCCTGCTTTAAACGTTTAAATGCCCATTACTGTTGTTTATTGCCCCCCTAACCTTTTTGTTTAGCCACATTGGTTTACACTTGTTTCTCACAGAAAGCAGGTCAGGTACTGAAGTCGGTAACAGGGCTGGTCGTTGCGGTTGTGGTCAGACTGGCTGAAGTCAACAACAGGGCTTGGTTCAGTGGCATAGTCGGGACAGGCTGGAGTTGGCTCGGGTAGTCACACCCAACGATCACAGCATACGGCTAGTAACTAACCCCTCCCCTAGAGGACAGATTGCTTACTCACCTACCCTACATATACGGGATATCTTGATGAGATCTTAGTTTAGAGCACCGGTAACAAACGGCAGCTACTATTTAAAGCATAAGCCAGCTAATTTACATCTGACGACACAAGCTGGTGCCTTTTCTATCTACTGGATCAGACCCACATTCCAGTAAGGTATCTTATTTTTATTTATAATGGTATTTTTTTTATAATGAATCTCAGTTTATCCAACTAGCTATCATGAAACCATTTTCCTTTTTTTCTGTTGGGTGACAAACCAACCCTACTGTTGGATCTTTCAGACCCCCCTAGGGTAGCTAACCAGGTACCTCTTTTTACACCATTCCTGCACCTCTATACCATTGTAGCTAGTGTTAGAACATCTTATTATTACCTTAACCCATTAATTTCTATATAGTCTATAGCGTGCCAGTTTAATGATATTTGACTACTGCTAATTGTTTGTACACCGTGGCACTTTTTGCTTCCTACTTTTGCCTTTGCCTGGTGAAGGCATGCTTACAAATAAAACATCATAAGCATCTCGCAGCATTTGCCACATTCTACCTCCTAAAGATATCACGCCTTACAAAGGGTGAAACCCATCAAGGAAAGACTGAATATACATCTACGTGAATTCTGAGTGTGCATAATCACTCTATCTACAATATTAACACTACATTATAAGCGATAATCAAAAATAAACATTTGCTGATTATTCTGTATATTCCATATTCCAGCTGCTTTTATGGTTAACACCCTGTCTATTCAAGGCAACAGAATGTCATTGCCTTTATCATATTGTGACGGACCCCTGCAATGACAATTTTCCCTTGTAACAATGATTGTAATTCAGGGTGCCCAAATGTTTATTTGGAAGTGTTGTTCTACATCCTGACCAGCCACCTCTAAAATGAAGGCAGCCCTGGTAAGTTTTGGTTATATTAGAAATAGGGGAACACCTGGTTTTATTTTATTCATTAGGCAGGGATCCTCAATAAAAAGTAAAAGGCCTGTCTGCCTGAAACTTACCTAAGTCACCTCCAGTGCATCCACTCCCTTAAAACCTTTCCATGATGATGTGGTAGTGCAATGGCAACATGTTGATGGAATGACTTATTTGTTGCAGAGTTTCAATTAGTAATATATCTACTAGTGTCACTTCCTTCTGTTAGTTGTTACGCTTTCTACTCCTATTACTTCCAAAGGAAAGAACACTGCAGGTTCATGACACTGCATTCTACCTAGAGAAAAATCTTGTGCTCTTCCACCATCGTTCACCTGGACCTCTGACTAGTGGCCTCCAGGTTTCAACATCTAATGCTAGAGGGCCAAGAAATTGGTTTGCAATGCCAACGCCATGCCCAAATTACAAAGCAACCAAATATACTATTACCCATTGCATTTTTGAGTACCAAAAAAGAACATAATGGAATGGTATGGTATGCATGAACAAGCAATATTTTTAGTACTGGTTAGGTAGGTACAACTGAATACTGGTGCTACCCACATCAATGTATGAACAATACACATAACGCCTCAGAGAAATGAGAAAGAACAGGAAAATTCTGTATAATGCTCTATTGCTACACGTTTTTCAATAATAGCTTGAAAAAAAAACTTCCAATGACCACCGAATTCTTGAAAGTGAAGCCTGGAAATGTAGGTATGGAAAAAACTCAAGCAGTGTGGCATTACCGAAATCTAGGCCAAAACTGTCTAGGGAGGCGTATACTAGGACAAATTTGAAGAACACACACAGATATATATATATATATATATGTATTACACACACACACAATTATTTACAATTTGTAAAAAAGCCCAGGATCCCTCAGGACCTGCTGGGAGCAAGAAAACTTTTCTGGTATTCAGGTGAGTTGCAAACAAGAAAATGCTGCTTTCATGGGCATTGCCTGGTGTCTGCTCTTGTAACTGGAGCCAGAGCTTCAAACAGGGAAGATTTAGACATCTCCTCCCAAATAGCTGTCAGGATAACATAAAATGAAAGTTAAAAGAAAAAACTTAAAAACCCTAAACAAAAAAAAAAAAAATTATAAATTTATAAAAACACTTGTATACGGATACCAAGCTGAATAGGTTGATGGTGTCACAGGTTATTTGCCAGAGGAGTGAAACAGTTTACCTAGCACACAACCTTCTGAGGCGGAGAGGAGCCTATAACCCAAATACTATAAACTGCACAAAAACATGTAAATGAACACTGGATTTTCAGCTACTGTAGAACTTATTAATAGGAGCTGCTACTAGTGTGTTACATTATGTAATGTGCTTACGTGCAAACAATATTTCATGCAGCAAATACATTAAATTAAAACAAAGACACATTCCACAACTCAAAAGGCTCACCAAATATCTTCGGTTGACTGTGCAGCATGAAGTTTTTTTCCAAGAGGAGACTCAAGTTGATCACGTAACATTTGGCATAAGCAATATTTAGTATTGCTATAATGATTATCATAGCGTACAGCCTAAAAATAAATATAACAGAATGAGACATTTTCTGAAATTAAAAAAATACTGCAATTAAAGACTAGTGAGGTGGAATTAAGAAAAATGTTCATACATTACGTGGGCTTTTCTGGTGCATCCCTTATTATTCCTAAACTATGATTGCAATCATTTAGGTTTAATTTTGCCAATACAGAACTTACTACCACACAAGAACCTTAAAAACTTTCAGGTTATCAGGTGTTGGGATGGAATGCTATTATATAGTAAAATAAATCTTCTATTGCTGGTTAAAGATGACCAAACACTTTTAAATCCAGCTCTAGAGTACACAAGGCTTGTGACCAATAAGTATAATAAATACTGTGAAGAACCAGGCACATCAACAAGATTTTGCAAAAAAAAAAAATTGCTCCGGCTGTGTGTCTGGTATGGCATTTGACCCCAAGAAGAAATGCTGTTAACGTTGGGTAAAAACTGACCTTTTTTAATTGGTTGCAGATAGACAACTTTGTCAAGGGCTGGGTGAATGTCGATCAGGAGGTTTATCATGTGACTGGATCTACTGTAGATCTCTAGCTGATCAAGTTTCTGCAGACTTCCTTTCAGCTGTCCAGCTGGGCAAAGCACTGAGGAAGGTGCAAGCAATTGGGGTGTTCCTTCGCCCAATACAGTCAATTTTCCTGCACAGAAGACACTGCCATTCATCATTTTTGAGGCAGGAATCCAGTTTAGAAAAAAAACACTTTGGCTGCTGACCCTAGCCTCTCCATGCTTTAAAGTCCCTGTCTAGGAACGCACAAACATCCCCTAGGTGTGAAATTAGCCATTTCAAGGTATCTCAAAATCTCTGATTATATGTAAATCCCTTATGTATTATAATCAAAGCCACTTTCTTTGCTTCAGTTTCTGGGTTATGGCTGAGCTGGGAAGGTCGTGTCATGGCGCAGCTCTCTGAGTCATGCGCAAAGCGATGGGACCACGGTGGCTTGCTATGCTCAATCACACCAAAGGACTCACTCCAAAGGACAAAGTAGCTGTTTTCTTGTGTGGTCCTGGAGGAATTTAATTGATACTAGGGGTAACTTTGGAACCCTGCTACAGCTTATACCCAGTGCAGCAGGATGTAGAAGTGATGCACACAGGGCAGGCATCATGTGAGCCGATTGCTGCCGTACTATTCGCGTTGGGTTTACAATCCCTTTAATTTGTGCAGTAGCCCACAAAGCAAGCGAAAGTGGAATTTAGGCATTGCAGCTTCCCACTATCTTTTTGCAGACCAGTACAAAAATGTCACAGACATTTTTTTTTGGCTTGTTGAAGATCATCATCTTGCAAGAAGGGATTGTTTCAGGCATTCCTCGCTCAAAGTGCTGCTTGCTTTTTACCAGGATTTTCAGGAGGTAGGGTCATGGTGGAAGTGTGCGTCCCACAGCTTGGGGTTCTAAAAAATAACCTAGAGACTGGACAACCTGGGTAATCATCTTTGCAATTTTTCAGATTATTACAGGCTCCGCAATATAATTCTCCTAGGAGGGATGTCTCCTGATGCTGTTTCTTCAGCCTGGAAATGTTCATCCTCTACAGCAGAGTTTCCCAACCCTCTCCTTGAGAGCCACCAACAGGTGAGGTTTTGCAAATCTCCACACTGATGCACACGTTAAGCAATCAGTGCTCAGAAAGAGCTACAGTCCTAATCATTACAAGGCCTGCACAACCTACTACATATTGATTATTTATGGGTGCTGCTATATATGCAGCATGAGAGGATGAGCATGAGTCCCGACAGCTGCGCGGTACTGCCACTGGTTCTGTTTGATACTCCACTGTTCGTTAGGATAATATCCGTACAGAAGGCAGAAGGTAGTGTGTAACAAAATCAAGAAGTATGGACAAGTGAGTTTGTAGATCAATATAACAGAGCAGACCAAGATTAATTTATATATTTAATCATTACAATGGTACACTAGACAAACTATATACATACAATGCATATTTACATATACAGGTCAGAAGGGCAGTTACAAGTGAGCGACTTACAATCAGAACAAGCAGTCCTAGAGTTCCGATCCTGCTACCAATTGACCCAGTTGCGTGCTACGCATGGTATGGGACCAGACGTTGCCATTTGACATAACTCCTAACCAGAGTTCAATTTATCATTAATGTGCACGGTGGATAAACATTAACTCCGGATGTCTCAGGGGGGGGGCAGTTACAAGTATCAGCATAAGTGAAACATTAATGAAGTAGGAAGTACTGTCTCTTACAAAAGTACGTTCACTCCTCACATTTGTAAATGTTTTATTTTATCTTTCGTGGAACACTGAAGATATGACACGTTAATAGAATACAAGTCGTTAGTGTACAGCTTATATAACAGTAAATTTGGTGTTTCTTTAAAATAACTCAATACATTAATGTCTAAACTCCTGACAAAAAAGTGAGTACACCCCTAAGTTAAAATGGGCGATATAAAAGAGCTGGTGGAATTTCAAGACATTGTGTTACCCCACCTTCTGTTTGAGGATACCCCACAGATGCTCAATAGGGTTTAGGTCTGGAGACATTGCTTGGCTAGTCCAGAATCTTTACCCTCAGTTACTTTAGCAACTGAATACTGGTGATGTACTGCCCTGTGGCCCAGTTTCTGAAGGAATGGGATCAGAGTACATGTTGGCATTCATGGTTCCCTCAATCTGCAGCTCCCCACAACTGGCATCACTCATGCAGCCCCAACCATGACACTCCTATTACCAGGTTTGTGAAAAATGGGATTCCAGCTTACCACAGACTGACTATCCACCTGGGAGACAATAAAGAAGGGGCATAGATTGGATAGCTGTAGGTCCACCAAGGTATATAAAAAAGTGAATCCGGCAGTGCTTCACATGGAAATAAAACAGAACCTTTAATAAATCAATTTAAAATCCATAATGCAAGCATGATACATGGAAACAGACAAATGGCACGTCAGGTGTGTCACATTTCACGTGAAGCCCTTTGTCAAGCTGCCATACCAGGGGGAGGGGGGCAGGGGCAGGCAGCCTGAGACCCCATGAGCTGCCATCTTGGACGTTTAAAGGCTCATAAAATGCAGTAGATGCAGGTAGGATGATTTTTAATGTGGGCAATCTGTATGTACCGCATGGGGGAAACATATAAGATAGGCTCTTATTCAGGATGACAATGATTAAGGATCATGCATGCGGATGGGGCAAGGACGTTTAGGGTTTTTCCCCCCCAAAATGTGCAAGGCTGTTGGTCCGGTTTAACTGAAATTAAACAGCCATACTGGATTTCCTTTAGCTTCTTGGATTGTCTTCCACCAACTATAATTGCTTCAGGTCAGTATGGCCCATTATTCTTATATATTCTCTAAGACTATTCAGTGGCTCTTTATAGATCCTAGGTGAACTACATATTACTTGTATGCTTCATAACTTCTCTGTAAAATATTGTGTTACCGGTTTGTGGATTGTTTTGGATATGTGCTGCACATTTTTTAATATTCCAAAAACCACTGAACACTTGATACCAATAGTCAAACTGGATACTGTGGACCACACCACCGTGTACAAAGTGTCTAAAAATACAATTCTGTGAAACTCACCTGTAGAATTGTTTTTGAATATATCCAGTCCAGGCCGTCCCAAAAGTGATGACATGTGGGTAGTCCGCCACAAGGTGGCGCAGTTGCTGCAATATCCAAAGCTGTAACTCCTCCCGGCCCCCTATAAAATGAGGCATCTCAACAGAATTCCCAGTGGTCAAAAAGCAGTAATAAAAGACAGGCCGGGAGGCCAAGAAACCATGTTACATCACATAGCTTCAGCATGTACTCTCTCCAACAAAAAACTAAGGACAACTGTCCCATATAAAAATGGTAATCACCATAACAGGCAAACAGAGATAATGAAAACAAGGGCGGGGTGGGACGACCTGGACTGGATATATTCAAAAACAATTCTACAGGTGAGTTTCACAGAATTGTATTTTTCACTATATGCAGTCCAGGTCGTTCCAGAAGTGATGACATGTGGGACATCCAAAAGCAGTGTCCATAAGGGCGGGATCCCCAATGCGGAACAGCAAGTAGTTCATTTCACTATCGCCTGAAGCACCTTTTGGCCAAAGACAGCATCATCTGAGGCCCTAAATTCAACCTTGTAAAACTTTGTAAAGGTATGAACAGAAGACCAAGTAGCGGTCTTACAAACTTGTTCAACAGAGGCCCGGTGCTGAAAATCCCAGGAAGCACCAATAGCTCTAGTAGAATGAGCTGTAAAACGAAAAGGGGGTTCCTTCCCCTTGGCAGAATATGCTTGCACCACAGCCTGTCTGATCCACTTACTGAGAGTGGACTTGGCCGGAGGCAAGCCCTTTCTGGACCCCTCAGTGAGAACAAAGAGCGAATCTGATTTCCTGAAGGATTCAGACGCAACCAGGTAGTACTTAATGGCTCTGACCGCATCCAAGGCATGGAGGGTCCTTTCCTTAGAATTAGTCGGTGCAGGACAAAGGGAAGGCAAGACAACTTCCTCATTAAGGTGAAAGGGAGAAACGACCTTAGGCAAAAAATCAGGCTTAAAGCGAAATACCACCTTATCCTTATGCCGCTCAAGTAAGGAGGCTTCATACAAGCGCGGTCAGTTCAGACACACGACGCACCGAGGTGATGGCTACCAAAAAGATAACTTTCAGGGTCAAAAAACACAATGCCGCCTTGCCCAAAGGCTCAAAGGGGGGACCCTGAAGAGTGGAAGGCACCCATTTAAGTTCCGCACCGGTAATACAGGCTTACGCGGTGGACGAACATGCGTAACTCCTTGGAAAAGGGTCTTGATAAATTTATGAATGGCGAAGAATCTTGAAAAAATAGATGGCAAGGCCGACCTGGCCCATAAGGGCGCTCAGCTGGAGACTCAAGTCTAAGCCATGTTGTAAAAATTCCAATATCCTAGAGGTAGAGAATGAGCGATAAGGGAGACTCTTGGATTCACACCAAGCAATGTAAATGCGCCAAACTCTGTAGTATATCATAGAAGAGGACTTCTTCCGAGCCTGAATCATGGTCTGCACAACCGTGGCCAACAGCCCCCTCTCCGTCAGGATCGAGGTTTCAATAACCAAGCTCAAGCCAGCGTCTGTAAATTGGGGTGCCGCAGCGACCCCTGAGTGAGAAGTCCTGGGACGTCGGGCATGAAGTAGCGATCAACTGACATCTGAACTATGTCCGCGAACCAGCTCCGTCTCGAGGAGCCACCAGTATGGTTGGTACCCCCTCCTGGGCTATCTTGCGCAGCACTCGGCCCAGGAGTGGAAACGGAGGGAATGCATAAAGAAGCCTGAACTCCGTCCAAGGAATTGCCAGAGCGTCTGCGACAAATGCCAGAGGATCTCTTGACAGAGAGACGAACCTTGGGAGCTTGTGATTGCGTCTGGACGCCAACAGGTCCACATTCAGCTGACCCCAGCGGAGACACATAGCCAGAAAAATCTTGTTGAGAGACCATTCCCTCAGACAAGAGCCCCCTGCTCAGGGGATGTAACCGCTGGGATGCAGGGAACATTCTCTTCTGCCCAAGTAAGGGTAATCTGGGTCAGCTCTTTGAGGGCTCACTTGCTCAGGGAGTCAGAAAGGAATTGCAAGAGGGACCTTCTGGCCAGAGGGGACAAGAGAATTCCTGTTCCAGCGACTCCTGCATCTGATCCCAGCCGGTTAGCAGGTTCAATAGAAGAGGTCTCATGACAGCCCCCTCTGGAACTGAGCGAAGGGCACTGCCTCGAAGCAGGACACCATAAGGCCCACCAGCTTCATCCCCAAACGGATCGAGGGTCGTTGACAAGACAGCAAGGCTTGCACCTGCACCTGAAGCCCCACCACCTTCTGCTGTGGTAGGAACACCTGGACCTGAGAGGTGTCTAGAGTCATGCCCAGGAAGGACTTCACCATTGAGGGAGATATCGAAGACTTGGAGTAGTTGATTACCCAGCCCAACTCCTGGAGAGTGGATAACACCGTCCGGGTGTCGCTCTCGGCCTGCTGAAGGGACTGAGCTGCAATCAGAAATCGTCCAGAAAGGCAGCACACGAACGCCCCGATTCCTCAGAATAGCCATGATGCCAGCTAGCACCTTGGTGAAAACCCGGGGGGCTGAGGATATCCTGCATGGCAGAGCGAAAAATGTATAGTGCTGGCCCTCCAGAGCAAATCTCAGAAACCTCTGGTGTCCCTGGAATATCGGGACGTGCAAATAGGCATCCCTGATGTCCACCGTGGTCATGAAACCGTCAGGCCGAAGCGAACTCACCGCTGACCGTAAGGTTACCATGCGGGAATGCTGGACTTTTACAACCTGTTGAGACCCTTCAGGTCCAAGATAGGTCTTAATGTTCCATCCTTTTTGGGGCCCGTGAACAGATTGGATAAAAGCCCCTGATCCTGCTCCTGAAGAGGTACATAGCAAATCACACCTAGCCGCAGAAAATGCTGTGCGGCCATTCTCAGGCCCTGTGCTATCGCAAGATTCTGGGACATGCGAGACTGAAGAAATCTTCGGGGCGGCCTGACTGCCAGCTCTATTTTGTAACCGGAGGACACCACCTCCTGAATCCACCAATCCGAGACGCATTGTCTTCAGACATGAGCAATAGCAGAAGCGGTCGCCCCACATGGATGGGTGAGTGCGCCTCCTCAAGCCTGAGGAGCTTTGGCAGAGGGCCTTAACTTGGATCCCCAAGAGGGATTGGGGCGGCCGCAGGACCTACCTCGTCCCCAGGATTCCCTGCGGCCTCTTGAAAGGAAGCACCTCTTCCTCCACTAAAAGAGCGATAGGCAGATGAACCCCGAAGGGCCGCGCAGGCTTCCGTCGCTGAGGGAGTCTCCCATCCTTAACCAGGAGGTCCAGACACTCCCCGAATAACCTGTGCGCCACAAAGGGGATACTAGTGAGCGACTACTTGTCCGCAGCGTCAGCCGACCATTGCCGCCGCCAGAGAGAGCAATGGAGAGCAACGAGCAGGGCCGAACCCTGGCGCCGAGCCGGACACCATCGTCCATAGCGGGGACAACAAATGCAATAAAATCCACGCAAGCTTTGAGGTCTTTATACTCCTCCGCCCGCTTGCAAGGCTTAGTAATATCTACAAGACGTCTCATCTTCTTCCAGATGGCTAAGGAGACAATCACCGGAAAAGGTGCATGCAAGACAAGCCAGCCGATCCATGCGCCTGTCAAGAGGATCGCGCAAGGAAGCAGTATTGGGTGATGGCATAACTGTAGTGTTGGATAACCCCAACACGGGGAAGTCCACATCGGGGAGACGGGACCAGAGGCGGACCAGCTCCTCCGGGAAGGGATACCGCCTGTCCAGGCCCTTAGGCACCAATGGTAGTTTATTAGGCCTTTCCCATTCCATAAAACCCAATTGGAAAAATGGGTCTGCTCAGGGAAGACAAACCTCTGTCTCTTGGGCCAGAATAAATCACCCTGCTTCCTCTTCGCTGCTTTAGGAGGGACAATATGCAACGTCTCAACACAGAAGTCAGTAACTTTTCAGTATCTCAAGGAAGCCACAAATCCTCGCCCGAGGAGGAGCCAGGCTCGCTGTCATAGCCGGCCGAATTATCCCCTATGGAAAAGGAATCCTTAAGCAACTAGCCTTCCTCCGTGGAGCCCAGACCTCCAAAAAGGTCATCATCATCATCAGCAATCCGAGTAACTGGGCTCGATGTACTGCTTCTTACTCGTGGCCTTCCCAGGAGCCACGCGAGATAATTGTCTCTCAAGGCTGGCCACCCGGTATGTCAACCAGTTCTGGGCCCCCTGCTGACTTCCCCTTCGCTGAGGGCTGAATGCAATAGCGGGGGTGCTGGCGAGGCCGCAGGCAATAAGGGGCTAGGGGCAGATACGCCTGCCCTAAAATGTTCCAAAAATACGCTCCTGGTGCAAGTGACACAGACCGTGCTAAGTCCGTCCAAAGGACAGGTACCGCACATGTGTCAGAGCTTCACCCGCCGGAGCTTCACCCTAGCTCACTATCCCCAGCAGCCTCCATTATGGTGATTAGCAGACAATTAAGCGGGTTACAGAGCACTAACGGCCCAAACTGCTGATCCCTCCCATATAGTCCCTCTTTTTGTGATCCTCTTAATAAAAAGGGGTGGGAAGAGGGAGGAGGTGGGGGGGGGGCGAGACCAGGAGGAACCACAACCACCGCTATGAGGGCCCGACCTGAAGACACAAGCACAAGGGGCCAAGCATCCCACAGCACATGCGCAGAAAAATACAGCCAAAGAAACCAAAAATGACTCACGACACCGACGGAGCCCAGAGGAGTCAAGATGGTGGCTGCAGAACACACGATCCTCGAGGGGCGCGGCCCCGGCTCCCCTAACGGCGTGAAGACAGCGCCCGACTCTCATCTCCTCAGGGACCACAAGATGGCGGAGGCCGCCGCCGAAGGCAGGAGCAGGGCAGCCCGCGGCGGGCCCCCGCTCAGTGCACGGCGCGCCCCCGCGCCCGGACAGTGACGGCGGCCGTAGGCAACCCCCCTCACAGCGTTCAGATGGAGGGAGAGGTGGAGGAACAGGCACCAGAGGGAACGAGGGAGGTAAGTAATGCGCAGTAATAAAAAAGTGAGGGTAAAAACACACACACAAAGATAATAAAGCTTGTGGGATAATAGGCAATTAGGCGTCCCTGAGGTGGTCCTCCCCCCCCCCCCCCAATAGGCTCACCATAAGCCTATGGCTGACTACCCTTTATGGAGGGTCTGCGGCCCAGAGCCTAGCTCTGACAACGCCTGACCCCCGACGTTCACCCTACCTTCACCTATCCCGTCAGCCAAGGCGGTGGGAATAGGGGTGCAGCGGCCGACAAGCTTAGAATGCCCTGCTCAGCTGCAGTATCCAGAGAGAGTATCCAAGACAATCCTAGAAGCAGTACTGCAAGATGAACTCTGGGAATTCTATTGAGACACCTCATTTTATAGGGGGCCGGGAGGAGCTACAGCTTTGGATCTTGGTGGCCGACTACCCACATGTCATCACTTCTGGGACCACCTGGACTGGATATAGTGAAAAAAGAGCCAGCATTCCATGAAGTTCCAAATGTGAATGTATTAAGTCATAAATAGCAATCTGTTATATCCAATGTTTCAGGGTCGCGCAGGGCCCCTTTCTCAAGGAAACATGCATTTGCTGTTCCATGTACCCTATTAAATACCACTGTAGGGGGTTAGCAGGCCCCCAGTTATTTTTTAACAGTCACAAAGTCCAGACAGCTCAGAAACCCCCAGCCCTTGTGCTGGCTTGGAAGCACGGATCGCTGCAAATCCTTAACAAGTAATCTGTATCAGGTATCCAGCTCACCAAAACCATAAAACTTAACAATTAATATTTCCATTAAAAACATATATGTCCAAGGGGTAAGGTACCCCTTATTCATACCTTAATTCTGGGGAAAGATGTTCCACTATAAGAAGACCGGCTTTCCTTCATGTGGTGGGCGCCATTGTGCTAGTGCATGAGAATTCACATGAACGAGCGCCCGGATCGCTGATAGGCAGAAAGGGAATGGTGTCATATGCTGATTGGTTAGTAAAGTTCTGAGGTGCACCCATTTAACAGTGTCCTACCCCGCATGATTTTAAGACATTTACTATATGGCAAATGGGAGAAAGAAAATAAATAAATTCCAATCCTATCCCCACCCAGATGCCAGATTATAATAAAGTAGTGTATATGCATGATCCATACCCAAATGCTGTTTTAGATTGATTTATTTATGGACAATTACCACCATTTGTCTCTGCTGTCATTGCATTTGTGCAAAATTTTACAGGGAGCGCTGTAGGCATATGTTACCACTAAGAGTCATGTTAAATAATAGATTAAGAATAAGAAAACAAATATATATATATATATTACACGCATACATACTCATGGTCCATATGTACCCAGTAGCTGTGCATACCCATGTAAAAACATGAAAAACGCGAAACCTATCTACCTAGTACATTATATGCATAAGCATGAAGTGGGCTCGAATTTCATATGTTATATGTAGCCCTGCGGTCCACCTTAACCCTTTCAGCGCCAAGCACGTAGATTCTATGTGCTCGCTTCTACTCCACTTAAGTGCCAAGCGCGTAGAATCTACGTGCCTGACTTCCCCCCTGCAAGTTAAAAAAAAAATAGAAAAAAATAAACACTTACCGCTGGTATTGATGTGAAGCTGGGGGTCCCCTCTTCCTATGGGGGGCATCCAATCCCTCCCCCGTCGTCCTCTGTCTTCAGGAGGGGGCCCGATACCGGCCGCCCCCCACCTGTTTCCAGCACTGACAGTTGCGCTGTAAAAAAACTAAAAATAAAAAAATCCCTCCGCCGCGTCTTCACTTTACTAGGAGGGGGGGGATCGGCGCCCCTAGCCCCGCCTTTTGTGGGAGGAGCGGGATAACGTCATCCCACTCCTCCTATACCCTCACCCAGCTCCGGCATCTGTCAGATGCAGGTGGTGATCGGAGGAGGGCAGGTGGAAGGCGAGAAGGATCCGATCTGAGCCTTCTCTCCTCTCATCCCCTGCTTCGATCACCATCGGCATCTGTCATCAGATGACAGCGGTGAGGGACGCAGGATCGGAGGTGAGTAAATTAAAAATACAATTCTGTGATTACTCACCTGTAGAATTGTTATTATGAGTATACAGTACGTCCTGCTCCAGATAAGATTCTTTACTCTTGGGTAATACTCCGCCAGATGGCGCTGGACTGCAGAGACCGCAAAATTGACTCCTCCCGGCCCCTCAAATACCCGAGAACTCCCACAAATCCCCAGTATTGAAAAGCAGTTAACAAGAAGCCGGGAGAAAAATAACAGAACCAACTAGTAACTATAAAACAATGATAACAACCACCATACAGGGGATCCAAGGAAAATGAAAACCAAGGGTGGGGTGGAGCAGGACGTACTGTATACTCATAACAATTCTACAGGTGAGTAATCACAGAATTGTATTATTCTTAGTATACAGTACGTCCTGCTCCAAATAAGATTCTTTACTCTTGGGACATCCAATAGCAGTGTCCATAAAGTAGGGTGGGATCCCCAAAGGTAACAACAGACAGGTCAGACCACTGCCGCCTGCAGAACCTTGCGGCCAAAAGCAGCTGAGGCCCTAATATCAACCTTGTAAAACTTTGAAAAAGTATGAACAGAAGACCAAGTAGCAGCCTTGCAAACTTGTTCAACAGAAGCCTGGTGCTGAAAAGCCCAAGAGGCACCAATAGCACAAGTAGAATGAGCAGTAAGGCGTAAGGGAGGATTCTTCCCCTTAGAGTAGCCCTGAATCACAGCCTGACTGATCCATTGCTGATAATAGATTTAGCAGGAGCCAGACCCTTCCTAGGACCAGAAGGGACCACAAAAAGAGCATCAGTTTTTCTGAAAGGTGCAGTAGCCACCAGATAGCACTTCAGACACCTAACCACATCCAAGGAATGCAAAACCCTCTCCTTAGCGTTACTAGGATTAGGGCACAAGGAAGGAAGAACAATGTTCTGATTCAGATGAAAGGCAGACACAACCTTAGGCAGAAAATCTGGTTTGAAGCGAAACACCACCTTGTCCTGGTGTCTCTTAAAGTAGGGGGGCTGGATGGAAAGCGCCGCCAACTCAGAAACACGCCTAACAGAAGTGATGGCCACCAAAAAGACAACCTTGAGAGTAAGAATGGCCACAGCAGCCTCCTGCACAGGTTCAAAGGGAGCACCCTGCAAGGCAGACAGGACCAAGTTCAAATCCCAAACAGGCAACATAGGCTTACGTGGGGGATGCACATGAGTAACCCCGTGGAAAAAGGTCCTGATCAGAGAATGCTGAGCAAGGACCTCTGGAAGAAAACAGCCAGGGCAGAGACATGACCCTTCAGAGTACTGAGTTGAAGCCCCAGATCCAAACCATGCTGGAGGAACTCCAGGATCCTGGGAATAGAGAACACACGACAGGGAAGAGACCTAGACTCACACCAGTCAATGTAGGCGCGCCAAACCCTATAGTAAGTAGAAGAAGACTTCTTTCTAGCCTTAATCATGGTGTTAACAACAAAGGCAGCCCCTTTTCCAAGGTGGAGGTTTCAGCAGCCAGGCCGTCAAAGCCAGAGTTTGTAAATTGGGATCGTGTAAATGATCCTGAGTGAGCAGGTCTGGAACCCTGGGCAGAGCGTATTAATCTACTGCCAGCTGCACTACGTCTGCGAACCACACTCTTCTTGGCCACCTGGGAGCCACCAGGATAGCTGGCACCCCCTCCTGAGCTATCTTGCGCAGAACCCTGCCCAACAGGGGGAATGGGGGAAAGACATAAAGGAGCTGAAAGTCCTGCCATGACATTGCTAGAGCATCTGTGGCCAAGGCCAGAGGATCCTGGGACAGGGAGACAAAGGCCGGGAGCTTGTGATTGTGACGGGACGCAAATAGATTCACTCTCTGTGTCACCGTTGGGGTCAACCAGATGTGGAACACCCTGTTGCAAAGGGACCATTCTCCCAGGCGAGAGGTCCCCCTGCTCAGAGAGTCTGCCTGCAGATTCTGCACCCCCGGAATGTACACAGCTGAGATGCAGGGAACATTGTCCTCCCTGCACAGGATCAGAGACACTTCCTTGAGGGCCCCCTTGCGCCGGGTCCCTCCCTGATGATTGATGTAGGCAACCGCCGTCTGGTTGTCCGAGCGTACCTGAACAGGCCGGCCCCGAGGGTGCTTGGTCAAATGAGCCAGAATCAAACTGATCGCCCTCAATTCCAGAATGTTGATGGGCGTGTGGGCCTCCGGAGGGCCCCAGCGCCCTTGGAACTGTAGGGACTTCCAGAAGCCCCCCCAACCCGTCAGACTGGCATCCGTGGTGACCGCCTCCCAGCAGGGGGCCAGAAAGGATCTGCCCGCCAACAGGTTCCTGGAATCCAGCTACCAAGAGAGAGACCTCCTGGCTAGGGGGGACAGAACAAGGACCTGGTCCAGGGACGCAGGATCCTTGTCCCAAACGGACAAGAGGTGGAGGCCTCATGTGAAACTGGGCATAAGGGACCGCCTCGAAGCATGACACCATCAGACCCACCAGCTGCATTCCCTGCCTGATGGAGGGATGAGAGCAAGATAGCAGGGACTGAACCTGCGCTAGCAGACTGTCCACCTTCTGCTGAGGAAGAAAAATCCTTGCCTGAACTGTATCCAGATTCATTCCCAGGAATGGCGTCACCAAGGAGGGAGACAGGGAAGACTTGGGATGGTTGATCATCCAGCCAAATGACTCCAGAGTGGACACAACTTGCTGAGTATCCAGCTCTGCCTGTTGGAGGGACTGAGAAGTGATGAGAATGTCGTCCAAATAGGGCAGCACGCGAATGCCCCGAGACCTGAGACCTGAGCAGAGCCATCACTCCTGCCAGCACCTTGGTGAACACTCTGGGAGCTGAAGGGCAATGCCACAAATTGGTAGTGCTAATCCTCCAGAACGAACCTGAGGAATCTTTGATGACCTGGAAAAACAGGAATATGAAGGTAAGCATCCTTGATGTCCACAGAGGTCATGAAGTCCCCTGGACTAGGGCAACTGATAGCAGAGCGCAAAGTTTCCATGCAAAAGCACCTGCACCTGACAAATTTGTTGAGGATCTTCAAGTCCAGGATGGGCCTGACTGACCCATCTCTTTTGGGCATGGTGAAAAGGTTGGAATAGAACCCCTTGCCCCTTTCTCGCAAGGGAACCTGACAGATGACCTCCAGCTCCAGAAGGCTTTGCACTGCCAGAATTAGAGCCTGAGCTGACATGGGGTCCTGAGACATGATGAATCTTGGGGGTGGCCAGGCTGTCAACTCTATCTTGTAACCAGAGGACACTACCTCGTGAATCCACCGGTCTGAGACATGAAGCCTCCAGACGTGAGCAAAATGCTGAAGCCGTTCCCCCACCCAGATGGGAGAGGGCACCCCTTCATGCCTGAGGGGGCTTGGGAGAAGACTTAGGCTTGGAGCCCCAGGATGAACCAGGGCATCCACGTCCTCTGCCCCTACCGCAGAAATCTCCTCGGGCCCCAGTAAAGGAGACCCCCCTCCCCTGTCTGGATCCAAGGTAGGAGGAAGAAAAGGAGCCTGGGCCCCGAAAGGGCCGATACTGCCTCCTGCGCTGGGGTAACCTGCCTTCCTTAGCAAACAGGTCCAGGTGGTCCCCAAATAGGCATAGTCCTTTGAAGGGAAAACCAGTGAGAGCCTTCTTGGCAGCGGTGTCAGCTGCCCACTGGCGCAGCCAAACCGAGCGGCGTATAGCCACCACCAGGGCAGAGGCTCTGCCACACATCCTAATGGTATCATCCAAGACAGAGAGGACATAAGTCACAAAAACCTCACAACGAGAGAGTGCATTAAACTCTTCACTAGACACATCAGGAGCACCATCTAGGACACTTCTAAGCAGGGTCCTAATAGCCACCGCTGTAATGGCAGAGGCACAAACCGGGCGCAGCGCCGTCCCCACACAGGCAAAGGCATGGGACGCCAGCTGATCAATACGCCGGTCCTCACTATCCCGCAGCGTAGTAGGGCAGGGGAATGCATGACAGAGGTGTTAGACAACCCTAGGACTGGGGCATCCAGCTCTGGAGGGGATGATCAACGCTTCACCACATCAGCAGGAAAGGGATACCTCTTATCCCAACTCTTAGGGACTCCAGGGAGCCTGCTAGGATGCTCCCATTCCTTGAGCACGAGATTATTAAAATAGGCTTGCTCAGGAAACTCTAAACGTGACTTAGCAGTATGAAACAATTCCCCCTGCTGCCTAGGGTCCGCAACCGGGGGAGAGATAGACAGTACCTCAAAAAATACCATTTTGTGAGTACTCACCTGAAAAATGGATATTGTTGGTGTGCCACACACCCCGCTTCACCTTGAATATTCTTCACGATTGGGTTAACTCACCGCCAGGTGACGCTGTGCAGAGAGGAAGTCTTGTAACGAGCCCCCTTCCGGCCTATATATACCCGGTACCTCCCATTTATCACCAGTGTATTAAAAAGCAGAAAGACAAGGTACCAGTAAATGAACGGTAACCTCAAAATAAATCAATATAAATAAAAGCTTCACCATATAAAGGATTCGGAATACTGAAAAGGGTGGGAGCGAAGCGGGGTGTGTGGCACACCAACAATATCCATTTTTCAGGTGAGTACTCACAAAATGGTATTATTCTTGGTGTGCCACACACCCCGCTTCACCTTTAATATTCTTCACGATTGGGACATCCAAAAGCAGTGTCCACAAGGGATGGGCATCACAAGGCCAGGTGAAGCATAACTTAAATGACTGCAGTCTGCAGAACTTTGCGGCCAAAAACAGCATCCGCTGAGGCTCGCACATCAACTTTGTAAAACTTAGAAAAAGTATGAACAGAAGACCAAGTGGCGGCCTTACAAACTTGTTCAACAGAAGCTTGGTGCTGAAAAGCCCAAGACGCCCCAATGGCGCGAGGAGAATGAGCAGTGATACAAAAAGGGGGAACTTTCCCCTTAGCAGAATAGGCCGCAGTAACGGCCTGACGTATCCATTTGCTAATGGCAGATTTGGCTGGTGCCAAACCCTTCTTAGGCCCACAGGGCACAACAAAAAAGGCATCCGTCTTACGAAAAGGAGACGTGATAATCAAGTAGTACTTAACACAGCGTACTACATGCAAACAATGCAAAACCCTCTCTTTGTCATTCTTAGGATTAGGGCACAAGGAGGGAAGAACAATATCCTGATTCAAATGAAAAGCAGAAACAACCTTAGGAAGAAAGTCCGGCTTGAACCGAAAGACCACTTTATCCTGATGCCTCTCAAAGTAAGGCGCCTGGATAGACAAGGCCGCCAACTCTGAGACACGCCGGACCGAAGTGATCGCTACCAAGAAGACAATCTTCTGAGTCAGGGTAGACAAAGCAATATCTTGCAAAGGCTCAAAAGGAGGAGCCTGAAGAGCAGAAAGAACCAAATTCAAATCCCAAACTGGGAGTAATGGTTTCCTGGGAGGCCGCACATGCGTAACCCCCTGGAAAAAAGTTTTAACTAAAGGCTGAAGTGCAAAACGCTTCTGAAAAAAGATAGATAAGGCAGAAACTTGCCCTTTCAACGTACTTAGCTGAAGACCAGAGTCCAGCCCTGATTGTAAAAACTCCAGAATCCTGGAGACCGAAAAGACCCTACAAGGAAAAGATCTCATCTCACACCAAGCGATGTAGGCTTTCCAAGTCCTATAGTAGATGATAGAAGAAGACCTCTTCCGGGCACTGATCAGAGTCTTGACAACTGAGTCAGAAAGACCCTCCTCCTTCAAGATGGAGGTTTCAGCAGCCAGGCCGTCAAACCCAGCGCTGGTAAATTGGGGTAACACAACCAACCCTGAGTGAGCAGATCGGGCCGAAGAGGCAGAACGAACTGGTCCACTGCCAGCCGAACGATGTCTGCGAACCACACTCGCCTTGGCCACCTTGGGGCCACGAGAACGGCGGACACCCTTTCCAGAGCCAACTTCCGAACCACCCTGCCCAGCATGGGTATCGGAGGAAACAGGTATAGAAATCCCAGATCCCCCCAGCTCAGGGACATGGCGTCCACTGCCAGAGCCAGAGGATCCCGGGAGAGCGACACGAAGTTCGGGAGCCTGTGATTGTGACGAGAGGCAAACAGGTCCACCTCCGGTGTCCCCCATCGGAGACACAGTGAGCGAAAAACCTGAGGATGGAGAGCCCATTCTCCCAGACGGGGAGAGCCCCTGCTCAACCGGTCTGCTTCCTGGTTCTCCACTCCTGGAATGTATACCGCCGAGAGACAAGGAACATGGGCCTCTGCCCAGGTCAGGATCAGGGACACCTCTCTGAGAGCACCCAGACTGCGAGTCCCTCCCTGATGATTGATGTAAGCAACCGCTGTTCGATTGTCTGAACGCACCTGGACCGGAAGGCCCAGAACGTGTTGAGTCAGGAGAGCAAGAACCCGACGGATGGCTCTCAGTTCTAGAACAATGATGGGTAAGTGGGCCTCTTGAGGTCCCCACTGCCCCTGGAACTGAAGCTCCTTCCAGAATCCGCCCCATCCCGACAGACTGGCGTCCGTGGTGACAATTTCCCAAAGAGGGGTCAGGAAAGACCTGCCCTTCACAAGATTGGTCGAGACCAACCACCACTGGAGGGACTGCCGGACCCGGGAGGACAACTGGAAGGGCTGATCCAGCGACCGAGGCTGCCGGTCCCAGGACGCCAACAGATAAAGCTGAAGCGTCCTCGTGTGAAATTGAGCAAAAGGAACTGCCTCGAAAGAGGCGACCATCAACCCTATCAGCCTCATCCCCAGATGGATAGACGGCCAAGGATTGGAAAGTAGGACCCGAGCCAACTCCTGAATCAGATGAATTTTGGACTGGGGGAGAAACACTCTGTGTTGAAGAGAGTCCAACTGCATCCCCAGAAAGGACACCACCCTGGCCGGAGCGAGGGAGGACTTGGGGAAGTTGATCACCCAACCAAAGCTTTCCAGCGTGGAGACCACATCCTGGTGTCTGTCTCCGATTGATTGAGCGACGGAGCCATGATGAGAAGGTCGTCCAAATAAGGTACGACACGAATGCCCCGAGATCTGAAAATGGCCATGACCCCTGCCAGCACCTTGGTGAATACTCTTGGAGCTGAGGTAAGGCCAAACGGAAGTGCCACGAATTGATAATGCTGATTTTCCATCACGAATCGAAGAAAACGTTGATGAGTGTGGCAGATGGGAACATGAAGATAAGCATCCTTGATGTCTATGGACGTCATGAAGTCCCCCTGCCGAAGGGAACCGACGGCCGTACGCAAGGTTTCCATGCGAAACTTCAGAAAACGGATGAACCTGTTGAGTAATTTCAGGTCCAGGACGGGACGAACTGACCCGTCTTTCTTGGGGACTGCGAAAAGATTGGAATAAAAACCGAGGCCCATCTCTAAGCGCGGAACCGGCCGGATGACCACCATCTCTAACAGATTATTTACCGATGCCAGGAGCCCCTGTGCGGCCAAAGGATCGATGGGCACCCGAGACCGAAAGAACCGTGAAGGAGGGCGAGAGTCGAATTCCAGCTTGTAACCGGACGACACTACCTCCCGGATCCATCTGTCCGGAATCTCCTGGTCCCAAACCTGGGAGAAGTGTCGTAATCGTCCCCCCACCCGCACGGGTGAGGGCAGCCCCTCATTGCTGAGCGGGCTTACCGTCAGGCTTGGGCTTGGTGCCCCAGGACTGAGCGGGACGGCCACGGCCCCTCCCCCGAGTCCAACCTGCACCTCTGGTAGCGGGAAAGGAAGCCCCCCCTACCCGCTCTGAATCCCCGAAATGAAGGCCTACCAGAACTTGCCCCCCTAAAGGGACGACGAGGCCTCTTGCGTTGCAGCATTTTACCACCTTTTGCGACTGAATCAATTTTTTCACCAAACAGTCGCAAGCCCAAAAAGGGGAGAGCTGTGAGCACCTTTTTAGAAGCTGAGTCCGCCGACCACTGACGCAGCCACACTGACCGACGAATAGCCACCAGCATTGCAGCTGTCTTGCTACTCATAGCCAGCACATCGTCCTGAGCGGATAGAACATAGGAAACAAAAGACTCACACTGCCTGAGCGCAGTAAACTCTTTACAAGTGGGATCGAGATCCACACACAGCTCCTGAATTACAGATCTAACCGCCAATAGAAGAAGCGCCGAAGCACACACCGGGCGCATCGTTGACCCAGCATAAATAAAACCATGGCGAGCATACTGGTCAATCCTACGATCCTCCCCATCTTTAGGGGCAGTGGTCTCAGCAGACTGCACCATAGCCGTGCTGGAGAGCCCTAGCACAGGGGTATCGACGTCAGGAGGGACGGACCAAAGCTTCACCAATTCTGGCAGAAAAGGATAACGCTTTTCCCAACTGGAAGGGATTCCAGTTAACCGCGTGGGATGTTCCCATTCCTTAAGCACCACCCTCTCAAAGTGATGTTGTCTGGGAAAAACCCAACGCGGCTGAGGCTCTTTAAACAACTGACCCTTTGGCAGGGTGACAGCCTCAGGCGGATCTAAATTCAAAATTTCAAACATTTGAGCCAGAATGGAGGGGGTGTCAAGGGAAACCCCCGCCGACAAATCGCCAATAGCATCAGCCTCAAGCTGATCTGCAGGCTCATCTGACTCCAGCAGGAATTCTCCCTCCTCGTCCAGGGAGCAATCGGACCATTCCACAGGCTCACATACCTCATCCTGTGAAGCCGGAGGTATCGGAGTCAGGTGCTTTCGTTTCGCAGTGGCTTTAGACCCTGCTTTAACGGACACTATTTTCTCGAGGCTGGCCAACCGTGCCGCCACCTCGGATTGCGAATCCCCACTCTTGACAGTGTCATGCGGGGTCCGGAACAGGGAGGGAGAGGTAGGAGATGATGGAAGTTGCGACGGGTCAGCAGCCGGAGCAACGGACTGACGCGCAATACTCTGCTTTGCACAAGGAATGCATACAAAGACATCATCAGCTGGGAGCGGAGTCCCACATCCTGCGCACACCCTAGATGGCCCAGAAGAACCATTTCCGGTAATATCGGAAGCCTCCATATGGTGATTTATGGTATTCGCAAATTTTTGGGTTTAAGGCATAAGCCACCCGGGATGCCCCCTTATTGTAAATGTCCCGGAAGGGAGGATTTAATTTATAATGAAGATCCCCTTAATAATATTTGTATATATATAAAATTTAACAATATATATATATATGTGTATATATATATATATATATATATATATATATATATATCCCAATTTTTTTTTTTTTTTTTAAAAGAAGGACTAGCCAAGTAATATAGAATCGGGAGGCCGCTTTATTCAGGGATTCCCAGGATCTGTAGGGGAAGAAAACCAACAGTCAGACCCCCAGACAAGTGGCAACATGCAACAATACTTATGCACAGCACCAAAGTGCTTTTAAATAAGCAAAGGAAAAACTTTGCCCTCTATTTAATCCATAATAATAAAAACATCCTCTTAAATGTTATCCTCCTTTTATCTTATAAAATTATAATTATAATTTTTTAATAAACACTAGACGGCCCCACACAAGGTGAGGCCGCTTACCTGAGCAATGATCAGAAAGCAGCAGCAGCAGCAGCATGAACGAAAACGCAGCAGCAGCACTAGGAGGCCAAAAGTAAACAGACCCATGTGCGGCAGCGAGCCCCCCCCCCCCCACGTGTCTTCCTTTAAGGCAGGAAGGAAGGAAGTGCGGCTGGGGCCGGCCGCATGACGCTGCCGCCGCTGCCACGCCCCCACGTCACCGGGGCCCGCCCCCTTCAAGCCCGAACAGTGCGGCCAATTCATCAAGGGATTACTTCCAGATGAGCCACTACAACAGGCAACCACAGCAAAGGAAGGGGGAGGGGGGAAACTAGCAGCGCAGCCCAGGCTAAAAACGCGGACCGCCAAACGGTCGGCCGGCGGCCGAACAAAGAGGAGACCAGGGGGGAGGGGGGAGGGGAGCTGAAACCCACACAGGCTCAGGCAGCTATAAGCCAGCCTGCTACAGCGCAGCCCGCCCTGGCCGCCCATTAAAGCTGACCCAAATCCTGGCCATACCGGTCAGCAGTTGCTTAAAAAGACCTGCCCGAGGTAGCTCTATAAGGAGGATTAGTCAGGCCAAATGCACTCTTGCGGTGCGGTCTGACCAGTGTACATAAGTAAAAAACACAAATGCAATAAAAAACACACAGTGAAACACACATGCAATACATAACCCTCTAACCCCCCCCCCCCCATAGTGAAGGGAGAAGGGACCGTAACGGGAGAGTAAGGGGCTAAGGGGACCCTCGGGACAGGGGCATCCAATTTCCGGATCACCATGCCGGATAGCCGCATTGCCCCCAAAACAGGGGGTCGAGCGGAGGAGATAAGCTCCTAGGCACCTATAGTGCCGTCTACCAATTGCCCAGTGAGCAGCCTAGGCTGGGAGGCTTCCATTCCACCATAAAGGTACAAACAATCAAAAACCGGGCAGAAATAGACCAAAAGGGGGTGCCGGGGTAAGACCCCGGCTACCTGTAAGCAGGAGACTTCAATCTTCTGTCTTGTCGTCAAGCAGAGAGAAAAACACTGGTGATAAATGGGAGGTACCGGGTATATATAGGCCGGAAGGGGGCTCGTTACAAGACTTCCTCTCTGCACAGCGTCACCTGGCGGTGAGTTAACCCAATCGTTTAGAATATTAAAGGTGAAGCGGGGTGTGTGGCACACCAAGAATATCTGAGCCAACAGCCCATCAGTATCATCTGGGGCCCAGGGGTCAGAACCAGAATCATCATGACCCCTGGGCCTCTCATCAGATGACTCAGAGTCAGAGAACAACTCCCCTTCTTCCAAGGGGGTATAACCAGACAGTTCAAAGAACATTTCAGCCTCCATAGGGAAAAGAGTGACATCAGGCTTCAAATGCCACTTTTTAGCAGAGGCCTTATGCGCCATGGTATTAGCAAGCAACTTCTCAACACTGGCCAGTCTAGCAGACATATCAGGCTGAGATTCCCCACTGGTATGCAGCTCAATGGGAGTCAAATTTAAGCTTGGGGGAGTAGGTGAAGCCATACGTGGCACAGGCCCAGCTGCTGGTAAACCAGGCTGCAGCACAAGCACCTGCTGGGCACAAGTTATACAGATCCGCACATTGTCAGCACTAGTAGGGGACACCCCACAAGCTACACACAGCCGGGCTTGTCCCGAAGGAACCCCGAGCAAATTATCCCGAGACACCTCCATATGGTGATTATAGCGGCACAATAGGCCGATAGGGATTCACGCTATAAAAGCAACCCGGGATGCCCCAATAGCCCGCTAGGGAAGTGGCAGTAATTTGCACACTAGGCCTCACAAGTTTAAAGACTAAAAAGAAGGGTAGGGCCGGGAGAAACCAATGGAGTTCGACCCGCCTGAAAGACATAAGCGAAGAGAACCCCATAAGCGACATGTATAATGACATTAGGGTAAAATAAATCGCCCGCGAGGGCACTCACGGACCGCGGTAGGTAGACGCCAGCCACGCAGCAGACAGAATCCAGAAAAAATGGCGCGAGTATACCTCGAGGGGCGGGCCGCGGAGACAGTGATGCGGAACGCGCCATCCGCAGGCCCCGCCCCCGAAGAGCGCGAAGCAGCACACGTGACAAGCAGTCAATGAAGGCAGCATATTCAAACTGCAAGCAGTGCAACCAAAGTCAGTTCAGAGACTGAACAAAAGCAACAAGCACACCATCCAAGTGAAGCACCAACGCACAGCCCCCGCCCTCCCCCCGAGAGCTAAAAGGGAGAGCGAGGGAGGGCAGCGGCCACTTAACGTAGGGCCCACCGATAAACAGGGGCAATAGTGCGGGAGGGGCATCCCATAAAGGCTCACCATAGCCTATACCGCCTACCCTTTGGTGGGGGATTTGAGGGTCCGGGAGGAGCCAATTTACCGGTCTCTGCAGCCCAGCGCCATCTGGCGGAGTAATACCCAAGAGTAAAGAATCTTATCTGGCGCAGGACGTACTGTATACTAAGAATAAAAAAAAAATAAATAAAGATCTTTTTCTGTGCGTGTGTCAGTGTCTTTAAACCATTTAACCCCTTGTGAACTAGTAAGGGGTCCATGAGACCCCTATACCAGTTCACAAGGCTAGGGGATGGCAAGTCACCTGCGGCTAGCGGGTGACTTGCCATTAACCCTCGGCACCCCCATTACCTGCCTCCCCAAAGCGCGGGGGGGGGGGCAGAAGAGCCCGTGGCTGGCCCCTGCGCCCTGTTCCTACAAGCCCTGCACAGCTGGTCCCGGGCTGGTTACTTTGGGTAAGGGGACCCCATGTCATTTTTTTTTTTGATTCCCCAAAAAATGCCCCACATTTTTTTTTCTTGATTTAACCCTTTGTAGTGTGGATGGTAGTTGTATTTTATTTGTAAATGTTATAAAGTACTTGTTTCAGTTTGGGGGGGGGTCTCCTGGGGGCTACCGATAAATATGTGGTACCGCTCTAATCGGTAGAAATGGGGCTTTCACATGCAATATGGTTTTCTTTAATAAAATACATTTTTTATTTAAAATAAAGGAGGCAATTTTATTCTGTAAAAAACAGAATAAAATTTATAAACAAGACATTTCATGTTAAAGCCTAAGCCAAAAATGGCGTAAAATGGGGAAAAATGACCTGTCAACAGAGGGTGACAAAATCTCAATTAGGCTGGCAATTAAAAGGGTTAAATGTAGCTATGCATGTTGGGTATTGTTCTGTTCGGGGGACCTTGCGCTTTCAGACTTGCTTGTTTTTTCTTGTTTGCATATTTATATTTTAGGAAAAGGTGTTTTTCATTCAGCTTTTTTTATACATTTTTTAGGGAAACCCTGCGCAACCAAAGAATTCTTTGAGGGATTAATTCCAGAAAGATGAGCCCACCACAACAAGCTGGGTACGCTTAGAAAGCTTAACATGTGTACTTTCAGGGAATATATGGTTTGTGGGGGGTATTCCAAATGTAAAAGGTTGTTTTGGTTGAAAAATTGCAAGGTGCGCACTTTATCAGCAGAGCTGAAATTTTCCAGTAAAATTACCGTTACGCACATGCTTTACTTTGGGGTGTTTGGCAACTCTTCCCTTGACAGTGGCTATGCATGTTGGGTATCGTTCTGTTTGGGGGATGTTGCTTTTTCAGATTGAAACTTGTTTTTTCTTGTTTGCATGTAGCTTTTTTAGGAAAATGTGGCTTTGATTCTGCTTTATTATCCTATTTTTTAGGGAAACGCTTTGCAACCAAAGATTACATTGAGGGATTACTTCCAGAAAACTGTGGCCACATCAACAAGCCTGGTAAACCTAGAAAGCTTGTAAGATGTGTACATCCAGAGAATATATAGTTTGTTGGGGGTATTTCAAATGTAAAGGGTTGTTTTACTGGAAAAACTGCAAGGTGCGCATAGCATAGTTGTATTTTATCTGAAAATCCCCTAAAGCGCTGTTTCAGTTTGGGGGGAGTCTCCTGGGCAGGAAAGAGTGTCTACCTATACATATGTGGTACCGCTGTAACCGGGAGAAATGGGGATTTCACACGCAATAAGATTTTTTTGACAATCTTACATTTTTTATTACAAAAAAACACTACAAATTGTAAACAATAGATTTTTTTGAATTTTTTTTCACATATTTCACCCAAAAATATTGAGAATACACCTAAAAAATGCGAAACAAGACATTTCATGTTAAAGCCCAGACTATGCTGAAAAAAAACAATATATCATTTTCCTGGGAAATCCCTTCAAAAATCACATTTGAACATGGGAAGCGCAAAATAGTGCAAAATGGTCTGGCAACAAAGGGTGACAAAAACTCCAGATAGGCAGGCAGCGAAAGGGTTAAAAGCGGCAAACAAAAAAATTTAAAAAAGTGCTCAGTGCTCTAAAAACAGAGACAGGCAACAAATAACCCCTAAATACCCAAAGCTAAATTATTACTAAATTATTCTCACATTACTTTTGAATAAATGGAAGAGCATACATCCTTAATAAATATCTAGAGATAAATACAAAAAAAAAAAAAAAAAAGAAGGGGGAATGGTATCATATGCTAGGACCTGATTGGTTAGTAAAAAAACACTGAGGCACACCCATTCGACGGTGTATAATCAAAATAAAGGTAGCATATATACATAATCTATACCTAAATTCTGCTGTTTTAGATAGATTTAGTTATGGATGATTACCACCATTTGTCTCTGCTGTCATCACATTTGGGGAACAATTCACAAGGGGAATAGTATCATATGCTGAGGAGCACCCATTTAGCAGTGTATAATCATAATAAAGTAGCATGTATACATGATCCCCAGTCATTTTTGAACAAATGTCTGCTTTAAGCCAATTCTGATGATTTCGGTTAATATTAAATATTTCAAGCAGGCTATTAGTAGAAAACGCCGCTCTCTGGGCTGCTGCACCCTGATTCAGAAACCCCCCAAACATTTCTGAAATACCCGAAATTATGCAGTTCTACCCCAGCATGCTAAGTGTAACACACAGGGTGATGCAGGACAAGGGTGCTTGTCATTTTAGGCCGCTCTGCTCATCGCTTCCTCTACCTGTCTCCCTCTGACGTGGCAACAATCAATGCAATGGAAGGGTCAGTGGTAGCTCACTGTGGCGGATGGTAAGGGTGTTGCCACGTCGGAGGGAGAGAGGAAGATAAATCAGACGAGCAGAGTGTTGCTATGCATGATGCCGGGCAGCGAGGATCCAGCCTTTCAGCTGAACGCTGCTGCCCCGGACTAGGAGTGATTGTCTGGGTGGGAGAAAATACAATTCTGTGATCACTCACCTGTAGAATTGGTATTGTAAGTATACAGCACGTCCTGCTCCAGAGAGTAATTCCTTACGTTTGGGTTATACATTCACAAGATGGTGCTGGACTGCAGGGACAGCAAAAAAGTGGCTCCTCCCGGTCCCTTATATTCCAGGGACCTCCCACAAAATCCCCAGTATTGACAAGCAGTTAGCAAGAAGCCGGGGGAGAATAATAACCATAATCAAACAATTTTAGCCATGATAACAATCACCATACAGAGGCACTGAGAACAATGAAAACAAGGGCGGGGTGGAGCAGGACGTGCTGTATACTTACAATACCAATTCTACAGGTGAGTAATTACAGAATTGTATTATTCTAAGTATACAGCACGTCCTGCTCCAGAGAGTAATTCCTTATGTTTGGGACATCCAATAGCAGTGTCCGTAAGGTAGGGTGGGATCCCCAAAAGCAACAACATGCAGATTAAACCACTGCCGCCTGCAGAACTTTGCGGCCAAAAACAGCATCAGCTGAGGCCCTAACATCAACCTTGTAAAACGTAGAAAAAGTATGAACAGAAGACCAAGTAGCGGCCTTGCAAACTTGTTCAACAGGAGCCTGGTGCAGAAAAGCCCAAGAGGCACCAATAGCACAAGTGGAATGAGCAGTAAGGCGGAAGGGAGAATCCTTCCCTTTAGCAGAGTAGGCCTGAATAACAGCCTGACGGATCCACTTGCTGATAGTAGACTTAGCTGGAGCCAGACCCTTCTTGGGACCCGAAGGGACCACAAAAATAGCATCAGTCTTCCTGAAGGGCTCAGTAGCCACCAAATAGAACTTCAGGTTCCTGACCACATCCAAGGAATGTAGAGCCCTCCCCTTAGGGTTACTAGGATTAGGGCACAGAGAAGGTAGAACAATGTCCTGATTGAGATGAAAAGCAGACACAACCTTAGGCAGAAAATCTGGTTTAAAGAGAAACACCACCTTGTTCTGGTGTCTCTCAAAGTAAGGGGGCTTGATGGAGAGCGCCGCCAACTCAGAAACACGCCTAACAGAAGTGATAGCTACCAAAAAGACACCCTTAAGCGTAAGAATGGACAAAGCAGCCTCATGCACAGGCTCAAAAGGAGACCCCTGCAAGGCAGATAGGACCAAGTTCAAGTCCCAGACTGGTAACATAGGCTTACGTGGGGGGCGCACATGAGTAACCCCCTGGAAAAAGGTCCTGACCAGATGATGCTGAGCAAAAGATCTCTGAAGGAAAACAGCCAAGGCAGACACATGACCCTTCAGAGTGCTGAGTTGAAGCCCCAGATCCAAACCATGTCGGAGAAACTCCAGAATCCTAGGAATAGAAAACACATGACAGGGAAGAGATTTAGCCTCACACCAGTCAATGTAGGTATGCCACACCCTAACAACAGAGGCAGGCAGACCCTTTTCCATTAAGATGGAGGTTTCAGCAGCCAGGTCGTTAAAGCCAGCTTTTTTGTAAATTGGGGTAGCGTAGCCGCCCCTGAGGGTGCAGGTCTGGATCCTTGGGCAGAGCGTACTGATCTACCGCAAGCTGCACGATGTCTTCGAACCACATTCTTCTTGGACAACAGGGGGCAACCAGGATTACTGGCACCCCTTCCTGAGCCATCTTTCGCAGAACCCTGCCCAACAGGGGAAACGAGGGAAAGACATACAGTAGCTGAAAGCTCTGCCAGGGCATGGTCAGAGCATCCACGGCAAAGGCCAGAGGATCCTGGGACAGAGACACAGACTGGAAGCTTGTGATTGTGACGGGACGCAAACAGATCCACATCTGGCTGACCCCAACGGTGACACAGAGAGCGAAACACCCTGTTGCTGAGGGACCATTCCCACAGGCGAGAAGTCCCCCTGCTCAGAGAGTCTGCCTCCAGATTATCCACCCTCGGAATGTACACAGCCGAGATGCAGGGAACACTGACCTCTGCCCAAGACAGGATCAGAGACACTTCCTTGAGGGCCCCCTTGCTCCGGGTCCCTCCCTGATGATTGATGTAGGCAACCGCCGTCTGGTTGTCCGAGTGGAACTGAACAGCCCGACCCCGAAGGTGCAGGGTCAAGCGGGCTAGAACCAACCTGATCGCTCTCAGTTCCAGAATGTTGATAGGGGTGTGGGCCTCCTGAGGGCCCCACTGCCCCTGGAATGTTAGGGATCTCCAGAAGCCCCCCCAACCTGACATCCACCTTCTGCTGAGGAAGAAAGATCCTGGCCCGAGCTGTATCCAAATTCATGCCCAGAAATGGCTTTACCAAAGAGGGAGACAGGAAAGATTTGGAGTGGTTCATCACCCAGCCGAATGACTCCAGAGTGGTCACCACCCGCTGAGTATCCAGCTCTGCCTGTTGGAAGGATGGAGAAGTGATAAGAATGTCATCCAAATAGGGAAGAACGCGAATGCCCTGAGCTCTCAGCAGAGCCATAATGCCCGCCAGCACCTTGGTGCATACCCTGGGAGCTATAGTAAGACCAAAGGGCAATGCCACAAACTGGTAATGCTGATCCTCCAGAGCAAACCTGAGGAATCTCTGATGACCTGGAAAGACTGGAACATGGAGGTAAGCATCCTTGATGTCCACAGAGGTCATGAAGTCCCCTGGGCGTAGTGAACTTACAGCTGAGCGCAGAGTCTCCATGCGAAACCTCCTGGGTCTGACACACTTGTTGAGAAGCTTCAAGTCCAGGATGGGTCTGACAGACCATCTCTTTTGGGAACGGTGAAAAGGTTGGAATAGTAGCCCTTGCCCCTTTCCCCTAAGGGCACTTGGCAGATGACCCCCAGCTCCAGTAGATTCTGCACAGCAAGCAACAGGCCCTGAGCTGACAGGGGGTCTTGAGGCATCCGGGATCTTGGGGGCGGCCAGGCTGCCAACTCTATCTTGTAACCGGAGGACACTACCTCCTGAATCCACCGGTCTGAGACATGACGCCTGCAGACGTGAGCAAAGAGCTGAAGCCGTCCCCCCACCCGGATGGGTGAGGGCGCCCCTTCATGCCTGAGGGGGCTTGGGGGAAGACTTAGATTTGGAACCCCAGGAGGGTCCAGGGTGGCCACGTCCTCTGCCCCTGCCCCAGAAATCTCCCTGGGCCCCTGCAAATGACTCTCCCCTTCCCATTCTGGACCCACGGTAGGAGGGAAGAAAGGAACATGAAACCCGAAAGGGCAGAGACTGTCTCTTGCGCTGGGGTAACTTGCCTCCCTTAGCAAACAGGTCCCCAAATAGACCCAGTCCTTTAAAGGGGAACCCAGTGAGAGCCTTCTTGGCAGCGTTGTCAGCTGCCCACTGGCGCAGCCAAACCGAGCAGTGTATAGCCACCGGCAAGGCAGAAGCCCTGCCACACATTCTAATGGTATAATCCAAGGCAGAGAGGACATATGCAACAAATTTCTCACAACGTAGAAGAGCACTATACTCTGCACTAGCTGCCTCATCAGGAGACCCATCTAAAATACTCCTGAGCAGAGTCCTAATAGCCACAGCTGTAATGGCAGAGGCACAAACCGGGCACAGCGCAGACCCCGCACAGGCAAAGGCATGGGAAGCCAGCTGATCAATGCGCCAGTACTCACCATCTCTCAGTGTAGTAGAGTCAGGGGAATGCATGACAGAAGTGTTGGACAACCCCAGAATTGGTGCATCCACTTCTGGAGGGGATGACCAACGCTTAACCACTTCAGCAGGAAAAGGGTACCTCTTATCCTAATTCTTAGGCACCCCAGGGAGCCTGCTCGGTCACTCCCACTCCTTGAACACAAGATTATTAAAGTGAGTTTTCTCAGGAAACTCCAAACGTGGCTTAGCCGTGTGAAACAACTCCCCCTGCTGCCGAGGAGCAGCAGCAGGAGGAGAGATAGAAAGCACTTCAAAAATGTGAGCCAAAAGCTTGTCAGTATCATCTGGAGCCCATGGGTCAGAGCCAGAATCAGCATAACCCTTAGGCTGCTCATCAGAGGATTCTGAATCAGAAAACAATTCCCCCTCTTCCAGGGGGGTATAGCCAGCCAGGTCAAAAAATTCCTCAGCCTCCATAGGAAATAAGTTAACGCCAGGTGCCAGATGCCGTCTCTTAGCCGAGGCCTTACGTGCCGTAGAACCAGCAATCAGCTTTTCAATACTAGCCATCCTGGTAGACAAATCAGGCTGAGACTCCCCACTGGTATATACCCAGATTGCAGCGCAAGCGCCCGCTGGTCACATGGTACACAAACCCGCACATTGTTATCACTAGTAGGGGACACCCCAACACGCCACACACAGCCGGACTTGTCCCGAAGGAACCCCAAGCACATTATCCTGAGAAGCCTCCATATGGTGATTATCGCGGCCACCTCTCCTCCTTTAGTAAAATATTCCTTTCTGGGTGTAGGATCACATTAAGATATATAGCTTACTATGAAAAAAAAAGGACCAGAATAAATTGGGTTTACTTACATGTTTAATGTAATCACGCATAACATCCTCTATAGACAACATGCCCTCTTTTCTGAAGATAGAAGGATTCCACATGGCTGCCCGTGCTATCATAACAGAAGAAGCACCAGTGAGTGATCGGAATACTTCAATGTCTCCAAACTGTCGTATCATTTCCTGTGAGCCTCCACTACAAACAAAACATAGTGGCATGCATTTTACATAATCATATGTAAAAGTAAATCAAAAGTAAAGTAAGTAATTATGAGTAAAGCATTGCCATATCGAAGGCATTTTTTTTTCTTGTAGCGGTCATCCACACATACATAATAAACAATGTCTCATTAATTTCCTAAGAAGCTTGTATTAGAAGGATCAATAGCGATTACTTTTTAAGCAGCCTGAACCAAAATCAAGCAGAAAAAGAGAAAAACCTACGAAAGAAAAATAAAAGTTGTGTAATAAAAAAGTGGGGGGGGGGGGGGGGCTAGGTTGAAGGTTGAAACAATCCCACAAGGTGCATTCATTTTAAAACGAGACTATAAACGATAGTTGACCATGCCAGGTATAGATGTTTTGAATGGCTCCTGACCACCAGCACAGCATCCTTTTCCCAAATGTTCCAAAAGTCCCTGTCCAGGCAAACAGCAACTTTTTCCCACCTTTCCCCTTTGGAAACTGTAAATAATAAAGTTCCTGAAAATTTGTATAAAAATTCCCCCATGAATGTGTCTGAGCTGGGAAGGGAGTGTCATGGAGCAGCTTTCTTGACCATGTTCTGCTGCAGTCAAACAGCTGAAGGCCTACTGTGGCTGTAAGTGCTTGCTCACACTGAGAGCACCAAGGGACGGGGAGGCAGATTTAATACCAGTGCCACGTATCGCCAGGTGAGCATCTGTGTAGCGGTGCTTAGAGCGACAGCTAGTAGACGCTGTAAGTGGGGGCCAGGTGCTGTGATCTAGCTTAGCGGCCGGACAAGTGGCGCTGTACTATCCTGTTCAGCATTGATAAATGTGATGTCTGCTGTAGAAGCTCTCTCCCTGATTGACTGCAGAGCCAATCGCGAACGCTAGGTGGTGCCCAAGACTACATTACATCTAACAACAGGACAACGTTGTAGCGTGTGAAAGGTAGCGTCAGTTAAAGTGGACCAACACCCACAGTTGAAAAAAATACAATTCTGTGAAACTCACCTGTAGAATTGTTTTTGATTATATCCAGTCCAGGTCGTCCCAGTGATGACATGTAGCTCCTCCCAGCCCCCTAAAAAGGCAGGTGTCCCTCTATCATACTCCCAGTGGTTAAAAAGCAGTAAACAAAAAGAGGACAGGCCGGAAGGCCAAGAAACCATGTTACTTCACATAGCTTCAGCTTGTACTCTCACTAACAAGACTTAAGGATACAAGTCCAAATAATAAAAAGTTGTATCACCATAACAGGCAACAAGAGATAATGAACAAAGGGCGGGTGGGGCGACCTGGACTGCATATAATCAAAAACAGTTCTACAGGTGAGTTTCACAGAATTGTATTTTTCCCTATATCCAGTCCAGGTCATCCCAGTGATGACATGTGGGACATCCAAAAGCAGTGTCCATATGGGCGGGATCCCCAGTGCGGAACAGCATGTAGTTCATTTCACTACCGCCTAAAGCAAGTCCAAATAATAAAAAATTGTATCACCATAACAGGCAACAAGAGATAATGAACAAAGGGCGGGTGGGGCGACCTGGACTGCATATAATCAAAAACAGTTCTACAGGTGAGTTTCACAGAATTGTATTTTTCCCTATATCCAGTCCAGGTCATCCCAGTGATGACATGTGGGACATCCAAAAGCAGTGTCCATATGGGCGGGATCCCCAGTGCGGAACAGCATGTAGTTCATTTCACTACCGCCTAAAGCACCTTTCGTCAAAAACAGCGTCAGCTGAAGCCCTAACATCAACCCTGTAAAACGTTGTAAAAGTATGAACTGAAGACCAAGTGGCGGCCTTACAAACTTGTTCAATCGATGCCTGGTGCTGAAAAGCCCAAGAGGCACCAATAGCTCTAGTAGATTGAGCTGTGATCCGAAAAGGGGGTTCCTTCCCCTTGGCAGAATATGCTTGCACCACCGCCTGTCTGATCCACTTACTGAGAGTGGACTTGGCTGGTGGTAAACCTTTCCTAGAGCCCTCTGTTAGGACAAAGAGCAAATCCGATTTCCTGAAGGATTCAGTCGCAACCAGGGAATACTTAATGACTGACCACATCCAAGGCATGGAGGGTCCTTTCCTTAGAATTAGTCGGTGCCGGATACAAGGAAGGCAAAACAACTTCCTCATTAAGGTGAAAGGGAGAAACGACCTTAGGCAAAAAATCAGGTCTAAAACGAAAAACCACCTTATCCTTATACCGCTCAAAATAAGGAGGCTTCATACAAAGCATGGCCAGCTCTGATACGCGACGCACCGAGATGATCGCTACCAAAAAGACCACTTTGAGAGTCAAGATAGGCAATGCAGCATCGCACAAAGGTTCGAAAGGAGGACCCTGAAGAGCAGACAGTACTAAATTCAAGTCGCACACCGGTAATACTGACTCGGTGGCCGGACATGGGTGACT
Source organism: Gastrophryne carolinensis (assembly GCA_027917425.1). Lineage (NCBI taxonomy): Eukaryota > Metazoa > Chordata > Amphibia > Anura > Microhylidae > Gastrophryne > Gastrophryne carolinensis. Next base: position 150,673,192 of record CM051241.1, on the reverse strand, counting down.
CCCTGGAAAAAAGTCTTGATCAACCTATGGTTGGCAATGGATCTCTGGAAGAAGATGGCTAAGGCTGAGACCTGGCCCTTGAGTGTGCTCAGCTGGAGACCCAAGTCTAAGCCGTGTTGTAAAAACTCCAGAATCCTAAAAATAGAAAATGTGCGGCAAGGAAGACTCTTGGACTCGCACCAAGCAATATAGGCGTGCCAAACTCTGTAGTATATCATGGAGGAAGACTGCTTCCGTGCCTGAATCATGGTATGCACAACTGTGGCCGACAGCCCCCTTTTTCATCAGGATTGAGGTTTCAATAGCCAGGTCGTCAAAGCCAGCGTCCGTAAATTGGAGTGCCGCAGCGACCCCTGTGTGAGAAGCCCTGGGTCGTCGGGCATAATGCAAGCAATCCACTGACATCTGAACTGTCAAATGTCCGCAAACCAACTCCTTCTCGGCCAGCGAGGAGCCACCAGGGTAGTTGGTACCTCTTCCTGGGCTATCTTGTGCAGCACTCTGCCCAGGAGTGGAAGCGGAGGGAAAGCATAAAGGAACTTGAACTCCGTCCAGGGAATCGCCAGAGTGTCTGTGGCAATGGCCAGAGAATCTCTTGAGAGGGAGATAACCTTGGAAGCTTGTGATTGTGTCTGGACGCGAACAGGTCCACATCCGGCTGACCCCAGCGAAGACACAGAGTGTGAAAAGGTCTTGTTGCTGAGACTATTCCTCCAGGCGCGCGGCGCTCCTGCTCAGGGAGTCTGCCTCCAGGTTTTCTACCCCGGGAATGTAGACCCCTGAGATGCAGGGAACATTCTCCGCTGCTCAAGTCAGAATCTGGGTCACCTCCTTGAGGGATCTCTTGCTCCGAGTCCCGCCCTGGTGATTGATGTAGGAGACAGCTGTCTGATTGTCCGAGCGAACCTGGATCGCACAACCCCTTAAATGGTGAGTCAAGCGAAGCACCACCAACCGGATCACTCTCAGCTCCAAGAGATTTATGGGTAAGCAGTTTCCCTGCGGACCCCACTGACCCTGAATCTTCTGCATCTGCCAAACGTCTCCCCAGCCGATCAGACTGGCATCTGTGGTAACTATCTCCCAATGGGGAGTCAGAAAAGACTTGCCTACCAGCAGGTTCCTGGAATTCAACCACCACAAGGAGGGACTGCCCGGCCAGGGGGGGGCAGTGAAAATTCCTGTTCCAGCGACTTCTGCATCCGGTCCCAGCCAGTCAACATGTTCAATTGAAGAGGTCTCATGTGAAATTGGGTGAAGGGCACTGCCTCGAAGCATGACACCATTAGGCCCACCAATCTCATCCCCAGACGGATCGACGGCCGTTGACAAGACAGCAAGGCCTGCACCTGCGTCTGGAGACCCAAAACCTGCTGTGGCAGAAAGACCTTGACCTGAGCAGCGTCTATCGTCATGCCCAGGAAGGACCTCACTGTCGAGGGAGTAATAAAAGACTTTGGGTAATTGACTACCCAGCCGAAGGCCTCTAGAGTTGACAACACCGTCCGGGTTATCGCTCTCGGCCTGCTGAAGAGACTGGGCCGCAATCAACAAGTCGTCCAGATAAGGCAGCACACGAATGCCCTGGTTCCTCAGGATGGCCATGATGCCCGCCAGAACCTTGGTGAAGACGTGGGGCGCTGAGGAGATCCCGGATGGCAGAGCCAAAAACAGAGCAAACCTCAGGAACTTCTGATGTCCCAGGAAAATCGGGATGTGCAGATAAGCATCCCTGATGTCCACCGTGGTCATGAAGTCGCCGGGCCGAAGCAAGCTCACTGCCGACCGTAAGGTTTCCATGCGGAAATGTCTGACTCTGACAAACCTGTTGAGACCCTTCAGGTCCAGGATAGGACGTAACGCTCCGTCCTTCTTGGGAACCGTGAACAGGTTGGAGTAAAAACCTTGACCCTGTTCCTGACGAGGTACAGGGCAAATCACACATAACCGCAGGAGGTGTTACAAGGCCGTTCTCAAACCCTGTGCCTTCAATGGGTTTTGGGAAATCCGAGACCGAAGGAATTTTGTGGGCGGCCTGACTGCCAGCTCTGTTTTGTAACCGGAGGAAACTACCTCCTGAATCCACCGATCCAAGACGTGCCGTCTCCAAATCTGAGCAAACAGCAGAAGCCGTCCCCCCACCCGGATGGGTGAGGGCGCCCCCTTATGCCTGAGGGGACTTGATGGGGGCTTGGACTTAGCTCCCCAGGCGGGATTGGGTCGGCCGCGGGACCTACCTCTACCCCAGGTATCTATGCGGCCACCTGAGAATGAAGAGCCTCTTCCTCCTCGAAAGGAACGATAGGAAGAGGGGTTCCGAAAGGACCAAGCAGGCTTCCGTCTCTGAGGGAGTCTACCATCCTTGACCAAAAGGTCCAGGCGCTCCCCAAACAGCCTGTGCCCCACAAAGGGGATACTCGTAAGCGACTTCTTGACAGAGGCATCAGCAGACCATTGCCGCAACCAGAGCGAGCGGCGGAGGGCAACAAGCAGGGCAGAAATCCTGGCACCAAGCCGGACTCCATCGTCCATGGCAGAGGCAACAAAACCAATGAATTCCAAGCAGGCCTTCAGTTCTTTATACTCCTCCGCCCGCTTGTGAGCCTTAGCTCTATCCACAAGATGTCATCTTCTTTCTGATGGCTAGAGAGACAATCGCCGCGGCACACACAGGACGAAACAGGGCACCAGCAAAGGTGAAAGCATGGCAGACCAGCTGATCCATGCGCTTGTCAGCCGGGTCACGTAAGGAAGCGATATCAGGTGATGGCATAATAGTTGGACAACCCCGACACAGGCCGAACCAACTCCTCAGGGCAGGGATCCCGCCTATCCAGGCTCTTAGGCACCGACGGTAGCTTGTTAGGCCTTTCCCATTCCTTGAAAATCATATTAGAAAAATGGGCCTGCTCCGAAAAGACCAGCCTCTGTCTTTCGGGCCTAAACAAATCACCTTGCTTCCTCTTAGCCGCTCTGGGAGGAACAATGTGTAGTGTCTCAAACACGGAGGTAAGCAACTTCTCCGTATCATCGGGGAGCCACGTATCCTCGTCCGAGGAAGAACCAGACAAACTGTCATCGCCAGCAGAATAATCCACAGTGGAACGGGAATCATCTGGCAACTCACCTTCCTCCACAGAGCCCAGATCATCAAAAAGATTGTCATTATCCGAGTAAACGGGTTCGATGTGCCATTTCTTACTCATGGCCTTCTTAGGAGCCGTCCACGAGATCTGTCTCTCGAGATTGGCCAGCCTATGCGCCAAATCAGCATGGGACCCCCTGCTGGCTTTCCCCTCACTGGGGGCTGAGAGCAGCAGCAGAGGGTCCGGAGAGGCCGCAGGCAGTGAAGGGCTAGGGGCGGGGGACACCCGCCCGGTTATGATCCAACATGACGCCCCTGGTGCAAGTTGTACAAACAGTGCTGAATCCACCCAGAGGATTCCTACTGCACAAGGGCAAGAGCTTTACCTGCCCAGATGGGGACCCCAGCTCACTATCCCCCAAAGCCTCCATTATGGTGATTAAATAATGGTCAATTGGTAAGGTTACAAGACGCTAACGGCCCAAACCTATGTGATCCCTCTTAATAAAAAGGGGGACCGGGAAGAACCACAACCCTCAACCCCTAAACCCACGACCTATACAAAAGACAAAGACAAAGAGGGAGAGGCCCATCAGACTCCGCAAAAGGCAGATGCATAATAAAAAAAAACAGATCATTCAAAAGAGGGACTCACGACACCGACAATGGACAGTCCCTGGAACCGCAAAACACCTCCGAAGATGGGATCCCAGACAGCAGCCGCAGAAGCAGACACAGTAGCACACTTGCAAATTCCAGCGCATTCCGCGAGGGACGGGCCGTGCCGTGATGAAGTGGCCGCGTCAGCGCACGGTTCCGCCCCTTCTGGTGGCGTGAGAAAAAAAAACGCGCACGCCCACCGTCATGTCAGGCAGCAGCCGCCTGAGAGCTCCGCGCATACCGCGCCTGACTCGCCATACAGCCGCGTCTCCAGCCCCCCCCCCTCACGACGTCTGTGTCAAGATGGAGTGAAAAGGGTAAGAAAGGCCTGTGAGGTACCGCGAGGGAGGTAAGCATGACAGGCTCCAAGGCCCAGCAGAGCCAGCGAGGAGCAAAGTGTGAAGTCAAGCACAAGGTCACACACACAAATAAAGCTTGTGGGCAGGGAGGGGCATACAGGCAAACGTAGAGCCCTAGCTAGTGGTTCCCCCCCTTTTAGGCTCACCATAAATCTATGGCCGGCTACCCTTTAGACAGGGTCTGCGGCCCAGAGCCTAGCTCTGCCGAACGCCCGACCCCGGAGTTCACCTTACTCACTTATACTCACTTATACATCCGGTGGTTTTTATTTTAATGGAAGGAAGAGGAAATCAGGCTCTGTCATCCCTGATAGACTAAAACTGTCACCCCTGGCTTTTATTTCTACCATGAGGGAATAAACCACAAGCTTGGTGGGAGTTTTTTTCAGTTCAGGTGAATAAGTGACCCCTCCTCTCATTAGCCGATATGTTGAAATGGATTTTTAATATTCTAGACTACCAATAATAGAGGGGGTGTCGTTCTGACACAAGCCTCAGGCTTTTATTCATGGTCAGGATCAGGGAGGAAGGCATTGGAGGTAGCAAAGAGGAAGAAGAAATTCCCCTTCCTATCGGCAACCAAAATGAAGAGGCGACGTGGGAGCGACACTGCATCAGCTAAGCTGCCAGATAATCGAAAAGTTTGGCTGGCCAATCCTTTTAACTAGCCATTTAGGTAAAGATTGTGGATGCAAAATGTATTTTCTTGAGTAATGGAAGGAAGGATTTGACTTACTTTGCAATTACAGGAACAGACACAGACTGTGCTATTGCCTTCATGATGTCACAGTGGACCGGATGTTGAGGCCTTTCCTCTTTTCTCCTTTAAAGAGAAGAAAAATGTATGTTTAGTCTCTGAGCATTCTAAAGCATAGCTCATCAGAATATATATATATATTGTGGTAAAGTGTATGGAAAAGTGCTGAATGGGGTATATTTTCCCCTGCTTTTCTCAAACAGGCACGATCCATGCCGGGTTTACAGGACCCCAGTCCACATCCCTAGTCCTCTACAGGTTTTCCCTAATCCCAGTTCTCACACAGTTCATGAGGCTAATTGCAGGGAAGCCTAAATAAAAGGAGACGATCAGGCTTTCAGTTTGTTGGTGAACAGCCTGGGATGAGGAACCCAGGTCGTACTGCTTACAGAGACTGACAGAACTGAATGCAGCCAAAGGACTTTGTTTGTGTCCCCCGAACTTGGACTTGTGGATTAACAGCGTGGACTTGTATGCCCTGTAAGCGGACCTGTTACAACAAGGACTTGCAGTTTGTTGGATTATCCTACCCGGGACTTTTACTAGAGCTGGTGAAGTAACCGCTTGATGCACTGCATTGTAGGCTGCAACCTTCTCTGAAGTAAGAGATTCTTGGCTGTTGAATATTCAGTGTTTACAGTCACTTTAAAGAGGAATACACCCAAGAAAATGACTTTATTTGTTCTTGTCCGTTCCTGGTGAGCAATAGTCGTATTAACACATAATTTAGCATGCCATACAATTTTAAACCGGAACTTCACTCACAAATGCAAACTTAAAAAATCCTATTACAAAGTGGTCCCACGTGGCTAAAGTCATGAGAAAAAGCATAAAAAACGTCTTACCTTGTTTCCTGCTTTGCTTCTTGGCATATAGGCGCCGCCATTTTGGATGGGGAAGGGAGCTCGCATCCTTCCCATAATGCTGCTCGGCGCTGCTGCAAATCTCGCGCCTGCGCAGCTATTTCAGATCATCGAGGAGCTTTTTTTTTATATATTCTTTTATTGTTTGTAATCAATTTAGAAAATTACAAATAAAGGAAACATGGGTGTTCCACCGACAACACAATTGTATAATCGTCATGCATGTTCAAAATCAGGCAGTACACAAAAGCTTGGAAGACATGACCGCAGCTGAGGCTGCACCCCCCGGATAACAAACTTTCTGCTGGAAGCTTTTGGGGCGCGTTTCTGGCATCAAACCTCTGGTAGAATCTATAATCCTCAAAACAAGGAGAGAGAGGCGCCCTAAGCACCTGTCCCCTCAATGAGGGGGGGGGTAGCACCCGCTCTGCAGCTGCGAGAATGAAAATCGTGGAAACAAAGACTAAGGGGTCGGGGGGGGGGGGTATATGCTACACAAACACAGATAGGAAATGAGGGTGGGAAAGCGGGAATGGGAGAGGGAAGAAGAAGGGAGGGGACAGTGAACCCAATAGTCACTACTGAATCTCCGCCATCAGCACCTCAAATTCACGAGAGACCACAAACATATCCCAGCTGGCCCACTTAAGGCGGTGATCTTCCGAGGCTTCATTCTGTACTGCAATAAGACCTTCAAACCTCCCGATCTCTGCCACCTTGCTCAGCCACATGGAAATGCTGGGGCGGTTGGGCTCTTCCACAAAGAGGGGACACAGGCCTTGGCGGCATTCACCATCTGACTAAGAACGGATCTCTGGTATCTTTTGGTAGCCCTGAGTGGTGGAGAAGGAAGGAAGCCGAGTCTTCAGGTATCTCTCAGTCTGTAATGTGCCTCAGTGTGTCTCTAACGGTTGCCCAGAAATTTGTCAGCCTCGGGCACGACCAAAAGATATGGAGGAGATCACCCTCCGCGCTACCACAGCACCAGCGTGTGGGGGAGACATCGGGAGACCATTTGTGCAGTAACGTGGGGACTCTGTACCACCTCGTAAGAATTTTATAATTACACTCCTTGTATCTAGTACAAGTAGCCGTTTTGTGCGCCAGGCGTACAATTCGTCTCCTGTGCTCAGCCTAAAAGGTAGTCCCCAGATCTCTCTCCCATTTAGCAAAAGACAGCAAAGGGTCTTGGTCCTGGTGGCTTACCAATAGTTTATAAGTAAATGATAGCACGTGTTGGGCTGGCACCTTCTCCATGCTGAGCCTCTCAAACAGCGTGGGCTCTCTGAGCTGCCGGGCCCTAGGGTGGTCAGAAAATGACTCAACTGCATTTGTTGGCAGTTATCCCATCTCGGCAGCTCTTCAGATTCAGCTATAGCGTCTAGGGACACCCAACCATCACGACCATGAAAATCCCTTATCCTATTAACTCCCTTTCGTAACCAACTGTCTGTAGTCCTCCCCCCCGTACCGGGGGGGGGGAACGCCGGGTTCCCCAAAACCGGGAACAGGGGAGAGAAGTCCGGCGAAATTTCGCTCAATGGGAAATATTTGTGGCAAATCTTAAGTGAAGCTCCTACCATGGGGTGCTTCAGTTCTGCAGCCAAAGCCTGTCTCGGCAGCCAAGGGAGCGAAACTAGTGGGAGTGTCAAGCTACCTTGCTCTATCTGGACCCACTGTTTATGCTGTGAATGTCTACACCAGTCCACTATTCTAGTTAGGTGCGTGGCAGCATTGTATAGACTGGGGTCAGGGAGGCCTATCCTCCCACTGTCCCTAGACTTTATTAGAGTCCTCCTGCTTATTCTAGGGGTTTTCCCCAGCCAGATAAATTTAGAGAACAGTGCTCCAACTCTTTTCAGGAACTCATTGGGAACCACAACAGGTAGCGCTTGCATTACATAAAGAAGGCGGGGGAGTACATTCATTTTAAGGACGTTACAACTCCCAAACCACAAGAGCTTTTTGAGAGACCAGGCTTCAAGGTCTTTCGAGAATGCTTGGAGCAAGGGAGGAAAGTTCAGGGAGTAGACCCTCTCTAGAGACTTACCTAGCTTTGTACCCAAGTATGTTATGTAGTCCCCAACCCACTTAAAGGGGAAGGAGCGTCTGAGGTTCCCCTCCCTCTCTGCCGCAACGTTAAGGTTCAGCGTTTCTGACTTCTGCATGTTGACCTTGTAGTTAGACAGATTCCCAAATGTCTCCAATTCTTTCATAAGATTCTGAAGCGTAACCTTGGGACCGGTTATAAAAAAACAATAAGTCGTCGGCAAATGCCGCAACTTTGTATTGGCAGGATGGAAGGGAGATCCCCCGTACATCGGGGTTCTTTCTTATTCTGCAAAGCAGGGGTTCCAATGTCAGTATGAAAATTAACGGGAAGAGGGGGCAACCCTGCCTTGTCCCGTTTCCGATACCGAAGGGTTCAGAGAGGGTCCCATTAACTCTTACCGAGGCTGCTGGGCGCCGATAAAGGTTAGAAATCCAAGAGGTCATGTGAGGCCCCAGACCAATGTGATCTAGGACTCCAAACATGAAATCCCACTGCACCCTGTCAAACGCCTTTTCGGCATCAGTCGCGAGGAGGATCGTGGGAAGGTTCTTCTTAAGGGCATGGTGTATAAGATTAAGCGCTTTCGCTGTATTGTCTCTAGCCTCTCTATGAGGCATGAATCCTACCTGATCGAGGTGAATAACCTGATGCAGGTGAGGGGAGAGGCGGCTAGCAAGAATTTTAGCAAAGAGCTTAATAATACCATTTTGTGAATACTCGCCTGTAAAATAGGTATTATAAGTATGTCACACACCCCGCTTCAGATAGTCATTACACTTGGGTTATACCGACCTGAAGAGGGCGATCTTGCAGAGATGTCACGAAAAAAAGTGAGCCCCTCCCGGTCCATAAATACCTGGTAACTCCCACTCATTCCCCAGTATTAAGACAGCAGTAAAGGGACCAGGAAGAGCCAAAATAACTAACAGTAAAAAAGGTTCACCATAGAAAGGATCCAGAATACCAAAGGGCGGGGTGAAGCGGGGTGTGTGACATACTTATAATACCCATTTTACAGGTGAGTATTCACAAAATGGTATTATTCTAAGTATGTCACACACCCCGCTTCAGATAGTCATTACACTTGGGACATCCAATAGCAGTGTCCATAAAGGGCAGGGATCCAAAACAAGGCAACAATGCACAACTTAAACCACTGCAGCTTGCAGAACTTTGCGGCCAAAAACAGCATCCGCTGAGGCCCACACATCAACCTTGTAAAACTTTGAAAACGTGTGAACTGAAGACCAAGTAGCCGCCTTACAAACTTGCTCAACAGAGGCCTGGTGCTGGAAAGCCCAGGACACTCCAACAGCACGAGTGGAATGAGCAGTAACACGAAAAGGGGGAACCTTCCCCTTGGCAGAATAGGCCCCAACAATGGCCTGGCGAATCCATTTACTAATGGAAGACTTGGCGGGAGCCAAACCTTTCTTAGGCCCAGAGGGCACCACAAAAAGGGCGTCAGTCCTACGAAAAGAGGAAGTAGCCACCAAATAGTACTTCACACAGCGAACCACATCCAGAGAATGCAAAACCCTCTCCTTGTCATTGCTGGGATTAGGACACAAGGAGGGTAGAACAATGTCCTTATTAAGATGAAAGGCAGAGACCACCTTAGGAAGGAAATCTGGCATGAAGCGGAAAACAACCTTGTCCTGATGCCTCTCAAAGTAAGGAGCCTTAATGGACAAAGCCGCCAACTCCGATACACGCCGAACGGAAGGGATGGCGACCAAAAACGCGACCTTCTGAGTAAGCGTAGAAAGAGCAATATCCTGCAAAGGTTCAAAAGAAGGACCCTGAAAAGCAGAGAGAACCAAATTCAAATCCCAAACTGGGAGCAAAGGCTTCCTAGGAGGCCGCACATGCGTAACCCCCTGGAAAAAGGTCTTAACCAGAGGATGAAGAGCAAAAGACTTTTGAAAGAAAACCACCAGGGCAGAAACATGCCCTTTCACCGTACTAAGCTGCAAACCTAGGTCCAGACCATGTTGCAGAAATTCCAAAACCCTAGGGATAGAAAACGCCCTGCAAGGCAAGGCCCGGACCTCACACCAATCAATATAAAACCTCCAAATCCTATAGTAGATGGCAGAGGAAGACTTCTTTCTAGCCCTAACCAGAGTCTGAATGACAGCATCAGAAAGACCTTCCTCCTTCAATATGGAGGTTTCAGCAGCCACGCCGTCAAAGCCAGCGTTGGTGAATTGGGGTACAGCAGTGGACCCTGAGTGAGCAGATCCGGCAGAAGGGGCAGATCTAACTGATCCTCTGCCAACCTTACCACGTCTGCGAACCAAACCTGTCTTGGCCATCTTGGAGCCACCAGGATTGCTGATGCGCACTCTAGGGCCAGCTTGCGCACCACTTTGCCCACCATGGGAAACGGAGGGAACAGGTACAGAAACCCCAGATCCTTCCAGTTCAGACATGGCATCCGCTGCCAGAGCCAGCGGATCCCGCGAGAGAGACACAAATGCCGGAAGCTTGTGATTGTGACGAGAGGCAAAGAGGTCCACCTCCGGAGTCCCCCACCGGTGGCAAAGCGACCGAAACACCTTGGGGCTGAGCGACCATTCCCCCCCGGCGAGATGAGCCCCTGCTCCGGGCGTCCGCCTCCGTGTTCTCCACTCCTGGAATGTACACTGCCGAGATGCATGGGACATTGCCCTCTGCCTAAGCCAGGATCAAAGACACTTCCCTGAGGGCACGCCTGCGGCGAGTCCCTCCCTGGTGATTGATGTAGGCGACCGCCGTCCGACCGAACTTGAACCGGTAGGCCCCGCAACTGATGAGTCAAGTGAGCCAGAACCAACCTGATGGCTCTCAGCTCCAGAACATTGATGGGATTGTGAGCCTCCTGAGGCCCCCACAGTCCCTGAAACTGAAGATCCTTCCAAAATCCCCCCCAACCTGACAGGCTGGCATCCATGGTGACCGTCTCCCAACGAGGGGGCAGAAAGGATCTGCCCCTCAGCAGATTGCTCGGTTCCAGCCCCCACCGAAGGAAACACAGCACCCGGGGGGACATCAGAAAAGACTGATCCAATGACGGCGGGGACCCGTCCCAGGCCGCAAAGAGATGGAGCTGGAGCGTCCTTGTGTGAAACTGGGCAAAGGGAACCGCCTCGAACGTTGCCACCATCAATCCCACCAGTCGCATCCCCAGCTGGATGGACGGGGAGGGATGGATAGGAGACGCCGAGTCAATTCCTGAATCAAAAGAACCTTGGGCCGGGGGAGGAGCACCCTGGACTGAGAAGTATCCAGAGACATTCCCAGGAACGCCACCACCCTGGAGGGAGAGAGGCAGGACTTGGGATAGTTGATCACCCAGCCGAATCTCTCCAGGGTGGCTACCACAGTCCTGGTATCTAGCTCCGCCTGGCTGAGAGAGGAAGCCACAATAAGAAGATCGTCCAGATAAGGCACGATGCGGATACCCTGGGCTCTGAGGAGGGCCATCACCCCGCCAGCACCTTGGTGAAAACCCTTGGAGCCGCGGTAAGGCCAAACGGAAGAGCCACAAACTGAAAATGCCGATCTTCCACTACGAACCTGACAAATCTCCGATGTGCCGGGAAGATTGGAACAAGCAGATAAGCATCCTTGATGTCTATGGACGTCATGAAGTCCTCCTGCCGAAATGAATTTATGGCAGAGCGCAGAGTTTCCATGCGGAACTTCCTGGGACTGATAAATCTGTTGAGAAACTTCAGATCCAGGATGGGACGAACGGAGCCATCCCTCTTGGGCACCGTGGACAGATTGGAATAGTATCCCAGGCCCCTGTCCGAGGGAGGCACCGGGCAGACGACAGCCATGTCCAGGAGATCTTTTACTGCCGCCCGGAGCCCCTGTGCGGCAAGAGGATCCAAGGGCACCCGCGACCTGAAGAATCTGGGAGGAGGCCGGATCTCGAACTCCAGCTTGTAACCGGAAGACACCACTTCGCGAATCCATCTGTCCGAGACCTCTTGGTCCCAGACCTGGGAGAAGTGTTGCAGCCATCCCCCCACCCGCGAGGGTGAGGGCGCCCCCTCATTGCTGAGCCGGCTTAGCAGCGGCTTTGGGCTTGGAGCCCTAGCTGTGACCTGGACGGGCACGTCCTCTTCCCCTGTGCCAGGAATCACCTCTGGAGGGGAAGACAGCCGATCCCCGTCCAGCTCTGGCCCCACGAAAGGAAGGGGTAAATGAAGCCGCCCCCCAAAAGGGACGACGTTGCTTCTTTCGCTAAGATCGCCCCTGTCGACCGAATCCAATTTTTCTCCAAAGAGCCGCAAGCCCAGAAAGGGAAGAGCCGTAAGAGACTTTTTGGACACAAAATCAGCCGCCCACTGGCGCAACCAAACCGACCGCCGAATTGCCACCAGCAAGGCCGAAGTTCTACTACACATCACCATGGTGTCATCCAGGGCGGCTGGCACAAAAGACAAAAACAATTCACACCGCTTAAGGGCGGTGAACTCATCATTAGCCGGGTCAAGGCTGGAGGTAGACAACAGGTCCCTGACAACCAACCTAGAGGCCACTATAAGAAGCGCCGAAGCACAAACAGGCCGTAAGGCCGACCCGATGCTGGCAAAACCATGACAAGCCATCTGGTCAATGCGTTTGTCCTCACCGTCCTTGAGAGTAGAACAGTCAGGCGAATGCAAGACGGAGGTGCTAGACAACCCCAAAACAGGGGCGTCCACCTCGGGAGGGGACGACCAGCGCTTCACCGCGTCCACCGGAAAGGGATATTTCTTATCCCAACCCGGAGGGACACCCGGAAGCCTAGTAGGCCTCTCCCATTCCTTGAGGATAATGCCATCGAAATGCCTTTGATTCGGGAATTCTAAGCGCGGCTTAGCCTCCTCAAAGAACTCCCCCTTCTGCGGAAGAGTCACTTCGGGAGGAGAGATTGCCAGAACGTCAAACATATGAGCCAGGACGTTTAGGGGTATCCCAAGAATCCCCTGACCCCGCTCGGCATCAGTGCCAACAAACTGCTGATCGTTAGAACCATCAGACTCCTCAAAAAGCTCCCCTTCCTCTAGCGGGCGGTAATCAGACCAGTCCAGCAAGTCAAACTCCTCAAAATCAGAAGCCTGCGTGGCTGGGGACAAGTGCCTTCTCTTAGCCGGGACCTTTCTGGCCACAGCGCTAGGAAATAATTTTTCAAGATTGGACAATCTGGCACACACCTCAGATTGCGACTCCCCACTCGTGACAACATCAAACGGGGTACGGGTCAGGCGGGGAGGGGTAGGAGAAGGGACCGGCGGCGCAGAACCAGACGCAAGGGATCCGGACTGCTGCGTAATAGTCTGCTGCGCACATGGTATGCAAAGGAAAACATCATTGCCTGTAAGGGATGCCCCACACCCCAAACACTGCCGGGGTTCCCCCGAGGGGAGCCCGAGCCCGGTATCCTGGAAAGCCTCCATACGGTGATTTTATAGGTACTCACAATACCCAAGGGAATTACGCGATATAAGCAACCCGGGATGCCCCTTCTGTGTCCCGAGTGGGAGGATTTTATGGGGAATTCTAAGATTAAACCAGGGACCCTATAACCGGTAGGACTCTTTAGGCTCCGACAAGGGTCCACCTGGAAGACAGAATACAGGGCTACCTCAATCATGCCCAAGCACACACAATGCAGACATACTGACAATGCAAAAAACATATGAATTGTATATACACATGCAGGTCAATATAATAACAAAACGCTTAAAGTATAATGCAAAGATCGCAGGCAGTGCCTGAAGTAATGAGGCCGCAGGGGCCACTCACGCGCACAGCTGTGACAACACACATTAGTTTAAAAGGAAAACACGCCCAGTGAACACACGCACCCACACACACACACAGCTGAACAAACACACATTAAGAGAGAAAGGGGACCCTACGCTGCCCCCCCCCTCTAAGGAGCAAGGGCCATCCGGGAGAGGGGGAATCCACGCTGGAAGGTGGAAGGGCAAGGGATGGGGCATCCCTAACTGGGATCACCAGCCCGGCAAAACCGCCTACCCCTTAGTATGGGGTCTCACGGTGGAGCGTAGCTCCTAAGCACCATTAGGTGCTGTCTACCCTTGCCCCGACCAGCAGCCTAGGCTGGGAGGCAAGGCAAAAACTAAGGCATGGGGTCCAGGCAGAAATAGACTAACACGCGGGCCGGGAGTTACCCCGGCTACCTGCAAGGATCATCTTCTGACTTGCTCGCCGTCTGCAGAGATGAAAGACTGGGGAATGAGTGGGAAGTACCAGGTATTTATGGACCCGGAGGGGCTCACTTTTTTTCATGACATCTCTGCAAGATCGCCCTCTACAGGTCGGTATAACCCAAGTGTAATGACTATCTGAAGCGGGGTGTGTGACATACTTAGAATATCAGCATTGAGAAGAGAAATTGCCATAAAGCTGGAGCTCAAAGTAGGATCTTTCCCCTCCTTTGGTATCACAGAAATATGGGCACGCAGGCTGTCTGCTGGAAGGGTAGCATCCGCCTTAAGAGAATTGAGTACCTCAAGAAGCCTGGGCGAGAGTGGATCCACAAATGTTTTGTAATATAACAAGGGGAGACTGTCCGGTCCCGGTGCCTTCCCATTAGCCGAGCCTTTAATGGCCAGTGCAAGTTCCTCAGGCGTAATTGGGGTCTCCAAGTCCTCCAGCACCGCCCGTGGCAGCTTGGGCATTCCTGATCGTTGAATGTATTCACTAATACCCATCAGACCCGAACCTGAGTGAGCGGGGGGATGTTATAGAGGAATTTGTAGTATTCCCTAAAAACCCCTGCTATGTCTCTAGCCTTATGCACCAAGTTGCCTTCCCTGTTCCTAATTCGGGGAATATATGTTCTAGCCCTTTTGCTCCTCAGAGCCGCGGCCAGGAGGCGACCACACTTGTCCCCTGATTCGTAGAAGACTCTCCTGCTCTTTATAAGCTGGAGCTTGTATCTATCAGAGTGTATGCCCTTCAGCCGCTCTCTGAGGAAGGTCAGGGTGGCCAGATAAGTCGCCGCCAGTGACTGTTTGTGGAGGGTTTCCAATTTCCGGATTTCTCCGAGGAGTTCACCTATTTGCCTGCTTCTCTCCTTCTTAACTCTGGACCCATGTTCGATAAGAAGCCCACGAACTACGCACTTATGGGCCTCCCAGATCATGGGAAGACTTGTGTCAGGGGTGGTGTTATTGATAAAATATTCCTGGAGCTTCTTTCTCAAGTCCTCCTTGATTAAGGGGTCTTGTATTAGGGCACTGTTCAGCTTCCATGGCCAGGGCTGCGGCTCCTGGTCATGTGTCACGAGTCTGAGAGATACCGGTGCATGGTCCGATAAGGTAATGTTACCTATCGTAGCAACTTCAACCCGCGGCAACAGGTAATGCGGAACCAGGAAGAAGTCAAGCCTCGAGTATAAGTTGTGCGGTGCCGAGAAAAAGGAATAATCTCTCGCACTAGGATTGAGGACACGCCACGGATCTATCAGCTGGTGAGAGTGTAGAAGTTTTTTGATTCTCCTAAGTTTGGGATAAGAAATATAAGAGTGGCCCTTCGAGGTATCTAGCAAGGGTTCTAGGGTGAGGTTAAAATCCCCGCCCACTATCAACCTGCCCTCAGCAAAGTCAGTCATCTTATCGAACACTTCCTCAAGGAAAGTGACCTGCCCAGTGTTAGGTGAGTATATGTTTACAAAGGTATACATCTCAGGTCCTATCCTCCCCTTGACAAATAGCCACTTCCCGTCTCCACCACCCAGAGCGCCCACCTCCTCCCACGGAGTAGATCTGGCCAGTAAAATACTAACCCCTCTAGATCTAGAGTCCGGGGAAAAGCTATGGTATGAGATCGGAAATACCTTGTTCTTGAGAGACGGAGGGTTCGCAGCCCTGAAGTGCGTCTCCTGGAGAAGAGCCACCTGCGCCTTCAGTGCCTTAAGGTTGTTTAGGACCAGGGATCTCTTCTCCGGGGTGTTCATGCCCTTCACATTAAAAGATACCAGGTTAAGTTCACTCATCGCTGCCGAAGCGTGTCAGACGTATGCGGGAAGACAGAAGGCCAATAGCGTACAAAGTGGGGAGGGAACAAATAGGAGCGGGAAGAGTACGACAGGAAGGGAGGGAGGTAGACAGTCAAACGTCAGCTCCAACACAGGCTTCAACAGCTTTCTCATTTGTAAAGTACGCCTGGAAAGATCCGGCAATATGGTGACCCTTGCCCCGTCAAAGTCTATCGGTCCATGTCGTCAAGCTCTGCGCGCTCTCTCCTCCTTCACGTTGTAGAAGTGTATTCTGCAGATTACGTCTCTGGGAAATGTCGGATCAGGATTGCGCGGACCGAGGGCCCTGTGTGCCCTGTCGATTTCAATAGGAGTATCCGCGTTTCTCTCTAGGAGTGTGCTAAAGATGGTAGTAATTATACGCTTCACGTCTTCCCCCGCGGTGGCTTCAGGAATACCCCTCAGTCGCAGGTTGTTCCTCCTGTGCCTGTTCTCCAGGTCATCATGCTGCAGTTGCAGGATCTGTGTAATCTGCGCATTTTTGAGTCCAGCACTTGAATTTGGCCTCTCACCTCCGCTATGTCTGTCTTTCTTGTATGCCGATTCATACGGGGTGATTAGCGCCTCAAAATCTGCTCTGGACGGGATAGCCTTCAGGAACAACAGGGTTTCTCTGTGTATATTGTCGGTCACCGGTGCTTCTCCACGGTCTGGATCACCTCTGGGTGTCGGTAACGGGGTGGAGGAGTCTTCGGGAGGTGGGAAGGCAATTGAAGTGGACTGGGAAAGCAACATCCGTGGGGGGGATGCATCTGGTAGAAGGGTTTCCATCGGGGAGGAGGGTTCCGGGATCTCTTCTGCCGCTTGAGAATGCCGTGTGGTGTAGGAGCTAATCGGGGGGTCCAGCTCACTTGTGCCCCAGGCCCGGGTATTGAACGATGTCTGCCAGGTGACTGAATCTTGATGGCCGCTCCTCTCCTGTGTATTCAAAACATGGGAGGAGATACATGGTTGTTTCCCACTTTGGGTCTGCCTGGGCATCAATTTACCTTGGGGGCCCCCAACGGTAGAGTCCCCGCGGCCTGGGCTGTTATGCCTCGGCAGGTAGGCATACTGCGTCAGCCTGCTTGACAGTACATCTGATGGTCTCCGAGGCCCACCCCCTTGTGACAGTGACATATCTGCTGTGGATATCTTGGGCAATTCTACCCTATTCTGGGTGTAGTGCGGTCCCCCCTTCGCAGGGCAGTGGTCTTGTGTTGGGAGACCTCTTTTTTCTTCTCCCCCCTCTCCTCCCTCATATTCCACAGTACCCTTGGCTTGTCCACCAGGTGGCGCCATTTCTCCCCACTTGTCCACTGGGGTGCCTCCCTCCTCCATGAACATCGCCATTTTTATGGCCGATTCCCGGCTGTTTATATTGTTGCCAGCCCCCGCTTGCAGCCTCTGTGCACTGCTGCTCATTCCTCCGTGCGGGGCCTCAGCCTCAGCTCTCCCGGCCGCCTCTACCTCATCAATTGACAGCACTGCTCGTTTTTGTCTAGGGGGCAGTACCTTCGACGCTCCGGAGCCGGGCGCCATCTTGTCGCTCTTCGCTGCTCCATCCTCCGCCTCCTGTGTTCTGAGCACTGCTGACGCGTCATCCTCCTCCTCCGGGCTCGAGTTCTGCTCTCCGCTCTCCCCGTCCTGGTGGGCATTCCTCACTGCTATCGGAGGCACCAGAAGAGGACATCCGCTCCGCCGTCACCTCCATTCCGCGGCCGCCGATCAGCCGACCCAGCAATCTCCGCTCCTCTCCCTTCCGACAGGTGCGCTCCTCACTTCTTTTCTTCTCCTTTCGCTTCTGCTTTCTCCCTGTCATACCTCAACTGACTTTTCTTCCGATTGTTGCTCTCTTTCTTTCAGTTTCTGACCGTGGGGACTCGGAGCTCGGCCGCTCACGTCCTCCTCATCCAAGCGCCAGGCCACGCCCCTCATCGAGGAGCTTGTTTGTTTAAGAGCCAATCACTGACTCAGCAGGGGGAGAGGAGGGGGAGAGCGTGCTTGTGACAGCCTGGAGACGAGCAGACTGCGGGGGGGAAGGGAGGAGGGGGGAGATGACTTACCAGCTCTCGCGTGAGAAAGCAGAGGAGAGGACATCCCATAATAGACGGCTGGGAACCTGAGGAGGCATTTCCGGCTTACAGGCTGCCTGCAGACCCAGTGTCTGCCATCTTGAATCTAAAAAGCTAAGTATTTCTTTAATGCTGAAAGTAATCAAAATGTTAATGCTGCCAATCTGAATGTACTGTGTATTAGAATCATATGGGCAAAACTTGTTTTTAGATTGAAGGTCCGGTTTAAAATTCACATGTAACAAAGAAAGGGTCACTACAAAGAATGTGTTCCCAGCTAGTGACCACAATAGGACCCCTGTATGCTACTTAAATTGGTTGGTACACAGCCCAGCCCTTTATCTCAAAGCCCAATTCTGTTCGGGGCTAGGTCCCCCCGAAATTTTCTGGGCTTAGGGCTGTAACCACACCTGTTTTGTTTTTTTGAAAAATGTATACAATTTTATTAAACCAGGTACCAGGTGATAAATTTGTTTAATAATGCCCTTGGGCAACTCTAAATATTATTGGATTCTAATACTCTTTCCTGAAAGTTTAACAAGCAAGAAAATGCATGAGAGAAATTACCAAATAAGGAAGTTTAACGTCTCCTAACATCTCCTACCTTATACCATATAATATATATATTGTACATACTAATCTACTAATGATGATAAATGTTTGTTTGTTTGTTACATACATAGGGCATTGAGGAAGCCGAATCAGGCGAAACATGATACATGTCTGCCCTCTTAAGAAATGATGGAATATTAATTCATATAAGGTTTTGTAACAAACACAGATTTAACATTATGATAATGCGATTAAGCATATGAATGTAAATGATGTGAATGTACTATAGCAGAGGTCTATGCTAACTTAAAAGGGATCAACACCCATGCGGCGCGGGTGTGTGTAGATATCGGTAAAAATTAGGCTGGGAAAGCATCCAGAATATGCCCATACCCCCCAGAACACGCCTAATCCCTAGTTTAGCCTCAAGCCTCCAACGGGAATACAGCGCTGTGATTGGCCGCCAGTGCTCACGTGGGCAGAACCTTTCCAGAGGCTGGAACAATGGAAGTGCTCGCTACCCATGTGAGCAGTAAATCGCTGACCTGGATTCCCGTCAGTGGACTGAGGTAAAGGAAAGCATTACGGGCGTTCTGGGGGGTTATGTGCGGAGGGGGCCCAGCCTAATATCTTTTCGCGGCCAAGACCCATGCTGCACAGGTGTTAGTCCACGTCAATGAGGAACTTTGGAGACCGTGGAGTCTAGAGGAATAGTAGCTGAGCTTGCTTAGCTCCTCAATGCAGTGCAGAGCTAAATCAAGCTCGGACTGGGTGAACGGGGCGCGCTCAGGCAATCCGTGCAATCGGTTGCAGCCAAGCCTGCACTGTGGTAGCGAAAGGAAGGGGAGTTTTAGATCGAGACCTGGGGGGAGGGGAGAGGAACAACACACGGGAAAGTGAAATTCCTGTGTGGTGGTCCTCTTTAAGTACCAAAGTACTTACCCCTTTAGACAAGTATAGAAATATAGATATTTTTGTTTCTTGCTATATATTTCCACAGGACAGGACTAGGCCGGTCACAGGCATTACCTATACCCATGTATGGGGGCACACTTGCTGCCTAGCGCCACCTAGTCCACGAGAGGCTAGTTAGCAAGCCTGTCTGGTGGGCAAATTGCCCTACCAGAATGCAGCCTGGCAGTTGGAGAGATTGCAAGACGGGGCTTTGATGGAAAACCTGCCCCTTTGATGATGTAGTAGGGAAGTCCTCCGCCCAAATGCAATCGCCAACCAGGCTAAGCTGGCTGCAGTCTCCTACGCAGGATGATGTCAAGCTAGCTCAGCCCTGCCAGTCACTATGAAAAGCGTGATGTAAAGGAAAGCAGAAAACTCCATCCCATCCCATAAAGCGGACCAAAAGCAGTCCTGGAATCTTTTTTTTTTTTAATTTGTATTTCAGGTCTTACCTTCCATGAACGGCAATAGCGGTTACTCCAGTTTTCTCAATAATTTTCGCCAACTTCAGAGTTTCTTCCAGCTAAAATTTAGAAAAATGTAGCGAAGGTCTGTAACAAAATAACTTTGTAACATCATACATGCTTAAATCAAATTATGGTCTGGGGGGGATTGGAGTTGACAATCACAAGGAAAAACACAATTCTGCGATTCTCATCTGTAGAATTGTTTTTCTTCTACATCCACTCCAGGCCGGCAGAAATTAATGGGTTAACTCTCGCCCGAAGGGCATGGATTGCAAGACAGAAAGGTGTGGCTCCTACCAGCCAATATATATACTTCCAGCTGCATCATCACAATCCAGTAATTAAAAACAGTAGAACAGCCGCCCAGGAGGCTAAGGCATCTTAAGAAGCCCTATGTCTTTGTTGGAGATAAGACAAAATAAATATTCTTCACTTTTCTCTGCTATTTACATATATACAAGTTCCATGTAAGGCGCCGGACACCCTTCTCTCTTAAGCCAGATAATCCCCAATCTCCACCGCCTCTTCTGCCTTTAGACAAGTCCCCGCTCGCAGGAGACACGGATTGTGCCTCTCCAGACTCGGTTACCCCCAGGACTTAGTTGGCGCAAAGATTACCGGCTTAAGGTGGAGACGGGTGAACGGCGGGGTATCCCGAATATGGATGCCGGGATGTAAATGGGATTACAAGCGGAGAGTCTATCAGAGAGGTCCAGAAACAAGCCGAGGTCAAGCCGGATGGTCACAGAGCGCGGTATCCAAGGGGTCAAGCGAAGAATAGTCAAAACGGGCCGAGGTCAAACCAGGTGAGCATCAAAACGCGGTAACAGAGGGATCAGGCACAAGCGGAGTCAGGACAGGCGAAAAGGTCAGGACGGGCAGCAGACAAGGATGGTCAGAGACGAAGCCAAGTTGAACACAATAAACGCAGACTAGAACGCACACCCCATTAACCAGAGGCTATAACGGGCACTGGACAATAGGGCAGCAGGGTAATAAAGGGAGGACTGGCCTATGGGAAGAGGGGAAAGGAAAGGAGAGGGAAGTGTGGTGATTGGTGCAACAAACCCAATGGAAATGGTCCCAGGAACTGGACCTGCCCAGGCCAGACGGGTTATCCAGTCCCTGGGCCCATCTCCCACCAGGACAGAGCAACAGTAATTAGAAACTCGCCCCCCGGCGGATGCGCTGGGAGCAGCGCCGCCTGGGGGCATATACAGAGCGTGCTCGCGCGCGTGCACGTGAATGGCTGGGCGCGCTCCCGGCCGGGAGAAGCGTAGCCGCGCCAGCCTGGGAATCCCTGGGGCCGCCTGCCCCCGCCGCACAGCCGGCAGCGAGGCCGCCACAACCCGCCGCCGCCATGCCGGGCTCAGAGAGGCGCCGAGGACCAGCAGCAGGACGGGGCCGTGACGCGCCACGGGACCGGGGCCGGAAGGCAGGTAAGATCCTTACATTCCACTAGGACTAGGCATCTACGGAGTACATACAGTAACCCAGCAGAAAGGGTCTGACAGCCTGAAGTGGAAGTAGAAGAGAAAGAAATTCTGTGCCTTCTGACTGTGCTGCTCTGCATTCTGGGATTGCTGACCTTTTCCTGACCCCAGCTCTGCTCTGTCTGAGCAAAGCACAGCTATAACCCACCCCCTGTACTTTATCCCACTCTCCTCTTCTCACTAAGTGTGATGCTTCTGAGTCAAGATGGCGGCACCTGTATCCTAAAGTCCTGAACAGAGTTGCAGCCCAGTGGGGGAAAGAATAATAAGTAAGTGACTAAAAACTTAAAATATATTAATTTTAGATGCTGGGGAATCGTTTAATAAGGGTTTGGGCTTTTCAATAAATCATGGTGAAGCTCCGGTTAAGGACTAACTGTTGCCAGACATAAGGAGTGCAAAACCACCTCTTCATTAAGCTGAAAAGGAGAAAACACTTTCAGAAGAAAATCCTGCTTAAAATGGAAGACAGTTTTGTCCTTATGCAACTCTAAATAAAGAGGTTTAACCAGTAAAGCTGCTAATTCTGGAGCTAATTCTGACTGAATCCTACCAGGATGTCCTCTCAAGTTAGAAGTCCAATGTGTGAGGACTAAGAGTATCACTCTCCGTTCTATGCTGTTTATGGGGAGCTTGTTCTACCATGGACCCCACTGTACCTGGATTGTCTGTGACCTCCAGACAACCCCCCAACCCTTTAGGCTGGCATCCGTGGTGACTATCTCCCATTGAACCAGAAGAAAGGACCTTCCCACCAGAAAATGCTGGGGATCCAGCCACCAGGTTAGGGACTGTCTGGCTGATTGTGTCAGATAAAAGGGGTGATCCAGAGACTTAGGTCCAATCCCAGACCAAGAGCAACTTCAACTGCAACTGGCCTTGTGTGAAACTGTGCAAAGGGCACTGCCTCGAAGCAAGATACTATCAGGCCCACCAGCCGCATACCCATACATGATGGATTGTTGGCCGAGGGTAGGCCAAGAGAGCCTGTATTCTGTCTCTATTCTGTTCCGGAAGAAATAATTTGGCCTGAGTTGTGTCTAATGACAATCCCCAGGAAAAACATCACTGTTGAAGGGATGATAGACTTTGCATAGTTGATTATCCAGCCGCACTCCTCCAGTTTGACAAAACAGTCTGTGTATCCTTCTGGGCCTCCTGAAAAGATGGGGCCCTGATCAGCATATTGCCTAGGTAAGGGATAATGTTTATCCCCAGGCCCCTCAGGAAAGCCTGAAAATGTAGGCCATCCAGCGCAAAGCACAAATATTTTTGATTGCCCGGGAAAAAAAAAACGGGCTATTTAGGTAAATACTCACAGCTGAAGCAACATCAATGTGGATCTTACAGACACACAGAACAGTCATTCCTGGGGATTGTGAATAAATTGGAGTAAAACCCCTGGCCCCTCTCTGAGAAGGTAAACTGATTACTCTGTAAAAGGTGCCTTACAGCATTTCTCAAGGCTTCTATTTTCACTGGATTTCAGGATACCCTTGACAAAATAAACTTCTGAGAAGGCCTGAGTTCCAACTCGATCTTGTAACCTGAGGACACCACCACCTGTATCCATAGATCTGATATATGGCACCTCCAAACGGGAGCAAACTGCAGAAGCTGTCCCTCCACCTGCAAGGGTCCCTTCATGCTTGAAAGGGCTTAACATGGGGCTTTGACTAATTCTGCAAAAATGATCTTGCCCTACTCTGGGACTTTGTTCTGTTCCAGAATTTCCTGAAGAGGCAGAACCTCTAGCCCCTACGAAAAGGCTGGCTTCTTTGAGATCGCATCTGCCGACCATTGTTTTAGCCATAATGAACGCCTTAACGCCACTAGTAAGGCTAAGCCTCTGGCGCTTAACCTAACCAAATCATCCATAGCAGATATGACATTTATTAATTTCCAAATTGTTCTTAATCAACTGGGAGCATGAATCTCGTTAACGACTCCGAGACCGGGTCTTGGAATCCAATTAACAGCTTTCTGCTTGCCAAAGATGCTATGGAAGTTGCAAAGGTTGGCCGTAAAGTCGGTCTACAATAGAGAAAGCATGACGTGCCAGCTGATCTATGTGCTTATCCACTGGATCCGTTAAACAGGCATTGTCAGAGGCGGGCATAACAGTAGTATTAGAGAGACAAGAAACTGCAGCGTCCATCACAGGATGAACAGACCTTAAAGTAACCAGATCTGAGGGAAAATTAAATTTGGCTATCAGGCTTCTGCCAATATTGAAAAAATGCGTTTGCTCAGGGAACTGCTGCCTCAGTCTCTATGGCTTGAACAAGTGGAACTAATGAGGTCTTCCATCTGATCCTTGAACAGTGAACCCTCTTGTGTAGAGGATTCTGAGTCCGAATAACGGTCTTTCCTTCTGGAAGGAAGCTCACCCTCAGACAACTCCTCCTGCTCCTCAGAGATTACAAACTCACACAAATCCTTCTCAGATCCAGGAGGAAACTAAATATTTACTCTTCCCCAATGCCTTTTTGGGGGCCTGCTGGACATTCCCAGCGAGATTGAGCTACCAAAGGAGATCTAGGTTTTGACCGCCCAGCATCAGCAGTCGCTTATGGAGAAGTTCTCCTCCCATGCCCAGCAAGTATTAACCTAGCACATTCTGGGCAAACAGTACTGTTTTTGCCCAGAGGCCTTTGCCAGTATATTGGACATAGGAAAGCCCTGTCTGCTATTTTACAATAAAGTAAGCTAAAATATGGGAGGGGGGGGGGGGGGGTTGTCATAATTGTTTAGCTAATATGAATTTAGGTGTAAATTGAAGCCGCCATCCGGCTAGGATTTTTACCTTCACACACACAATTTCTTTTCACAAAACACGATGATTAACAAGATGGTGCATTTCTACTCCACAAATTTTCCTGCATCTTACTGATTTCTAAAAAAATATATACTTACCCTATTGGAAAAATTATGTACCTCATCTGCAAGCATGTGCATGTGATTTTTTGAGAAATAAGTGGCAAAGTTAAAAAGAATGCGTTATGTGTTTATTGCCTTTGGAATTTGACAGCATTTTTATGTGTTATATTTGTTAATCAGATTTGCAGCTTGCACTCATCTCATGAAAATTGTAAAATACAAAAAGTACTCACCATATATAAGAAACCATATATAAGAAATAAAAACGATTACAGCAACCTACTGTAAAACAATTATCCTCCTAGAGTGGCTGGACCCTTGAAGACTGGCCGTTCCGGTGCTTTCAAGCAAGTTCAAGCTACAGTGGTCCCGCAGCTGGTTTTGACCACAGCAGTGTTGGCTTAAAATTCCTGTCCAGGCATACAGTACCTTTCTCCCACCTTACCCCTCTTGGGAACACTGTTAAACAAGCTATTTCACAGCACCTGAAAATCTTTAATTGTGGATAATAAATATTATGTATTCTAGGTGAAAATGATTTATTTGCTTCAATTTTCTGGGTCATTGCTTCATAGGAAAGGCATGTCATGTGCAACTTTATCAATCTAAAACATGCTCTGCTGTGGTAAGAGAAAGCTGTGTGACTACTGGGACTCATCGTGCTCACTCAAGCTGATAGCTCCAAGGGACAGGGTGGCTGTATGACCACTATCTTGCAAGTTCCTGAAGAAATTGAATTACTATTATTATTATATAAATATATATATATAATTATATTATTATTATTATTGCCAACTTTGATGCCCTGCTATGGCTTCTACCCTTCTGGAAATGAAAGTGAAAGGAGAAGAAAATGAGACAGGCATCAGGTAAACTGCTTGCTAGCTAATTATTCCTGTTGGATTTAGAGTCCCATTAAGGCTATGCCGTTTCTACTTCAGTCACGGCATAGAAATTAAAGAGAAGACAATGGCTTCCCTTACATAAGGTATTTACATATAATCTGAGATTTTTTTAGATGCTTTAAAACTGGTAGATTTTACACAGTCCCCACGGGGGATAAGGTGGGAGGAGGTTAGGGTATGTCAGGAGAGAGACTTTAAAAGAAAATTGAAAAGCCAGATTACCTGGGTTACAGATAAGAGATTTTTCCTCAGGTTAAAATTCGCCAGAAGACTTGCAATACCAATCTCACCAAGATGACAATAGGCTCCCATGTAATGTGATGTGAAAAAGACCAAGTGTCTGGAAGATTCTGCTTGGCAGTAATACAAAGGTAGTAACGCAAACTCACCCTCCAGCAAGTATTAAATGCTCAGAGCACTGGTATAAAAAAAAAGGCACACATTGACCATCTCTGCTTTTGAACCAAAGGAGAGAACAAGAGATAGACTATGAGATCAATGGGCACTTCAAAGAGAGAAACCCGCACCGAGGCCAGGCCTCACCCCCTCCAGTGAAAGTGGGGTGTCTTAAGCTGTCTAAGCTCTGACGGAACGTCCATGAAAGGGCACCAACCCTGGCTGATGCTTTTGTCACACTGCCCGGTCCTATGGGGACTTTTCTGGGTCCCACCTACAGGACTGAAAGGAACTAGGTCTTGTTCTGGGCCCCACCAACAGGACTGTAGCTGGGGTTTACCTGCCACTCTTCAATCATCATGAATAAGGGAGCACGCCCCCCTCGAAATGCTTTGCGAAGAGATGCGGATGCTGGTGTTTTTTTCCTCTCATGTGCTGCTGAATTCTTTCTTGCTATGCTCCTCAATCAAGCACCAAAGGGGCAAAGCTCAGAGATAAGGGGTGCAGCGTGGGAGCAGAGAGGGGATGCAGCAAGGAAACAGAGCAGAGATGTGCTGTGTTATTTTCTTGACAATGTTTCGCTAGTTTTCTACTACTAAGTTGTAGTCGCTGCCTTTGGCATTAAAGCGGACCAAAACCCACATTTTTAACTAGCATCTCCTGAATTGCTCCTCCCAGAAGAGGACCTTTTGCCAATTTTTAGTGCCCCTGCTTCACTCTAATCCCAGATAAGGGCCTTTGTATCAGGCCACATGATTTCTTGGATTAGCAGATATCTAAAAGTTCCTACAATCTTTCAATCCATTGCATTAACTTTGGTCAGTTATAATAATTTATACAGTATTTTGTTTGCCTATTTTAGCTGAGCCAGGCAGGATATATTAATAACCAACTAAGCACAGAGCTAGTGAGGTGTTTAAGTCCTCTTTAACGTCCAGATGAAATTCAATCTATAAATGGTGAAGGCAGATTCCAAGTCCGCTACAGAATTCAGTCAATCAAATTTATAACCACGGGGGGCGTGGACCCGGACTCACCACCCTGTCCTATAGTATCGGAGCCCATATCCCCATCGTGTGGGGAGCTATCTCAGCTTTCGCCCAGGTCTGTCGCCTTCTCTCCGGGCCCGGGCAGCTCGCCAGCCGCCCCGACACCACTGGCTAGCCCCCTCCTATCTTGGCAGAATTGCCCCGCACCGATCCTACATGCTAGCTCGGAGGTCCAATCACCGAGGGATGCAGCAAGTCCACTGCAATTAGGCTGGTCGAGCCAGGGCCTCTTGTTGAGGGGGAATCACATCAGCTCCCCGAATTCTGCAGTATACTCTGCGTTACAAGGAGAGATGGTTGCCAGAGAAGCGGTCTTGCAGAGCGCGATACAGTCAGCGCCCAATTTCAGCCCTTATTCACCTGTCCCTCTGGATCTCTTGTCGCGAGTGGTTGCGGAAGCTGTCAAAATCAATATCAATGAGGCCCTTTGCCTCCCGACCCGAGTTGACTTTGACGGATATGTGTCCAGGTTGGAGGGCACCATCAAACGAGAGCTGGCGGCCCTGCAGGGGGCAGTGACCGAAATCACGCAGAGAGTAGATGGCATTGAAAGCTCCCATAGACCGCTGGAAGCGCGGGTGGCGACACTGGAACAACAGCAAGAAGAGGGCAGACGACACATGTCCGACCTCCTCCTCGCACATGATGATGTGGAGAACCGAAACCGCAGAAATAACCTCCGCCTGCGAGGAGTACCTGAATCGGTTGAGCCCCGAGATCTTGCAGCAGCAGTAACAGCAAATTTAAACAAGCTCCTCGAACTCCCCAGCACCAACCACATTGAACTTGATAGAGTCCACCGTGCACTTGGCCCCCGTCCGCCGGCAGGGGACAGGCCCAGAGACATCATATGCAGAGTTCATTACTTTAAAATCAAGGAGGAGGTCACTCAGTGAGCCTGGGAGAAGGGGTCTATTGCGTTCCAGGGGGCCCAGGTTATCATCCTGCAGGACCTGTCCCGGAGGACATTGCAAATGAGGAAGCTCCTAAAACCCCTTCTGGAGACTATCCAGAGGGCAACATACCACTGGGGTCACCCGTTTCAGCTACTGGTCCGGAAAAATGATGACCTCTTCGTGTTGAAATCCCCAAGTCAACTCCCGGACTTGTTCCACTTCTTGGAGGCGGTCCCGGTGGTCGTCCCCGATTGGACTGCTTTGGAGTTACCGGTCCACGGCGGACAGCGACCACAGAGAGCAGCAGGTGCCCCCCGTAGGGCCGGAAGAGGAGCCCGGGCCCGCCGTTAAAAGTTTTTGATGCCTCTGATGACGTGGCGCGGCCTCCCCAAGTCCCCCCCCTCCAGTTGTGAGACTCCCCTTCGTCCCTTGGATGCCTTGCTAGATGGGAATCGGGATGCGGTGGAGTCCGCGCCATGGTAAGGGGTTCACGGTTTGTTTGTGCCATTTTTTCTGCATTAACGTTTGATAAGTTGGGCTTAGTTAGTTGTTGTTGACGTTTATGCGTGTACCTGTTGTTGCCTATGCATGTCCACTATATACATTTGGTTCCCTGGGTTGGCTGTTGGCGGGCGGGGCTGCCCCCAGGTTGGCTGTGCGACCTGGGGGCCGCCGGGCCTGTTCACCGCGGTCACTCGCACGGACCTTGCTTTTCCTGCAGGAGCCCAAAGCTGGGCTGCCTTAAGTGTTCTTTGGGCTGGATAAATACAAGCTACGGCCCTGCGATACAACAATTCGCCCCCCCCCCCCCTTCATTTACCTGCGCCCTGAGTGCAATAATCCAGCTAAGTCAAGCTCAGTGCCTCTCCTCCTGCTGACCATAGCTCCGGTCCTCCACTCCCCCTTGAACACTAGGTGCTCCCCTCTGTTGGCGACCTTGGTGGCCTCAGGCGGGTAAGAGTGGGTGTGTTTCCTGACCCCCCCCTATAGCGGGAGGGGTGGAGAGGTACACCTTGGTTCTCTGCAAAAAGCCATACAACAATTCGCCCCCCCCCCCTTCATTTACCTGCGCCCTGAGTGCAATAATCCAGCTAAGTCAAGCTCAGTGCCTCTCCTCCTGCTGACCATAGCTCCGGTCCTCCACTCCCCCTTGAACAATAGGTGCTCCCCTCTGTTGGCGACCTTGGTGGCCTCAGGCGGGTAAGAGTGGGTGTGTTTCCTGACCCCCCCTATAGCGGGAGGGGTGGAGAGGTACACCTTGGTTCTCTGCAAAAAGCACCGTTTCCGGAACTTGCACTTTGTGCAGTCCCGGCGGACTGACTTTTAGTCCATTTATTTGATATAGTTGTTTACTGTTGTTGTTTTGTCCCTCCCCCCCCCCTTTTTTTTTTTTTGGTTTATTTCTCTGGCCATACTGTAACTTGTTACCCCTGCCCTCCCCCTCCCTACTTTCCTATTTTGTGACCCCTTGTCCCCCTCCTCGCTGCGAAGTAGGGGCATTGGCAGCTGATTCACCTTGAAGCCATATACCCGGGCTTAGCCTCCCCTGGACACTATGAACATGTGCTCATTAAAGGTGCTATCACTTAATGTAAAGGGTCTTAATACACCCGAAAAGAGAACGATTTTGTGGCAAGAGATACAGTGAAGAGATACAAGGCGAACATAATTTTCATACAGGAGACACACTTTAAAAGGGGTGCTTCTCCTAAATTGAACAGTAGACTCTTTCCGCACATCTTCACCAGCTGTGCAGCTGAAGCTAAAAAAAAAAAAAAAAAAAAAAAAAAGGAACAGCAATCTTGATGGCTAGGCATGTTCCCTTCTCCCTCCTAGATTCCTGGGCTGACGAATCAGGAAGAATAGTTATGGTCAAAGGTTTGACCAACCTCAAGCGATACACCCTGATCTCTGTTTACACCCCTAACCAGGGTCAAGTCCAGTTCCTAAAACAGACACTGGACAAGATCGAGAAATTTGCTGAGGGGGAGCTGATCTTGGGGGTGACTTTAACTTAGTGGATTGACCCCCTCATGGACTCCTCGGCGGGAAAATCCGCAATCACCCAACTTGCCTTACGATCCCTTAAAAAAAAGATTGCAAAGCCTACAGCTGGTGGACGCATGGCGAATTAGAAATACCACAACCAGGGACTACTCATTTTACTCGAGTGTGCATGGGACATATTCTAGGATTGATTATCTCTGGGTCTCGCACAGCCTACTGGGTCTGATCTCAGGTGAGGGTATTTACCTGACCTCATTCTCTGACCATGCCCCTATATACCTAGAAGTGGACCTCATAAACAGACCCCCTCCCCCCTTTACATGGCGGCTAAACGAATCCCTGCTGCAAGATTCGGTGGCCCTTCAAGCTATTAAAGATGGTATTATGTCATATTTCAACGAAAATGACAACGGGGAGGTCTCACCCCAGACATTATGGGAAGCGCATAAAAGCGTAATCATGGGTATTGTATAGGTATTGTGATCAGTCAAGCCTCGAGGCTAAAAAAAGAAAACACAGCTTTGCTGGCAAGACTGACAGAGAGGGTCAATGACTTGGAGTTGTCCCATAAACAGTCGGAGGCAGTGAGGGTACTCGGCGAGCTAACGCAAGCTAGGGCGGCCCTCAATGCCCTACTGAGGCAAAAAGTTAAGCATGTTATCAGAAAGTGTAAGAGACGGTACTACGAGTTCGGCAACAAAAATAGCGCCCTCCTTGCAAGAGCCCTCAAACAGCAACAAGCCCAAAATTACATTACTGAGATTATAGACGAATCTCAAAAGAAGCAGCACACCTCTGAGGAAGGCGGACGCCTTCAGGAAGTATTACACTGGGTTATACGGCCTGGCTGGGGAAACGGTGGGGAGGTCACAAGTGGAGCAAATTAGGCAATACTTAGAGGATTCAAACATGCCGAAGGTCCCTGATGAGGCGGCGGCTTTCCTGGAAGCCCCAATCAGTATGGAGGAACTGGTGGAGGCTATAAAGCACACGCCAGGGGGTAAGGCCCCGGGGCCGGACGGGTTCACGGTTAAATACTACAAGTCCTTTGAGGGATTGCTGGGGCCGCGCCTGGTGAAGGCCTGGAACATGGCACTGGATGAGGAGAACCCCGGCTCATTCTCAAATAGGGAGCTGGAAGCCCACATTACCGTTATCCATAAGCCAGGAAAGGACCCGCTGTCCTGCAGGAACTACAGGCCTATCTCATTGCTCAATGCAGAAATGAAACTCTATGATAAAATCCAAGCCAACAGGCTGTCACCGCTAGTTCCCCAACTTGTGCACCCGGACCAAACGGGATTGGTGTTGCACAGAGGCGCTAGAGATAACGTGATCCGGGCCATTAACATCATTTATGGGGCAAAGACTGCTGGGACCCCCTTGATGCTTCTCTCTACCGACGCCGAGAAGGCTTTTGATAGGGTAAGCTGGCCTTTTCTGAAAGAGTCTCTCCGGCATATAGGGCTGGGTAATAACATGAGGCTAACAAGAGTATGGAAAACCCGCGCTTATAATTAGTAGTTTTAAATTAAGCCAATTTTGCCAGATCAGTTATAGTTGCTCAACGTGTTAGAAAAACTCCTATCCCCAGTGGAGATTATATGGCAATGTTGTAGTATATAAACACAGAGCATATGAATTATGAACAATTTTCTTAATGCAAGGTTATGGCCCTTTAATGGGCTTTTGCTAATAGAAAGCAAATATGAGCATTACGCTAGATATATCAATAGGTAACAGTAGTCCTTTGAATGCTCCTTAATTAAATGTTAGTGATAGGACCACAAATCATCCCAGTCCATCCAGGTGAGGTGTGAGGTAGTGGCTTTCGTTATTCACAGCTGTAACTTCATGCAGTGTCTTTAGTGGTTTGTTAAATATAACTGCCACCGCTGTGCCCGTCACCCGTGCTAGGTACTCTTACCAGCTAGTGGATAGCATAAAGCTGTAGTTTATAATTCCTCTGGAGTCTCTTCTTTATATAGATGTCCCATTAAGGGTTAAATCTCCATTCATGAAATTCCCCAACCATTCTTCACATTAGAACCATATTCAGACTGGAGAAATCCGGCCAGTACTGGGTGCAGGACACGTGAGGAAGAGGCTTCAGCAGCGTCACTGCAGCCGGCTACACAACGCTCTGTCTTTTCTCAGGGACAGCACGTGACCGGCCACTTCCTACTTCTCGGTACGCGCTCCGAGAAGTAGGAAGTGGCCGGTCACGTGCTGTCCCTGAGAAAAGACAGAGCGTTGTGTAGCCGGCTGCAGTGACGCTGCTGAAGCCTCTTCCTCACGTGTCCTGCACCCAGTACTGGCCGGATTTCTCCAGTCTGAATATGGTTCTAATGTGAAGAATGGTTGGGGAATTTCATGAATGGAGATTTAACCCTTAATGGGACATCTATATAAAGAAGAGACTCCAGAGGAATTATAAACTACAGCTTTATGCTATCCACTAGCTGGTAAGAGTACCTAGCACGGGTGACGGGCACAGCGGTGGCAGTTATATTTAACAAACCACTAAAGACACTGCATGAAGTTACAGCTGTGAATAACGAAAGCCACTACCTCACACCTCACCTGGATGGACTGGGATGATTTGTGGTCCTATCACTAACATTTAATTAAGGAGCATTCAAAGGACTACTGTTACCTATTGATATATCTAGCGTAATGCTCATATTTGCTTTCTATTAGCAAAAGCCCATTAAAGGGCCATAACCTTGCATTAAGAAAATTGTTCATAATTCATATGCTCTGTGTTTATATACTACAACAATAACATGAGGCTACTCATTGAGGCTCTGTACACCGCCCCCTCGGCAAGGGTGAGGGTGAATAGACACCTGTCAGACCCAATTTGGATCAGAAATGGCACCAGCCAGGGCTGCCCCCTCTCTCCCCTTCTCTTCACCCTTTCACTGGAACCCTTCTTGTGTAAAATTAGAGAAAACAGGGACATCCGGGGATTTGTCTCTCGTGAAGGCACCCACATGGTCGCTGCATACGCAGATGATCTGCTTTTTTTCATAACTAACCCCTCTGTGACTATCCCAGTTCTGATGAAGGAGTTCGAGACCTATGGGAGACTCATTCTTGAAAATTAACTTTGATAAGTCTGAGGCTCTAAATGTCTCTCTCCCGGGGGACCAGGTAAGGAATACCCAGCAGTCTTTCCCCTTTAAGTGGGCCAAAACCTCAATAACATACCTTGGTACTCAGTTACCGAGCTCCCTTTATAACATAGAGACCTTGAACTTCCTCCCATTGTCTCGGAGGATCAAGGCAGATTTGAACAGGTGGGACCTCCCTACCTTCTCCTGGATGGGGAGAGTGAACATAATAAAAATGACGATCCTGCCCAGGCTATTGTACTTGTTCCAGGCTCTCCTGGTCCAGATCTCCACACGATTCTTTACTGACCTTAACAAGTCCCTCCTGAATTTTGGAACAAAAAACAAAAAAAAAAGAGCGAGACTCCGGGTGCGTACGCTATGTAGGCCTAAAAGCCAGGGTGGTATGTCCTTGCCGGATATTAAACTCTATTGGGCGGCCTCTCATCTGCAGAGAGTCTGAGTGGGCGACCTGCCAAGCCACAAAAAAATGGGTCCAGCTGGAGTGCACCATGGTCCTCAACCCTCTGGACGTCTCAATGTGGGGCAGAGAGGGTGCATCCCCAGACTTGAGGAGACACCCGACTATCGCAGCTTCCCTGAAGGTATTTGGGAAATATAGATCCTACTCAGAGGTTTTCCCCTGGCCATCTGCCATGGTGCCCATAATAGTAAATCCCCTACTGGCCCCTGGTTCCGCCAGAACCGTCCTTAGGGAATGAGGTAAGCTGGAACAACTGAGATGTGGGGACTTGATCTCTGAGAGGGGTTGGATACCATTAGCGGACCTGAGATCTAGATGGGGAAAAGCAAACCTGGACCCGTGGACCCTCCTGCGTTTACAGTCGTTTGTGTCCAGTCAGGGTTTGAGGAGGTATAGGTTGTAGAACCTATACTGAGTTGGAGAGGATATGTCTGGGGGAAATACCAAACACGCACCTGACCTCTAAGTTGTACTCAATATTGGCGGGAGAACGGGACAGTCCCCCGGCTTTCTGGGGGGAGTTGGAAGCCGATCTGGGGAGGGAGCTTGGGGAGGACCAGAGGGAGAAAATTGCATCGCTTGCGCATAAATCCTCGATTGCAACAAGAGTGCAAGAGTTAAATTAGAAGGTGCTGTCACGCTGGTATTACACTCCTGACAGGCTCAACAGAATGTCCGCTTCTGTGGACCTGCTCTGCTGGAGGTGTGGAACCGAGCGGGGTACTTTGTTCCATATACTCTGATCCTGCTCCAGGATATGGAAATACTGGGTGGAAGTCCTAGCCATTATTTCCCGGCTCTCGGGGGACCAGGTCTTGAATGACCCTGCCCAGGTTTTGCTGCACCTCATGGATCGTCCAGTGGGGGAATATAAGAAATCCCTAAGGGTGCACTTGTTGAACGCAGCCAAGTTAGTAATCTCTAGGCTGTGGAAGCAAAAAAGAGCCCCGACCGTAAAGGAATGTGCTGGGGAGGTTTTGAGCATTTGCGAGATGGAGGACCTTACATTAGCACTACACGACAGGGACAAGCAGTACAGACCTTCTTGGATGCCCTGGTTAATCTTTCAGGAGTCGGGCGAATTTAAACAGTTGTTCTCGGGTTCCTAAAGACCTCAGGCAACAGTCTCGAACACCTCACGGGTCCCTAGCGGTTGTCCATCTACCACCCCCCCCCGGGTCTGCGCTCCTCCCCCCCGTGTGGGCCCCGGGGCACCTTGCAAGGAGAGGTATCAGTGGAGCGCCGTGATTGAGGATATGCGTGAGACTCTAGTCTCAAACACTCCGCCCGTGGGCCTCAATGCGGGGTTGATCTAACTGGAAACATGTTTCTATGTAGTGTCGTCCGCCACAACGCGACCCCACCCCCTTACCCCAACCCCTACTCCTTGCCCCTTCATTCCTGACCTATCATTGTATCCCCCCCAATTTGTATTGTAACCCATTGTCTCTTTTTTTTTTTTTTATGTATATATGTTTCTTTGCAAAAACTTTTTCAAAATAAAGAATTAAAAAAAAAAAAAAAATTCATAACCACCGTGATCAAGTGGTCTCCGTGGGTCAGACAATGTATAGTCCCCTCAGATCAAGCATGAAAGGCAAAAGATAATAGATCTATAGTGCAACATTGCTTTTAAAACAATGCTTTTTAATTATTGTGCCAATAAAACACACATAAAAACAAATAAAAAAATGCATATCCATATGGCCTCAGGCCAACTCACGCTGTTTGATCACCTCCAAGTTCACGCGGTGAAAATGTGTTCCGCCGGCTCCCAACGTGCCTCGTGCGACTTTAACCAGGTGAGCCGGCGCGGCAGTAACACTTCCTTTATATGCCCGAAAGAGTGGGCGGGGACATCTACGTCAGGCCCCCCTCCATCTAATCAGAGAACACTACATCTGACAATAAAGGCAGACCTCGCTAGCGGATCCACCAGAGCATCGCTGGTTAAAGTCGCACAAGGCGACGAAACGCGTTGGGAGCCGGCGAAACACATTTTCACCGCGTGAGGTGATCAAGCAGCGTGAGTTGTCCTGAGGCCATATGAATATGCATTTTTTACTTGTTTTTATGTGAGTGTTTTATTGGCGCAATAATTAAAAAGCATAGTTTTAAAAGCAATGTTGCACTATGGATCTATTATCTTTTGCCTTTCATGCTTGATCTGAGGGGACTATACATTGTCTGACCACTTAATATTTGTTGGGATTTAAATTTGAGATCTAATATATATGCCTGCATTCAATTACCATCTGGTAAGAGCATTTGATTGGTGGTGGGATCACAGGATTTGTACCTACACGGTGGTTATGAATTTGATTGACTGAATTCTATAGCGGACTTGAAATCTGCCTTCACCATTTATAGATTGAATTTCATCTGGACGTTAAACAGGACACCTCACTAGCTCTGTGCTTAGTTGGTTATTTTTATTTTTAGCTTAATAGTGAGATTTAAGTTTGCACGTGGAGCTTATATTCTAAGTGTTTAGGATTCTTGGAATATTCAAGATATTTAAAGTCATTTTGAAAGTTATTGTTATATTAAGATTTTGAAGCGCTGTATTTTCACTTGTTAATTAAGGCAGGATATATTGGTTACTTATTATCAAATGGTTTACATATATATGGTTTAGCCAGGCAGAAGTTATTATTGTAATAATGATTGATATTTTTATTGATGTTTTTTATAATAATTGTTTACATATTTGGCCATAAATGTTCCAGGAGATATTAGTTATAATTGTTTATATAAATTTGGACCAGCCATTCAGATTCATGGGTATAGGTGTTCGTGGCAAAAGGAGATCCTCCCCACTTTCAATGTTTCAACCTGTGCTACATGGCACGAACATTAATTCCTTGACATCATGATTCTTCCAAGTTGCACCTGGAACTGCTAACTCTTGTTCCCTATTCTCACAATTTAACATACAGCTTGTGCCGATTTCTATATTTCTCTTATGTTGTTTTCTATTGCACTGCCTATTTCTTTTACTTTTGATTGTGCTGTAATGTGTTTACGTTCAGTTCCCAACCAAAGTACAGAGCCACATTGCATTGATGAATTTAAAGCAGAACAAATCCCAGGATTTTAATTATCACAGGTTTTGGGATGCCACGGTGAAACCCCCCAAATCGCCCATCTTCCCCTTCTCGGCCAACCACAGCAGTTTGCCGTAACTATGCCATTTGGCACATGGCTTTGATGTGCTTCAATGGGTAGCGCAAGCAGCTGCATCCCCAGCAGTGTGCATGCTCTGCCTATCTGAATGACTGGGGAGGGAGCACATGCACAGTCCGATGCAGGGGATGCGGCCGCTTGTGATCCCCCACTGAAAACAATCAGAGCTGTTTGCCTAATGACCTTGTCGCAAACAGGACAGGAAAGAGGTGTGTTATTATGGCCAATCTGGGGGGGTTCAAACAAAACGGGATGCCCTGGAGGAAGGCCAGCTGCTGCCCCTGGAATATTTTAGAATCCAGGGATTTGTTACGCTTTATTTTATGACAGAGACTTTATAAATAATACATTAATTTTTTTTGTTAATAATGGGATAAAACAACATTTTAGACAGTAATAAAACAGACCACTTCAAATTATTTAAGAAACAAACGGTCTTACTGTGGGTAGGAGACGAATCTTACAAGTAACTGGTATAGAAATTCCTTGTACCAGTGTTTTCAGGATCTGTAAAAGAAAAAAACAATCTTTATGGATCTCATATAGAATCGTTTAGCTTGAAATGGATACATTGACTTTCAACCACCACCTTTTGGGATACTCCTACATTTATTAAGTGTACCAAAACCCCTGTTTTTCACCATCATTTTTTTTTTGTCCACCCCCGTTGGGCAAATTTGGGATGCCCCCAAGTGTGAAACCCTGCAAGGCACCAGGTTCTCTTACCTTTCCACAATCCCATGGCACATGCACGGCTCTCCTCCAACCAGTTTCTATGGCCGAGTATGTGAATGTGCAGCTGGACAAGCTGAATGGAATCCTAGCCAAACACATGACTGGCTTGTAGGGGGCGTTTTTCACAGTGGGGCATCCTGAATCGCTCCAAGGGAGAGGGAATCAGGCGGCCCTGGAGTCCAGGGCACTTTGGATCCACTTTAAGGGCATAAAGGATGGCACTTGAGGCTGCAAAGTACAACCGTGCAAGCACACAGGTATGGTAAGGATTTGTCAGACCTGCAGCAGATAATCCTACCAAAAGATGTTAACCTAAGGTAAAGTCCAGTTTATAGTCACGTGTCAAAGCAGTTATTCAGAAGATTCATAGTATCCAAATGGTCACGCAAAACAAATCCAAAGCGCAGCGAACCTAAAAGCTAAACTCTATTACAGGCAGGGGTTGTCGGGGTCAGGGTTTCTACTCCAATCTGTTCACGGTCCCCAAAAAGGACGGGTCCCTTTCCAACGACCCTATACTCGGAGGCAAGGGCCGACACTCTCCTGGTGTTTGTGGATTTTAGGGCAGCTAGTAAATTTATTGATGCAGAGTTGGTGGCTGTGATCGATCTCTCTATGAAGCGAATGTTCCTTTTGTTGTCACTGCAGAAAAATGGAATACGTCCAGAAAAATCTGCCAACTTCTTTGCACAGAATAAGATAACCATACCCATACCTATGGAGTGCAGGCAAGAAAGATGTGGAGCATTATGCCTCTATGGCACGCCTTCTCTGAGGTTTGATTAAAAACAGCAGGAAAACAATTTAAAGTGCGTTTTTTCAAAAGTCTCCATACCTGCCAACATCATGTTAAAATAATTATTTTCTTTAATATTTGTTTGCAATTATGTGTAAGAGAGAAAAGACAATTCTGTGAGTACTCACCTGTAGAATTGCTTTTACCATGCATGGCATGGCCTGCTTCACGAAGTCATTACATCTGGGTATTCCACCACAAGGTGGCGCAGTGCGCTGCAGAAGAGTTGTGGCTCTGCCCGGTACCATATAAAAATGAAATCACCAAAGACTTATCCAGTAGTTGACAAGCAGTGATACAAGAACTGGGAACTAATAAAGATAACAACCCCAACTAATTTGGAACAATCACCATAAAGAGGAAACCAAGAACAACGTAACAAGGGTGGGGTGAAGCAGGCCGTGCCATGCATGGTAAAAGCAATTCTACAGGTGAGTACTCACAGAATTGTCTTTTTCCCAATGCATGGCACGGCCTGCTTTACAAAGTCATTACATCTGGGACTTCCAAAAGCAGTGTCCATAAAGTAGGGTGGGATCCCCAAAGAGTAACAGCAGGCAGTTCAAACCACCACTGCCTGAAGTACCTTGCGGCCAAAAGCAGCATCAGCACAATGACCAAATAAAACTTCAGGGCCCTGACAACATCCAGAGAATGAAGTGTCCGCTCCTTGGAATTAGCAGGATTAGGACACAGAGAAGGCAAAACAATGTCACTGATAGGTTCAGTGACAGAGCAGACAACACCCTGCAGAGCAGACAACACCAGATTTAGATCCCAAACAGGTAGCATAGGTTTACGTGGTGGACGCACATGAGTAACTCCCTGAAAGAAAGTCTTGACCAACTGGTGATTGGCAAAAGATCTTTGGAAGAAAATTGCCAGGGCTGACACCTGTCCCTTGAGGGTACTAAGTTGAAGGCCTAAATCCAACCCATGTTACAAAAAATCCAGAATCCTGGGAATAGAAAACACCCTACAAGGCAGAGACCTATACTCACACCAGGCAATGTAAGCATGCCAAATCCTATAGTAGATAAAGGACGATGACTTCTTCCTAGCCCTAATCATGGTATCAACAACAGAGGTAGGCAACCCCTTTTCCATCAAGATGGAGTTTTCAGCAGCCAAGCTGTTAAAGCCAGCGTTTGTAAATTGGGATGGCACAGTCGTCCCTGAGTGAGCAGATCTGGATCCTTGGGCAGGGCATACTGATCTACTGCCAACTGTACGACGTCTGCGAACCACACCCTCCTTGGCCAACAGGGGGCCACCAGAATGGCTGGTACCCCTTCCTGGGCTAACTTGCGCAGCACCCTGCCCAGCAGAGGGAACTAAGGGAACACAGAGGAGCCAAAACTCCGTCCATAGCATTACTAGCGCATCCGTGGCGAAGACCAGAGGGTCCTGTGACAGGGAGACAAACCTGGGAAGCTTGTGGTTGTGGTGGGACGCAAACAAGTCCACAGGTGAAATACCTTGTTGCTGAGGGACCATTCCCCCCAGCCGAGACACATTCTTATCCACCCAAGACAGTATCAGGGACACTTCCTTGAGGACTAACTTGCTCCGAGTCCCTCCCTGATGACTGATGTAGGCAACCGCCGTCTGGTTGTCCGAGGGGATCTGAACAGCCCGACCCCAAAGGTGTGAGGTCAGCTGAGCAAGAACCAACCTGATCGAGCTAAGTTCCAGGACATTGATGGGAGCATGGGCCTCCTGGGGGCCCCACTGACCCTGGAACTGCAGAGACTTCCAAAAGACCCCCAACCGGTAAGACTGGCATCTGTGGTGAGTCTCCCAACACTGGGGCAGAAATGTGGTGCCCACTAGAAGGTTCCTTGAGTCTAGCCACCACGAGAGGGACTGTCAGGCCAGGGGGGACAGAACAAATTCCTGATCCAGGGAAACAGGGTCCCGATTCCAAACAGACAGAAGGTGCAACTGAAGAGGCCTCATGTGAAACTGAGCAAAGGGGACCGCCTCGAGGCAGGACACCATCAGGCCCACTAACTGCATCCCCTGCCGGATGGAGACACAAGAGCAGAGCCCGGACCTGCTTCCGAAGGTCCTCCACTTTCAGCTGAGGCAGGAATACCTT
This sequence comes from Gastrophryne carolinensis, assembly GCA_027917425.1. Lineage (NCBI taxonomy): Eukaryota > Metazoa > Chordata > Amphibia > Anura > Microhylidae > Gastrophryne > Gastrophryne carolinensis. The sequence goes on along the minus strand of CM051241.1, from coordinate 150,633,297 downwards.
GACCTGAGAGGTATCCAGAGTCATGCCCAGAAAGGACCTCACCAAAGACGGAAACAGTGAAGACTTGGGACAGTTGATCAGCCGAAGGACTCGAGAGTGGAGGTCACCACCTGAGTATCCTTCTCGGCCTGATGAAGAGACTGAGTCGCAATCAGAATGTCGTCGAGGTAAGGAAGGATGCGAATGCCCTGATGCCGCAGCAGAGCCATCACGCCCGCCAGCACCTTGGTGAACACCCGAGGCGCCGAGGTGATACCGAACGGTAAGGCCACAAACTGGTAATGCTGATCCTCTAGAGTAAACCTGAGAAATCTCTGATGACCTGGGAAGATTGGCATATGAAGATAAGCATCCTTGATGACGGAGGTCATGAAATCGCCCGGGTGAAGGGTACTGACAGCCGAGCGAAGGGTCTCCATGCAAAAGTGCTTGAATCTGACAAACCTGTTGAGACCCTTCAATTCCAGGATGGGCCTCAGGGACCCGTCCTTTTTGGGGACCATGAACAGATTGGAGTAGAAACCCTGACCCCGTTCCTGGGAAGGCACCAGGCAAATGACCCCTGACTCCAGTAAACCTTGAACCGCAAGGCGCAACCCCTGAGCTGACAAAGGGTTGTGAGACATCTGGAATCTGATGAATCTGGGGGGTGGCCAGGCTACAAACTCTCTAGTAACCGGAGGACACCACCTCCTGAATCCACTGGTCTGAGACGTGGAGCCTCCAGGCGTGAGCAAAGAACCGAAGCTGTCCCCCCATCCGGATGGGTGAGGGCGCATCCTCATCCCTGAGGGGGCTTGGGAGAAGGTTTGGGCTTGGGGTCCCATGAGAGACCGGGATGACTACGGGATCTGCCACGCCCCCAAGAACCCCTGCGAATACCTGAAAAGAGGGGGACTCGACCTCCTCTGGGGGTACGAAAGGAGGAGACTGAAGTGGATGGCCCCCAAAATGGCTGAGGCTGCCTCCTACGCTGAGGAAACCTACCATCCTTGGCTAAAACATCCAGGCACTCACCAAAGAGCCGCAGCCCCACAAAGGGGAGCCCAGTGAGCAGCAGCTAAGAAGGCTCTCACTGACGCAACCAAACAGAGCGGTGCATAGCCACCAAGAGAGCAGAGGCCCTACCACTCAGCCGTACAACATCATCCATGGCAGTAAGTATAAAGGCAACAAAATCAGAACACAGCAAGAGGGTCCTATAATCCTCCCTACCAGCTGTAGCTCCATCAAGGAGACGATTGATCAGTCTCTTAAGAGCAATAGCAGTTATGGCAGCGGCACAGGCCTGGCGCAACCCAGCCCCCACAAATGCAAAGGCATGGCAGGCCAGCTGATCCATACGCCGGTCCTCGATGTCCCGCAGTGTAGTAGTGTAAGGGGAAGGCATGACTGAAGTGTTGGACAACCCAAGAACGGGCGAGTCTACCGGGGGGGGGGGGGGCCCAACCATCGCTTAACCAAATCAGCAGGAAAGGGATACTTCTTATCCAATCCTTTAGGCACCGCGGGCAATCTACTAGGACATTCCCACTCCTTGAGCACCATATTAGTGAAATGACTCTGCTCAGGGAACTCCAGACGCCGCTTAACAGGACGAAAAAGCTCACCCTGTTTCCTCTTAGCCACCTCAGGGGGGGGGGGCGCAATGTGCAAAACCTCAAAAATGTGAGACAACAGACTAACAGTGTCCTCAGGGAACCAGGAATCCTCAGACTCAGACCCAGGGTCACTATCGCAGCCCACCTGCTGGTCCCCAGAGGAATTAGAGCCCGGGAAAAGCTCCCCCTCCTCTAGGGAGTAACGGTCATCAAAAAGATTAATTCCTTCCTGCACCTCAGTAAACAGTGCAGGCGTGGGAGCAAGGTGCCGCTTCTTGCTAGAGGCCTTACGTGGAAGAGGCCTGGCAAGCTGTTTTTCAATGCTGGCCACACGAAGTGCCAGATCAGATTGTGACCCCCTGCTAGAATCCCCCACACTGTGGGCTAAATGCAGGCATGGCAGGGTAGGCGATGCCGAAGGGGGCGCAGAGCTTGGGAGAGAAGCAAGCAGCCAAGACTGAAGCACAAGGACAGCATGGGCGCACGGCCCGCACACCGTGACGTCATTACTGATAGGGGATACCTCACACATGGAACACAGCCAGGATTGTCCCGAAGGACCCCCGAGCATGTTATCCCCAGAAGCCTCCATATGGTGATTAATACAGGCACAATATGCCAGCACAGGGTAATGGCTAATAAAAGCCACCCGGGATGCCCCCCCCAAGGGATGCCCCCGGAGGACATGTCAGAAATCACTGCCGCAGCCCAGAGATGAAGAGGGCACCAGCAAAGGCAATATGGCGCCGGCAGAGGAACCTTGAGGGGCGGGCCGCGGGAGGACACTATACGCATCATGCGCCGCCTCCGCGAAGAGCGCGAAAACGGCGCTCACGTGACCTCGCCGACGTCATCCACACAGTAAAAAACGCCTCACAGATATAGCGCGGCCCGCCGCGTAGCGCAGTACAAAGCGGCGGCAGCAAAAGTATACAAAAAACCGTCTAAAACACACACAACTACGCCCCAACCCGCCCCCCCCAACCACCCGTCGGGGAGGGAAGGGGGGGGGAGGAGAGCGAGCAAGCAGCGGCGAAGCCCAGGCCAGTGGGGGGGGGACCCAGAAAACATTCCAAAAACTCCCCAAAACACCCCCTCAGCAGCTAGGACAGGAACTCCGCATCCCTAGTAGGCTCACCATAAAGCCTATGCCCGGCTACCCTTTGTGGTACAGGGTCTGCGGCTTGGAGCAGCGCTCCTTGAGCACTTGACCCTAGTGCTCCTCTACCTTCACCCTATCCGTTAGCCGAGGCTGAGAGGCACCGAGGGTCCAGAAACGGATGGAAATAGATATGCAGGACCGCAGGCATGGTTGCCCCGCACACCTGCGCAAAGTATATAAGAGCCATCTTCTATCTTCACAGTAAGCACTGCAGAGAACAACTGGATAAGTCTATGGTGATTCCTTTTTTATATGGTACCGGGCGGAGCCACAACTCTTCTGCAGTGCACTGCGCCACCTTGTGGCGGAATACCCAGATGTAATGACTTTGTGAAGCAGGCCGTGCCATGCATTGGGAAAAACATTTTTATAGCAACATTAAGTTAGCAACGTACACCAAAGTGGTGTGTTTGGAGTACATATCAGACTTCCTGACTTGTTAAACACCTGGTTGCCTAAGACAATAGGCCTCTGGTTTGCAGGGGCATCCCTGTCATTCATTGCTGCCTATTACGGTCAGTAATCCAATTATTAGTTTTTTTGCACTATTGGCATTTGGTTTTGTTAAAGGACAGCTGTCCCTCAAATTAACACTCAAATAGTTTCTGCCATGTCTATAAGAAAACAGACCATTCCCCATGAATACAACAGACTATATTCACACCTAGGCCAACCTATATTCACACCTAGCTGGCATCAAGCTGTGCCTCAAGCTTAGGTCCCCAGACATTTCAATACACATTGGACACATGGGCATTAGATGATATTTCTGGGAAGCATTGTAACTCTTGAGATATGACCGTTATGACTATATTAATGAGAGTGTCTTATTCGGGACTAAGAGACCTTTCATTTGATATCAAATATGGCATGTATTTTTTGTCCAGAACCTGATAATCCACATAGTATCAGACTCTGGATGATATATATTTGGTGTTTGGGTTCATTTAACTAAGAAATTAATGGGGACCATGAATTTCTTGGTATGATAATATGCATATTGTGGAAGTTATACCCACAAATATAAATATATATCTGATCTCATAGAGGCTGGATGTGGGCCGAGCGTGGCAGACACTACCACAAGGCAGGGAATGCTGGCCACTCCCTAGCGTTCAATAGATTAGGAGGCTGTGTGCAGGGGGAGGCAGCCGACGGATGGGACTCTTACCAGGATGAAGTCCTATGTATCCTCTCCTATCTCTCTATCTGTCTCTGCATTATCTCTCTCTAACCATTATAACATTTATTGTACTGTAACTAATGTATAACTTACTCATTTATGTAACAACTGCCTTGTAATATCTAAGGTTATCTATCTGGCGAAACTTCATGAACATATTGGGTTAGTAAGGTTATTTACTGTACTGGTAAATTAAACTCGTTTTAATGTATACATCTTACTGTGTGTGGTGGATAATTTCTCCCACAATAGTTTGTAGTTGCAAAGTATTTAAGGTATAAAATATACCCCACCACCAGCTTAGCAGTCTGCTAATGACAGCATGGCTTGGCCATGCTCTTCAAAGTCCCCCGGCGCTCAGCGAAGTCTAGCAAGATTTCGGGCGGCTACATTGCATCCCATTCATGGGCACTGCGCATATGCGAAATCAGGGCTGCGCACAGTGCCTGATGCAAGAAGTGCCACTTTTGGGAAGGTCGGCCGAATCTGAGGGACCCAGAAGATAGATTGCCATGTGAGTAAATAGTGCCCAATGGAAAAACCGGAGGGGGAGGCAGCATATCGCTAAGGTTTGTTCCTCCTTAAATACCCTGTTTTGGCTTCCTTAGATTTTTTTTTTTTTTTTAACTGCAGAGGCAAATAGTCATGACTATCTCCCGTGTCCAAAGGGTCTCTCTGGTTTGGCCATGCATATCATCTGGGCTTTAGTCAGGAAATTAGCCCATCCCAAAAAAGGCATCCATTGGCTCCCCTGGTCCTCACACAGCCAGTATTGTAACTTAAATTAGACTAATGATATTGTAAAACATAAAGGAGGCAGCTGTAAGTTAAGCCTAGTACTAGCACCAATATATATATATATATATATATATATATATATATATATATATATATATATATATATATATATATCAGAACTTAAACCGATTTCACTTACTTCCTCAATTTTTTCAGGGTTGGTCAGAAGAGCTGCTCCCATGCCACCCTATAAATACATTAAGCAGTCATTAGAACTACAATTAATGGTTTATATGATGTAGAACCTTAAAACAGAAATGTTTAATATTGAATATGCCAATAACATCAAGTACCCTGTTAAAGAGGACCAACAGTTTTTTCACTCACCTGGGTTTTGGTTTACTTTAAGAAGCGAAGAGTATTCTTACCTGTCTGCAATGTTTTTGTTTAAAATCCTCAGGAAAACAATAGGAAAGTGCAAGGTCTCCATATTCAGTACAAGTATCAATTAAAGCAACACTTCAACCTAAAATTTAACCTTAAAGTGGATCAAAACGCACGCTGCCTATCCCTGGAGTCTAAAAGACTTAGGGCCAGCCTACAGCCTTTCTCCAGGGCATCTAGAATTAGGGTGCCCCACTGTAGGAAACCCCTCTGGTTGCCTGCAACAATCACCTATAGCGGGTTTCCCACGGTGGTCGCTGCACATAGATGAATCCCTGGTTTGCCTTAGCCGAGGCGCGCTCCTGCGCCCAGCCATTAGGATATGCTGGGGGCAGGAGCATGTCCCATAATAGAGGGAAGACAGGGATGCAGGCAGTGGGCAGGTCTGATCTTTGCCAGCCTTGCTGAGATCAGCCAATACGAGATCCCAAAAACATATGGTTGGCGTGTCCAACGGTGTTGGGAAAAACTTTTTTTTTGGTTTTGTTTTTCAAACCGGGTCACCGCTGACCCACCACATTGCCCAAAGGGAGTGCCATGTTAAACCACCCCACACTGTATCAGCGACAGGAGGGGGAGAAATACTCCGACATTAATCGATTGATGACGAAGGAGAAAAACCCTGTACAGTAGATTGTGTGACAGGAGCAGGAGAAACACCTGGCAGTTAGCATAGGATATTTTTTTAAGATAAAAGTGGAGGTGGGGAGGGGACGCTTGCAAGAACAGTGCAGTGTGCAGCATAGGAAGCAGTCCAACAGCAGGGACCACTCCTAATGTACTGTGGCTGCACATGGCAACTAACTGGGGAAATATATGGTGCAGGAATTTGCATAAGGACAATCTGTAAGACCATTGTTTTGCAAAAGGTCTTTTCTGAACAGAAAGACCTCCATGAGTGAAAATTGGGAATGTCACCTCCAAAGCAGAAGTCACCAATATAGGCACCCCTCAGTGTGCTCTACCCCCTTCTTTTTACTCTTTCCAGCCGAGGAATCAATAAATTGAAATGTATGAACTGAAGACATTACACACTTTATTCACCCAAGCCTGATGGCCAAAGGCCCATGGATGAGCCTATTGACCTTGCCGAGTGAACCTTAAACCGAAACAATACCCAGTATTTTGACTTTCCAGGGTTTTGTCCCCTGCCCACAGATTGGCCAGAAAAACGTATTGTTCCCCAGTCGTACAGCGCATGTGCAGGCTCTCGACCAATCAGAGCCGTCTGCGTTGAATATTTAATGCATCTGAATGCCAGGAGGCAGGAGCACACGCACAGCCCAAAGATGCTGAAGATGCGGCCACTCATATTTACATCAGTGAGGGAGCCAGGAAAAAAGATAATTCTGTGAATACTCACCCGTAGAATTGATTTCTCTTCCATTATTACTTCAGGACATCCGGATAATTCAGTAACGGTAGGGTTAACCTCTCGACCAAAGGACGTGGACTGCAAGACAAGGGCGTGGCTCCGCATTCCGGCCTATATCCGTCCAGCTGACTTCCTCCACTCCAGTATAATTAAAAAGCAGTAGAACCAGCTGCCCGGGAAGCATGCCTATATCTCCTGTTCGAAACAAAAGGCTGGAGACCAAAAAGAAGACTCCTCTCTCTGATTATAAATATTTATCTCTTTTTTTTTTTTTTTTTTTTTTTACACATATTTACCACTCCACTAAGACTAGGCGTCCAAGGAATGGACATAGTAACCTAGCAGACAGGTAGGGTCTGATGACCTGAAGTAATAGTGGAAGAGAAATCAATTCTACAGGTGAGTATTCACAGAATTATCTTTTCTCTTCCATTTTACAGGACATCAGGATAATTCAGTAACGATAGGGATCTCCAAAAGCAGTACCCTAAATAACCCTTAGGGATATAGGCTCTTACCACTGCCTGTCTAATCCAACGGCTGATGGTAGACTTAACTGGTTGAAGGCCTTTTCATGGACCCTCAGGTATGACAAATAAGGAGTCCGACCTACGGAAAGATTGTGTAGCAGTGAGATAATACCTTAGTGCTCTCACTAAACTCACTACATCCAGCCAGTGAAGAACCCCCTTCCATAAGAGTCATTAGACTTAATGACGCATCTACCAATGGATCAAAAGAAGGAACCTGAAGAGCTGATAAAACAAGTTCATGTCCCAAACCGGCAGAAATGGCTTACGAGGAGACCGCACATGAGCTACTTGTAAAACAAGTTCTGATAAATTCCTTCTCAGCTATGGGTTTCTGAAAAAGGATAGATAAAGGAGATATTTGTCCTTTAAAAGTATCCAATTGAAGACCTTCATCAAGGAGTTTCTGCAAAAAAATTCTCGGCGACAGAAAAAGTTCTACAAGAGAACCCCCTGGATTCTCACCAAGGGATAAACGCATGCCAGACTCTACAGTAGATCATTGATGAAGACTTCTTCCTGACCTGAATCATAGACTGAATGACTGAGAGGCCTCTTTCTGTCAAGATAGTTTCATTAACCAGTCAAGCCAAAACTCGTGAGCTGGGATTTCTTAGAGGCCCCTGTGTAAACTGTATTGTCGGTAAACTCTGACATCCTTACTATGTGAGAACCAGCTTCTCCTTGGCCACCGAGGAGCCACCAGAATGGTTGGGCCTCCCTCACGAGCTAACTGTTCTAATACTCGACCCAGGAGTGGAATCAGAGGGAATGCATAAGGAAGCTTGAATGAGGACCACTGAAGAAACAGAGCATCTTCTGCTATTGCTAGAGGATCCCGGGACTGGGACACAAACTTCGGAATCCTTGGATTGTGCTGTGATACAAGAGATCTATGACTGGAATCCCCCAGCGCATGAATAGAGATTGAAAGACCCCCTGACTCAGAGACCATTCCCCCTGATGCAGGGACTTTCTGCTACGATGATTGGCCTCCAAGTTGTCCACTCCAGGTATATGTACTGCCGAGATGCATGGAGCCTACTTCTCAGCACAAAGTAAAATCTGGCTCACCTCCATGAGGGCTTTCCTACATCTGGTACCCCCTGGTGGTTGATATATGACACTGCAGTCCGATTGTCTGTCTGAATGGACGGGATGGCCCTCAGATGTGCAATGTCTGAGACATAATAGAATTGCACTCAGCTTCAGGATAATATAGGAAGTCTGCTCTCCCTCGGACAGCACTGTCCCTGGATCATCCATGACACCTACCCAATCAGCTAGACCAGCATCTGTGGAGATGCTCTTCCACTGTACTGGAAGAAATGATTTGCCGTTCTGAAGAGGCCGAGGACTCAGCCACCAAGCTAGCGACTGCACTGTTGACTGTCATGCAAAAAGAGTGTTCCAGAGTCTGTGTGTCTCAATCTCAGACCCTGAGCAATTCATAGTGACATAGTATGTAAGGCTGAATATCCAGTTCAGCCTTCCATCTGCAGGGGTCTTGTGTGAAACTGTGCAAAAAGCACTGCCTCAAAGCAAGAGGCCCAACAAAGGCATTCCTTGACGGATCTTCGGGTAAGGGCAGGTCAAGAGACCCTGTACCCTGGTCTGAAGTAAAAGTCTCTTCTGTTCTGGAAGAAACACTTTGCCTGAGACGTGTCAAAAGACATTCCCAGAAAAGACATAATTCCAGAAGGTATTGTATTTGACTTGAATTCGACTGGATAGTCAGATGTCGCAATGTTGATAAGGCAGTCTGCACATCCTACTGGGCCTCCTGACACGATGGGGCCCATATAAACAGATCATCTAAGTAAGGGATTAAATGTATACCCTGACTTTTTAGAAAAAAGATGAGACCTGCCAACACTATGGTGCTTTGGTGCCGACTATAGACCGAAGAATGTGTAGATACGCATCCATATACATACAATGTGGGTTTAAAAACTCCCGTCTGGAGTAACGTCACGTAACATGGAACAAACTACTCTTATGTCTAAAAGGCGAGATACGGCCAATTTAATTTGCTTCTTTCTGCAGAGTTCGGGATACCCCTGACAAAGAATCTCAGAGGAGGTCTGCCTCCTATTCAAACATATAACCTGAGGATACAACTTCCTGTATCCAAAGATCTGTTACATGGAGCCTCCAAATGTGTGCAAAAATGCAGAAGCTGTTCCCTACAAGGGCGGGGGCGTCCCTTAGTGCCTGAACAGGCTTTGACACCTCTTGCCTTAATCTGGGACTTTATATGGTATTTCGAAGTGGCCGAACCTCTACCCCCATGAAAAATCAGAGGATCCAAGGTTCTACAGAGATCAGTATTAGACTTCGGCTTCTCTGACAGATTAGTAGATTTAACACCAGAAGCCTACTTTACCATGACGACCAAGCACTCTATCAACAGCGGTCACCCTCTCCAAAGGGGAGACACATCAGTCTCTTTTTAGAGGCTGCATTAAATGGCCATTGCTTAAGCCATAAGGCTTGCCTTAAAGCTACTGCCAGAGCTAGACCTCTGGCAACTAACCTGATCAAATCATCCATAGCCAAGATCACATACCTGTTGTAGATGCTATGGATGATGCACAGGCCAGCCACAAGGATGACCCATAATAGAATAAGGATGACGTGCCACCTGATCCATGTGCTTCCTGCTGGATCCTTTGGAAAGCAATATCAGGATGGCATGACCGTCTTAAGTCTTAAAAAAGACCTGTCACCAGATCCTCCACCACAGGAGGGTGAGACCATAATTCAATCTGATTTGGAGAAAAAGGATATGGGCGTAAGACAACCTGGCTTCTGCCATTACCTATGAATCAGATTAGAAAAATTAACTGAGCTCCCCCTTGTGTAGAGAACTCTGAAATCCGAGACCCCACTGGATGAATCCTCCCCAACAGATAACTCTTCCTGGGGGACTATGGCAGACACAACATCCTCTTCAAACTCAGAGGAATATTTTCTTAACGACCCTCTTAGTAGCCAACACTTCTTGGACGAGCTCTAAAGGTTAAGGACCACTTGAGGGCTGCCGACAGAGTTTTAAGACGTAGAGAGAGACTAAGGCAGCCACCATATCCTCTTCAAAAACTCAGAGAACATGCTTCCATTATAACCTGCTTAGTAGCCAATATTACCTGATTGACCCACTGAAAAGGTTTGGGTACACTTGAGGGCTGCCGAGGGGCCTTAAGACTCAGAGGGCACCGGCGACAGAGGTCAGAACCTTTGCAGGGGGGAGATAACCGTCTTCCATATCTACTACTATAGCAATATCCCTGCACACCACGCTATCCTCTTCCAGTGCCACTTGCATGCAAACTGGACATAGCCAAGTATATAACAGTTCTCGATAGCCACTACTCCGAGACCTTAGAGGGTGACCACACATCATATTGCCTGCCCTTTCCCCCACACTAAGAAAGAAATTGAAAATCAAATCAACCTACCTAAAGGTTTAGGTCTGCATGAACAATATAATATTGACAAAACACAAAATACATAAAAAAACAAAATCATATTGGACCTACCTAAAGGTTTAGGTCCGCATGAACCATATTATATTAATAAACATAATACACACAATAAACAAATAAAATCAAATTTCCGCATGAACAATGTTAACATAATAATATACCCGATAAAATTTATAATAAAACAAAATAACACACCTAAAGGTTTAGGTCCGCTTAAGGGTGGCTGTGCAGTGGCTCAGAAATGGCCCTTTCTCCCGGCCAACAACCCCAGCAAACATGCGCTGCCGGAGGGAACCGGTGATGTCGGCGGTGCTCAGCGCTTAGCCTAGCCGAAACTGCTCCAAAGGCAGCGGGTAGAAAAGCCGCTGCATCAGTGGTGCTCAACACTTCACCTAGCTGAAATAGTTTCAGAGGCAGCGGGTAGAGAAGCCACGGCATCAGTGGTGCTCGGCACTTCACCTAGCAGAAATCGTTCCAGAGGCAGCGGGTAGAGAAGCCGCGGCGTCAGTGGTGCTCGGCACTTCGCCTAGCCGAAAATTGTTCCACGTCTACATAGTAACATAGGCCTTGACTCACAAAGAGTTAAAGAAAAAATCTCATGGTAGTAAAAAATTAAATTCATGAGAAAAAAGACGGAGAATGTCACTGTTGATGAATCGCTAGATAGGAAGACAATGAAAGTCAATGGCACTATTTTACTCCTTAAAAATGTATTGAACTTTTTACCCCTTTTTACCTGTAGTAAAAAGTGCCATTGACTTTCATTGTCTTCCTATCTGGTGATTCAGCAACAGTGACATTCTCCGTCTTTTTTCTCATGAATTTCATTTTTTACTACCATGAGAGTTTATTTCAACTCTTTGTGAATCGAGGCCATAGTATGTAAGGCTGAATAAAGTCTTTAGTCCATCCAGTTCAGCCTATTTATCTCCTTCCAGTGGTCTAGTAGCCATAGTTGGAAATGTTATTACATGCAAGGGAGGCATCCAGGCCACTTTGGAACGTTCTTACTGTATCTATCATTACTACCTCCTCTGGCAGCGAGTTCCATAGTCTCACTGCTCTTACAGAGAGGAATCCCCTTCTATGTCTGTGGAGAAAACACCTTTCCTCTAACCTTAGTGGATGCCCTCGGGTTATGGTTACAGTCCGGGGTATAAATAGATTGTGGAACAGATCTTTGTATTGACCCTGAAGATATTTATACATAGTTATTAGATCAGGCGTCTTTTTTCTAAACGAAATAAACCTAACTTTTACAATCTTTCAGGGTACTCTAGCCCCTGCACTCCTTTAATTAACTTTGTTGCCCTTCTTTGAATGCGCTCCAGTTTTTGTCCTTTTTTAACCACAGGTGCCCAGAACTGTACACAGTACTCTATATGAGGTCTGACCAGTGACTTGTACAGGGGTAAAATGATGCTCTGGTCATGAGCACCTATGCCCCTCTTGATGTACCCCATAATCCTATTTGCTTTGGCAGCTGCTGCCTGGCATTGATTACTACAGTTGAGCTTATTGTTAACTAAAACCCCTAGGTCCTTTTCCATTGTTGTTTTACCAAGTGTTTATTTAGTATGTAATCATGACACAGATTTCTCCTTCCCATGTGCATAACCTTACATTTATCTATGTTAAACTTCATTTGCCATTTAACTGGCCATGCTTCCAATTTATCTAAATCTGTTTGTAGCTGCCTGCTGTCCTCTTTTGTTTTAATTGCTTTACACAGCTTAGTATCATCTGCTAAGATTGAGACTTTACGGTTTAATCCGTACCCAATGTCATATATATATATATATATATATATATATATATATATATATATATATATATATTGAAGAGAATTGGTCCCAGAACTGATCCTTGTGGTACTCCACTAATAACAGTGACCCAATCTGAGTGTGTACCATTTATAACCACTCTCTGCTTCCGATCATCAAGCCAATTTCTCACCCATCTGCACACGTTTTCCCCCAGTCCAAGCATTCTCATCTTTTGTACTAGCCTTTTATGTGGCACAGTATCAAATGCTTTAGAAAAGTCAAAATATATGATATCCAATGACTCCCCCTGATCCAATCTTGAACTCTGGCAGGAGCGGTTTCTCATAAATCCATGCTGATATGGAGTAATAAGGTAATTTTCCCCAAGATGCTCCAGGACAGGATAGTATCCCTTAAGAAACCTTCAAACAGCTTGCCCACCACAGATGCTAAGCTTACCGGTCTGTAGTTCTCAGGTTCCCCCCTAGATCCCTTTTTGAATATTGTCACCACATTTGCCAAGCGCCTATCCCTTGGAACAGCTCCTGCAGTTATTGAATCCACAAATATTAGAAATAACGGCTTGTCTATTACTGTACATAACTCCCTTAAAAACATGAAGATGTATGTCATCTGGTCCCGGTGACTTATCGATTTTTTTTGTTTGGAACGGTGCTGGACTTCTTCCTTGGTTAGATCAGTGACATTTAATGGAGGGTTTCAGTTATTCCCCTGCATTTCACTCGGTACTCGGTGTCACATTCTTTTGTAAATATAGAAGCAAAGAAGTAAATTTGCTTTCTCCTCATTCCCCTCTATAGGTGTCCCCTCCTTGCTTTTCAGGGGGCCCACACCCTCAGGTTTGTACCTTTTTACGGTTTATGTAGCTAAAGAATAATTTGGGGTTAGTTTTACTCTCTTTCGCGATTACTCTTTCTGTCTCCTGCATAGCTGCCCTTATCTGTTTACATTGTTCATTTTCTTCTCTATAATTTTTTTTAACGCTTCCGCTGTCCCTTCCCGCTTTAAATGTTTAAATGCCTTTTTTTGTTGTTTATTGCCCCCTTAACCTTTTTGTTTAGCCACATTGGTTTACACATGTGTCTTAACAGTTTTATTCCTGTAAGGTATATATCTATCACAATGAAAATTAAGGATTTCTTTGAAAGTATCCCATTTAGTGTCCATGCTTTAGTTTTTAAGGACATTTTCCCAGTCAATGCAGTTTAGGGCATCTCTAAGCTGGTCAAAATTTGCCGTTCTGAAGTTCCGCATTTTTGTGGCTCCTTCATAAGGCACCTTAGTGACTGCTAAGTGGAAATTAACAATATTATGATCACTGTTTCCAAGGTGTCCCCCAATCTGTACCTTTATTACTTTGTTTGGTACATTGGTTAGTATTAGGTCCAATATGGCTCTCCCCCTTGTTGGAGCTTGTACTTGTTGGGAAAGGTAGCCATCTTTTGTTCTAGATAAACTATTACTTTTATGGGAACCACGTTTCAACGTCCCACTCTATATCTGGGTAGTTAAAGTCCCCCATAATCACTACCTCATTTAGTTTAGCGGCTATAACTATTTGCCTTAGCATCATATTTTCTGTGGATATATCTGGAGGTTTGTAGCAAACCCCCATCAGTATTTTATTTTTGTTTCTTTTTTAAGGGTTAAAAAACCTTAAAAATCCCCCCAAAAATTGAGATGGGGTCCCCCTTACCCAGCATTACCAGCCCGGGACCAGCTATGGGGGCTTGTAGGAACAGAGTGGAGGGGCCAGCTTTTGTGGCCCCCCACCCTGCAGCCTACAAGCCCACATAGCCTATGTGGGCCCGGGCTCTTCTGCCCCCCCCTGGGCTTTGGGGAGGCAGGTAATTGGGGGTGCGGGGGTTAACGGCAAGTCACCTGCTAGCGGCAGGTGACTTGCCAGACCCCAGCCTTGTCAGCTGGTATAAGGGTCTCATGGACCCCTTACCAGTTCACAAGGGGTTAAGTGTAAAAAAAAAAAAAAAAAAGACACTGACACATAAGAAAAAATATGTTATTTTTTTTTTTTTACTTTTTAATACTTACCTCCCATCCATCCCTGTGTCCCACGCTGATCAATCTGGCTTCCTGCTCTCCTGCTGCAGCTGGAAGCCTTTTATAGCTGCTGGGCGACAGAACATAAGGGGTTAATTAAAAAAAAAAAAAAAAATGGCATAGGGCCCCCCTCCCTTAAAAATCCCCCCCAAAAAATGAAATGGGTCCCCCTTACCCAGCATTACCAGCCCGGGACCAGCTATGGGGGCTTGTAGGCAGAGTGGGGGGGCCAGCTTTTGTGGCCCCCCCACCCTGCAGCCTACGAGCCCACATAGCCTATGTGGGCTTGGGTTCTTCTGCCCCCCCCGGGCTTTGGGGAGTCAGGTAATGGGGGTGCCGGCAAGCGGGTGACTTGCCATCCCCCAGCCTTGTGAACTGGTATAAGGGGTCTCATGGAACCCTTACCAGTTCACAAGGGGTTAAATGTTAAATAAAAAGACAGACACATAAGAAAAAAAAATGATCTTTATTTTTTTTTTTTACTTTACTCACCTCTCCTGTGTCCCCCGGCGATCTGCGATGACAGCTGTCAGTCTGCTCGTGTGTTTGAAGGAGAGAGCCTGGGGAGGGGCGATCTCAGCCCTCTCCTCCTCCCCATCTGCCCTCCTCCAGGCACACGAGCAGACTGATTGTCTGTCTCGGGTGCCGGCATTAAGAGGGCTGCTGGTGACAGGAAGTGGGGGGGGGAGGGCAATTTCTGCCCTCTCCTCGCCACGGAAGAGGCTGGGGGGGCGATCGGAGGCCCCCCCAGTGAAGAGGACACCCATCGGGAGACAGTGCGGCCTCAGGTAGGTAAATGCCATTTTTATTTTTTTATTTTTCTTACAGTTAGCAGCTGCTGCTGCCGAAGCGGGGGGGATCGGATGGCACCAAATTAGAGGGGAGACCCGGCCGGATCCAACGAGTGGTCAGGTGAGTATTTTTGATTTTTATTTTTTTTACAAGCAGGGGGGAAAAGTCAGGCACGTAGATTCTACGTGCTTGGCACTTAAGTGGAGTGGAAGCAAGCACGTAGAATCTACGTGCTTGGCACTGAAAGGGTTAATGGGTCAGAACCTTAGATCTACATTTCTCTATGTTTCCCTTGTCACAGGGAACCTACCTCTACGTACGTTTTTTTGAGCCGGTTCTGGTTTTGTACCTGGCTTGGTGCTGGGACACATGGTGACCCAGCTATGGTCCGATTTGTGTTGGTGCCGCTGGTCTGCGGCTCTCATCTTTCATGTGACTGGGCTCACAGCCAGGGGTCATACCGCCTTCAGACAAATCGGGGCATCCCAGGCTGGAGGTGTGAGAGAATCAGCAAGGAGTCTGATCTGTGTTCAGTTCAACTCATAAATCTTAAAGGGGGATGCCGGGCATCAGCGATAAAATGAAATTTAATATTTGCCCTATTCTTCACACTTGGCCTTTAGCAAATAAGCATTCACCACCAACAGACAAACCCATGTAACTAAACAGTGCGAAGTTTGGTCGACTGAAACCACAACCTTAGCTCAAACTTTGTTTGTCCATGTCAGGAAATGGCTGGATCCCTGGTTTGGTAACCTTTGGTTACCTGCTGGTGGCACTGTTATACCAAAATCCTTGCCTCCAAGGCAGTAGATTAATTTTACTGTACATAAATAAAAACAGAACATAGTATGCACTCTGTATTTGATTAGAACACTACAGCCAATTGTGAAGAGTATAGAGGCTAAAGAAGTGCAAAGACTGTAACAAATTGCAAAGCAGGTAATAAATAAAATGGTCTCTTAGGAGGGTCTGATTAAGAACATTACACCGCATAACACAAAAGTTCACAGCATCTCAGAGTTTCAAACTACATACCTTTGTTGAATATTCTTTCGGGCAGCCCATGTTAACATCAATAGCAGCAACATCATTCTCCCTAAATAATTCAAACAGTTCAAAAGGGTTATTGTATTAATACAGTCTTTTTCAAACTTTTTTTAAAAACACATTTTCAGAAGTTAAAAACGTAAACCTGAGAAAATGATCAACCTGATTAAAATCTTTGGTGGTAATATATATGCAGTAGAATCAGGGGGCGGTTACTTGGAAAAGAATATTGCATTGCAACATTTTTTGTCTCCCAGGAGGTTGGACATTATCCAGAGTTGTCCCACAACAATTAGTATGCACAGAGGGTGCTGTACACAATCATTTTTAACAACCTATTTTTTTCAGTTCAATGTTCTGTTTTTACAAGTTAGGGAGGCAATGCTGGGGGCACAGTACAAATAAAAACATCTGTCAGGCAGGTCTACAGGGACCACTTGACTTCCTAGACCTTCCTTTATAATTCAGTGGCCCGTTATCAATGGTGCGGAAGGAATTCGGTGTCATGTGCTTTTCCTGACTATGGTTTCACCACTTCTTGGTTCTGGAAAGCCCAGTCTGCGTCCTCCACTGCCAAAGTGAATACAGCTAGTTTGTTTGCAGAGGGCTATGGATGGGAGCGGGTCTCCATGTCCTTTGCTGCTTCATCCTTTAGTTGGGTGTCATAGTGTGTAATAAACGCTAAAATCTTCTTGGCAACTCTGAGCCAGGGAGGGATTTAAACCTTTTAGTGCCAGCCTACCTAGAGATTTTCTCACCCTCTGTTGCCAGATCATGTTTCTCCATTTAAGCTATACGTGTTTAACTGTGATTTTTGAGGTAATGTCCAGGGAATTCCCAGGAAAATTATACATTGGTTTTTTTTCAGCTTGGGATTTAACATACAACGCAGAGGAGAGTCTATCTTTTTTTCAATTGATATTTCAGCTGCGTGAGTCCCACGCAACTGCCACATAACAGTAGAGGCAGCTACGTGGTACTAAGAGGGTTAAGGGACAATATAGCTAAGGCATCACCTCCTCATTCACATTTTAGGCAGAAAATGGCCGACCAACACAATCTTTCAGGCTTAATTTGCAAGTCCACTAGGCAAATCCAATTAGGTACCAGCAGTCATGTTTTTAGCAGAATATATATATATACATATATATAATGGGGAAGTTGGCTGACTTTACTAAAGTGCCACTTTAAGGCACAAGAAGCAGCATGAGAATTAGTAACTACACTGCAAGTGGGCATGAGGGTTATTGATCCTGTGGAACCAAAGTTCTCACTGGCGCAGTCAAGATTCAGGCCTCTTTTCTTGCAGGTTCACATGTGTAGCAATAGGTTTTTGGCTCAGGGGGGCCTACTGTAGCGTTACCTCGGAGTAGCAACCAGATTTAGGAGCATATACCCTGAATCTGCGGAAGTCGAGCACAAACCAGAAAACCCTGGTGGCATACAATGTCAGACTGTCCTAGAAAGGACAAGTCAAACATGGTTCACCTCATTTAAAGTGGGGCAACACCCCCTCAAGTCCTCTTGGGGGGGTTGGCCTACCTCTTTAGGAGTCATCCATAATGCAGTCACCTCTTCCACAAACCCTCGGCACATCCCTAGCATTGTACTATCTAGGCGCACACCACACCAGGTCTTTTTGCATCGCTGATGTAGGCACTCCCACAGCTAGAGGCCGGGGAAGTGACCGGCAGCACTTGCTTCATTCACATAGCAAAAATCTGAATGGAACAAGCACCGTAAATTGGCTGAGCACATGCGCCGTGGAAATTCTTCATAGTATAAAGAAATGGAGACCTGGTCTCTTGGAGGAACTATAAGGTTAAAAAACAAACAACAAGGCCAGGGCCCCTCGATTTCCAATACTAAGTCAACTTTGTCAAAGGCAACAGAAACAGTCACAACAACCCTGGGGGGGGGGGGGGTGCAGTGTTCCTGGATGGACAAGGGAAAAATATTTTATAGGTTTGTCTCTGTCAAGTTGTTCCCTCCAGGGACACTGATTCTAACAACTGGGAATTGCAAAGCAGTCTTCAAGCAGCAAAACACATTGAACTCCTCAAACCACAGAAGAACTGCTGCCTTAAGCACCTTTCTCCTGACACTGTATCTGCGGATGCTCACACATCCACCTTGTAGAAACCAGTGAAAGTGTGGAGGACCAGCTGGCAGCCTTACACAAATGGTCCATCCAAGCCTAATGTCGGAAGTTGCAGGACACACCCACAGCTCTGGTAGAGTGAGCAGTCACACAAAAAGGGGGCACCATATTTGCTGGAACCACAAACAAGGCCTCAGTCTTGCACAGATACTCCATGCAATTGCACTTCAGAGTGCAAAATTCGCTCCTTTACATGAGCCAAATTCAGACAAAATGAATGCATGTCCTCAGTCGGG
This sequence comes from Gastrophryne carolinensis, assembly GCA_027917425.1. Lineage (NCBI taxonomy): Eukaryota > Metazoa > Chordata > Amphibia > Anura > Microhylidae > Gastrophryne > Gastrophryne carolinensis. Next base: position 150,614,692 of record CM051241.1, on the reverse strand, counting down.
TGAAGAGATGAGACCACCTTTGGCAGAAAATCCTCCCTCAGACGCAGAACCACCTTGTCCTTATGAAAGGTTTGAAAGATGGCTTGTAAGACAAGGTGGCCAGCTCTGACACTCCAAACTGAGATGATGGCCATAAGGATCATTATCTTCAGGTTTTGGAGGAACAAGGAAAGCTCAGCCAGATGTTCAAATGGCAATCCCTGCAACATGGAGAGAACCAAAATGAGAAGGGCGTACATGGTCCATGTTCGCCGCCGGATGCTTAAAAAGAAAGTATAAGAGCGAAACTTAGCCCTTAACAGAGCTGATTTTCAACCCATCATCCAGGCCACACATGCTCAACCTGTGGCCATCAGAGACATCTTATGTGTAAAGGTAGTTAATTAGGATGGGAGGTTCCACAGAGAGTGATATAGGAGGGTAAATAAAGGTGACAGCAGTGGCTCGGAGGAACGCAGTAACATTGATTGTAAAACTCCACCTCGGGTGAAAATCCTGCACGATAACCAGTTATTTTTTTTTCTACATTAATTTTATGTTTAGCATTGGTGGGAGTTTAGATGGGTTGAGTATTGGGAACATGGTTCAGATTTGGAACTGGCGAGGGCTATGAATACAGGACCCATATATTGAAGAGGTAAGGCAATAAACGTGTATTGCTAGCATGTGGGGTAACAGGGTGGTATGCTGGAAGGACATAAAAGTGTAAAAAAAAAAAAAATATCACTCCAATGAAATCTGTGAAGGCAGGGTATCCACAGGCTATTTAAAAATTAATAATAATAATTTTTTTTTTTTTTTAATTCTTTATTTAAGGATTTTTCGCATAAACACATACAACAAATGATACAAAAACACCATATAAACAATACACATTAGGCAATGGGGTAAGGGTTCAGGGGGTGAAGGGGCTAGCGAGAATAATAATTTTTTAACGTTTGAACCTATTCATTTTGGCTAGTGACCAGTTTCCAAATCGATTAAGTGGTCCACACTATTCAGAGTTGTGCAAAAAATTCCAAGAAAGGAAAATCGTTGAAGTAAATACCCAAGCAACTTGCACCAAAGCCAAGTAGGCCTGCCACGTCTGGTAGTAAATTTTAGCTGAAGGGGGCGTGGCCGCATATGGAGGAGTAAAGACTTGCTTGTCCTGAGCTCCCTCCAGCCGACCAGGATTATTGGCCTTTTTGGGGCAAAAACCCACCTAGTTACCCACCCAAAGGTGATGGCGAAGAAGAGGAAGGGGGTGAAAGCTGCTTCGCCCCCTCAAACAAGGAAGATTAGCGCTTACATGGCCGCAGAGCGTCCAAAGGGAGGAGGAGGCGAGACTATCAAGATGGCGGCGGCTAGTGCTGCGGAGACCTCACCCAGAAGTAAGGAGGCTGGTGAGTGAGAGCGGGAAGGCGGCGAGCACTCACCTTGAACATTTCGAATCTGGGGAAGGGCAGAGGTATTGAGTTTTGAAGGAATGGTTGGTGAGGTTGTGGGACCTCCTTTCCTTCAAATGGATTTCCTGCAAAAAGGCCATCTGAGCATGTAGGCACCTCAGTTGTCCTGAGGGAACGGATCTCTTAAAGGGGGAATTAAGCCCCTTAACGTTGAGGAACATACACTTAACCCTAGACATTGTGGATCTACCTGACACTCGCCACTCGTGGCCTCGGGGAGGAATGGCCTAGGGTAACCAGATATGGGAATGGCAAGGTCGCAAAGGGGTAGGGGAGGGGGGAGGGATGAAGACACAAGGAACAAGGGGAGAGTCAGACAACTTTAGACGATAGACAAAAAGGAAGGGAGTGGGCTGAGAAAGACCTACGAAGGAAGGTAGAGATAACACTATTAGAGTGATTAACCTGATCCATCGCACTCATCGTCGAGGTTCGGCCACGCTGCTTCTCTCGACGGACGCCGAGAAGGCCTTTGACAGGGTCAGCTGGGACCTTATCTCTGCTACCCTTAGACATGTTGGCTTGGGAGAAAACCTGACCCGGTGGGTCCCCTACTCGTGCCCATCGGCGTCCGTTGTAGTAAATGGGCTGGCTTCTGAACCGTTCTCCCTAGCAAACGGCAGACGCCAGGGCTGCCAGCTATCCCCTCGGATTTTTATTCTTACGTTAGAACCCTTCCTGCGAACAGTAAGAAAAAACCCTGACATTTCGGGGGTCCTTTCGGGTCGAGTGGAACACAAGGTGGCGGCATATGCAGACGACCTCATACTGTTCATCACCAAACCTGAAACGACTCTCCCCAACCTTCTAGCAGAACTCAGAACCTTTCAATTGCTGTCCAACTACAAAAGAAATTATCAAAAATCCTCAGCGCTGAATATTAATACCCCCCCCCCAAAAGGTTGAAGTTGATCTCAAAGAATTTCTCGTTTAAATGGGAGAGGGAGGCGGTGACCTAACTGGGGACACAAATACCAGTTACCCCCAAAAGGTATACAGCCTGAGCTTCCCCCCGATGCCGAGTTGGGTGGAGGAGGACCTTCAGAGTTGGAATAAAAGCGCGTTCTCCTGGTTCGGCAGGGTGAACATCATAAAAATGAACATCCTACCTCGGGTGCTATACCTCTTCCAGGCCCTACCAATCTAGGTCCCCCACACCTTCTTCAGGCAATTGATAGGTATCTACACCAGGTTCGTTTGGGCGGGGAAACCTCATCGGTTAGCAGCTTCCCTTTTGGTTCTCCCCAAGAGACATGGGGGGTTGGGCCTCCCGGATTGGAAAACTTATTATGCCGCAGCCCATCTCGCCTGTGTGATTGATTGGTGCAGACATTCTCACCTGAAGCAGTGGACGAGTATTGAGCAGGAGGCTTCCTCAACCTCCCTCGCGGGGCTGCCATGGGTGCCGTTGGACCGGGCTACTGCATTAAACAAACAAGCACCCTATAATTGGGCCTACATGGAGAGTGGCGAGTAAGACGTTTCAGAATTTGGATATTTTCCCACCCCATGATCCCAATAACAGGCCACCCGGATTTCCCGGGTTGGCAAATCTGACAGTACATTCCGGGCGTGGATGAAGTGGAATCAGTTTAGGGTTCTGCACCTACGGGATGGGTCGGGTTGGCTGGGGGTGGACGGGCTGGCGGCGAGGGATTCCCTACCGGCGCTCAGCTTCCGGCAAGCCCTTCAGTTAACACACTTTCAGAATTCTGTAAGTCGACCGAGATCTCCAGACCCCTGACCCCTTTTTGAACAAGCCTGTGCAGGGAGTGGCCACCTCAGCGGGGCTCTGGCGTTTGTATACTCACTGGTGATCAGCCCCCCGGAATCCTTCTAACCCTCATTTGTGGAGGGGTGGGAGAGTGAGTTAAACAGGAACTTCACAGAAGAGCAAAAGCAGGCAATGCTGCAGCTGGCCCACAGGCCCTCCATGTCTTGCAGGTATCAAGAAGCTTCCTACAAGATCCTTACTCAATAGTATCTGGTACCTACCAGATTATCAAGAATATTCCCCGCCTCCTCCCCCTTATGTTGGAGATGTTCACGAGCTAGGGGCACAATGATACACATTTTGGGAGTGGGAAAGGCTCTCAAGGTTCTGGGCAACGTGAGGAAAATTGTGCGGGTCCTGATGGACATGGACCTGGGCGAAGATCTGGCAAACTATCCCCTCAATCTTGCCCCTACCTCTATCCAGAGACGAGGCAATCCGCTCTTGAATGCCGCCAGGACCTGCATCTATGTTGTGATTGTGCGTCTTGTCTGTTTCCCCTCCAGCATTTTTCACTAGCGTTATGTTCCGTGCATTATAGGCTAGCAATAGCCCTGTCTTAATTAAAAAGAACGAGGAGGCATGGAGAGCAGGCTTCAGATTCATCTTTATTCTATTTTTTCAACACTTGGCATGCAAGTTTGGATCAACAGGGCGCAATACTGTCCATTTGTCACCATGGGGAACTAGATAAGGGGAGAACAGGTTAGGTTATTGATTTTTTTTCTTTCTACTTCTGCAATATGTTTCTCCAGGGATGAGACTGTCTGGGTCCTGCTTTTGAACCTTGCCCCCCCTAGCTGTTCGCAATCTCACTTGCCTGTTGTGTTTTTACGCATTGAATACTGTGTGTATGTTTATGTGCCATGTACTTCTCTAATAAAAATTACAATTTAAAAAAGAAAGAAAAAAAGGAAGAAAATACAATTCTGTGATTACTCACCTCTAGAATTGTTATTATGAGTATACAGTACGTCCTGCTCCAGATAAGATTCTTTACTCTTGCGAAATTGGCTCCTCCCGGCCCCTCAAATACCCGGGACCTCCCACAAATCCCCAGTATTGAAAAGCAGTTAACAAGAAGCCGGGAGAAAGATAACAGACCCAACTAGCAACTGTAAAACAATGGTAACAATCACCATACAGGGGATCCAAGGATAATGAAAAACCAAGGGTGGGGTGGAGCAGGACTACTGTATACTCATAATACCAATTCTACAGGTGAGTAATCACAGAATTGTATTATTCTTAGTATACAGTACGTCCTGCTCTAGATAAGAATCTTTACTCTTGGGACATCCAATAGCAGTGTCCATAAAGTAGAGTGGGATCCCCAAAGGTAACAGACAGGTCAGACCACTGCCGCCTGCAGAACCTTGCGACCAAAAGCAGCATCAGATGAGGCCCTAACATCAACCTTGTAAAACTTTGAAAAAGTATGAACAGAAGACCAAGTAGCGGCCTTGCAAACTTGTTCAACAGAAGCCTGGTGCTGAAAAGCCCAAGAGGCACCAATAGTAGAATGAGCAGTAAGGCGGAAGGGAGGATTCTTCCCCTTAGCAGAGTAGGCCTGAATCACAGCCTGACAGATCCATTTGCTGAAAGTAGATGTAGCAGGAGCCAGACCCTTCCTAGGACCAGAAGGGACCACAAAAAGAGCATCAGTTATTCTGAAAGGTGCAGTAGCCACCAGATAGTACTTCAGACACCTAACCACATCCAAGGAATGCAAAACTCTCTCCTTAGCGTTACTAGGATTAGGGCACAAGGAAGGAAGAACAATGTTCTGATTCAGATGAAAGGCAGACACAACCTTAGGCAGAAAATCTGGTTTGAAGCGAAACACCACCTTGTCCTGGTGTCTCTCAAAGTAGGGGGGCTGGATGGAAAGCACCGCCAACTCAGAAACACGCCTAACAGAAGTGATAGCCACTAAAAAGACAACCTTGAGAGTAAGAATGGCCAAAGCAGCCTCCTGCACACGTTCAAAGGGAGCACCCTGCAAGGCAGACAGCCAAGCTCAAATCCCAAACAGGCAACATAGGCTTACGTGGGGGACGCACATGAGTAACCCCCTTGAAAAAAGTAATGATCAGAGAATGCCGAGCAAGGACCTCTGGAAGAAAACAGCCAGGGCAGAGACATGACCCTTCAGAGTTCTGAGTTGAAGCCCCAGATCCAAACCATGCTGTAGGAACTCCAGGATCCTGGGAATAGAGAACACACGACAGGGAAGAGACCTAGACTCACACCAGTCAATGTAGGCACACCAAACCCTATAGTAAATAGAAGAAGAAGACTTCTTTCTAGCCTTGATCATAGTGTCAACAGAGGCAGACAGCCCCTTCTCCATCAAGAAGGAGGTTTCAGCAGCCAGGCCGTCAAAGCCAGAGTTTGTAAATTAAGATGGCGTAAATGACCCTGAGTGAGCAGGTCTGGAACCCTGGGCAGAGCGTACTGATCTACTGCCAGCTGCACTACGTCTGCAAACCACACTCTTCTTGGCCACCTGGGAGCCACCAGGATAGCTGGCACCCCTCCTGAGCTATCTTGCGCAGAACCCTGCCCAACAGGGGGGAATGGGGGAAAGACATACAGGAGCTGAAAGTCCTGCCATGACATTGCTAGAGCATCTGTGGCCAAGGCCAGAGGATCCTGGGACAGGGAGACAAAGGCCGGGACACAAACAGATCCACATCTGGTTGACCCCAATGGTGACACAGAGAGTGAAACACCCTGTCGCAGAGGGACCATTCTCCCAGGCGAGAAGTCCCCCTGCTCAGAGAGTCTGCCTGCAGATTCTCCACCCCCGGAATGTACACAGCTGATATGCAGGGAACATTGTCCTCCGCCCAGGCCAGAATCAAAGACACTTCCTTGAGGGCCCCCTTGCACCGGGTCCCTCCCCGATGATTGATGTAGGCAACCGCCGTCTGGTTGTCCGAGCGTACCTGAACAGGCGGGCCTCGAAGGTGCTGGGTCAAGCGAGCCAGAACCAACCTGATCGCCCTCAATTCCAGAATGTTGGTGGGTGTGTGGGCCTCCCAAGGGCCCCAGCACCCTTGGAACTGTAGGGACTTCCAGAAGCCCCCCCAACCCGTCAGACTGGCATCCGTGGTGACCATCTCCCAGCAGGGGGCCAGAAAGGATTTGCCCGCCAACAGGTTCCTGGAATCCAGCCACCAAGAGAGAGACCTTCTGGCTAGGGGGGGACAGAACAAGGACCTGGTCCAGGGATGCAGGATCCTTGCCCCAAACTGACAAGAGGTGGATCTGCAGAGGTCTCATGTGAAACTGGGCATAAGGGACCGCCTCGAAGCATGACACCATCAGACCCACCAGCTGCATTACCTGCCTGATAGAGGGATGAGGGAAAGATAGCAGGGACTGAACCTGCGCTAGCAGACTGTCCACCTTCTGCTGGGGAAGAAAAATCCTTGCCTGAACTGTGTCCAGATTCATTCCCAGGAATGGCGTCACCAAGGAGGGAGACAGGGAAGACTTGGGATGGTTGATCACCCAGCCAAACGACTCCAGAGTGGACACTACTCGCCGAGTATCCAGCTCTGCCTGTTGGAGGGACTGAGAAGTGATGAGAATGTCGTCCAAATAGGGCAGCACGCGAATGCCCTGAGACCTGAGCAGAGCCATCACTCCTGCCAGCACCTTGGTGAACACTCTGGGAGCTGAAGTGAGACCGAAGGGCAATGCCACAAATTGGCAGTGCTGATCCTCCAGAGCGAACCTGAGGAATCTTTGATGACCTGGAAAAACAGGAATATGTAGGTAAGCATCCTTGATGTCCACAGAGGTCATGAAGCCCCCTGGACGCAGGCAACTGATAGCAGAGCGCAAAGTTTCCATGCGAAAGCGCCTGCACTTGACAAATTTGTTGAGGATCTTCAAGTCCAGGATGGGCCTGACTGACCCATCTCTTTTGGGCACGGTGAAAAGGTTGGAATAGAACCCCTTGCCCCTATCTCGTAAGGAGACCTGACAGATGACCCCCAGCTCCAGAAGGCTTTGCACCGCCAGACTTAGAGCCTGAGCTGACATGTGGTCCTGAGACATCCGGGATCTGATGAATCTTGGGGGCGGCCAGGCAGCAAACTATCAGTAACCGGAGGACACTACCTCCTGAATCCACTGGTCTGAGACATGAAGCCCCCAGACGTGAGCAAAATGCTGAAGCCGTCCCCCCACCCGGATGGGTGAGGGCGCCCCTTTATGCCTGAGGGGGCTTGGGAGAAGACTTAGGCTTGGAGCCCCAGCATGAGCCAGGGCGTCCACATCCTCTGCCCCTACCCCAGAAATCTCCTCGAGTCCCAGTAAAGGGGACCCCCCTCCCCTGTCTGGATCCACGGTAGGGAGAAGAAAAGGAGCCTGGGCCCCGAAACGGCCGAGACTGCCTCGTCTGCTGGGGTAACCTACCTCCCTTAGCAAACAGGTCCAGGCGGTCCCCAAATAGGTGTAGTCCTTTGAAGGGAAAACCTGTGAGCCTTCTTGGCAGCGGTGTCAGCTGCCCACTGGCGCAGCCAAACCGAGCGGCATATAGCCACCCCCAGGGCAGAGGCTCTGCCACACATCCTAATGGTATCATCCAAGGCAGAGAGGACATAAGTCACAAAAACCTCACAACGAGAGAGTGCATTAAACTCCTTACTAGACACATCATCAGGTGCACCATCTAGGACACTTCTAAGAAGGGTCCAATAGCCACCGCTGTAATGGCAGAGGCACAGACCGGGCGCAGTGCCGTCCCCACACAGGCAAAGGCATGGGACGCCAGCTGATCAATACGCCGGTCCTCACTATCCCGCAGCGTAGTAGAGTCAGGGGAATGCATGACAGAGGTGTTAGACAACCCTAGGACTGGGGCATTCCCCTCTGGAGGGGATGACCAATGCTTCACCACCTCAGCAGGAAAGGGATACCTCTTATCCCAACTCTTAGGGACTCTGGGGAGCCTGCTAGGACGCTCCCATTCCTTGAGCACGCATTTCTTGGGCTTGCTCAGGGAACTCTCAACGTGGCTTAGCAGTATGAAACAATTCCCCCTCCTGCCTATCAGTATCATCTGGGGCCCAGGGGTCAGAGCCAAAATCATCATGGTCCCTGGGCCTCTCATCAGATGACTCTGAGTCAGAGAACAACTCCCCTTCTTCCAAGGGGGTATAACCAGACAGTTCAAAGAACTCTTCCGCCTCCATAGGGAAGAGACTGACTTTAGGCGTCAAATGCCGCTTCTTAGCAGAGGCCTTACGCGCCATGGTATTAGCAAGCAACTTCTCAACACTAGCCAGTCTAGCAGACACATCAGGCTGAGATTCCCCACTGGTATGCAGCTCAATGGGAGTCAAATTTAAGCTTGGGGGAGTTGGAGAAGCCATATGTGGCACAGGCCCAGCTGCTGGTAAACCAGGCTGCGGCGCAAGCACCTGCTGGGCACAAGTTATACAGACCCGCACATTGTCAGCACTAGTAGGGGACACCCCACAATCTACACACAGCCAGCCTTGTCCCGAAGGAACCCCGAGCACATTATCCTGAGACGCCTCCATATGGTGATTATAGCGGCACTATAGGCTGATAGGGATTCGCGTAACGTTGGGCCCACCGATAGACAGGGGCAAGGGGCAATAGTGCGGGAGGGGCTTCCAATAAAGGCTCACCATATGCCTATACCGCCTACCATCACCCAGACCAGCGCAGCCAAAGCTGGGAGGCACATAATAATGGAACGGGTGGGAATAGTCCTACAGGGCCGCAGGCTAATAGCCCAGCTCACCTGCGAGAAGAGAGAGAAATCTTCTTGTCCTTCGCAGTCCAGACTGCAGAGAAATTCTGGGGTTTTGTGGGAGGTCCTGGGTATTTGAGGGGCCGGGAGGAGCCAATTTCACAAGAGTAAAGAATCTTATCTGGAGCAGGACGTACTGTATACTAAGAATATCTTCCTGGCATGAGATAAGGTGGCCACTATCTCAGGGGAAAGTCTGCTGTCCTGCAGCACCTGGGCTTCAATCGCCACACCATCAAAGCCAGAGACTGATTTGGTATTTAACCTTGACCCCTGTGGCAGCAAATCCAGCCCATCTGGAAGACTAAGAGGCCTGATCATGTCTGTGAACCTTGGGCATCTGCCCAATCCTCTTCAGTCAGCGCGGCAGCGTTTGAAACCATCACCAGCCGGGGCTACAGAAAGATAATCGCCGGCTCCCATGCTTGAGGACACTTGTAGTACCAGCACTAGGAGTGTCCTCACTCATGAGAACCGACGGCCATCTTTTATAGCCCCAGCTGGGGCCAGTTTTACAAGCCCCTGCAGTCGCGCTGGCAGATGAGGATCAGGCAGACGTGAGTTACAGCAGCTTCCCCTTAGCAGCCCATCAACCAGCTTTTCCGTGTTTGTGCTGGACGCAAGTTCGAATACGAACTTCTGGCTGAAGTTCTTATCTGCAGTTCGGGTTCACTCATCTCTAGTAGACATAAACTTCCTTTCTGGGTATAGGATTATTTAAGGGTATAACTAGCAAACAAAATATTCAGAGGGATACACAAGATAAGGTTGGCAAAAAGCATGCTAAAGGTAATTTACAAAAGCTCAAACTTACAAAAGTTTTGCCACTTCCAGTGCTCTCTGAGGATCTGCAGTTCCCTACATAAAAATATAGGTATTTTGTAATATTGTACATATATTACATTTGATATACCAAAAAAAATAAAGCTAAACTTTGGAAGCATGTCAATGTTCCCATCTATGGTCGGGAATAAGAAACAACACAAACAGGACAACACAAACATTTTTATTTATCCTTAAAGACATTCAGCCATATTTCGTTTATCCCTCCCCAAATCTTGAATTGTTATAGGAGTATGTAGAATCCCACATGTATGTGGCAGAAGGGTGAAATGGGTCTGGAGCCTGTATAGCAATTCAATATCCCTCTACAATGCAGCCTTCCATTCTGGGATCTCATCTCTTAATATTTCATTAGATAAACCATGCTATTTCTTGTATTTTATGAGTAATACAATGTTTTAGGTTAGTAGGCTGGTAGAGAATGTAAACGCTCTTACCATCTGAAAAACAACTCGACCTCTCTCTTTTTCACACGTCTGAAAAACAACTCTTTCAGTGGGCGAGACATAATCCACAGTCTGGAGGATATCTAAAGAACAGAAAAGAGATCCTATGATTTTAAATATTCCATTTACAAAACACTAAAAAGGAATTTTAGTAGATTTACCTTAAACTAGAACCAACACCCACTTTCCTGCATGGGTGGGAGGGCATCCCGATGCCCAGTAAACCAAAATTCATACCTTTCAAATAGATTCCTCAGGTACATCGACCTGCGGACCATGTGACCACGGTGAGCAATAGTGGGACTCAATTCCGCCTCAGGAATTATTTAAAAGTTTAAAATTTTTGGTTTTACCGGGTGTTACAGCACGTGGAGGCACCAGCAATCGGAATGCCCTCCACGCAGCGAACAAGACCCATTTTGTTAAAAATGGTTGTTTTTCCAGTTTAAGGTTTCTTCCGCTTCATCGTCACTCAGTCACACAGGTGCATTCTTCCTTAAAGTGGACCAACACCCAGGATTTTGACTATCCTGGGTTTTGGTCCACTTCAGGGGGGCACCCAGATTAGGGGTGCCCCGCTGTGTAAAACCCCCCAGAAACCCCCCAAAACTCACCTCACCACGCTCCCACGTAGTCACGGACAAGCGGGCGACAGCTGCGGACAAGGCAGCGTGTCCGCCGCCGCCTCCCGCGCGCCCCTTTGACAGTGCGCGCGCCCGCACAGGCCATTCACAAACGGCCGGCGCGGGCACGCCTAGAGGGGCGCGCGGGAGGCGGCGCCGGCCGCTGCCGCCGATCAGGTGAGTTTTTAGGGGCTTTTGGGGGGGGTCATGTCCCGCGGTGAGGAAGGTGATCGGCCCGGGAATCTCATAGATTCCCGGGCCGATCACCCCTGGGTGTTGGTCCTCTTTAAGGTAGTATCTTCACGTCACGAGAGGTCAGACTGTTCAAGGTTAAGCAAAGCTGAAATCCTACACATCAATAATTTTAAAGAACCAAATACGATACACATGAGCCTAGTAAGACCAACACAATCGTTTGAAACCATCACAGGCATAAAAAGTAGAACATAACCATGCATGAATGCAGCCGCACCACAAGGGTGGGTGCTGCGTGAATGAGTGAAGATGAATTGCATATATCTTTGTTAGTACATGTTAACAGACTGTTATTCAAGTTATTTACAGGGGAATCTGGATTATGCAATGTGCTCTATTTTCAACAAACCCTATGGATGGCTTCCTTTTTTGGATCTATGATATTTCCTTGGGGATTGGATCAGCTGGGAGGAGAGAAAAGGAAGCGAAAGGGAGCTTAAGGTAAGTACTCGTATTCCTTGTCTTCACTCAAGTCGCACGGGGAAATTCTGACAACTAGATACTTTGCAAAGCCGTGAAAAGAAAAAGCTTGTCCAATGTGCAACTACTCCATTTACGGCAGTACAATCCATATGCTGGTCCATAGCAGGTCTCTGAAGTTTGCTCTTCCATTCCTTTCCATTTTTCCACAACTATGCTCCAGATGTGGTCTACACCCACCTGTCCTTCAGCTATTCCATGGTGAACAAGCAAAGCAAGTGAAACCACTTTGGCTTGACGGCCTTGCTCACACTTGGAATGCTGAGGAAAAGAGGCGGCCATGAAACCACATTTGCAGGTGGTCATGGAAAGGAGGGGCAAAACTTGAAGCTACAGCATGCTGCATGTCAGGGAGGAGAGGCACATGGCATTGGCTTCATGTGAGCTGCATGTTGCCTTATTATTTATATTGCCAGGACTGTCCCTTTATTGTGGATCACTAACTGGTTAACCTAGCTCCAGGCAATCCTATTGCCAATAGCCACACAAAGGTAACAAACAAAATGAATCGCTAGGATAATGGATTGCTTGTGTGGCTGTGGCTTCAAGATTGTGTACTTTGCTCTAATGACTGGAAGCAAACAGGCAACATTGTGTGTGCGCCAAGTTTTACATATCTGGGGAAGAGCTTGCTGCGAAAGCGTGCCAACTAACCAGGTTTTATCGCTCTTCTTTGCCAGACTGGGCCATCTCTGTGGCAGCCTTTCATTGGCTTGGTAGGAAAGGCTCCCCTTGACAGGCCAGTCCCCCCTCCCTCTCTCATAGGCAGTGTGGCATTCCCCCCTCCCTCTCCCATAGGCAGTGTGGCATTCCCCCTCCCATTCCCCATAGGAAGTGTGGCATCCCCCCCTCCCATTCCCACAGGCAGTGTGGCATTTCCCCCTCCCATTCCCACAGGCAGTGTGGCATTTCCCCCTCCCATTCCCACAGGCAGTGTGGCATTTCCCCCTCCCATTCCCACAGGCAGTGTGGCATTTCCCCCTCCCATTCCCACAGGCAGTGTGGCATTTCCCCCTCCCATTCCCACAGGCAGTGTGGCATTTCCCCCTCCCATTCCCACAGGCAGTGTGGCATTTCCCCCTCCCATTCCCACAGGCAGTGTGGCATTTCCCCCTCCCATTCCCACAGGCAGTGTGGCATTTCCCCCTCCCATTCCCACAGGCAGTGTGGCATTTCCCCCTCCCATTCCCACAGGCAGTGTGGCATTTCCCCCTCCCATTCCCACAGGCAGTGTGGCATTTCCCCCTCCCTTTCCCACAGGCAGTGTGGCATTTCCCCCTCCCATTCCCACAGGCAGTGTGGCATTTCCCCCTCCCATTCCCACAGGCAGTGTGGCATTTCCCCCTCCCATCCTCACAGGCAGTGTGGCATTTCCCCCTCCCATCCTCACAGGCAGTGTGGCATCCCCCCCTCCCATTAAAAAACTATGAATAGAAGCACACCTATGGCTATATTTCTGATGCAAAAATGTCAATAAATGTATTTTGTGCAATTCATATATTATACAGGGGTGTAGGTCCACATGAAGGTTGTTTATCCATAGGATATGGGAGACAATTAATTTTAACACACAGGAAACAATGATTGTTTACACTATATACATAATTCAATTTAGCACTAATCCGAATACTATGCTAGGATTGCTGATTCTAGTGGTTCATCAGAAAGAAATCAGTATTCGAGTGGTGAAGCAGGTAATTGGTATGCTGAATCAGGTAGGTGAATTCAAATGGTTAAGAAGTTTTTTCAATACCTGGCAAGTATGTACAGAGGCACTTATGCTGAAACTGCAGCTGAGAGGTCCGCACAGGATTAAGGATTGATGCAGGGAGTAAGCCTTATGTCCTTTTCTGCTTTCCGCTGACACGTGTTTCGGGGTTAATCCTTCATCAGAGCGAAACAGAAGAGAGATGCGGTGTAGCGTGGACGAGCGGTGCCTGACAACAGCTGTCCCTTCAGCTGTTTAAATGCGCTCCTAGAGGGTGCGAATCCCCCCCAGGCCGGCCCGTGTGACACAGCCATGACGTAAACGTCGCTCACTTCACGGTGCGTCACTTCCGGAATGAGAAGCGGAACGCTGTGAGGTAAGTAATGACCGCTTTGTGGGGGAAAAATGAAAGGGGAATCCGCCTGCAATAATAAAGAGAGTTTGTAAGTCACCAAATAGAGAAAGAACCACGCATCTATATACAACAGATATGTGACATTGCTGTGCATTATATTTAGCAATGTGTGAATAGCTATATAAGAAGTCAAACAGGTATTTATACAAATTGTTCTAACTGGGGGACCCCTTGTGAACAAGAGCTTGGAAAAACGCCATTCCATGTATTATAATTCATGCTAATAAACAGTGTTGTTTATGTGGATCTAATGTTAGATTAGTTAGTTAGAACAATTAGTATAAATACCTGTTTGACTTCTTATATAGCTATTCACACATTGCTAAATATAATGCACAGCAATGTCACATGTCTGTTGTATATAGATGCGTGGTTCTTTCTCTATTTTGTGACTTACAAACTCTCTCTCTTTATTATTGCAGGCGGATTCCCCTTTCATGATCCCCCCACAAAGCGGTCATTACTTACCTCACAGCGTTCCGCTTCTCATTCCGTGCAGAGTGCGCCCCGTGCGCGGCGCCATCTTGCGACTGGCAATAGTGCCGGCCGAGAGATGGACGGCGCAAGGTCGGGACGCGCGTCACCTGAAGTGACGCACCGTGAAGCAAGCGACGTTCACGTCACGGCTGCGTCACACAGGCCAGCCGGGGGGGGATTCGCGCTCTAGGAGCACATTTAACCCTTTAAGTGCCAGCCTACCTGCAGCTTTTGTCACCCTTTGTTGCCAGACTGTGTTTCACTATTTTGCACTACATATGTTCAACCTTGATTTTTTAAGGGATTTACAGGGATTTTCCAGGAAAATTATATATTGTTTTTTTCAGCAGAGTTCAACTCTTGGGCTTCAACATGCAATGTCTTGTTTTGCCTTTTTTTGTGTATTCTCAATACTTTTGGGTGAAATATGTGCAAAAAAATAAAAAAAATCTATTTTTTGCAATTTGTAGTGTTTTTTGTAATAAAAAGTTTGTCAATAAAATCTTATTGCGTGTGAAACCCGAATTTCTCCCGGTCACAGCGTTACCACATATGTTCACATATGAAAAAAAATATAAAATATTTTCATCAACACCGCGCTGTATTTAAACAGTTAATCCACTTCTGTTAGAATATATCTACTATAATGGATATGACCAAAAATCCACGCTGGAGTGATTAAGACTTTGTTGGATCAGTCTATATTTGTATCAAATGTTATTCTCTGTAAGTGAAAATCACCACATAACTCCGCGGAAGATAATTAAAAATTCCTTTTGACAAAACGTGTCCACCTCAGATGCGACTTAAAATCAGACTTTTGTGCACATTTCCATCACCATATCTTAAATACACGTACCAGATTGCCAATCAATTGCTTGCAATATGATTAGGGTCCTCTTTAAGGTGTTACAACTTGTTTGTGTTATTCCAGACCAATTGTAAGGTATACTGGGAATGTGTTATAATAATTGTATCCTCCTTATTTATCCAAAGCTGTTTAAGAATCCGCCATTCCAAACATATAATCTCAGAGGTAAAAATAAAAGCACATAGCATAATACCCTTTTAAAATTTCAAAGCACCTGCTAGTATTTATTAAGCTTACCAGCATTCACAGAATAAAACGCATTCCAAAACTCAGGATTCAAATAGTAATACAGAGCGCTTGTGAAGACCTCTTATGCTTTCACCCACGTTACTCCTCTGTGTGATTTGGATCAAACATGCAGCTGCGTGTCTCCTCACCGCCTCCTCGGCCGCCGGACAGCGGGAGCGCTCGCTGCCTTCTCTCCTCAGTAGCTACGTTGTAACTCGTCACTGTGAAGAGTTACAACGTAGCTACTGAGGAGAGAAGGCAGCGAGCGCTCCCGCTGTCCGGCGGCCGAGGAGGCGGTGAGGAGACACGCAGCTGCATGTTTGATCCAAATCACACAGAGGAGTAACGTGGGTGAAAGCATAAGAGGTCTTCACAAGCGCTCTGTATTACTATTTGAATCCTGAGTTTTGAAATGCGTTTTATTCTGTGAATGCTGGTAAGCTTAATAAATACTAAATACTGAAAAAGCAACATCTACCGAACAATACCCAACATGCATAGGTACTGTCAAGGGAAGAGTTGCCAAACACCCCAAAGTAAAGCATGCGCATAACGGCAATTTTACTTGAAAATTTCAGCTCTGCAGACAAAGTGCACACCTTGCGATTTTTCAACCAAAACAACCCTTTACATTTAGAATATGCCCCATAAACCATATATTCCAGAAAGTACATATGTTAAGCTTTCTAAGCATACTGAGCTTGTTGTAGTGGGCTCATCTTTCTGGAAGTAATCCATTGAAGAATTCTTAGGTTGCACAGGGTTTCCCTAAAAAAAATTATAAAAAAGCAGAATAAAAACCATGTTTTCCTAAAATATCAATATGCAAACAAGAAAAAACAAGCTAAATCTAAAAGCGCAAGGTCCCCCGAGGAGAAAAATACCCCACATGCATAGGTACTATTAACCCTTTTAATTGCCAGCCTACTTGAAGTTTTGTCACCCTCTGTTGACAGGTCATTTTTCCCCATTTTGCGCCATGTTTAACCGTGATTTTTGCTGGAATTTCCAGAAAAATTATATACATATTTTTTGCAGCAGAGTTTAGGCTTTAACATGAACAAAAATTAAAATAAAATAATATTTTTTTAGACAATTGTCTCCTTTATTTTAAATAAAACCTTTTTTTTTTTTTTTAATGAAAACCATATTGCATGTGATAGCCCCATTTCTCCCAATTACAACGGTACCACATATGTATCGGTAGCCCCCCCATTCTTGCCCTGGAGACCCCCCAAACTGAAAAGAGCACTTTATAACATTTACAAATAAAAAACTACTATCCAAACGATAAACATATGGGGTTAATTAAAAAAAAAAAAAAAATGACATAAAGTCCCCCCTCCCGGGGGGGGGTTTAAGGGGGGGATTTTAAGGGTTAGGGTAACCCTAACCCTTAAAATTCCAAACAAAAATGGGGTCAATGGGGACCCTAGGTCATTTTTTTTTAATTTTAAGGGTTAGGCTAACCCTAACCCTTAAAAATAAAAAAAAATGACGTGGGGTGGGGGGGCATTTTTTTTTTTTTTAATTTTAAGGGGTTAGGGTTAGGCTAACCCTAACCCTTAAAAATAAATAAAATGACGTAGGGTCCCCCCTCCCATGGGGAAGTGGGGGGAACCCATTTTTATTTTTGAATTTCAAGGGTTAGGGTTAGGCTAACCCTAACCCTTAAAAATAAATAAAATGATGTAGGGTCCCCCCTCCCATGGGGAAGTGGGGGGAACCCATTTTTATTTTTGAATTTCAAGGGTTAGGGTTAGGCTAACCCTAACCCTTAAAATTAAAAAAAAAAAAAAAAAGACGTAGGGTCCCCCCTACCCATCATAACCAGCCCAGGACCAGCTATGGGGGCTTGTAGGAACAGAGTGGAGGGGCCAGCTTTTGTGGCCCCCCACCCTGCAGCCTACAAGCCCACATACCCTGTGTGGGCCCGGGCTCTTCTGCCCCCCCCTGGGCTTTGGGGAGGCAGGTAATTGGGGGTGCGGGGGTTAATGGCAAGTCACCCGCTAGTTGCAGGTGATTGCCAGTGCCTTGTGAATTGGTATAAGGGGTCTCATGGACCCCTTACCAGTTCACAAGGGGTTAACAGTAAAAAAAAAACACACAAAAATTTCATTTATTTAAAAAAAAATTAAATTAAATTAAAGAGGAGACCCGTCCGGATCCAACGAGGGGTCAGGTGAGTATTTTTTATTTTTATTTTTTTAACTAGCAGGGGGAAATGCCAGGCACGTAGTTTCTACGTGCTTGGCACTTAACGGTAGGAGAAGCAACCACGTAGAAACTACGTGCTTGGCATTTAAAGGGTTAAACAGCTGAAGGGACAGCTGTTGTCAGGCACCGCTCGTCCACGCTACACCGCATCTCTCTTCTGTTTCGCTCTGATGAAGGAGTAACCCCGAAACACGTGTCAGCGGAAAGCAGAAAGGACATAAGGCTTACACCCTGCATCAATCCTTAATCCTGTGCGGACAACTCAGCTGCAGTTTCAGCATAAGTGCAAAAAGTGAAAAAAATTTAGCAAGAACACTTTACCATTAAGCGCAAAGACTACTTAACCATTTGAATTCACCTACCTGATTCAGCATACCAATTACCTGCTTCACCACTCGAATACTGATTTCTTTCTGATGAACCACTAGAATCAGCAATCCTAGCATAGTATTCAGATTAGTGCTAAAGTGTATTATGTATATAGTGTAAATAATCATTGTTTCCTATGTAAATGTGTCTCCCATATCCTGTGGATAAACAACCTTCATGTGGACCTACACCCCTGTATAATATATGAATTGCACAAAATAAATTTATTGACATTTTTGCATCAGAAATATAGCCATAGGTATGCTTCTATTCAAAGTTTTTTAAGGTATGACTGGGGTGACTCACCCCACATTATATAAATGCACCCACTGAAAACCTAAAACTTTATCCCATTGCTTTGAGTGTGCTTACCAAGTTGTATTAAATTTCCCCCTCCCATTCCCATAGGCAGTGTGGCGGCATTCCACCGATCCAATTCCCATAGGCAGGGTGGCGCCATTCCTCACATCCAATTCATATAGGCAGTGTTCCATTTCGCCCCTCCCATTCCCATAGGCAGTGTTCCATTTCGCCCCTCCCATTCCCATAGGCAGTGTGCCATTTCCCCCCTCCCATTCCCATAGGCAGTGTGCCATTTCCCCCCTCCCATTCCCATAGGCAGTGTGCCATTTCCCCCCTCCCATTCCCATAGGCAGTGTGCCATTTCCCCCCTCCCATTCCCATAGGCTATGTGCCATTTCCCCCCTCCCATTCCCATAGGCAGTGTGCCATTTCCCCCCTCCCATTCCCATAGGCAGTGTGCCATTTCCCCCCTCCCATTCCCATAGGCAGTGTGCCATTTCCCCCCTCCCATTCCCATAGGCAGTGTGCCATTTCCCCCCTCCTATTCCCATAGGCAGTGTGCCATTTTCCCTTCCCCTTCTGGTCTCCCGTGTGAGGCGGTGCGAGTTTCCATTTTTCTTTTGTTCCCTTATTCGCACAAGACGAACTGACATTCCCACCCCCTTTTAGGGCAAAATAAGTGCATCTTATAGGTCATCTTAGAGGTCCCTTCTCTCAACTGTCTGTCCTTTATGTCCGCTCGCACCCTTAAACTGGACATGGAAAAAACAGAACTGGTCATTTTCCTACCATCTCACCCCCCGCAACACCACAATCTCCATAATCCAATGCAACATCTCCAGCTTGATGCCTGGGTATATTTCTGGACTCCTCTCTCTCTCATTCACACCCCACATTCAGTCCTTAGCCACCTCTTTTCTCCAACTTATAAACATCTCATGCATTCGTCCCTTCCTCTCATCTGACACCACTAAAATGCTAGTGCATGCCCTGATCATATCCCGACCAGACTACTGCAAGGCGCTACTTTGTGGCTTACCAACAAACCCCTCCAATCTATTCTAAACTCTGCTGCTTGCCTCATTCATCTCTACTCTCGATTCTCCAGTGCTGCTCCTCTGTGTCAATCCATCCACTGGTTACGTTTCACCGGGCACCCGCTGTCAAACTCAAGCTCTACCACTTGTGATCCTGCCCCCTTTAGCCTCCACCCCCATTCTTTAGATTGCAAGCTTGCAAGGGCGGGGCTCTGTTTCCTATGGTCTCCTGTGCTCTCAATTGGTTTAAACATTGTAGCATCTAATTTGTATTGGTCCCTGTACTATATGTTTTACCTTGTCTTTAATTATACCTTGTAAAGTGCTACAGAAGATGATGGCGCTATAGAAATAAATAATAATAATAATAATAATAATATACTACAGGAACCATCTGCTGGAAAAGTTAGATGCGTAAACTAGAGATTGAGTGGGTAGGGAGATGATAATACCAACCGCAAAGCGCAGATCAGCACAATGACAGCTGAAATTTCTCTGGGTTGATGATGAAACCTAGGATCACCCTGATATGAGGGTTGGTTGCTCCATCTCTATCAAGGGGGTTCATACCAGTAAGTGGTCACGTGAATCACTATTTTGGCAGAGGGAACACATAACTACTATAAGAACAATAAAGGTCACCCTTTAGAGTCGTATAAAGAACAAAGTGTAGAGCCACAGTCTGGAGGTTAAATTTTCCCATCCCACAAGACCTGAATCATATTAGGTGAGCTAGGACTGGTAAGTGTAGATGCGTCTATTCCAAAGGAAACAAAAGTGACTGTGACTGCAGACACTAGTGGAATGGGCTCTGATACCTAAGGGGGGCAGGGCACCCATTGCTTGCTAGGCTAGAGATATAGCATCTCTGATCCGTCTTGCTATGGATGCCTGCAACCCCTTGCTCTTTTCCCCAAGGTTACCAATAAATGATCCGACTTTCAATTCTGCTGTGCTCAAGGACCTGTCCTCCTCCATCTGAATGAGCCGGCTCTATGGCCAGCAACACGACCTCCTGTAACCTGTGACATTTTGAGGACATTTTAGGTAAATATAAGGGATCTGGTCTTAAAAGAAGTATGTCTGGTCATTTTCTGGGTTCTTCAATAGTAAGGGCATGCAGGTCACTAACCAGTCTGGCTGATGTAATTGCTAGGATGAAAGTAATCTTTAAGGATAATATCTTTAATGTTGCATCCTTAATTAGTTCAAGATGGGGTAACGTTAGTCCTTGAATAATTAAAGACAAATCCCAATTGAGAAACAGTTTTGCCTTAAAGGGTTGTCTCTTAGAAACAGCTATCAAAATGTATCCACCAAAAAAGCGTCTCTAAGACGTTCCTCCAGAAGATTAAAAGGGCCCAAGTCTGAACCTTAAGGATGCTTGAAGTGGACCAAAATCCAGGATTTTGACTATTCTGGGTTTTGATCCTTTTCCCCCCTGTGTTACACCCCCCAGATCACCAAACCCAACTCCCTTCTTTCTGGTCCTACGACGCACGTGTGGCCACTCGTCCAATCAGCGTCCTCGGAGCCACTGACGTCACATCGTCTAAGGATTCGTCCAAGGCCAGCGGCTCCAAGCGTGCTGGCAGCCGCATCCCCTGCTACCCTCTAACAGGGAGCGTGCCCGCGCCAGCCATCTTCACTGGTGGAAGAGGACTTATTTCACATACTCTTTTCTATTTTGGCCCTGGGAAGAAGAATACGCTCAGTCAGGGTATCTAACTGAGGCTTGGGTACTTGAGTTAAATGAAATAGGTCCCCCTTTCCCTGCCCCTGGAGGTCTGTCAAGGTTTGCTGATTTCAGGTCTTTCGATCTCTTGCGGAGAATAACTTGGTTTCTTGTTATCTACCCTCTAATTGCTTCCGCAGAAGCATTCACAATAAAAGATGTGGCTTTAGAGACAAAAGGTAAGGCATCTAAAACCTCCTCCCCAGGGGCTACCCTAAATAAGTTCACCCCGAGACTGTCAACCCACATCTTCAAGACACGGCCCACACAGTCCATAGCAATTAAAGGCTTTAAGAGAAAGGCATCAATTTCCCATACCGTTTTAAGAAGAATATCTGCCAATCTGCCCCCTATAGGGTCCTTTAAAGATCCCATGTCTTTAAAAGACAGGTCAGACTTTTTAGAGACCTGGGCTAGGGGCAGCATCCACTCTGGGAGCCTTAGCCCAAGGCACTAAGTCTACTTTCTCAAAGAGGAACCTGCGTTTTAAAGATGGGAAGATGAACCTGCCTACTGCATTCCTCCACTTCCTTCGAAACCTTCTCCTTAAAAGAGTCACAGACAAAAAACCTAGGTGTTTTAGGATCCTTAAAGCCGGATATAAGGAATCCTTTAGAGACAAAAGGTTGGGCAAAGTTTTCTTTAGTAATCTTACGTAATCTCTAGCGTAGTACAGATAGCCTGAATTAGATCAGGTGTGTCACCTACCACAAACCTGAATCTAAAACTGCCAGCTGTCTCCATCTTAGCTGATTGTTCTGTGGGGCAGGAGGGAATAGATTCATCTGAAGAAGCCAACTCTTCTTCATCCGATGCTCTCACCCTGGGAGGAAACCCTGGGATCCCCGCGGATGACCCACTTGCTTTTGGACCCCTGACCTGGGCAACCCCACTGTCTTCTGGGTGAGCTGGGATGGGACCCCAGGGGGCAGCTAAAAATTGATCGAGCCTGGATTTGTAGGAAAAAAATATGTGCCATCCATTCCCCCTTTCAGGCACTCCAAAAAACCTGAAATTAGGGGATTCACATTAGGTGTAACCACATCCTGGAGACAATGTGTACATGACCGATTGTTCCAGTTGTCAGGTAAAGGCATCAGGCAATTTTGGCAGGATCTAGATAAGGGCCTGTCATTAATTTTCTTAGGGGGTCTTCGGCTCATTAACACTCTTACCTCCCTTAGGATCTTTAGGCTTGGCATGCTTCTCCTTTGCCGCCTCCCTCCCCCTGCACCATTAACCACCCTGGGGTAAGGAACACTTACTGAGTCCTGAGAATCACCACCACCCATGTTGCTGAATTGCGGTTGGTGCCCTTTATTACTACTGCTACTCCCTTGCTGCCACCAATCTTCTTACGAGTTTCTCTATTGTGTTTCTCCTCTCCCTTCTTAGCACAGAGCAGAGAAAACCCCAGGTGTTCCTTCCTCCAGAATTCTGGCGCCGTTTTGGAGGCCTAAGGAGAACATCATGCGCACCCGGAGCGATGACACACCCCGACTCAGAAGTGACATCACGCGCCTCTCGTCTTCAGCGCTGTCATAGACCGGAAGAGAAGGAACGCCTACAGCGCACTTCCCTCCTACTGTTCGGAAGTGCCCCCCAGAGCCTGATCCAGAACTTCATACTTACCCTGACACTGCTGCGAACTAGTTACCTAACCTGACAATACCTTGGATTACCTGGCCAGGACCTACACTGGATATGGGAGGAGGGGGGGGGGGGGGGAACGCAGAAAAAAAAAAAAGGAGATTTGAGGCTCAGTAATAAAAATAGGGGGAACACATGGGCACTAGAGGGACCCAGACCTGCCATCTACTCTCCATCCACGAAAATACTCCATGACAATTTTCCTGGGAGGAAACACAAACACTGAGGGCTGAAGGGAAGAGGCAGGCCTTTAATACTCTTGTCAGTTTGTGTTTCCTGTTTAGGGAGAGGAAGTGAGTGGCTAGTCGTCCTGGAGGACACCTGGGGAAAGTAGCCTAAAGCTTTGGTGTGAATACGTGTAACAAATCCAGGGGTGAATAGAAAAGCATTAGAAAAAAGTATTACTGAATTTAGATTAATAATCTTACCATTTTCAACTCGCTTGCACTGCAGCATTTTTATATCGACCAGCTCCTAAAAAAAATATAATGAATGTTATACATCAGTAATGACCTTGCATTTGTAGTCTCAATGAGAACGCCAAAGAGAAGGTGTCCTCCCTCCCAGGTTTTGGTCCGCCCCTTTGGAATGCCCTGCTGTGTGAAACTCCACCGTTCGCTGAATCTACTCACCCCTCGTTCTAATCAGCTTCTCCGGTCGTGCATATTTATGTGCTGTGTTTTTGGCCAGGCAAAGCCATTCAAACACAAATGATACACCAGATATTTCATGGGTGGGTTACAATGGATATTTTGGGCAGTCACAAAAAATCAAACTCAAAATATTGTATTAACAAATTTGGGGCAGCATTGAAAGAGCATTTTTAAAACTTTATAGCAGAACAAAACCCGGCGCCAGCCACTGGTATTCCTCGGGGTGCTGGTAATCACTCACCTTTCCCCACTCCAAAGGCGCAAGTGCAGGCTCTCGTCCAATTAGATTGTTTTCAAAGGGTAATGGGTGGCGTCGCAACTCCTGCCCCTTTGGGCTATCCACGCACTCCCACCCGTGTCTATCTAAATGGGGATGCGGCCGTATCGCCTCCGATTGAAATCAATAAGGGCCCTTTGCCGAAAGTAGGTAAACAAGGCAATGGGTTCTGATTGGAAAGGGCCGCACCGTTGGACTGAGGATAAGCAAGTTTTACTGGGTGAACGGGGGGGGGGGGGGGGAAGGGGTTTCACACAGAATTGAGATGCCCAGAAAAACTGAATCTCTATCACAATGCAGCAATAACCCCCCCCAAAAAACTCTAAATTAATGTGAATGACCCAAGAGAGATCGTCTAAATCTAGTGTGACGGAGGGAGCCCTACACGCCCCACGCGTTTCATGGTGGAACCACTTTTGGACGATAAGAGGATACACTCACTTTAGATCTTCTATACTGGCCAGATGGGATGGATTGACGCAGGACTGCCACCCGCAGTTCACCATATAAATATTAAAAATCCTCATCAAAGGGGCCAAGGGGTTTGGGTGGAAGAAAAAAAAAAGAGCAGAAAGAAAACTAGGGAAAAAATTTAGAAAGAAGAGTAAACATACATCATTTTAAAAAATGTACCGTATTTTCCGCCCTATAAGACGCACTTATTTTCCCCAAGAGGCCACAACTGCCCAGCTCTGAACTCTTGGCCGCTGACCACCGCTTCAGTGACTGCCACTTACTGCCTCAAGCTCCGAGCGAGTTGGCTCCAGGCCCTAGGTGGGTGCAGCCTATGACTCCCTCCAGTGTCATTGAATGCAATGAATACCCTACATGGGGGCTTCAAACCTGTGGTGGGCAGCAGCAGGAGGGTCGGCGGGCAGCAACAGGAACGCAGGGAAATGTAAGTTTTCTTTGCCTGTTTTGGAGCATGCTGCACACGGAATTAGGGATGCCCCCACACTGCCTGTAATATCTGTTATGGGGTGATGGGGAGGATTGTGCACATGGTCTGTAATGGCACAGTGCAACCATGGAATTTCACACTACAGGGCATCACGGCACATCGACAGGCCTGAAAGTGGACCAAAACCCAGGAATTTAACTATCCTGGGTTTTGGTCAATGCCCCAATGTGTGAAACCCCACATGTTGCCCAAACTAACTCACCTGTCCACTGGTCCTACAGTGCATGCGCAGCCTCCCATCCATTCAGCACGCTCAACTGCACTGATGCGAGCTCATCTAAGGAGCCGAGTCCAGCCGAGCGCACCGGCAGCCGCATCCCTGCTGCCCTCTAACAGGGAGTGCGCCTTCTCTGGCCATTCACAAATACCTGGTGCAGCACGCGCCCTGCTAAAGGGATAGGGGGGATGCGACACTGCTTGCACATGCACCGTTGGACCGGGGGAGAAGGTAACCCCACAGATCATCCACAAACCCCTTAACTTTCAGCTAAATCCTTGGCATCCCTGCAGCTGTGCGCACTCCTCAGGGAAACCGGGGATGCAGCTGCCCTTGCACTCTAGTCCAAAAACCCCAAATAGCTAACTGGTAATGAAATTTCCGGGAGTGCTCCAGGACAGCTAGCCGAGTATCTCCTCTCACCTGGAAGAGGAAACATAACTGGACAACATTAAAAGCCAGATTCTTCCTCCCAGGCCTCAGTGTTTTAACCAAGTAATACCTCGCTACCGTCTAACAGGGAGCGTGCCTGTGCCGGCCATTCACAAATGCCTGGCACAGGCACTCACCCTGCTAAAGGGATAGCGGGGATGCGTTGGACTGGGAAAGAAGGCGAGTTTCCAGGAGACCTGGGTGGTTTCACACAGCGAGGCATCCCAATTCTGGATGCACCGAGAGGAGGGAATCTAGCGACTCTGGAATCTCAGATTCCAGGGGCATGAGTTTTGGTCCACTTTAAGGGCAGGATGAAGGACACAGTCCTGGTGGACTACCGGAAATTCCATTACAGGTAAGCCAATTGGGGTTTTTCCCCAAACGTCCTCCAGGATGGCTAGTTGAGGACAAGCGAGTAATAAAGAACTGTCCTACTTCAGGGTGGGGAGATGGCCTGCAGGATCTTCCTGCCAAACTCCTGTTTTCTATTTCTGCCAGAAAAGGAGCAGGTGATTAGATCTTTGCCAATCAGAAGTCTGATCTAAATAGGTTAAGACAATCTGTCTAGCATCCACCAGATGTATCTGATCATTAATGTTTGAGTCCTTTGGCTTAATACCTGGCACACAGACCTCTTGAGACCTATGAAATTCAGAAGCAATTTTTGGAAGATACAGAAGATGAACAGATCAGGTCTGATTGTAATATGGTTGGCAAAAATCCTTAAATAAGGCTTCTTGATTGACAAGGCCTAGTCACTAATTCTTCTATCAAAAGTGATAACTAAAAGGAAGTCTAATTTGAGCGACGAGAACCTTATCGCCATCTCCTTTAAAGGCTCAAAGGGCAGTAGCGTAATGTGAAACAATAATACAAACAGCCCCCCCCCACCAAACCAACACCCCCTACACTCCCCCCCCCCCCCCCCCCCCAAGAACCGTGTGTTCCCAAATGACCCCATGAATAGTGTATATAGAATGAGTTGGCACCACTTCACACTCACCATTACCAAACTCATATAAACTAAGGTGACAGGTAAGAGGATCCTGCTGATGGAAGCAAGCATGCATGGCTGTGTACATCACACAAAAGGTGTATATGAGATGTCTTCATTCAAGACTCTGTGGAGCAGCCGTATCCAGATTATAAATCCACTTGATTTCCTCCCTCAGGAGCAAATTTTTGAGGTTCCCCCCTCACGGTTCTTGGGGGGAAGTGTAGGGGGTGTTGATTTGGTGGGGGGGCTGTTTGTATTATTGTTTCACATGCACTTATTGGTTTATAATTGGTCACTTGGCGGTTTATAGAATTTTATTGCACTTTTGGACTTACACTTTTCTTTTTGATTTCAGACTTTAGATTGCATCGAGATTGTTGGGATTCATGGGTTGCACGATTGGAGATGGGTAGGAGGATGGCCTCTCGCCTCTTGTGTTCGGCTAAGAGGCGACTCAAGCAAGAATTCTGAGAACTGCAGTGTGGACAAAAGGTTATAAAAAGAACAAGTAGGAGAACCTAGGAGTGATGCCAAACAGCAAAAGAGAGAAAATGAGAATGCTGTGATCAATTAAGAACATTGGGAGCAAGTGCTTACTCGTGTAAAAGACACTTTGGATAGATACTTGGGGCTTTATGATGAGATCAATTGATCACAAAAAAAGTCCCTGTAGGAGGACATCTATTTTCCACCCCCACTTGGGAGACCCCACTAATAACAGTGGGGATCCCAGAAATGGGTGCCACTGGGGTCTATCCATTGCTTTCTGAGTGCCCCCTGGGAGAAGAATACTCATTAGTCTGTTTAACCATATGGACTCAGTACAAATATGACCCACAGAACAAAGTCAGATAGTGTTATGATACCCAATATTGATTTATGTTGTATATATTAGATTAGACTTGGATGTTATTTCATATAGAAAATCCTCTGTTATAGTGTGCTATAGAATATAAGTTATTGTCCTGATTAAGCATATCTTCAGCTCCTTGCTCTGCCTGTCAGCACGGCGCGCGGCGACAGCGACTGTGCTCGCGCCTGGCGGACCCGCCCCCTTGCTGCTTAGCATTAGATGACGGCGGCCGGGTCATCAGGGGGCGTGTCCGGCGGGCGGGAGCGCTGACGCGATCGGCGTCAGCTCACATGGGGGTGACGCGCGGGCCAGCTGGGCAGGTATAAAAGCTGTAAACAAACAATACCACATCACCCCGATCAGAAGCCGTGGGTGTACGGCGGAGCGTGCGGGGCAGCTTGAGTTCCCGGGATGCATATTCATATTGGCGGTATTTATTCTCATTATGATTGATTGATTTGATGCATGTTTATTGTGCCCTCCTTGCTCCCCTCGCCAAGCCCCAGTATGGCCCTGGATAGGCCACTGTAGATTGTATATACGTATTATTTGTTATCAAGGACTTTACATTGTTGAAGGTTGCTGATATAAATGGGGGGAGCGTGTGTGTTACCTAAATATACATAGGGGGTTTAGATCACTAATTGTGGTTGTCTCAGAATATCGTTTAGCCCACTGCGGTTGCTCTGCATTTCTATGAGCTTTATGTGATTCTACAATTTTATTATCATATTATTTCCTGTTACACGTTATTAGATACATTTTTTGCACTTAACACTTTACTATATCGACACTTTAGGTATAATATATACATTTTCTTATATGGTTTTAAGGCTATATTGTAATTTTCAGATTGGTCTCTATTGCACTACTTTTTTCTTGCACCAGACAATTTATCATATTGTCACTTTAGGTTTAATATTCATCAAATATTTTTTCTTTACACATTTTACTGACTCCCTGTAATTTTATCATTTTAACACTAGGGGGCAATATATAGCTACGCACATTGCATGCATTCATATAATCTGTTTTATATATCAGGATTTATATACATTTTTCTGTATATTTATAAAATATTAAGTAGATACCTGTTTTTAAGTTGTCTTGTATCCCTTTTGTTATGTGTGTTTTTAAATTTTGTATATAGCACTTTCTAATAAACTTTCTGTACATAATTACTCCTTGGTTCTTAAGCAGAGAAAACAAGGTGAGTTTTTTCTGTTGGCAAAAAGATCTCTCTCGGGAACTCTAGGTGCTAACCAAGTCGTTGAAGACTCCCTGGTTTAACTGCCACGGATTTCCTGAGTTCTACCCTGCTGAGGAAGTCCACTATCATGTTTAGTTCTCCCTTAATGTGAATCACTCACAAAGAGACAGCAATCTCTTCCAACCTGGCAAATTATCACAGCCAAAGACCTCAGATCAAAAGACCATATGCCTTCCTGATGGTTATGAAGATACACTTCTCACCCACTTATCACTTTTTCTAAGCGATTCAGCTCTAACTGAATCTCCTTCAACTCTCTGAAGTTTGACAATTTTCTCGTTATAGGACTGGGCTCCCTGAATGTGGCTTCGGTGAGTGTGAGTTTCTAACCCATGGGGGCTTCCCTCCATAGTAAATTGGACCTAGAGAGTCCTTTCCCTCAGAGAGACTTCCAGGGGTCGTACACCTTAACAGGGAGTGACAGACCAAATCGCAGAATTGTCACCAGCGAGTCTAGAGACTTTGGGTCCTTGTCCCAAGCTTGTAGCTAGAAGTCTTGGAGTGCAACTGGGCCCAGATGACCACAGGTACTGCGGAAGTCATGAGCCCCAGAAGGACCAGAATCTGTCTTATGGAAACAGTGGACGTAGGAGGACAGGGAGGCAATATTTTCTATCCTCAGCTGCAAAATAAAGGTCCTTTCTAGACAGCTGTCTATTCTTTAGTCTTGATAAGTACACAAAATCTGAGGAGTAAGACTTGATTTTTTTACAACCCCAACCAAGCTCATAAGGGAGAGACAATGTTATCCAACCTGTTTCCTGGGAGAGGAAAAACAAAACACTGAGGCCCAGGAGGAAGGGGTGGTCTTTTAATGTTGTCCAGTTGTGTTTCCTTTTCCAGGTGGGGGGAGATACCCAGCTGGCCATCCTGGAGGACAGCTTTATGCCGTGCATTAGTGTGGGTGAGTTTAGTAGGCAATCTGGGGATTTTCACTGCGGGGCATCCCCAATTTGGAACAAAAACAAATAATCGGGATAGTGAAAATCCTGGTGATTAGTCCACTGAAAGCAAAATATTTTCTCTCGGCACTCCCCAGCACGGGTGCATGTGAAGGGGGCAGGGGATGTTGCAGTACATGCCTAAGCAAACCTTGTATAAATACCCCCACCATGCACACTTGTGCCGTGGGATCAAGGCCGAGGCGTGTAAATGGCGAATACATGGCGGTTTCACACAAGCGCCACTGCTCCCAAGCACCACTATAATTCGAGGCTAGGCTGGCGTGGCCTGTGTACAGAGAGCTCTCATTGAGATCTAGGGGTGCTTGTTCTCAATGGGAGCGCTCCATGTAAAAAAAAGCCAGTTACCACAAGTGGAGAGTCTCGTGCCCACTAAAGTGGACTTTACCTTTAAGCAATGACTTTTAGTAAAGTGTGCTTACCTCAGAGTAAACAATATCTGCGCCATAATCTAGGGCTAGAAGCCGCATCGGCAGAGTCCCCACGCGAACCATTGGTGCCAAGATAGTTTTTTCAGCAAATGAGAGTCTCATGACTTGACCAGAGTTTGAATCCTAGTAAAACAAGTAAAAGGAAAATATCTAGCATTCATTAAATATATGACATCTATTAGAGATGGGATATGTTACTCACGTCAATATAAAAATAGGAGTTTGGAATGGAATCGCCTAAAGCATTCCCAACTAAGTATATTTGAGACACTGTGGTACTGTCTTGCAACACAAAAAGGCTCTCTGGTTTGTATGCAAATTTCAAAAGTCAAGCAGACACAGAGGCCTCTGCTATGGAAGATTCCAATGCAGCAGTATCTTACACAGCTCCATGGATCTGCTCACCTGTTGCCGACCCAGCCTGCCCAGGCCACGCACCTGTCTATGCCCTTTGATCACCGCAGCCAGCTAGTCCCAAGTCGATCCCCTACCACTGCAACCACCAGAAGGGATCCCTGGTTTCAGATGGCCGTCATCAAGTGACCCTCCTTTCCTTTAGGCTATATTGACCTTAGCTTGGGACCTACGCTCAGCTTCTGCACATCACCTGCAACTACGACTTATGTGTCCATAGTCTGTACTAGGTGATCTGTCTGTTACACCCCAAAGACAAGACACATGAGTATGCAGTTCTGGCAACAAGAAGTAGCTTCAATGCAGCCATGGCATTACGCATTGTCCAAATAACAAATAATTACTGGTCCTAAAGTAGAGTCGCAAGCCAGTATGTGGAGAGACCCATGTTAGGTTTTATATAGGGGGGGGGGGCTAAAGAGACCAAAAAGCCCTCTACTTAGGTAAAGGAAAAGAGGAGCTTTCCTAGAATGGAAAGTATTGCACAGTACCCAGTCCCAGGACAGATAGCACTACCCATCTATCCTTGCAGTAGGCGGAGCTATGCAAATAATCTCTTTATGTCTCTGTGCCATCCAAGGCCCTTAGAAACGCTAAGGGTGCAATGCCAAGGATTAGCTTTAAATTTTACACAGCCATACACATCCAACCAGTGAACACATGGTTCGAGTTGTATATTGGTCCGTCACGAGGGGAGTCCTGATTGCCGGGGTTCTCCCATTAATCAAGGCCCTGCAAACCACCTAAATCGTACCCGTCACATCTGTCGGGAAATGCGTCCTCATGAATAGTCTCTTGCTTTGCTGGCCAAGAATGAGATACCTGACCGCATCCATTCACGCGGCGGTGATAGGTAAGATTTAAGGGTTTGCTGTGGCTTAATCAATAGGGGAGACCCAGGCAATCGCCCTGTACCCCCAAAGCAGACCAACAACCATTTTTTGTAAAAGTCAATACACATAGCATGCTGAGACTAGTGTCAGTCTTCCCGGCTAAAACCGAAGTAAAGGTAGACTGGGCAAAGCTCCAGATGTGAAGCATGGAAATGAAGGTCAAATGAGACAGAACAGAGTTCAGGAGTTTAATAAAGACCGAAAACAGATACAAATTCCAGGGTTGGCGTCAGACAGGCAAAGGAAGCAAAAGACGAGCGGTGTATGTCGGCTTTTATGGTTGCCTGGACAATGTGAAAGCTTGCCCCCCCCCATTCTCTCCTCGAGAGCCACCAACATATCTATAGACAGAGCAGCTATGTGATGAACCACAAAACATGACCTGTTAGTAGCTTTCAAGGAGAGGGTTGGTAAACCTTGCCACAGTCTAAAACCATTGCCATAGCCTTACATCAATCCTACGGCATATGTGCTGCTCTTGCCCGTCACACCCTACAGACCTGCATGTTAGCTACTGAGACACACAGGATGCAGTGAATAGGGACCCCATGAGGTGCTGTAGCAATGCTGAGCACACTCAGGAGAGTATACTGGGACCATCAGAGTTTCCATACTTGGAGGCGTGGGGTTATGCCATACACAACCAGATTAACCAGAACGGTACCCAACATGCATAGCTACTGTCAAGGGAAGAGTTGCCAAACACCCCAAAGTAAAGCATGTGCATAAATTTCAGCTCTGCTGACAAAGTGTGCACCTTGCAATTTTTCAACCAAAACAACCCTTTACATTTAGAATATCCCCCATAAACCATATATACTGCCTGAAAGTACACGTTAAGCATCTTTCTGGAATTAATCCCTTGAAGAATTCCTAGGTTGCACAGGGTTTCCCTAAAAAAAATTATAAAAAAGCAGAATAAAATACATGTTTTCCTAAAATATCAATATGCAAACAAGAAAAAACAAGCTAAATCTGAAAGCGCATGGTCCCCCGAGCAGAACAATACCTAACATGCATAGGTACTATTAACCCTTTTAATTGCCAGCCTACTTGAAATTTTGTCACCCTCTGTTAACAGGTAATTTTTCCCCATTTTGCGCCATGTTTAACTGTGATTTTTGTTGGCATTTCCAGGAAAATTATATACATATTTTTGGCAGCAGAGTTTAGGCTTTAACATGAAATGTCTTGTTTGTAATTTTTCTACGGTTTTTAAATATTTTTGCGCAAAAAAAACAAAAAAATAAATAAAATAATATTTTTTAGACAATTGTCTCCTTTATTTAAAATAAAACATTTGTTTTATTAATGAAAACCATATTGCATGTGATAGCCCCATTTCTCCCAATTACAACGGTACCACATATGTATCGGTAGGCCCCCCATTCTTGCCCAGGAGACCCCCCAAACTGAAAAGAGTACTAGGCTAACCCTAACCCTTAAAAATCCCCCCAAAAATGACGTAGATTCCCCCCCTACCCGTCATAACCAGCCCGGGACCAGCTATGGGGGCTTGTAGGAACAGGGTGCAGGGGCCAGCTTTTGTGGCCCCCCACCCAGCAGCCTACAAGTCCACATACCCTCTGTTGGCCCGGGCTCTTCTGCCCCTCCTGGGCTTTGGGGAGGCAGGTAATTGGGGTGCCGGGGGTTAATGGCAAGTCACCCCCTAGCTGCAGGTGACTTGCCAGGCCCCAGCCTTGTGAACTGGTATAAGGGTCTCATGGACCCCTTACCAGTTCACAAGGAGTTAAATGTAAAAAAAAAAAAAGACACATGGAGAAATTTTTTTTTATTTTTTTTATTATATATACTTACCTCCCATCCATCCCTGGGCACTGTGTCCCACGCTGATCAATCTGGCTTCTGCTCTCCTGCTGCTGCTGGAAGCCTTTTATAGCTGCTGGGCGACAGAGCATAAGGGGTTAATTTAAAAAAAAAAAATGACATAGGGGCCCCTCTTGGGGGGGGGACCCCATTTTTTTTTTAATTTTAAGGGTTAGGCTAACCCTAACAAATCCCCCAAAAAATGACGTAGGGTCCCCCCCTACCCGTCATAACCAGCCCGGGACCAGCTGTGGGGGCTTGTAGGAACAGAGTGGAGGGGCCAGCTTTTGTGGCCCCCCCACCCTGCAGCCTACAAGCCCACATACCCTGTGTGGGCCCAGGATCTTCTCCCCCGCCCCCGGGCTTTGGGGAGAAAGGTAATTAGGGGTGGCGTGTGTTAATGGCAAGTCACCGGAAAGAGGTGAGTTTGTTCGGGCGACCAGGGTGGTTTCACACAGTGTGGAACCCCGATCCAAGGACCAAAACCCAGGATAGTTAAAATACTGGGTTTTGATCCACTTTAAAGAGGAACGTCAGACCTTTTATAATTTTCCTCTCTAAACATCCCATTTACTAACTATTTTCTAAACCAGAGGGGCAGGGAAGCCGGGCAAGCCAGGTCTGGGGAGTTTTTACTAACTCCCCATGACCTGTAAAGCTCTTTTTAACGCAACACTTTAAAGTGGACCAAAACCCACCGCAACATATAATATTCTATAAAATACCCGGGCCGAACGATTCCCTCCCCCCAGGGGCATCCAAAATCAGGATGCCCCACTGTGACATGCCCCCCAGGTCGCCCCATACACTTACCTCGCTTCCCGGTCCAACGGGCCACGCGCGCATCCCCCGCTATCCCTTTAGCAGGGCGCGTGCCAGGCATTTGTGGATGGCCAACGCAGGCACGCTCCCTGTTAGAGGGTAGCAGGGGATGTAGACGCCAGCACGCTCTGAGCCACTGGCCTTAGACGAAGTGACATCAGCGGCTCTGATTGGATGAGCACCCGCACATGCGCCGTAGGACCGGGAAGAGGCGAGTTGGCTTCGGCGATCTGGAGGGTTTCACACAGCGGGGCACCCCCGATTATGCCCCAGGGGAAAGGGTCCTGGGTTTTTCCTGGGTTTTGATCCACTTTAAAGCGGTCCTTCACTCTGAATAGGAGCCTATCCTATATGTTTCCCCCCTTGAACATACAGATTGCTCACATTAATCCGGAACCTTCACCCTGAACAAGAGTCTATCTTATATGTTTCCCAGACTTACAGATGTACATACAGATTGCGGACATTAAAAATCATCCTACCTGCATCTACTGCGTGTTAGGAGCCTTTAAACATCCAAGATGGCGGCTTATGGAATATCAGGCAGCCTGCAAACAGGAAGTGTCTTCTGACTGTGCTGCTCTGCACTCTGGGATTGCTGACCTTTTCCTGACCCCAGCTGCTCTGTCTGAGCAAAGCACAGCTATAACCTGCCCCCTGTTTGCAGGCTGCCTGATGCCCCATGAGCCGCCATCTTGGATGTTTAAAAGCTCATAACTTGCAGTAGATGCAGGTCGGATGATTTTTAATGTGGGTAATCTGTATGTACAGGGGGGGACACATATAAGATAGGCTCTTATTCAGGGTAAAGGTCCGGATTCAGGGTAAAGGTCCGGATTAATGTGAGCTGTATGTAGAGGGTGTGGGAAATATATAAGATAGACTCTTATTCAGGGTGAGGGTCTGGATTAATGTGGGCAATCTGTATGTACAGGGTGTGGGAAACATAAAATAGACTCTTATTCAGGGTGAAGATCCGGATTAATGTGAGCAATCTGTATGTACAGGGTGTAGGAAACATAAGATAGGCTCTTATTTAGGGTGAAGGTCCGGATTAATGTGGGCAATCTATATGTACAGGGTGTAGGAAACATATAAGATAGGCTCTTATTTAGGGTGAAGTTCCGGATTAATGTGAGCAATCTGTATGTACAGGGTGTGGGAAACATATAAGATAGGCTCTTATTTAGGATGAAGTTCCGGATTAATGTGAGCAATCTGTATGTACAGGGTGTGGGAAACATATAAGATAGGCTCTTATTTAGGGTGAAGGTCCGGATTAAGGTGGGCAATCTGTATGTACAGGGTGTGGGAAACATATAAGATAGGCTCTTATTTAGGGTGAAGGTCCGCTTCAACTCAAGTGGAAGCCCCTAGACAACTAAAGACTGAAACAAATGCTGCTTCCGTTCTCTAATTGATGCCAAGGCGGAGAAACAATAATGGGGGGCCCCCTGAGCTACTGGGTCCCGGTGCGGTTACGCCCCTGTTAGCAAGCGATTTGCACTGACCTGCTGCCGTTGAGGGCACTCTCTCTAGTGACTGGAGATAGCAGCGGTGGCAACACGTGGGTTTCATTTCTTCCGGTGACGTCATATTGGTGCGACTGCTGAGGAGCAGCGCAGCGCGCGCTGCCAGGTCATGGCGCTTCTCCTCCGTCCTTGGTGGCCGGTGCTCCGCAGTTGCCGCTTTTATCCCTCCTGCAATGTGCCCGTCATTCGGTTTTCACGAAGAACGCAGCTATGGCTGGAGAAGCAGAAGAAAGGCCCGGGAGGCGGAAGTATGGCGGCTCCCCCCAGGGCGGGCAAGCTGCTTATAAGCACTCGCAGGCGGGAGCTCAATCAGGCGAGTGGGGAGACGGGCTGTGGCGGGTGGGAGCAGCTCAGGCTGGTCAGTCAGGGCTGGAAGCATCGCAAGTCCCGGGGAGATTTCTTCACTGTGAAGCGGCAGCGGGAGCATCGTGCCTGGCCCGAGACACAAGACACGTTCCATGCCCTGGGCTTGGATTCCAGGGTGGTCTCCTCCCTGGATGCTTTAAACCTCACAACCCCCACTTGGGTACAGAAAGAGGCCATACCCACCCTACTGAGTGGGAACAACTTACTCTGCGCCGCCGAGACCGGCAGCGGAAA
Source organism: Gastrophryne carolinensis (assembly GCA_027917425.1). Taxonomy (NCBI): domain Eukaryota; kingdom Metazoa; phylum Chordata; class Amphibia; order Anura; family Microhylidae; genus Gastrophryne; species Gastrophryne carolinensis. The sequence goes on along the minus strand of CM051241.1, from coordinate 150,578,872 downwards.
AACTCTGGTGTATCTTTTACCCATAATGCACAAGTTGCTGAACCAGGAGAAGCTTCAGCCCGACGACCCTGGCAGTTTGATCGTAGTGCCTTCCAGGGAGCTAGCGGGTCAGGTGACCTCCGTGGCGCGCCGCCTTGGCATCCGGGCGCGCTGTTTGGGAGGAGGACAAGGCAGCGCGTTTTTAAAAAAGCAGCCGGATTGGTTTTCTGTGGACGTTTTGGTGTCTACTCCTGGAATCCTGGTGAAAGCCTTAAAATGGGATAAAGTCAACCTGAACGCTCTTGGTTACCTAGTCTTGGATGAAGTCGACACACTTTTCGACCCGACCTTTTCGGCGCTGGTGGAGAAAATTCTCGCTCATACTTGCGTAGCGTCTCACCCGCGAGAAGCGCTCTGCGCCGAGAGGAAGGCTCAGCTGGTCGCTATTGGGGCCACGTTTCCAAAGAAAGCTGGAGAAATTCTGGGGAAAATCACAGACCTGGGGAGTATCTGCACCGTTAGAAGCAAGAAGCTGCATCACCTCATGCCTCACGTGCAGCAGACTTTCAAGAGGTTGAAGGGGTTGGACAAACTCGCAGAATTACTGGAGCTGCTAAAGAAACCACCTACAGAGCCGGATAGACCGGGGGTGCTGGTTTTCTGTAACCATTCAAGCACCGTCAACTGGCTGGGTTATATATTGGATGATCACGGCATTAAGCAGGCCCGTCTTCATGGGCAGATGCCGGCCGCCATGCGACTTGGGATCTTTGATTCCTTTCAGAAAGGCCGCGTTGATGTGTTGCTTTGCACTGACTTGGCTTCTAGAGGTCTGGACAGCTGTAGAGTAGGGACTGTGATCAACTACGATTTTCCCTATTCTTTAGAGGACTACATCCACAGGGCTGGAAGGGTCGGCCGTGTGGGAAGTACCAGTCAAGGAAATGTTCTCAGTTTTGTCACTCACCCCTGGGACGTTGAAGTGGTACAAAAAATAGAAACTGCAGCACGCAAGAGAACTAGTCTTCCCGGCATGGAATCCAATATGCAACGATCCGTATCTGCTTCTCACCTCATAAAAGAAAGTGGTGACTGAATGCAACAAATATTTATGTAATAAATAAATAGTTTAATAAGAAATGTCTTTATGCTACAAAAATGCTGCGCATTCTGTCGTCCATTTTGAAAATGCATTGAAATGCAAAACACTCTCCCTGCCCACGTTGGCCTTGTTGTTAAAGTGGGAGTCCATCTAGCAATCCCCTGCTGCTTAGGTGCAGAGGGTTACAAGAAAAGAAAAACGGATTACCTCAGGTGGGGGGTAGGGTTTCTTTACTGTACTTGGGTGGGGGGTGCAGCCATCTTCGATAGAATGCATAAAGCAACATCTGATCTGTGTAGGGGATGCTGCTCTGTGTACCATAGGAGCACCAGTAACGCCACTGGATATGCGCGAGTCTTGTAACAGCCCTGCCTCAGTGCTACGTTTTGCATCAACTTACAGTATATTTTGCCCTATAAGACGCACATATTTTCCCCAAAAAGTGTGGGGGGGTCACTGCGTCTTATCTGGCAAAAAAAAGTAGACTTGCATATCCATTTCACCCGATGTCTCTGCCACTGCTTCTTCAGTAGCTCCTGTACACATCTGGGTCCATTCAGGTGGTGGCCGATGCTCAAGCGTCAGCAATGCTGAACAGAGCAGGGTGTTTGCGCTGTGTGTGCAGGTGCCGTCGGAGAAGGGGGGTGATGGATGTTTTTTTTTCCTTTTGCCTATGGGGAATGGGATGGGGGGGGGAATGCCACACTGCCTATGGGGAATGGGATGGGGGGGGGGAATGCCACACTGCCTATGGGGAATGGGATGGGGGGGGGGAATGCCACACTGCCTATATAGGGAATGGGAGGGGGAAATGCCACACTGCCTATATGGGGAATGGGAGGGGGAAATGCCACACTGCCTATATGGGGAATGGGAGGGGGAAATGCCACACTGCCTATATGGGGAATGGGAGGCGGAAATGCCACACTGCCTATATGGGGAATGTGAGGGGAGAATGCCACACTGCCTATATGGGGAATGTGAGGGGAGAATGCCACACTGCCTATATGGGGAATGGGAGGGGGAATGCCACACTGCCTATATGGGGAATGGGAGGGGGAATGCCACACTGCCTATATAGGGAATGGGAGGGGGAATGCCACACTGCCTATATGGGGAATGGGAGGGGGAATGCCACACTGCCTATATGGGGAATGGGAGGGGGAATGCCACACTGCCTATATGGGGAATGGGAGGGGGAATACCACACTGCCTATATGGGGAATGGGAGGGGGGAATGCCACACTGCCTATATGGAGAATGGGAGGGGGAATGCCACACTGCCTATATGGGGAATGGGAGGGGGAATGTCACACTGCCTATATGGGGAATGCCACACTGCCTATATGGGGAATGGGAGGGGGGAATGCCACACTGCCTATATGGGGAATGGGAGGGGGAATGCCACACTGCCTATATGGGGAATGCCACACTGCCTATATGGAGAATGGGAAGGGGGGAATGCCACACTGCCTATATGGGGAATGGGAGGGAGAATGCCACACTACCTATATGAGGAATGGGATGGGGGGAATGCCACACTGCCTATATGGGGAATGGGAGGGGGGGATGCCACACTGCCTATATGGAGAATGGGAGGGGGGAATGCCACACTGCCTATATGGGGAATGGGAGGGGGGAATGCCACACTGCCTATGGGAGGGGGGGATGCTATACTGCCTATATGGGAGAGGGGAGTGTGCCACTCTGCCTAGGGGGGATGCTACAGTTCCTATGGTGGAATGGTTTGGGGGAATGCCACACTGCTTATGGGGAATGGGATGGAGGGGGATGCCACACTGCCTATATGGGGAATGGGAGAGGGGGAATGTGCCACGCTCCCTATGGGGAATGGGAGGGGGGAAATGCCTATGGGGAATGGGAGGGGGAGACTGGCACACTGCCTATATGTGGAATGGGAGGGGGGATGCTTCACTTCCTATGGTGGAATGGGATGGGGGGAATGCCGCACTGCCTATGGGAGGGGGGAATGCCGCACTGCCTATGGGGAATGCCGCACTGCCTATGGGGAATGGGATGGGGCAATGCCACACTACCTATGGGGAATGGGAGGGGGGAAATGCCACACTGCCTATGGGGAATGGGAGGGGGGAAATGCCACACTGCCTATATCGGGAATGGGAGGGGGATGCCACACTGCCCACATGGGGAATGGGAGGGGGGATGCCACACATGTCTATATGGGGAATGCCACATTGCCTATATGGGTTAATGGAAGGGGGGATGCCACACTTCCTATGGGGGAATGGGATGGGGGGAATGCCGCACTGCCTATGGGAATGGAGGAGGGTAAATGCCACATTGCCCATGGGGGATTCTGGACCTTGCTTATTGGGTTTTAGCACAATGCTTGGTTCATAATATTTTCCACCTCTTACTTTGTAGGTGCGTCCTATTTGCAGGTCTTATAGGACAACAAATATGGTAGCCTCTAGAGATCTTGACAGTTGTACAGTAGGTTCTGTGGTCTGCCCTTTTAGAGTCTGATCCCCTCTGCAATCCGCATGTGTTGGCTTGGCCCTTAGCTTGAAACTGGCCATTGTATTCATACTATATAGGAAACTGAAGTTCAAAGGGGCCCATACATCACATTATAGGTTATGGGTGACCAGACACAATATTTGCTGTATAAAGTCTGCGCCCCTCATAACCAGCCTGGGCAGGGGTCACCCTACTTTATAAACAATGCCAGCAGCAATAGTATGGAAGTCTGTGGTTCTCTCAGGGTGGCCATTAGGGCCACCTCGTCACAGCTTGGGCACCTTGGATCCCATACAGGAGTCTTGACTCTCCTGCCTTGACTAACTGTCTTCTGTGCTAGCCCGGGCACCAAGCGTTGAGAGCTTGTAACCCAGGGCTCAGAGGCCATGTTATTGGCGGCCCCTGTCCATGCAAGTTACATGGTGGCCTGCGCTGCCACATCTACATGCTGGAGGGCCCTGAAGAGCCAGGGATGAGTGAGTATAAGTTAAATTAAGAACAATGAAAAACATTTTGTGTGATGTCTTATTTTTCACTTGGGGTAAGGTAAGGGGTTCAAAAAATATTAAACAAGAGTTTCAATGTGAAATGTGGTGCCTTTAAAAGACACATTTAGTAAAACACTTAAAACCGAAAAAATGCTATTAAAAAATAAAAGTAGAGCTAGTCTTCATTATAAAAAAAATTGTCTTTCTAACCAAAAATGCTGGGAAAAAAATTTAATTAAACTTATTTCCTAAACCTAAAATATAAAACAGTTGTGCCTGACCCCCAGCGCTCCCCCACCATCACCTGATCCGCAGCCAGGGCTGGGAGGCAGAACGGGTCCCAGAAGCAGGTGGAAACAGGGCTGCAGTGGCAGACAGGCTTGGGATGCCCCGCTCGCCTGCGAAAAAAGCATTCCATCTTCGCAGTCCAGACTGCAAGAGAAATCTGGGAATTAGGGGAAATAGCTGTCCTTATATGGGCCGGGAGGAGCCACAAGTTTCGTCTTGCAGTCAGCTGCGCCACCTTGTGGTGGATAACCCAATTATGAAGAATGAAGCGATCCAAGCAAGATACCAGGAAAAACTAATTGAGGGATTACTTCCAGAAAACTGTGCTCACATCAACAAGCTTGGTACGCCTAGAAAGCTTGAGGTCTGTACTTCCAGGGAATATATGGTTCATGGGGGGTATTTCAAATGTAATGTAATGTTTTTTTAAAAAATCTGTAAGGTGAACATAGCAGCTGTATTTTATCTGAAAATCTAAAGTGCTGTTTCAGTTTGGGGGAGTCTCCAGGGTAGGAAAGAGTGTCTACCAATACATATGTGGTACCATTGTAACTGGGAGGAATGGGGCTTTTACATGCAATAAAATTTCAAAGAAAAACTTGCATTTTTATTATTACAAAAAAAGCACTACACATTGTTTTTTTTTGCACATATTTCACCCCAAAATATTGAGACTATATGGTGAGCCTATATGGGGGGGGAACCACCCTGGGGCCCCTTATGCCTGGTCTGACTGTATCCCACATGCTTTATTGAAGGTGTTTGTGTGCCTGATGTGTTTCACTGTTTTGCTTCACTTGTTTACTCACCTTCCTCGCTTCTGCCTCTGTCCTCCGCCTGCCACGGGCGCTCCACAGCGGGGGTGGAGGGGAGGCCCTGCCTGCCTTTTCCTTAGTCCGGCCGCAATTTTCTTCCATGGGCGCCCGGAGGTTTGTGCGCTGCGGGGGGGGGGGGGGCGAGGCTGCGCGATGTCCCAGTTTGTGTTTTCCAGACGGGTCCCTTATTGCTACTGTGGTTTCTCCCGGTCCATCCACCCCCCCTTGGGCTTTTTAGGGACAATTGTGGGGGGGATTTTCCGGGTTTGGGCCCTTAGCGCTTGTTACCCATGGATACTGGTTTTCACCATATGGAGGCTTCTGGGGATAGCGAGCTTTGGGGCCCCTCGGGGCGGACTAAGCTTTGTCTCACGTGTGGTACACGCCCTTTGAGCAGTTGCAGCGCGATTTGTGTCCCCTGCGCCTATTGCGGAACAATCTCCCCAGTCCTATTTTGCCCCCGGCCTCGCTGACACCCCCGCGTTTGCATGTAGCCCCCAGCAAGGGGGAAGCCAGCAGGGTGTCCCATTCGGACCTGGCGCTGTGGGTGGCCAGTCTTGAGCAGCAGTTGTCTTGCCCGACCGGCGGCAAGGCCTCGGGTAAGAAGCGGCATTTGGAGCCTGCTTATTTCCTCTTTCCTGATGTTGATGATTACGAGGGCTTCGGGGGCCGTGACTCCATGGAGGAGGGCGAGTTATTTCATGATTCTGACTCCTCGGGGCCACCCGGGTGATTTTGATAGTGACCCCGGATCCTCTTCAGACGAGGACATGTGACATTGCCTTTGTGATCTCAGCCATGGATGATGCTGTCCGGCTTGGTGGCAGGGCTTCGGCCCTGCTGGTTGCTCTTCGTCGGTCTATCTGGCTACGGCAGTGGGCTTTTCGGGGAGCGTCTTGATCATTTGGCGAAGGATGGGCGGCTCCCTCAGCGCCGGAAGCAGGTACGGCCCTTTCGGGGCTCTTCTTCCTTTCGCCCCTTCCAAGGGGGCCGAGGCTCTTCCTTCCTTGGGGGCCGCAGGAACTCCTGGGGACGAGGTAGATCCCTCGGTCGTCCTAGTCCCTCCTGGGGGTCCAAGCCCCCTGCCAAGGCCCCCCAGACATGAGGAGGCGCCCTCACCCATCCGGGTGGGGGGACGGGTTCTGCTTTTTGCTCATATCTGGAGACAGCACGTCTCAGACCGGTGGATTCTGGAGGTGGTGTCCTCCGGCTACAAGATAGAGCTGGCAGCTTGGCCGCCCCCAAGATTTCTTCGGTCCCAGATTTCCCAGAACCCCTTGACGGCGCAAGGACTAAGGTTGGCTGTTCAACGACTTCTGTCGTCCAGAGTGATTTGTCCTGTGCCTCATCAGGAACGGGTCGAGGGTTCTATTCCAATCTTTTCATGGTGCCCAAGAAGGATGGATCTCTGAGACCTGAAGGGTCTCAACAGGTTTGTCAGGTTCAAACACTTCTGCATGGAGACCTTACGGTCAGCGGTAAGTTCACTTCGACCCGGCGACTTCATGACCACGGTGGACATCAAGGATGCCTACCTGCACATTCGTATTTTCCGGGGACATCAGAAGTTCCTGAGGTTCGCCTTGGAGGATCAACACTACCAGTTTGTGGCACTGCCGTTCGGAATTTCTTCGGCCCCTCTGGTGTTCACCAAGTTGCTGGCAGGTGTCATGGCTCTACTAAGGAGCCAGGGCATTCGTATTCTTCCTTACCTGGACGACTTGTTGATTGCCGCTCAATCTCTTCAGCGGGCCGAGAGAGAGACTCAGAAGGTGTTGTCCACTCTCGAGGCATTCGGTTGGGTGATCAGTTATCCCAAGTCTTCAATCACTCCGTCATTGGTGAGGTCCTTCCTGGGCATGACGTTGGAGACTTCTCAGGTCAAGGTGTTCCTCCCTCAGCAGAAGGTGGAGGGTCTTCAGATGCAGGTGCGGGCCCTGCTGTCGTGTCTTTACCCATCCATCCGCCTGGGGATGCAGTTGGTGGGCCTCATGGTGTCTTGCTTCGAGGCTGTACCTTTTGCCCAGTTTCACATGTGACCTCTTCAGTTGAAATTCTTGACCGTTTGGGATCGGTCACAGGAGTCCCTGGAGCAGGAATTTGCTCTGGCCAGACAGTCCCTCTCATGGTGGTTGGACTCGAGAAATCTTCTAGTGGGCAGGTCCTTTCTGCCTCCATGCTGGGAGATTATCACCACGGACGCCAGTCTGACCGGTTGGGGAGGGTTTTGGCAATCACTGAAGTTCCAGGGCCAGTGGGGCCCTCAGGAGGCCCATGTGCCTATCAAACTCCTGGAGCTGAGAGCGATCAGGTTGGTTCTCTTCCAGTTGACTCCCCATCTACAGGGTCGTGCGGTCCAGGTCCGCTCAGACAATCAGACGGTGGTTGCCTACATCAATCATCAGGGCGGGACTCGGAGTAAGCGAGCCCTCAAGGAAGTGTCCCTGATCTTGTCTTGGGCAGAGGAGAATGTTCCCTGCATCTCAGCGGTTTACATCCCAGGTGTGGAGAACCAGGAGGCGGACTCCCTGAGCAGGGGGACCTCTCGTCTGGGGGAATGGTCTCTCAGCAACAAGATCTTTCACGCCCTGTGTCACCGCTGGGGTCAGTTGGACGTGGACCCGTTTGCGTCCCGTCACAATCACAAGCTTCTAAAATTCGTCTCTCTGTCAAGAGATCCTCTGGCCTTTGCCACGGATGCGCTAGCAAATTCTTGGTCGGAGTTCCGACTCCTCTATGCATTTCCTCCTTTTCCTCCTCTGGGTCGCGTGCTGCGCAAGATTGCCCAGGAAGGGGTACCGACCATCCTGGTGGCACCCACGGGCCGAGAAGGTGCTGGTTCGCGGACTTAGTCCAGATGTCAGTGGATCAGTACGTCATGCCCGACGATCCAGGGTTTCTCACTCAGGGACTGCTACGCCACCCTAATTTACAAACGCTGGCTTTGACGGCTTGGCTTCTGAGACCTCCATTCTGATTGAAAAGGGGCTGCCGGCCTCGGTCGTGAGTACCATGATTCAGGCTCGGAAGAAATCCTCTTCCGTGATTTATTATAGGGTCTGGCACGCTTATATTGCCTGGTGTGTGGTCGTTTCCTTGTCGCACTTTTTCCCTTTCCAGGATTTTGGAGTTCCTACAACATGGCCTGGAGTCGGGCCTGCAACGGAGTACCCTCAAGGGACTGGATTCGGCCTTGGCTATATTTTTCCAAAGATCTTTCGCCAATCATAGACTTATCAGGACCTTTTTCCAAGGTGTTGCCCATGTGCGTCCGCCGTGTAAACCTTTGCTACCGGTGTGGGATTTGAACTTGGTGCTTTCTGCTTACAGGGTTCCCCCTTTGAGCCCTTGTGTGATTCTGCTTTACACATTTTGACTCTGAAAGTGGTCTTTTTGGTAGCTATCACTTCGGTGCGTCGCGTCTCTGAGCTGGCAGAGCTCTCTATGAAGCCTCCTTACTTGAGCGGCATCAGGATAAGGTGGTTTTTCGTCTTAATTCTTGCCTAAAGTTGTCTCTGCCTTTCATCTCAATGAGGACATTGTCTTGCCTTTCTTGTGTACTATTTGGTTGCTACGGAGTCCTTTCGCAAGTCAGATTCTCTGTTTGTCCTTCCTGACGTACCTAGGAAGGGCTTGCCTCCAGCCAAATCCACTATCAGCAAGTGGATCAGACAGGCGGTGGGGCAAGCGTATTCTGAAGGATCCCCCCTTTCCGTGTTACAGCTCACTCTAGAGCTATTGGTGCTTCTTGGGCTTTTCAACACCAGGCTTCGGTTGAACAGGTTTGTAAGGCCACTACTTGGTCTTCAGTTCATACTTTTTCTAAGTTTTACAAGGTTGACGTTAGGGCCTCAGCTGATGCTGTTTTTGGCTGCAAGGTGCTTCAGGCGGTAGTGTCATGAACTTCGCGCTGTTGCTCACAGGGGGTCCCACCCTTTTTTGGACACTGCTGTTGGATGTCCCAATTGTGAAGAATGAAGCGACCCGAGCAGGATACCAGGAAATATACACCTGTAGAATTGTTTTTATTGGTATTGGGGGTTTCACACAGCGGGGCATCCCGATTACGGATGCCCCGCGGGGAGGGATCTGATCGGCCCTAAATGAGATTTTTTCACCCTTTGACGGGTCATTTTTCACCATTTTGCGATATGTTTAACTGTGATTTTTGCAGGATTTTCCAGGAAAATTACATATTTTCTTTTTGCAGCAGAGTTTAGGCTTTAACATGAAATGTCTGTAATTTTGTAATAATTGTAAAAACAAATTCTCATTTTAAATAAAACATTTATTTTATTAAAGAAAACTATATTGCAAGTGGTACAAACAGTGCTGAATCCGCCCAAAGGATTCCTACTGCACAAGAGCCAGAGCTTTTCCTACCCCAATGGGGCCCCCAGCTCACTATCCCCAGATGCCTCCATTATGGTGATTAAAAATGGTAAGGTTACAAGACACTAACGGCTGAAACCTATAATGATCCCCCCTAATAAAAAAAAGAGGGGACCGGGAGGAACTACAACACTCAACCACAAAGCCCACGACCTATACAAGAAAGGAGAGAGAGGCCCATCAGAATAAGCAAAACAAATTGGCATAATAAACAGTCGTACAAAAAGAGGGACTCACAACACCGACAGAGGGACAGTCCTTGGAGCCGTCGCCGCCTCTGATGAGGCAGCAGCAGAAGAAGGGACGCACTAAGCAGCCAGCAAGAGCAGTCCCCACCACAGCAGCAGCAACAAGCCGGCAGCACACACAGAACAGAGCCTTCCAGAAGCGTTCGAGGGGCGGGTGGCGCCGTGATGACGCGGAATGCATCCGCCTATCGTCCAGCCCTCATGCTGCATGGCCTACACGCCCATTAAAACATGGCTGCGGGGATCTGCGGCCCACCGCACAGCAGTGCAGCTCTCACGCTCTGCTGCCATTTAACTGAGAGAGTATCCAAGCGATCTGCAGCCAAGACTGCAAGATGAACAGCTGGAGAATGATAGAGGGATACCTGCCTTTATAGGGGGCCCGGGAGGAGCTGCTGCTTTTGATCTTGCAATCGAGTGCCCCCTGGGGGTGGAATACCCACATGTCATCACTGGGACGACCTGGACTGGATATAGGGAAAAAGCGGCTAAATATAACATGCATGTCTGTTTAAGAGATGTTGAGAGTTTGGGATAAAATAAGAAGACTGTTTCATTTGACCTCGAGGAGGCACCCAACTATATTCATTATTTGTGAACTCCCAATTTTAAACCAGGATTGTAGGACAGTGGGAGATGGTGGCATGACATTGGGCTGTATCAGGTGAGACAATTGGGTGATAAACATAACTCAACCCTAAAGGAAAGCTATTGAGTGATCCAAAATCTCCATCATATAAATTAAATGAGAGATTATAATGGTGAGAGGGGAGACTATACGGATAAATGTCTAAAAACATTGGGAGAAAGGGTGGTATTTCTTCAGTCTATGCTGGCTTGATTAAACTGCAAAAGAAACTACTCTATATGGAACAGTGGAGCAAAGATTTGGAGGAGGAACTTCCGTTAGATTGGTGGGGAAAGTTAATGAAGAAAGCTGGAAAATGTTCCCCTAATAGCTCCATCGCGGAGACAAATAGTCCTAACACGATGGTACCTAGTCCCATCCAGGGCTGGTATCATGGGCAGCAGGGGTAATACTATTTGCTTTAGAGGCTGTATTGTTAAGGGTGATATGCTCCACACCTGGTGGCTTTGCCCAAGGGCCAGGAGATTTTGGCATAAGGTAAAGAATTACTACCGCCTCTTTGTGGAAAACAGCGATTATATCCTTTAGCCAATTAAAAGCCAACGAAAAATTGAAAAGCATTCAATTCCCTATGGGAAAAGTGGCGAACTTAATATAATAATAGACAATGGTTACAATGGGGAGGGTGGGCTCCAGAGAAAAGGAAGAAGTGAGTTATTTCCTTTTTTTCTTCATTCTTTCTTTCCTGCCATGTACAGAGCATATTGCTAACAATAATTGTACGCAAAGACTGGGAATCTCATAGAATGCTTGTGTAAATGTATTTTTGTTGTTTAGTTGTATTTTCAATATTCAGAGCTTCAGAAAATTAATGTATTATATGCTTGTATGTACACGGAAACCCAGCCTTCCAGTACGTTTCCCAGTACTTCTTGTGAGCAGTTACCACCTGTTTTCATCTAGCATTGTCCAAAAGAAGTTGGTTTAGTGGAGTAGTTTTGTTGAGTTTAGCGGAGCATGCAATATTCAGTTTTATGGGGCTTTTGGCAAAGTCCTATTAATTGCATTCATTCCACACCATGCCAGTAGTCAGACTGAGCCAGTGTTGTGGCTTGACAGAATTGCTCCTCCTTATAAAGTTTCCAAGAAGCCGCAGATGGCATAGGAGTACGTCTAAGACAACGATATAGCAAAAGAAATAACACTTTAGGAAGTCTATCAAGAAGGCCATAAACAAGCATAGGCATGAGATACTCCTCCATAAATCACAAAAAGAAAAAAAACTAAGCTAACAGCTCTGATAACTACATATTCAACGAAATCTAAAGTGATAGAAAATATCCTAAACATAGGTATATTCTAGCAAAGGATACATCTCTAAAGGATATCATATCAGAAAGACCTTTGATAAAAAACAAGAAAAATAGATTTATTAGGGATAAATTGATACAAAGTAATTTTCAGGATAAACCAAAATGGGAAATGTAAACTCCCAGGGTCATATGCATGTGAAAGATACAAAATCTGTAAACATCTAAAGAAAAGAAAGCACATAACTATTCCAGGCTATAAGAAAGGAAAATAACCCAATTTGTCAACTGTCATACAGAACATATCATTTATGCAATAATATGTCGCTATGGAAGTTATTATATCGGACCGATATAATAACCAATATAAACGGATAGCAAAATCTAAAGTTAGCATACTAGAACATTTAAGGGACCTGAAAATGGTCCTGTAACAAGACTTTATTCTTCAACATAAAGGTGTATATGAGGGGCAGACTTAGAAAGCAAGAATATGACAGAGGGGGAAACACAGAAAAAAGAACACTCAAACAAGGAACAAAATGAAAGTTTAAAGCACACAAAAAAACTGGGTATGAATAATAGATGCAGTTTTGCCCCCTTCCTTACATTACATGAAAAACATTATTTGGGATTAGACAATAAGTTCTACAAAATAAGTGGTAGGGCTACAGATTTAATAAAACAACATAATAAAAATAAATGTATGAAATGCATAGATGTAAATAATGTCTCTTTATTGTAATTCCATAGTGCCGAATGGGGAAATAGGAGAAGAACCGCTAAACAAAGCAGGGAATCATAAATGGAGGTCATTGATTGAGGGAACCTCCCGACTTCCCTGCAATTAAATGGTCCAGATGACTGAGAGGGGGGTTGGTGGCACTCCCAAGATCTCCATCCAGAGCATCATGAGCAGGGACTGGTTGCCTAGTGAGAGTGTCATCGCGCTGCAGGCACGCTCTGGTTATGGCACGCTCTGGGCATGCCCCCCATCCCTCACAAAAGGGAGGGAGACAGACCAAAGCAATAGCAGGAGGATGGCGGCAATGTGCATTCACCAGCAGCCAGCCTGCTCCCGCCTTCTGCAGCCGCTGCGCTCTCACCCACGCCAATGGAGGAGGGGGCTCCCCGACCTTGCAGGATATCTTGACTATCCTGACCATCACAGGTATGTAAAAATAGGCAGAAATTTAGCGAGAGAATGGGAAAGGCTCAATGTTATAACAGCATGTGAAATTCTACACACAATAAAACTCCTACGAGCCTACGACCACACTAGGCACATGGGAAATGAGAGGAAATATGGAAACTGTCTATTGCAAAAATAATTGGAAACAGAATATGATGTGAATTAAAACATTTATTTATTGAGAAAATAATGTATACATGGAAGCCTATAGTGAGATTTAAACTGCTATGTTTGTGACATTATAGGTCCACCTTGTGGTGACCAAGGATACTTTTGATCCAAATAAAAGATTTTTTTATGAAAAGAATGCAATGTTTTCTCACGTCTTTAATTCATACATGATATTCGAATGTAAGATGGTTAACAAATTCTGGGTTTAGAAATACTAATTGTAATCTGGGGGATAGAGGGAGAAATGTATGTTGTCACAAGATATACAGTCTAAAATAAATCTGAACCCCTGGATATTGGGTAACAAACCCATATCCCTTTTATTTTTCATTTCTACAATATTAGGAGTCCAAACCTGACAAAAGCAAGGTCTCTCTATTGTTCATAAAATGGATGCCTTGATTATGGCGAGGAGAGACAATAAATTGATAAGGGTAATGGAGGATCTTTGTTATGAAGAAAGATTCTAGGAATTACATTTATTTAGTTTTGAGAGGGGATGTCTCAGATGGAAGGATTGCCCCTTTGTTCATATATTTGGTGTTGCCCATTTAATATTATATATGATTATAGTTAATCATGTCCTCCCATCTGGGAAAAAATAATTCAATCTTCATAGAGGAACATTTTTACCATAAGGTCTGTGAAATCGCCTCCCACAGAAGCTTGTTACTGCATCAATAGCTGACAGCTTCCAAAAAGGCCTTAATGCTTTTTTTGGAAGAAAATAATGATAACAATTACTATTAGCACTTATCAGTAAATAATAAAAATTAACTTTCTGGGTGCGTGGCTTGACATAGCGGAGTGAAGCTGCTTCGGGAAGGAGCTCCGAACCCAGTGGCAGAAATGCAGAGGCAAACCGCCAAAAATCTACCCGCAGACTGGATGACCAGGCGGGGGAAGCAGCGGGAACCGAGCAAGAAGGGCAGGACCCACACGCACAGCGAGGCAGACTGGTGGGGGAGAACACCCTGCGGGCCTCAGGTTAGGCTCGCGTCCTGGCCCCCCTGCCCAGCCCCCAAACCAGGAGATCAAATGCCCTGCCCGGCTCCGCACTGAATTAAGAGGGGAGTGCTACAGGGGGAAGGGGAGGTGACGCTCTGCCCCACATCACTATGTCCCCTGCTCAGGGTCAAAAGCGGCCCTGTGGAGAGACCGCACCTGGGGGCCAGTACAGCCCAGACTCCCCACCACGAAGCCCACCGCGGGGTTCCCAGACTATGCATGCACGGGGGCGGGGTTACACCTCCCCGCAAATAGAGGAGATGCAGTCCGGTGCCAGCTCCTTGGCAGGCACCCCGTCACCTCCATTGAGCCCACAGCCGTCATGGCAGGCGCACTCGGAGTCCCCCATAGCGACCATGCAGGAGACCCGCTGCTCTTGGGGGACACCCCCGCCCCATGCAATCTCTGGGAAGAAGATGTGTCCCAGTGGCGTGGGGGCCCTGTGTGGGGGGCGGGCGAATGTGCGCCCAGCCAGCCCTAGGATCGGCCTCACAGGAAGGAAGATAATTTTAAGCCCCATCTCTGAGCAACATGCCACACGTAGCATCAAGCTACCCCCCTTACAGGGCTCTCCATCTGTCCTACCAATAGATCAACTATCCCACTCCATTGTAACCAAATAAGCACAGAGCAAAAACAGTTCAGTGTTTCAACTAATACGCAGCTCCTCGGTATGATCCAAAAGAGGCTGTAATCCCAGTGCGCATGCACAAAGTCCACACTGTGCCCGTCACCCTTAGGAAATATTCTTACCAAAAGGTTCAAGATTAGCAGGCAGAAACATATGTCATACACTCTCCTATTACGCAGAGGTCGTCTTTCCAAAATATATGCTTGTAGGTCCTCTTTCAGTCTTTATACACCATTGGACTCAATGTAGTCCAAAAACTTGTTGTCCAGGAGCAGGATGGAGGATCTGCCTGATCCTCCATCCTGCTCCTGGACAACAAGTTTTTGGACTACATTGAGTCCAATATAACCCCAGCGAGGAGTTATGCCACGGACTCTGATAGCTAATCTAGCTTGCAAGTCCCTCAAAACAATATAGGGCAGTGTGTCATTTACGTTTAGGCATTTAGCAGCGCTGCTAGCGGGGTGTGCGTGCTGTGCGCGTGGTTGTGTGTGTTGTGTGCACGGTGGGCCCCCGTGATTTTAAAGCACTGTATGTTCATAACCTTTTACTGTCAGTATTGTCCCATGTGTGTGCTGATTTCTAGGTGCAATAAAATTGTTGTTTGCTCAGCAAAATCATAGTTGTCCAGCATCTTGCCAGTCCTACACTTAACCTGGTGTTTTGTATGTTTTTTGAGTTGAGTCTTGTGGTGGTTAGTAGGACGCCGTGGATTTTGCGGCAGTGCATGTGCCTTGAATTTACACTCTCTCTAGCCTTTTTAATTAAGAATTTTTGATTGAATTTCCTGCCTTTGTCCCAGAGAATAAAAGCTGATCTTCTCATGGATGGGCAAGGTGAATATAATCAAAATGTCGATTCTGCCGAAGCTGCTGTTCCTGTTTCAAGCACTTCCGATCACCATCCCTACTCTCTTCTTCAGGGAACTAGAGAAAACTGTAATGGGATTTGTCTGGCAAAAAAGGAGGGCAAGGCTTAAGCGGCAGGTACTGTGTAAGCCCAAGCACTTAGGTGGTATGGCGATGCAGTCCAATTATATTGGGTGGCTTCCCATTTACAGAGAGTATGTGAATGGCACACATGCAAGGGGACAAAGAGGTGGGTCCAACTTGAACACGCACTTGCTCCAGCCCCATTAGATATATCTGCCTGGAACAGAGAGACCCATATGCCGGAGATGAGATCCCACCCAACAGTAGCAGCCACACTGGAAGTTCTGCGGGGCTTTAGGAAGCGATCGGATATTTCCCCCTGGCCCTCCCCCATGATCGCAATAATAGACAACCCACAGCTCCTGACGAACTGTTCTAGGATGGAACTTAGGGAATGGGGGAAGGTGGGCCAGCTAAGAGGGAGCGACTTGATAACAGAGAGGGGATGGACCTCCCTGGGTGAGCTGAGGTCTAAGCTAGAGAAAGGGGACTTAGACCCCTGGACTCTCTTACGATTTCAATCAGTACTGTCCAGGATAGGCTTTCGAAAGGAGAGTGTCAGGGGCCATACAGATTTTGAAAAACTTTGCCTGGAGGGACAACCGCACCCCCATCTGATTTCCAATTAATACTCCTCATAAACGAGCAGGGAGACACCCCTACATTCTGGGGAGAATGGGAGTCTGATCTGGGTAGAACAATAGGCGAAAAGGAGAGGATCAAATTAGCGACCTTGGCACACAAGTCCTCGGTAGCTACGAGAACTCAGGAGGTCAATTATAAGTTGTTGACACGCTGGTATTATACTCCCGATAGACTAGGCAAGATGTTTGGCACAGCTGACGCAAGTTGCTGGAGATGTGGGGAGAGGCGGGGGACCCTGTTTCACTTATTTTGGACGTGTCTCAGAATCCAGGAATACTGGGGAGCAGTCCTGCGCATAGTGGCGCAGCTTACAGGGGCACAAATACAAAATGACCCGGCCCAGATCCTGCTCCACTCTACGAGGGCCCCGACGGGGAAATATAAAAAAACTTTACTGGTCCATCTGCTGAATGCAGCCAAGCAGATAATCCCTAGATTCTGGAAACAGAAGAAATCCCCGTCCGTAAGGGATTGGGCGAAGGAGGTCATGCATGTCAGGGAAATGGAAGACCTAACACTGGCTTTACATGACAGGGACGGGCAATACAGAACTACCTGGCTGATCTATGAGGAATCAGCGGATTTCAGGAGCTTGTTTGAGCAGTAGGCCTTGGGTTGTGTCCGCAACTCTGCCTTGTCCCACTCTGCATGGGTGGGGCAGGACCTGGGCCACCTTGAGGGATGTCAGATACGGGCAGGGATGAGTGCCCGGCTTGGAACCATGTCCCACACGCCTTACTCCCCCCCCTTCCCCTTTTTCCACCCATTACCCTTCCCATTCCTTATCCCACCCATGCCTCTTATGTGTTACTTCACCCCTCCCTGGGGTGGACATATGGCCACACCCAGCATGGCGGAGACGCCACTCCCATCTGGAAGGTGAAGCATATTCGCTTGGAAAGAAGAGGGCTCCGCCTGCCTTGGATGGGTGAGAACCAGGCGGCCTCTGCCATGCAGAACCCAGGTGCAGACCTAGAGGGGATCTTTCCCCCCCTCATGAAACGGCGACAGCCGAGAACCTTTCATCATATATCATGTGTTGGCAGATGTCGCTGTTCAGATGTAAAACGACACATGTTTTGAAATGGAGTCCCATATGTCTTCCCCCCACCTCTTGTGTAATGTATTGTTTGCCCCAATGTCTGTATGTTTTAATACTGCAAAACCTTTAAATAAAGATTAAAAAAATAAAAAATAAAATAACTTTCCCCAACCCTGTCCCTTGGTTGAACTTGATGGACTTGTGTCTTTTCAACCATATTAACTATGTAACTATAAACAAAGTGCCCCAAAAAATACATTTTTTAAATGAAGTAAACCCCACTAGAGCCCTACCTGTACTTTGATGCAGTTCCACCTAGAGCAGCTGCCACTCACCCAGGAAGGTGAGTGCAGATAGGGGATACTGCCACAGCAGAGCCAGTGAAGATGATAGCTGCAGACCGCAATGCGAGACAGGTGGGCGGGCGACCCGTCCACAGCAGTAAACCAAGAAACAATGCTGAATTAAATTGCAAGAGCACCAGCTAGAAAAGCAGCTTGTATTAGATTGAGCCCTGGCTGGAACGAGGTTAATCCTAACTAAGCAACGCCCCCAAAAATGAAAAAATACACACCAAAAGGTGCGACATTCTTTCCCAATGCACACTAGAGCAGAACTGAGAAAACCTACTGGCCGGCGTGTGCGGGCCACCCCCGAACCTGGCCGGTGAGTGTCTGGGGGGGTGCAGATGGCAGCTCGTGATGGCGGCCCTGCTATGGAGCCCCATCCCTCATAGCTGCAGATAGGGAGGAGTCACAGCTCTCTTAATGCTCTAATCCCGCCTTCCAGCTCCTATATTATCTAATCATAATGGCTTGTGTCTCTGTATGTACAACCTGACAGAAAAATAACCTGAATGACGACTTCTGTTCTAAGGTGGAAGCTTGTTGGCTTACTACATTAAACCCCAGCTAATTTCTGATTTAGCTTGCTTGATCCACCAAGGTAGTGGGGTCCGTCTGGGTCTTCCACCACCAAGCTACCATCGACCAGCTTTAAAGTGATTCAGCAGCCAAGTAAAAAAACAAAAAGTGTACAAATGTTTTGTCCTGCACAGCTGATGTTTGCTAGTTCAGCAATCAGTACCTCACCTTGTATCTGGATCCAAGCAGTTTGGGAGTTCAGGCCCCAGGGTGAAGCAGGAAGAAAGGGATGCAGAGCGGGCTTGGTCAGACTAGAACTGATCAGCTGTGTAATGTAAAAGGAAAGTTAATAGTTATTTCCACTATGTGTGGTGTCTCTTTTTACATTTAACCTTTGTGAACTGGTAAGGGATCCATGAGACCCCTATAGCAGTTCACAAGGCTCTGGGTCTGGCAAGTCACCTGCGGCTAGTGGGTGACTTGCCATTTGTAAATGTTCTAAAATGCTCTTGTCAGTTTGAGGGGTCTACCGATACATATGTGGTACCGTTGTAATCAAGAGAAATAGGGCTTTCTTTAATAAAATACGGAGTCGTAAACAGGCCGAGGTCATCAGGAGAACAGGAGCGTAGTCAGGATCAAGCTGGGTCGGTACACAGGAATGGAAGACTGGAACTCAGGAACAGGCAGGAGAAATGATCAACTTGCAATGGAGCTAGGGCTCGCCCGTATTTAAAGGCCCCTGCGCATGTGCAAAAGTGAGTGCATTTTTGCGTGCCCCTGCACAGGTGAGACTGGTGAGCCTGCAGAGGACTGCCTGATGCAGTCGGGATTGTAGCGTGTTGGAGTGATGCCGATCTGGGTGGGCTGCTGCAGTCTGGTTTGCTGTGCTGGGTGACCTCGAGCGGTGACATCCATGATATCAGCGTGGCTGGGTAGCATGGCCTGATGTGGAGAGGTTAAGATCTTCGCCTCTGAGCATGGCGTCTGGGTTTGCTTACAGTTTGAAAACAGTGTCAGCAGAAAGTGATGGATTTTAGGATAAAGTGATGGGTGTCATGCCTGGAGTTCCTCCTTAGCTTTCAGCTGCTCCTTTCTGGCTCTTTTCTCCGCTGTATGCAGCTTGACCAGCAGATGGCGCTGTCCTGCAGAGTTCCTGGAAATCAGCTTGCACCTGTGATAATACCTGGCCTATGAAGCACATGGCTTCAGTGGATCAGCATTAAATCTGTCTTCTGAATTGTCTATCTGGACTCTGTCTTTGGACTTCTGAACCTGAATCTTGTATGTATGCACTACATATATATATGTACAGCAGTCTGTTTGATGTATGTGTCGTTCACTGGTTGTCACAAACACAGTTTGCTGCATATTCATAGTCTCTCTGTATCGCAGTTCTTGAATTTCTGGTCACTCTTAAATAGAGGATTTCTCCATTAAGAAATCTATGACAATAGGGCTGAGCAGTCCGACGGGAAGGGAGAAGCAGCAGGAGGTTGCTCACGAAGCTTTTAGGTACAGTGCTGTGTCTACGGACACACAAAACACAAGCTCTGACCTAGGTTCAGTTTGGTGCCCGTCATTTCCAAAATGCCTATCAAACACGACTGAAACTGGTGGTAAAAATAGTGTAATGTAAGTAATTGATTTATTTTTCTGCTTTCTTTCCTTACTAAATCCATGGCTACCTTCAGCAACCTTACTGCTCTCAGAGGCCACTTGGACACAGTTACTAGTTATGTTACTGCAGTCACATCAGCATATTTTACATGCATCAGTACTGTATTCTTATGCATGTGGTTACATGAAATTCAAGTGTTTGACACCACATAATCTTTGTGTTAGTTTTATCTTATCCCTACTACAGTTTTTAAAACTACAAATTTCACATGACAACCTTTCAGCATTTTACAATTAGATTAAAACACTATAAATACATTTTTAAAAACGAGAACACCAGAGATGAGTGACCCCAGACGGGGTTCGCGGATTCTCCTAGAAGTCAGTGTTCATGTTCTGGAGTCTGATGGGTCAGCAAGGGTCGAGTGCCTTGTCCAGCTCTTCTCCCCTCGTCCCCTAATTCTCTTCCCAACACTCCTCTCTGACTGTGCCACCCAACCCTGGCTCCTCCCATATCAGCCTCTTTTATACAACTGTCTTTCCCCCACGCTGCCAGACTCTAGGAGTAGCCCCTCTCTCACGGTCATGATCATACCTTTCAACTTTTCATGGTGGGAAAGAGGGACAATGTTTAAATTAAGCCACACACCCTCATCGAGGAATGGAGAGTTTGTAATAGTTAACAACAATATAAGTGCTCTGAATAGGCAAATTAATTATTACATTAATTTAGTTATGCATACCTGTATGATAAACCTCAAAAAGGGACAATTGAGAACAAGAAGGTACAGGGGGGAATGAATTCAAAAGAGGGATAGTTGGGAGGTATGGTCACAATGGATCCTGGCCTGCTCATGATGCCTGACTCTGCGGCAGCAGAGGTTATGGTACCCCAAGGTCTATACCCATGAGCCCCCCAGAGTTGGCCCCCTGAGGCAAAGGAGGAGCCCAGTCTACCTCCACCCTTGGAACTCGATCCCTGGGCACCCCCACTTCCGGGCATACCCAAAAGAGCCCCCCGGTATTGGGGGCCCAGTCCCCCTGTTCCCCAGGCAATCACCAGAAGAAGACAGCGAGGAAGTTCCTAGGGATCAAGGTAGGTGTCCTACCCTATCTTCCCCTCCACTGCCCATATTAGTTCCTATGCAGGGCCTCCCCTAAGTATGGTGACGCCATTCTTCCTTCTAGGCGATCTTCAAAAAACAAATAATCAGAGGAGTTTGCAACCCGCCATTATTTCACTGTGGCCCTAACTTTGCTTGCTACACAATCAGTGGCCTCCTTTCTTTCCTGAAAGAAATGGAGTAAGTAGCTGAGGGACTAAGCTTGTCGTTTACCTTTCTTCCCCTTCTGTCTAGGAGAACCTTCCCATCACCCTCCATCCTGAAGAAGCACCTGCCACAGACCTTCTGCTCTGGCACTTGCTACTGCACCACTCCCGCCTCCACCAATCCCACACTGTGGGTCCTGAGGTCAAGTGCATGTTTCTAATGTTTGACTGAACTGATCTCTACGAGTCCGCTTATCCCTAGAGAAGAGGTTTTTCTAGTTATTATGTTGTCCCATGTCTAACCCAAGTGTGACTTGTAGAGTGTTCAGTATTTAGTTATTTTATGTTTCATTTTATTAAATACAAATAAACATATACACCAATGACTATGTATTTTTAAAAGAAAACCTCCATTAAAATGTCCCATAGTTTTGGACTTTAGGTCCACCTGTACACTGAAAATAAATTGTACAAATATAAATAAAAGATAATATTTTGAATTTCTGTGTTGAGCGAAAATGTCCAGGCATGTCCACATCTTCCCAAATGACTCTAGAATCTTGATTCTGGCCATAGAACTGAATGTTTGATATTCACGTATTACATCAGGAGTAGATGGTAATCACCTCTCTTCCACCACCCCTAACTAGTAAAACCCTTTCCAAGCCTTCTGTCAAAACCTCCAGAAATTCCATGTCTGTGAATAAAGTTAAGTGAAAATATCAACTATGAAAAGAAAGAAATCACCAATTATTTCTGCGGTTAGCAGCAAACCTACCTTAAAGCAGAACTTCACTTAAAAATAACCCCATCGCCCTGCCACCCTACTCTGGTACTTAGAAAGGATTGGGGTTAAAGAAAAAAAACCCTTACCTTAACCAGGAGCCCGCACCATCCTCCCGGTCTCCCAAGGCCGCCGGCAGAAAAATACCATTTTGTGAGTACTCACCTGAAAAATGGATATTGTTGGTGTGCCACACACCCCGCTTCACCTTTAATATTCTTCACGATTGGGTTAACTCACCGCCAGGTGACGCTGTGCAGAGAGGAAGTCTTGTAACGAGCCCCCTTCCGGCCTATATATACCTGGTACCTCCCATTTATCACCAGTGTATTAAAAAGCAGAAAGACAAGGTACCAGTATTTTAAGGGTAACCTCAAAATAAATCAATATAAACAAAAGCTTCACCATATAAAGGATTCGGAAATACCGAAAAGGGTGGGAGTGAAGCGGGGTGTGTGGCACACCAACAATATCCATTTTTCAGGTGAGTACTCACAAAATGGTATTATTCTCAGTGTGCCACACACCCCGCTTCACCTTTAATTCTTCACGATTGGGACATCCAAAAGCAGTATCCACAAGGGATGGGTATCCAAAGGCAAGGTGAAGCACAACTTAAATGACTGCAGTCTGCAGAACTTTGCGGCCAAAAACAGCATCCGCTGAAGCCCGCACATCAACTTTGTAAAACTTAGAAAAAGTATGAACAGAAGACCAAGTGGCGGCCTTACAAACTTGTTCAACAGAAGCTTGGTGCTGAAAAGCCCAAGACGCCCCAATGGCGCGAGTAGAATGAGCAGTGATACGAAAAGGGGGAACTTTCCCCTTAGCAGAATAGGCCGCAGTAACGGCCTGACGTATCCACTTGCTAATGGCAGATTTGGCTGGTGCCAAACCCTTCTTAGGCCCATAGGGTACAACAAAAAAGGAATCCGTCTTACGAAAAGAAAGACGATCAGCCAGCACTCCAAAAGATATTGTATTCAAATCCAACAGGTCAATATCACAGCAAAGACCAAAAAGATCCAACAAAATCCAACGTTTCGGGGCGTCTAGCGCCCCTTCATCAGGGAGCAAAAACAAGCAAGCAGAGATTCCCCTCCACTGAGGATTAAATGTCCTCAGAGAGCCCGGGATTGCCACCTGATGTCAGTGGGTGTGTCCCACGTGACATCAGAGCTGATGCAGCCAATCAGAACAACACCAGCCAAACAAATGCAATAACAAACCATATACATAATACAATCATGTGAAACAAGTAAAATAAGTAAAATAAACACGGCAGAGACCTGATGCGGTCGCTCAACAGGGGCTAAGGTGGGTAGGTCGCACCCCGCAGCACCACATGCCAGCAGAGCAGCAAGCCGCTGCGATTGGAAAGCGGCGCTGCCAGGGCTGCTCCTAGTGGGCCAGGAGCTGCCAGTCCCGCATCTGGTGTATAAACACCAGCGCCGGTTGCTGTCAGCACCGGCGCATGCGGGGAACGTCGGCAAACCAAGCGCTGCTGGGGGAACCTCTCCACCTCAGACCTCCCGGCAACCCATTCGATTCAGGTTGCACACGAAAAATAAAATAAAATAATATAATATAAAATAATATAATATAATATAAAATAATATAATAATATAATACCAGTAGGAGGATAGGTCTACCCACAGTGCCCAAGTCATGCTGTCACCACACACCCGCGCCATGGCAGGCTCCCCACCGGCCGCCCACATCTGGCACGGGGCGGCCGGTGGCGTGCCCACATCCGAACTAGCGCATCATGGGATCCGCCTGTGGCAGCACGGGTCGAGCACCACTGGGGAACCTCTCCACCTCAGTGCCAAAAGGTTAACCAGGCAGCAAATACGCCATAAATAAAACCACAATATGCGCCTCAAACACTTAGGGGTGAGGTGGAGGGCTTCCCTCCGTAGTGAGCCCCAGACCTGGGGCCCCACAGCCGGCAGAGTGGGCCCCCACCCACAGGGATGGTAGTCCGCCAGCAGGCCGCCGTGCGACAGAAGGCCGCACTCAACGGGAGAGCCTCCCCACCTCAACCTCGCCTACATACTATAAACAAAATATTAACAGATAGATGCATATCAATAAATGTCTGTCCCAATGCAGATATCAGGGAGAAAGGACATCCATGGTCACACTGAATCCACTACAGACACCCAATTAGGGTGAGTATAAGCGTTCCCTACGGGTCCTGACCAGGAACGGGGGAGGGGGAAGGGGAGAGGGGGAAAAAAGAAGGGGGGGGAAAGAAGGGGGGGGAAGAAGGGGGGGGGGGGAGAAGGGGGGGGGGGGAGAAGGGGGGGGAAAGGGGGGGAGCCATTGGTAGGAAATAGGGGAAGGTACCATAGGGGAAGTGTACCAAAAAACAAAAAATGTAATTCCATCAAATCAACGTCTCTCAAGAAAGCAAGTGTATCCAAACGCGGTGTTAAGTCCCTTCGGGTATACAGTATTCAGTCTGTGTATCCAGAAAGTCTCTCTTTGCAGTAGTCGGGTATGCCGGTCTCCCCCCCGGGGTGGTTTCTGGACATGTTCTATTACCATCCCTCTGAGTTCGTGTGTTTGGTGTCCCAATTTGACAAAATGTGCCGCAACTGGCTTCTCATAGTCAATTGATTCTCCTTTTAGGTGTCTGTTGATGTTGATCCGGATGTCACTACGATGTTGTTGAAACCTCTTTTTAAAAGGGCCCACAGTCTTGCCTACGTATGCCAATCCACACGGGCACTTTAACAAGTAGACACAATATTCAGTAAGACAATTAAAGGGGCCACCGAGTTTAATCATTTGTCCCGAGTGTGGGTGTGCAAGTTCTGCACCCAGAATCAATGAATTACAGATATTACAGTTGTTACATCGAAATGTACCTCGTTTAGAGGTCCCCCTCTCCCCTTCCCCCTCCCCCGTTCCTGGTCAGGACCCGTAGGGAACGCTTATACTCACCCTAATTGGGTGTCTGTAGTGGATTCAGTGTGACCATGGATGTCCTTTCTCCCTGATATCTGCATTGGGACAGACATTTATTGATATGCATCTATCTGTTAATATTTTGTTTATAGTATGTAGGCGAGGTTGAGGTGGGGAGGCTCTCCCGTTGAGTGCGGCCTTCTGTCGCACGGCGGCCTGCTGGCGGACTACCATCCCTGTGGGTGGGGGCCCACTTTGCCGGCTGTGGGGCCCCAGGTCTGGGGCTCACTACGGAGGGAAGCCCTCCACCTCACCCCTAAGTGTTTGAGGCGCATATTGTGGTTTTATTTATGGCGTATTTGCTGCCTGGTTAACCTTTTGGCACTGAGGTGGAGAGGTTCCCCAGTGGTGCTCGACCCGTGCTGCCACAGGCGGATCCCATGATGCGCTAGTTCGGATGTGGGCACGCCACCGGCCGCCCCGTGCCAGATGTGGGCGGCCGGTGGGGAGCCTGCCATGGCGCGGGTGTGTGGTGACAGCATGACTTGGGCACTGTGGGTAGACCTATCCTCCTACTGGTATTGTTTATTTATTTTATTTTATTTTTCGTGTGCAACCTGAATCGAATGGGTTGCCGGGAGGTCTGAGGTGGAGAGGTTCCCCCAGCAGCGCTTGGTTTGCCGACGTTCCCCGCATGCGCCGGTGCTGACAGCAACCGGCGCTGGTGTTTATACACCAGATGCGGGACTGGCAGCTCCTGGCCCACTAGGAGCAGCCCTGGCAGCGCCGCTTTCCAATCGCAGCGGCTTGCTGCTCTGCTGGCATGTGGTGCTGCGGGGTGCGACCTACCCACCTTAGCCCCTGTTGAGCGACCGCATCAGGTCTCTGCCGTGTTTATTTTACTTATTTTACTTGTTTCACATGATTGTATTATGTATATGGTTTGTTATTGCATTTGTTTGGCTGGTGTTGTTCTGATTGGCTGCATCAGCTCTGATGTCACGTGGGACACACCCACTGACATCAGGTGGCAATCCCGGGCTCTCTGAGGACATTTAATCCTCAGTGGAGGGGAATCTCTGCTTGCTTGTTTTTGCTCCCTGATGAAGGGGCGCTAGACGCCCCGAAACGTTGGATTTTGTTGGATCTTTTTGGTCTTTGCTGTGATATTGACCTGTTGGATTTGAATACAATATCTTTTGGAGTGCTGGCTGATCGTCTTTCTTGTGTGTTTGCGGCGCCACCGCCGGCCACAGCACCCACTACAACGCTAGGTAAGAGTGCTTCTGTGCAATCTGACATTGTCGTCTTACGAAAAGGAGACGTGATAATCAAGTAGTACTTAACACAGCGTACTACATCCAAACAATACAAAACCCTCTCTTTGTCATTCTTAGGATTAGGACACAAGGAGGGCAGAACAATATCCTGATTCAAATGAAAAGCAGAAACAACCTTGGGAAGAAAGTCTGGCTTGAACCGAAAGACCACTTTATCCTGATGCCTCTCAAAGTAGGGCGCCTGGATAGACAAGGCCGCCAACTCTGAGACACGCCAGACCGAAGTGACAGCTACCAAAGAGACAATCTTCTGAGTCAGGGTAGACAAAGCAATATCTTGCAAAGGCTCAAAAGGAGGAGCCTGAAGAGCAGAAAGAACCAAATTCAAATCCCAAACCGGGAGTAATGGTTTCCTGGGAGGCCGCACATGCGTAACCCCCTGGAAAAAAGTTTTAACTAAAGGCTGAAGCGCAAAACGCTTCTGAAAAAAGATAGATAAGGCAGAAACTTGCCCTTTCAACGTACTTAGCTGAAGACCAGAGTCCAGCCCTGATTGTAAAAACTCCAGAATCCTGGAGACCGAAAAGACCCTACAAGGAAAAGATCTCATCTCACACCAAGCGATGTAGGCTTTCCAAGTCCTATAGTAGATGATAGAAGAAGACCTCTTCCGGGCACTGATCAGAGTCTTGACAACTGAGTCAGAAAGACCCTCCTCCAAGATGGAGGTTTCAGCAGCCAGGCCGTCAAACCCAGCGCTGGTAAATTGGGGTAACACAACCGACCCTGAGTGAGCAGATCGGGCCGAAGAGGCAGGACGAACTGGTCCACTGCCAGCTGAACGATGTCTGCGAACCACACTCGGCTTGGCCACCTTGGGGCCACGAGAACGGCGGACACCCTTTCCAGAACCAACTTCCGAACCACCCTGCCCAGCATGGGTATCGGAGGAAACAGGTGTAGAAATCCCAGATCCCCCCAGCTCAGGGACATTGCGTCCACTGCCAGAGCCAGAGGATCCTGGGAGAGCGACACGAAGTTCGGGAGCCTGTGATTGTGACGAGAGGCAAACAGGTCCACCTCTGGTGTCCCCCATCGGAGACACAGTGAGCGAAACACCTGAGGATGGAGGGCCCATTCTCCCAGACGGGGAGAGCCCCTGCTCAACCGGTCTGCTTCCTGGTTCTCCACTCCTGGAATGTATACCGCCGAGAGACAAGGAACATGGGCCTCTGCCCAGGTCAGGATCAGGGACACCCCTCAGAGCACTCAGGCTGCGAGTTCCTCCCTGATGATTGATGTAAGCAACCGCTGTTCGTTTGTCTGAACGTACCTGGACCGGAAGGCCCAGAACGTGCTGAGTCAGGAGAGCAAGCACCCGACGGATGGCTCTCAGTTCCAGAATATTGATGGGTAAGTGGGCCTCTTGAGGTCCCCACTGCCCCTGAAACTGCAGCTCCTTCCAGAATCCGCCCCAACCCGACAGACTGGCGTCCGTGGTGACAATTTCCCAAAGGGGGGTCAGGAAAGACCCGCCCTTCATGAGATTGGTTCGAGACCAACCACCACTGGAGGGACTGCCGGACCCGGGAGGACAACTGGAAGGGCTGGTCCAGCGACCGAGGCTGCCGGTCCCAGGACGCCAACAGATAAAGCTGAAGCGTCCTCGTGTGAAATTGAGCAAAAGGAACTGCCTCGAAAGAGGCGACCATCAACCCTATCAGCCTCATCCCCAGATGGATGGACGGCCGAGGATTGGAAAGTAGGACCCAAGCCAACTCCTGAATCAGATGAATTTTGGACTGGGGGAGAAACACTCTGTGTTGAAGAGAGTCCAACTGCATCCCCAGAAAGGACACCACCCTGGCCGGAGCGAGGGAGGACTTGGGGAAGTTGATCACCCAACCAAAGCTTTCCAGCTTGGAGACCACCATCCTGGTGTCTGTCTCCGATTGAATGAGCGACGGAGCCATGATGAGAAGGTCGTCCAAATAAGGTACGACACGAATGCCCCGAGATCTGAAAATGGCCATGACCCCTGCCAGCACCTTGGTGAATACTCTTGGAGCTGAGGTAAGGCCAAACGGAAGTGCCACGAATTGATAATGCTGATTTTCCATCACGAATCGAAGAAAACGTTGATGAGCGTGGCAGATGGGAACATGAAGATAAGCATCCTTGATGTCTATGGACGTCATGAAGTCCCCTTGCCGAAGGGAGCCGACAGCCGTATGCAAGGTTTCCATGCGAAACTTCCGAACACGGATGAACCTGTTGAGTAATTTCAGGTCCAGGACGGGACGAACTGACCCGTCTTTCTTGGGGACTGTGAAAAGATTGGAATAAAACCCGAGGCCCATCTCTAAGCGCGGCACCGGCCGGATGACCCCCATCTCTAACAGATTCTTTACCGACGCCAGGAGCCCCTGTGCGGCCAAAGGATCGATGGGCACCCGAGACCGAAAGAACCGCGAAGGAGGGCGAGAGTCGAATTCCAGTTTGTAACCGGACGACACTACCTCCCGGATCCATCTGTCCGGAATCTCCTGGTCCCAAACCTGGGAGAAGTGTCGTAATCGTCCCCCCACCCGCACGGGTGAGGGCAGCCCCTCATTGCTGAGCGGGTTTACCAGCAGGCTTGGGCTTGGTGCCCCAGGACTGAGCGGGACGGCCACGGCCCCTCCCCCGAGTCCAACCTGCACCTCTGGTAGCGGGAAAGGAAGCCCCCCTACCCGCTCTGAATCCCCGAAATGAAGGCCTACCAGAACTTGCCCCCTTAAAGGGACGACGAGGCCTCTTGCGTTGTGGCATTTTACCACCTTTTGCGACTGAATCAATTTTCTCACCAAACAGACGCAAGCCCAAAAAGGGGAGAGCTGTGAGCACCTTTTTAGAAGCTGAGTCCTCCGACCACTGACGCAGCCACACTGACCGACGAATAGCCACCAGCATTGCAGCTGTCTTGCTACTCATAGCCAGCGCATCGTCCTGAGCGGATAGGACATAGGAAACAAAAGATTCACACTGTTTGAGCGCAGTAAACTCTTTACAAGTGGGATCGAGATCCCCACACAGCTCCTGAATTACAGACCTAACCGCCAATAGAAGAAGCGCCGAGGCACACACCGGGCGCATCGTTGACCCAGCATAAATAAAACCATGGCGAGCGTACTGGTCAATCCGACGATCCTCCCCATCTTTAGGGGTAGTGGTCTCAGCAGACTGTACCATAGCCGTGCTAGAGAGCCCTAGCACAGGGGTATCGACGTCAGGAGGGACGGACCAAAGCTTCACCAATTCTGGCGGAAAAGGATAACGCTTTTCCCAACTGGAAGGGATACCAGTTAACCGTGTGGGATGTTCCCATTCCATAAGCACCACCCTCTCAAAGTGATGTCTGGGAAAAACCCAACGCGGCTGAGGCTCTTTAAACAACTGACCCTTTGGCAGGGTGACAGCCTCAGGCGGATCTAAATTCAAAATTTCAAACATTTGAGCCAGAATGGAGGGGAGGGGGTGTCAAGGGAAACCCCCGCCGACCAATCGCATCAGCCTCAAGCTGATCTGCAGGCTCATCTGACTCCAACAGGAATTCTCCCTCGTCCGGGGAGCCATCGGACCATCCCACAGGCTCACATACCTCATCCTGTGAAGCCGAAGGTATCGGAGTCAGGTGCTCCGTTTTGCAGTGGCTTTTGACCCTGCTTTAACGGGCACTATTTTCCCGAGGCTGGCCAACCGTGCCGCCACCTCGGATTGCGAATCCCCACTCTTGACAATGTCACGCGGGGTCCGGAACAGGGAGGGAGAGGTAGGAGATGATGGAAGTTGCGACGGACCAGCAGCCGGAGCGACGGACTGACGCGCAATACTCTGCCTTGCACAAGGAATGCATACAAAGACATCATCAGCTGGGAGCGGAGTCCCACATCTTGCGCACCCCCTAGATGGCCCAGAAGAACCATTTCCGGTAATATCGGAAGCCTCCATATGGTGATTTATGGTATTCGCAAACTTTCGGGTTTTAAGGCATAAGCCA
The DNA here is from genome assembly GCA_027917425.1 of Gastrophryne carolinensis. Lineage (NCBI taxonomy): Eukaryota > Metazoa > Chordata > Amphibia > Anura > Microhylidae > Gastrophryne > Gastrophryne carolinensis. The sequence continues at coordinate 150,548,766 of CM051241.1, read as the reverse complement.
CCCAGGATGCCCCCTTATTGTAAATGTCCCGGAAGGGAGGATTTAATTCAAAAAGAAGATCCCCTTAATAATCTATACATAAATATAGATTATATATATATTCTCTTTTTTTTTTTTTTTTTAATATATCAATATATGTATATATATATATATAACAAAGTCCCAGTTTTCCTTTTTTTTTTTTTTTTTTTAAAAAAAGAAAGACTAGCCAAGTAATATAGAGCCGGGAGGCCGCTTTAATCAGGGATTCCCGGGATCTGTAGGGGAAGAAAAAAACAACAGTCAGACCCCCAAACATGTGGCAACATGCAAACATACTTATGCACGGCACCAAGGTGCTTTTAAATAAGCAAAGGTAAAACCCTTGTCCTTAATAATGATAATCATGAAAATCATGATGCATCCCCTTAAAGATCTCTCCCCCCTATGTCTTGAAAAAAACTATAAACATTATAGATTTTAAATAACACTGAACGGCCCCACCAAGGTGGGGCCGCTTACCTGTAAAGAACCGAGAGCCGCCGCAGCAACAGCATGGACGACGCAGCAGCCAGCAGCAGCAGTCGTAGTTGGAGCCAGAAAGGTAAATAAACCCATGTGCGGCAGCGAGCCCCCCCCCCCACGTGACTTCCTTTTAAGCCAGGAAGGAAGGAAGTGAGGCTGGGGCTGGCCGCATGACGCTGCCGCCGGCACCATGCCCCCGTTTCCGCGTCACCGGGGCCCGCCCCCCTCAAGCCCGATCAGTGCGGCCAATTCATCAAGGGATTACTACCAGATGAGCCACTACAACGGGACCAAAAAACAAAAGCAGGAGGAGGGGGGAGGAGGAGGGAGGGAAGGGAAGAAACAGCGCAGCCGACGCTGATAATGCGGTCTGCCCAACGGCGACTGAACGGCAAGGAGACCAGCGGGGGAGGGGGGCTGTGATATAACAAAGGCTCAGGCAGTAAGCCAGCCGTCCACAGCGCGACCCGCCCCAGCTGCCCCCTAAAGCTGACCTGAACACTGGCCAAGCCGGCCAGTACTAATTAAAGGACCTGCCCGAGGAAGCTCTTTAAGAGGAATAATCAGACCGAGTGCACTCTTGCGGTGCAGTCTGATAAGTGCACAAAAGTAAAACACACATGTCATACAGTGAAATACACACACAATACACAACCCTCTAACCCCCCCCCCCCGCATAGTGAAGGGAGAAGGGACCGTAACGGGAGAGTAAGGGGCTAAGGGGACCCTCGGGACAGGGGCATCCCATTTCCGGATCACCATGCCGGATAGCCGCATTGCCCCCAAAAGAGGGGGTCGAGCGGAGGAGATAAGCTCCTAGGCACCTATAGTGCCGTCTACCAATTGCCCAGTGAGCAGCCTAGGCTGGGAGACTTCCATTCCACCATAAAGGTATAAACAATCAAAAACGGGCAGAAATAGACCAAAAGGGGGTGCCGGGGTAAGACCCCGGCTACCTGTAAGCAGGAGACTTCAATCTTCTGTCTTGTCGTCAAGCAGAGAGAAAAACACTGGTGATAAATGGGAGGTACCAGGTATATATAGGCCGGAAGGGGGCTCGTTACAAGACTTCCTCTCTGCACAGCGTCACCTGGCGGTGAGTTAACCCAATCGTGAAGAATATTAAAGGTGAAGCGGGGTGTGTGGCACACCAAGAATAGAAGCAAAGCTGCATCCTCCAGGCGGCGGGAGCACACATGGATGGCGACGCCCAGGATCCGGAGAGTCGGAGAAGCAAAGCAGGTGTCTGGCTAAGGTGAGGGTTAAGTTCCGCTTAAAGTTTCACTTCACCAGGGTTAAAGCATTTACATTGACCTTTATAGGTACTAGGTACTTAGTATTAAATAAAAATCTCCATCAAGGGATTTCCTTTTAGGAACAGTTATTTACTAATTCCTATTCCAGCACTGAGCCAACAGGTCATTGACACTGCAGCCAATATTCTTATAGCTTTTAAAGGGACTTTAAACACAACAGCAATAATTATCCAGTAAGGAGCTCACCTGATGCCTGTCCCGTGTGCCTCGACTTCATTTCCTGCAGCACATGGTAGAAGCAGTAGCAGAGCTTAAACGTTGGCCCTCCATTCAATTTTATTCCTTTAGGACCACTCAAAAAATTGGTCCAGTGAGCAAGCACGGCAAGTGACCTTTTCAATGTTATTCCTTATTGATGAATAAAATTGAAGAGGGCAAACTTGAAATATGTGGGTCACTTAAAGTAGAACAAAACCTGTGATTTTGACTACCCTGTGTTTTGTTTCTTGCCCCCAGAGCATTGGGGATTGGGATACCCCACTGTGTGAAACCCCCCAGATCACCCAGTAAAAACTCACCTTTCCCTGAAAGTTTTGTTGTGCATATTAATGCATGGAAAACAGCTCTGCACTTTGCAAACGGGAGCCAAAGTGGGCACATCCCCAGACGTGGTTGCACCCCCCCCCCCCCCAGCCTATCTGAATGGTTGGGTAGCATGGGAGCACGACTTATCCTGGAAATGCTGGGAATGCATCTCTCTCAAGTTTTTTTACATCACAGAGGGAGCTGCCGGAATAGGGGGGTTTGCAGTGCCCCAGGTTTAGGGAGGAGGGTTCACACAGCAGGGAATCCCAGATCAGGGCAGGCCCTCAAATATTTTAAATATCAGGGCTGACCTGGTTTGGTTTTGTTCCATTTTAAGAATATTACATTTTTGCATGAATCTCTTAAACTGTACTAACGAAATTATAATATATGATTTGTTTTAGTTTTTCCTATCTGTGTAATTGCTCCTTGTACAGCAGTTTTTTTTTAATTTACTGAGCCAAATCAAGATAGTGGTAGAAGTTTTTTTAGACTTAAACTACACGATGATTACTTTTTCAGCAAAAGTAGCAAATAGACCTGAAATATACCGAAAACAAGTATGCTATAGAATTAAATATGCAAGCATTTTAAATGTGGGAAAGGATACAATTTTCATCCCCATCTTTATTTTTAGGAGGTCCTGGCATGTTAAGAAGTACTAATTTGGCATCATGAGATTTGGTTATGATCACTTCATTTAGCTTGACTGCTGTATGCATCCTCCGAACATTGGACTGATCACTGCAGAGACATAAAAGGGAAGTTTAAAGAGCAAATATCTGAAAAAGTTACATATTTAATTAAAGAAAAACAAACATTTGCATATTTTAAAGACTGATTTGAGAATATTTGATGATTTAGCTGGTCTTTTTTTCCCATTATTTTATTTATGCCCACACAAAATGAAAAATACAATAAAGAGATTACTCCAGTAAAACCGAAAATAATTTCTGGTACTTGACTTTTAACTGAAATCTAATTGAAATGTGACTCACACCAATTTATAAAACTAAATTTCTGATACAATATGGTATTGTCTGAAGCCTAATTGTTGTTTTTATTTTCGTATGGTATGTCTGGAAAAATCAAATTGCTTCATATACAACTGAACTAGATGAGTCCTTATTTCCTCAACAAATGGCAGGCAGTGACCAACAGCAACTATTCAGTATTGATATGCAAGCCCACTCGGCAAATGGTTACTGTCAGTCACGTGAATAGCAAATAGTAAATGGGGACGTTTGCCGACATGGCTTTAATGCCACAGTAAGTGTGTCAATTTCTTGGTCAGTTTTATGTATGAAGAACATTATTCATTAATATAATTCATATTAATGACAAAAATAATCATATTACTTCATATTAATTTCAATGACCAACTTTGGAAAAGGATCTTGCCTATTACAAATGCCCCATTGCAGATATTTTGGGGAGGAATTGAAATAAACATTATGTCTTGCAATTTTTTAATGTAACATTTTTATTTTGCAATAAAATATTGCAATAAGCAATGTTTTCCTTTTCTCAGGTGTTATTCACACCAACCAGTCATACCATAGGGTATAGCGAAGAGTACAGCCATTTCCTGTCCCCCATACTGACAGAAAAAAATACATGGATTTGAAAAAAATTGCTCACAAATCCCCCCCCCCCCAATGTCAAAGTCTTAACATCAACTACTTCTAAAATGCACTGTTGTAAGAAGTTGGTTGCTTGTTTTAACTTTAACAAGGACTATTGGGCCATCCAGATATAATCTCAGCTATGGTGATTCAAGAAACAATTACTGGGCCGGAACCAAAAATCAATGAGTGGATTTAATTAAAATAGAGCTGGTTACATTACAGAAAAAGTAATAATGTGAACGGTGTAAATATGATGTATAGTTGCAATGTCCAGAATGTAAGCATCCATACAAAAAGGTGGCAATCTCTCTTAAGATAATTCAACCAGGGCCCTTTGTCCTCTGCCCAGCCCCCTCTATACTGCCTGCGTGGCAATCCATCATGTCTGCTGTGAGACAGAAGCAGAGAGAAGAGAGCCTGTCTTTCCCCGGCTTCCCTGCTTAAATATAATTCTCTGGTCAAACCTTAATTCCTGCTCCCCCAACTGCCCCTTAGTCTTCCTGTTACAAAGAAGCCTGCATATAACACTATGCCTACACAAAACAGATGGTTCCAGTTAAATAGTTGAAAGACCATATATCAAGTATTTCCTGGGAGAAAAACCCAGACAAAATCCAAACATTATCATCTGTATATGGCTAAGAAAACCTTTTATATTATATGTGTATGATTTCCCTTGAATCAGCCAGCCCAGGATCAGAATCATAATAACCGGCAGGTAAACATCCACAGATTCCACATTCATCCAAGTTACCTATATACATCAATAATATTAGTGAATTAATAATAATTCATTAATAATTGAGATGCATAAACATTTTATTCCTCTGGAAGCTTCTTAGAACTGTAAAAAATGTCAAAAACTGATTGTTTGTAAATGGTAAAAACAACACTTACGGCTTAATATTAACAAGTTCTTCAAAGTATTCAGATACATTGCTCTTGCTCCACTTCTCCATCCTGTAATTATCTTTGGTCCAAGTAATGTGAATCTTGTCAGGCCGAATTTCACAATCTTCTTCATCATCAGTATAAACATTTTCCGGATAAATTACGGAATGTCTATCCTTTACTAACTGGGCCTGATTAATAAAAAATAAAATGCTTCTGTTATAAAAAAAATACACATTTATCTAATACCAGTATTTCTTCATTATTAAAGTTATACTGTTCAATAGGATAGTTAAATCGACCAATTTAAGTGACTGCATTGCAGGGAGCTGTAAAGAATGTAGGATAGATGTAGGGTACACTTAGCTGTTCCCTTAGTGTTTGTTGGCCCAAATTTTAAATTCCTGTCTTCCAAGCTACCCTTCCTCCCCCTTATACCCCATGAGAAGCCTCAATAACTATCCTATTTTTTATGCATTCTAAGCAAAGCCACTAGCTGTCGAGCAAGGTCAAATGCCAGCTAGTAGGAGAGACAGCAATAAAGCCAATGTGTTGATATCGAGCCATATACAAAGGAGGGGCAAACCTGCTAAGTTTCTACAACATGCTGCAGTATATAGAGGTGAGGCGCACAGAACAGGTTTTTAGAGGAGTTGTTGGATTAATATTGCATTTGCCTTGACTCTGCCTTTTAGAGACACAACTTTTTCTTGCAGCGCTCCATCCAACAGGAAACTGAGAAATGGGGGCACACATGAGCAGTAGCCACACCCCCACCAATAGAGGATGTAGGCTGTGTGGTGCTGTATTGTGCAGTCATTTACAGATCCCTCAATGGAAAGACCACTGTGAGGAAAAGCACATATTTCATTCATTGCAGATTCGGCATGCCTTCTTCATTGCAGTAAATTGAGTGGGCATTCTGCAATCACTGCCACTGAAGTCAAAGGAGGCCATTCAGCTGGAGCTTCCCAGTGAATGCAGGCGATGCATACTGTATGCAGATTAACCTTTTTAACTGCCAGCCTCGCTGGAGATTGTCACCCTCTGTTGCCAGACCATTTTTTTATAGTTTGCACTGTGAATTTTGAAGAGATTTCCAGGGATTTCTCAGGAAAATTATATACATATATATTTTTTTAAGGGTTAAAGTTTATGAAGGTAGATTGTTGAAAGTGACAAAATACAGAGATACCCTTTAAATATACTCAGCCTGAAAAGGTAAGTCCACTTTTGATGGGATTTTTAAAAGTGGCAAAAGGTTGTGCTCAATGTACTAAGCTGATCGGGTATTTTTTCCTGTGTTAGAAAATGTGTATTTTGTGAAAGTGGTTCCTACTACCTGCATTCTGTTGACATTGGCAACACACAGTCTGTACACCAAGAAGAGAGAAGTGAGCCCTATATACACAGAACATGCTATGGATCGCTGCTGAGATGAGGGAGTTCACTTAACCTTACACATGCCCAGCAGCAGCAGTGTTCTGTGCATTTGGTGTACATTGCTAATAGCAACAGATGCAGACAGTGAAAACTGCATCCATAAAGCACATTTGCTAACATTAGAAAAAAATAAAAATGCTAAATCAGCTCAGCAAATTTAACACATCATTTTGCCACACAAAAATATATGTTTTCAAAAATGCAATCAAAAGTGGACTTTCCCTTTAAAGGGCCAGTACAGCCAGGCGACACGTTTTGAATGTGTACATTACAGATTTGCAAGATGGATATAGGTAAGTACTATACATCTGACACTGAGTTAGCTGCAGGATGAGGATTTTTTGTTATTTTTCCCCCTGAATCCCAGTTTAAGAGGAACATCACCCAAGAATTTGACTGTCTTGGATTTAGTTCCTCTTCAGCGCTGTAAACAGATTTGGGATGATGCATCCTCCAGGATCTCCTGTAAACACACACCACACTCCCTTGGTGCAGGGCGCTCAGCCAATCAGCTACGTTCTATTCACATTTCCTCTGCGCCACCAAGCTCAGAGCAGGCCATTAAGAAAAGCCTGGCTCTGACAGAGCTCATGGAAGAGGTGAGGCAATCGGGTGTTCTGGGGGGTTCACACAGTGGGGCATCCCAATTCAGTATGCCCTATAAAGAGGTAGACCAACCCCCCCCCCAAAGTCTTAAGAGGGGTGGTGTCCAAAATAGGAGGGAGGTTTCCACTTACTATGATAGTGACTCTTTAAGCAGAACAGGTTGGACAGCTACTAGCAGGTGTCAGCAGAACTCCTGGATGTTCTATCTGCCCCTCATCTGCTGCACCTGCTGCTGTGCCTATTTAGGTAGGAAATGCCCTCTACCTGGGGAAGCAGGATTCTGTGTGACTACTTATAGTGTGTCATAGTCTCAGTCTGAATCTTAGTCCCCGTCCCTGTGGTGGAATCCAGTAGTAAGCAGTCCTCTCCCTGGCTTCCCTGAGGCTAATTGGCTACCTCCTGTTCCTAGTCCTTGATGCAGCAGGCCTCCTACCAGTTCCTGGCTCCTCTCCTGGACCCTTGGCAAGTTGCACCAGCACCTTGGGGTTCCTCTGTTTTTCCACTGTATTCTATGCTTGTGTTAGTTTTGTTCTTTTGCCCTTTATCTTCTTGTTTCCTGATGTCAAGGTCCCTTTTTTTTGTTTCAGCCTCAATCACAGGTTATCATTTGTTTGCCTTTTCATAATAAACTCCCTTTCAGTTTATTTATCCTATGTCTGTGTCTTTGTTCTGGCAAAAAATCGGAAACCGGGCAGAGAGCTCCATTTGGGGAGCGCTGCTGCCATTTTCACCGTTTTGTGCTATGTATATTTAACTGTGATTTTTGCAGGGAATTCCAGGAAAAGTATACCATATATACTCGAGTATAAGCCGAGTTTTTCAGCCCACTTTTTGGGCTGAAAAAAGCCACCTCGGCTTATACTCGAGTCAATACGGTAATTGAGCTGCACTTCCAGGCTGCTGCGTGCAGGTCGTCTGTGGGCGTGCCCCATATGGCCGGCGTCCGATGAAAACATTGGACGCCGGCCATATGGGGCACGCCCACCGACGACCAGCGCGCAACAGCCAGGAAGTGCTGGCGGGAGCGGCTGACGGCGACGGAGGCGCTGAATGGAGAGAGCGACCGGCAGGAGGAGGAGGTTGGTGGCGACAGCAGCAGCAGGTACCGTTTGTGTGTGTGTGTGTGTGTGTGCGCGCGCTGGTTCATGCTGACCTCCCTCTCATCTCTATGCCCAGTCCTTTAGAGCAGGGGCAGGGCCAAAAAATGTGGCATGGTGCAAGATGCCTTTCCTGTCCACAGCAGCATTAACCCTGCCTGTCCCTGCTTTCCCCCCAAGAATGTTTAATGTCTGCTGTCCCAGGGGGCACAGCAAAAAGCAGGGCAAAGATAGGGGCGAGGGGGAGCAGGACAGAGACAGAGATTCAGCATGCCAGAGATGGAAGCGAAATGTGTAGCAGGGTGGAGATTGGGGTGCAGCATGGAGCAGGGCAGAGATGGGGGTAAAGGATGCAGCAGGGCATACATGGGGGGGGGGGCAGCATGGAACAGGTATGTGTGTGTCTGTGTCTTTTTCTGTGTGTGTCAACTCCAATTCCAATTGAAAAAAGCCGCCTCGGCTTATACTCGAGTCAATAGCTTGTTCCACTTTTTTGGGGGTAAAATTAGGTGCCTCGGCTTATACACGGATCGGCCTATACTTGAGTATATACGGTATATTGTTTTTACCGGCAGTGTTACATCTTTAACACTAAAAGGTCTTGTTTGTATTTTTTAAGTGCTTTCATAATTATGTATAAAGCGGATTACGGTACCTCATGAGGTAGACCTCCGTTCCTGCCCATGAGACCCCCCTAAACGGAATAGAGCACTCCAGATTATTGAGTTACCATTTAAAAAAAATGGTGTGGGGCAGCCCAGGCTTTTTTTTAGTATTCAAGCGTTAAACCCTTAAAAATTAAACAAGAATGGCATGGCCCCCCCATCCAAGCACAACCTGCCTGGGCACCAGCTATGAGGGCTTGGGTGGCCAACAGCCCTGAAGGCTACAATCCCACATAGCCCTTGCGGGCTCCTCTGCCCCCCCCCCCCCCCGAGCTTTGGGGATGCAGGTAATGGGGGGGGGAGGGGGGCGGTTATAAGCATATTATGGACCTCTTACCAGTTCACAAGGAGTTAAATGCAAAAAAACACACAGCACGAAATGTATTTTATTAAAAAAAATTTTTGTTCTTTACTTACCTCCGGCATCTGAAAGCTCTGCCGATGCCAGAGGCAGCCGTAGCTGTTGTTACCCCCAAAATGACTTCCCTGCAGATAGTCTGCAAAGAGGAAATGCTGCTGGGTTTCCTGCTGCTGTGCATTGTGGGTTATATTTGTTAAAATTCAGGCAGCAACACAGCTGGGAAGCTGGGGAAGGAAGCCTCAGGGGTACTTAAAAATGGCCTTGACCAGGAGCAAAATCGGTGAAGCAGTGTTTCAGCTTTGAGTGAATACAGGAACAAATGTAAATGCAGACAATAGTTCAATATCATGCATGCAGATGGGCAAAGGGGGTTTTAAAAAGTTTTTGTTCAACGGTGCAAAGCTATTGGATTAAAGTTACAATTTCCATCCAAGATAGGACTTCTTAAAGGTCTAATTTATTTCCAATAAACCGACATCATGTTGTGGAAGGTTTCTACTGCAGGGGAGTACCTCTGCAGATGTTATAAGGCACTCTAATGATATTCACGCTCACCCCTGTTTGTAATCCAAAGACCGCTCAAGGTCGCTGCAATTTCAATAGACTCAGGTTCACAGCATCATAGGGCCATTTTTATCCACCCCATTTTTATGTGAACACTAGCTCTTAGTATATGAGGCAGGGAATCACACAGGGTAGTGGTTACTAAAGGAGAGCCTCTCCACTTTAGGGATATTGATCACAACTTAGGTTCAATAGCTTCCAGTGGCCCCACTGGTCTAAGCACCAATCAGCGAATGTCCAAGGACAACACTCCCAACCCCCTCATTAACCAGTTTTTCTGGGTTCAGACGAACGCCCAATTCAAATGCACAGGTGAGGTAATTACTGCTTAGGCAGAGCTGGACTTGCCACTAATTACTTTACCTGTGCACTTGTGTGGATATCTGCAAAACCTGGCCTGTTAGTGGCCGTTGAGAAGGAGGGTTGTGCACCTATTATCTACATCACGGAGGGCCACATCGGCAGTCTCATTGCCTTCAAAGAGACAAAAACAAACACAACCATTCAAAGCTATGATTACAGACACAGAATGATTATGCCTGGGACAGATGCAGACAGGCACTGAAATATTTTGCCCAGGACAGGTGCAGGGCAGAACTACAATCATTTTTCCCAGCCACCTTGCTATAGCTAACAAAAACCCCTGCAGATGTAGCACCGTCTGCTGTGGCAGTAATTTGTGTGGGTTAGCCCCCCCTTTTGTAAGGATGCACCAGCTGATTTTAGAGGCACACTCCTGGAATTAGAGTCTGTACTCTTATCTGCAGAGCAGTGCAGCATGCCAGTGCATCACTCAATAGCACCTCACACAGGCGATAGGATGTACTGACGGTGGCAGAACCCTTGGAGTGACCGGAAAGTCTAGAAGGGGCAGCCCCCAGCCACCAGTCTGGCTGGCACCTGTCAGAGGGCCATATAAAAAGGTTTAGAGGGCCACATCCGGCCTCTGGGTCTTGAGTTTGACACATGTGATCTTCAATAAGACATTGCTTTCATTTTGAATAATTTCACATAAAATACAGGTACAACTCTTTGACTACCTCTCCTGATTACTTAAAGGAGCAGTATCGCAAAATTTGCATTAAAAAAGATAAATAATTAAATAGCCACACAATAGCTTCTAACGTGTATAAATAATCTGGCAATAGAAAAAGGAAAAAATATCTGCCTTTCTTTTAAATTGTATAATGTCAATGGCTCAGTCCATTTGCTGAATAGGGGGATCTGCTGGGTTGTATTTAGTGAGCTGCTTCATTTAGCCCACTGGTCTCCTAGCAACACTTTACCTCAGAGGCTGACACTGTAATCAGTGGTAACGGCTGTGTGTGTGTGAGGTGCTGCTTTTGTTATGAGACCAGGTGACTCAAATGTGTAAAATCTATACAAAATAAAATAAACTGACTGAAAATGACTGAAATTCTTCTTTGAATAACTGTGCAGGAAAATCTAAAGGTATTAAAGTGGAACAAAACCCTGAGTTGCCGACCCTGAAGTCTATAAGACCCGGCCATTGACCTTCCCCCGTGGGCATTCTAAATCGGGATGCCCCACTGTGTGAAACAACCCCTGGATAACCACAGATCCCACCATTTTTCTGGCGCGCTCACGCAGATAGTCATTTAGACAGGCCGGGCGGCCAGGAAGGTTACTGCTCAGGCTCCCCATCTGCGTGCAAACAGAGCTGATTGGATGAGAGCCCGCACATGCGCTGTGGGACAGGGAAAGGTACGTTTTCACAGGCGAACTTGGGGATTTCACATATCAGGGCATCCCAAGTCGGAATGCCCCTAGGGGCACAAAACAAAACTCCAGATAGTGAAAATCCTGGGTTGGGCTTTGCTCAAAACACACAAAGCTGAAAGAAAGATCATATGGAAAAATGTGTTGAGAAAAGAGAGAGAAAGATTCTGCAGCAGAGCCAACATGAAGGGAAAACTGTCAAAATCAGCTAAATGACTTCTAGAGCTTTTCTCTCTGTTTTAGATATAAGTTCTGGCCAGGCAATGTTGCAATGTTGTTATCTTATGCTGGACGGCTGCCAGCACTAAACAGCCGATACTTTGATACATTGTTTCACCCCTCTCCTCAGCATGGAACAGGCCAGAGTGTCGGGCTCAGACATAAACATGAGACATAAACATGAGCTATTAGTCTCCAGCTGCTCAACACAGACATCATTTTTTTCTAAATTTGTAATTCTTACTCCGACACCTACCTACATTCAAAGTACCATTTAAATATAAGTCACCAAGAAAAATTCACGATACTGCTCCCTTAAGAGGAGCAGCAAAAAACAGCAGTAAAACAAAAACTAATAAATGAGAAAACTGCTTACCTCACGATCAAGTTCTGTCTTGGTGAGACGCATTTGCCTTAACATCTGAGAGCGCTGTTCCATCATAAGAGTCCTCTCATACGTGTAAGCAGAGATATCACTATTATTCTATAACACATAAACATATCTTTACATCAGTTCTGCACTTTTTAAATGACTAATATTAAGCTTCATCTTTTTATTTAATAGTCAACGTGTGCTGCCTCTAAGCTATGCAGTTGTGTTACATACATAGTGATGTTTGAGTTCTAAATGTAGATTTCTGGGTTTTTATTGCAGAATAGCCAATAACTGTCCATCTAGTGGCTGTTCCGTGATGTCACACTGAAAAATCTGAAATGTTTAGCTCATACATCCCATTTCCAGGAAGTTGCCTAGTGCTTCAAGGTTCTTCTCAACTCTGTGAGAAGCTACCACAATTTCTAATCTTTGTTACAGTTTTATTGGTGAGTAAAGCCCAATCTAATTCATGTATGCAGCAGCAGCCACAGGGTGCCATGGGCTGCAGATCTTAAAGGGACTGTTCAGTCCAGGGGGATACATAGCCCTGATGGAGCTCCATAGCAGGGCCACCACCACAGGCCCCCATCATCACCACAGACACTCTGCAAACTACTTTGGCGTGTGAAATTTCAGAGTTTTGGTCCACTTTAATAGATTCGTCTACTGTTTATGCTGTACATGTATTGTTTATGTTGATTTTATTGGCTTTGTATTTTGCAATGGGATACAGTAGTTTCCAATTACTATGCCTAGATTCGTTACTTACTCTGCTGCCTAAGCCTATTCAGCGCTCACCCTATCCTAAGATTCTAAGAGTCAATGGAGTCCACGCACTCAGTACATGTCACAGGTGGATGGGTGGAATTCCCGGGCACACGCATACCGTGGTATCTGATGGGTTTGGAGTATTTATCCAGATATTGCTAAAGCAGCTGGTGAGAAGAGGGTTTTTTTCTAGCATATTCTCTTTTATTATGCCATATTTGTCTCCCCCGGGTTTTGTTCCACTTTATAAATTGGGATGCCTAGCCTATTAAATCCCCCTGGTTTGTCCAATGGGATTTCTCTTCCGCATACCCACACCAGCCATTCAAAAATGCCCCAGCTAAAGTGAAGCGTGGCTGCGTGCAATCACCAGGGAGGTGAAGCTGCCAAGTCAATGAAAGAAGCAAAGGAGCCTCAGGTGTTGTGTTGCGTGTTTTTTAGGTGTTTTTGTGACTGCAGTTCGTGTTTGGTTTGCAGGTGCCTGATCATGGATGTGGTGCGAAGATTATTAAGAATTTTCCCTTGTTTCAGGCACTGGTGGCACAGCTTGCAAATGTCTGTCTTCTGTCATCTGTACACTGCTTGAAAAAAGCAATTCTGTGAGTACTCACCTGTAGAATTGTTTTTTCTGGGAATCCATTCCAGACCCTCCTTACCTCTTTGCCGATTGGATGTGCTGAAGGCGTGGCCCCTCCCGGCCCCATAAGTAGCAGCTGCCTCCTAACCTAGATCAGTACTTAAAAAGCAGTAAAACATAAATCAGAGGCAGGCCGGGAGGCCCCTATATAGGAGTCCATGTTACTTCACACCGAACTCCGCTAGAATACTCTCAAAAAAATAAAATCTCTTTCTTTCTTCTCTTTTTAATGAAAGTAATACATGGACTAAACACCATCAAAAAAGCATCAAAAGATAGATCATGACCCAAAAAGGGTGGGCCGGAGGGTCTGGAATGGATTCCCAGAAAAAACTATTCTACCGGTGAGTACTCACAGAATTGCGTTTCTTCTTCCAATCCATTCCAGACCCTCCTTACACTTGGGATCTCCAAAAGCAGTGCCATCTATGGGCGGGATCCCCAGCGCAGAACAGCAGGTAGTTCATTTCACTACCGCCTGAAGAATCTTTCGACCAACAACAGCGCCAGCTGAGGCTCTAACATCTACCTTGTAAAATTTGGTAAATGTATGACCTGAAGACCAGGTGGCAGCTTTACAAACCTGTTCCACCGAAGCCTGATGCCGAAAAGCCCAGGAAGCACCAATGGCCCTAGTGGAATGGGCCGTGACCCGAAAAGGGGGTTCCTTCCCCTTGGCCGAGTAGGCTTTTTCTACTGTCTGCCTAATCCACTTACTGACAGTGGATTTAGCTAGCTCTTTTCTCTGCCCTTCCGATATAACAAAAATAAAATCCGTCTTGCGGAAGGAATCTGTAGCTGCCATATAATATCTTATGGCTCTGACTACATCTAAAGAATGAAGCGCCCTTTCCTTAGTATTAGCCAGAACTGGGCATAAAGAAGGTAGAATTACCTCTTGATTAAGGTGAAAAGGAGAGATGACCTTAGGTAATAAATCAGGCTTAAACTGAAAAAAGACCTTGTCTCTGTGTAACTCAAAATAAGGAGACTTCATACATAAGGCTGCTAACTCAGAAACACGCCGCACCGAGGTGATTGCCACCAAAAATATCACCTTAAGCGTCAAAATGCTCAACTGAGTGTCAATCATAGGATCAAGGGGAGCCCCCTGGAGAGCCGATAAAATACCATTTTGTGATTACTCACCTGTAAAATGGTTATTACAAGTATGTGACACACCCCGCTTCCGAATATTCATGACACTTGGGTAACTGTCCTGTAGAGGGCGATCTTGCAGAGATGACATGAAAAAAAGGAACCCCTTCCGGTCCATAAATACCTGGGACCTCCCACCATTCCCCAGTATAAGACAGCAGTAAAGAGACCAGGAAGAGCCAAATGTAAACAGCAAAGAAAAAAGGTTCACCATATAAAGGATCCCAGAAAACCAAAAAAGGGCGGGATGAAGCGGGTGTGTGACATACTTGTAATAACCATTTTACAGGTGAGTAATCACAAAATGGTATTATTTCCAGTATGTCACACACCCCGCTTCCGAATATTCATGACACTTGGGACATCCAATAGCAGTGTCCAAAATGGGTGGGGATCCCAAAAAGGCAATAATGCAAACTTAAACTATTGCAGCTTGCAGAACTTTGCGGCCAAAAACAGCATCCACTGAGGCCCGCACATCAACCTTATAAAACTTAGAAAAAGTATGAACAGAAGACCAAGTAGCAGCCTTGCAAACTTGTTCAACAGAAGCCTGATGCTGAAAAGCCCAAGATGCTTCAACAGCACGAGTAGAATGAGCAGTAACACGAAAAAGGGGAACCTTCCCCTTGGCAGAATAGGCCCCAACAATGGCCTGTCGAATCCATTTACTAATGGAGGACTTGGCGGGCGCCAGACCTTTCCTGGGCCCGAAGGGCACCACGAAAAACGCGTCCGTCTTACGAAAAAGAGAAGTAGCCACCAAATAATATTTCACACATCGAACCACATCCAAAGAATGTAAGGTCCTCTCCTTGTCATTGCTAGGCTTAGGACACAAGGAAGGGAGAACTACATCCTGATTGAGGTGGAAGGCTGAAACCACCTTAGGAAGGAAACCCGGCTTAAAGCGGAAAACTACCTTGTCCAGGTGCCTCTCAAAGTAAGGAGCCTGAATAGACAAGGCCGCCAACTCAGAGACACGCCAAACAGAGGTAATAGCCACCAAATAGGCAACTTTCTGAGTGAGCAGAGAGAGCAATATCATGCACCGGCTCAAAAGGAGGCCCATGGAGAGCCGACAGAACCAAGTTTAAATCCCAAACCAGCAGCAAGGGCTTTCTAGGAGGCCGCACATGAGTAACCCCCTGGAAAAATGTCTTAACCAGAGGATAAAGGGCAAAAGACCTTTGAAAGAAACCTGCCCTTTCAAAGTACTAAGCTGGAACCCCGAGTCCAGATCATGTTGAAGAAACTCCAGAATTCTGGGAATAGAAAACAACCTACAAGGCAAGGCCCTAGCCTTGCACCAGTTAATATAAGACCTCCAAATCCTATAGTAGACGTTAGAGGAAGATCTCTTCCTAGCTCTAACAAGAGTCTGAACCACCGCATCAGAAAGACCTTCCTCCTTTAAGATGGAGGTTTCAGCAGCCATGCCGTCAAAGCCAGCGTTGGTAAATTGGGGTAGCATAGCTGACCCTGGGTGATAAGATCCGGAAGAAGAGGCAGATAAAACTGATCTACTGCCAGCCGCACGACGTCTGCGAACCACACTCATCTTGGCCACCATGGAGCCACCAGAATTGCTGGTGCCCCTTCTAGAGTTAGCTTGCGCACCACCTTGCCCACCATGGAGAAGGGGGGGAACAGGTACAGAAACCCCAGTTCCCTCCAAGCCAGGGACATGGCATCCACTGCCAGGGCCAGAGGATCCTGAGACAGAGACACAAAGGCAGGAAGCTTGTGATTGTGACATGAGGCAAAGAGATCCACCTCCGGAGTCCCCCACTTGTGACAAAGGGACTGAAATACCTTGGAACTGAGAGACCATTCTCCTCGGCGAGAGGATCTCCTGCTCATGGAGTCCGCCTTCATGTTCTCCACTCCCGGAATGTAAATGGCTGAGACGCATGGGACATTGCTCTCTGCCCAAACAAGGATCAGAGATACCTCCCTGAGGGCACTCCTGGTGATTGATGTAAGCAACCGCCGTCCGATTGTCCTATCGGACTTGAACTGGCAATCCCTGCAAGAGAAAAGTCAAGCGAGACAGAACCAACCAAATGGTCCACAGCTCCAAAACATTGATGGGGGTGTGAGCCTCCTGAGGCCCCCATAACCCCTGGAACTGATGTTCCCTCCAGAAGCCCCCCCCAGCCCGACAGGCTGGCGTCTGTGGTGACCGTTTCCCAACAAGGGGCCAGAAAGGATCTGCCCTTCAACAGATTGCTTGACACTAGCCACCACTGAAGGGACTGCTGAGCCCGGGGAGACAGCAGACAAGACTGACCTAATGACAGCGGACACCTGTCCCAAGTCGCCAGAAGATGGAGCTGAAGCGTCCTCATGTGAAACCGGGCAAAAGGGACTGCCTCGAAGGAAGCCACCTACCAAACCTACCAATCTCATCCTTAGCCGGATAGACGTGCGAGGATTGGATAGTAGAAGCCGAATCAAATCTTGGATCAGAAGAATCTTAGGCTGAGGAAGGAACACCCTGGCCTGAAAGGCATCCAGAGTCATGCCCAGAAACGAAACCTCCCTGGACGGGGAGAGGGAGGACTTGGGATAGTTGATCACCCAGCCGAACCTCTCCAGCGTGGATACCACAACTCTGGTGTCTAGCTCCGCTTGGCTGAGAGAGGAAGCCAAAATGAGAAGGTCGTCCAGGTATGGTACAATGCGAATGCCCTGGACTCTGAGGAGGGCCATCACCCCCGCCAGTACCTTGGTGAACACCCTTGGAGCCGAGGTAAGCCCGAATGGAAGGGCCACAAACTGAAAATGCTGATCTTCCACCACGAACCTGAGGAATCTCTGGTGTGCCGGGAAGATAGGTACATGCAAATACACATCCTTGATGTCTATGGACGTCATGAAGTCCCCCTGACGAAGAGAATCGACGGCTGAACGCAAGGTTTCCATGCGAAACGTCCTGAAGCGGATAAACCGATTGAGGAGCTTCAGATCCAAAATGGGTCGAATGGAGCCAGCCTTCTTGGGCACCGTGAATAGATTGGAATAGAATCCCAAGCCCCTTTCCGCGGAAGGCACTGGGCAAATGACAGGCATGTCCAGCAGATAACTTACTGCCGCCCGGAGCCCCTGTGCGGCCAGTGGATCCGAAGGCACTCGAGACCTGAAGAATCTGGGAGGAGGCGATCTCGAATTCCAGTTTGTAACTAGAAGACACCACTTCCAGAATCCATTTGTCTGAGACCTCCTGGTCCCAGACCTGGAAGAAGGGCGCCCCCTCATTGCTGAGCTGGCTTGGTAGCGGGCTTGGGTTTGGAACTCCAATTGTGACCTGGACGGGCACGGCCTCTGCCTCTACTCCAGGAATCACCTCTGAGGGTAGAGAAGGCCAAAACTCTGCCAGTTCTAGCCCCAGGAAAGGAAGGGTTAAAGGAGGCCGCCCCCCAAATGGGACGACGTTGCCTCTTACGCTGAGGTAACTTCCCTCCCTTCGTGACTGAACCTAATCTTTCTCCTAAAAGCCGCAACCCCACAAAGGGAAGTGCTGTAAGCGACTTTTTGGCCACAAAATCAGCTGCCCACTGGTGCAACCACACTGACCGCCGAATAGCCACAAGCAAGGCCGAGGTTCTACCACACATGACCATGGTGTCATCCAGGGCGGCAAGCACAAAAGACATGAACAATTCACACCGCTTAAGGGCGGCGAACTCATCACTGGCCGGGTCAAGCCTGGAAGAACTCAACAGGTCCCTAACAACAGACCTGGTAGCCACTGCCGTAAGCGCCGAAGCACAAACAGGCCGTAAGGCTGAACCAACACTAGCAAAAGTGTGGCAAGCCATCTGATCAATGCGTTTATCCTCACCATCTTTGAGAGTGGTGGAGTCAGGAGAATGCAAAATAGAAGTATTAGATAACCTGAGCACCGAGACATCCACCCCGGGAGGGGACGACCATCGTTTTACCACCGGAAAGGGATACTTCTTATCCCAACCCTGAGGAATACCTGGAAGCAGAGTAGGCTTCTCCCATTCCTTAAGAATAATGCCATCAAAATGCTTTTGATTTGGGAATTCCATGCCCAGCTTAGAAGTCCCAAAGAATTCCCCCTTTTGCGGAGCGGCCTCCTCTGGAGGAGAAATCACCAGAACCTTAAAAAGGTGAGCCAGGACCTTCGGGGTATCCACAGCATCCCCCTGCCCTTGTTCAGTATCAGCACCAACAAACTGCCGATTGTCAGAACCATCATAATCCTCAAATAATTCCCTTCTAGCGGGGAATGGTCAGACCAGTCAAGAAAATCATAATCATCAAACTCAAAAGCAGGAGCGGCTGGAGACAAATGCTCTCTCTTAGCCGAGGCCTTTCTGGCAACAGAGCCGGAAATACATTTCTCAATATTAGCCAATCTGGCACACACATCAGATTGCGACTCCCCGCCTGTGACAACATCACTAGGGGTACGGATAAGGCAGGGTGGGGAAGGAGAAGAGGCCGGGACCCCAGACCCAGACGCCTGGGCCCCCGACTGCTGCGTTATGGCCCGCTGAGCACAAGGTATGCAAACAAGTACATTATCCCCCGCAAGGGATGCCCCACAACCCACACACTGCCGGGGTTGCCCCGAGGGGAGCCCAAGCCCGGTATCCTGAGAAGCCTCCATATGGTGATTTTTAATGTAGTTGCAATGACCAGAGGGAATTACGCTGTTAAAGCTACCCGGGATGCCCCTTCAAGTCCCAAGTGGGAGGATTTTTTATTTTTTTTATTTTTAGGAACCCTAAATTAAATTCTAAGGGACCCTAGGACTGGGAGATCCCCCTTTTTAAACATCAAAAGAAGGGATCCCACCATGAGAACAGGGAGTACATAAGTGTCAACATGCACATCACCCAACATATATAAAAAGATAAAATGGGGAAATAGACAGAAATTACTCACACCACACAAACGGCGACCATCAACCATCACAGCAGCGAGGGAATGAGAAGAGAGAGAGCAGCGAGACCGGAAGAAGAGGGGCGGGCCAGCACACTGCGCCTGGCTCCGGCCCCGCCCCCTCCCCTCACGCAGGGCCCGGCCTCAGCCAGCACCACAGTGCCTCAGTGGAGCCGACCTCGAGGGGGGGCGGGCCGCAACGAGCACGCCGAGCGCCCGGCCCCTTCCTTAACTGCACCTGAGAGAAGCAACTGGCCCAGCCGCAAACAACGGCCGCCCAAACACACCACATGTACACACACATACACATACCTTTTCCCCCGAATAAAGTCAAACAACCCACGGGAGAAAAGGCCTCCCGCCCCAAGGGGCACAGAGGGACACGGTAGGGGGGAGAACCCACACCAATAGGTGAAAGGGCAAGAGGGACGGGGAATCCCAAGCTGGGATCACCAGCCTGGACACCGCCTACCCCTTTGTATGGGGTCACATGGGGGAGCTAGCTTTTTCATGTCATCTCTGCAAGATCGCCCTCTACAGGACAGTTACCCAAGTGTCATGAATATTCGGAAGTGGGGTGTGTGACATACTGGAAATAACCAGATTGAAGACTCACACCGGTAAAATAGACTTGCGCGCTGGTCGGACATGGATGACTCCCTGAAAAAGGTTTTAATGAGCCTATTGCTAGCGATAGACTTCTGGAGAAAAATAGATAAGGCCGATACATGCCCCTTTAGGCTGCTTATTTGTAGGCCCATTTCTAAGCCATCCTGTAGAAATTCCAAAATCCTAGAAACTAAATACTTTCTGCATGAAAATTTCCTAGCCTCACACCAGGAAATGAACGCCCGCCAGACCCTGTAGTAAATCTTGGCAGATGTCTTCTTTCGGGCCTGAATCATAGTATGAATAACCTTGGCCGATAAACCTCTCTCTGCTAAGATCAAGTTCTCAATAGCCAGGCCGTCAAAGCCAGCATCTGTAAATTCAGCGCCCCCTGTGTGAGAAGGTCTGGATCGTCTGGCAGGCGCCAATGGTCTACAGACATCCTTGCTATGTCTGAAAACCAACTTCTCCTTGGCCAGCTAGGAGCCACCAGAATGGTTGGTACCCCCTCCTGAGCCATCTTTCTTAGTACATGACCCAGGAGCGGGGGAAAAACGTACAGGAGCTTGAACCTTGCCCAAGAGGTTGACAGGGCGTCCGTTGCTATGGCCAGAGGGTCCCTCGACAGGGACATGAACTTCGGCCGCTTGTGATTGTGTCTGGATGCAAAAAGATAAAGTAAACTGCCGAGTTGCAGGGAACATTCTCCTCTGCCCAAGTCAGAATCCGGTTTACTTCCTCTAGGGCACTCCTGCTCCGAGTACCCCCCTGATGATTGATATAGGCTACCGCCGTCCGATTGTCTGACTGGACCTGGACCGCCTGCCCCTTTAAGCTGGGGGTCAGATACTGAAGCACTAGCCAGATTGCTCTTAATTCCAATATATTTATGGGAAGCCGATTCTCCTTCGGCCCCCACTGTCCCTGGATCTTCTGGGCTTGCCAGATACCCCCCCAGCCTGTAAGACTGGCATCCTTGGCAACGATCTGCCACTGCGGTGTTACAAGGGACCTGCCTACCGATAGGAGCAGAGGGTCCAACCACCACAGAAGAGATTGCCTGGCCGTGGGCGTTAGAACAAAGACTTGATCCAGCGACTGTGGGGCTCGACCCCAGCTTGCCAACAGATTCAACTGAAGAGGCCTCATGTGAAACTGGGCAAAAGGCACGGCCTCGAAGCAGGCCACCATAAGGCCTACTAGTTTCATCCCCAACCGAATGGTCGGCTGCCGGCAGGCCAATAAGGCCTCTATTTGATTGCGAATTAGCAGAGCCTTCTGCTTTGGTAGAAACACCTTGACCTGAACTGTGTCCAGAGTCATTCCTAAGAAATTCCTTACTGGCGCCGGAGTGATATGGGACTTTGGATAATTGATCACCCAGCAGAACTTCTCCAGAGTGGATAGGACCGTCTGCGTGTCCTTTATGATCTGCTGAAGAGACCCGGCCGAAATCAAGAGATTGTCCAAGTATGGAATGATGCATATCCCCTGGCTTCTCAAAATGGCCATGAGACCTGCCAAGACCTTGGTGAATACCCTTGGAGCCGAGGATATGCCGAATGGAAGTGCCACAAACTGGAAATGCTGGCCTTCCAGGGCAAACCTCAAAAATTTCTGATGCCCTGGAAAAACAGGAAGATACGCGTCTCTTATGTCTATTGTAGTCATAAGATCTCCGGGCTGAATCGATCTTACCGCTGACCTCAGAGTCTCCATACGGAAAGGTTTTACCCGTATATACTCGTTGAGACCCTTTAAGTCTAAAATAGGACGAACCGACCTGTCCTTCTTGGGGATTGTGAACAGGTTGGAGTAAAACCCCTGACCTACCTCCTGAAAGGGTACCTGACAAATTACCCCTTTTTGAAGAAGATGCTGAACAGAGGCTCTCAGGGCATCTGACCAAAGGAACCTTGCGGGCGGTCTGGCTGCAAACTCGATCTTGTAGCCTGATGACACCACCTCTTGGATCCAAAGATCCACCACGTGGCGTCTCCAGATAGGAGCAAATTGCAAGAGCCGTCCCCCCACCCGCTCGGGTGAGGGCGCCCCCCCATGCTGGAGTGGGCTTGGCTGGAGGTTTAGGCCTACTTCTCCAGGCCCCTCCTGCCCTATTACGAGCTCTGCCCCTGCCCCAGAAATCCCTACGGGAGCATGAAAAGAAGGTGCCTCTACCGCTCCGAAAGGGCCGATATGATGTAGACCTCTGAGAGTCGTCTAGCAGCTAGCCTGACCGCATCATCCATAGCAGTGATAGCAAAAGAATTAAAGTCCAAACAAGCTCTAAAATCTTTGGACTCCTGAGTATGCCTGCAAGACTTAGCCCTGGCCAAAATCTTTACCTTGAAGCCAAAGACACAATAATAGTGGCACAAACAGGGCGTAGAAAGGAACCTACCATAGCAAAGGCATGGAAGGCCAACTGATCCATTCGTCTCTCTGTGGGATCTTTTAAAGATCCAATAGTAGCAGATGGCATGATAGAAGTATTAGACAAGCCTGATACTGGAGAATCCACCTCGGGGAGAAAAGACCAAAGCTTAATCATATCCGCCGGAAAGGGATACCTAGCGTCTAGGATCCTAGGAACAGCCGGTAACTTGTTAGGATTTTCCCACTCCTTTAACACCATTCTGGAAAAATGCGGCTGTTCCAGAAAAGCCTGTCTTTGCCTTACTGGCTTAAATAGGTCGTCCTTCTCTCTTTTTGCCACCTCAGGAGGGGTAATATTCAAAGTTTCAAATACTGATGAAAGTAAACACTCTGTTTCGTCTGAGAGAAGGGGATCCTGATCAGAAGAGAATAAAATAGAATTAGTATCCTCCTCACCAGAGCGTAACTTGCCCTCTGAGAGCTGCTCATCTATATACTCTTCCTCCTCCTCAGACCCAAAAGAGGCAAATAAATCTTTTTCCTCAGAAACAGGCTCCAAATGCTTCCTCTTATAGGTGGCTTTTTTAGGAATGACCCAGGATAACTGTCTCTCTAAGTTATCCAACCTGTGCGCCACCTCCGCCTCGCTGCCTTCCCCCTCTCTGGGGGATGTAAGAGACGGCTGAGCCGTCGTGCTCCCCAAAGCAATAGCTGGGCTAGAGACCTGAGCCGCCGCTCTATTGTGGTCTAATCCAATTTTTATGGCACAAGCGGAAAACACTGTGCTAAAACTACCCAGGGGATCCTGCTTACATAAGGGGCAGAGCCCGCCCTGCTAAAGTGGGATGCCCGAATCACTATCCCCTGATGCCTCCCTAATGGTGTTTTTGTTTCTCTTTTTTTTTTTTTAATTGGAAACAAGACCTAAGGCCCCAAGCCTAAGCCAATCCCAAAGGGACTGGGAGGAACCACAACCCTTTTATCCTTCTTCCAATATCTAAAAATAAACAGAAGAAAAATCCTATTAGAAAGAAAAAAAGTAATTTCCCTTTTAATGCATAAAAAACCTACTTAAATATCAATATAACTATTTAATAAATGTGTAGTAAAAAATAGATAAAAATAAATATAATAATAATATAATAATATCATAAGTATCATAAAAAAGATATAATAAATATCTACTAGCATCGTCCACGTACCCCAGCAGTCCTTCACACAATAGCCTAGGCAAAGAACACAAAAAATATATCTATATGTATAAATATATATGCTGCTTAAAAATGGGACCCTACAAGCCTGTGCCCCATAACAAACAAACGGCGATCCACCGGATAATGATTGATCCCCCAGACCGCGCATAGAGCGAGGCCATGATCCTCTTAAGCCCCGATAGCCTGGACCCTTAGTGAGGACAGCGGGCCGGCTTTTTTTTTTTTTAAAAGGAAACCTAATATGAATAGGAAGAAGGATGGGTTGAATAGAACAAAAAACATGTTCCTCAGCAGGTACATCAGAAGAAACCTGCGGCTGACGTGCTTTCCAAGAAGCCTGCAGCCCAGAGCGCAAAGAGCTCTGTAAGCGCCCGAAGACCCCGGCGCTTCCACCTTACCTCACGAACCCCAAAACAGCCAGACGCTGTGGAAGGCACAATTGGGTCTAGGAGATCCGTGGAAATAAGCCGGGAAGCCGACAGGGTGCCTTCCCCCGCTTGCTGCCAATCCTTGAGAGCGAATCCTGAACAACCTTCACAGTCACTTGCAACTGCAAGAATGAAATTGATCTAGGTAAGGAGGCAGCTGCTACTAATGGGGCCAGGAGGGCCACGCCTTTTTTGTATTGCAGTCACATCCAATCGGCAAGGAGGTAATCCCAAGTGTAAGGAGGGTCTGGAATGGATTGGAAGAAAAAAAATCCATGCTGGTGAGATCCCTTGAGCCTGCCTTGGCATGCTGGGCAGTGGCGTGGTGGGCAGTAGGTAGCAATGGGCTGACCGCTGAGCGTTGGCACCTTCTTACTAGTCTGCTTGCTGCCTGGGGCTATGTGACCACCACCTCTGCCTCCGAAAGCTGATGGTCTTCAGTCCATGTTGGGTCTAGGACTTCATCACCCCTAGGATGGTCTTCCACTCCCTCCTCCAGGCTACCCTCCCTCTCAGCCTCCATATTTCAAAGAGCTTGAGGAGTCGGCATTAGGGTTTCATCATCAATGCAGGTGTCCAACAAAAGTCTGCTGGCCACGTCCTCATCCTCCAGCACAAGTTATTGGGCATCTGGAAACCCTAGGTCTGCAACTGGGACATGGGCAGGTGGATGGCCCATGGTATACCAGCTAGGAATGTCATCATTGAGTGACTCCATGATCTGTGGCTGGGACAGCCTTGCTTATTTTAAGAGGGGTTGAGGTTGATGCCGGCTCACCACTCTTGGCAGGGGTGGAGTGGGGGGGGAGGGGAGACATCCCATGGAACTGGTAGCACTGCGTGCCATATAATCAACATTCTGGCGAGGAGTACTGTGGGCTACAACAAGTGAGTAGTTTATCTAACTCCCAAAGTAGAATGCAAGGGGTACCAACAAGTGAGTTGTTTTTTTGTCTAACCCCTAGTAAGTATTATGCAGTTGGTGCCAACAAGCAAGTAGCTTTATCTAACCCCCAGTAAGTAGAATTCAAGGGGTGCCATCAAGTTTTTTTTTTTTAACCCACAGTAAGTAGAATGCAAGGGGTGTCAACAAGTGAGTATTTTTTTTCTAACCCCCAGTAAGTAGAATGCAAGGGGTGGCAACAATGAGTATTTTTATCTAACCCCCAATGGGTAGAATGTAGGGTGCCAACAAGTGAGTATTTTTTTTTTAATCCGCAATAAGTAAAATGCAAAGGGTGCCAACAAGTGACTATTTTTTTTTTTCTAACCCAAAGTAAGTAGAATGCAAGGGGTGCCAACAATGAGTATTTTTTATCTAACCCCCAATGAGTAGAATGCAAAGGGAGCCAACAAGTGAGTATTTTTTTTTCTAACCCCCAGTAAGTAGAATACAAGGGGTGCCAACAAGTGGGTTGTTTTTCTATAACCTCCAGCAGTAAGTAGAGTGCAAGTGAGGCTAACAAATGAATAGTTTTTTCTGCCGCCCCAGAAAGTATTATGCAGGTGGTGCCAAAAAGTGGGCAGTTTCATCTAACCACCAGTAAGTAGAATGTAAGGGGTGCCAACAAGTATTTTTTAACCCCCAGTAAGTAAAATACAAGTGATGGCAACCAGTGGATATTTTACTTTCTAACACCCAGTAAGTAGAATGCAAGGGGAATGCAAGTGAGCAGTTTTATCTAACCCCCCAGTAAGTTATGCTGTGGACTTGTGAATTTCAAATTTATAGAATTATTGTTGAGATATTACAAAAACCTCTGGTGAAAAAAAATACAATTTAATAGAAAACAATTGTGAGATAATAAATATCCAGGGGATAGCCAATAGCTATATCGCTGTATACATAGATGTATAGATGACAGGTCTCACCATTTCAACCACTTCCACTTCTGCTTCTATCCTCAGATGATAAAGAAACATTGCAAGGTCTTTCTTCATTTGGATGCTGTTGTCATCCATTTGTGCTACAGTGAAAATTCTCATTCTGCACTTTTTCCAAACCTAAAACAACAAAGGGGTGACAAGAATTAAAAGAACTGATAATATGAACACATACATGTGGAACAAAACCAGCAATTTGACTTTTTCAAGTTTTTCTCTGTTCCCCGGGGGCATCCCACACGGGGAGTATATGCACATATAGATGAGAAGGCAGGAAATAAAGAGAAAGTGGGTGTAGAGAAATTAGACCGGGGGGGGGGGGGTATATGTAACAGGCATAAGGGCAATATAAGAAAAATAACCAGAAGCATTTCACCTGCATTCTTACCAATACTATATGAGGGTATATGCACCTAAAGCTGAGAAGGCAGGAAATCAAGGAAAAGTGGGTGTAGAAGTAACGGAACTTGGTAGCAGGCAGAGGGGCAATATAAAAAAATAACTATAAACATTTATGCTGCATACTTACCAATACTAGAAGCTTGACAAATAAAATGAATATACAAAACAAGTCCATATTAGACTTCCCACAGCACAAAGTAAAAACATATCACTGGATATTGAAATACCAACAGCTATTGAATTGAATTAAAGATGATGTCCACTATTACACACAAGGGAATATCAGGGGTCTATATAGGCCTGACGGGGCCCCAAGCAGGGCCTCCATCACGGGCCCAAGGACCGACACTGACCCGCGCGCAGCAGGGATAGACACCAGCAGCACGCGCATGTCGAGGAAGAAGCGTGCATACAGTGCCGATGAAGTAGGGAGACAATGGCTGGGTAAGTATGCGCAGATAGTACATACTACAGAGGCGCTGGACCCCGGAGCATGTGCCTGCACTGCCTCTATGGTATGTACGCCCCTGGGGGATATAGATATTTCTAAAAGGCTCTGAACAAAGTGAATGTGTCTTAAGATGCTTGATGCTACCGGTGGAGGGCACTTGCTTATTTGTTTGCCTAATAAAAACACGGGTGAATGCAAAACAAAATGTTTTTGGAATTTGACATTTCAGTGACAGTGATTTTGTGGTGCTACGATAGTATGTTTGTTTAAATAAAATGTATGAACTGACAATAACAGAGGAACAATATGACATAGTGGGGGAAACTGAGACATGGCTGAACTAAAGCTATGGCTGGGCATTATTTCTACAGAGTTACTGTGTGTTTAGGAAGGACCGTTAAATCCACAAGGAGGTTGGAGTCTGCATATTTGTAAAATCTATGTAAAGTGTACAGTAAAGACTACGTAAAGTCTACAGCCCACACCGTGGGAGGACATATGTGAGGGAATCTAACGGGAGGACATATGTGAGGGAATCTAACGGGAGGACATATGTGAGGGAATCTAACGGGAGGACATATGTGAGGGAATCTAACGGGAGGACATATGTGAGGGAATCTAACGGGAGAACTTATGTGAGGGAAACTAATGGGAGGACATATGTGAGGGAATCTAACGGGAGGACATATGTGAGGGAATCTAACGGAAGAACTTATGTGAGGGAAACTAATGGGAGAACATATGTGAGGGAAACTAATGGGAGAACATATGTGAGGGAATCTAACGGGAGGACATATGTGAGGGAAACTAACGGGAGGACATATGTGAGGGAATCTAACGGGAGAACTTATGTGAGGGAAACTAATGGGAGGACATATGTGAGGGAATCTAACGGGAGGACATATGTGAGGGAATCTAACGGGAGGACATATGTGAGGGAATCTAACGGAAGGACATATGTGAGGGAATCTAACGGGGGGACTTATGTGAGGGAATCTAACGGGATGACATATGTGAGGGAAACTAACGGGGGGACTTATGTGAGGGAATCTAACGGGAGGACATATGTGAGGGAATCTAACGGGGGGACTTATGTGAGGGAATTTAAAGGGAGGACATATGTGAGGGAATCTAACGGGAGGACATATGTGAGGGAAGCTAACGGAAGGACATATGTGAGGGAATCTAACGGGAGGACATATGTGAGGGAAAGTAATGGGAGGACATATGTGAGGGAAACTAATGGGAGGACATATGTGAGGGAAACTAATGGGAGGACATATGTGAGGGAAACTAATGGGAGGACATATGTGAGGGAATCTAACGGGAGGACATATGTGAGGGAATCTAACGGGAGGACATATGTGAGGGAAACTAACGGAAGGACATATGTGAGGGAAACTAACGGGAGGACATATGTGAGGGAATCTAACGGGAGGACATATGTGAGGGAAACTAACACGTGCAGTCTGTATGGGTAGAAATACATGGAGGGACTCAAGCCTCCAACAGAATCCACACAAAATGTGCTGCTAAGGCAAATGGATCAAGCTGCATATTTAAATGAGGTAGTTCTTCTTTAACTACCCAGATATAGATTGGGAAGCTGAAACTAGGGGATTTCATAAAGGTAAACATTTTTTTGTCAATAATAAAAGGTAAAAGACCTTTCTAAACTAATGCTAGCTCCAACTAAGGGGAGGGAGGTATACGACTCTTGTGGTGATGTGGTGATCTACCTCTTTATGGGGCTTCCCGAATTGGCATGCCCCGCTGTATGAAACCATAGAGGACTACCCAATTGACTCACCTCTTCCTCGCTATCCTTTTAGCAAGGTGCGCACGCCCACGGCTGAGCTTGGAGCAGCACAGAAAATCTGAATGGAACAAATGCAGTTGATGCACCATGGGAATGAGTAAATAGTGAAAAGGTGACACTAAATCCCAGGGGAAACACATACCGGGGCATCCCAAATCAGGATGCCCCCACCAGGAATAAAAGGCACAGGAAATTGAAGACCTTGGATTTGAATCCTCTTTAAAGTGGACCAACACCCAGGGGGGATCGGCCCGGGAATATATATATAAGATCCCTCCCCACAGGGCATCCGAAATCGGGATGTCCCGCGGGGTGAAACCCCCCAGGAAGCCCAGAAACCTTACCTTAACCCCCTCCAACCACAGTGGCTCTGAGCGCTGGAGGCCGCGTCTCGTGCTTCCCTCTAGCAGGGCGCGCACCCGCGCCGGCAGTTTGTGAATGGCCGGTGTGGGCGCGCTCCCTGTTAGAGGGAAGCACGAGACGCAGCCTCCAGCGCTCAGAGACGCTGTGGTTGGATGGCGCTTTTACGTGCATACCACAGCGGCTCTGAGCGCTCTGATTGGACGGAACCCATGATGATAATATTAATTTTCCCTTATCTGTCACCGGGGTGCCTTATCATGAAGTCACAAACAGAACATCAGAAAGGCAAAGGAAACTGCACAGACACTAAATTGGATACAAAAGAGGAACTTCTGACCTTGTTCTCATGCCACAAAGCTCAATACGGACTGTGTGTGATTCTTTTCCTTACTCTCTCCTATTGTATCTTGTATTCAGAATATTCATTGTGAACTCTGTAACACTGTATTAGTCTATGCACTGTATGTTTATACCCCGTCTGTAATTACTACTTTGTATACGGAAGATGATAGCACTATATAAATAAATAATATATTTTTGAGCCTTTTAACTGCCTCATACATTTAAGGGCTGCCAATATACTTGCAAATGTTAGCAAAAATTACACCTAAGAAAACAAGTATGTGTCATGCTATGGCCTTCTTAACTCTGAAGTCCTGTCTAACAGGAACGCAATGAAAATGTCCCACCTGCCCGTTGTGGGGTCAGATTTGTGTTTTTATGATTAGAATATTTACCTTACAAGAATCGGCCACCAATTCACACGGTGCCAAGAGATCTGCATTCTAAGGCAATACCACACACGTTGTTGCTGCAGTGGCCCTGATGCACACTGATTGGCTGACTTGGCAGTCTACCTTCTGCCACCACAGAACAGTTGAGAAGCGGTCAGGTGAGCCTCATTTTGGCAATTACATGGCCACATTGCCTCAGCAATAGGATTGGAGTCTGATCACTGTACTTACAGGGAGAAATGTTTTAGGTCACCCTTAAAACACAGTTGTGGGTGCCATGGTGCACTGTAACTGATGCAGAGCCATTGGTCCCATATACCCCTGGTGACAATGAAAGCTATGAGTGTTTTTTAGCCGGAGGAGGACAGAAAGGCTGCGGGGGAAACAAAAGTTTAATAAGGCTTTTCTATTTCTCTTGCTCTTTAACTGACCCTTTAACCTTCCTATAACAGCTAACAAGATTATCCATGGGTGCTTTGTGATCAAAAGCTGGTGACCAGTCCAATGTATGTGAATCCTGTTGTAAAAAAGAACAAAACTAGGGATCATCATTATTATCAAGTTTGTTCCTTCGCCACGGGGCATTTGGGAAGCCCAAATGTGTGAAATCCTCTGGATCACTTACTCACCTCCTCAGCGATTCCATGGTGCATGTGCAGGCTCTTCACACACTCTGTGGGATCACTGTCAAGATACGTAGACAAGGTAATTCATGGGATTTCTTAAATCAGTGTCAGTCTCCTCACCTTCCTTGCTCTTTAAATAGATGTGGGCGTGCTTTATCACTATCTGCATGCAGCAGCAGACATGCACTGCTGGATGTTCATACCAGAGCAGGCTCTTCATCTGTTGCTCTACTCAACAGCGACACCTGGTGTTCAGCACACTGAAAGTGCACGAAGCCTAGATTGTAAGGTCTTGGGCTTGATTTTACTTCCTGGTTTCCTGGCTCTGAATGGACAGGAAGTGATCTCACTCAGACTCTGACACATCCCTCCCTGCTCTAATTGACAGCCCTATTTAAGAGGACAGCTGGCCTGCATCCAATGCTGTTTTATCAGCTTACTTCCTGGATTCTGTTTTCCTGATTACCGAGTTCCTAATCTGATTTCCTGGATTTACACTCGGATGGATGACTAGGTTTTTGACTTGGATTTTCTCACTGGACTTGCCTGGCGCCTGTCTGCCGCCTGCCCCTGAACTTGGAATCATCCATTGGACTTTGATGGTCTGCTGCCAGCCCTGCCCTGACTTTTTGGATTGCTCTTTTGGATTTATGTGCTTTGCTTCCCCCAACACCTAGAGCTCGCTCAGCCCTTCCTTGGTTGTAGCCGGGAAGCTTGACAATCAGGATGTCCCAGGGACAGGGAATTGGCTTGCTCCTGAGTTCTTCATGTCTAACAGGCATAGACAAATGTGTAATGGTTTATTGTCTTTATTTTAGGGCTGAAACATTTATAGTACAATTTTATCATACCTTATGCTGTTTCAACAGAAACGGCAGCAACATAAGCATCCCGCCATCATGCACAATCCACCAAACATCAATGTTTCCTTCCAGGTAACGTTCATGGTTGCTTGGATAGAAAGACACATTTTTAGGAACCATAAGTGCCAAATGTGCTGCAGTTGAACACCGCACAGCATCTGTGGGTAGTAAAAGTAGCACAGTTTACACATTAGGAATAACATATTATATATTATATAATATTCGTGAATATTCACTGTAAAATAAAGATAAAAGTATACACGGCCCACTATAAAATGTATTAAGTGCATTTCAAATAACTATGTACTGTCAATTTAATGCTTTTTGGTAGCGTTTCATATAATGTTATCCAAAGCCAGAAACCCCAACATGCAACCTTTATTTGTCTCTGTTTATGTGTTCTGCCTGGTGGTATATTAGACCCTTTACAAGGTCAAACTTGATATAGTAGCATTTTAATATTTGGCCAGAGCCTGCACTTTTTCTGAGACCAGCTACCATAAAGATACATGCCTGAAATAGTAGAGCAACCATTAAAGTTGAACAAAACCCACCCATGGCTGCCCTGGAGGCAGAGCCCACCCCCCCCCCCAATCCAATATACAGGCAGTGTGAGAGTAGGAAGCAGCATGTGTGACGGGTAGAAACCATGGGCAACACTTAAAGTAGAAAACATTAGAGCCCTGTCAGTGGAGTAGGCCCTGATAGTGAATAGGAACCATTAAATAGAGGAGCTAAACCGGTAGGATGCAGTTCTTAGGCCTATTGCGTCATGAAACCACATGATGGCAGTATTGCCTAAGGAATGGACCGAACAGTACTTTAGTGGTTTAGAGTCTTTCTTTAAGTTGGTAAATAGAGACTAAGCCAGATGGCATTGGCAACATTCACTGCCCTGTCATTGGTTGGGACTCGCAACATTAGTTGGAAAGGCAACAATTCCAAGGTTACGGAATGGGAGGGAAAGACCTTCCCTTCCAGAGTGTTCTACGCCAAGACTTTACTAAGAGGAGATGCAGTGCAATGTAGTGTGGAGGAGCCGAGAGCCAGCCATGGAGCGACCATTACCATTGACTGTTGTTGTAACCTGTGGATCATGCTGTACTGACTGATTGCTGTGTTTGCCATGGAAGGGAATCAACCAATAGAGACCGAGTTGAGTTCAACCATGATTGTCATCTCTGGATCCAAGCGACGTTTGAAGCCAGTACGTGCACCTCCACCCACACATGCCACACCAACATGGGATGCCCTACCCTAGGTCCAAGAATCCCCCTCGCTCCCCAGAGCGCGTGCCCCTGGCCAGGCACGCGCCCGCTACACATGTAACTATAGGGTGGGTCCCCAGAGTCAGGACACCTGGTGGGCTCCAGCTACATTTGTATCATTTATTATTTTTGCCTGGACAGTCACTTTAAACTGTACTACTCTTGCCTGAAGGCGGCTATTTCTAATGTGGTAGATATTTTATTCTAAAAGTCTGAAACTAACCGTGCCAATGGAAAATTTAGACATATAAAAATGTTTTTTAAATAATTTCTGCTAGGTCGGGGTAATCCCAATGATTCAGAATGCCTCTTGGTTTTTTAAAGCTTTTCTCACCCCGAATGCAGTAATGGAAAAAATAAATCTTCCAGATTTACAAGTGAGGAGCAGATTAAAAAAATAATTTCAGATCTTTCTGTTTGTACTGCTCTGAAATTGAAGTACTTCAATGCAATGAAAGCAGAAACAAGGTTGTGGCAAATGAAATGAATAGCCTCTTTCACATCTATGTGCTAAGTTACACCAAAGCGGAAAGGGGTCCTTATTTTAGGAGCTTTTAGCTAGAGTGGTTATTTAAACCAGACCAACAGCCAGTTGAAAAAAAAGGTAGTGGGCATTTTGGAGCTTCCTCCCCCAGCATTTCAGCATGATGCTGCTTGGTTTCAACAGTCATAACTGGAAAAAGGTAAAATAATTTTTATGTGCAGCAATCTTTGCTTGAGCAATGCTTTGAGCAATGTTTGTTGTGTTGGTCTAGTTTAAGTCATTTGTGACTGTTGGTCTGCTTTAATCACATGCCCCCCCAACTCATATCATGACGTGCTACTTCAAATTATGGTTAATAGGTCTAATTATTCCCCGATATCTCACCTAACCAATACTTTACTTAGAAAATTCAATTCAACTTAATCAAAAACAAATTTTGCCAATATTCAGTGGATATTTTGTAATTTTGGCAGACTTTATCATAATACACAGTAAAAAGTGAAATAGTAAGGTGACCTTTCAGACTAACTTATTTAGTAGTTAAGTAAGCTCAAGGGAAAGAAGAGCAGGCTGTCATCCATCTTGAAGGTTACAGACATACTAATGGACACTGGGTGTTTGTTCCCTCTGGCCAAAATCTGTGCCGGCATCACTCCCATTTTGTAGTTGACAAGACCAGATGCTCTATTAGTTTAGATATTTGTGGGGGAGGGGCTTATGAATCTATGAGTTAATAATTCGTGGGATAACCTACAAGGTTCAAAATACTTCAACCATACTGCTGCAACAATATTGGTTCATCATCATTGCAAATACACCTATTTTTAGAGTAACTTCAGCAATGAGTCACAATTCATTTACAGCATTACTTACTACACTCAATGGACCAGTTTCTTTCATTTTGTTACATTATACCAATAGATTAGTAGAAGAAGCTGTATTCAACTAGGGCCCTGTCTAATCGACTTATACCCCTGGTTCCGACTAGTGCTTACCAATAAAAGTCTTCCATGATTGAGGATCTTCACTTTGCCGCCAGCCATACGGCCATCCCAACATTACTGTGTTATGCTTCATTCCTCCAAGTCCACATGACTGTATTAAATGTGAGATTCCTTCTGTTATTTTACTTGAAACAACAGCTTGGCAGAAGCCTTTAACTTTCTCTATTTCCATCATATTTTTAATAGTCTAAAAGCACCACAAATATATATAATTAGACATTCAATTAAATATAATACCATAGCTAACAAATGTGATATAACTAACACGTTGCCATTATAATGCAACATTTTAAAGTATGCTTTTTTCTTTAGCAAAAACTAAAAGTTAATAAAGAATATAATTTAAAAATAAAATATAAATTTAAGAACTACAAAATGATTCATCCAGATGATTAGAATGGAAATCAAGTAAGTTTTTTTTTAGTTTTGAATATAGGATGGCAGAGGATTCTATTCTTATTCAAAGGATTAGTGTGACAGGCCATATCGGGGTGCCCCGCCAGAGAGCAATACCACTTTAAGAACGTCATTTGCTTAGGTGTTGTTCCTCTTTAAACTTACCTTTGTCATCCAACCTAAACTTACAGCTACTATTAATTCTCTACGTACCTGATTGCATAAGTAAGGCCTATATGGCTGACCACTTCACTATCATGGCCAAATTAAGGGGGCTTCTAACTTAACTATATATATCTATTACAGTTCATAACTGACACATCAACTAACTGTCACACTAGCTCACTACCAGATCAACCCATCACATAAAGTAAGTGGTGCGCGCACACACTCTACAATTTGTTATGTGCTTGAACGGTCAATAGATAGTCAACTTTTACATGTAGCTATAGGGTGGTTCCCCAGAGTCCGGACTCCTTGTGGGCTCCAGCCATCTCAGTCCCACACAGGGAAGTCAATGGGGACCTGAACTTTGGAGCCTAAAAATGAATGTAAAATGGGTCCAGCAGGCTGAAAATCAAGGGTAACACCTAGGCGTTAGCCCTGCACAAACTGGGCTAGGGAAAGTACTCAAAATAAAAATAAATACACCAAATTAGAAAAAAATGTAATATATTAGGAGTTTTTTTTGGGTGTTGGAGGCCAAATTTGGGGGGTAACACCTGGGTGTTTGCCCTGCACAAAATGGGCTTGGGAAAGTACTCCAAATAATTACAGAAAGAAAGAAAAGTAACTCAATACATAAATAAACAACAACAAAAAAAAATTCCAAATTGCCAGCGGGTTTATTCTTAAAATATTTTTGGGTAATTTTAACTGTTTTACTAAATGTGGTTTTAAACCGGACCTTCACCATGATTTAATGAAAAGCCCAAGCTCTTAAAAAACGGTTCCCCAGCATCTAAAATTAATATATTTTACATTTTTAGTCACTAACTTATTATTCTTTCCCCCACTGGGCTGCAACTCTGTTCAGGAATTTAGGATACGGGCGCCGCCATCTTGACTCAGAAGCATCACACTTACTGAGGAGAGGAGAGTGGGATAAGGTACAGGGTCGGGTTATAGCTGAGCTTTGCTCAGACAGAGCAGAGCTGGGGTCAGGTAAAGTTCAGCAGTCCCAGAATGCAGAGCAGCACAGTCAGGAGGCACTTCCTGTTTGCAGGCTGCCTGATAAGATGGCGGCTTCCATAAGCCGCCATCTTGGATGTTTAAAGGCTCATAACATGCAGTGGATGCAGGTAGGATGATTTTTAATGTGGCCAATCTGTATGTACAGGGTGTGGGAAACATATAAGATAGACTCTTATTCAGAGTGAAAGTCCGCTTTAAAGGCATCTCATTTAACATGTCTGGGGGTTTATTTTTTATATTTTTGGGCGTTTTCCGTTAGATAAAAATATTTG
The DNA here is from genome assembly GCA_027917425.1 of Gastrophryne carolinensis. Taxonomy (NCBI): domain Eukaryota; kingdom Metazoa; phylum Chordata; class Amphibia; order Anura; family Microhylidae; genus Gastrophryne; species Gastrophryne carolinensis. The sequence continues at coordinate 150,512,961 of CM051241.1, read as the reverse complement.
CCATAATTTTTTTCCTAAAATATCAATATGCAAACATGAAAAAACAGCTTAATGTGAAAGCACAAGATCCCCCAAACAGGACAATACCCAGCATGGATAAGTACTTTTAATCCTTTTAACTGTCAGCCTACATTAGATTTTGTTACCCTTTATTAACTAGTCATTTTTCACCATTTTGCGCTATGGTTAACTTTGATTTTTGCAGGAATTTTCATGAAAAATACATGTTTTCACTCAAAAATATTTAAAAAAACTGTGGAAAAACTACAAACAAGACATCTTATGGTAAAGTCTGAACCAAAAAATATATTTTTTTTTTAAGAAAACCATATTGCATGTGAAAGCCCAATTTTTCCTGATTACAAAGATACCAAATATGTATCGGTAGCCCCCCATTCCTGCCCAAGAGACCCCCCAAACTGAAAAGAGCACTTTATAACATAAGCATAAGAACTTGTAATATTCAGGGCCAGGAGGTGGAATCTGCGGTCCCCCCCTCCCAATCTAACCAACCCAGAAAACCAAGCATAGGGGCTTGTAACTCCAAGGCTCAAGGGCCAACAAGCTGGTCCCTGGCCCTGACCATTACAAGCCCTTATGCTCCATAACGCAAGTCCATGGCCCACCCATTTGGGCCACCGGGCTCATCCGCACCCCCATGCCCATTGGTGGTGTGGGTAATGTAGTATGAACTGGTATAGGGGTCCATGGGTTCAACGTGAAATTGGGAAAAAAACACACAAGTTTAACCAAAATAAATTTATTAATTTAAATTAACTTATACTTCCCCTTCCTTACCTCCTTTAAATGCAAGCTTCTGGGGCATCTAATGATGCTCTGGCAGCATTTATCAAGTAGTGGAACACAGGTTCCCCTCCTTTCATCCTGGCTCCTGGCTGGGGGACTCCATGATGAACCGCTGGGGAGCAGCTGTTATATTAAAAGACGGGGGCTTCTTTGGAATCTGCCCAATGTCGCTTTTGACATCACAAAAGTGGAGAGGCCTAGAGGGGGCAGCATGGGAATAATCCCCTCTAGGCCCCTCCTCTTCTGTGACATCAGCCATGCCCCCCCAGGAATAAAAGCCAGCTCCCCCGGCCCTCACTTCAGTCCCTCGCTGGGAAACAAGGATAAAAGAGGGAAGAACCTATGTCCCACCTTCATCCAAACGGCGGCGTAGCCATCCGCTTCTGACAGCCTGCACCACCACATCTACACATTGGAGGGGGCCCCCGAATAGCCCCAAAGAAGGAAAAGGAGACAGCGAGGGACAAAGAAGAACCTCTGGGCAGTGGAAGATGGAGCCCGAAGATGAAAGACTGGGATGGGCGATAATAAGTTAAATTAAGAATAAAATATTTTTGGGATGGTGTCTTATTTCTTTTTCACTTGGGGTGAACTGCTAAGGGGTCCCTACCACACCGGAACCACGTGCATGAGTCTATTGTACAACAATTCTATTAGAATATTCCGAAATTTTTTTTTACCTGTTCAGCAGCTTGAACTTCTCCAAAGCTGTCCAGAAAGTTTCCTTGTATGGCAGTGCCAATAATAGTTAAGCCTTTTCCAGCTTTTAGTTGAGATGCAAATGTAAGCAGCCGCGGGTACTTAATATGCAAGTCCTCATCCAGTTTTAGGAGAACAAGCAACTGTGGCCTGGTAAATAGAAAAAGACAAGGGGCAATGTCCAGAGATCTCCAACATCAGAGATAAGAAAATATGATGTCACAGCAAGTGACGGGGGTATGAAGGGCTTTCCCAGCCAGCTCACTCCTTGCCTATAAATAGCCCCTCCCTGAGGCAAAGAGGGAGCTGGTGGGAGCCCAGTGCAGGATGGAGGGTTCAGGTCCTCCATCCCACTGAAGATTCCAGAAGCTCGCCGCACAAGGAGGACATTGCCAGACATTGTACTGGAACGAAGATGGAGAGGAGCTTACTTTTTATACCTTAAAAGTAAATCATTAAGATTTGATTCATACTTTCTAATGTGGCTCCAGCAACCATTAGCAAAACAGCAAACCACAGCACCTCCCTCCCTAAAAAATGCTGCTTTACATAGATAACATTTCAAGAATTCATCTTTATTATCTAAAAATGGCACGTTACACATAGACATACATATAAAAGCACATCAGAACATCCCACCCGGACCCTCAATTTAATTATAACCAAAATCAATATACCATACTTTTCGCCATATAAGACGCACTTATTTTCCCCCAAAAGTGTGGGGGGGGGGATGTCAGTGCGTCTTATCGGGCGAAAGTGGGAAAAAAATAAATAAAAAAGGGTTAACGCACCTCTCCATCGCTCGCGCTGTCCCGGAAGTGGCGGCACACAGACACCGGCCTGTTACAGTGGTGGGTGTGGCCGAAGCTCGAGCATCGGCCATGCCCACCACTATACCAAGGCCGGTGGAGGCAGCTGTATCTGCCGCCTCCTCCGCGGCGCCTGTACGTGCAGGCGCTGCGGATGAGGCGACAGATACAGCTGCCTCCATCGCTTCCTCTCTGCGGTGCCGGCATAAAGAGGGAACACACGGCCTTATACAGCGGCCTTATATATATGCTTGAGCATCGGCCACGCCCACCGCTGTATAGTCCAGGTCTGGGGCCGTGAAGAAGTGACAGGGACAGTGCAAGTGGCAGAGGTATCACCGCTCGCACTGTCCCTGTCACTTCTCCATGGCCCCAGCAGACAGGAGATACCCGGACTATACAGCGGTGGGCGCGGGCGATGCTCGAGTGTCGGCGACGCCCACCGCTCTATAAGGCCGTGTGTCTGTGTGTGAAGACGGCGGGGCAGCGGGGAGAATTAAAAGGGGAGTTTACTTCTTTTTTTTTTTACTCTTGCCTATAAGGGGAATGGAAGGGGGGAATGCCACACTACCTATAAGGGGAATGCCACACAACCTATAAGGGGAATGCCACACAACCTATAAGGGGAATGCCACACTACCTATAAGGGGAATGGAAGGGGGGAATGCCACACTACCTATATGGGCAATGGAAGGGGGGGATGCCACACTACCTATAAGGGGAATGCCACACTACCTATAAGGGGAATGCCACACTACCTATATGGGCAATGGAAGGGGGGAATGCCACACTACCTATATGGGCAATGGAAGGGGGGGAATGCCACGCAACCTATATGGGCAATGGAAGGGGGGGGGATGCCACACTACCTATATGGGCAATGGAAGGGGGGGGATGCCACACTACCTATATGGGCAATGGAAGGGGGGGAATGTCACACTACCTATAAGGGGAATGCCACACTACCTATAAGGGGAATGCCACACTACCTATAAGGGGAATGCCACACTACCTATAAGGGGAATGCCACACTACCTATATGGGCAATGGAAGGGGGGAGGAATGCCACACTACCTATAAGGGGAATGCCACACTACCTATAAGGGGAATGCCACACAACCTATACCTATAAGGCCACACTAAAGAGGCATATACCTGCACAGCACTAAGGATCAGCAATGAGGTATAAGTGCATGACAGGTGTGTCTGGATGCTGGTTCGGGTGGGTCCAGAAGCCCGGTAGACCGGGCAATACCAAGAGAGAAAAGGGATGGGGCTACCAGCACATGCCCCGGGGCCCACCTGCGTAACCGCTCAACAGATACACCAGAATGTATAATCAATAGACAAAACTTTATTTAGATAGCCTACGCATACATTAAAAACAATTAAAAACACCGGGAGTCATAGGGTTTGCATAAGACTAACCGCTTAATCTCTGGTACACCAGATAAATAATGGCATATATATCAGCATGTAATTAATGACTACATAAAGCATTTCAATGCATGCATAGAGTTATAACAATAGAAAATTAATAAACCGATCAAAAAAATATTTGGATAATAATGAACTATTGTTACATGTGTGCATGCCAAAGGAGCAGTCCAAAAAAAAAAAGTGTGATGAAACAGTGTTCAAAGAAACCTCAGAGAATGGTGAATATATAGTAAAGGAAGATTAATAGTGTCAAAAAATAAAAATAATAAGGGTCACAGAGAGCGTGACCATAGAGTGTCAAGTGCAGAAAAGTGACAGTGCTCGCTAAGATGGAGAGCTCCAAGGCACGCACAACAGGTAGTAATGCTGATAACAAAACAGTAATAAATATATGAGGTGTATCAAGTAAAGAATTACATTACCGCATGTGCCAGGGTCCTGCTAAACCACCATGTCCCGTATACTGATAACACTGACGCGTTGCGTGGCGATGGTTATCTGCCACTTCATCAGAGTGTGCTTTAAGGTGCCACCTATCCTGCTTAAATATCTTACTCATCCTGATTGTCCCAATAACCTGAGTTTCCCGCCCGGAACTACCGCCAAGTAAGGGCGGAAGTGGATGCACGGAGCTCCGAATGATGGTAGAAGCCATCTTGGAAAGGGGCAAACCGTGTCTAGTGATATTCTCATATAATCCCGAATCTGGGTGTATCCACCATGGAGCAAGGTATAACCTCTGTCCCCAGTGTGTGTCAGTGCTGTTGGTGAATGAAGAGGAGGCTGTCACGGAGCGCCGGCAATCCGCCGCATACCGCGCATGCGCACTGCGCATCGGGTACGGATGGTACGAGGGGACAAAGGCGAGGCCTCCGGCCTGGCCCCAACCGCGCGCGCACCCCCGGACCCATGCGCAGGCGCAGACCAGAGGCCTGAACCAGGCAAGGTAGGGGCCTGAGATGGGCGCGCAGCCGCGCGGCGCCGCCCACGCACGCGCCCCCCGTCAAACCAACAGCAAAGGCACAGCAGGGAAAGCTAATGTAACAATTTGTAAACAGGCAGGGACTTGCTGACACCTGAGACAATAATGCTTCCGGCTATGTTAATGCTTAATGACTACAATTACACACTGTACCATAATAAATTGATTATAGTGTATTAATATTCAAGTAGAGAGAGGGCATAATGACATATACATGAACCTTAATAAATGTAACTTATGTTAGATGCACCACCAGTATGCATAAACAATTACATTAGAGTACAAGTTATTCACATATGTATGTACAAAATGGGAAGGGCTGAGGATGAAGGTATGATGTATTGGTTGCAATTGTCAAGTTTACCTGAATAGCCATATCGTGACAAATGCAACCCCATACCACAGATTGTGCATGCCGGTGGGGCACACACTCTATTTTCTAATTTCTCACCATATATTGATGTCTTAATCAGGCCCATATATATGGGCAAAAAGTATCCAGCAGAAGAGGGGGCAGCAGCACAGTGGGAGTGGGGGAGGGAATGCATATATGGTGATTTGGAAGGCCTAATGCACTATAAACATATCAATGGTCCCACTGTGAATATCCATACAAGAAATAACGGTATTCCGTTATAATTGTTAGTCCAAAGTCCACCTCAAAAGCAGAGAATAAAGTGGGCCAGCCGAGCTCCAAATCCCTGCTTCCCCTAACCAGGGGTGAGCCTTCATCTCCCGAAATTCTTGTTAATCTACGAGTGCTGAATCCCGAATTGAGTTGAGGCAAACTGTTATCTTCAGACGAGCGTAGACAATATTCAGGCATGGGGTGTTATCTTAAAAGGAGTGATCTCCTCCTGTTGGCTGGTCTGCGCCTGCGCATGGGTCCGGGGGTGCGCGCGCGGTTGGGGCCAGGCCGGAGGCCTCGCCTTTGTCCCCTCGTACCATCCGTACCCGATGCGCAGTGCGCATGCGCGGTATGCGGCGGATTGCCGGCGCTCCGTGACAGCCTCCTCTTCATTCACCAACAGCACTGACACACACTGGGGACAGAGGTTATACCTTGCTCCATGGTGGATACACCCAGATTCGGGATTATATGAGAATATCACTAGACACGGTTTGCCCCTTTCCAAGATGGCTTCTACCATCATTCGGAGCTCCGTGCATCCACTTCCGCCCTTACTTGGCGGTAGTTCCGGGCGGGAAACTCAGGTTATTGGGACAATCAGGATGAGTAAGATATTTAAGCAGGATAGGTGGCACCTTAAAGCACACTCTGATGAAGTGGCAGATAACCATCGCCACGCAACGCGTCAGTGTTATCAGTATACGGGACATGGTGGTTTAGCAGGACCCTGGCACATGCGGTAATGTAATTCTTTACTTGATACACCTCATATATTTATTACTGTTTTGTTATCAGCATTACTACCTGTTGTGCGTGCCTTGGAGCTCTCCATCTTAGCGAGCACTGTCACTTTTCTGCACTTGACACTCTATGGTCACGCTCTCTGTGACCCTTATTATTTTTATTTTTTGACACTATTAATCTTCCTTTACTATATATTCACCATTCTCTGAGGTTTCTTTGAACACTGTTTCATCACACTTTTTTTTGGACTGCTCCTTTGGCATGCACACATGTAACAATAGTTCATTATTATCCAAATATTTTTTTGATCGGTTTATTAATTTTCTATTGTTATAACTCTATGCATGCATTGAAATGCTTTATGTAGTCATTAATTACATGCTGATATATATGCCATTATTTATCTGGTGTACCAGAGATTAAGCGGTTAGTCTTATGCAAACCCTATGACTCCCGGTGTTTTTAATTGTTTTTAATGTATGCGTAGGCTATCTAAATAAAGTTTTGTCTATTGATTATACATTCTGGTGTATCTGTTGAGCGGTTACGCAGGTGGGCCCCGGGGCATGTGCTGGTAGCCCCATCCCTTTTCTCTCTTGGTATTGCCCGGTCTACCGGGCTTCTGGACCCACCCGAACCAGCATCCAGACACACCTGTCATGCACTTATACCTCATTGCTGATCCTTAGTGCTGTGCAGGTATATGCCTCTTTAGTCTTGCCTTACCAGCGATCCCCTACCGGTCATACGGATAGGGATACCTAGCACGCTCACAATGAATTTTGAAGCAGTAGAGAACAATTGGGCATCCCGACTAGGGGAGTTGAAGAATACACATAATGTACCATTTGGCCCCCAGGCTAGCCCCCACATCTCCACCACACTCAGACACATTAAGAAAATGAGAAAAGATTATTTGAGGGTGTGGTGGAATATCCATAGCTTAGAGATCTACAAGGAGGAGGGACTCATCCCTCGGGGCCTTCGGGCACAAATTTTCCCAGCATGGGAAGTTACAGAGGAGTTCAGGAAAGAATGGGAGGGACATCTCACACAATGTTCAATTGCCCTGATCGACATGCTGATCAGGGAAGACAAAACTATCCTCAAGCAGGTCAAAACAGACCTACAGGATTTATATAGACAACTAGATATGTGCATACCAACAGAAGAAGCACAGAATATTTACGAGTCCATTAACACAGAAGTAGACAAATATGAAGTTGAGATTTTAGCTAATAAAAAACACAAGCTGGAGAGAGACAGAATGGATGCTGCCAATGCACAGGTATACAAATGGAAGCACCAGGGTAATTCACGGGGTGAATATAGACGGCCCCGGCATACCAGAACTACCTGGGAAACCAGTGATACAAATAGGCACTCCTCCTCCTCCAGTAGCCAGGATTCGGATAACTCCAGCCAGGGGCGTTTTTTAGACCAGCACCGAGTAAGAGAAGAACCAGGAGGGGGCAGGGCAAGACGCCCCAAAAGAAGTGTCCCTCAGTTGGATCCAAGGGACATGGGCCCATGGGAACACAGGAGGTTGAGGCCCAGAGCCACATTGAGAAAGAGGCAGTCCCCTCCACGGAGGGATCTAAGCAGACCCCAACGGAGATATTGAATACCAATGAACTGGAGGTTATAAACATTTCTGGAGTTGAACTTACACAGTCCCAGATTTCGGTACTAAAAAGGGGCCTCAGTTTTGCCCCGACACATAAGTTCAATAAATTTAAAACTATTAAGGATTTGTATTTGTTTTGCAGACAACTTTCTTTAAAAAAATTCTTTAATGACCGACATGATGGGGCCCCTGGTCCCATGTGGGATGCCCAAGATGAAGCAGCATTAACAGACTTGATGGACTTGCTCACTGAACAGGAAACCAGTGACGACCCTCCGAAAAGAACCTGTTTGAAAAAACCATCGACGTTTACACCCCCATGGAACAATAGTCCTGCCATTCAAATTTTCTTCAACTTAGTTAGTGAAGATATCAGGAAGATCAGCCCAAGAAATACAGGTAATAACCTAAATAAAGAAGAACTAGAGGCATTACGAGAACTGGAAAAGGATGACAGACTAATTATAAAAGAAGCGGATAAAGGGGGAAACGTGGTGGTACTATCCAGGGATTACTATTGTAGGGAGGTACACCGTCAACTACAGGACACATGTACCTACGAACGATTGACACATAACCCTATTAAAGCCTATAAGGAGGATTTGGATAACATGGTACATAAAGCGTTTGAGGATGGTACTATTACACGCACACTTCACGATTTTCTTTTGGTTGATTTTCCGAGGACCCCCACATTTTACATCTTGCCCAAGGTGCACAAAAACCCCAAGAGGCCCCCGGGCAGACCCATTGTTTCGGGGATTGGGGGATTGACAGAGTTCGCCTGTGTCTATCTGGACACGGTCCTTCAGACACATGTCACGGCTTTGGAATCTTATATTAAAGATTCCACTGACATTCTTAGTCGATTGAATGCCATACATGTACCACCAGGGACCACACTAATTACATGTGACGTGGAATCGTTATACACATGTATTTCTCACGAGATGGCAATTCGGGCAGTCCGTTATTTTTTGGACACCGAGTCCACGGACAAGAGGGAGCTACATGAATTCCAACTAACACTCCTGGATTTCATTTTGTCCCATAATGTGTTTGTCTTTGATACAGCCTTCTATCGCCAAATCAGAGGTGTGGCGATGGGGGCAAGGTGTGCCCCCTCGATCGCCAACTTGTTTATGGGTTGGTGGGAGAGGGAGGTGGTATGGCAGGAATCGTACAGCAAATACCATGAACACTTACTATGCTATTATCGGTACATAGACGATATTGTGATGCTTTGGAGCGGGGAACAGGAAACAGCATTAGAATTTCTGGATTTGTTGAATTCTAACCCTTATAACATCAAACTAACTTACGCTTTATCCTCACACAAGGCTATATTTTTGGACCTGGAATTACAGATGGAGGACGATGGGAGTATTACCACTAAACTTTTCCGCAAGGATACAGCCACAAATAGTCTGCTCCATTTCTCGAGTTTTCATCAACAAAAATGCAAGGAGGGCATCCCCATTGGGCAGTTCCTGCGTGTGAGACGGAACTGTTCCAATGAATTGGACTTTAGGAGGGAAGCAGACAACATGCGGACACGCTTCAGGAAACGGGGTTACCCGAATAAAGTGATACGAAGAGCCATTACGAGGGCCTCCGAGACAACCAGGGAGAGCCTCCTCGGCTACAAACAACAAAGGAAGAGCCAACAGGAGGAGGTAAGACTAATTATGGAATACAGCACCCAATGGCAAGACATTAGACGCATTTTACAACAACATTGGCGGGTTCTGAGTAGTGATCCCACATTGAGAAAATGGGTCAAGAAGGGACCCAAGCTTACGGCACGTCGGGCACCTAACCTCCGTGACAAACTATGCAGGAGTCACTATAGTAGGCCTAGGACGTGGCTGCAGCAATATATGGACGAAGGGGGCAGCAGGCCGTGTGGCCGCTGCAATGTATGCCCTCTAGTCCAGACCACTAATACAGTGAGAAGCACTAGTGTCCAGACGGAGATGAAGATTAAAACTACCATTACGTGTCAAACTGAAGGGGTCATCTACATGCTGGAGTGCGATTGCCCCAAACAATACATTGGAGAGACTAAAAACAAAGTGGTGGGGAGAATTAGGGGGCATCTCTCCAACATCAAATTAGCTAGAAGAGACCAGGAAGCTGGCAAAACACTTTCACCAGTGGCTGCCCACTTTCTCCGGTACCACGACGGCCAGGGCAAGGGGCTTAAAGTCACCTTCATTGATAAGATTACCTTGGGTGGCAGAGGAGGCAATATTAAAAGGCTGCTGCACCAAAAAGAATTGGAATGGATTTTCAATTTAGACACACGAGCTCCCAGGGGAATTAACGAGGAATATTCCTTTATATCCTTCCTGGGGCGATGAGTAGGCCCGCATTGGATACAATGTGCACCTGATATATATTTGCTTACTATGTCATCTAATGACTTTTAGGCTCAATAACATATATGTGTATCACACCTGTTTGCCTTCTATATTGCAGATCACTCCTTTTAAGATAACACCCCATGCCTGAATATTGTCTACGCTCGTCTGAAGATAACAGTTTGCCTCAACTCAATTCGGGATTCAGCACTCGTAGATTAACAAGAATTTCGGGAGATGAAGGCTCACCCCTGGTTAGGGGAAGCAGGGATTTGGAGCTCGGCTGGCCCACTTTATTCTCTGCTTTTGAGGTGGACTTTGGACTAACAATTATAACGGAATACCGTTATTTCTTGTATGGATATTCACAGTGGGACCATTGATATGTTTATAGTGCATTAGGCCTTCCAAATCACCATATATGCATTCCCTCCCCCACTCCCACTGTGCTGCTGCCCCCTCTTCTGCTGGATACTTTTTGCCCATATATATGGGCCTGATTAAGACATCAATATATGGTGAGAAATTAGAAAATAGAGTGTGTGCCCCACCGGCATGCACAATCTGTGGTATGGGGTTGCATTTGTCACGATATGGCTATTCAGGTAAACTTGACAATTGCAACCAATACATCATACCTTCATCCTCAGCCCTTCCCATTTTGTACATACATATGTGAATAACTTGTACTCTAATGTAATTGTTTATGCATACTGGTGGTGCATCTAACATAAGTTACATTTATTAAGGTTCATGTATATGTCATTATGCCCTCTCTCTACTTGAATATTAATACACTATAATCAATTTATTATGGTACAGTGTGTAATTGTAGTCATTAAGCATTAACATAGCCGGAAGCATTATTGTCTCAGGTGTCAGCAAGTCCCTGCCTGTTTACAAATTGTTACATTAGCTTTCCCTGCTGTGCCTTTGCTGTTGGTTTGACGGGGGGCGCGTGCGTGGGCGGCGCCGCTCGGCTGCGCGCCCATCTCAGGCCCCTACCTTGCCTGGTTCAGGCCTCTGGTCTGCGCCTGCGCATGGGTCCGGGGGTGCGCGCGCGGTTGGGGCCAGGCCGGAGGCCTCGCCTTTGTCCCCTCGTACCATCCGTACCCGATGCGCAGTGCGCATGCGCGGTATGCGGCGGATTGCCGGCGCTCCGTGACAGCCTCCTCTTCATTCACCAACAGCACTGACACACACTGGGGACAGAGGTTATACCTTGCTCCATGGTGGATACACCCAGATTCGGGATTATATGAGAATATCACTAGACACGGTTTGCCCCTTTCCAAGATGGCTTCTACCATCATTCGGAGCTCCGTGCATCCACTTCCGCCCTTACTTGGCGGTAGTTCCGGGCGGGAAACTCAGGTTATTGGGACAATCAGGATGAGTAAGATATTTAAGCAGGATAGGTGGCACCTTAAAGCACACTCTGATGAAGTGGCAGATAACCATCGCCACGCAACGCGTCAGTGTTATCAGTATACGGGACATGGTGGTTTAGCAGGACCCTGGCACATGCGGTAATGTAATTCTTTACTTGATACACCTCATATATTTATTACTGTTTTGTTATCAGCATTACTACCTGTTGTGCGTGCCTTGGAGCTCTCCATCTTAGCGAGCACTGTCACTTTTCTGCACTTGACACTCTATGGTCACGCTCTCTGTGACCCTTATTATTTTTATTTTTTGACACTATTAATCTTCCTTTACTATATATTCACCATTCTCTGAGGTTTCTTTGAACACTGTTTCATCACACTTTTTTTTTGGACTGCTCCTTTGGCATGCACACATGTAACAATAGTTCATTATTATCCAAATATTTTTTTGATCGGTTTATTAATTTTCTATTGTTATAACTCTATGCATGCATTGAAATGCTTTATGTAGTCATTAATTACATGCTGATATATATGCCATTATTTATCTGGTGTACCAGAGATTAAGCGGTTAGTCTTATGCAAACCCTATGACTCCCGGTGTTTTTAATTGTTTTTAATGTATGCGTAGGCTATCTAAATAAAGTTTTGTCTATTGATTATACATTCTGGTGTATCTGTTGAGCGGTTACGCAGGTGGGCCCCGGGGCATGTGCTGGTAGCCCCATCCCTTTTCTCTCTTGGTATTGCCCGGTCTACCGGGCTTCTGGACCCACCCGAACCAGCATCCAGACACACCTGTCATGCACTTATACCTCATTGCTGATCCTTAGTGCTGTGCAGGTATATGCCTCTTTAGTCTTGCCTTACCAGCGATCCCCTACCGGTCATACGGATAGGGATACCTAGCACGCTCACAATGAATTTTGAAGCAGTAGAGAACAATTGGGCATCCCGACTAGGGGAGTTGAAGAATACACATAATGTACCATTTGGCCCCCAGGCTAGCCCCCACATCTCCACCACACTCAGACACATTAAGAAAATGAGAAAAGATTATTTGAGGGTGTGGTGGAATATCCATAGCTTAGAGATCTACAAGGAGGAGGGACTCATCCCTCGGGGCCTTCGGGCACAAATTTTCCCAGCATGGGAAGTTACAGAGGAGTTCAGGAAAGAATGGGAGGGACATCTCACACAATGTTCAATTGCCCTGATCGACATGCTGATCAGGGAAGACAAAACTATCCTCAAGCAGGTCAAAACAGACCTACAGGATTTATATAGACAACTAGATATGTGCATACCAACAGAAGAAGCACAGAATATTTACGAGTCCATTAACACAGAAGTAGACAAATATGAAGTTGAGATTTTAGCTAATAAAAAACACAAGCTGGAGAGAGACAGAATGGATGCTGCCAATGCACAGGTATACAAATGGAAGCACCAGGGTAATTCACGGGGTGAATATAGACGGCCCCGGCATACCAGAACTACCTGGGAAACCAGTGATACAAATAGGCACTCCTCCTCCTCCAGTAGCCAGGATTCGGATAACTCCAGCCAGGGGCGTTTTTTAGACCAGCACCGAGTAAGAGAAGAACCAGGAGGGGGCAGGGCAAGACGCCCCAAAAGAAGTGTCCCTCAGTTGGATCCAAGGGACATGGGCCCATGGGAACACAGGAGGTTGAGGCCCAGAGCCACATTGAGAAAGAGGCAGTCCCCTCCACGGAGGGATCTAAGCAGACCCCAACGGAGATATTGAATACCAATGAACTGGAGGTTATAAACATTTCTGGAGTTGAACTTACACAGTCCCAGATTTCGGTACTAAAAAGGGGCCTCAGTTTTGCCCCGACACATAAGTTCAATAAATTTAAAACTATTAAGGATTTGTATTTGTTTTGCAGACAACTTTCTTTAAAAAAATTCTTTAATGACCGACATGATGGGGCCCCTGGTCCCATGTGGGATGCCCAAGATGAAGCAGCATTAACAGACTTGATGGACTTGCTCACTGAACAGGAAACCAGTGACGACCCTCCGAAAAGAACCTGTTTGAAAAAACCATCGACGTTTACACCCCCATGGAACAATAGTCCTGCCATTCAAATTTTCTTCAACTTAGTTAGTGAAGATATCAGGAAGATCAGCCCAAGAAATACAGGTAATAACCTAAATAAAGAAGAACTAGAGGCATTACGAGAACTGGAAAAGGATGACAGACTAATTATAAAAGAAGCGGATAAAGGGGGAAACGTGGTGGTACTATCCAGGGATTACTATTGTAGGGAGGTACACCGTCAACTACAGGACACATGTACCTACGAACGATTGACACATAACCCTATTAAAGCCTATAAGGAGGATTTGGATAACATGGTACATAAAGCGTTTGAGGATGGTACTATTACACGCACACTTCACGATTTTCTTTTGGTTGATTTTCCGAGGACCCCCACATTTTACATCTTGCCCAAGGTGCACAAAAACCCCAAGAGGCCCCCGGGCAGACCCATTGTTTCGGGGATTGGGGGATTGACAGAGTTCGCCTGTGTCTATCTGGACACGGTCCTTCAGACACATGTCACGGCTTTGGAATCTTATATTAAAGATTCCACTGACATTCTTAGTCGATTGAATGCCATACATGTACCACCAGGGACCACACTAATTACATGTGACGTGGAATCGTTCTACACATGTATTTCTCACGAGATGGCAATTCGGGCAGTCCGTTATTTTTTGGACACCGAGTCCACGGACAAGAGGGAGCTACATGAATTCCAACTAACACTCCTGGATTTCATTTTGTCCCATAATGTGTTTGTCTTTGATACAGCCTTCTATCGCCAAATCAGAGGTGTGGCGATGGGGGCAAGGTGTGCCCCCTCGATCGCCAACTTGTTTATGGGTTGGTGGGAGAGGGAGGTGGTATGGCAGGAATCGTACAGCAAATACCATGAACACTTACTATGCTATTATCGGTACATAGACGATATTGTGATGCTTTGGAGCGGGGAACAGGAAACAGCATTAGAATTTCTGGATTTGTTGAATTCTAACCCTTATAACATCAAACTAACTTACGCTTTATCCTCACACAAGGCTATATTTTTGGACCTGGAATTACAGATGGAGGACGATGGGAGTATTACCACTAAACTTTTCCGCAAGGATACAGCCACAAATAGTCTGCTCCATTTCTCGAGTTTTCATCAACAAAAATGCAAGGAGGGCATCCCCATTGGGCAGTTCCTGCGTGTGAGACGGAACTGTTCCAATGAATTGGACTTTAGGAGGGAAGCAGACAACATGCGGACACGCTTCAGGAAACGGGGTTACCCGAATAAAGTGATACGAAGAGCCATTACGAGGGCCTCCGAGACAACCAGGGAGAGCCTCCTCGGCTACAAACAACAAAGGAAGAGCCAACAGGAGGAGGTAAGACTAATTATGGAATACAGCACCCAATGGCAAGACATTAGACGCATTTTACAACAACATTGGCGGGTTCTGAGTAGTGATCCCACATTGAGAAAATGGGTCAAGAAGGGACCCAAGCTTACGGCACGTCGGGCACCTAACCTCCGTGACAAACTATGCAGGAGTCACTATAGTAGGCCTAGGACGTGGCTGCAGCAATATATGGACGAAGGGGGCAGCAGGCCGTGTGGCCGCTGCAATGTATGCCCTCTAGTCCAGACCACTAATACAGTGAGAAGCACTAGTGTCCAGACGGAGATGAAGATTAAAACTACCATTACGTGTCAAACTGAAGGGGTCATCTACATGCTGGAGTGCGATTGCCCCAAACAATACATTGGAGAGACTAAAAACAAAGTGGTGGGGAGAATTAGGGGGCATCTCTCCAACATCAAATTAGCTAGAAGAGACCAGGAAGCTGGCAAAACACTTTCACCAGTGGCTGCCCACTTTCTCCGGTACCACGACGGCCAGGGCAAGGGGCTTAAAGTCACCTTCATTGATAAGATTACCTTGGGTGGCAGAGGAGGCAATATTAAAAGGCTGCTGCACCAAAAAGAATTGGAATGGATTTTCAATTTAGACACACGAGCTCCCAGGGGAATTAACGAGGAATATTCCTTTATATCCTTCCTGGGGCGATGAGTAGGCCCGCATTGGATACAATGTGCACCTGATATATATTTGCTTACTATGTCATCTAATGACTTTTAGGCTCAATAACATATATGTGTATCACACCTGTTTGCCTTCTATATTGCAGATCACTCCTTTTAAGATAACACCCCATGCCTGAATATTGTCTACGCTCGTCTGAAGATAACAGTTTGCCTCAACTCAATTCGGGATTCAGCACTCGTAGATTAACAAGAATTTCGGGAGATGAAGGCTCACCCCTGGTTAGGGGAAGCAGGGATTTGGAGCTCGGCTGGCCCACTTTATTCTCTGCTTTTGAGGTGGACTTTGGACTAACAATTATAACGGAATACCGTTATTTCTTGTATGGATATTCACAGTGGGACCATTGATATGTTTATAGTGCATTAGGCCTTCCAAATCACCATATATGCATTCCCTCCCCCACTCCCACTGTGCTGCTGCCCCCTCTTCTGCTGGATACTTTTTGCCCATATATATGGGCCTGATTAAGACATCAATATATGGTGAGAAATTAGAAAATAGAGTGTGTGCCCCACCGGCATGCACAATCTGTGGTATGGGGTTGCATTTGTCACGATATGGCTATTCAGGTAAACTTGACAATTGCAACCAATACATCATACCTTCATCCTCAGCCCTTCCCATTTTGTACATACATATGTGAATAACTTGTACTCTAATGTAATTGTTTATGCATACTGGTGGTGCATCTAACATAAGTTACATTTATTAAGGTTCATGTATATGTCATTATGCCCTCTCTCTACTTGAATATTAATACACTATAATCAATTTATTATGGTACAGTGTGTAATTGTAGTCATTAAGCATTAACATAGCCGGAAGCATTATTGTCTCAGGTGTCAGCAAGTCCCTGCCTGTTTACAAATTGTTACATTAGCTTTCCCTGCTGTGCCTTTGCTGTTGGTTTGACGGGGGGCGCGCGCGTGGGCGGCGCCGCGCGGCTGCGCGCCCATCTCAGGCCCCTACCTTGCCTGGTTCAGGCCTCTGGTCTGCGCCTGCGCATGGGTCCGGGGGTGCGCGCGCGGTTGGGGCCAGGCCGGAGGCCTCGCCTTTGTCCCCTCGTACCATCCGTACCCGATGCGCAGTGCGCATGCGCGGTATGCGGCGGATTGCCGGCGCTCCGTGACAGCCTCCTCTTCATTCACCAACAGCACTGACACACACTGGGGACAGAGGTTATACCTTGCTCCATGGTGGATACACCCAGATTCGGGATTATATGAGAATATCACTAGACACGGTTTGCCCCTTTCCAAGATGGCTTCTACCATCATTCGGAGCTCCGTGCATCCACTTCCGCCCTTACTTGGCGGTAGTTCCGGGCGGGAAACTCAGGTTATTGGGACAATCAGGATGAGTAAGATATTTAAGCAGGATAGGTGGCACCTTAAAGCACACTCTGATGAAGTGGCAGATAACCATCGCCACGCAACGCGTCAGTGTTATCAGTATACGGGACATGGTGGTTTAGCAGGACCCTGGCACATGCGGTAATGTAATTCTTTACTTGATACACCTCATATATTTATTACTGTTTTGTTATCAGCATTACTACCTGTTGTGCGTGCCTTGGAGCTCTCCATCTTAGCGAGCACTGTCACTTTTCTGCACTTGACACTCTATGGTCACGCTCTCTGTGACCCTTATTATTTTTATTTTTTGACACTATTAATCTTCCTTTACTATATATTCACCATTCTCTGAGGTTTCTTTGAACACTGTTTCATCACACTTTTTTTTGGACTGCTCCTTTGGCATGCACACATGTAACAATAGTTCATTATTATCCAAATATTTTTTTGATCGGTTTATTAATTTTCTATTGTTATAACTCTATGCATGCATTGAAATGCTTTATGTAGTCATTAATTACATGCTGATATATATGCCATTATTTATCTGGTGTACCAGAGATTAAGCGGTTAGTCTTATGCAAACCCTATGACTCCCGGTGTTTTTAATTGTTTTTAATGTATGCGTAGGCTATCTAAATAAAGTTTTGTCTATTGATTATACATTCTGGTGTATCTGTTGAGCGGTTACGCAGGTGGGCCCCGGGGCATGTGCTGGTAGCCCCATCCCTTTTCTCTATAAGGCCACACTACCTATAAGGGGAATGCCACACAAACTATACCTATAAGGCCACACTACCTATATGGGCGATGGAAAGGGGGGGGATGCCACACTACCTATATGGGCGATGGAAAGGGGGGGGGGATGCCACACTACCTATATGGGGAATGGAAGGGGGAGAATGCCACACTACCTATATGGGCAATGGAAGGTGGGGGATGCCACACTACCTATAAGGGGAATGCCACACAACCTATAAGGGGAATGCCACACAACCTATATGGGGAATGCCACACAACCTATATGGGGAATGCCACACTACCTATAAGGGGAATGGAAGGGGGGAATGCCACACTACCTATATGGGCAATGGAAGGGGGGGGAATGCCACGCAACCTATAAGGGGAATGGAAGGGGGGGTATGCCACACTACCTATATGGGCAATGGAAGGGGGGGAATGTCACACTACCTATAAGGGGAATCCCACACTACCTATAAGGGGAATGCCACACTACCTATATGGGCAATGTAAGGGGGGGGGAATGCCACACTACCTATAAGGGGAATGCCACACTACCTATAAGGGGAATGCCACACAACCTATACCTATAAGGCCACACTACCTATAAGGGGAATGCCACACAAACTATACCTATAAGGCCACACTACCTATATGGGCGATGGAAAGGGGGGGGGGAATGCCACACTACCTATATGGGCAATGGAAGGTGGGGGATGCCACACTACCTATATGGGCAATGGAAGGGGGGGAATGCCACACTACCTATAAGGGGAATGCCACACAACATATAAGGGGAATGCCACACAACCTATAAGGGGAATGCCACACAACCTATAAGGGGAATGCCACACATCCTATAAGGGGAATGCCACACATCCTATAAGGGGAATGCCACACAACCTATAAGGGGAATGCAACAGAACCTATATGGGAAATGGAAGGGGGGGAATGCCACACTACCTATAAGGGGAATGCCACACAACCTATAAGGGGAATGCAACACAACCTATATGGGCAATGGAAGGGGGGGATGCCACACTACCTACATGGGCAATGGAAAGAGGGGGGGGAATGCCACACTACCTATAAGGGGAAAGGAAGGGGGGGGAATGCCACACTACCTATATGGGCAATGGAAGGGGAGGGGTGCCACACTACCTATAAGGGGAATGGAAAGGGGGGGAATGCCACACTACCTATAAGGGGAATGCCACACTACCTATATGGGCAATGGAAAGGGGGGGGGATGCCACACTGCCTATATGGGGAATGGAAGGGGGGGGGGAATGCCACACTGCCTATATGGGAATGGGGGGATGCCACACTGCCTATATGGGAATGGGGGGATGCCACACTGCCTATATGGGAATAGGGGGGATGCCACACTGCCTATATGGGAATAGGGGGGTGCCACACTGCCTATATGGGAATGGGAGGGGGGAATGCCACACTGCCTATATGGGAATAGGGGGGGATGCCACACTGCCTATATGGGAATAGGGGGGTGCCACACTGCCTATATGGGAATGGGAGGGGGGAATGCCACACTGCCTATATGGGAATGGGAGGGGGGAATGACGTACTGCCTATATGAGAATGGGGGGATGCTACACTGCCTATATGGGAATGGAAAGGGGGAATGATGCACTGCCTATATGGGAATGGGAGGGGGGGAATGAGTAGGGATGCCACACTGCCTATATAGGAATGGGTAGGGATGCCACACTGCCTATATGGGAATAGGAGGGGGGATGCCACTCTGACTATATGGGGAATGGGATGGGGGGATGCCACACTGACTATGGGAAGTAGGAAGGGGGGAATGACGCACTACCTATGGGATGGGGGAACGCCACACTGTCTTTAATTGAGTGTTTTAGCACAACATTTGGCTTAGAATATTTTTTTTTCTAGTTTTCCTTCCCCAAATCCTAGGTGCGTCTTATAGGGCAAAAAATACGGTAGTAATTAGTATCATGACCAAAATCTCCTCTGTTTGTGCAAATTAAGCTTTAAAGTGCATAAGTGCATTTGCTGTGTTGAAAAAAGTGCAATTTCAATTAATACCCATGAAAGAACCCATGAAAAAATGACAAGAGGAGCAAAGTGCAAAACAATGTAACAACAATCAAACAACTAGAAAACATCACCTAAGTGTTATGGTCCAGGGAATCGCATCCCATGAAAGTCAGTCAAGAGGTATCCCCCGTGCGTTCTGTGGTCCGAAATCCGACCACTTCCTCAAGGCATGGTGCTCCCCTCACTCCATCATTATTTATAGTCATTTCAGCCTGTTAATGGAGGGCGTGCGTCTCAGCGCGCGAGCCGGACCCAGCCGGAAGCTGTTCCCACGCTTACAGAATGTCCCAGCCCTCCTGCTCCAATAAAAGCTACATTCCCCTGCTGCGTCCTCGGGTACACACCCCCCAGACCATCCTCCTCTGTCCAGCCCCACGCATCTTCACTGAAGAGCAGTGTGTAACTCTATGACGGCTGAGAGGGCAAAATCTCCGAGGTACAGCAGTGGCTGTTCCATTAACTATTTCAAGGCAGGGTATTTTGAGCACCATTCCTCTTGATCTAACCATACCCATACAACACAAGATAATATTAATAAAGCTACACAAGATTTACTAATGATAAATACATAATCTGTAACATAATTCTTTACAAACTAGAGTTACCAATACATGTAGAATCTATTTAATGTAAATAATAAATCAAGATTTGATTCCTAACATTTTATTCATGAGCAGGAACACAGGTACCCTCTCCCGCTACCTTGTCCCACCAAGCATGTGCGGGGCACATTGCACAATTTCTTTGAAATACCAATTAAAATTTGATAGGAATTCACTCATCTCTATTTACTATATTTAGTTTGATATAAACAAATGTGTATTATAATGCACATTTAGCGCCTAAATATGCAGAGGAAAAACAACTTTGATATGTTTTATTTTTACCGCCAGTTCTTTATATGAGGGGGTCCTTCTTCCAGTCGTAACAATGCATATCTAGCTGCGCTGAGAGAAAGTCCTCGGATTCCATCTCCCCATTCTTTCTCTGCCCTTTGGAATAAGAAACGTATGTCACAAACTAATCATACGCCACATCTGAATAAGCAGATTAAAATAATAATATTAAAACATACTATATTTGCATATGGTATTCATATTTTTGTTTTTATCGCTAGAGAAGGTATATTTTAATACTTACATGCCCTTGAATTGGAATCCCATCAACCAATATAAACAAGGGATAAAGTTATGTTAGAGGAGGGCCTCTCAGGCATTTTGACCACTAAGAACCTTGATTTCCCTAAAACTAAAATGCTGGTTTGCCCCATCTATTTTCCATTACAAAGAATCCCAAATTGTTAAAGTCTCTGTCCAGGCAAGAACAAACCACAAATGTTCAGCTATAGTCCCACCTAGGTGATTTGCCTGAAGTTGATAGTTTGAAATTTATCGGCATTCCCGACAGCCCGGATGTCCCATCATCAGTCATGGTAACTGGTCTTCCCTGCGCCATTCACTACAATGAAGGAGGCGTGACCATTCAATGTTACCAATAAAGCAAGGTATTGTTCAAATGACCATATAAGGCCACAATTTTACAGCAAAAAAAAAAAAGTTTGAAATCACCCTTAGTTACACAAAATTAAAAAATAGGGTGGAACATGCAAGTGTATATATCTGAGTCGTTAATTACTTACATATTAATTTTTATATTCACAAAAGGGTTAACTTCAGGTGAAAAGAACAGAAGTTTCTATTTCTACCTGGTGCTAAATCACGCCAAGGTAGACAAAGTGTATGCCATTTTGCTCCTAGTCCTGCTCTGGTGATTGCTATAGGCAATCACATTGACTGAATCCTGACTGGATGATCCATCTGTCCCGAGTCCAGTGCCTGAGACACAGATTATCCTCAGTCCTAAATCATACAACACTTTGGCTGGTCTCAACAGCCTTGAACCACTGCCCCAGCCTGTTGGATGAAACAATACCCCCCAGTCAGAAATTGGGACTACAACCACCAGTTCAGGGACTCTTGAGTCCATCAGGTGGAAATGCTGGTACAGGGACTCCACCGATATTTACCAACTTGACACCAGGAATGAATCAATGAGGCAAATTGCACTGCTCCAACAGACACATGCCATGCTGGAAGGTCAGCATCTTGTATTGCAAACATTGACATTATTGGCTTAAGAACGTCTTCACCTGCATGGTCTAGGATCATGGCAGGAATGAACCCACTCTGACCAGCACTTTCTGGAATTAGCTGATGATTAATCTGAACCTGTCCAAAGTGAAAAAAATCTGTCTCTACATGTCTCAATGCTTCCTGCAGAGACAAGATCCTGATGAGTAGATCAGCCAGGTAGAAAGGTAGGTAGGATCCATACACAGCAAGTCCATGATCACCACCAAGACGTAAGAACACTCCCAATAATGCGAGACAGTACAGCCACAAACTGTAAATGCGGCGAGCCCTACATTTCTAGTGACCCACAAAATTTGGCACAGGTAACTAAGAGTATTTGATGTCCACTGTTACCAAAAATTGCCCTTGCTCCAGAATGACACAAGGGTCGACCTCAAGCACTCTATCCAAAATTTTCTGACCTGTACAAACCTATTCAGGCATTTATAAGAGAAATATAAGTTCAAATGTACTGTCCCTTCTTTTTTGATAACAACAAATTGAAGTAGAAGCCGAAGCCTTTCTCCGGGGACGGGACTTTAACCATCACCCTGTATTTACTGGAAGTCCAAAACCACAATTACCTGCCCCCCTGTGACAAGAGGAGAGGTTCAGGGAAAATTTCTGTCCCCCCCCCCCACCCATAATGGTGCTGATCCATCTAACACTGGTCTGTTCCCAGAGGGTCCACCGTAAAGGGAGGCAGAGAGGTCGCGTGTTGCAAGCCAACATATTCCTGCCTGAGCTTTGACATGACAGCCCTCACGTCTGGTCTCCCCTTCCTGTGACTCAGGGAAAAAGCCATGGAGGGGCCTGGAAGTGAAAGAAGTGAAGAAGAAGTGTTAAAAGCCGTACACTTCAAAAAAGGGAACAAAATTAGGCAAGTTAAAAGGAATATGGAATAAAATACCAACGATAAAAATCCTTAGCTGTTGAGCTGCAGTCCTTTCCTAGGAGCAGATAGTTAACACTGGATAGGAGGACGGGCAAAGCCTCCCTCAACAGTCTCTGGGAATAGCTTTAAAGAGAGAAAATTGACATGGCTTTGCCGACTGCAACTGATTATGAGAGAAATCCTGCTATCTTTGGTTTGTATGCAGCATGTAAATACTTTTTTTCTCTTTTAGGAGGGCAATTAAATCTTTGTAATCCTTCTATATGGCCTAACATGTGTCTCTACCTAGCTGGCCATTGGCTTGGTGGTAATCCACTAGCTCTTGGTCTTCAGGAATAAAGAGAGAAAAATCTATACACAGATGTAAGACATAAAACCTAAACCTGTCCCTCAGTTTTGCAGATGTTCAAGCAAGGCACATTTATATGTTTGTTGTACATATATATGCCATTTACAGGAACCATAATGTTATTGTTATTATTATTTGCTATTTGCTGCCCAGCTTTAAATAAACCTTTTTAATAGAAAGTCTTGTTTTATTGCCCCAGCAATACTGGCTGTGCTTTGGATCCGGGCCAAAGCTAAATTTGATCTGGACCTGGTTTGTCCCATACTGGATACTGGAAAGAACCGGGCTGGCAGGTGACATTTCGGCCATCACTATTCTGTGAACTGGTATAGGGGTCCCTTGGAGCCTGTACCAATTCACAATCAATTAAAAAATATATATAAGAAATATAAAAATATATATTGTGGTAAAGTGTATGGGAAGGTGCTGGATGGTGTCTATTTCTCCCTTGCTTTTCTCAATCAGGCAGGATCCATGCCGGGTTTACAGGACCCAGTCCACATTCCCAGTCCTCTACAGGTTTTTCCCTAATCCCAGTTCTTACACAGGTGATGAGGCTAATTGCAAGAAAGCCTAATAAAAGGAGCCGCTGAGGCTACCAGTTTGGTGTTAGACAGCCTGGGATGAGGAGCCCAGACGTTGCTACTCCCAATACTGAATTGCAGCCAAAGGACTTTATGAGTTATCCGTTCCTGGAACCTGTGGATTAACAGCCTGGACTTATATGCCCTGAAAGAGGACCTGTTATATCAAGGACTTGCAATATGCTGTAATTATTATACACTGGGCATGGTGAGGTAACCACTTGCTGTACTGCATTGTATGCTGCATCATACTCTGAAGTTAAGAGATTTTGCCTGTTGGACTTTGTTTTCGATAAATTGCTTATGATTTGACCAAGAACTTCCGAGTCATTGCCTTTGGCCCCAGATCCTGGCAATATAAATATATATAACTCACCGTATCTAGTTTATCCTCCTCCTGTCCCCTGCCATTCCCATCCTCTATGCAGATCTGCCGGGTGTTACGGGGGACATCAGTTTGAAGGAAACGGCAGGCCACTGGGGAAGCATACATGGGGAATACTCGCCATGCTACTGGAGGGAAAGACTATGGAGAGGATTTCCTGGAGTTTGCTGGTGCCCCTTAGCATGAGCCAGGTATACCTGGGAGCACACCGGACCTGTGAAGACAGGCAGAGGGGCTGGTAAGTACTAGGGCCAGGGTGCCGTTGATCCCCCTGAGCCCTGGCTTAACAGTCCCCATGCTTGATGCATCGGGTTGGTAAGCTTTAGGGGAGGGAGGGACACATTTTTTTAATGCTCTTTGAGTGGGGGCATCAGAAAAAAAGCATCCCTGGAGGGGAAGAGCCTGCCCTCCCCCCAAAAATAGTTTACCAACCCGATGTACTGCACAAGGGGACTGGCAAGCCAGGGCTCATTGGTTGACCTGCCGTCTGGCCCTATTACTTATCAGCACCTAGGTCTTCCAGGGGTACCCCCAATACACCTAGAAGAACACCAGGCTTATGCTGAGGAGCGCCAGCTTTTCAGCAACCCAGTGTTGTTGCAGGTAATCAGGTGGGGGTATAGTCAAACCACTCACCAGCATGTTGGACAGGCGGCTTGCTGCCCCCTGCCTTTTGAACTGGTACAGGGGGGTCCATTGGCCCCGATTACTAGTTCACAAGGAGTAAAGAGAAAAAAAGGAACACAGCAGAATAACATCTGAATAAACTTTATATATGAGCATACATACAAGGAACATACCAAGACAGGAGCAAGCAAGGGTTACACACAAAAAATGATAAGCGTTGTAATCACACTTAAACCAGACCAACAGCCTGGCACAGCTGGAAAAGAAAACTCCCTTCCCCATCTGCATACATGATACTGAATCATTGTCAGCACTTACATTTGCTCCTACCCATTCAAAGCTGAAACGTTGCCTCACCAATTTTCTACTGGTAGCAGCCATTTTGGAGCTTCCTCTTTTAGCATCTTAGCCATGCTGCTGCCTGGATTCAAATGACATAACTGACAATGCACAGTAACAGGAAACCCAACAGCACTTCCTGTTTGCAGGTGGCCTGCAGCTCTAGGAGACGCCATTTTTAAAAAAAAAATTGACCACAGCAGGAGATAATAAAAGGTAGATTATATTTTATGTGCAGCAATCTGCATATGAGAAATGTTTGTTGTAAGGGTGTTGGTCCGCTCTAACAGACCTAAAGGTGATACCACCCTATACCACTGAACATGCAAGGCAAAGTCGGTCAGAGTGTATCAGTAACACAACAGCTTGGAGGTAGGCAAGATACAGTCTCAAATAGAAAAGTGTAGTGTAGAGCGCTGGAGATAGAGATTAATTGTAAGCTGCACCTAATGAGTAAGAGACCCCTCCTTACTTAAACTGGACAGTGAGTTTTCAAACAAGGTCTTACAAACACCAATATTGATGTACTGTAGGACAGTGATTGTGTTTAGGTGCGCTTTAGGATGCGGTTAAGTGGTCACAATCTTTCCGCTTTCACCATAGATCAGAAGTGGTTGCACTGGGGACCAATTTCTTTATAAAAAGGTCCAAGTGGTTGTACAATCTTTGTGGGTTTAATGAAAGCCACTTAGTCTCCCAACTTAGCTTATTGTGTATTTGACATAGATTTTTTTTTTAAATCAACGTCTAACTCTCTGTTATGCCACCATTAATATCATATAAATAAGATTAGATAATTATACAAGCAAGTTGATTCAGTGGATGTTGGTGGAAATAATAATAATAATAAAAGTAAAGAGGTAATAAAACGTTAAATAGATAATTGAGGTAATTCAAAAGATAATCAAAGGTTGGATAGGTAATTTAAGGTAATTAAAAAATAATTGAACAATAAGAAACAGTGAAGGTGACTCACCGCCGAGGCCCGGGGGTACACAACCTGCCCAGGGCCTTTGAGGGTACGCCTTGTGACTTTTGGAATGTTGAATCAGTTGCACCTGGGCTCTCCTTTAGGGTCCTTCCAGGTTGAGTCTTAATGATAACTCAAAATCTTCTTAATAGTTAGATATTTATTGAATATATAAAATGTCTCTGTTATGGTGAAGGGGGAAGGAGGGACAAAGGGATGACTGGCGGTGAGGATAGGCAGGATGAGTCTTTACTTCTGATTTGGAGACCCGTCAATGCCGCAGTTTTCGTTGCTGTGCGGCGTGTGTGTGAGCCGGCGCCTCACTGTGATGATGCGCCCATATAAAAGATGTCCTCGGTGTCGGGCGGCGTGCGGGGAGAGAGGGGGGTTGGTGGGGGGAGGGGAATGTAAACGGAATCCAAATGGGGGATAGCTCCTTTAGTCTTCTGCGGGAGCGCGTGGCTAACGTCTTCTCCGCTGCTTCTCTTCTGAAGTTTTGCAATAAACTTTGATGCCCATTTGTCAATCACACCCCACTACTCGATCAGCCACCAACTGAACTGGCACCACTCCTCCCCGAAACAGCCATCTCGGAGCCGCAGCACTCCACTTCGCTGCCAGCTAAACTGATACCACTCCTCACTGGCTGAGCCCCAGAGACACATGAGCCCTGCAGTACCCCACCTTCTCCACACTGATGCCCATCGCCAACATTTACTAAATTAAATGTAGCTATACTTACCTTACCACTTATCTTACACCTCATTCACCCCACTGTCCCTGCGTTGTCGACATCTGGTGCAGAGCCTGACCAGGAGGGAGTCCACGACCCAACGGACCTGCAGAGAAGAGTCATTGTCTCCAGATGTTGGATACTGTGTACTATCTGGCCAGGGGGCTTCCGAAACTGGATAGTCCCCACTCTGGCTCATCACTTTACCTAATCATATAACCAACATTGTGTACAAATATACACAATGATCACAGGCAGTTTATTTACTACAAAAGCAATAGTAGAATTTAAAGTATATTATTGCGTTAGAAACACTTACCCTTGGTATTCAATGTATTTGTATATCATTCCAGCAATCAGCATGGCCACAAGAGCGTAATACCAAGAGGAGACAAACATCAAGGCCAAGCACATGCTCATGCCCAGAAAGGAAAGTGCCCTGATAAGAAATGAAAACAGGAAGATTTATGTATTCAACAATATACGTTTTACATTTCCTTACAGAAGATGTATTGCAGCATCACATAAAGGCCAAATACACAGGAAAAAAAAATCAGGGCAAGAGGAGAAGCTACCTTTACATCTAAAAACACAGCGCAGCGCTGCCTATTCATTGCTATAGAGGAGATGTGCCAGTGTAGGGTGCTGGTGTAGGTGTGTATCAACAACTAGCAGGCTGATTCAATACTAGCGCCAGGTAATGGCAGTTGAGCGTCTGTACAGCGGCGCTAAGAGCGACCACTAGTGGTCGCTCAGATCGGCCGTGAGTCGCCATTTCAGAGCGCCTGTAGTAACATTGCCGCCATGAATGATGAATTTGATGTGAGTCGCTATAACACCAGTACAGCGCTGCATGGGAGCGAATGGTAGCGACTGGTCAGTGCGACCGACTCTCACCATATTCATCAAAAAAACAGCCTCACACAGCGCCTGCGCTCAAAATTGTGTCGCTGCAGCCCAGAGCGCCAGACGCTGTATGATTAAAGGCCATTTTTGAACACATATCCACTAGTAACAAAGCGAAAACATACGGAATGACATTGTTATTACATTGTGACATTAACACTTTAATACCAGACCTGTAATGACAATTCTGCATAAAAATATTAAAAAAACAAAAAAGTTTTCAAAAATGTATTTAAATAGGCCAGGAGAGGTCACACAATGATTTGATACAAAACAAAGTAAAATTATTAAAAGAAAACCCTGTTAAAAGAGAAGAAAAGTATTGTCCATTGAAATGTATGGGAGACAGGTAGGGACAGGTAATACCAGGCTCTGAAAGGCAGAGCGCCACCAGGATCCGCTGAGCCGTCTGTGATGATGAATTGGTCGCCACAAGGCGCTGTTAGAGTTGCTCCCCAGAATTGCCTTCAGAAATGTGGTATTGCGTGCCGCGGCCGGCGTTCACCTGGCGCTACCTGTCGCTTATAAGGCACTACCTGTCGCTATCCCTTGATGTGTATTTTAGTTATTTAGTTTAATAGGGCAGTAGCTGTAGAAAAAGAACCCTAGATGGCAGCGGTAAGTATCTCTCTATAAACAGTAATGAGACACAGACTATAATGGAAATAGGCTAGCGGCTGGCCCTGGAGTCTTAAAGATGCTAGGGCTGGTCCTCATAAGTTTTGATCCGCTTTAAGACTGGCTTGGCCTGAAGTATTTGTGAGAATGTGGATTTACCCTGCTGAAATGAATTGGATTGTGCACCATCTGAAGACTGCTGAATAAAGGTCTGTTTTGTGACCCCGGAAACCAGCTGTGTGAAGAGTAAGTACACCTCACCCTACTATACACCTCTCGCACAGGTAAGGTAAGGGCCTTTTTTTTATTATTATTTTGGGTGTTTAGTGACCTTTTATTATTGTTCTTGTTGACAAAATGTGCCCAGACATAATTAGCCATTTCAGCACTGTGTGAGTTAAAGGGTTTATGCAATGCTTACCTTCTGCCCTTGTGCACAGCACTGTAAACATTGCAGTAGACTGGATATGGGCACTTAGCTTTTCAAAGAGCTACTCCCCTCACATTCAGTCCCCAATCAGCTCAGAACAGCAGGGACAGAATTGTCAATAGGCTCCGCCCTCTCTCCTGTGTAGCCTGCTCCTCTCCATTCATCACAGTTTTCCCCTTATGGCCACCCCCTTCCCCTGTGAATCCGCCTCCTCCTCCCTGGCTCCGGTGGCGGTGTGCCTTGTAAAGGTAATGCGGCACATCCAGCATGATGGCAGCCACCTCCAGCCCTGCTCTCAGCTGTCCCTGCCATGTGCTGCCTGTCACAGAGGCAGCACAGAGCGGAGATAGCGAGAGCAGCACTGGAGGCAGACCTCACTCTGGATGTGCTGCAGAAATGTGAGATTCCCCTCTGCTGCCCCCCTCTTCCCCCCCCCCCCCCCGGGGATTAAGGACGCTGCTTCCCCCCTACTTCCCCTGGCAATTACAGCAGCTGCTGCTGTGGCGGCCCCCCTTCCTCCCCCAGCGAGTTCTACTGCCCCCCCTCCCCCAGGTGTCATCCCTGCACTGATGCTCCCCTACCGGCAAGTACTACTTGGTGTGCGTGTGGCAGCGTGTGCATGCGCGTGTGGCAGCGTGCGTGGCAGCGTGAGCATCCGCGTTTGGGAGTGCGAGCATCCGCGTTTGGGAGTGCGAGCATCCGCGTTTGGGAGTGCGAGCATCCGCGTTTGGGAGTGCGAGCATCCGCGTTTGGGAGTGCGAGCATCCGCGTTTGGGAGTGCGAGCACGGACGTTTGGGAGTGCGAGCACGGACGTTTGAAAGTGCGAACACGCGCGCTTGGGAGTGCGGGCACGGACGTTTGGGAGTGCGAGCACGGACGTTTGGAAGTGCGAGCATGGACATTTGGGAAATGTGTGTCTGGGGGGTGCTGGTCTAGCCTCCAATGTCACCCAGCAACAGGAGAAGAGGGGAGAAGCTAAGCCAGGATGCTTGCACCGATTTCTGAGAATTATGTTCATTATTATGCAAGGGCCACACCCACTTTTTTTCACAAGAGAAATCATGAGGTGAACGTGTAAACCTCAATATCTCGGCCATTTCTTTTTCAATTTAAAAACAGAGAACAGGTTAGGACAGCGCCAAATGCAGCCCAACACAATGATGTAACTGCTGTAGCAATTTAAATGCAAACTCGCATCTTCACTTATGTGAAAAAGATCCGGGCGGCGGGTGATTCTTAGGAATTGACACCTCAGCTTGTTTGTTAGCTAAATACTGGAACAGATCAGTGACTCAAGCAGGAGGTTTTCAAGAGCCACCAAATTCAGTGGCCAATGCTTCAGAGAGAATGACGGGGAAGGAGAACCACACAGGCGTTTCCTGTTTGCGCACTCTGCACTGGTTATTGGCAGTCATAGTAAAGGTGAGTATTCAATTTTAAAATGCAACCCAACATGAGTTTTTCCCCGGGAAGGGGGGGGGCAGTCCAGGGCCAGAAATGGGTGATCAGGTGAGTTGTTGATCGCCAGACTCCTGTTCAGCTGCAGGGGACAAAAGATAAGTACCCCTTTGTTTTTTAGATTGGCTGGTCAGTCATATTAACCTTCTCCATAAATATGTCCTTGCACATAAAAATACACTGACAGGGCCCCCGGTGCTCCTATTAACCTATGCAAGGCAACACATTGTTATTTTAAACCTTCTCCTGCTTCCATCATCACTTGCTACAATGAACTTTAGAAAAAAAATGGCCGCACCCACTTAGATCAAAGGGAGTGTGCAACCTTGAGTAATACCACCAAACACAAACCCACAAGGAGGCTTCCACAAGGCCCCCAAACACTCAAGTATCAATCTGCACTACTCCAAGTAAAGTACAAAAAATAATATTTTATTAATAGATATGTACCACTACATTTGATTAAAATCTCCTTTTAAAAAACACATAGTACATGAACATTACACTAGGGGGCGCTGATGGCACAACACAAGCCAAAAAAAGGTCACATCCAAAGTATGTGTCCTTGTACATAAATAGCTGAGTCCTGTTTAACCCAAAAAGTGCAGAGTGCAATATGTAAAAGGAATACAATATATGCAAAATATTCTAAAGTGATCAAAAATATGCAAACTGCAATTACATAAAAGTGAAATAGCAGCAATATATTCAATAAGAAGGGACACAGCGGGATGACAAGAGGGACAAACACACATACAGGAATCTTACATGTAGGATGTGCCAACAGCACCCCTCCCCCATCCTACGCGTTGTGTGACAAAACGTCACTTCCTCAGGGCTGATTGATGTCCAGAGAGTAGTGCAGATTGATACTTGAGTGTCGGGGGCCTTGTGGAAGCCTCCTTGTGGGTTAGTACTTGCTACAATGACTCATCAGTAGGTCCTATAACCAGTTCTAGAGTAATGGAACTGCTAGAGGAAGTAAATGAGTGGCTCGAGGAGAATATGGTCTTACCTAAAGGGCATCTGTGGGCAGTAATAGAACACATCTACAGTATACTCAACTAACTAGCTGCAGCCTAGAACAGCTGAATCACAATGGATCTTTAGCGGTCACAGTCTGAGTGCTGACATGTTGAGTTGGCTCCAGGGCACATGCCTACCTACAGTCACAAAAGCACCTTTTGATGATTAGATAGAGGGGCATAGCACCTAAACAACCATGCTGAGCAGTTTATCTTAGCAAAGGTCAGTTTCATCAATCTGACAAAAAGCTCAATATCAGCTGCCAGCTTGTACCACTGGTCTACACAAACAAGATACAGTATATACGTTTGCTCAAGATTTTGCTTAACTTAGTTCTTACCAATGATAATATTTAAATCTCGGCCTCCAATTTGGTGTTTTTAGTAGCGTTTGCACAGCACATGCCAAGTTGACAAATAAATAACACATCAAGAAGAACCTGGTAACAAAAACACAAAATGTACTGGTAATTAACATACTAGTAAGCAGTTTTTCTAGTCATTAAACTAAACTATTCCAGATTAATGAGTATTACTCTACTTAGCACAGTATTCTAAGGAGATTTATGGTACTAAATACTTAAAAGATCTTTAATGCTTGAAACTTAAACACCCCCCGATGGCCCTGGAATCTATAAAAAAAATATTCCACGGCTGCAAGATTCCCTCCCCCGGGTGATCCAGAATGGGAATTCCCCACTGTGTGAAACGCCCCCCAAAACAGCCAGAAACGAACCTTCTTTCCCAGTCCAACAGCACATTGTGCGAACAGCGGCCGCATTCCCGCTCTCCCTTTAGTAGGGAGCGTGCCTTCTCCAGGCATTTGTAGATGGTCGGAACATGAACACCAATTAGGGTCTACAATTGGGCACTCACACCACTAATGTTCAGGTTAAGTAATAAATTTTTATTCAATGTGCTATATACAGGAATTAAAAACACACAAACATAAACAAAAAATGACAAGACCAATTAAAAAGATATGGTACCTGGGAACAACTTAATATTAAATATATAAGCAATAATCAAAGTTAGGCTTACGAGTACAAATTTTTCCAGCATGGGAACCCTCAGATTCCTTTAAGGCTACATGGGAGCAGGGATTGACCAAATGCTCTATTATTATCATGGACATGTTAATTAACCATGATAAAGATCTACTACTTACAGTAAAGGCACGTATTACAGAATTAGAAAAAAATCTGGAGGGGTTTGACCAAGATACTCTGGTGACCCCGTTTTTGCAGGGAGTACAAAACGAGATCACTAAACAGGAGGAAAAAATTGCAGATGGCAAGAGAAGAAAGCTTAATAGGGACAGATATGATTCTAATCAACAAAAAGTCTATAGATGGCATCATAGGGGCAACCAACGATATATGCCGAAAAGACGCGATATGGACGCAAAAGAACGATATCAAAATCCTAGAAGCGGGATGACGTCCAGAAATAGCATATCACGTTCCCAGAGCTCCTCTTTTTTATCCGACAGCGCCGAAGAATTAGACGGGGGGGGCGGTCGAGAGGAAAGGGGAGACGGAGAGCTGAGACTGAGGGATCGGAAAAAATGGGGATACGGCAGGCGGATACAGCCACTGCCCCGCTCCCATCGTTAGCACAGACAATAGACCAGCTGAGGATACAGGGCCCTCCAAATCTCAATGATGAGTTGGGCACAGAAAATGCTAACCAAAATTTGGACCTCCAGATAATCAATCTGACGGACCAACCATTGTCACAAGATGAGAGGTCGGTTCTATCAAAGGGTCTATCCTTCTCACCAACTGCTAATATTAACAAATTTGAGGTAACAAAAGATGTCTATTTTGTAGGCGGCTCCTCCTCAAAAAATATTTTGCAAATGTACAGCGTCGTAAGGATGGTATCGACTGGGACATGGAGGATCTCCAGATGCTATCTATACTAGAGGAATTACAAAGCCAGGGTGATGATTCAGGAAAGCGGACACTTCGAAAGAAGTCGACATTCACTCCACCGATGGCCACATGTCCAGCGATACAGATCTTCTTTGACCTGGTGAGTGAGGAGCTGAGGGATTTAACAGTACGAGGTAGGAAAAATAACATTACTAAAGGAGAAAGGAAGGCACTCATCAACCTGGAACAACGGCAGGATGTAATAATAAAAGAGGCCGACAAGGGGGGCAACATTGTTGTCCTCCCTGTCAGCCTCTATGTAGAGGAGGTTTTGCGGCAGCTACAAGATCATAGATATTACGAGAAACTACCTTTTGATCCAATGTCTAAATATAGACGGGAGATGGATCAATTAATAGAACTAGCAGTAGCCACTAAGGCAATAGACTCTAAGGAAGCCGCACTCCTGAAGGTTGAGTGCCCCATAACTCCTACCTTTTATGTTCTACCAAAAGTCCATAAGGACAGGCATAGACCGCCGGGACGCCCGATTGTCTCGGGAATTGGATCCCTAACAGAACGACTATGCATGTGGCTAGACAGTTTTTTACAAGCCCATGTGTCGAGTTTAGATTCCTTTGTACGGGACTCTTCGGACCTCTTATCTAAATTGGACTCCCTATATCTTCCCCAGGGATGCCTACTGGTATCTTGCGATGTTGAGGCATTATACTCTAACATCACACATGACAATGCTATATTGGCAGCTAATTATTTTCTCAGTATGGAATCAAACACCCTGCCAACTCGCAGGACCTTCATATTGGAGGCCCTGCGTTTCATCTTGGAACACAACTACTTTGTCTTCGACCGGTGTTTCTATAGGCAAAAGATGGGAGTGGCCATGGGCGCAAAATGCGCACCATCGATTGCCAACCTATTTCTTGGTTGGTGGGAACGGGAGACTGTCTTTAATGTGCCATTGGAAGAATACCATGACCATATAATAGCATGGTATAGATTTATTGATGACGTATTGTTTTTCTGGGACGGCCCTCAATCAAAATGTGATGCCTTCTTGGCCTCGTTAAACAATAATGATCTCAATATTAAACTGACCTCATGTTCCTCCACAGAAAGCATCACGTTCCTTGACCTACGGCTGTCATTAAGGGAAGATGGTACCTTGGAGAGCTCTCTATATCGCAAAGATACGGCCACTAACAGCCTTTTACATTTCCAAAGCTCACATCCGGAGCACCTCAAGAAAGGTATCCCAGTTGGGCAGTTTTTACGAATAAAACGCAATTGTACTTCGGACGGTGAATTTGAATTACAGGCAAATGATTTGAAAAAGAGGTTTTTACATCGTGGATATCCGAACAAAGTGTTGTCACCGGCAATTAATAGGGCACGTGTGACACAGCGAACAGATCTGTATCATAAAAAACGGAGGAATGATCGGAAACATATTGATGTGGTGACCAAATTTAATTCACAATGGTCAGACATTAGGGCCATCCTAGCACGTCACTGGAATATACTAAGGAGCGACAAGGATCTTATGGGATGGATCGCGGATGAACCTAAGTTGGTGGCAAAAAGAGCAAGAAACATCAGAGACCAACTCTGCCATAGTCATTTTCGACGTACCGAAGGGACTTGGATGTCGAGTCTCAGGGGCAGTGGGTCTACAGCATGTGGCTCCTGTTCGATCTGCATTCATATGGCAAAAACACAGGAGGTGAGCAATATCTTTACGGGCCGTACATACAGGCTCAGGGATTTCATAAATTGCAACACTAAATCCGTTATTTACCTCATCAGATGTCCCTGTTTAAAGTCCTATGTAGGAGAAACGCAAAATAAGTTGAAACTGAGGATTCAATCACACATGTCTAACATCCGGATGGCGGCAAGAGATCATGCAGCAGGTAAGACCCTCACACCGGTAGCTAAACATTTTCTCGTACACCACCACTCAAATCTACGAGATCTACAGGTCATAGGCCTACAAAGGGTTACAGTAGGCCCCCGGGGGGGAAACCTCAAGAATCGTCTCCTAAGAGAGGAGTTAAAGTGGATCTACAATCTAGACACAGCGAGCCCACGGGGTCTAAATGAGGATATTTCATATGCACCTTTTGTCTGAATTCACAGAGAGGCCCCAGCCACAGTTTTCTTCCCCCTTAATAATAGTGCACTTTATGGCTAGAGTTCAAGAGGGTTATCACTTTGGATATAATATGGGTCACATTTAGTCTATCACAGGTTGTCACACATATATCTTCACACATGGTTAGGGATTGCACATGTTACAAGAGATTTGGACTTATGGGACAAATGGGATTGAGTATTTTATTTAGTTTTGTGGTGATATTTTTATGTACAATATTATATATATTTTTATGCATGTATGTCACATTATGTTTGTTTGTTTGTTTATTAATTCACTTTATTTTGATCACAGAAATTTTGGGGACGACTGTTCCAAACATCGGGTAGTCCGCACCAGCGTTGGTATGGGCTAAAGAGGATATGGGGTATGGAGACCGTGGATGGACAACAATAACAGCAGAGAACGAGCATGAGAAGCCCACCACACATATGGAGAAAAAGAAGGAGCCCAGTGTAAATAGTGAAGAAAACAAGCATAGTGCAGATTCCTGAAGTGTACAGCGATCTCTGAAAAGAATTGCCCAGGGACATACCTGGGTTACCCCCACTAACCAATTATATTGTGCCTATATTAGCCTTAATGATCCATATAAATCAAGTCTCTTATTTATGTATATAGAAAATATATTTTTTGTAGTAAAAATTTATGTAATAATATTGACTGCATTAGATAGCAAGTGCTAAGACAGATCGCAAAAAGAATGGTATGATCACAGCCGCCTGCCTCAGGTGACGGCACAGTGCGGTGCTCCCGTGGCTGTGCTCGCGCCGGCCGGGCACGCCCCCTTGCTGCTTTGCATTTAGATGACGGCGGCCGGGTCATCGGGGGGCGTGCCCGGGCGGCTGGGAGCGCAGCAACGGCCGCCATTGATGATGAGCGTATGATGCGCCGCACGTGGTGTCAGGTGAGCCAGGTATAAAAGAGCTGTTATTATGTAGATCTAATCACCCCGATCAGAAGCCGTGGGCGCACGGCGGAGCGCGTGGGGTATGCTGATGGTCCTGGGCGTTTACTGTAAATGGCGGTAATCCTTTATTATGTTGTATTGATATAATAATAGTTGCATGGATTTGTGCCCTCTCTGTCTCCCATGTCTAGCTGATATATAGCGCTATTCGAAGTTTTATTTATAATATATAAGATGAAATACATGCTAGACGGGAACAGCTTCTTTACTTATTGCATATATGGGGAATGGGACTCAATAACAATATATCAATAGGATAGGTATATTACTATTTACAGCTTTGATCTTTTGTGATAGTGAGGTGATTTCTTGTAAATGAATTTTTTCTCATTCTATGGATTGCTTTGATACACTATTGTTTATGTATTGCTAGGATAGTTTTATAGATTAGGCTTTTAGCACTGTAGCACTTTATTGTTGTTATAAATATTTGGCTCATTTATATATATATATATTTATATGTGCCCTATAAGGATTGCTTTGATATATTATTTTACATATATTATTAGGATATATTTATAGATTAGGTTTTCAACACTTAAGCACTTTATTGTTGTTAAAATATTCTAAATATTTGGTTTATTTAATTATATTTATATTTACATATTTTCAGCACCTTAGCACTGTTTGAATTTTTGGAGTGGTTATTAGATCACACCTCATACCATTGATTAGCCTTACACCCAGATATCCCATTTATCTCCTATATCATAAATTATTTAGACTAAGGGGGCCAGATAGATTAGAGCATATTGCACTTTATTGTCTTCTAACTTTGATTATTGCTTATATATTTAATATTAAGTTGTTCCCAGGTACCATATCTTTTTAATTGGTCTTGTCATTTTTTGTTTATGTTTGTGTGTTTTTAATTCCTGTATATAGCACATTGAATAAAAATTTATTACTTAACCTGAACATTAGTGGTGTGAGTGCCCAATTGTAGACCCTAATT
Source organism: Gastrophryne carolinensis (assembly GCA_027917425.1). Lineage (NCBI taxonomy): Eukaryota > Metazoa > Chordata > Amphibia > Anura > Microhylidae > Gastrophryne > Gastrophryne carolinensis. The sequence continues at coordinate 150,475,687 of CM051241.1, read as the reverse complement.
GGTGTTCAAGTATACTTAAACTGGTTGGTCTGGGGTTTATGGGAGCACCCACCTCCATATGTTATATATTTTCTAGGAATTGAAGTGGTGCCCTTACAGGTCCATTTTTGTTGTAGATGGTCGGAACAAGCACGCTCCCTGTTAGAGGGAGGTGGGGGATGCGGCCCCCAGCACACTCGGATCTGCTCGCTTTAGACAAGTTCTTAAATGAAGGGGTGGGAGTGGTTACAAACCCGCTGATTGGATGAGAGGCTGTGCATGCACCATAAGGCCAGGGAAAGGGTGGTTGAGATCGGGCAACCTGGGGGGTTTCACACAGCCGGGCATCCCCGATCGGGGTGCCCAGGGGGCAAGGACCAAAACCCAGGATAGTCAAAATCCTGGGTTTTGGTCCACTTTAACTTTAGGTCAAAAAGGTGATTTTAGCCATATTTACTCTTCCTACCAAGTACTTTATTTATATATTTTATATATTTATTATATAGTCTTTTTATCTATTGTCTTAAAAGCTGCTTGCTAAAACTCTACTTGATCCATATTTGCATAAGAGAGTAGCTCTCTAGAATGTCTGCATACCCTTTTATTTTTTCCATTAGGGGGTCATTTTTTTTTTTTAGCAATTCATTTGAACTCCAAAGTCTAGTACAGGAAGTAGTTTAGAACAGTGGTTGCTTCTCTTTAATATATTGTAGAGTCTATAAGACTAAGGATGGTCACCCTCTCCATAGTGCATCTCATTTTGCGATGCCCTGCTGTTTAAAAGCCCCAGGTGAGCTTGGAATCTTACCATACCATCGATCCCTCAGCGCATATGTGTGGGTCGGCATCCATCTGGCTGATGAAGAAGCCAGGCCTATCTGAATAGCTGCAGAGGGTCCGCACAGCAGGCGGGGAGTGGCTAAAGGGATGCTTACCACTCTTCATTCAGCATTCTATGCTAAAAAGCAGCAGCTATTTAATCACAGTGTATCATCAACAACTTCACAGCAAATAAAGTGTCTCAGCCAAGCATTTGTCTTCTACCAAGTATCCCTATCTTTCTCTTTTTTCACTCGGCACATATTTGCTATACAGTTGTTTATGATCTTTGTGATACACTGTAATTGAATTGCTGCTGCTTTTCATTCTCTTTCTCGCGCTGAATTGAGTAATACACAGTTATATTGTTGTGCAATTTTTATATTCTTGTCACTTTATGTTTATTTTTTGGGAACGGTTTTCATCTTGTATTAGTCTCTGCCTGGCAGTATAGTGCCCCCTGTCTTCTGTTTTTAATATGTCTTGTGGTATTGTCTATACGTTGAAGGATCAAATTGAATAAAATTTATACTTAATTGTTACTTATCTAGCGGTGCAGCAATTTTTTTGCTTTGGTACTTACTGGGTATTTTGGGGTTGTTTATTGCAGAGCCACCATGCACACATTTACTCATTTTGAGTGGTGCCCACAAATCTTTTATATATAACTTCTAGTTTTTATCGCAGCCATCAGACCCTCGAACCATCCAATTTTCTGTCCCCCCCCCCCCCCCCCGTCCTTCAGGGTGACGACTGGAGGAGTTAAATCTACATCCTTCTGTTAAAACACAACTGCAGCAGACCATTAAAAGCCACTTTCTTTACCACCTAGACCAGATGCAGTGTTTCCTGCCTAGCATAGCGTGTATTCTGTGGGGTACCTAGCCCTGGTTCCCCTTCTGAACCCCCCGACCCTAGTCCCCGTCAGGGTTAGTGTGGATCAGTGGAGATAAGTAAAGTATGGAGGGAGTGTATGGAGGGAGTTTGGTGGCCCTTTTCAGGCTCCGCCCCCCCCCCACACGACACTGCTGCGGGGTGATCTGCTTACTGCTTTAGGTTAAGTGCTGGTCAGGGAGGCTGAGGTTAGCTGGGACTCAATCAGGTGCTGACCCAGCAGGGCCGAGCAGAGTGTTGCGCATAGTCAGGGGTCTAGCTGCCTCGCACCTGGGAGCCTGTCCTTGCAGAAGCCCCTACTCCAGTATGTCAGCACGGGTATCCATAAAGGGAAAAGGAAGGGGGGAAGAAAAACAAAAAGACGAGATAGAAAAGAAGAAGTAGGGAGAAAAAGGAAGGGAGGGGTTCCAGTCAGCTCAGAGAGCCCCTAATCCCTCAATCCATCTCTGGCTCAGTACAGAGCAGGATGGGAGAGGTATAGTATGGCATATACTTGCGTTCCCATATTGCCAAAAACTGTTTGTGCCTATCTTTTAGCATATTTATTAGTTTCTTGTTAATGAAAAATCCATTTATTCTGGATTTAATCTTTTCCAGGCATACAAACTGCTTTTTTTCACACCTTTGCAAAGGTTTGTTTAGTTGCGAGCATCATGAATGTGAGCAACTGGTTTTGCTCCTTATTGAGCTCAGGGGCTTTTTGGGGGAGAAGGGCAACCCAAGGGTCTTTACAGACCGATAGTCCCAGGACACACCCTACCATGCTGAAAACTTCTGACCATGTACCTACAAGCATGGGGCAGGTCCACCACATGTGTATGAAGTCGCCCAATGATCTGCACCCCCTTAAACAAGAACCAGGATATTCCGGGTATATTTTGTGTAGCATGGAAGCTACCAGGTACCATCTGAACAATACTCTGTAGGCCGATTCGAGTGTTAGGGTTAATGATAGAGCACTGCGCTGCGGTCTGCCAGATTTTCGTCCCAACTTTTACTTTCAAAGGGCCTGGGAGGCAGCAGCTACTACAGCAACATGTGTAGTCAGAAACGAGGACCTATGGCTCCAGTAATTTAAAGTGCATCTCCAAACGTACTTCAATGGCAACCATCATGGAGTAGTTTATGGGGAATGCCAAGAGCACGGTTTTAGTTTGGATCCCTGGACCTGCAGAGGCATACTGAAAAAGAGGAGACCCCCAGCACGGGATCCAGGATGAAGGAGAGCTTTTTTTTCCTCCTTGTGCTAGTGGGGAGAAATGCCACGAACATAGATTCTAGGTCATAGGTGCTCAACACTCCTCCTCAAGGGCCACCAACCGGCCGGGTTTGGCAGATTTCCACTGCACTGCACTGTTTGAATAATAATTGCTTCTCAAGTGTATATTTGTGGAGGTCTTCAAAACCGGTTGCTGGGCCCTGAGGAGGAGGGTTCTAGGGCATGTGAGCATGTGTGTTCTAGGTGCTTGGCACTTAACGGTCAGTGAAAGAAGCACGTCGACATCTACGGGCTTGGCATTTAGAGGATGAAAGTACTGCGGAAGCGTTACAAATGAAATAAAAAAGTAAACTATGTAAACAGATAAGATTGGCAAAGCTGGAGATGGAAATAGGAAGGGCAACTATATAGGAGAATGCAGAGAAAGCAAATTTACTAAACCTATTTGTGTTTAGTATTAGTTATTTAGTGCGTGTTTTTACAGAGAAATGTAATATGTCAAGTGAAATGCAGAAAAGTAACTCCATTAACCCTATCAGTGGCAGCCTACTCAGACATCTCCCCCCCCTCCTTTAATGTATTTAGTCACGTAGGGGAGATCCCAAAGGGGCTCTGCCTCTATAAAAGGTGTCTCCATTTTTGCCCAACATGCAGTCCTCGACCAGGACCCCCCTCCCCCAAGCAACAACTAGTGGCTGTCTACATTGATGCCTGCCTCCTCCCACAGATGAGAGCGGAGGGGGCGCAGAAGAGCCCCAAAGGTCGAAGGAGACCTGGCGCAGAATATACATAAACCTGCTGGAAAACGACGCACGATGGGGTAAAGAAGAAAGAAGACAGGGGAACTGAATGTAGTCAAGTTAATAATAGTTATTTGTAGGATGTCTTTTTTTAAACACTTGGGGTGAACTGGTGGGGGATCCAGGGGACCCCTATTCCAGTTCACAGGGTTTGGGGCCACTCTGTCACCTGCCGACAATCTTCCAGGGGTACAAAGGGCACCTTAACTCATATCGAAGGCATAAGGGCTGGTAAAATAGCAGGGCCAGTGGCTGGCCATCCAGTAGCCCTTATGCCTGATGCAAGGGCTAGTTGCCTATTGGGGGGGAACCTTTTTTTTTTTAGTACATACTGTAGTAAAAAAAGAAAAAAACAATTGCTAGCTGCAGTGGCTGAAGCGGCGTGGTTTTTAATCAATGAAATTTTTTACAACTCTCTGACAGTGATTTAGCAAACAGTCATGCATATTGTAAAATCACAAATGGAATTGGGAACTCTCTCACGCCTATCTTGTATGCTTCTCTCTCGCACACGCGGGATGATCTCACGTGTGTACCTGAATCAGTGGCAAAATCGTCAATTTCTGGTTGTGAGTTGCCTCTCGCACAGAGCCAATAATCTTACAATTGAGCTTAATATGTTTGGAAGTTGCAGAGTTACATGTTATTCATGTACCAGATATTAATCTTGCATTAAAATGATTAAGTCTAAAATCTTACATTGACAAGATAGGTGCTACCATGTCCAGTGAAGCAATGAGAATCCCCAGCTCTGCAATGAACGCAGTCAAAAGAAGTGCCCAGGTTGGTTCACCATTTGCTTTACTATGTCCAAATACCTATAAAATAAAAAATAAGAATGAAATGAAAATATTCTAAAATTTATAACTTTTTTCTATGGCCTGGATCGGTTATCACCAATCACCAAAGGGATACATAATCTAGGACCTTTGGTAAACTGCCCATGAACTTGAGGACTCCACTGTCTGTTATGAAATGTGAACCAGTCTCAGAGGCATTAAAGAAGGGGATTATATGATTTAAAATTAATATTTGCTGCACATTAATCTCCAATATTTCTACTTGAGATTAATACTATAAATTACACAAATACTAATAATCATATCAACCCAGTGGCCACTAATTCGATATAAATCGATGGTCGCTTAGGCTGTCCCTAATACATCCAGTGACATGTCCTAAGAAGAAATATATTCAATACCTTAAATACTTTGCAACTACAATCTATTGTGTGAGAAATTATCCACCACACACACAGCAAGATGTATAAATGAAAACGGGTTCAATTTACCAGCACAGTAAATAACCTTCATTAACCCAATATGTTCATGAAGCTTCCCCAGATAACTTTAGATATAAGCAGTTGTTACATAAATGAGATATAAAAGTTATACATTAGTTACAGTACAATATATGTTATAAGAAAGTAAGATCATGCAGAGACAGAGAGATAGCAGAGGATACTTAGCACTTCATCCAGGTCAGGCGTCCATCCATTGTCTGCCTCTCCCTGCACACAGTCTCCTAATCTATTGAACACTAGGGAGTGGCCAGCATTCTCCACCTTGTGGGAGTGTCTGCCAAGGTTGGCCCACATCCGGCCTCTATGATATTAGATATATATGATTTAGAAAGGGTATAACTCCCACAATATAAGTGTTATCATATTGTAACCAAGAAATTCATGACCCCCATTAATTTCTTAGTTAAGTGAACCCAAACATGAAATATATATCATGAAGCGTCTGATACTATGTGGATTATCAGGCTCTGGGCAGTATATGTAGCCCATGTTTGATATCAAATGAAATGTCTTATAGTCATGAATAAGAGTATCTCATTAATATAGTCATAATGGTCATATCTCAAGAGTTACAATGCTTCCCAGAAATATAATCTAATGCCAAAATGTCCATCTGTGTATTGAATGTCTGGGGACCTAATTAGGAATTCAATGATTCCTTTTCAAAAGTACAGCTTGTTGCCAGCTAGGTGTGAATATGTGCCTAGATGTGAATATAATCTATTGTATTTATGAGGCATGGTCTGTTTTTTTATAGACATGGCAGAAACTATTTGAGTGGGACAGCTGTCCTTTAACAGGCACTCTGCTTGCATCAATTAAAAACTTAACTTACTCCCACACTGGTGATCGTGCTTCCACAGCTCTGCTTCTGGCAGGTGGGCGTGGCCCACCTACGGATGTCATCCATTGATAATGGTCAAAAGCAGTACACAGGTAATGACCACCTGTCAGCCAGAACCAAAGCAGCATGGGGTGCCTTGCTACACTACCTCTGATGGGGGGTAGCAATTTGTGGGATTCTGTATGCTGTGCTGCCTGTTAGGGGGTGATTAGGTGTGATTCTGCACACTGCCTGTTACAGGGCCTGGGGGGGGGGATCTGGGTGCTGCCCATTAGGGGTTTTGGGAGGGAGATTCTGCATACTGTCTGTTACGGGGTGACTGGGGGGGTTCTGCATGCTACATGTTATGGGGTGATTGGGGGGAATCTGCATACTGCCTGTTATGGGCTGATTGAAGGTGATTCTGCAGACTGCTTATTATGGGGTTCTGGGGGGGGGGGGTTAACTAACTAACTTGCAGTCTATGCCTGAGTATTGATGGTGGAGAAGCCAGGAGGACCTTGACAATCCTGTAGTTTCAGGAGCTATGCCAAAAAGAGTGGTCCTGTTCACAATCTTGTAGGCCTCTCTCATTAAAAAAATGTGCCCTTATGTGGCCCCTGTATTACAATTGCGTGCCACATTCGCTCTGGGAAAATCTTTTTATATTACTCTGTGTAGGACGTCACAAGTTGCATGCAGCGTGCCTCGTTGTTAGAAAAGCATATATTAAAACCACGGCCCCCACCTTCCTGCTCGTGGCCTGCCGGTTCGTGCAATGGCGCTCGTAACGAGAATGTAAGTGGATCTGGGTGTGTATTGTAATTATATGGTACTTGGGGGAAGGAGATCGCATTGTACTATCTTCAAGCCTATTTCTTCCTATGTTGATATACATTTTAGTAATGTTAACTCATGTAAATATAATAAGAATGCACTGTACCTATATTTGCATTGAAAAACTCAATACAAATAATTAAAAAAAAGAAAAGCATATATTAGAACACCAGCAGCAAGAAACTTACAACTACACCCTGTGTAACTGCATTTACAGGTACCCATACAACTCCAACATTTATTAGAGACAGTTTGTTGCAAATGTGTAATGTCTGGTTGGTCTGGCTGCCTTTGATCAGATCACAACCCCAATCTCAATTGTTGCTTCTGCCTATAGACAAGCCCCCAATCGCTAGGATGCTGAAAACACCTCACTGTCTACGGTTGTCCCAAGGGTGTTACGCTGCTCTCATTTCTGCTGCTCCAGTCCATGGCACAAGGGCTCCAGCCTGTCTACCCAGCCATCCAACTACCTGCCCATTGACCAAGCTACCTACCTGCCCACTAACTCAGCTATCTACTTACCCAGCCATCCACCTATCTGCCTACTGACCCAGCTACCTTCCTGCCCACTAACTCAGCTATCTACCTACCCAGCCATCCACCTACCTGCCTACTGACCAAGCTACCTACCTGCCCACTAACTCCGCTATCTACCTACCCAGCCATCCACCTACCTGCCTACTGACCAAGCTACCTACCTTCCCAACCACCCACTAACTACTGATCTGGGGAGCACCAGAGCTGAATTTGCCACTAGCCAAACATAGGCACGTGCCTAGGGGCGCCTGGGTCCGCAGGGCGCATTTAAAACAAAAAATGCACAACAAAATATACTTGGGTGGCAGGCAGGGCGATTAGGAACGCCATGAAAAGGCAACCTGTATACTGATCAGCACCGTTTACTCATCCGGCCACTAGAGGCAGAGCAGCGCAGCACAGGCAAAGCAGGGACAGAGAGGATGGAACTACAGGTCTCGTTTCAGAACGAAGTTGTCTTCTCCTCTGCAGGATGAGAAGGGCCACAAATCTGCACAGTAGGATATTTAAGGTAGGTTCAACATTTTCAAGTCTTGTTTATGTGTTTATGTGAAGTAATTGCTTTCTAATCTAAAAATGTAAGCACAGCTAGCTAAAAGCTTTGGGTTGAGATCATAAAGTGGACTTTGTGCAGGGGCAAATTGTTGGCTAAGGCTGCTATTGATGCTCTGGCCTGATTTCATGACCTCCTGACTAAATACTTTTTCAAAGTACACTCTCCCAGATGTTGTTCCTCATAGTACACTCTCCCGGGTCATGGAGCTCCAGTCTCTTTTTTGCCAATAAGGCAGTGTGGCCAAAAAGTGCCTAGGCCAGCATGAACCCTAAGTATGGCCCTGGTGAGCCTGCATGTGGGAGTGTACGCATGTGGAGGGTGAGTGCATGCCCATGAGGGGATGCGTGCATGCACGTTCGGGAGAGTGTGTTTATCCAGGGATTAGGCTGTCTCTGTTTACAGGCTTATCCTCGGTGAGGCCATATATGGATTTCATATTATGGTTTCAAACTGGTACATCCCAGCATAAGGATAGCCTTATAATTCACCACACTGATTTTGTGGTCTTACTATTTCTCATTTTTTTATGTCTTGGATCTTGAAACTTTAGTTTGTGCGGTTCCCCCCCCCCCCTCCATTGCAGGAAGTGTTGCGGTATCCCTCATCACAGCCAGTGTGCGGCATCCCTCATCACAGCCAGTGTGCGGCATCCCTCATTACAGCCAGTGTGCGGCATCCCTCATTACAGCCAGTGTGCGGCATCCCTCATTACAGCCAGTGTGCGGCATCCCTCATTACAGCCAGTGTGCGGCATCCCTCATTACAGCCAGTGTGCGGCATCCCTCATTACAGCCAGTGTGCGGCATCCCTCATTACAGCCAGTGTGCGGCATCCCTCATCACAGCCAGTGTGCGGCATCCCTCATCACAGCCAGTGTGCGGCATCCCTCATCACAGCCAGTGTGCGGCATACCTCATTACAGCCAGTGTGCGGCATACCTCATTACAGCCAGTGTGCGGCATCCCTCATTACAGCCAGTGTGCGGCATCCCTCATTACAGCCAGTGTGCGGCGTCCCTCATTACAGCCAGTGTGCGGCGTCCCTCATTACAGCCAGTGTGCGGCGTCCCTCATTACAGCCAGTGTGCGGCGTCCCTCATTACAGCTAGTGTGCGGCATCCCTAATTACAGCCAGTGTGCGGCGTCCCTCATTACAGCCAGTGTGCGGCGTCCCTCATTACAGCTAGTGTGCGGCGTCCCTCATTACAGCTAGTGTGCGGCGTCCCTCATTACAGCTAGTGTGCGGCGTCCCTCATTACAGCCAGTGGGCGGCGTCCCTCATTACAGCCAGTGGGCGGCGTCATCCCAATCAGCAGCGGCCACCGGTAAGGTGAGTGCAATGTAAGTTTTTTTTTTACATTCTCCCCATAAGACGCATGGGCATTTCCGCCAGCTGTTGGGAGGGGGGGGGGGGATTGAGTCTTATGGGGTGAGAAATCTTTTTTTTTTTTTTTGCATGTATTTATTATTATTATATATATTATTTTATAGGTTATGCCCGCTTATGCTGCCATCACCCCTTTTTTATGCCCAGTTTTCACCTTCTAGCTTCTTTCCTTTTGTGTAAATGGACCATTTTATCAGAGCCTCAGTGTGGGACACTGGACGTGACAAGGGGTGCGGTTCAGGGGTGGGGCTATACACTAACCTTTTAAGGGAAAAATGTTATCACTATGGATATTTGCCAATAAGATAAGGTATATCTATATAGTATAGTATTGTAGGGTCCTAGCTTTAACCAGACAAACAGCATTTTAAAAATCTCTCTCTCCCTTGCCCTATTTTGTTTGGAAATTTACTACAGTACAAGTTACTAAAAGGTAAAATGATTCTTTAACCGGCCAAGGGCCTCCTTCCCTGGGACTTGCTCCTTAGTTGAATATATTTTACAGCCCATATATCCTTAAAGGTTGCATGTTAATGTAGTTTACCAACCAATGAAGCGCCCATGTATCCCTCTGGTCTCTATCTGCCATGAAATGGTTTATACTAGTTACAAAACAAGAAAAATATTTGTAGTAGCCTTATAAATCTATAGCTGATGATATTTTAAGAGCATGTTTAATACAATGCAGTATGTGAAAGGTGCTCAACCTTCTGACAAGCATGGGCCACTTTGCAACCTAGTCATAGGCCATAATAAAATAGGTTCTGATTTTCATTTGAAACCACATAATAAAGATTTTCTACAATATCAGGATACCCACTGTCTCTGCAAACTCCACTCATACGTCCTACCACATCCCTACTTTCATATGTAACAATACCCACATGCTAGCAATACACATGCCAACTTGCTTACCACGTTCCCAATACTCAATTCATCTAAGCTCCCACCAATGCCAAGCATACAATTACTACAGAAAAACTATTCTATCAAATAATTGTATCAAAGATTTCTCCCAGGGGTGGTGTTGTACAATCAATGTTACCATGTTTCTCAAAGCCACAGCTTTCACCCCTATTTGTGAATGGACCTCTCCTATATCACTCCATGCACTGCCCCATCCTTACTGTAGATCTATTAACTACTTGTCAGTAGTCAGTAATAGTAGTTAACTACCTATATGTCCGTTCTATTTGCCTCTCCCACTTTCCCCACAGCAGGTCAGCGGCCACATCAGAATTCGCTGAAGGCCACATGTGGCCCTAGGGCCGCAGGTTGAGCATGTTTGTTCTAGATATTTCACTATTTTTTTCTAGATACAAATGCCACAGAGAAATATCTCACTTTCTAAGAATATGCAATGATTAAATTCCAGATAAAAATAAAAAACACTAAACCTAACAGTATGTTCATATTTAATTTATAGGGAATTCTGTGCAAAATTACACTTTGTTGAAAAATATTGTTAAAGCAGTGCAAATGTTACTTACTCTCAGAAATGGAATAATATTGTCCTTGGCAATGGCTTGAAGTAAACGTGGGGCTCCAGTAAGACTCTGCAGCCCAGCCCCGCAGGTGGAAAAAAAAGAACCAATAACTATGACCCATGGAGAAGGCCAGGAAAGAGTCCCCACAACCAGGTTCTTATTTACAGCATCTCCATACCTAGATCATAAAAAAAAAAAAAAAATAGGATTTTAGTCACTAATCATAAAGTCCATTTCCTGCTTAAAGTGGTTTTGGTCCATCCTTGTTGTGTGAAACTGAATCTACTCACATCTTCTTGAGCCCACGGCACAGGTGCGGCCGCTTGCCCAATTGGTTTCTCCAGCCACACATTAATTTGCATCTGGTGCAAACCAGTGGCAACCGGCATCACTTGCATCTCCTCAGCTGTGCACAGCCATTCAGTTGTGGTAGGCATGGCTGCTCACAGCCAAGAAGGGAAGACCATGTGCCATGGGTTCACACAGTGGGGCATCCCAGTTCGGGGGAGAGGGAATAAAGAGGGAAGGGTTTTGGTTCACTTTAAAGAGCTGGAGGTGCCCCTCGGTGATATTCAAGCTATGGTTTCCAATAGACCCACTAGTTATGGAGTCACAACCCTTCAAGACAAAACAAACAATAGACCAATCCAACACTTATATAACCCACTGAGAAGGAATTGTCCCCGGTTTTGAAAATAGATGAATAATAGAGATAATAATATGTATAATAAATATAACCTGTTTCTCTTGGTCTGTATATTTAAACTAGAGTTGAGGGGGGAGGGCAAGAGGGAAGTCAAAAGTGAAGACAGGTTACTTAGGGGACAGCACATGATGGTAGGTGGAGATTTAGAAGGGGGGGGGGGGACTGCTATGAAGGACAAGGAGATCCATGTGTTGCAAACCAGCAGTGAAAGATTAGGCGCCCGCATTACTGCAGAAGCTAATACTGTACCTCAATGTGTCAAACTAGATAGGAACATAAAGTGTATGTTCACAAATGCCAGAAGTCGGGCAAGTAAAGTGGGGGAGCTTGAGGCTCTGGTGCTGGCAGAGAATATTGATGTTGTTGGTGTGGCATCCAGACATGGCTGGATTACACACATGAGCTGTCAATCTACAAGGTTTTGCTCTTTTTCGGAAAGACAGAGCAAAAAGAAAAAGGGGGCGGCGTGTGTCTTTATGTAAAGCAAGAACTCAAAGCATATATTAATGAGGGGATACTAGCAGAGGACTGTGAGGATATAGAATCCTTGTGGGTAGAAGTGGGGGGTGATGTAAACAATGTTAAAATACAGTTTGGTGTAATCTATAGGCCCCCAAATATAACTGAGGAAATAGAGGGTCAAGTGCATAAAGAGAGCGGGCTTCACAGGCTGGTACAGTGGTGGTGATGGGGGACTTCAACTACCCAGGAATCGACTGGAGACACGGTTCTGCTTCCACTACAAGGGGGAGAGCATTCCTCAGCTTGCTACAAGATAATTATATGAATCAGTTCGTGGGGGCACCTACTAGGGGTGATGCTCTTTTAGATCTGGTAATATCAAATAATGATGACCTGATGGGGAAAGTAACAGTCCGTGAAAATCTTGGTAACAGTGACCACAATATAGTTGTATTTAACATAAACTGTAAGAAAGATTTTCTGTTGGGGAGGGCAAAAACACTAAATTTTATGAAGGCCAACTTTGCCAGGCTCAGAGCCGCACTCCAGGGAATTGACTGGGAGCATGTGCTGAGGAATAAGGATACAGATGCCAAATAGGAGTGCTTTAAATTAATTGGGAGTACCAACATTGCAAAATGTATTCCTACAGGTAACAAGCGGCTAAAATTAAAACCCTCATGGCTGACACCTGCGGTTAAAAGGGCAATAAAGAACAAAAAAAGGGCATTTAAACATTATAAGGCTGAACTCTCAGCTGTAACACTTGAACAGTATAAACTAGTAAATAAAATGTGTAAGAATTTGTGGCAAAAGCACAAAATGAAAGATGTTGCCAAAGAAAGCAAAACTAACCCTAAACGTTTTTTTAAATATATTAATTCAAATAAAACTAAATCAAACTAAATCAGAACAGGTAGGTGCCCTAATTAATGATAATGGGGAAATGGTCACTGGGGATGAAGATAAGGTAGAGCTGTTAAATGGATTCTTTAGCTCTGTGTACACAAGAGAGAAGCAAAGAGCCAACACAGGAGGTGCCGCTGATAGCAATAGCCCAAGTATAATAATTAACAAGCTAAACATGGAGACCATCCAAGAAAAACTAAATAATTTAAATGTGAATAAGACTGCAGGACCAGATGGACTTCACCCAAGAGTTCTCAAAGAACTCAGTTCCGTTATCTCATCACACTTGTTGTTGATATTTAAAGACTCACTAGCAACTGGTATAGTGCCAAGGGACTGGCGCAAAATGTGGTAAATGTGGTGCCCATTTTTAAAAAGGGCTCTAGGTCATCGCCGGGCAATTACAGACCTGTTAGCTTAACATCCATTGTGAGGAAGTTGCTTGAGGGGCTTTTAAGGGACTACATACACGAATATGTAACTACCCATAATATTCTATGCGACTGAGTTGCCCAAAGAAGTGCAACAATATGGGTGGAAATAAAGCCTAAATAGAATCAGCCCGACGGGTTTCGCCATTATTTCTTCAATGCAGTCTTGTTTATCTGTTCATAATTCATAAAGTATTTCAACAAATACATTTAAAAAGAACACAGAACTAATTCTAGAGCAGATTTCTTTTGCTCAGTTTTTATTTGACTCACTGAACAAGGTAGAGCTGTTTTTTTCTACTACAGTGCTAATTCTCATCTTCCTAAAAATCAATAACGCCCAATTTATTTCGCTCCATTAGAAGCACCCCCAGAAGTGGTGGGGCTCCAGCTCTCGGGCACAATGTGCTTGATTACAGAGTAACCAGAAATGCAGTGGTGATCAGACATTGAGTCAGGATTACATTATCGCGATCCATGTTAGGAGGTAGGCTGGGTGGACATGTAAAATAAACGTGTGTTAGGATCCTGCCCCCAGACCTGCAATTTGCTTCTCATCATGCCGTTTCCTAGTTTCTTATATTCCTGTGGCAGTGGCTTTTCCTTGCCTTGAATAAAGCCCTTAGTATAGTTTCTGCCTACCAAACCCTTCCCCTGTAACAAGGAAACTCATCAGCAGCATTGGCCAAATTAGGCAGCAGTAATGATCTCCCTAAGCGAGAATGAGAAGTCAATCAGAAGTTTAGCAAGCCAGAGTCAGGAAGTCTCTGCCAGGTACACCAAACACACCAGTTGATGTACTTTGCTAGCATAAACACACTGTTGCTAGAGAAAATTTTACTCTTTTCTAACAAATAAAGAAAAATAAGATAAGCACCTTAAAAACATTTTTGGACACAGTATCTGTCCTACTCTACAACACACTATGGCCAGCTAACCTTTCCCAAGCCTTGTTCTCATCCATAGAAACATAGAAGGTTGACGGCAGAAGGAGACCATACGGTCCATCTAGTCTGCCTTCACTCTATGTGATTTTATATTTGGTATATATCTCACACTCGCACTAGACCCAGGGCAGTAACTTGAGGAGGGCAGGAGGTGCAACTGCACTGGGGCCTAGTGCTCCTCCACTTTATTTATCATATTTGTGCTCACTTAGTAGCAGAGAAAGGAAGCACCATTTGTCTCTACTGGTAAAAGACAGACAAAAAGTTTACTCTATGAGCAGGGCCTCATTTAATGCTCACACCGGGGCCCCGTTACATTTGATTACACCACCTCTTTACAGTTTTATACATCATTTTTAACTTTTTCGGAAGTCCAGGACAGATTAAATCCAGTGCATTAAACAACACTATGCAAACCAAACCAAAAGGTGAATTACTGATATCACGGTTACTAGATTATTATGATGATATTACTTACTTGTCCCTTAAAACAACACCTTCAATACATGCGCCAAAAAGCAGAACAGTGCTTACATCTGAGTAGTAAAGTTAAGATAAATAGGGCATCAAAATGTAACAGTATGATCTACTAAATGCAATTTTCTATGGTCAGATCATTATAAATCCTATAACTGAGCCCCAGACGGGAATTGTAAGGATACAGATGAGTGTAGTGGTTAATATGGCTAAAAGGGTGCCAACTGGAATAGATTTCTGTGCATCCTTTAGATCACCTGATCGATTACTTCCAGCCATAATGCCTACAAAAGACATAAAAAATGGGAGACTATTAGGCAAAGATTATGAGGTTTTACATTTGAATGGTTTGTTAGACAACACACAAACGAATATACTGTATGTAGCCAACCACGCAGCATTGTTTCCAGGAGTACTAAACATACCAAGTTCAAAAGGATTCAGGATTTATATTTATTTCCAGTATTAAAAAACTATTTTATTATACTTAAATGCATCCCCTTTCAAACGTTTGTTTTTGTTCTCCTCAACATATCCACATAGGTTGAATTTTCAAAATGGGTAAAATGGACCCAGTTGCAAACAAGTGGTAATGAAAGTTTGGTCTCCCGAAATGTGCTAGATTTCCACTTTGGACTTGTTTAGGGACTATAAATGTAAACCAGAATTTTATTTTTAATATTATATAATAGTATTTTTATACTATACAGCAAGAAACCTACAAAACACAGTGCCCGTTTATACTTCACTTGTAGCCCAAAATCATTTATTGCCCTCTTTAAACTACCACCCTCTTCCTAGACCACTTTTCTGTGTGGCTTTCATTTCTGTCCACAGACATGCAATAATCAAGGTGACTACAACATACCAGTCGACATGAACAACCCTGCTTCCTGCGGGACCATTGTTTGATTACAAATGAGCGGGTTAGTGAGTAATCTGGTGGCAGCAGGGTTGTTCATGTTGGCAGGTATTTTGAAGTCACCCATGAGTATTGTACGGATGTCTGGACAGAAACTAAAAGGAGCAGGGTAGAAAAGTGCTCCTACGGTAGTAGTTCCAAGAGGGTGAAGTTCAGTTTTGGTGCCCATTTATACTTCCCTTGTAACCTAAAAATTGCTAATATCCATCACTCACTACTACCCTTTTATTAGACCACTTTTCTACCTTGCTCCTTCAATTTCTGTCCACAGACATCCCTGCAGTTATTATATGTGACTTCAGCATACCTGTCGACACTAACAACCCTGCTGCCCCAGATTACTATCAATAACCTCCTCCTTTGGACTCAAACAATGGTCCACTGCTCCCCTCACAAAGATGGCCAAACGACTGACTTCCTCTTCACCAACGTATGCTTTGTATCTAACCTCCACATCTCCTCTATGCCCATCTGACCATAATCTAACATTATCCTTCTCTTGCCTTCCTGCTATCCCTTGCACACAAACATAGAATTCCAGGGCAGGGACCTAAGAAACTTAGATCTTCATTCTCTGTCCGCCTCACTTTAGACTACTACAGTCTCATACTGCCTTAAAATACTAACCTCCCCCGGCCCAAAAAACAGCAACCCTTGTTGCTAAACCAGACTATGCAACCAGACTGAAATGGCGCACTCAAGTTGCTGAACAGCAATGGAGGAAAGTCAAAGTCAACAAGTGCCATTTCATTCGCTAAACAAGCATATTTCTCTTTACTTATTTCTGCACAAGCCTGAAATCCCAAACAACTATTCAAACACCTTCAGTTCCCTACTTGGCACACCTCCACTTACTTGATCCCCTACAATCTAAATTCTACTGAAACTGGCATCATAAAAGTCACTAACAATCTGTTAACTGCTAAAACCAAAGGCTCTTTTCTGATCTTTCTTGACCTATCCTCAGCGTGCTGACTATTGCATGCTTCTCGATATACTCTCCTCTTGGGGTTCAAGGTCTTGCACTTTCTTGGTTCAACTCCTATCTCTCTGACAGATCTTTCAGTGTATCCTATTCTAAAAGTTTTTCTTTATCCCATCTCTCTCTGTTGAAAGGTTCCATCCTTGGCCCCCTACTTTTTTTTAGTTTACACCTATTGTCTTGGCTCATAAATCCATAACCTCAATATCACTTTTATGCTGCCCAATTCCTCGTCCCTCCTATTGCGCCTCCGTAAATGGACAGAACTGGTAACTCATCTCCCCTCTCTAACATGCCAAACTCTGTTAACAACTATACAATAACTGCAACATCTCAAGCTAGGAGTTATTTTGGACTCTGTCCCTTCAATTACTTTCAATACATTTTATTGAGTTTAGAAAAAGGTAGGTACAAAACAAAAAAAAAAAAAAAAAGGCAGACCAATTCAATCTGAATACTGACATAAGACATCCAGAGAGTACAGTATCCCCACTGGGTTCAGTGGGAATATAGAAAAGAAGGAATGAGATGCAGAACAAAGAAGTTAGAAAGAAAAGTAAAGGGGGAGAGGTGGTGTCACAGGGGAGGGGAGGTTTCACAGATAGGACCATGCATTGGGCTTGAACCGACATAATCATGGATTATATGAGACCCAGCGACTAATTGCCTTTATGCTGATTCATTAATCTTTGTATAGTTCTGCCAAGGTTCCCACACTTTAAGGAAGTAGGCTTTATTAGTCTCTAATAATGCTGGAGATTTGTCCATTTTTAATTATCCAGTACATCTAGTTACTAGGTCCTTGGATCTTGTTGGAGATTTCAAAGATGCTGCAATCACTAATATGGCTGCTAGGAATAAGAAAGCAATTAACTGTTGCAAGTGTCTATCTACATTTGGCACTTTATCATCTAGCAATGCTACCTTGGTGTCCTGCTGTACCCAAGACCCCTGTAACTCTAAATATCAGAATGTGGTATTGATTTCCAAAAAGAGACAACACTGGGACATAGCCACCAAGTGTTGAACGTGTCCCCAGGATTTTTGCATCCTCTAAAAGCATCCGCAGAACCTCCAGGAAAGGCTCAAGCCTTCCTCACTGGTACGAACTACCACCGTAAAAACATTTCAAAATTGCCCTCCACCCACTTTGTGGATGGAATGATCAAACTAGTCTTTGGGTTCCATCTCGATCCCCAGGTCTCTTTCCCAAGTGGTCACGTATGGATTTTCATAATGAATCATAGTTCATAGTTAATCATTGTATCTTGTATTCAGAATATCCATTGTCAACTCTGTACAACTGCATTTGAATTAGTATATGTACCGTATGTTTCTACCCTGTCTGTAATTACTACTTTGTAAAGCGCTACGGAAGATGATGGCGCTATATAAATAAACAATAATAATAATAATTTTCATAATGAATCATAGTAAACATGATTAAGCTACATCTGAATATAGGGGAGATCATGTGCGTGGGCCAGGAACATAAGTATGTCATATTTGCTGATGATTTGTTACTAAAGCTCTCTAATCCATTGATATCTCTCCCAAGCGTACTTTTGATACTGAAATGTTTTCCACAATCTCCAGGGTTGGAGAAGCCTCCAGGTTAATGATATTAAATCTGTTGCATGTAAGATAACCTGAGTCCCTGAGTCTCTGGTGCACAATATATAAAATATATTTCAAATCTATAAACTTCCTGGGGATAAAATGTACACCCACCATGTTAAGCATCAGCTACCATGATAATGCATTCTGCGCATCTTCATTAAAGTCAGAAACACGACATTCGATCTTTAGGAACACTTGAGTGAGCTTTATTTGTGACAGTGACACTGCTTCTAATTTCAGTAGGGCAAATTAAATAGACAGGTATCTACAGCTTAGAGTACAATACATGTCAAAATCCGATTCCAAACATAGGCTTGATAAAAACAAGCCAGGAAATGCCCTGTGTGACTTGCTCACCACTCTATGCTTCCATGAAAACTCCCTTTGTAAGTCCAAAAGCCATGTGACCATCCAGTGACCAGTGGGCTTCTCCAATAGAAAAGAGGAAAAGGGTTGATAAAGGTTGTAGTGCACTAAAGTTGTACTTACCTTATGCCACAAAAAAACAACATCCAGGGTATTTGTAATTCACCATTTTCTGTCCTAATGTAAGGCTTTGTTCTTATTTTGTCTGATAATAATGTCACTTTGTTTAGTTCTCCATGGTCTTGTCTTTGGTTTGGTCAATTCTTCTCTTGGCAAAGGAGAGCTCTGTCTGTGGAGCTCCCCCCTTATAAAAAGAACTTTCAGAGCCATGTTATTTACAATAAATAACAAACATAAAGCCTACCTGTTACAGATGGGAAAAATATACCAACAAGTACTGTAAACGCTGTTGTGATATCTGCCAACACATATAAATGAAGATTGTTTTTTGACCCTGAAATGTCAACAGAATTCTGGTGGGATTTTTCAAGTATTGCACCTTTCTCCAAATAGTTGCTCCATAAATTGTCTATGTCAAGAAAAGGGAATATGACAAAAGTAAAGACATTGACAAAACATAATGTTCACATTTACTTTCATACCCTGAAAACTGAGCAGAATAAAATAGCCATTTCATTAGCTAAAACAAAATATTGTCTGTCTTGGTGTAATAAAATCATTTCAGCCACGTAAGCAATTTTTAAATTAACTACTCGAAATCAGAAGCTCTAAGCCTCTCGCTGTCACCACATGTAAACAACTAGAACTCAACTTCCCTTTCAAATGGCAGCCCAACCCCATTTGTATTTGGACATTCAAATCCCCAACAAGCTTTCCAGAATATATTCATTGAATTATAACCCCCTCCTCACTAAAATACTAGCTGAACCGGACACATATATAAAGGAAACCATTTTCTTGGTTTAGGAGAATCAATATTTTAAAGTTGGACGTCTTAAAGTTCCTGTATGCCTTCCTGGCAGTCCCACTAAAACTCAACAGACCCAACAGTTTATTTTCTAAACTGCATTCTCCAATTTCGTTTGTGTGATTACCAGACCAAGAATCCGTATGTCCACACTCTCCAAGAGCAATCATGGGGGGGGGGGGGGGGGGGGAGGGGGGCAAAACGGGTCTACCTGGCTTAAAATTCTATCACACAGCTGCTGTCCTTCAGCGAGAGGATACGTTTCCTCATATAAGAATCTTCCTCTAATGTCACAACGGGCCATATGTTAAAACTAGGGAGAATCCCCTCCATAGAGGATCTCAAAGAAGAAGCGAAAGGCGGCCACATCTCTTGGCTGCTGCATAAACAGCTCGGGGCTTTTATTCCAGCAAATCTACTGGAAAGCTCTTAACACACACCAATGGAATTTGAAGCCGTGGTTACCTAAACACCTACCCTCACACACGTAGCATAAGTCTTCTATAGAATGAGTCAACCCCCCCTACCAGACATATCTCACTAGATGAGAATGCTGGCAGTAACCCTTTAGCTACTGGGACACAAGATTGTGATACCCTCACCAGAAAAGGCTGAATTAGAGCAGGAGGGTTAAACCTGGGAGCTCAGGAACATGTAGCATCAGCTCTGCATCAGTCAATTTAGATGGATAGCAAGTCTCTGTAGCATACACCAAGCACAGTCCATGTACAGTAAACACATTGTTGCTAGACAAAACTTTTTTTTTAATTAAACACATAGTTGCAAACAAATATAAAAAATACCAGATAAGCTCAGCACCTTGAAAACATAATTTTAGCACACAATAATGGACACTATTAAAATGTAATGTGTGATTGAAAGTGGAATTACCACTGAATGGTCTGATTTACCAACCCCTGTGTCAGCATGCTCATAAACCCATAATTATGATTCCATCTTGATTATTTGTGGATCTTATATCTTACATATAAAAAAGGCAGCAAGGCTGGTCTTAGCAGACAAAGAGTTAAATGGATACCTTACCTTTAAAAATGCCACTGGCAGCGCCTGGAATACCAGAAATCTCACTGACATTGTTGTGACTAAAATACTCATCACACGTGTTAACAGAAAGATTTGATGATCCACAGAACAGTTTTGACAATTGCGTGGCCACTGTTACATTATTAATTACCATTGTCTTGGCACATACGTCAAATTGGTCCCTAGAAAGTGTCCTGTTGCCAAGCACGCATATTCTATTAAAGAAGAACAAAAAAAAAAATCTAACTATTCACATGGTAATATCATACGTTTTTTCACACACTCATATTCAAAAATGATTTACTTACCAATGTAGAAATTGAAGTGATCGTCCAGGCAAAATGAAAATAAAAAAACCTTTTTCCCCCCGAAGTGGTTTTGTTCTAGTCCAGTAATATAAAACTTATCAGGTTCTGAGATCGAATCCCATCCGTGCTCACCATCGACCTGGAGACTGATAGGCTGCTCCAGGCAGCTGTAGAAGAGGCCCGGAAAGCGATTAGTATCTAGGCGGCCACATTTTTTTTTATATTACTGGACTAGAACAAAACCGCTGCTTTTTTTAAATTTTTTTTTACCATAGTTCTTCTTTAAAGCGATTTTGTGCAGGCAGTAGCTTCATTACAGAAACAATCATTCTAAACCTTTATTAGCATTAGACATTACATATTTTTTCTATAATCTTTTTGCACAGTGCACACTTAGTTATAGGAAGAAATGTAAACTAATGATAAATAAAAAAGTGTTAGTTTCAGTTTTATTGTGACATATACGCACTTGCACTGTGTGGTGTCAGCTTCCATTAACTATCCTCCTGCAGTAGCCTAAGGTGTTGTGGGGGTTAGGTGTGGCCAGCACAGGAGGTTACATTAAACCGCCCATTAGGCTACCTCCACATGGGGGCAGTCCTGTTCACACGTGTACCTTTTTACACATGTGCAGTGAGACTGCAAAAGTCCAGCATATGCCATTTTTGTGCCGATAGCGCACACCATTGAATCACAATGGCATTTTCACTGCCAAAAGCAACACCCAAGTGGGAAGCCAGCCTCATATGTCAGTGGCCTGGCCTTTTTTTTCTAGGATTATTGGTAAGGCTTAATGGAAACAGCCAATGTAGTTATTGCATTGCTATATGGTGAGCCCATTATCCCAGAACTTAGTATCCCAGAACCCTAGTAACCCATGGCACGTGCAAAATCCCCAGCCCTCATTCACCCCATAACAGGCAGTGTGCAGATTAACCCCCAGGCTGCCTGTTGGAGCTAATACAAAATACAATTCTCATCTGTAGAATTGTTTTTTCTTGTTCCACTCGGGGCCGGCAGGAAGTCAGAAACGAATGGTTAACTTTCGTCCAAAGGGCAGGGACTGCAAGACAAAAGTTGTGGTTCCTCCCGGCTTATATACACTTCAGGCATCCCCACGCAATCCAGTAACTGAAAAGCAGTAGACACAGCCCCCGGGAGGATAAGGCATCCTAAGGAGACAAGGAAAGACAAGATAAGCTCCTCTCTTTGTCCATTTTCCTTTTTGGATGCTGATCAACTATTTACATATATACAAGCTCCACTAGGATTATGGCATCCAAGAAACAGATATAGTAATCTAGTAGATAGGGAGGGCCTGGCACCCTGGAGTGGAGAAAGAGAAAAAACAATTCTACAGATGATAATCACAGAATTGTATTTTCGCTCATATTCTACCTCAGGGTGTCAGTAAGTCAAACAATTGGGACCTTCAAAAGCAGTGCCCTTAATTCAGGGTGGGATCCCAGGTGTTAACCTTATTCCTTTAGATGAGGAGTAAGCCATTCCAAGAATCAAACCTTAGACTGTCTGTAATACCTTCCTACCAAAGGCGGCATCCACCAAGGCTCTAACATCTGCCTTATAAAACTTGGTAAGCGTATAAACTGAAGACCAGGTAGCAGCCTAGCATACCTGCTCTACCAAAGCCTGATCCTGAAAAGCCCAGGAAGCTCCGATAGCTCATGTAGAGTGGTCCGTAACCTGAAAAGGAGGATTCTTCCCCTTGGAGATGTAGGCCCCTATCACCGCTTGTCTAATCCACTGGCTGATGGTAGACATAGCTGTCGGTAGACCTTTTCGTGGTCCCTCAAATATAATAAATAAGGTATACGTAGCAGAGATATAATATGTCAGTGCTCTCACTGCGTCCAGCGAGTGAAGGACCCTCTCCTTATGGCTGACCAGAGTGGTACATAAGGAGGGCAAAACCACCTCCTCATTAAGGTGAAAGGGTTGAAACCACCTTAGGAAGAAAGCAATAAATACTCGCCAGACTCTGTGGTAAATTTTTGATGAAGTGTGCTTTCTGGCCTGAATCATGGTCCAGATGAAATGCCCTTTTCAGCCAGGATGGAGGTTTCAATAGCCAGGCTGTCAAAGCCTGGAGGCCCCTGAGTGAGGAGATCTGGATCGTTGGGCAGCCACCAGTGGCCGCCTTCTGACATTCTTACAATGACTGGGAGCCAGCTTCTCCTTGGTCAACGGGATGCCACCAAAATGGTTGGAACTCCCTTGCGGGCTATCTTTTTTAGCACTCAACCTAGGAGAAGAGCCGGAGGGAATGCATAGAGAAGCCTGAATGGTGACCAAGGAAGGGTCAGTGCATCTGTTGCTAAAGCTAGAGGGTCCCTGAACCAGGAGACAAATTTCAGAACTTTACGATTGTGGCGGGACACAAAGAGATCTATGTCTGGGAGCCCCTAGCGAATGCAAAGGGACTGAAAACCTTTTGACTGAGGGACCCTTTCTCCCTGATCCAGGATGCTCTGCTTAGATGATCGGCTTTGTATGTTGTCCACTCCTGGTATGTGGATCGCTGAGATGCACAGAACATTCTTCTCAACCCAAAGTAAGATCCAGCTCGCCTCCTTGAGAGTTCTCTTGCTCCTGGTGTCCCCTGGTGGGGTTGATATATGCTACCACCATTAGGTGGTCAGTTTGAACCCTAATGGGGGTGACCTCTCGGATCAGAGGTCCAATGTGTGAGAGACAATAGAATCGCTCTCAGCTCCAGGATATTTATGGGGAGCTTGCTTTCCCCCGGTCCCCACTGGCCCTGGATCGTTTGTGACCCCATGACACCCCCCCAACCTGTTAGATTGGTATCCGTGGTGACCGCCTTCCATTGTACTGGTAGAAAAGATTTTCTCACTTGCAGAGGCTGAGGATTCACCACCAGGTAAGAGACTGGCTGGCTGAGTGTGTCATGTAAAACGGGTGATCAAGAGTTGCTGTGGTTCGATCCCAGATCAAGAGCAATTCCATCTGCAGGGGTCTTGTGTTAAACTGCAAAAGGCACCACCTCAAAGTAAGACACCATCAGCATTTTCATGGATCGTAGCGTGAGGGCAGGTCAAAAGAGCCTGTACTCTGGCCTGAAGGTAGTCTCTTTTGTTCCGGAATAAATTCTTTGGCCTGGATTGTGTCTAATGTCATTCCTAGGAAAGAGATAACTCTTGAGGGCATGATATGTGACTTTGGATAGTTTGACTATCCAGCCAAATTCAATAATAGTTGACTATCCAGCCAAATTCAAAGTCAATAAGACAGTCTCTGTTTCTTTTCTGGGCCTCCTTGATCAATAGATCGACAATCTGTTGAGGCCCTTGAAATTCATGACCTCTCTCTAAAAAGGGGACCATGACAAACTACTCCAAGCTGCAACAGGTGGGTTAGAGTGGATCTGCTTTTCACAGATTCTGGGATAGCCCTGACCAAAAGAACCTCTGAGGAGGAAGGAAGCCACTGATTTCTTCCTTCCTGTCTAGGGAGAGGATCTGCCTCGCCCCACCCACCACAAAGCATATCCGTCCTTTATTGACACAAAATTCAAACTCCAATTCAATATACATGTAAAACACCTACACAGAGATGGTACTATAGTGGGAAGGAGGGCAAAAGGGGAATATTACCCTGCTGCAGGCTCACCAAACAAAAAGCTGCGTCTGGTTATCCTTTCAGACGGGAACTCCAGCCCTTGAGGGTCAACTTAAAAAACAAGGTGGCACCCCATAGCGCCCACAGGACCCCAGCACTCACAACAATGTGGCACCCCAGATTCAAATTATCAGTTTAACCGACTCCAGGAGGCATAGGTGGGTCCGATGGATCAGTGGAACCGTAAGGGCCTGGAAGACAAACTGGGTTAAATCCCCCGCTTCCTAAACAGATCCCATAAGGAAGAAAAAAATAAATGAATAAGAGGAAAAAAAAATACAGGCATTCCTTCGGAGTCCAGTCCAACTGCAAGAATGAAACTGGATTGCGGAGAGCAGCCGGAAGTATATATAGGCTGGGAGGAACCACACCTTTTGTCTTGCAGTCCCCGCCCTTCGATCGAGAATTAACCATTCATTTCTGACAGCCTGGAGTGGAATATGAGAGAAATACTGTATATTGATGTAATTGCTATGTACACAGTGAATACAGTGTTTTGCTTATTACGACTACCTGATACAAGCTTAGGCACATGAATGTGCAAAGTCAGAATGGGAGAAAACAAAAAGTTCCAGTTTCCACATCTTCCTGTTCCCTGCCCAGTGGCCTCCCCTCTGCCGGTCTGTTGGGACGGGGCAACCTCCTGGTCCCAAACTTTCATCTTCTGAAACGCCACCAGGAATATACGCTTTCATACAGACAGTTGGTGGAGCCCCTCCAGTGATGTAATAGTCACAATCGGGTTCTGCTCCGCCTCTGTGGTATAAAACTTCACTTCTTGATGGCCAGCAATTTCACTTGACTGTACACTAAGGTATGTCCTGACTTGAGTCCCGCTTCAGAACAGATTCTGGTGGGCCACTGCCGTAGGCATTAGGAGAGACTGGGAGAAAAAGGAGCCGGTGGGGTAACATTCAATTAATTTAATAAAAAAACATTTGGGGTGTATTTTTTCCTTACTCCCTGTGTATTGGTAAGGTTTCCAAAAGACCCTATACCAGTTAAGGCTGGGAGGGCAGCCATATTAACCAAGTAACTATTATACAGAAGACCATTGACCTATCTTCCTGTGACAAAAAATGTCAATATAGGTGCTCAACATGCTGAGCTTAAATAGCATTTTCTTTATTTTTAACTCTGTTATCTAATGTGTGTTTACTGGAAGTAGTTTTCTGTTGCCGTTGGCAAGTACACCAAAAAGAAAGAAATGAGCCTTGTACACACAAAACACTACTACTATGGCTACTTCTGAGGTGAGGGAGCTCACTCGACCTTACATATTGCCCAGCAGCAGTGTTATGTGAAACGGTTTGCAGTATGTTGCTAATGGCAACAAAATCTGCAATTGGTATACATTACCACTAGCAACAGGTTAAAACTGCTTCCATAAAACACATTTGCCAACATTAAGAAAAAATTAAAAATGCTAGATCAGCTCAGCACCTTTAAGACATCATTTTGCCACACACAAAATCAAATATTTAATTTTGGAAATCAAATGAATTTGTGGCTCAGTTTCTAAATCATCCGCAGCTTTGTAGGCTGACCAACCCTAGTAGCTGAGAGTCACAATGTAGCCAATTAAGAGGCGTATTAAGGGCCTCAGCAGCCAACCAGAATGTCCATGTCTTGGGACTTGTGTGCTGGAGGCAGCAGTCAAGTTCAAGTTACAAGAGATAATAATAAGTAGTCAGAAGTAAAAAAAAGCTAAAATATAATGTAAAAGTTTAAGTGTCACAGGGTTACCGTCAGGGCTGTACAGCAAGCCAGTGAGGCCCAGTGCCAATGGGAGGCCCAGAAGACAGACCCAGATGGCAGCTTGAAACTAAGCTGACCAGTGAAGATGTGCAGCAGTGGCTTGTTGCTGGTTGTTAGCTCTGAATGCCCTACAATGCTTTTCTGGAGGAACCCCTATTTGTAATCAACCATTTACCTCCTTCATTAACAATACAGTTTTGGGATTTACCCGATACTGAATTATTCATGAAGTGCAGTAAATATTCAAATACTACTGAGCAGGTCAGCCAATGTCTTGGAGGCACTACTGAGCAGGTCAGCCAATGTCTTGGAGGCACTACTGAGCAGGTCAGCCAATATCTTGGAGGCACTACTGAGCAGGTCAGCCAATGTCTTGGAGGCACTACTGAGCAGGTCAGCCCATGTCTTAGAGGCACAGGGGCGTGGGAGGTCACACTGCTGTGGATCAGGGCAGCAGCTTAACCCCTCATTCCCAAAAGGTAGAAAATGCATGAAGTACATTTTTATTTAAATAGGAATAACACCCTCAGATTGCAGCCAAAATAGAAGTGCTCGCTTTTTTATTTTTGTGTAAAATCTGCTGTTTTTGGTAACAATGGTGGCCCCTGGGTGCTCTTCGGCCAGCAAATTGGAAGCGCTCCCTACACATGCCAACCGGGCATGTACAGGGAGCACTTTCAGAGACAGGGACATATACCACTTGCTCAGGAGCTGCTAGTCGCTTCTGCTTTGCCAGCTGAAGAGCACCAAGGGACATCATTATGACCAAAAGCTGAGCACTTTTGTGGATGTGCAATTCAGATTCAGCAAACGTATTTTTGGGGGGGTGTTATTCTGGTTTAAAGAGAAGCAGCCATCAGCTGCTGAACTCCCTGTTTTTGGGGCATCGCCACTGGCCTTTGGGCATAAATGTCCAATGCCAGCATCCCCCTGGCTGCTGTGTGCTCCCGT
Source organism: Gastrophryne carolinensis (assembly GCA_027917425.1). Taxonomy (NCBI): domain Eukaryota; kingdom Metazoa; phylum Chordata; class Amphibia; order Anura; family Microhylidae; genus Gastrophryne; species Gastrophryne carolinensis. The sequence goes on along the minus strand of CM051241.1, from coordinate 150,448,573 downwards.
ACCAGGGCTATCTGAATGGCTGGAGTGGGTACACTCAGCCAGTGGGGAGCAGCTGCAGGGATGCTTGCTGCTCCCCTCCATTAAGTTTTCTATGCCGCTCATTAATATGCACAGCATAGAAAGCTGATTGGAGGAGAGCCTGCACATTCTCTGCTTTGTTCCTTGTCATCTTTTGGAGAAGATTTCTTCTTATGGCAGGCCGGTGGCTGGCAGGGCGTGTGTTGGTGGGATAGGTTCTTTAGCACATAACAGAGCAGCTTTATTTAACAGATATGCACAAGAGTGCTATCAGGACCAAACATCACAAAAGTTGTGACACTTGGCTATGGCTATTTGGTTAACCTGTCTGGTCACACAACTAGGCCAACACACCGCCAAAATTAAATTAACATAGTACATTTCTGAAGGGCTACATCAACAGCTTCGGAGTAATGCCTTTTTTAGCCCCATGCGGGGTTAAATGGCTATTTTAGCCCCATGTGGGGTTGACATATGTGTATGTTGCCCACTCGTGGTTTCTCTGTTACATGAAAGCATTTTGATAAAAATGTACTTACGGAAACCAAGGAGGGTCGAAGATTGACTTTATGCTCCCTGCGTAGATGGATAGAATTGAAAGGATGACACAAGCCAGGAAAAGAGAGGCAAACTTGTTAACATATTTAACACCCACGAATACAACAAATGCCATCAGGAATAAAAATATTGTGCCATAAACTCTCATATTGTTCATCTTGCCGCTCGAGTCCTCATGCGGGTTAGGAGATTTAAATATTGAGGCTGAAGGAACAATGTAAACCTGAAAACAAAAAGAACAATTAACACAAAGCTATAATAAACTGAGAAAACAAAACATTTGATAGCATATTACTTAAATGAATATTACTTATTTAAAAAAAATGTAATAGCCTCAAATGTATTGTCAATTAGAAACTCTTAGTCATATTGCTCTCTATTAGCTTCAGAAGAGACTCGTGAGTAGATGAGGCCTGGCTGCTGCAGTGATTGACAAAAGGTCAGCCATGATCTTCCATGGCACTCATTGATTTTTCAACAGAGAAATCCCAATTGTAGTAAATGACCAGAATTTAAGACTGCAAGACAGAAACTGATAGGCGACAAACTGTTTAATTGTGACAACCAGTGAACAACACACACATCAAACAGGCTGCTGTACATATCTTACATGTGGAGTCAGAGTGCATACATACAAGATACAGGTTCAGGTTCAAGTTCAGGTTCAGATACAGAAGTCCAAAGACAGAGTCCAGGAAGACCGTTCAGAAGACAGATTTAATGCTGATCCACTAGCTGAATGGGTGGATCAGCTTGTATAGAGCAGGAAGTTCCACAGGTGCTGGCTAAACCATCTGCTGGTAAAGCGGCATATAGCAGGGGAACTCAAGCTGTGGAAGAAATCCAGACCTGACAGGCACTTAGGGATAAAGGACTGAGTCCCCATTCCTGCTAGATTTGCACTAATATCTCAACTTTTTTTTCTTTTTAAGTCAGGCCATTTAATTGATTGTTAGGGGTCTACCTGTTGCAACATGCACTAAGCCTTCTTGCTAACAGGTTCACTTTAAAGACTGCAGGCATTATAACTTAGCCCTGTAAAATGTGTCTGTATAGCAGGCTCTGAGTTCCTAGTCAGCATCCCACTGCTGTTCTGTGTTATACTTCACTCCAAGGGTTTGTTCCTGGTTAGTGAGCAGGTCCAAGGTGCAGCCCTAGGCTGCACAGTCTTAGATTCGGCTTACCATTTTAGCATATAGATGAAGTAATCCTGAGGACCACAAAGTTCGATTAGTTTGAAGCTAAACTCAAACTCATGTAAAAGGAGATTCATTCGCAATACCTTGCAAGGTCCTTTCCACTTGTCTGTGGCTAGTGGGTTCACTGTAAAGACTGTGAAAGTTGTTGACTAATGTAGCTGGTATCTCATCAAGCCTATTGTTCTCATGTCACTATCACCAATAACTTGTGGTTGTGATGTGGTTTGCCAATGGCATAGTTTGAAGTCAGATCCTGGAGCTTTGAACTGCACTAACAGCCTATAGTGTCTTTTAGCTTCCAACACGTTCCTGGAAACGTATTGCTCGCAACATCCCCTGGACACTGCCCTGCCAAATGATTAACTTTCTACCACCCGGATCATCCATGGACTTGCCCCTCTAACTTTAAAAGGACTATGCTGATCCTCCCCCCTACATCTGCAAAAACACAATTCTGTGATACTCACCCGTAGAATTGGTTTTTCTGTTAATCCATTCCAGGCCGTCCCTATTCATTACGATTGGGTAATCCCTGCCCAAAGGGGCGTGACTGCAAGACAAAAGCGTGGCACCGCCTCCCGGCCTATATCCTTCCGGCTGACTTCCTAGATTCCAGTTAATTAAAAAGCAGTATAACCAGCCGCCCGGGAGGCATACCTATATCTCTTTGGAGACAAAAAGGCTGGAGACAACATAAAAGACTCCTCTCTCTGGTTATAAATATGTACCATTTCTTTTTTTTTTATATATCCACAAGACTAGGCATCCAAGACATGGATATATCAACCTAGAATTATTTTCAATGCAACATATTATTATAAAAAAGAAGACCACCATAAAAAGGGTATCAAGGATAGATCGTAACTTTCTATATTCCCCCAAAAGAGGCAGGTCGGACGGCCTGGAATGGATTAACAGAAAAACCAATTCTACAGGTGAGTATCACAGAATTGTGTTTTTTCTTCCAATCCATTCCAGGCCGTCCCTATTCGTTATGATTGGGACATTCAAAAGCAGTGCCAAATATGGGCGGGATCCCCAACGCGGAACAGCAGGTAGTTCATTTTACTACCGCCTAAAGAACTTTTTGACCAAATACAGCGACAGCTAAGGCCCTAACACTTATCTTGTAAAATTTGTTAAATGTATGAACCGATGACCAGGTGGCAGCTTTACAAACCTGTTCCACTGAAGCCTGATGCTGAAAAGCCCAGGAAGCACCAATGGTCCTAGTGGAAAGAGCTGTGACCCAAAACAAGGGCCTCCTTCCCCTTGGCAGAATAGACTCTTACCACTGTCTGTCTAATCCATCGACTGATGGCAGACTTCGCTGGTGGAAGACCTTTCCGTGGACCCTCAGGTATGACATAAGAAGTCCAAACTATGGAAAGATTATGTAGTAGTGAGATAATACCTTAGCGCTCTCACTACATCCAAATAGTGAAGAACACCCCTTCCTTATTAGACACCGGAACAGGACATAAGGAAGGCAAAACCATCTCTTCATTAAAAGAAAAAATACCTTTAGGAAGAAATCCTAAAACTGCTGAGGTTATTGCCACTAAGAGATAACTATAAGCGCCCTTAGACTTAATGACGCATCTACCATGGTTCAAAAAGGAGGACCCTGAAAACAAGTTCAGGCCCCAAGCCAGCAGAAGTGGATTATGAGGAGGCAGCACATGAGCGACTCCTTGTAAAACAAGTTCTGATAAAAACATTCTCAGCTATGAGTTTCTGAAAGAAGATAGATAGCAGATATTTGTCCTCAATTGAAGACCTTCATCAAGACCTCGCCTCAAAACACGATATATTCTGTAAACAGAACAGTACTACAAGCGAATCCCTGGATTCACCGATAATTGCTTGAAACACTCAATAATAGATCATTTGATAAAGATTTCTCCCTGGCCTGAATCATAGACTGGATAACTCTAGCAGAAAAAACCCTTTCTGCCAAGATAAAGGATTCAATAGCCAGGCAGTCCAAGCCAGAACTGTGAATTGGGATGCCTTAGAGGCCCTTGTGTGAGAAGATCTGGATCGTCGACTCCAAAAGTTGCCCTGTGACATCCTTACTATGTCTGAGAACCAGCTTCTTCTTGCCCACAGAGGAGTCACCAGAATGGTTGAGACTTCCTTGTGAGCTAAACTTTTTTAGTACACGACCCAGGAGTGAAATCGGAGGGAAATGCATAAAGAAGCTTGAATGCTGACCACTAAAGAGTCAGGGCATCTGTTGCTATTGTTACAAACTTCAGATCTTCCGATTGTGCCCAGATGCAAGATCTACGTCTGGGATACCCCAGCACATGCATAGTGATTAAAAAATCCTCTGGCTAAGAGACCATTCTCTCTGATCCATGACCGTTCTGCTGAGATGATCGGCCTGCAAGTTGTCCACTCCTGGTATGTGTACCACCAAGATACATGGAACCGGTTCCTCGGCCCAAAGTAAAAACCCAGCTCACTCCATCAGGACTTTACTGCTTCTGGTGCCCTCATGGAGGCTGATATATACCACCGCCGTCCGATTGTCTGTTTGAATCCGGACGGGATGCCCCTTCAGATGGTATGTCCAATGTCTGAAATACAATAGAATCACTCTCAGTTCCAGGATATTTATGGAGAGTCTGCTCCTTCAGACTCCATTGTCACTGAATCGTTTGTGACTCCATGACACTCCCCCAACCAGATAGACTGGCATCCATGGTGATGATCTTCCACTGTACTGGAAGAAAGAATTTGCCAATCTGAGGAGGCTGAGGACCAGGCTAGAGGCCGCCTTGCTGACGGTGTCATGCAAAAAGAGTGATCCAGAGTGTGTGGGTGAGTCCACCACATGGCCCTCTTTTTCACAGATGACGCTATGTTGGCGGTCTCGCAGCCCATTACCTCCCTTCTAAATCTGTATGCTATTCTGGATCACTTCGCTCACATCTCTGGCCTGACCATAAATAATGACAAATCTCAAGCACTTAATATATCCCTGACATCGGAGGTGGTGGCCCAAATTAAAGCTAATTTTCCTTTCAAGTGGTCAACAGAACCGCTTTTATACCTGGGGGTACGTATCTCGGCAAAATATAAGACCTCTATGGGGCTAATTACCCACCCTTATTTGGGTCCCCGACACGTTTACTTGATACTTGGATGCCGTATCCACTCTCTTGGCTAGGCCGTATTAATGCAGTTAAAATGGCTATCCTCCCTAAACTTCCATACTTTTTTAGAACGCTGCCAGTATCGATCCCATCATATAGACTTCGTGCGATGCAGAGGAGAATATCGGCCTTTATTTGGTCCGGTGCACGCCCGCTAGTACCCAAGAGTACTATGTTCTGCCATAAGTCTCTAGGAAGGCTTGGTGTCCCTAATATTAGTACGTATTACAAGGCCTCCCAAATAGCCCAGCTGATCCCCATTCATTCCTCTTCAAAGCCTCCCCTATGGACGTTCCTGGGACTTCCAGACTGCTCTCCGGCCCCTATCGATGGCCTCCTTTGGATGGACCCGGCGCTTAGACCCAAGACGCTTAGTCCCCTGATGAGGCACTCGCTCTCGGTGTGGGACTCGGTGAAATATTCCGCCTCCCTGATGTCTCCTCACACTCCTCTGGCGCATCTCTGGGGTAATCCGATTTTTCTCCCGGGCATGGAAAATAGACCAACCTTTAAGTGGTGGATGGATCATGGGATAACTAGGGTGCTCCACCTTCTCTCAGGGGACGGGTTCATACCTTTTAGTTCTCTGAGAGAAAAATATGATATTCCCCAAAGGGCCTTCTTTCAATACCTGCAGCTGAGGCACTGGTTATCACCCTTAACTAGATTGGGGCCGTCCTTCCGGAGATGTACCCCCTTTGAGGAGATTTGCAGTGTAGACCCATTCCGCAGGGGAGTAATATCTATGTTATATTCTATGCTGAAAACCATAGGGTCGAGCACACATGTGCACGTGGAGAAATGGGAACGAGATCTGGGCCCCTGCCGCTCAGACAGGGGGTGGACGGAAATTTGGAATGCCGCTTCCTCATGCTCCATAAATGTTTTGACAACTGAAACGGCTTACAAAGTTTTTTGTTCCGCTGGTACCTGGTGCCGAGTCACCTCGGCAAAATGTTCCCAGGGCAGGCAAATACATGCTTCAGGGGTTGTAACGTAGAGGGTAATTTTATACACATTTGGTGGACGTGTCCCATGCTGACCCGTTTCTGGTCCCAAGTACATAAGATAGCCGGTAAAGTGTTTTGGACAAACATCAGAAAAGATCCCTGGGTGGCCCTACTTCACTGTAGACCCCCAGAGCTTACCAAAAAGCAGAACAAATTATTCATTTACTTGCTCTTGGCTGCTAAGCAAACCATTGCCAGGGCCTGGAGGAAACAGATCGTCCCGCTGTCGGAGGTGTGGTCTAGGATGAACGGGTTCTTGGTCAATGAGAGACTCTCAAGCATCCTAGCCGACACCCAGGACAAGTTCCTCTCCATTTGGGAGTCCTGGATACAATATGCCTGGCCTAATGCGCCATCGGATATGCTAAATTAGGTGACTAGTGTGGGCTAGGTCACGAGGACCCCTCCCCCCGTCCCCTCCTGTTTCGCCCCCCCTTCCCTCCCCCCTCCTACCTTTCTCTTTGCTTCCTAAACTGGGTCTATTCCCCCACCCTTTGTGTCTTCTTCCTTGTTTTGTTTTTTGTTTTCTGCTTCTTGTTCTGCTGCCCCCTCTCGCCGGTCTCTTGGGCCGTGGGTTTCGGATGCGGGTGCGCTTTGCGGCAGCTGGCGTGTCCTGGCCTGATGTGCTTCGGGCTGAGTGGCGGGAGGTGCGCTGTGGTAAGATGCTAGTACGGTCTACTTGAAATTGCTCTTCCCCGATGCAGGAGGCAATATAAATGAAAACACGATACTGACAGACCTTAGTGTACCAATTGTTTATTCATGCCTCAGTTATGCTGTAATTGTACTGCCATTTACCTCCTGGAAAGATAGAGTTGCTGTGTCCTGTTCTCTTGTCAGAATACGGTAAATTATTGTAATCATTGTAATGTTTGCCTCCCCTGCGCGGGATGGATTTCTGCTTGGCTGATCACCTATACCTGTACCGCTTTCTTTTTCCTAAATAAATACAAATATTGACAGTCAGAGTGTGTGGGTCCCGATCCCAGATTGTGAGCAATTCCATCTGCAGGGGTCTTGTGTGAAACAGCGCAAAAGATACTGCCACAAAGCAAGATACCATCAGGCCCAAAGACACATTCCTTGATGAATCGTTGAGCGAGGATAAGACAAGAGACCCTGTACCCTGGCCTGAAGTAAGAGTCACTTCCGTGTTGGAAAAACACTTTTGCCTGAGACGTGTCAGAAAAGAATAACTCTTCAAGCTATGAAATGATGTCTGACTTAAGAATTCGACTGGATAGTCACTATATCCTTCTGGGTCCCCTGACATGATGGGGCCCATACCAACCGATAGTCTCAGTAAGGGATTATATGTATCCCTGACTTCTTAGAGAAAAAACCTCCCAACATCTTGGTAAACAACCTGGTGCTGATGACAGACCGAAGGGTAACGCCACAAACGGAAGATGTAAGCCACCTACAGCAATGTAGAGATATACATAAAAAGGAGTTCTGTCATATTCCTTTTAGAGGCTATGTCAGCTGGCCATTGCTTAACCCATAAAGCACGCCTTAAGGCGACCACCAGAGCTAGGCCTCTGGCACTTAACCACATCAAATCCTCCATGGCCAGGAACACTACCTGTTGGGAGTCAAACTGATCTTGAACAACTGGGAGCATGGCTTCCATGAATGACCCAAGAGTCAGAGACCAGATGCTCCCAAAATTCTATGAATGTAATCCTGGCCGACCCCAAGGTTGACCCCATAATAGATAAGCATGACATGCCACCTGATCCACGCATTTATCCCCTGGATACCTTGGAGAAGCACTATCAGAGGCTGGCAAAACGAAATTCTTAAAGAGACCTGGCACCAGAGCGTCCACCACAGGAGGGTAAGACCATAATTCAATCCGATCTGGAGGAAAGAGATACATAGTATCTAGTACTTTAGGAATGGTCGGAAGACAACCTGACTTCTGCCATTCCCTATTGATCAGATTATAATAATGCATATGCTACGCAAGATCCTCCAGAAAAATTCTTAACCGGACACCCCATGTGTAGAGGACTCTCCAACAAATAACTTTCTGGGAGACTATGGCAGACAATATCCTCTTTCACTCAGAGGAAAAAATCCTCTCTTTTGAAATCTTTTTAGTAGCCAATACTCCATTATGACACTCTATAGGTTTAGGACCACTTGATGGCTGCCGACAGTTTACAGACTCAGAAGGAGCCTAAGGCAGCCACAATATCCTCTTCAATATACTCAGAGGATTTCTTTTTCTTTCTTTTTTTTTTTTCCAAAAAACCTTCTTAGTAACCGGTACGATTCACATCACGGTCCGCATGAAAACTGCCAAGGGGTTTCTCAGAAAGCACCGGCGATAGGGGTCAGAGCCCCTTTAGGGAGGAGACAACTGTCTCCCTATCCACTACAACCGTAGCATAATCCCTGCGCACCGTGCTATCCTTATCCAGTGCCACTGCATGCAACTGGATATGGGGTAAATCTGATAAAGACCAGATGACTACCCCAGATGCCTCCGCCATGGTGAATTTAATAATACTAGTCTATGACCCTGGGTATCTGAGACCAAGTATATATACTCCCAATCAATAATAAATAAAAAATGAAATAAAAAATAACCTACCAAAAGATTTAGGTCCACTTGAGGGTGGCAGTGCAGCGGCTCAGAGCAGCCCTTTTGCTGGCCAACTACCCCAGAAATTAAGTGCAGCCAAAGGGGAATTGCGATCTCTGGCGATGCTAGGCACCTTGCCTAACCGAAAATGTTTAAAGTGGACCAACACCCACCGCTGATCGGCCCGGGAATCTATAAGATTCTTTCCGAAAATCTTTCCACAGAGGCGGACGGAGAAAGCGCTCTGCGCCCGGTACTCGGTACTTCGCCAAGCGGAAAATCTTTCCACAGAGGCGGACGGAGGAAGCGCTCTGCACCCGGTACTTCGCCAAGCCGAAAATCTTTCCACAGAGGCGGACGGAGGAAGCACTCTGCACCCGGTACTCGGAACTTCGCCAAGCCGAAAATCTTTCCACAGAGGCAGACGGGCGAAGCGCTCTGCACCCGGTACTCGGAACTTCGCCAAGCCGAAAATCTTTCCACAGAGGCGGACGGAGGAAGTGATCTGCGCCCAGTACTCGGTACTTCGCCAAGCCGAAAATCTTTCCATGGCGACGGACCATTTCCTCGTTGCAGCTTTAGCTAAAAAGGCGTGCAAATTTTGAATTTTTCAACCAGAGAACAAAGAAACACATGGGAAAGAGCAATAAAAAACAATAAGAGAGGGAAAATCATTCCCTTGGTCACCCCCAATCAGGCTCACCAGACAAAAACATGTGGCTGCTTATACTTTTCAATGAAAGCCTTCAGCCAGAGCGCCAAAGCACTACAAAGCGCACACTGGACCCTGCGCTTACCTTACCATCCTGATCCGGATACAGCTTAGCTGAGGAGGCATAATGGGTCAATCCAGATCAGAGCAGCATAAGGGACCTAGGAAGACAGACAGGGTCTTGCCCCCGCTTCAAAGATATAATCTGAGAAACAAAAAAAGTAAATGGAAGAGGAGTCCAGAGAGCCACGCAGTCATCCCAACTGCAAGAATGAAACTGGAATCTAGAAGTTAGCCGGAAGGATATAGGCTGGGAGGCGGAGCCACGCTTTTGTCTTGCAGTCACGCCCCTTCGGGCAGGGATTACCCAATTGTAATGAATAGGGACGGCCTGGAATGGATTGGAAAAAAAATATTGAATGAGCATGGTGACCAATTAGGATTAGGGGAGTCCCCCTATTATCTTATCCTCAACGGTCACCACAATTTGGTGCAGTGTAGGGCAGCCATCACCGATACCATTCCTGCTCACATGTGCTCTCCATGCCTGTTGGACCTGAGTGGGAGGTCTAGGATGCCCATGTTTCTTGCCCCCCCCCCCCAGACACCTAGTGGGTTGTGTACTCTTGCATTAGGGATGCATAGCGAGCCTCTTCTGGGGTGTGGGCCATCTTCCAACTAGGATAGGTAACAGTCTGACCATAAGAGACTGTAGAGGGCACCGGTATGCCGGGGATAATCCCCATCAGACCCCCACTTACATAGCATCTAGGTCAGTCTGCTTTTACCTGGTCCCAGTTCCATATTGGTGGGTGCTGTCTGGACGTGTGGCAGAAAACTTGTTCTCCACTGAGGCCAATATAAGCTTCTTCAGAAGGGTCAAGATTCAATTTTAGTATAAATTATTTTGAGGTACTTGGGACTAGATATTTGTTAGTTTATCACTAGCCAACAGGGCTCTTTATGTGGCTGTTCTTAATATACTAAACATCAGAAAGCAATCACCACCATATGATAAAAAGAGAATATTCTGGAATGTTATCATCTGCACTCCTAAAAGAAAAACTCCATGTGTTCTGCCTTGTTGTTTTCCCATTTTGGAATGTAAAATTATCATTTTTGTTAGGATTGTGCCCTCACACCTGTACCAAGTTTCTCATATTCTTGGGGCTCTGTTTTGGAATTGGAATTCGTCCAATGTAACAGGTGAGATAATCAGCATGTAATGACCTTTCCAGGTGAGAACTCTGCCAGTCAGATAATCAGATGATTAGCAAGCTAGAGTGAGGAAGACACTAATATGTACTCAAATGCACCACTTTGGTGTAAAATTGCCAACATAAACACATTTTGCTATGGAAAACGGTTTTCTTTTATCACACAGAGTTGCAAACCAATCGAAAATAAAAAAAACCTTTCAAAATGCCATTGACAATAAAATTACCCTTTAACTTACCAAGAGGATTTCAACTGCACCCAGAATGTACATTGCACTAGCAAATGTGGTACCTAAGTAGAAACAAAGGCCAACAGCTCCTCCAAACTCAGGCCCAAGAGACCGTGATATCATAAAATATGAACCACCAGCTGCAAACGGAAAATTAGAAAAGTCATAACCAGAATCCTTTTGCATGCAAAATACTTATTACTTAAGGCCAAGATAAAATAATAATTGTGTAATGTAGTGATAAGCTTCGGGTTATAGTTACTTTTCAGTCAAATTTTGCCTATTTGGACCTTCAGCATCATTAAATTAAAAGCCCAAACCATAGTAACATAGTAACATAGTATGTAAGGCTGAATAAAAACTTTAGTCCATCCAGTTCAGCCTGTTTATCTCCTTCCAGTGGTCTAATAGCCATAGGTGGCAATGTTATTAAATGCAAGGAAGGCATCCAGGCCACTTTTGAAAGTTTTTACTGTATCCTCATTAATACCTCCTCTGGCAGCGAGTTCCATAGTGTCACTGCTCTTACAGTGAAGAATCCCCTCCTATGTCGGTGGAGAAAGTACCTTTCCTCTAACCTCAGTGGATGCCCTCAGGTTATGGTTACACTCCGGGGTATAAATAGATTGTGGGGCAGATCTTTGTATTGACCCCAAATATATTTATACATAGTTATTAGATCACCCCTCTAAACTAAATAAACCTAACTAAATCTATGCAGATTTAATTCTAGTAACCTAATGTGGGTTTGGGAAAAAAAAAAGCCAAGTCACCTGTCTTGAGGCCTCCTGATGCATGACCTATCACCCCCCCCCCCCTGCTTTGGTGCATCTTGGTGTTTCGTTGCCATTATTGACCAACTATTCTCACTATATAAACAAGAGATTTATTCTGATTGGCTAACTGGCACGGACCAATTTGATTATAAGAGTTAAAAGAACAAAAATTTCCTTTCATCTGGCCATGTTCAATTTCCTCTTCAAAGCAATTTGGAATGCCCTGCTGTGTGAAACCCCCTGAATCACCCATAATAACTTACCTTTCCCTAGTCACATGCGGGCATGTGTAGGATCTCGTATATGGTGCATAATAATGCCCAACAAATGGCTCGGTTTAGAAACAGAGCCCAGTAATAGGGAGCAGCCGCATCCCCAAGCTTCCCTTTAGACATGGCCGCCCTCCCACCCCCAGCCAATGTAAATGGCTGGGTGCAGGAGCGAGCCTTCGCCCAGAGATGCTGGGGATGCAGGCCGACATTGATTATATTGTACATGTTTTTCTGTGACCCGGAGGGGGTGGGGTTCACACAGGATGACTTGGGATGTCCCAGGGGGAAGTTAGGTACCAGATAGTTAGGAGAAGAACGTCCCTGCTCGAGTCATATGTTCTGTCTCCAAAAAATGTAAACACCTCAGCATTATACAAATGTCAAAGTCCCATCCAAGTCATCCCATTGTCTACCGCAAATACGTAAACTAGGCAATGCTCAAGATTACAGGGATGCTACTGCAGGACATGACCCCCCCAAGAAGGTCAAGACTTCAAGAAGCTAAATGACTATTCAAACTGTTTACTTACTGTGCTCGTAAATCAATACAGATAAATTAATTTAAAGCAGAACAAAACCCACCAGCGGCCTGGAATCTAAAAGATTCTAGGGTGGGCCACTGGCTTCCCAAAGGTCACCCCGAATCGGGATGGCCCGCTGTGTGAAACAGCTCTCGTTGTTGTCAATGCTGCCGCATCCCCAGCTATTCACATCGGCAGCACATGCTCCTCATTATAGTCAATGAGAGCCATTTGCCAAAAAATTTAAACCTAGCAAATGGTTCTCATTGGCTGAGCGCCAACGCATATGCCGTTGGACTGAGGAGAGAAACATAGAAGGGTGACGGCAGAAGGAGACCATACGCTCCATCTAGTCTTCCCTCATGTATATACTGTATGTTCTCTATCTTAGGATAGATGGAGGCTTATCCCAGGCATGTTTAAATTCAGTGACTGTTGATTGTTCATCTACCTCTGCTGGAAGTTTGTTCCCAGCATCTACTACTCTTTCTGTAAAATAATATTTTCTAACATTGCTCCTGATCTTCCCTCTGACTAGCTTCAGGTTGTGACCCCTTGTTCTATCATTAAGTTTCTTCTTAAAAACACTTCCCTCCTGAACCTTATTCAATCCTTTCACATATATAAAGGTCTCAATCATGTCCCCCATCTCCCTTCTTTCCTCTAGGTTGTACAAATTAGGTTCTTTAAGTCTCTCCTGATAAGTTTAAGTCCTTCCACCATTTTTGTTGCCCGCCTTTGGACCCGTTCTATTTGAATAATGTCTTTTTGCAGGTAAGGTCTCCAGAACTGCACACCGTAATCTAGATGTGGCCTCCCCAGGGCTCTATACAGCGGCATCCCAACCTCCCCCTTCCTACTGGTGATGCCTCGAGCTATGCAGCCGAGCATCCTGCTTGCTTTTCCCACTGCCTGGCTACACTGTCCACTCATCTTGCAGCTATCAGTAATCAGTACCCCTAAATCTCTCTCCTCCGAGGTCCTGGCAAACACAGTAAGAAGCGAGGCGGGGTTAACTGGGGGGGTTCACAAAGCGGGGTATCCCCAATTTGGATGCATCCAGGAAATGGAACAAAACCTAGGAAAGTAAAAACCCCAGGGGTTTTTCCCGCTTTAATTAGACTTGATTTGTATAGCAACTGTATGCTTGCATATTATTACCTGGAACAACACCATTTGTAGCGATGGCGCTCATTGATATAGCTGTGAGCAGAGTCTGTGTAAGGAAGCAAAGCAGTAGAGCAATACATTAAACACGGAGATGCGTATTGCACAATACTGTATAAACCAGTGGTTCTCAACCTTTCTAGTGCCGTGACCCCGCAATACAGTTCCTCATGTTACGGTGACCCCAAACCAAAAAATAATTTTGGTGGCTACTTCAAAACTGTAATTTTGCTACAGTTATGATTCGGAATGTAAATACCTGATATGCATTATGTATTCTCATTGCTACATATCAAACATAATTTAAACATTAGTGATTAATCACAAAAACAATATTTAATTATATATTGAGAAATATTTATTACTAATTCCAATAAATAACATTTCACCATGGCATAGCATGTGTCGGAAACTGTTATTTCTCCGCCTCTTATTGAAATTAATAGGAGGCTGCGGCGGATTGTGTGGTAACTCGAGATTCTCGGGAGCTCACTTCCACAAAATCCGCCGCACTCACAATGAAATCAATAGGAGGCGGATTCAATGCTGGAGACTGCCGATTTCAGCAGTTTCCTCATTCAGAATATGGGAAAATAGTGGGAGATAATTATACATTGGGGAACAGTGTGAACTACATCCTATAGTGGTCTCTTATAGTATAAGACCGATGTAGTTCACACTGTGTAAATGTATGGTGCTTTGTGTAAGTGTAAGCTGCTTTGTGTACTGTGTAATGATTACACACAAAGCACCTTACACTTACACAGTATTGTGTGTATGGTGTGTGTACTGTTTTTACATTATTAACCTTTTTTACACCAGCAGGCTGTCTCGCAGGCTCTCTTGCCTCTCCGCCTCCTAGGCTTTGGTCCTCCCGCGCTTGCTGCGTCCACCCACTGTTAACGGCAGCATGCGACACACATAATGCGCTGCTATGGACTGTTGAGCGTTCTCCCCGCTTCCCCTGCCGCATACACGCAGGCATTCAGTTTGGAGCGCGCAGCCATAACGGCGTGCGTTCCAGCTGAATAGCGCTGCTGCAGACGGTAGCGCGACTTCTCAGCAGCTAAAGCCATCGGAAATATGTATTTTCCGATGGCTTTAGGCGACCCCTGTGTTTTGGTTGTTCGACCCCTCCCGGGGTCGCGACCCACGGGTTGAGAACCGCTGGTATAAACAAATCATTTTTTTTAATATACAATTGTGCCCCTCTAGTAGAGTGGTATGGAGCGGGTAGCCAGCAAACCACCAAGTAAATACTACCACGGCTTTTGATTTGGCATATGGTCATTGTACGCTGCATTTAATCTATCCAGTCAGTGAGACAAACACAAGCAGTCAGTGCAACCCTCCAGTTCCTTGAAGTAGACCAAAACCCAGGATTTTGACTATCCTGGGTTTTGGTCCTTGCCCCCGGGGATGCCCTACTGTGTGAAACCCCCCAGGTCACCTGATCTCACTCACCCTTCCCCCGTCCTACGGCGCATGTGTATCCCTCTCGTTCAATCAGCACACCCCTTGGTCTAATAGCTAGTCTAAGGCAGGTGGATGCAAGCTCGCTGGCGGACGCATCCCCCGCTACCCTCTAACAGGGAGCGTGCCCGTACCGGCCATTCACAAATTCCTGGCACGCACGCACCCTGCTAAAGGGATGTGGCCCAAGCTCGTGCATGCGGCATTGGTCTGGTTAAGAAGGCGAGTTTTCGGGTGACAAAGAGGGGCATCCCAATTCTGGATGCCCCGGGGGGGGATCCAGTGGCCCTGGAATCTTATAAATTTCAGGGCCATTGGGGCATGGGATCTGGTCCATTTTAAAGTGAACCAACTGTCAAAAATGACTTAAAACCAGACCAACACAACAAACAGTGCTCATATGCATCCCTCCCCGGGGCAAATTTAGATTGCTGCACATAATATTTTTTTCTAACTCCTGCTATAGTAAATTTTAGAAACAAAATGGCGGTTCATGGATGTGCAGGCCACCTGCAAACAGGAAGTGCTGCTGGGCTTCCTGTTACTTTGCATTGTCAGTTGAATCCAGGCAGCAGCATGGCTGCAATGCTGGGAGAGGGTGCTACAAAACGTCCGCTACCTTAATTTTCCAACTGTGCCAGGCTGTTGGTCCAGTTAAACCACTAGGCCAGGATTGCCTCTTTTTTAATAAAATAGTGCCCTCAGGTAGACCTGCATGCCAGTGAGTAGGCAGCAATTGACTGAAGGTATAAGCAAGTGGACGATATAAGCTGAATTAGATATGGTGTACAGCTAGGTAGAATTACTTTGAAAGAAAAAAAAAATGGTGCACCCAAGTAGACTGGTATGGAGTGAAATCACAAAATTCAAATCAACCCTTGTCTCAGACCATCAACTTTGGTTGTATAGGTTGTTTTCTAGAGTCCCAGTTTTATCCTTTCAATGTTAATTGGCTACTACTATCAGTCTGAGACTACAGAAATGAGGACTTATTTAGTTGGCCGATTGGACGAGTGGCTGCCCATGCATCGTAGGATCAGGAAGAGTTTGTTCCGGCGACCTGGGGGGTTTCACACAGCGGGGCAAGGACCAAAACCCAGGATAGTCAAAATCCTGGGATTTAGACCACTTTAAGTAGGGGTTTGCTATTCCAGCATATATAAATTGTGGTAAAGTGTATAGAAAAGTGCTGGATGGTGTCTATTTCTCCCTTGGTTTTCTCTGAAGTTAAGAGATTTTGCCTGTTGGACTTTGTTTCTTGCTGCTGCTCCATGGCCCGCTGCTGTTGTGCCATGGTCTGCACATGTTGGAGATTAGCCTGTATCAGCTGCTTTATCACCTCCTCCATTTGCGACTGGCGAGACATCTTTGAATGTCCACAATATTCAAATGCAGCATTTTGTCATTCCGTTGACCCTAGCAACAGTCAAATGCCCGCATCCTCCACCAATTGTCAGGATCTGGGGCCAACGGTAATGACTCTGAAGACCGTACTTAGTCAAATAATAAGCAATTTATTGAAAACAAAGTCCAACAGGCAAAATCTCTTAACTTCAGAATATAATGCAGGAACAATGCAGTACAGCAAGCAGTTACCTCACCAACTTTAGCAATACTCGGATTCTGCATTCTGCCTGTTATGGGGTTATTGGAGGGGTTTCTGCACACTGCCTATTATGGGGTTATTGGAGGGGATTCTGCACACTGCCTATTATGGGGTTATTGGAGGGGATTCTGCACACTGCCTATTATGGGGTTATTGGAGGGGATTCTGCACACTGCCTATTATGGGGTTATTGGAGGGGATTCTGCACACTGCCTATTATGGGGTAATTGGAGGGGATTCTGCACACTGCCTATTATGGGGTTATTGGAGGGGATTCTGCACACTGCCTATTATGGGATGATTGGAGGGGATTCTGCACACTCGGGGGGGGGGGGCTGCTTCACTCACAGGCGATGCTATATCGCGACTGCCCCCGCCTCATTAGAGCTCGCCTTTAGCAAAGGAACGGGAGCGGCTGTACCACTGCTGTACCACAATAAGACACAGGCATGTCTTATTTTGGAGGAAACACAATATTATTAATAAGAATAGCTCAAAAATGTAGAAATATACTTACACAACAGCAACAAATTAAAATGATAAGAAGTGTTTGCAGCACACCGGATGTCCCCACTATCCAAGTCAATCGAAGAAACAATATTACACCAAGGATATTTTGCAAACATGGAAGGTAGACGCCCATCAAGGTACCCATGCTGGGCGACTGCAAAAATAACAGAAAGCATACATTAGGGGTTTTATTATTGCAATCCTAAATTAAAAAAAAAAAAAAGTAAAAAAAAAAAACTAAATTTGTTTCATTGTAAAATTGAGCTGGTAACAAACAACAGCCTCAGCAGGCCAGTTATATGGCCAAGAAGCACAGATGACCTTTATTATTCAGGTTCATTTATCCAGGCAACAATCACATTCCTGTCCATAAAACGATAAGTATTGTTTGAAGCCTCTGACAATTGTTATGTTCTCATATTATAGACCTTGGGAAAAAAACATTTCACCAATATACTTTAATTTAAACCGGACCTTCAGCATCTTCTAATGAAAAGCCCAAACCCTTAAAAAACTATTCCCCAGCATCTAAAATTAATATATTTTAAGTTTTTAGTCACTTAATTATTCTTTCCCCCACTGGGCTGCAACTCTGTTTAGGACTCTAGGATACGGGCGCTGCCATCTTGCCTCAGAAGTTACACACATGGATTAGAGGACAGGGGGGAAAACTGCAGGGGTGAGGGTTATAGCTGTGCTTTGTACAGACCAAGCAGAGGTGGGGTCAGGAAAAGGACAGCAATCCCAGAATGCAGAGCGGCATATTCAGAAGACACTTCCTGTCTGCAGGCAGCCTGAAACTCCACGGGCCGCCGTCTTGGATGTTAAAAGTTTAAAAAAACGCAATAGGTGCAAGTAGGGTGATTTTTAATGTGGGCAATCTGTATGTAGGGGGTGAAGGAAACATGCAAGATAGACTCTTATTCAGGGTGAAGGTGCCCTGCTGTGTGAAACCCCCCAGGTCGCCCCATACACTTACCTTGTTTCCCGGTCTAACAGCGCAAGTCAAAATCCTGGGTTTTGGCCAATTTAACAAAAAAAAAATCTTACCTTCTGTACTTTATTCCCCCACTTGAACATCACAAAACTTGCTGAGTCAGCAAAAATCACCATAAATGTATGCACAGAACTGGATGGGTGAGGGATGTGGGTGGGGTACAGAACTGTGCTTGAAATCTCTGTGTCAGCAGACACTTACTATGCACAATCCTTCAGTCAGGCCTGACACTTTTTGTCATGCCTGGACAGAAGCAATGTCCGCTCACAAAAATTTTAAGCACAGTGCTGTATCTTTAAACACACACATTGCAATTCCTCACCTGTCATGAATGCCAGTTCTGTGTAGACCATTTATAGCGATTTCTGCAAGTTTTGTGAAGTTCAAGTGGGAAAAGAAAAGTACAGAAAGAAAGGGTGGTTTTCACCCACCCTTCCTAATCACCAATTGCTGTTAACTAAACTTCCTTTAGGTAGGTTGGTTGATTTTTGGCCCGAAGACTCACTGCTTCAGTTGGCTCATTGCTGGACATTCATCCCTCCCTTTTGGGACCTTCGCTACTAGGACCCCTACTGTGTACACTCCTGCTGCCCCTGGGACTGTTGTAAACCCAGATTACTAGTCCCTGGGTCCTTCTTCCCGTATTGCCCCTCCCCCACCAAGGATGTCATTTGCCAGATCTGCTGCTCCGTAGTTCACCACTTCATGTATATATATATATATATATATATATATATATATATATATATATATAGTTTTTTTTTTATTTCAGACTTCATTTGCATTTCATTTTGTTTAGGTTTACTGTGTAGTTTTATTTTTTTGTATTTTGCCATTTGACTCCAAGTTTTAAGTTGTGACATACGCTCTGTCTTTTGGATGTCATCACTATTCAGTTGCTCACTGGCCTTTTCTTAATTAGGTCATTGTATTTTGATACTGTTACAGGCAATGTCATTGTATTTTGACTGCCATTGTGTATTGTTGATTACGTCACAGTCAATGGCATTGTCCTGATTGATTGTATTACAGCCTGCTATTGTTCTACTGATTGCGTCACCGGCAGAGTTGAGGGATTGTGTGCCCTGCTGCTATTGGTCGGTGTGTGTGTCATGCAATAGGAGACTTGTGTATATAAGGCCTAGAATGGCACTAATAAAGACACTTCACCTTCACCCTCAATACTGAAGTTCTGTCTCTTATTGGGGGAAACGCTATATTACAGTTCACTAGCCCTTGTAAGGGCTGTTCCTGTTTCCTCACGGACGACTCTGGAATTCCAGCAGCACCTCTTACGATTGGGAAAAGGACGTCTCGGGCGGTGAAGCCCTCCGGCGATAAGGGTTATCGCTACATAAGTGTTGTTCCAGTACCAGTTCCAGTAGAGTCCTCCCCCATAGTATTTTGATTTTGTAACTTGTTTTTATTTATTTTGTTTTTTATTAGATTTGGAAATAGCTGGATGAAGAAGGTACACTGCACAGGAAACAGCGGCTTATATGATGGAGTCAGACTCGGAAGAGTTTAGCAAGTCAGGGTCAGAATATATGCCCTCAGGTAGGGAGTCCGGCAGGGTCTTCTCTACGGAGGAGAAACAGCTGCGCAGCGGTACCACTGTTAGGCACCCTAGAGGGGATGGTACCGCGCAAGAAAATTCCATGCCAGATGTAAGAAGGTTCCAGAGGAATAAAATGTTTATGATCTCAATTATTAATGATTTTTTATTAAATCACTAATATTATTAATGTATATAGGTAACTTGGATGAATGTGGAATCTGTGGATGTTTACCTGTCATTTATTACAATTCTGATCTGTGGCTGGTTGATTCAGAGGAAATAATGCACATATAAATATTTATTTACAATATTTTGGTGAATTGCATCAATATTCATTATATTCACACAGACACAGAAGTAATGTTATGTCTGGGTTTTTCTTTTAGGAAATATTTGATAATGGTCTTTCGACTAACTGAAACCATATGTTTCCTAGGCTAAGGAGAGAGTGTTAAATGCTTGCTCCCCCCTTGGCGGAGGGGAAAAAAGGTTTGACCAGAGATATAATATTTAAGGACAAATAGACAGGCTCGCTGCTGTCTGCTTTGGCCCCTGAACTGACAGCATGGAGGAGACATGAAAAGGTTGCCACACAGGCAGTATGGTGGGGGCTGGGGGAAAGACAAAGACCCTAGTTGAATTAGCCTGAGAGAGAAAGAGAATTTTTGCATTTTGTATGGACACTGCTTACATTTCTGGACATTGCAACTAACATTATATTTATGTCGCTCATATTTTTTTCCTGTAATGTAACCGGTTCTATCTTAATTAAATCCACTTATCGATTTTTGGTTTTGGCCAATACTTGTTCCTTGAATCACCATAGCTGAGATAATGTCTGGATGGCCCAAAATATTCCTTGTTAAAAGTTAGGACAAGGAATGAACATATAACACCAGAGGCCATTGCCTTGTAGCATTGCCTGCTACTTATTGGCAACCCCATTATTTCCAGTCTTAATATCCAGAAATCGTTATGAAATTATTAGCATTAGTTTTATGTTTCAAACATTTTTATTAATGCCTTTTTTTTAAACACAAAAGCAAACAATGCTTTTGTGCAGAGCAGGAATTCGGGTAAGCCCTGCAGCACCGCACATTTGCTGACAGTCTGCGTGGGACACATGGGGAGTATATATAGAATATTTTTTTTTGGGGGGGGTGAAAATGTTCTTTAATTCTGAGACTGCCTGCGAGACCCAAATGTAAAGGGGTGTTTTTGTGGAAAAAGTGCAAGGAGGGCGAGATTGTATTTTCTTTGAAAATCTATTCAAGCGCTCTTTTCAGTTTTGGGAGGAAAAGGCGTCTAATGATACATATGTGGTATCGTTGGCAGGAATGGGGCTTTTACACACTGCTGCAAGGAAATAAATGTGCTTAATGATGCCCTAAATTTGCAAATGCGTCAGGTCCTT
Organism: Gastrophryne carolinensis; assembly: GCA_027917425.1. Lineage (NCBI taxonomy): Eukaryota > Metazoa > Chordata > Amphibia > Anura > Microhylidae > Gastrophryne > Gastrophryne carolinensis. Next base: position 150,427,578 of record CM051241.1, on the reverse strand, counting down.
GTATCCCCAGTAAGAGATAGGGTGACCCGTTTGATAAGATGGCAATTGTATAGTCCTAGTGCCAAGTGGTGTACAGTAACTAAATGTGATGGGGTCCTGGTGTGAATAAATGGTGTCTTGTCAAGGCTGATACAGTAAACCATTTTTTAACTTAACAACTTAACTTTAAGTTGGATGCAGTTAGACACTTAAAGACTGAAACAATTGAGATAAATGGCGCTTCCTTTCTTTCTTCCTTTAAATGATGCCAAGTGAGGATGAAAATGCTAAATAAGGTGGAAGAGCAACAATGATGGCCTTCCTGGCTTTCTGTGCCCGAGTGCTGTCACAGCCCCTATTCCCCTCTATAGTTACACCCCTATACAAGTAGAAAAAGCAACATCCCCCGAACAGAACAATACCCAACATGCATGGGTACGAAAGGGAAGAGTTGCCAAACACCCCAAAGTAAAGCATGTGCGTAAGAATAATTTTACTTGAAAATTTCAGCTCTGCTGACAAAATGCGCACCTTGCGCTTTATTTTACCAAAACAACCCTTTACATTTGGAATTCCCCCCACAAACCATATATTCCCTGAAAGTACACGTTAAGCTTTCTAAGCGTACCCAACTTGTTGTAGTGGGCTCATCTTTCTGGAAGTAATCCGTCAAAGAATTCTATGGTTGCACAGGGTTTCCCTAAAAAATGTATAAAAAAGCAGAATAAAAAACACCTTTTCCTAAAATATCAATATGCAAACAAGAAAAAACAAGCTAAGTCCAATGCTCAAGATCCCCTGAACAGAATAATACCCAACATGCATAGCTACTTTCAACCCTTGTAATTGCCAGCCTACTTGAAATTTTGTCACCCTCTGTTGACAGGTCATTTTTCGACATTTTGTGCTATATTTAACTGTGATTTTTTTTATTAAGGCAGAGTTTAGGCTTTAACATGAAATGTGTTGTTTGTAATTTTTTACTGTTTTTTAAAAAATATTTTTAAGTAAAAAAACTGAAAAAAAAAAAAAAGATTATTTCTTTTAAATTGTCTCATTTATTTTAAATAAACAATTTATTTTACTAAAAAAAAACGATATTGCATGTGAAAGCCCCATTTTTCCTGATTACAATGGTACCACATAGGTATCGGTAGCCCCCCTGTTTCTGTCCAGGTGACCCCCCCAGGAGACCTGCAGTCTCCAGCAATAAAAATTTCCCCCCTCAAAAAATGGCGTGAGGTCCCCCCTACCCAGCATAACCAGCCCTGGGACGAGCTATGGGGGCTTGCAGAACAGGGCGCAGGGGCCAGCTACAAGCTGGCATAGCCTATGGGCACGGGCTCTTCTGTCCCCCCTGGGCTTTGGGGAGGCAGGTAATGGGGGGGTTTAGAGTTAATGGCAAGTCACCCACTATCCGCAGGTGACTTGCCAGCCCCCAGCCTTGTGAACTTGTACAGGGGTCTCATGGATCCCTTACCAGTTCACAAAGGGTAAATGTAAACAAAAGACACACACACAGAATTAAAAAATATATATATATTTTTTTTTTTTTAATACTTACCTCCCATCTATCCCCGGGCACTGTGTCCCATGCTGATCACTCTGGCTTCAGTTCTCCTGCTGCTGCTGGAAGCCTTTTACCTGGTGGGCGACAGGTAACAGGGTTAATTAAAAAAAAAAAAAATGACATAGGGTCCCCCCTCCCGGGGTGGGGGACCCCATTTTTTGGGAAATTTTAAGGGTTAAAAAATCCCACAAAAAATAACGAGAGGTCCCCCCCTACCCAGCATAACCGACCCAGCTATGAAGGGCCCCTGGCCCTGCAGGATACAAGCCCACATAGCCTCTGTGAGGCCTGGGCCCTTCTGCCCCCCCCCCAGCCTTTGGGGAGGCAGGTAATTTGGGATGCCGGGGGTTAACGGCAAGTCACTCGCTAGCCACAGGTGACTTGCCAGCCCCAGCCTTGGGATCCCATGGATCCCTTACCAGTTCACAAAGGGTTAACAGTAAAAAAACACACACATAATTAAAAAGGACTTTATTAAAAAATAAAAACTTTTTTTTTTACTTTACTCACCTCCGATCGTCTGCTCCTGTGTCCCTTGCAGCTCTGATTGCAGATGGGGTCATCGCTGGCCATTGGAGGGGGGAGGCAGGCGATCAAATCATCGCCTGCCTCCCCCCTCCTGTGGCCAGCGATGACAAGTGAAAGAAATGACTAGGACAACACCCGGGGAGTGAACCTTTGGGGCGGGGCTTAGCGGCAAGATGGCGGCACCCGTCGAGAGAGGAGGAGGAAAGGGCCTGTGAGGCTCTCTCCTGAAGCTGAAGAGCCAGGGGAGGGGTGATCGGAGGCCCCCCTGGTGAAGAGGAGACCCGGCGGGAGTGATCAAACAAGGAGGTGAGCAAATGTCATTTTTATTTATTTATTTATTTACATGTAATTCTGGCAGGGGGGCGGCTATTCCGGGCACTCCCCTGCAGCCGGGGGGGGGGGGGGCCTGGGTGGGGATCGAAGCTCCCCCGGATGAAGAAGAGACCCGGCAGGATCGAATGAGATTAAGTGCCAAGCACATAGATTCTACGTGCTTGGCACTTAAGTGGAGTAGAATTAAGGGGGTACATACTTTTTGTGCCATACAGCTGGTCACTGCATGGATGGCTCTTCAGACCTTGCCCAATTGCTTTATGGGGCCCCCACTGCAACAACCACCTCCTGCGCCATCTGGGGCCAGACCCAGGGGATGGGACTGAGGGCGGGATGGAATCGTGACTCACCATCGATCACCAGGATTGGCTACGGCCTCTCCATTCATTGCAATGGAGGTAGTGGGTGAGGCCCTGAACACCCCATCTCTGTTTTAGTGAATGGAGGGGGCATGGTCATAACCCCTGTGACTGATGGTGGGGTGTGGTTAGAGCAGAATAGAGTTACAGGTCCCAGGCGGCTCAAAATGCGGTGGCTAAAGTGGGGGCCGATAAAGGGAATGGGTGAGGTCTGGAGCGCTAGACCTGCAGGCACAGGACAAGAGGTAAGTACCCTTTGGTATGAACTTCTGTATGTTGTATGACTAAGTAACTTTTGACTCTTATGACAATCTGGGTGTTTCATTCAGTCCCATTGTCCTATCAAGCAGCCATTTACATTTTCCCAAACATTTGTGGAACAAATGGGTCATGTTTTGACTCTAAGCTGCCTTTTCCTCATGAGAGAGAATCCAGCAGGGTTATCCCAGGGTAGTCCTTAGTTCCTGAGGAGGTAAAGGTCACTGTACACCTTCAGGGCAAAATAGGCAGCCAGATATGGGGGCCCTAGCACACCAACTCGCTCTACCCCAATCTCTGCAATCGCCACCAGGCAGGTTCGCCTGCGGTCATCACAGTGAACGAGACAGTGTGGGGTTCTGAAAATGGGGGGGGGGGGCTAATATTAACCAGTGGGGTGACCAGGTAACAAGTTCTCTTGGGACAGTAACTTATAGCCAATGTAGGGGCCTGGTTATAACTAGGAACACGTTAATTAATAAGAATCCTTTAAATAGAGTTAACCATATATAAAGCTCTTTTGTGGTTTCTACCCATGGAAGTGCATTGGGAGTGCCATAACCTAAAATAGACTCAAGATGGCAGTAGAGGGTTAAGGCCATAGACTAACATTAGGCTATAGGCTATAATGGGGATTATTCTAGAAGGTGAGGTCAGAAGGGTTGTTAGTCATAACAGGAGATGGTTGTATTTCGAGAATCCAGCCAAAGTTAAAATATAACTTTTACTTGTAAGTTTAAAAGTCCAAGAAAACGAAAATCCATACATGTGCTGTCAGCAACCCCCTCAGCACCCTCCACCCTGTGGAGGGTGCTGAGGGGGTTGCTGACAGCACATGTATGGATTTTCGTTTTCTTGGACTTTTAAACTTACAAGTAAAAGTTATATTTTAACTTTGGCTGGATTCTCGAAATACAAGCATCGGTACTAGAAGAAAGATTGGGAACTTCTTTGGAGTCCGTGCCGGAGCACACATCACAGGGGTGAGCTGGTTACATACAACTTGTCTGCATAACAGGAGATGGATATAACCTCAAATCAAATCAGATGTCGGACACAAGGCCGAACATGTGATAGAAGGTTCTGGAAGGTAGTGAGAAGGGATGAAGGGAAGCCCCCAACCCAAAGCAGCATCCCAATCTATATATCAGGATAGTTAAAGTCCCCTATAACAACAACCTAATTTAAATTAGAGAACACAAAAAGAGTGAGCCAACCAGCACAGGCTCAATACAGTGCCCCACAAAGGAGGTCGCACAAACCAGAAAAAGTAAGTATTCAAAAATTTGTAATATCAAAAATTATTGTACATATTACCAAGACATCACAAAAATCTACATACATACATAAAGGACTGTTTAAAAAACATACAAGACAACGCCCTCAGGTGGCAACACCATATAAAAGACTCTAAATGAATATATATAAAAAGGTATATGTAGAAAAATATATATAAAATATAAACTGCCTGTCTGAAATATCTACAGTGAATAAACAACCCCTTCAATACAAAGAAACAACCAACGCAGCGTCACCGCCCTGCCAATAGATTGGATGAGCCTCTTACAAGTGACCGCTCGCACTTCCGGTTATAGTGCGAGCGAGGAAGTGCTCTTCATTTACATTGGCTGAATGCTGTGAACTTTCTCCATATAAGGTAGGAGGATTCATGGTTAGTGTTGGAGCATCCTGAGGAAGTGGGCGGGGCCACGTAACGCGTAGATGCCGATTCTACCCCTCGGTGGCATCTAGGACTCAGTTTCATTATGGTGATATGATCTAATCTTCTTACATTTATGCCTGTCGTTTTCTATAATAGTTAATAGCATTATGCACATAGGTTAGGGATTTCTCTTTGTATATGTGAGACTTTTGCTTTGTTGCACGGATATTGTATAGCACAGTGTTTTGCTTGGATGTATTTAAATTATAGCACATGCACTTTCTCCATTGATAATAGGCTGCTAATCAATTTGGTTTTCACAGATTTTTGTATATACACATATTGATCAATTGTTATGGTTTGGTTGTTTCTTTGTATTGAAGGGGTTGTTTATTCACTGTAGATATTTCAGACAGGCAGTTTATATTTTATATATATTTTTCTACATATACCTTTTATATATATTCATTTAGAGTCTTTTATATGGTGTTGCCACCTGAGGGCGTTGTCTTGTATGTTTTTTAAACAGTCCTTTATGTATGTATGTAGATTTTTGTGATGTCTTGGTAATATGTACAATAATTTTTGATATTAAAAATTTTTGAATACTTACTTTTTCTGGTTTGTGCGACCTCCTTTGTGGGGCACTGTATTGAGCCTGTGCTGGTTGGCTCACTCTTTTGGTGTTCATTAGTGGGGTGCAGTGTACCTGGGTGCCCGTGAGGTCAGCACCCATATATGTATATTAGTAGCTGTGCATTACTTTAATTTTGTGTTAATTTAAATTAGAGCCTATATCTTTTCTACCTTTACAGACGTCATATGTTCATTTCCCTCACATATATCCTCTCGCAGAGCAGGCTGTAGGAAGGACTTTACAAATTAGCAGACTCCACCCCTTTGTGTTTTATGTTCTCTCCTAAACACACCCTGTAGGTTTACTGCCCAGTCATAGCCTTCATCCAGCCGAGTCTCGGTTACCCCCACTATGTCCTATTGTTCTTCTGTTACTACCATTTCTAATTCATCCATTTTATTAGTCAAGCTTCTAGCATTTGTAAGCATGCAGTTTAAATGCTTATGGTTATATGTATATTGCCCTTATGCATGCTATATTTGCTCCCCCCTCTCCATCCCCAGTTTCATGTCTACACCTACTGTCATTTTCTTCCCTAACTTCCCCTCTATAACTGCTTATACCCTCCCCCCAGTGCTTAGTTTAAACACTCCTCCAACCTTTTACCCATCCTGTCCCCCAGAACAGATGCACCCACCTCATTGAGGTTCAGCCCATCCCTGCAAAATGGACCTACAGTCCCTTTTAATCTCATTTCTGAGCCCCCTGTTCCCCCTAATCTCCCGTTGCCTTTCTGGTGTGGCTCTTGGCACTGGTAATATTTCTGAGAATACTACAGTTGAGGTTCTTGCCTTAAGCTTACGGTCTAAGTCCTCAAAATCATTTTTAAAGAACTTTCACCTACTTCTTCCTATGTCATTGGTGCCAATATACTCCATGACTGCTAGGTTCTCCCCAGCATCTCCCAATAATCTATAAACCTGATCCACGACATGTCAAACTCTTTCCCCAGGAAGGCAACACACTGTTCGGCACTCCCCATCTATGTGACAGATTCCCCTAATAATCATCACCCACTACCAGCCCCTGTCTTGCCTGCCCTGTTCTCCCATTTCCCTTCCCCTTCTTACTGGAGCAGACAGTGGTCTCTTTGCTGCAGTACCATTGTTTGGACTGGAATCAACTAAAGGCGATTTTGAATATTGTGAGTGAAAATGAAAAAATCCCCCGCTTCCACCATCACCGCTAGCCCCGCCTTTTCTGGGCTGATGACGTCATTCAGTGAAGTCATCCCACACCAGCACCGAAGACTTAATTTAATGTTGTGATCGCTGGAGAGAGGTGGAGGAGCAGGGGGGATTCCCATGTCCTGCCTCCACACACCCCTCAATGCGAAGGACACAGTGGCGTCGGATCGCGAGAAAAGCAAGTCAAGAAAATGTTTTTTATAAAAGTTAGTTTGCTCTTTTAGCCCCATTTAACCCTTTGTGAACTGGTAGGGGATCCATGAGACACCTATACCGGTTCGGAAGGCTAGGGGGGCTGGCAAGTCACCTATGGCTAGCCATTACCTCCCTCTCCAAAGCCCAGTGGTGGCAGAAGGGCCAGGTGGCTTATTGGCCATAACCTAAAATAAAAAAAACCTTTTGACAATCCTGGGTTTTGGCCCTTTGCCCCGGGGCACCCCGATCAGGGATGCCTTGCTGTGTGAAACCCCCCAGATCGCCTGAATGAGCTCACCTCTTCCCGATTCTACAGTGCATGCACGACTGCTCATCCAAGCAGTGCGCTTAGATCCGCTCCAGCCCCTTCATCCAGGAGCTCATTTAAAGCGAGTGGATCCGAGCACACTGGCGGCTGTATCCCCGCTACCCTCTAACAAATGGCTGGGGCCCTGCTAAAGGGATAGTGGGTATGTGGCCATGGCTCACGCATGCGCCGTTGGACCGGGAACAAAGGTGAGTTTTCGGGCAACCTGGGGGGTTTGATACAGCGGGGCAACCCGAATCTGGATGTTCACCATAATCTCTGTACAAGCCTAAAAACCATACACCAAAAAATACCTTAAACACAGACCTGTAGTCATGAAAATATTTTTGAAATATTTTTCTTGCAGTACCTGAGAAAGGCAATATGTGGATATGCTTAAAGTGGACCGTCACCCATGGGTGATCGGCCCGGGAATCTATAAGATTCCCGGGCCGATCACCCCCCTCACCGCGGGACATCCGAGATCGGGATGTCCCGCGGTGAGGGACCCCCCCCAAAACCCCAAAAGAACTCACCTGATCCCACGCCTCCCACGCACTTCTCTAGCCGTGCGCGCGCCCGCGCCGGCCGTTTGTGAATGGCCGTACGCGGGCGCGCGCACTGTCAGAGGGGCGCGCGGGAGGCGGCGGCGGACGCGCTGCCTTGTCCGCCGCTTGTCCGTGGGAGCGTGGTGAGGTGAGTTTGGGGGTTTCTGGGGGGTTTTACACAGCGGAGCACCCCTAGTCGGGGTGCCCCGCTGAAGTGGACCAAAACCCAGGATAGTCAAAATCCTGGGTGTTGGTCCACTTTAAAGCGGACCTTCACCCTGAATAAGAGCATATCTTTTATGTCTCCCACACCCTGTACATACAGATTGTCCACCTTAAAAATCATCCTACCTGCATCTACTGCATGTTATGAGCCTTTAAACATCCAAGATGGCGGCTCATGGAGCATCAGGTAGCCTGCAAACAGGAAGTCTCTTTTGACTGTGTCACTCTTCTTTTTCTTGACCCCAGCTCGGCTCTGTCTGTGCAAAGCACAACTATATCCCCACCCCTGAACTTTATCCCGCTCTCCTCTCCTCAGTATGTGATGCTTCTGTGCCAAAATGGCGGCGTCCGTATCCTAGAGTCCTGAACAGAGTTGCAGCCCGGAGGGGAAAGAATAAAAAGTGACTAAAAAGTTAAAATATACTCATTTTAGATGCGGGGGAATAGTTTAAGGGTTTGGGCTTTTCATTAAATCATGCTGAAGGTCCAGTTTAACAAGGAAGGAGAAATATAGGCTGCAAAGAGCGAACAGAAAAGATTATTGCCAACACCGCCCACCCCAACCTACCCACCGTTCATAGCTTGTATGAGTGGAGTACAATATCTTGAGCAGAGAAAAAAAATCCTTCATGATACTAATTCACAACTACTTGGAATTGTTAATATTTGGAAAGTATTTTAGCGTGAGTCTTTGTGGACTACTCAGTTTTAAGATAAATCATTTCCTGTAGTCCATACAGAAAGAAGGTTTCTTCTTTCAGAACTACCTGTAAGTAATGTATAGAAACACTTTGGGGGTCGAGTTAAAAAAAATCTCTTGGTCGAAAAAAAGTTCACTTTAGGTGAATAAAGCATAAGCTAGTAAGACAATGAAAGTCAGGGCCACTTTTTACTCCTAAGAAAAGTAGATAAACTATTTACTCCTTTTTACACCATAGTAAAATGTATGATGATAATTAGGGATGAGCGAATCGATCCGGACGAACCCGGATTCGATCCGAATTTCAGGAAAAATTCGATTCGGATCGAATCCGAATTTCCCCGCGATTCGATCACTCGAAGTTTTCCTTTAACATCCATTCATTTACATTACAGGCATTCTAAGATGGCGGGCGGGACATGTCTGGACATGTATCCCGCGCCAGTGCAAGCTGGGGCAGTCACATGCAGCCTATCAGCAGCCAGCAAGCCCGGTGACGTCACACAGCGGTATTTAACGGCGGCCATCTTGCTTTTCCTCATTTCTCTATTGCATTCGTGACAGACAGACAGAACGCTGTGTAGCTGAGGCAGTTAGACAGGCTGGAGACAGGCTGGAGACAGGGACAGACAGGGACAGACAGGGACAGGCTGGAGACAGGCAGGAGACAGGCAGGAGACAGACAGGAGACAGACAGAAAGCCAGGGAAAGGTAGGAAAAACGGAGCTGGCTGACAGGGAGATTTTTTTTTTTTCATCCAGCCTTTGTTAGCGTTTTCAGGCTGCTTATAGTAACTAACTGTGCATATATACTGAACTGATCTTAAGTCTGCTGTGAGGCATCCCATTCTGTGACTAAAGCAGCCTCTGTTTAAGACCATATAAGCATTTGCTCTAATCATATTTGAAATTAGGCCTGATAAAGACACTTTTGCTGGCCAAAGCACTACTGTACCCTGGCAGCTCGATTCCTGCCCGGGGCATCCCATTCTGTGACTAAAGCAGCCTCTGTTTAAGACCATATAAGCATTTGCTCTAATCATATTTGAAATTAGGCCTGATAAAGACACTTTTGCTGGCCAAAGCACTACTGTACCCTGGCAGCTCGATTCCTGCCCGGGGCATCCCATTCTGTGACTAAAGCAGCCTCTGTTTAAGACCATATAAGCATTTGCTCTAATCATATTTGAAATTAGGCCTGATAAAGACACTTTTGCTGGCCAAAGCACTACTGTACCCTGGCAGCTCGATTCCTGCCCGGGGCATCCCATTCTGTGACTAAAGCAGCCTCTGTTTAAGACCATATAAGCATTTGCTCTAATCATATTTGAAATTAGGCCTGATAAAGACACTTTTGCTGGCCAAAGCACTACTGTACCCTGGCAGCTCGATTCCTGCCCGGGGCATCCCATTCTGTGACTAAAGCAGCCTCTGTTTAAGACCATATAAGCATTTGCTCTAATCATATTTGAAATTAGGCCTGATAAAGACACTTTTGCTGGCCAAAGCACTACTGTACCCTGGCAGCTCGATTCCTGCCCGGGGCATCCCATTCTGTGACTAAAGCAGCCTCTGTTTAAGACCATATAAGCATTTGCTCTAATCATATTTGAAATTAGGCCTGATAAAGACACTTTTGCTGGCCAAAGCACTACTGTACCCTGGCAGCTCGATTCCTGCCCGGGGCATCCCATTCTGTGACTAAAGCAGCCTCTGTTTAAGACCATATAAGCATTTGCTCTTATTATATTTATATTATAAGACACTTTTGCTGGGCATAGGCTTACTGCTGCCTGCCAGGTGCACTTCTGTTGAGGCATCCCATTCTGTAACATAGCATACCCCTCTTTATTTACACTAAGCAGCTCTCTTATTTACACTAAGCAGGCCTGTTGGAGGCTGAGTGTTACTGCTCACTTTTGGTGTGCATTATATTCTGTTTCATATAGACCCACCGCTGCCCGGGGTTTTTTTAAATATCACCTACTACCACGCCAGTTAGACTATGTCGGGCAGACAAGTGCCTGGAAGTGAAAAGAGGAGTGGCAGAGGCCAAGATTCCGCAGGAAGAGCTCGCATCAGACTGGGGGCCAGTAGCAGCAGGAGTCACGCTGAGAGACCTAATCTGCCAGTATCTGCTAGCGGTCGGGTCTCCACCAGTAACGCATCTGCCGTGGTAGATTGGTTGACGCGCTCATCAACAACATCATCACAACTTACGTCTGAGACCCCCAGTCTAGGGTCGGTAGGTTCCTCTGACACAACCCTGAGTTGGCATGCCCCGAGAGCAGTCCCTGTCCTCCCATTGCCTCTGGCCTACGCCGTTCCCTCCCCCAGCGACGTATCCTATGCTTTGGGTTCAGCTCCACTCTTTAGTGAGGAGGACCATCAGATAGAGGACAGTCAGCAGCTACTGCCCAGCCAAGAAATGGAGGTGGCTTCTTTAGCTAGGCAGACAAATAGTGATGTGGACAGTGTCGTGGGTGCTGCGAGCGTTCCAGCTCCTGCGCCAGACACTGTTGACGAATCCACGAACATCAGTGACGTACAGCCACAACCCGGTGATGATGATGATGATGACGATGAAGCCGATCGCACTTGGGAGCCGGGTGATGAAGGGGCTTCATCGTCATCATCAGGAGAAGAGGGGTGCAGGTTGCCCCGGAGTCAGCAGCTGAGGCAGCAAAGTGGTAGCAGTCAGCATGGGGGCACAATTCCAAAGGCTGGAGCCGGCCGGGGCCGGGGCCGGGGTAGAGCACCTGCTGTGCGGCAGTCTACCTTATCGGGAGGTAGTGGAGCAGGGGTTCCTGGAGTTGGCAACAGCAGCAGTGAATCAGTGAGGCCAGGGGGTGGGAAAAGTAGCTACTCGGCAGTGTGGCAGTTTTTCCTGAGGCATCCGCAGGAGGGTAACATGGCCACATGCAAGATATGTAGGCAAAAGGTGAAGCGTGGCCAGGGTCCAAATGTTGGCACCACGGCCCTGCGTCAACATATGATGCGTCACCATAAAACGACCTGGGAGAACCGAGGCTCCCAAGGGGTGGTCCAGTCTGCTTCCTCACCAAGTGAGCTCCCAATTTCTGCCAGCCAAGGCTCCAGCACCTCAGCCGAAGGCAGCTGTGCGTCATACCCATCCTCTGTCGCTCCTGCTCCTCCTCCTCCTCCTCCAAGTCATGCATCCCGCCAGCAATCCATCAGCGAAGCCATGTCCAAGAGACAGCAGTATGCGCCCACTCATCCTACGGCGCAGAAGCTGAATGTGCTCCTGTCCAAGTTGCTGGTGCTGCAGTCGCTCCCTTTTCAGGTGGTGGAATCTGCACCTTTCAGAGAACTGATGGCTTGTGCCGAGCCGAGGTGGAGAGTCCCAAGCCGTCATTTCTTTGCCAAGAAGGCAGTACCAGCGCTGCACACTTTTGTTGAACAGAAGGTGGGCCAGTCCTTGAGCCTGTCGGTGTGTAGCAAAATACATGGCAGCGCCGACATCTGGAGCTGTAACTACGGTCAGGGGCAGTACATGTCGTTTACGGCCCACTGGGTGAATGTGGTCCCTTTGCAGCAGCAACTTGGACAGGTCACGCCGCTTCGGCCTCCGCGCTCTCTGCCCATTGGGCCTGTGACACCGTGCGACTCGGCCTCCTCATCCTCCGCCATCTCCTCACCCTCCACTGTAGGCTCAAGTCTCAGTGCCCCTCCAGTCTACCATGTGTGCAGGGCACGGAGGTGTCACGCAGTGCTTCACATGGTTTGTCTTGGCGAACGGAGTCACACAGGGGAGGAACTGCTTAAATGTATTCATCAGGAAATCCAAACATGGCTTACTCCGAGAAAACTTAAAATGGGAATCATGGTTACCGACAATGGGAAGAACATTTTGTCTGCGCTGCGCCAAGGAAGCCTGACCCATGCCCCCTGCATGGCTCACGTCTTCAATCTGGTTGTCAAGCGGTTTCTGAAGTGTTCCCCCCATCTGCAGGACATCCTAACAACTTCACGGAAACTTTGCATGCACTTCAGCCACTCCTACACTGCCAAACACACCCTTCTTGAGCTACAGCGTCAGAATGGTATCCCCCAACATAGTCTGATTTGCGATGTTTCCACCCGTTGGAATTCCACCCTTCACATGTTGGACCGATTATATGAACAGAGAAAAGCCATCACGGATTTCCTGATGATCCAAGCAGATAGGGGGACTCCCCTGTGTAACTTCAATGTCAACCAGTGGCAGCTCATACGTGACACCTGCCGTTTGCTCAGGCCCTTTGAGGAAGCCACTTTATTTGTCAGTCGGCAGGATTACGGGATGAACGACGTGATTCCACTGCTTCATGTACTGCAGCACATGTTGGAAACCATGGCTGGTCAGGGCACTGGAGACATGGCGTTTACATCTTACGGCCACATGAACCCCCTTGGAGCTGAACTGGAGGAGGAGGAGGAGGAAGAGGAGGAGGAGGAGTTGCCCAGCGAAACACAGTTTAGGCTTGGCGAAATGGCTGGTTTATCTAGTCAGCGGACAGGAGAGGAGGAGCAGGAGCAGCCAGAGGAGCTAGAGGTTTTTGAGGAAGGAGAGACAGAGGACCCGGGCACACCGTGGCAGTATGCAGTGGAGATGGAGACAGGTAGTCCATCCGAGTCACTTGCGCAAATGGCACGAAGCATGCTCACGTGCTTGCGTAGTGACCCCAGAATTGTTTCCATCTGTCGGCGGGATGACTTCTGGCTGTCCACCTTATTGGACCCTCGCTTCCGGCACAAAATGGGGGCATTTTTTAAACCCACCGAGAGGGAGGACAAACTCAACTACTACAAAGACATTCTACGTAGGCAGTTGGCCGATGCCTATCTGCGCCATGGTCCATACTCTCGCAGGTCTGACTCGAGGGGACCTCTGCGCTCACCTTCCACTGCCATGGCCGCTGGGGGGGTTGGCAGCAGCAGCAGCAGAAGCTCCATCAGCAGCAGCAGCCTCAGTCTTCAGTCGCTAATGAGTAGCTTTCTACACCCGCATAGTGAGGCTACTCATGAGCAGCAGGAAGACCTGGAGCAGGACCTGAACCAGCAGGTCATGTCATACTTTGACATGACCATGCCAACACACCTTGAGGATCCGCTGGACTTCTGGGCAGCCAAACTTGATTTGTGGCCGCAACTAGCAGAGTTTGCCCTGGAAAAGCTGTCCTGCCCAGCAAGTAGCGTGCCATCTGAGCGGGTGTTTAGTGCGGCGGGGGCCATAGTTACGGCGAGGAGAACTCGTCTGTCAACTAAAAATGTGGAGAGACTCACCTTTGTCAAAATGAATCAGGGATGGATCAGCCAGGATTTCCACCCACCAATGCCTGATGCATGCGACTAGATTCAGCATGGTGCCACGTTTTACACTTTCCAAATGGTGCAAAACATATTTATGTCTTTAGGCCATTTTTTGGGCTCCTGCTGCTGCTACTGTCAACTCCTGCCAACTCCAGGGTGTGATTCATCCAATTTTTGGGCTCCTGAAGCCAACTCCAGTGTATATTTGGGCTCCTGCTGCTGCCAACTTCTGCCAACTCCAGGGTGTGATTCATCCAATTTTTGGGCTCCTGAAGCCAACTCCAGTGTATATTTGGGCTCCTGCTGCTGCTACTGTCAACTCCTGCCAACTCCAGGGTGTGATTCATCCAATTTTTGGGCTCCTGAAGCCAACTCCAGTGTATATTTGGGCTCCTGCTGCTGCTGCTGCCAACTTCTGCCAACTCCAGGGTGTGATTCATCCAATTTTTGGGCTCCTGAAGCCAACTCCAGTGTATATTTGGGCTCCTGCTGCTGCTGCTGCCAACTTCTGCCAACTCCAGGGTGTGATTCATCCAATTTTTGGGCTCCTGAAGCCAACTCCAGTGTATATTTGGGCTCCTGCTGCTGCCAACTTCTGCCAACTCCAGGGTGTGATTCATCCAATTTTTGGGCTCCTGAAGCCAACTCCAGTGTATATTTGGGCTCCTGCTGCTGCTGCTGTCAACTCCTGCCAACTCCAGGGTGTGATTCATCCAATTTTTGGGCTCCTGAAGCCAACTCCAGTGTATATTTGGGCTCCTGCTGCTGCTGCTGTCAACTCCTGCCAACTCCAGGGTGTGATTCATCCAATTTTTGGGCTCCTGAAGCCAACTCCAGTGTATATTTGGGCTCCTGCTGCTGCTGCTGCCAACTTCTGCCAACTCCAGGGTGTGATTCATCCAATTTTTGGGCTCCTGAAGCCAACTCCAGTGTATATTTGGGCTCCTGCTGCTGCTGCTGTCAACTCCTGCCAACTCCAGGGTGTGATTCATCCAATTTTTGGGCTCCTGAAGCCAACTCCAGTGTATATTTGGGCTCCTGCTGCTGCTGCTGTCAACTCCTGCCAACTCCAGGGTGTGATTCATCCAATTTTTGGGCTCCTGAAGCCAACTCCAGTGTATATTTGGGCTCCTGCTGCTGCTGCTGCCAACTTCTGCCAACTCCAGGGTGTGATTCATCCAATTTTTGGGCTCCTGAAGCCAACTCCAGTGTATATTTGGGCTCGTGCTGCTGCTGCTGCCAACTTCTGCCAACTCCAGGGTGTGATTCATCCAATTTTTGGGCTCCTGAAGCCAACTCCAGTGTATATTTGGGCTCCTGCTGCTGCTGCTGTCAACTCCTGCCAACTCCAGGGTGTGATTCATCCAATTTTTGGGCTCCTGAAGCCAACTCCAGTGTATATTTGGGCTCCTGCTGCTGCTGCTGCCAACTTCTGCCAACTCCAGGGTGTGATTCATCCAATTTTTGGGCTCCTGAAGCCAACTCCAGTGTATATTTGGGCTCCTGCTGCTGCTACTGTCAACTCCTGCCAACTCCAGGGTGTGATTCATCCAATTTTTGGGCTCCTGAAGCCAACTCCAGTGTATATTTGGGCTCCTGCTGCTGCTGCTGCCAACTTCTGCCAACTCCAGGGTGTGATTCATCCAATTTTTGGGCTCCTGAAGCCAACTCCAGTGTATATTTGGGCTCCTGCTGCTGCTGCTGTCAACTCCTGCCAACTCCAGGGTGTGATTCATCCAATTTTTGGGCTCCTGAAGCCAACTCCAGTGTATATTTGGGCTCCTGCTGCTGCTGCTGCCAACTTCTGCCAACTCCAGGGTGTGATTCATCCAATTTTTGGGCTCCTGAAGCCAACTCCAGTGTATATTTGGGCTCCTGCTGCTGCTGCTGCCAACTTCTGCCAACTCCAGGGTGTGATTCATCCAATTTTTGGGCTCCTGAAGCCAACTCCAGTGTATATTTGGGCTCCTGCTGCTGCTGCTGTCAACTCCTGCCAACTCCAGGGTGTGATTCATCCAATTTTTGGGCTCCTGAAGCCAACTCCAGTGTATATTTGGGCTCCTGCTGCTGCTGCTGCCAACTTCTGCCAACTCCAGGGTGTGATTCATCCAATTTTTGGGCTCCTGAAGCCAACTCCAGTGTATATTTGGGCTCCTTCTGCCCCTCATAGTGATGCCACTTCAACTCTCTGCAATTGTGCCGCTCTGCGATTCTATTAGCGATGCCTCTGATCTGCATGTGATATTTCTTAAAAGTATTATTTAACTAACCCAGCACGCATCCTGTGCGTGTTACAGCAAGGCTGAATGGTTTACAACCCTATTGAGGCTGTAGGAGGCTCAGAAATAGCCGTTTTTAATAGCGATTCGTCGCGAATTTATTCGGGTCGAAACGATTTTTGTCGGAAAATTCGGCGAATCAGTCGAATCGAATTTTTCAAAAGTTCGCTCATCTCTAATGATAATACGCTGAAGAAGCAGTTACATCAACAATATAGAAACATAGAAGGGTTATGGCAGAAGGAGACCATACGGTCCATCTAGTCTGCCCTTATGTGTATACTGTATGTTCTCTTTATCTTAGGATAGATGTGTGCTTATCCCAGGCATGTTTAACCATGTTTCACTGTTTTGCGCTACACATGTTCAATTGTGATTTTTGAAGGGATTTCCATGGATTTCCCTGGAAAACTATATATCGTTTTTTCAGCAGACTATGGGCTTCAAAATGAAATGTCTTGTATGGCCTTTTTTTTGTGTACTCGATACCTTTCGGTGAAATATGTGCAAAAAAATTTTTAAAAATCTATTTTTTGCAATTTGTAGTGTTTTTTTGTAATAAAAAAATGTAAGTTTGTCAATAAAATCTTATTGCGTGAGAAACCCCAATTTCTCCCAGTTACAACAGTACCACATAAGTATTGGTAGACACCCTTTACTCCCCAGGAGACTCCCCCAAACTGAAACAGAGCTTTCAGATAAAATTTTCAGATAAAATACAACTGCGATGTGCGCTATGCTCACCTTGCAGTTTTTCCAGGAAAACAACCCTTTACATTTGAAATACCCCCCACAAACTATATATTCTCTGGAAGTTCATACCTCAAGCTTTCTAGGCGTACCAGGCTTGTTTATGTGGGCATAGTTTTCTGGAAGTAAACCCTCAATCAATTCTTTGGTTGCACAGAGTTTCCCTAAAAAATAATAAAAAGGAAGAAACAAACCACATTATCCTAAAAACAACTATATGCAAACAAGAAAAAACAAGTAAAATCTCAAAAAGCAGCATCCCCCTTTACATTTGGAATATCCCCCATAAACCATATATTCCCTGAAAGTACACATGTTAAGCTTTCTAAGCATACCCAGCTTGTTGTAGTGGGATCCCCTTTCTGGAAGTAATCCCTCAAAGAATTCTTAGGTTGCACAGGGTTTCCCTAAAAAAAAAAAAATGTATAAAAAAAGCTGAATAAATTACATGTTTTCCTAAAATATCAATATGCAAACAAGAAAAAACAAGCTAAATCTGAAAGAGCAAGGGCCCCCGAGCAGAAAAATACCCAACATGCATAGGTACTATTAACCCTTTTAATTGCCCGCCTACTTGAAGTTTTGTCACCCTCTGTTGACGGGTCATTTTTCCCCATTCTGTGCCATGTTTAATTTTTGCCGGAATTTCCAGGAAAATTATAGATATATATTTTGCAGCAGAGTTTAGGCTTTAACATGAATGTCTTGTTTGTTTTTCTACAGTTTTTTTTTAAATATTTTTGCGTAAAAAACAAAAAAAAAAAATAAATGAATATTTTTTAGATAATTTTCTCCTTTATTTTAAATAAAACATTTACTTTATTAGAGAAAACCATATTGCATGTGAAAGCCCCATTTCTCCCGATTACAACGGTACCACATATGTATCTGTATCCCCCCCCCCCCATTCTTGCCCAGGAAACCCCCAAACTGAAAAGAGCACTTTATAACATTTACAAATAAAATACAAATACTATCCACACTATAAACATAAGGGGTTAATTAAAAAAAAAAAAAACTACATAGGGTCGGGGGGGACCCATTTTTTGGGGAATTTTAACGGTTAAAAACCATCAAAAATCCCCCCAAAAAATGATAAGGGGACCCCCTTACCTATAATAACCAGCCTGGGACCAGCTATAGGAGCTTGTAGGAACAGGGCACAGGGGCCAGCTTTGGTGGCCCCCCCGCCCTGCCGGCTACAAGCTCCGGGGGGCCGGGCTCTTCTGCGCCCCCCCTGGGCTTTGGGGAGGCAGGTAACGGGGGGGTGCCGAGGGTTAATGGCAAGTCAACGGCTAGCCTCCAGCCTTGTGAACTGGTATAGGGGTCTCATGGATCCCTTACCAGTTCACAAGGGGTTAAGTGTAAAAAAAAACACAGAGAAGCATATTTTATTAATATTTTTAATATTTACCTCCCATCCATCCCTGTCTCCCACGCTGATCACTCTGGCTTCTGCTCTCCTGCTGCTGCTGGAAGCCTTTTATAGCTGCTGGGTGACAGAACATAAGGGGTTAATTTAAAAACTAAAAAAAAATAAAAAAACACGACATAGGGTACCCCTTACCCAGCATTACCAGCCCGGGAACAGCTATGGGGGCTTGTAGAACAGGGCGCAGGGGCCAGCTTTGGTGCCCCCCACCCTGCAGCCTACAAGCCCACATACCCTCTGTGGGCCCGGGCTCTTCTGCCCCCCCGGGCTTTGGGAAGGCAGGTCATTGGGGGTGCCGGGGGTTAATGGCAAGTCATCCGCTAGTTGCAGGTGACTTGCCAGCCCCCAGCCTTGTGAACTGGTATAGGGGTCTCATGGATCCCTTACCAGTTCACAAAAGGTTAAACGTAAAAATAAAAACACAGACACATAATTAAAAAAATGACTTTTTTTTTCTTTACTCACCTCTGATCCTATTCTGTCCCCCGGCGATCCCCGATGACAGCTGCCAGGTGCTCAGTGGAGGGAGGCTGGGGGGGGGGGCGCGAGGGATCACAGCCCTCTTCCCCCTCCAACCTCTCTCCTCCGAGCACCCGGCAAGATTGTCTCGGGTGAGGGTGAGAGAAGCCGGCTGCTGGGTGACATCATAGCAGTCGCGACCCAGGAAGTGATGGAGAGGGAGATTTCTCGCCCTCTCCTCACCATGGAAGAGCCCGGAGGGGCGATCGGAGGCCCCCCCCGGTGAAGAAGAGCCTCAGTAGGAGGCATCGCGGCCACAGGTGAGTAAATGTCTTTTTTTTTCCACTTAACAGCGGCCCCGCGCCCGGGGGGGGCCCTATTTCGGGGGTTCTCCTGGAGCCATCCGAGCCCCCAGGGGGGATCAGATGGCACAAAATTAAAGAGGAGACCCGGACGGATCGATAGAAGGGTCAGATGAGTATTATCTTACATTTTTTTTTTTTAACTAGCAGGGGGGAAAGTCATGCACATAACACCTATGTGCTTGACACTTAGGTCCTGGGCAAGCCAGCACGTAGGTGTTACGTGCTTGGCACTTAAAGGGTTAAATCCAGTGACTGTTGATTTTTCAACTACCTCTGCTGGAAGTTTGTTCCCAGCATCTACTACTCTTTCTGTAATCATTTCTAACATTGCTTCCGATCTTCCCCCCCCCCCCGACTAGCTTCAGGTTATGTCCCCTTGTTCTGTCATTAAGTTTCTTCTTAAAAACACTTCCCTCCTGAACCTTATTGAATCCTTTCACATATATAAAGATCTCAATCATGTCCCTCCTCTCCCTTCTTTCCTCCAGACTGTACACATTAAGTTCTTTTAGTCTCTCCTGATTAAGTTTAAGTCCTTCTACCATTTTTGTTGCTCGCCTTTGGACACGTTCTATTTGAATAATGTCTTTTTACAGGTAAGGTCTCCAGAACTGCACACAGTATTCTAGCTGTGGCCTTACCAGAGCTCTATACAGCGGCATCACAACCTCCCTCTTCCTACTGGTGATGCCTCAAGCTATGCAGCCGAGCATCCTGCTTGCTTTTCCTACTGCCTGGCTACACTGTCCACTCATCTTGCAGCTATCAGTAATCAGTACCCCTAAATCTCTTTCCTCTGAGGTCCTGGATAACACAGTGCTGCCCATACGGTACTCAGAGCAGGGATTCCTTCTACCCAAGTGCAGGATTTTACATTTAGAGACATTAAAATAGTTTCCACAGTTTTGACCATCTATCCAGTAAAGCTAAATCATTTTCCATGTTGCAGACACCTCCAGGAATATCCACCCTATTGCTAACCTTTGTATCATCAGCAAACAGGCAAACTTTTCCTACCAAGCCTTCTCCTATGTCACTTACAAACATATTAAAAAAGAATAGGGCCCAGGACAGAGCCCTGTGGCACACCACTTGTGACTCACCTTTGTTCAGTAAGTAATCTTAGTAGGTAAAGTGAGCCAAGTACATTCCTGCAAAAAAGGTTCATTGGGAGCCTCAGGCTTCCAGTGCCTTACACTGGAAGGTACGAAAATTGTGTGAATGGACTGAGACACAGCATTCTGGTTCCAAGACGTAAATGATTTTGCCAACAATACAAAAGTCAGGGGCATTTTTTTAGGTTTTATATATATATATATTTTTTTTAACTGGAGACCTAAGCAACTATGAGTCTGAAAATAAAACCTGTATTCCAATTAGTAGATAGGGGCAACACAAGTGGCGGACGGATGATCCACTGGCTATTTAGGAGGCGCTATATGACTGAATGACTCATTTTGCCAGGTATTTCTTATTCTGCCTTAGTATTTTCTTCTTTTGTAGTGTATAATACATTTTTGTGTTAGGATGGTGCACCCAGACCTGTGATTTACTTCAAGTTTCTTATATTCCTGTGGCTCTGTGTTGCTTAAGTGGGAGCAGCTTTCCTGGCCTTGACTTGGCTGAATCAAGCAGCAGTAATTACCATGTGCAAACACCGCCAGCTACTGGAATGCAAGATTGTGATCCCCCTCACCTGAATAGGGTGAATTTGTGCAGGAGGGGGTTTAACCTGTGAGCTCAGGAATTTGGAGCATTGTTTATGTCTCAGACAATCAGATAATTAGCAAGCCAGAGTAAGGAAGTCTCTGTACTCAGTACACCAAATACACCAGTTGCTATGCGTTTCCAAGATAAACACCTTGTTGCTAGATAAAATGTTGCAAACAAATAGAAAAACATAACAGATAAGCTTAGCACCTTAAGGACATCTATTTTGCACACAATAAGGGAAACTAAAGTTAGAAATGCCAGCGAAATTATCATTTAAAATTCCAGGTTTTAGATTTCAAACTTTTATATACAACAACATATTTGTGTTACCTTAAACGGCTTCTTATAGCCACCCTCTGCATTTTCAGCCTCTTCATGTTCCCTTGCTCCCTGTATCAGGTTGGTATAGTTGACTAAGCGGCTAAGAAATGCAGAGACCTTCGGTCGAATGTCCATTTCTTCCTAAAGAACAAAAAGATAATACAAACCAGCGTTACATTGTCAGGACTTTTATACTACTGGTCCCTATTATTATTATTATTATTTAGGCAGCAGTGTTAAAAACAGGTCTATAAAGCAGCAGTCACTAAATTACATCTCAGAAATGATAGAAAACATGGGGGAGCAACAGTTTACCTTGGAAAAATTGCCAACATATTTAAGACATACTACTCCAACCTAAATAACTTGAACAATCACTCACCGCAAAAACACAGCTACCTTGTCAAAAAGGATTTACGAATACAATTTGAACTACGTTATGTCCACTTGATCTCCAGATCAATTACCAGCTCTAGAAGACCCTATAGATGCCACTGAGCTCCAATGTGCTATCAAACAGTCGCCATCAAGAAAGGCACCCAGGCCTGATGGATACACT
The DNA here is from genome assembly GCA_027917425.1 of Gastrophryne carolinensis. Taxonomy (NCBI): domain Eukaryota; kingdom Metazoa; phylum Chordata; class Amphibia; order Anura; family Microhylidae; genus Gastrophryne; species Gastrophryne carolinensis. The sequence goes on along the minus strand of CM051241.1, from coordinate 150,405,899 downwards.
GTCAAGTACTACACAACCTCTCTCTCTACCTGGACCCCCTTTTCTTCTCAGGGCTTGGAATTTCCTAGTAATCCTGGCACTTTTTCTAAGTGAGAGTTAGAGATACATATCATGGTAATTCAAAAAGAGGGAAACGGTCATTTATCCTGTAAAAGTTTAAAAATGATAAGTCAAAATGTCTTAACCCAGACTGACACAACAAACAGTATATACAACTTCAGAGTAAAGTCTTTGTCGTCAAAAGGATTCCTCCACACAGTTACAATATCTGCTTACGACACGATAGACAAGGCATAACCTCGACCCTCAGTATTATTTAGTTTAATTCTGTGAAACTAATTGCTTCTGCTCTATCCATGTACTAACATCTGGTTAGCCAGCATTTGTCCAGGAAACAAGTCTAATACTCTAAGAATCAGGTACGGTTCCCTCATCTGGTCCTTACACATTTATCAGGTTAATGAATAAATTGTGCCAACTTGCATGTAATCATGTAATTTTAATGGCTGCTAATCTGCCCAACCGGAAGAATGGTGACCACAATATTTTACATGTGTTCCTGGTGTTGAATAAAGAGAGAGTTTGTCCTAGATATACAATGAAATGTTGGGGATTAGTTAATAATTTCATAATTTCAGGAAACGCTATCAAATGCTTTTTTGATATCAAATGTTAGTAGCATGGCTCCTGGTTTCTTTTTTTGGGCTAACTGTAGGAGATGTGAAATACGTCTAAAAATGTCACCAGCTTGCCTGTATGGTATAAAACCCACTTGATCACTACTGATAAGAATATTTATACAAGCACTGAGTCTAGCGGCTGGTATTTTAGCTAACAGATTTAATATCCAAATTTTATAGAGATATTGGTCTAAAATTTGACCATACTGCATGATCTGTGTGTGGCTTAAGGATCAGGCTTATGGAAGCAGTAAAAGTATCATCACACTATTTTGCTCCAATTAATATGACATCAAAAAGCATTAGTTTACAATGGACCAAGATAATGAGCTAGTTCTTTGGGGTAAATTGTTGATAGTCCATTTGGGCCTGGTTGTTTATTAGGCTTTAGTGGTTTAATAGCCGATTTAGCTTCATCTAGAGAAAATCTTTTGTTCCAGATGCTCTTTGATAGGAGGAGATAAAGTCGATAATTTAAGTGACAGAAGAAACTCAGATGCTTTTTCATGACTAAAATTGTCTGATGAAAGGTATAATTTCTCTGGATGTTTGATGAAGGGTGGTCAATTTTCTTGAGTTTTTGAAATTAGACCATCTATTGTTTTAAGCTTGAACAGTTATATCTCTTGCGATGTAGGATTCCTTCTGAAGTCAGGAATAACCTAGACCAATCTTTCAGTAAGGTATTTGTAGCAGGTGCTTCGGCTTCTTTCCCTCGCTTGCTTGGGAATCTATCTTGATTGATGTAGTGGAGAACTCTTCCAATAACTCTGTCTTCTCTCTAAGCTTTCCGGATTGTTTATTTTGGAAGTTGGCGAATAGAAACAGTAGAGTTCTGTTCTAGATCCTTCACAGTTTCTTCCACTGTAAGAGGACACCAATTGGGCATGTATTCTTCACTTTGCGCTTGAATTGCTTGTATGGTAGTTACAATATTTTCCATTCCAACTACTTCAGAACACTGTTGCATGAAGTCATTTGGTTCTAAGGGCATTTATGATAATACATCTGCAACAGTGTTGGATTTTCCGGGGGGATACTAGATACTAAGTTGAAGTCATCAAGTTCAGCAACCCATCTCTGACCAGTTGCTTTGAGTTTTGCAGTGGTAAGGACGTAAGTTAATGGATTGTTGTCTGTATAGACCACAAACTCTGGACTGTAGTACAGATAGTCTCTGAATCTTTCACAGATGGCCCATTTCATAGCTAGGAACTCTAACTTCCCAGAATGTAAATGGTAGTTCTTCTCAGCTGGTGTCATTGTTCTTGACCCGTAGCCAATAACTCTCAACTGGCCATTTTGACGTTAATCGAGGACTGCTCCAAGTCCCACTTGAGATGCATCACAATGAAGAATGAAGAGTATTGAAGTCTGGATATCCCATGACTGGTGGATGGATTAAACAGTCAACTAGATCTTCCAATACTTCTTGGTGACAAAAAGTCCAGTTGATATGTTGTTGGGCGGAAGCAGATATTCTTCCTTTGGGTTTAGTTCTGCTTTGATTCATCTTCTTTTCCTTTGGCGTCGCAGCACTTGAGGTTCCTGCCAAGAGAGCATATAGTGTAGATGCAATCTTGGAAAACTTCTGGATGTAAGTCCGGTAGTAGGATAGGAAACCTAGGATCTTCCTCAGCTCTCCCACAGTAGATGGAGGTTTGTTCTTCCACGCCATCACTGGAGAAATTTCTCTTGGATCCATAGTGTAACCTTCTCTAGACACAATCTTCCCAAGGTATCTGACTTGTTTCTTGAATAACTCACACTTCTTTGGTGTCAGTTTTACGCCATGTTGCTGGTAACGCTGTAAGACGGTTCTCACATGTTCCACATGGTCAGCAAACGACTTGCTATGGACGAGGTTATCATCCAAGTAAGGTTGGCAGATGTCATCTCGCAGACCTTCCAAACACGTTTCCATGCTTCTCTGGAATTCTGCAGGAGCATTGCCGAGTCCAAAGGGAATTGAGATCCATTCATACAGTCCCCAAGGAAGGCTGTTAATGGTCTGCTGGATTCTTCAATTAAACCTTGATGGTATGCCTTGCCCTGGTCTAGGACAGAAAACCAAGTACTTCCTGCCAACTGGTCAAGCATATCTTGAATCTTGGGTAAAGGATGATGATCTGGCATGGTTCTTTGATTCAGCTCTCTGTAATCACAGCAAAGTCTTAAAGTTCCAGCTTTCTTCCTGACACAAACAATAGGAGAGGAGTAGGATGACTTGGACTTCTGGACCCATCCTCTGTTGAGGAGATCTTGCAAGTACTCTTTCACCTCTTTGTGCAGGGGTTTTGGCACTCACCGGTAACCCTTGGTCACTGGAGAAGTGTCTTTAAGGTTAATCATCTTCAGTGAAGGAATGCAACCAACATCATAATCATCTTTGGCGAAGGCATGACACTCTTCTCTCAGCATCTGTCTCATCATCCATTCTTCTGGTCACAGATGTTCCAAGGACACTGGTGGATCTCATCGTTCTCTTGATGTTGATGGTCTTCTCTCAGGTTGACAGTTCACTCTGGGAGATGAGCTGGTACTATCAGGAGATGATTGGACTGGTCTCACATCAGCTGGGTATACAGTTTTAACAGCTTCTAGGTGTCCCAAAGAAGTTTTAGGTTCAAGTGTCACATCATGTCCTGTAGAGTTCATCACTAACACAGTCACTTTTGCAAAACCGCTATAAGGAATAGTTACCACACCTCACCTGTGATGATTCCTTCTGGCAGCTGGGCAGGATCTGTTGGCACAAAAAGCATCTGTTGCGGTCTTGATCTCGGTCTGACTCTGACACCATTCCTACTGCGGTATGGGCAGGTATGGTAGTTGGACGCAGGCCTACCCCGACTTCTCTGACTGCTACTGTGGTCTCGGTTTTCTACAGTGCTTGCACAACTCTCCCCGCTGCTCTGTTTGGTAATGAAAAGGATGTGGACACTGAGTCTAATAATGGAGTAAAGGTCTTTGTTCTGTGGATTACCGGTGATCAGGTAAGGTACTAACAGTTCACAAGGTCTACTGTTCTTGGCCTGAAGTTGGAATGTCACTTCAACCCATCCCAGGAAGGGTATCACTGTTTGGTTTGCAGCTCTACCACTGAGAGGGCCAGACCCTACCAGATCATTGACGGACCCGAGTCTGGTGTGGGGTAAGTGGCACCGTTTCCAGTCTTCGTTCAGGATACTGACTTGAGCTCCTGTGTCCCACAAGGCTTTACAAGACAGTCCATCTAGTTTACAATGGATCATGCACTTTCCTCCAACAAGATCAATCAACTTAGGCTGGTCTTTAAAGGTACTTCCTTCTGACAGGGTGTAGATCGATGACCTGGCGCTTCAATATTGCTCACGGAGTAGTTTTCTCTGGCTTTTAGTCTCTGTAGACGGTCACACACTTGTGGATAATACTGGCGCAACCGTTCTTCATTCTGGTTAGTTAGAATTCTTCATTCTGGTTGTCCTTCACCCGCAAATCTCTGTCTTTTTAGCTGTTTGAAGCGAGATGTTCTGCAATCTTTGGCAAAGTGTCCTCCATCGCATTTTAGGCAGTGGCAACAACTTCTACCTTGATTGGAGTACAAACAGTCTTCACACGCAATAGGTGGTCTACTTCCAGGAGGGGATGTCCGTTGAAAACTTCGGCATGTTCTCCTGAAGCTTTGTTGTGGTTCTGCTCTCAGTGCTCTTTTCACTTCAGCCAACTCTGCTCGAAGAACACTCACTAATGTTTCCCACTGGTCTGATGTTACGGTCTCTTTGAGTGGTGGTTTCACTATTACTGGTGCGGATTTCGGTAAAGGATCAGCTTCCTTGGCTTCCTCTTGCTGCACACCCACTCTCCCTGCTTTGGGTGCAGTCGGCTTGATTGTTCTGCCAGTAGAGTTCTTCCTGAACTTCTGTTCTCGCTCTGATTCAGGACTGGCAGCCTCATTAATTTTCTCTATCAGTTCTTCATCTGGCAATATGCGGCTTCTCCAGATACTGCTTGAGCTGGAACTTGAAGTTTTCCCTCAAGAGGCCTGTCAAGACTGATCTGTGAAACTTTTTCTGGATTAAATCTTTCTTCAGCGTAGTCTTCTCTGGATGCAAACAATCTCTCTGTAAGCACAACAGCTCTGAACAAGAAGTTTTGAGGAGATTCTTTGCTGTCCTGTGGTAAATATCAGAAGTGCTTTCTTCTTTGTAGTGTCCCTTAAAGATAGTTCTCAGCCGGGGTAAGGTCAGATGGTTCTTCATCTCCAGCATGTTTCTGAGGTGCAGCCCTGGACTGATGACTTTCACCACGGCTTCAATGATTTCTTCCTCTCGGTACCCCTTCTGAACCCCCAAGTCTATCTGGTGGATCAGGTTGGTATACGACAGTCTCTCCCTTTGCTCTCGCTCTCCAATCTGGCCATTGATTCTTAATTCTTTCCTGATGGTGATCTCTCGAATAGGACTGGTTCTCTTTACTGGCGTTTCATGCTTTGACTTGCCAGAAGTATGACTAGAGCCCAAAAAGTAGCTGATTCCATCATGGTCTGTTTTAAGGCTTGGATCTGCTCTTGTAACTGTTGCAACACTTTCCGTGGGGAGGATTTTTTCTCTGCTGGCTCGGGACCTATCTCTTCAATCCCAGACCCTAAGTATGCAATAAACTGGACTAGTCTCTGCAAAAAGGCCATGGTAACCTCTTCCTCACTCCCTTCTACCTCATCTAACACGGCATTAATGGCTGCAGTCAGATGTCAGCGGGTGGGTGCCTGGGAAGAGCTTTCACTAAGCACTTTAGCAAACTTTGCCACGGAAACGAGTTCTGCATGGGTTAATGGCAGAAGGGAGGCACTAATAGCTTCTAGCTGTTGTGGCACATCATTTCTATTTCTCTTGTCGGGTAATACACTTTACAGTTCAAACTGTTCAAAGATGCAATAGCTGTGTCTCTTTAAGGTGCTGGGGCGCTTGCTGCGGCTGGATGCTGCTAGCTGAAATGTTCACACAAATGTCTATTACACTTTATTGAAAGTCTCTGATGTTGCGGTTGGATGCGCAGGCAGTGGCGCTGACTTTACACGTGGCTTTGCTATGCTTGGGAACTACGCTGTGCTTGGGGACTTGTAAAGTCTCTAAAGGCAGGTGCGTTTTAACTCTGGGGGCTGTTAGATGGCAAATCAACACTGAGGTTTCTTGCTCGAGCTTCGGGACCTGTCCCCTCGTCAAGCCCCCCGGAGTCTCCCTCTCAGGTTGCCTAGGGCACCTAATATTTAGGGTAGTCCCCCCCCCTTTCAAGTCCCGATCACACTCCCATGCGGTGTAGGGTGGAGCAGTTGTCAAATCAACTCAAAATCCCCGATAAGGGCCACCAAATTTGTAACCCACATGCCACACCAGGGCCAGATAACGTGCGGGGCGAGCTGTCACTAATTCTTGGAATCTTGAGGGATGTTGGGATTTGGTCAGGTGGAGTCACCACACACTGATATCTTGATAGATATCTTTCCTAACTTTATTAAAGCAACCACACTTCCACTTAGCAACAGCAAAATCAGCAAAGTACTTCAGCACAATAGCAAACAGGTTCACTCTAGGGGTTTGGGACTATGCTACCTTGGTACCTTGTATGTTGGTCCTCAGTGCACTCCACTCTGCTCCTCCTAGGCCCACACGGATGTCTCTCTGTAAGTAGCTCTCTGTCTTACTTAGCAACTGTAGCTCTTTCTCCTGTGTGTAGTAGCTCTCCTCTCTCAAAAGGGTTAGCAGGCTCCATTAGGTACTGCTCGGCAAACTATACCTCCATGGCTCGCTCTCTCTCAGCAATCCATCTTATCGCAACTCATCAACTTGTTACAACTGTAACATCTCGAGACAACTCTGATAAGAAAGGTGTCCGCTCCCTTTATAACCTCTGTTTTTATGATGTCACTTTCCCACAGCAGCCTCTAGTGGTTAACTCTGTAACTGATGTAATGTATTATTCAGCTAGGCATTTTTCCACAGGGTTTTCTAATGAGAGATTATGTAACCCCAGTTTTCACCTGGGCCACACTTACATTGGTTTTGTACTAGTGCATCTTTACTATAATGTCCCTAGGAGGATCTTTTTTGGTTAAGGCTATGAATTTGCTCCATTTCAAGGTGTTCCAAGGGGATTTCAGGGGCCAGCTCTTGGAATAGTGATGTGATTGCAGATTGTAGGTCTTGTTCCAATTCTGGGATTCTTTTAATGCATATGTTTGATCTGCATTATCTATTTTCTAAGTCTTCTATTTTTAAGCTTAAAGTGAGGTTGTCTTCTTTACATTTTAATTTCTTTCTTTTGTTGTGATAATGCTGAGGTAATTTCTGATGTTTTATGTTTAATTTCTACTGCTCGCAGACCAAGGTCATGGAATGGTTTATACATGTTGACCAATTTCGAAATGCTTTGTTAAGCAGTAAGTCAAATTTAGTGAATATCAGGTCAAAATCAGATGTGGAATAGTCAAGAGGAGTTGTTAATCCCGCTATTTTCTTCTAGATTAAGGTTTTTTCAGTCTTCACTGTTATATAACTATATGTGCATCATCATTTGACAAAATGGTGGTTAAGATGGTGCACTGATAATAATACATGCATCCTATTATTTTTAAAGCCTGTAATAGCTTTTTCTAGCAGGCTCACAAAAGACAGGGTATTGCCAATGACTGCCTTGTCACTACTTTGGTTGCTTCCTCAAAGGGGGATAAAGTTGCACACACATGCTGCATTGCTATTCCCCAGTTGTAAAGTTGTGATTCTGACAGTGGCCTGCCCGAACTGGCATGTATAAGGTAGAATTCCAATGTGTAGGCAGGATTACAAAGAAGGCGGTTCAAAGGCAGGAGAATTTGCCACTGAATCTTCTCTAAAAAACGGGAGAAAGAGGGACAAGAATGCTGAAAATTGCATGAACAGATTTATTGACCTTCTCCAACATCAGTTGATGATTGAAATGGTGAGTGGCCTGGTTTCATAATGCGAGCTAGGAAAGGTACAATACACGTGTAAGCTTTCCAAGGTGAAGGGCTGCTAGGAGGTTTGACCCGTTGTCATACATAACCTTACCTGGCTGGCTTGTGCTTGTGTGGGGTCAGACATATCTCAAACTGATTCTCTAGAGCCCATATCAGGTCTTGGGCCATATGCCTGTGTGCACCTAATCATACCAGTTTCATATCAAGTAAGCCGTGGAACCGTTTCCCCATGCAACGCTGTATGATTTGGGCCCTTTCTTCTTCCCAGAATGCTGCATCAGCTTCCTCCCATCCAGGCAGGCCCAGAATGCAATCCTCCGACAGCAGCAGCAACAAAGAGATGCGTTCCAGACGCAGAATCCAGATGAAAATCCAGATCATCTGGTTTTCGATTTTATTTCCCTGGCCAGAAGGTGGTATGGAATTGGAATCTGGAGAAAAACATCTGGCTGCCAGGGGTTAAGTCTTTTGGCAGACTCAAGTACTCCAGGTTCTTACGATCTTTAACTATCACAATTGGGTGTGGAGCACCCTCAGGGAGATACTCCCATTCCTCTATAGCCAGCTTAAAGCTGAGCAGTTCCAAATCACCCACATTATAATTCCGTTCGGATTTATAGAGTTCCCAAGAAAAGTATATAACCAGGTGCAAAGCTTCATGCTCTTCAGTGTGTTGTGATAACATTGTCCCGACTGCGGTTTCAGAAGCATCAACTTGCAATACAAACAGTTTCTGTGGGTCTGGGTCAGGATCGTATCGGAGGTAAACCATTCTTTCAGAAGCTGGAAGGCTTCCTGGGCTGTTTCTGCCCAGTGAAACTTGGTCAAGTCGGTAATTGGCTTCACTATCTTAGAAGTCACAAATTAATTTGCGACAGAAACTTGCAAAGCCAATAAACCAATGAACTTCCTTGAGGGAGGATGGAGCAGGCCAGAGGATTGCAGAGATTGTACATGGGTCCATCTCGAAGTATGGTAAAAAATTATGAACCCTAAGAAGTGCAAAGAAGACCTTGAAATTCACAATTCTCTCGCTTGGCTAGAGACCATGGGTGCGGAGACATGATGTTGATGTTCATGCAAGGAGGACAAGTAGATGAAGAGGTCATCCAGGTGTACAATGACATAGATGTCCAGCAGGTCCCAGAAATTGTCATTCACCAGATGCTGAAACACTGCTGGTGTGTTAAAAAACCTGAAGGGCATCACCAGGTATTCAATATGCCCATACCCGGTGCTGAATGCCATCTTCCACTCACCTCTACTTCCCTTTTGTGCACCAGATTATATGCTCCCTGAATATCGAACACCTTAGCAGATCATAACCTATGGAAAAGGTCTGACATGAGTGGAATTGGTACTGATTCTTGACTGCGATACGATTTAGCTCCCAGTAGTAAATGCAAGGCCATCAGGCCTAAGTGAACCAGCAGAGGAGGTGGAACGTCTGATGAACCCCTTGGCTAGGTTCTCATCAATATACTTTTTCAGGACCACCATTTCAGGTTCAGAACAAGGGAAGATTCTTCCAAAGGGAATGGGTGATTCAGGGAGTAGATCGATGGCACAGTCATACGGACAATGGGAAGGAAATGCGTCTGCTCCTTTTGTATAGAAGACATCCTGAAACTGCTGGTACTGAAGCGGTAGCTGAGGGGCCTTGACAGATTTGATCAGGTTTAAGGGGTGCTCATTAACAGTGAGGCAATTCTGCTGGCAAAATTTAGAGCGAAACTGAAGCCATGGAATACCAAAAGTTACTGGGAACATTGGCCAGGTCAGGAGATCGAAGCCCAATTTCTCAGCATGATGATCGGCACAAATGCCCGACAAAGGAGGATTACCGGTGGTTATGGGCTGGACTTGATAGGGGAGCCGTCTGCAAGCGAAATGGATAGTGGCGAGGGCCGCACTTCTGTGGGTATGTGTTGTACCCAAGCAAATGTCTGGTCCAGGACAATGTGGGGGGATAGGCTGGGCTGCAGAGAAGGTCCAGGTCATGAAGCCAGGGAATGAACTGCCAGAACGCTAGGCTAAATAGCATAGAACCTGGTAGGCTGGATCACATTAATATTGAAGCCCGTGAACAAGCCAAGGTCAACGGGTCACACGTACAGTAGCAAATCGGTGAACAGGCCAGGGTCGATGCCAGCAGCGAAGGTTCACAAACAAGGGTTAAAGAGAAGCGCAAGATATGGCCAGGGCCCGCTCATGTGCCATTGGATCGGGATCAAGGTAAGGTTTCTGGGCGTCCTGGGGGGGTTTCACACAGCGGGGCATCCCGATTTCGGATGCCCCGTGGGGAGGGATCGGATCGGCCCGGGAATCTTATAGATTCCCGGGCTGATCCGGGAAGGGTGTTGGTCCATTTCAACCCTATACAGGTGTTTTGGAATAGCTGGGCTCTTAGAATTACATGGGAGCGGACATCATACTATACAGCTAACAGTCCAGGCAGATGTAGATACAGAGCAATACTGCCTGTGGCCTCCCCAGAGAGTAGAGACAGGGGAAACTCAGCAGAGGGGAGGGGCGGAGTGTCACATGTGAAGCTGATGCACATCAGGAAAGCCAGGCATAAACTGAGGGAGATCTGGAAAGCAATAGTGAATTAAAGCTGACTGTAATGGAGGGGAGCCAGCAAGGAGTAACGGGTAGAATGCTACATCACGCATTGGTTTCCGCATGAGGTGTCTGCGGACCTGAGCCTTCCACAAGGTAGGGGGAACTGCTCTACAGAAAAGTTGGGGTCCCACTACTGCCGCCAGTGACCAGTGAGCCCAAATATGGGAAAAATCCAGTCTGGCTGATGGCTTTCTACTTCTGGCTTGAAATAAGATATGCTTGCGATTTTGACTGAAATTTTCAGAAGCAGGCCTCGAAGGTGTAAAGATGGCATCTCCCTTGTACAGTAGTTTAAAAGCACAGAATCTGCATGCTATTCCACAATATCTGCATGGGGTTAAGCGCTCTCAAATAGCTTATGGCATGGATTTTCAGGGGTGGCTTTAGGGAAGCAATTTACTACAACTATGAAGGAATATAGCAAATAATACACCTTTGAAGGAAAACATGTCTTGCCTTCACCCCTCAATTCATTATTGTAGCTTATATCTCTGCACCATTTGTTTCAACATCTTTGGGAAAATTTGTCCAAAATTTAGTTGCTGCCAGGCCGATTCTGTTTGCAGATTAATAAATTAAGTGATGTATATTCCCTTACCTCAAATAAGGCCAGATTCTTATCATAAGAACATTTGCCTTCGTGTAGCTCGGAGCCTCTAAAGAATGGACTGTTTTCTTGGTGGTTTCCATAGCCTGAAATAAAAAAGGGGAAAAAATGATCAATTTGGGCACAGATAGACTCCAGGGTGGGTTTAGTCTACTTTAACTATGAGACTTAAGGGCAGGCTTACGTTCTCCCATGGGGGGCATCCTGAACTGGGATGCCCCGCTCTGTGAACCCCCCCCCCCAGAGTGCCCAATATTCTTACATTTCCCCTGTGCCCACAGCACATGCGCGTCCGGCATCATACATCTTCCATCTTAGCTGTGCGTGGCTCCTTCCACCGCAACCGCATGGCTGTGCAGGGCCGCACACAGCCGAAGGGAGCCGAGTGGTGACTAGGATTCCATGCAGCTGGTTTAGCCGCACCGTGGGCTCGAGGAGAGATAAGTGACCTAGGCGAATGGCCAGAGTCTCACGCAGCGGGAGACACTTTTGATGGCATTTTAGAAAAGTGTATTTTTTGGGTGTGCCAAATCACTACCTCTAATCTGTTGCTATTGGCAACTGTACACCAAGAGCTACACTGCTGCTATGGACACTGCTGAGATTGGAATCTCATCTACACTTCCACATATCCAGAAGTAGTGTTCTGTGTGTACGAGGCTCACTTCTCTATTATTGTAGATCTTGGTACAGTACATTTGGAGTTTGTGAAAACTCATTAAAAACTAAATATTACTAGCTTTTAAAAATTCCATCAAAAGTAGACTTTCCCTTTGCAATCGGATTAGGTGATTACTACATGAGGTAAATTCAAAGCAAGTATAAGGTCATTAACACAATGTGAAGACAGCAAGCTTCCTCTTCACACACACACACACACACGATTTGGAGGGGGAATGCCACACACACTGCCTGTAATGGTGGGGGGATGCCACACACACTGCCTGTAATGGGGGGGATGCCACACACACACACTGTCTGTAATGGGGGGGGGATGCCACACACACACACTGTCTGTAATGGGGGGGAAGCCACACACACTGCCTGTAATGGGGGGGATGCCACACACACTGCCTGTAATGGGGGGGATGCCACACACACTGCCTGTAATGGGGGGGATGCCACACACACTGCCTGTAATGAGGGGGGATGCCACACACACTGCCTGTAATGGGGGGGGATGCCACACACACTGCCTGTAATGGGGGGATGCCACACACACTGCCTGTAATGGGGGGATGCCACACACACTGCCTGTAATGGGGGGGATGCCACACACACTGCCTGTAATGGGGGGATGCCACACACACTGTCTGTAATGGGGGGGATGCCACACACACTGCCTGTAATGGGGGGATGCCGCACACACTGCCTGTAATGGGGTGACTTTTTTCTAATCATCCTTCCGCATGACTACATGGAGAGAGAGAGGCTCCACCCCCGGGAGGAAACACAAAATGAACAGCATTTAAAAGCCCCACCCTTTCCTCTCCACCTAAGTTTTTTGTTTTTCCTCCTTAGGGAACCACTGGACAGAGTGTGCTAGGATGTGTTCAGACGATTTTTTAATTTAGTTAGTTATTTTCAGACTCCAAAGCTTTGGAGAAGCCTGCTGTCCATTGGATATATATCCAGGTGGAGTCACCTGAGGTCTTGGTACAGCCGAGGCTTATTCCCACATAGTTTGACCAAGCATGAGTAGACAACAGAGTAAGTTTCGGGTGTGCTGGGTCTTTAGTGTCTTTTGACTCACCAGGCGCTGGATCAGTGATTTGGGGATTCCGCATTTTTTTTTTCTATATGGTAACAGTTCGCTCCAAAATTTCAAATATATTCAAGATCGGTGACCCGCCACCCTGACATCACTTCCAGTTGCGATGACACATGCCGAGACCCAGAAACAGAAAGTCGGCATTTTCTCCTCAGCCAGCGTGCAGGTCGGGTGGAGTTAGAAGATGCCAGAGTGGCAGCAGAGCAGTGGTGGCGGCAGCAGCAAGGCTAAGGGCAAACAGTGTGCGAGGGCAGCGCACCAGCCCAGAGAAGGCCAAAAAGGTGGCCAAAGACAATGGATTGGGAGCAATCAATCCTCAGCAGCCGTTAAGATGAAAAATTCATTGTTTTTACATGGCAATGATTGCCCAGAGGTGCAAGGTAAATGACATGCCTTTTTAGCCAGAAACGTATAAAATAAAGGAAGCTGAGGCCCTTAAATTAAATCTAAAGGCATTCAAGAAATCCAAACGCTGTGAAGAATGCAGCAATGGACACTTGCTTCTGTGCCATCATTGCAATGTGGCAAAAAAGGACGCAGACTGAGCAGCCCTTCTCAGGGAAATCCTGGTAACGAGGCAGATTGCCTCAATACGGGATGCCCAGAGGGGTATGGTCACTCAGTCAGAGTTATCCATTGCTACCGCACCGACTCCTCACTCAGTTATAGAAAGTAAGGTCATTAAAATAGGGTTATCCATTACTAATAGTACTCCCAGTGCCTAGGATTCCAGCCCCTTCAAGATTAATTTGGTACCAGAACTAGACGAAGTAAATGAAGAGGACCTGTCCTCACAGGATCCCCTGGATGAGGAAATCCAGGTGGAAGGGGGTCCAGAGTATTTTAAAAAATTATCTGAAGAATTAGAGAAATGGATGATATGTATGAAACATAGAGGAGTCAGCATGATAATAAGCCTTTGTCAGTTCAGGATGAAATGTACAATTTTTTTTTTTTTTTTTTTTTTTTTTTTTTTTAGGGAAAGCATCCAAAGTTTTTCCCATCCATTCGGCACTCAATAAGGTTATTAAGGCAGAATGGGAAAATGCAGAGAGAAAAAAATGTCATGCCCAACTCAATGAAAAGGAAATTCTCATTCAACGATCAGGACATGGAACCGTGGATCAAGTGCCCTTGACTGAACGGCCCTCTGGGTCAGATGTCCAGAGCAGCGGATTTAAGTTTTGATGATATGGGCGCATTACACGATCCTATGGACCGCAGAATTGAACATCTCTTAAAAAGAGCTTGGGACGCTATCACATTTACATTCAGGCCCGCATTAGCATCTGATGGTATTCTCAGGAGCATGGCAATATCGTTTAATAATCTTAAGGGTCACATGGGAAATAAGTCTCATTCCTTACTAATGCTTCAGAGGAGGTCATCAGAGCTACAGCAAAAGTGTCAGCCTAAATTTTCTTAAAAACTTGGTCTGGAGACAATGTTTCTAAGGCCAAGCTGGGTGGGATTCAGTTTCATGGCAATCTCCTTTTTTGGAGAGGAGCTAGATGTTATCCTGGCTAGGTCAAATGTAGTAGGGAAAAGGTATCCCACCAGGAAGTGGAACTTTAACTCCCACATTACGGCAGAGGTGCGTGACGTATAACTCAACCTAAACAGAATGACCCTAAGAAACTTTGGACTCAGCCTAGGCCCCAAAAGATTGGGCAAACATTTTCTTGGCAAACCTTCAGAGGGGCATAAGCCTCAATCCTGACAATGAACACCCGATAGGGGGCAGACTCTCCAGGTTCGTAGCCACCTGGAGAACAGTCACAAAAATCAGTTTGTGCTACAAACACTAGAAAAGGGTTATAGATTAGAATTTTGATCCCTTTAGTGACCAAGCTCCCAAGGGACCCCAAGAAGAGAGAAGAATTCCCTCTAGCTCTAGGTATACTTGCATATACCCATTCTTAACTCACACCGCAAGTATTTGAGGTTTGCGGTTCAGTTAGACCAGGAAATCTTTCACTACCAGTACAGGGCACCTCTATTCGGCCTGTCCTCAACTCCGCAGAACTTCACAAAGATCCTGGCTGAACCGATGGTTTATCTCAGGCAACAGGGAATCCCTTATTAAGACGACCTTCTCCCGTTAAACAATCCACCCTAACACCCAGTCAGCAATGCAGGTTTCTGGGGTTCGCATAGACAGCACTCAACAAAAAGTCTTTCTTCCAGACGAAAAGGTAGACAGGATCAGAGCAGAGTTTCAAAGAATAGTCACAGTCCCTAAGGTCTCCATAAGAGAGATCATGAAAATCTTGGGTCTCATGACCTTGTTAATTCCTGCGGTACCATGTGCTCAACTACACACAAGCACATTGCAGAATTTCTTCGAGAGCAGTGGGACAAGCAACAAAACACACTGGACTGACCAGTTACTTCTGAGTATCCTAAAGGGTCTCCGGTGGTGGCTAGATCCAGGGGTACTAGGGAAAGGAAGAGAATGGAGACAAACCAACCCAGTAGTGATGATGCATGACAGATGCAAGAAGATGGGGAGCCCATCTGGGAAGTCACCAAGTTCAAGGAAAGTGGCAAAAGTCCTTGCCAGCCAGGTACTCGAATTTCAGAGAACTCCTGGTGGTCAAGTTGGCACTGGATCAATTTCTGCCAGTCATAGTAGGCAGAGATGTACAGATAAGGTCAGACAATGCCTCCACAGTAGCTTATCTAAGCTTCCAGACATTTCGAATATCATTCATCAGGACGTCATTCTTCATCCGAATCCGTCAAAAGTTCTACTGACGGCTTGGATCTGGGGGGGCCATCCTAAGAAGTAAGGGCTGTTCAACTAGAGAGATTGAAACTCTTCTGACCAGTTAAAAATTAACCACTAAGCGAATCTACGAAAAGGTATGGAAATGTTTTAACAAGTTAACGAAAAAAGGGATAGCCACGGTCCTCGAATTACGAAGATTTTGAGGAGGGGCTAGCTATAAGTATATTAAAGGGGTTTCCTACCTGGGACTTTTCAATTGTATTGGAAGGACTAATGGAACCGCCCCTTGAACCTCTAGATCAGACCTGGGCATTGTACGGCCCTTTGATTGGCTCTGACCGGCAGGGCTGAGCTGCTGCTTAAGTGATCGTCTGTGTACAGTGCGGGAGGCGCGGACCCGGTGCGAAGAGGGACAGGCGGGCGCCCGACAGTGAAGAAGAGCCCAACTAGGGGAGCCATCTTGCCTGGGTAGAGGGGCGGGACTCATAAGTGCCCTGACTGGAACCATCCTCGGGCTGCTGCTAAGCTTAAGGGGAAGTAGAGTAAGGGAAGTGGGGCTGCATTTGCTCTGCCCAGTGTGGTGGACGAGCTACTGACATCTTTGGGGCGATATTCCCCCCTTTCTGTTGATCCTACCAACCAGTATCACCTTCCCCTCCAGTTGTCAGCTAAGTGCACATGATCCTTGTCACAAGAGGACTTTAGCCCTCAAAATGTCAGCTAAAAAAGTAAGGTAGATGCTGAATGCAGGCGTTTCCAAAAGAATTGGGCTGCTAAGTATTTATTTACCACAGTGAGAGGTAAAGCCGGGTGTTTAGTTTGCGGGGAGCAACCTCACTTTCTCATTGTTTAACTATAACATATACTCGTACCAGCTTGTCATAACAATGGTATTTACCGGTACTGCTTTTTATAAAGAAATACAATTATATTATGCAGAATTGAGTTCAGCCTTTTGGCCCCGCCCTCCACAATATTTTTCGTTTCTCATGTGGCCCCATGGAAAAAATAATTGCCCTCCACTGCTCTAGATGAAGTTCAAGAGAAATGATGGTCACTAAAATTTTGCTTCCTGCTAGCAATTACTTCTGCCAGGTGAGTGAGCCAACTGCAGGCCTTATCTATGAAAGAGCTCTATTGTACAGTACTCCCAGTTATATTTAGACCTAATCCTTTGTGGTTGTGACTTCTGCCCAGTATATAAGCAGTCTCAATAGAAACAAGAAAAAAGTCTGTACCTAATAATTTAACCAAGCCAACAGTAAAAAATCCTTTACCTCACCTGTATGAATTAATGCTAAATTATTGTCTACACCAGGGGTACTCAACCACTTCTGGTAAAGGTCCATTTAGAGGCATCCGGTGAGAGGAGAAGGTCCGGACTGAGGGCAAATGGGGAGCGGATGGTTAGCAGCTGTAAGGAAGAGGGATGGATAGACAGGACAGGAAGGGCAGGGAGGGATGGAGAGAGAGAGCTGGGAGAAGAGATGGATGAGCAGAGCTGGAGGATGGGGATTGGGGAATGGATGGGGCAAAGCTTGGGGGGACAGGAATGTATGGGACTGAGCTGGAGGGATGAGATAGTGGGACAGGGATAGATGTGGCTGGCTGGCGGGGGAAAGGAGTGGGTGGCACAAATAGAGAAACAAAGTTTGTGTGTGCCTTGCAATGCCACTTCCTGTCTGTGCAGTGGGAGACTAAGCACAACATCACCAATCAAGGGGGAAGCTCTGAGCACAGCAACACAGAAGCAACTGAGTGCACGGCTGTCAGGGCATGGGTCCAAAAATGTGGTGCCCAGGTCCGCATTTGGACCCTGGTCCGCCAGTTGAGTATCGCTTGTCTACACTAACATTTGCTCCGGCACCCACTCAAAGCTGAAATGCTGCCTCACAGATTTTGGAGCTTCCTTTACCAGCATCCCAACTCTGGTACTGCCTGGATTCAACTGACATAACCCACAATGCACAGCTGCAGGAAACCCAGAAACACCTTCTCTTTACAGGCGGTTTGCAGCTCCATGTTGGTTGTAAAATTGACCACAGCAAGAATTACAAAAAGGTAAATTAAACTTTATGTGCTGCAATCTGAATAGCCCAGGGGGTTGATGCATATGAGCACCATTTCTTATAAGGGTGTTGGTCTGGTTTTTGAACGGGGTGAATCGCTCTGATGCAATCCATGAGGTGATCCAGCTGCAGCTTCTGAGGCTCACCTCTTCCCCTCTCTGCCTCCACCAACACTGTCTGAAGGCAAGCAACATTTGCCCTCCATGCTCTTTGCATAGTTTAGTATCGAGAACTAGCGGATACTGAATTATGCGAGGTAAATATGCCAATAATGAGCTGATATTCTCAGCAGGTGCCAGCAGCAGCAAACTGGATTCATAGGCGGACAGCATGGTTCTCAGTAATTCAGTTATTATATTAAAGTCATACTTCAGTCAAAACACAAAAAAAAACACTATACTCAATTGCCGATCCCAGTCTTACGCAGCTCCCTCCTTCTCTGCCGCATCCACAACGCTGCGCAATATGACAATTGCAGTGAATGGACAGGGATGTGCCATAGTTCCTGTGATGGAACTCTGGGCGTGCCATAGTCGCCAACAGCATTGCTGTGTCATTGCGGCGGTGGAGGAGGGAGTGGCACAGGAATGGCGATCCAGTAAGTGTCATAGCACCGGGATAAAAGGCAATTTTAGTGTTTTTTTTTTTGTGTTTTGGCTAAAGGTATGACTTTAAAATCTGAAACCCTCTATTGCATCGGGATAGCTCAGTCAGTAAGGTGGCAAGGTGTTTTACTCTGAAGTCAAGGGTTCTAACCCCTGTTTGAGTCAGATGTGGATGTTCAGTTTTTTTACCCATTGATTCCCTGTGTATTTGTTTTTCACCCTCCTTGTTATTGCTCTCCAGATTGCTTTTTTGATTTGCTTTTCCTTGATTTTTCCAGTGCTCTACCATGTTATTACATCTGCTGCAGTCTCTCTCAATTTCACCTTTTTGCTAGCTTATTCTTCCCATGCCATTTTCCATGTTCTTACTGAATAACACACAGCGGATTCCCCCATTCAGCAAGTGTATACCTTATAGATTCCCTGGCTGATTGGCGTGGGTTTTGGTCTACTTTAAAGCCAAAACTGGTACACTTAAAGAGGAAGGCAGGGTCTGCTGCTCAAAAACCAATGCAGTGGTCCACAGCAGCAGCAGGACTAAAATGCTGCTAGCGTTGTCCCTAAGGGAAAAAAAGCTTGCACACCTCAGAGGCTGCCCTTGGTTATGAGGACCTTTATCGTGCAAATTATAAACCTCTTTTAAAAAGTCATGTCAGGATTTGGCAGATTGGCAATATCTTGATCTTTCAGGGATGGGGAGGATTAGAGCAATAAAAAGGAATCCCCTGAGAACATATTTTAAAGATTTGCATGTCCTCCTATACAAAGTAATGTATTTGTATAGGGGGGAAGGAGAGGAGGAAAGCAGAATCAATGGAAAAAACGGTGTTAAATAAAGGGGGACTGGGCATCCCAGATTTTGACCAGTTCGACCACACAGGAATTTACTCAAGAAAAGAAACTTTTCCAGGGACTAAGAGGCCTCCCATCGTATGCCCTAACACTTTCATGTGTATTGGTGATCCCTTTATAGAGTCACCCAAATTGGCATACCTCACTTTATGATATCCCCCAGGTCTCCTGAATTACTCACCTCTTCCTGAAGTCCTTGCCGCAGTTGACGCATCCCCAGTATACCTCTATGGCACATCCTTCTGAATGGCTGGCCTGAGCAGAGATGCAGCCGGCAGCACTTTCATTATGCAGAGCTCCTTGCCGCAATGAGCTGCAAAGTAAATCTGAACTGAATGAGCACCACTGATTGGCTGAGCGGTCCATGTGGGAACCGGGATGATGCTTTCTGGCGATCCTGGGCAGGGCCGTACTTAGTGCTCATGGTGCCCTAGGCACTTTAAAGCAGTCCTTCACTCTGAATTTGAGTCTATCTTATATGTTTCCCACACCCTGTACATACAGATTGCTCACATTAAAAATCATTCTACCTGCATCTACCGCATGTTATGAGCCTTTAAACATCCAAGATGGTGACTCATGGAACATCAGGCAGCCTGCAAACAGGAAGTGCCTTTTGACTGTGCTGCTCTGCATTCTGGGATTGCTGACCTCTTCCTGACCCCAGCTCTGCTCTGTCTGAGCAAAGCCCAGCTAGAACCCGCCCCCTGTACTTTATCCCACTCTCCTCTCCTCAGTCTGTGTGATGCTTCTGAGTCAAGATGGCGGCGTCCGTATCCGAAAGTCTTGAACAGAGTTGCAGCCCAGTGGGGGAAAGAATAATAAGTAAGTGACTAAAAACCTAAAATGTATTAACTTTAGATGCTGGGGAATAGTTTTTTTAAGGGTTTGGGCTTTTCAATAAATCATGGTGAAGGTCCGGTTTAAGTGCTTGCACCCCCTTTTGGAGGGAAGTGTGGAGGGGCAAAGGGTGCAATGGGCTAGGTGCAGAGTATGTGTGTGGAGGAGGGAGAAGGCACAAAGGGGGAAATGTAGAGAAGCAGGCAGGCACGTTCCATCTTTTACTACATTCTGACATACAGGATGACCCTGATGACCAGTGAGGGGGAGATGCTCTGGCCCGTGTTCAACCCACTGCACCCCCCCCCCCCCCTCACACAAATACATGCTTCCTTCTGTGGCTGGGGTGTGCTTGTTAGGAGGCATTAATGTTCTGGCTATGGGAGTTTTTCATTTTTCTCCTTTACTACAGTAGTAAGAGCAGTGCCCTCCCCCCTTCCAGTTTTCCACCCTAGGCACGTGCCTAGGGTTGCCTAATGAGAAATACAGCCCTGATCCTGGGGGATACACGGAAAATTGGGATTACCCCGACAGGGCAGAACCAAACCCAAAAAGGTGAAATTCTTGGGTCGAAAACAGTTTATCTAAAGGCATATGTAGAATTACTGATTATCTAACTCCCGATGGAGCTAAGAAATTGGCTTATTTTAAAGCAGAACAAAAGACTCCAGGGCCGACCACTGGCTCAAATTGGGATACCCCACTGTGTGAACCCCCCTCCCAGGGTCCCCTTTTGCAGCGGCTCCGATGGTGTTGTAAACAATCACGGATGTATTGTCGGCAAATTCTCAGGGCAGGGGCGTGCTCCTGCACCCAGCCATACAGATAGGCTGAGGGCGAGAGAGCGAGAGAGTGTTCCAATCTAAATGGAACTAGCGATGCAGCCATTCTCACTCCCATTTGCTGTGTTCTGTGTCTAGACAGAGCTGTATTGCCGAGTATTAAATATGCACAGCTTGTGGTTCTGATTGGACCCAGTAAGACTGGGGAAAGGTGAGTTTTAGAGGTTTCACACAGCAAGGATAGCCAAAATCCTGTTATTTTTCCAGCTTCAAAAGAGACTTTTGGTAAGCCCACCTTTGAATATTTTAGCAGGAATATAGTAACATAGTATGTAAGGCTGAATGAAGACTTTAGTCCATCCAGTTCAGCCCGTTTATCTCCTTCCAGTGGTCTAGTAGCCATAGCTGGAAATGTATATAAAACATTTTGCACCCTACTATCAATAAGAATCTCAGGCCCTAAGAGATCAAATCATTTGTACAATATTGTTCGAAAATCCTAGAGCACCACATTATACATTATAGTAATTACTTGTACAAAAAGAAAAAAAACTTTTATAGTGGGAACAATATAAGGAGAAATATGTAAAAAGAGCCAAGTAGGGAATAGTACTTTGGCAAAAGGATAATTGGTAACAGGGTATTAGAAGCCAATGTTAAAGTTTTATTGAGATTTCTTGCACATATGGTTAACCAGTCCCAGAGTAGAAGAGTTAAAGTACTCACTAAGAGCTAGAAAGAAAAATCTCATGGTAGTAAAAAATTCAATTCATTAGAAAAAAGCCTGAACAAAGCCTTTCACTTTTAATAAATAGATACCAGAACCAGATAGGAAGAC
Source organism: Gastrophryne carolinensis (assembly GCA_027917425.1). Classification (NCBI taxonomy): domain Eukaryota; kingdom Metazoa; phylum Chordata; class Amphibia; order Anura; family Microhylidae; genus Gastrophryne; species Gastrophryne carolinensis. Next base: position 150,384,523 of record CM051241.1, on the reverse strand, counting down.
CATGAAGGTCAATGGCACCTTTTTACTTTCATTGTCTTCCTAACTGGCGATTCACTAAAAGTGAAATTCTCAGGCTTTTTTCTCATGAATTGAATTTTCACTACCATGAATTTAACTAATATTGAAGTCTTTTATACTTTTTTAATACAATTTCTAGAAAAAAAATGCAGCCATTCTCACTCCCATTTGCCGTGTGAATAGAACCCAATATTTGGGTCCACTGCTCAATGTGTGGACCCCCCTTCCCAAGCAGCTGCAGGCACTGCTATTGCCTCGGCAGTGCCCCAGTTTTCAATTAAAACTGTGCTCTTCCATAACCTATAGTGCTCTGACATAGCCTATTGCCTTTCTAAAAATTGCTGCTGTGACAAGGTGCAGCTTGCTGGCCACATCCCCAGCATGCCCACTCATTCAGAAAGGCTGGGCACAGAAACACCTTGGGGATGCGGAGCCGGGGGGAGATCGCATTGCGGGGCATCTGGGTCTGGAATATTTTCCTGTGCGGGTTCCCATCCGCTTTAAGTCCCACATAGACCATAGCAGCTAGTCCAGGACTGCAGGGCTTACCTCATAGTTAGATCCACATCCAGCACTGCCCGGCCGATCACCTGCACTCCTCTTGCTCTTCATGCGTCTCTTCCTGGGTCCCTCAGACGCAGCTACACTCCAACCATCAGTTACGCTGTCACATTCATTGTAATGGAGAAGGGGCATGGCAGCTCACCGCGACTCTTGGTGGAGGCATCGCCAAAATTGAGACGCATGACAAGCACTTTTTTGGCTGGATTAAAAAAAACAACAAAAAAAACCTTTCCAAACTGGATGCAGTCAGCCATATTGCTCCCTGGCTGAACAGCCCTGCCCAGGCTTGGACTGGTCCACAGGGGTACCAGGGAAAAAATGCGGGGGGCACCTGGTCCCTGGGGCCTTCATCATCAAAGCTGAACTATGTATAGCTTATTTGTGGCATCCCAAATGCACAGAGACAATACAGTTTGGCATAATGTTTCTGTTCACGGGCACTGAATGTAAGCCAGTAATGCTTGCATCTAAATGCAACGTGGGCTCCCAGGGGTCAGTTCTACTCGTGCACTTGATTTGGGATGCCCGGCAGATCGCCGAAAACTCACCTGGTCCTAATACAACACCGGCACCCCCGGCATCCTACAAACTCTAAACATCCTACCACAAAGACACACACTCTTACTCCATTCATTCGCGAGACTCAGTATTGGTATGGCCGGCCCGTTTCAAGTTCCAGATCAGATATCACGGTTCAGTAAGGGATCCCGAGAGGGTAAAGCCGGGAGCCCATCCACCTCTCAATCCCCATCCGACCTGGTCTCCATACATTGCACCCATGGTTCTCAGACCCTATACAATTTTTGGGGAACACCCCTGGCAGCATAGGTTCATTTATACAGGGCAGCTTCTGGTTAACCAGGCCTGTACCGACGGCACCTCCGGATGTTTCCAATTCAGCAATATACACTTTCTAGCATAGAACGTTAATAGCCTCAGCAATGATCTTTGCGCCTCCACCTCGGATACTGACTCCATCACACACAGGAGACAGACTGCAACCGAGCCCTGTATCCGGAATCCCATCACCCTACTCACTACTTCCATAACCTCTCCCCAGAATCGCCCAATGATAATGATCGCACGCGACCAAGTCATATGTTCCCAAGAGGCATCATCCCTCCCGCACTGTGGGCACCGATCCCCCTCCAGTAATCCCATTCTATGCAGCCGGGCCGGCGTAATATAGGCCTGGTACAACCATTTAGTTTGTATAAACCTATCTCTAGCCTCAACTACGGACGAGTGGATGTTGTTCATCACCTCGTCCCAGTCGTCCCCGTCCAAACCAGGATCCAAAGCACGCCATTTTGTTTCTACCTGAGAATCCAGGCACCCCAGCAGAGTCTTATATAAGGAGGAAGTAATTTTCCCTACGTCCCATGCCCTGACCGCCTGCTCCACTGGGGATTTAAGAATCCGTGGGGTGCTTCCCGAAAACCCCTCCAAGTTATTTACTTAGTTATATAATAAGTAGCTCTATTGCTTATATAATGGTGAAAAAAAAGACTAATGTTACCATCTTACTAATGTAAATGATTGGCCATTTATGAAGGAGTGGCAATCGGGGCCTGATAAAATTGAGAGTCGAGCTTTGGCTTACCGACTCCACAGCCCTGATTGTAAGAAGTCTGGTTTACTGTAAGTGATGCTATTATATAATTATGTCAAGACCCAGTAAAAACAAACCAGTTTGTAATTTTATTTACTTTATGCAATAAAAATGAATGAAAGATAAAATCCTTCCCTGGGTTTTCAAGGAAACTAGGGGGTATGGGAAAATCACCTAAATTTCGGTGTTCCACTCCTTGAGGCAACCCGAATTGGGAACCCTTGTCCTGCACTCATCGCGCCTCTGCGCCTCGGCTGCCCACCCACCTCTAGCCATGCGCGCACCTGGCTTTTCTGATTGGACGGCACAGGCAAATCAAAGCTAGAAGGTGGACAGGGGATGTGGCCAGCAGCGCACTTGGCTCCCTTCAGCACCGCTCGACTGCTTAGTCGTCCAGACGGAACAGGAGCCGAAGGAAGTCGAGTAAAAGCAAGTGCGCTCGTTCTCACCCAAGTCTGCACCGTGGGAGCATCAGAAAGGTGAGTGAATGCGATGACCTGGAGGGGATAATCCCGATTCTGGATGCCGCTGCATAGAGGAACACCCCAAAAGGTGAAAATTGGGCGTGTTGTTGCGCTTTAAAAGGAAAACTCTTGTCGGGATTTCGGTGTTCTGTGTCTTGTTTTCCTCTTTTGAAATGTAAACATTTGTATTAGGATTGTGTCCCCATACTTGGGATTTACTTATCAGCATTAAAGAGGAACAACACACCCGATTTTCACTTTTTAGGGGGGGTGTTCCTCTCAGTGGGGGCATCCTGAATCGGGATGGCCGCTGTGTGTATGCCCCTAGATCACCCACCTTCCTTTCGCTCCCATGATGCAGACTCGGGCGAGAAGGAGTGCGCTAATTGGCTGAGCAGCCCATCCAACCAATAAGCGTGCTAGCTTTCACTCGGCTCCCTGCAGCTCCACTGTGTGGCGCCTAAGGGAGCTGAGTGCACCGCTGGCCCCTTCCCCCGCTCACCTCCTAGCCATCGCATGCCCATGTTGCCCATTCAAAAAGCCCGGGCGTGTGCACGGCAAGAGGTGAGCCAAATTGCGGGCACAGTGCAGAGACAGGGCGAGGGCTCTGCGACAAGGTAAATGAAACAGGGCTTCAAGGGCATTTTACACAGCAGAGCATCCCAATTAAGGATGCCCCAAGAGGTGTAACTCTGTGATCCTTGAGTCATTTAGACTCCAGGGCCTCAAATGTTCCTCTTTAAGTTTCCAGGTTTCTTATATACGTGTGGCTCGGTGTTGCTCCAGTGGGAGTGGCTTTCCTAGCCTTGACTAAAGACATTTAGTATTTCTGTTGCCTGCTGTGTTGAAACCTATACCCAGTAGCCCCGGCGTACGTCACTGAAATCACAAGGTATGTTTCGGTTGGTCAGGCCTTGCCCGTCAGTAGTCACTACCACCAGTGACCCAAGCCTTGCCAGCCCGTAATAATTCCAATTTTCCACAGCATTTTCAAAAGTTTCCATTATTGTGTTCAAAAATGAGGATGTCCTCAAGGTGCTGAGTTAATCTCAAATTTTTATTGTACTTTTATTTGTTTGCAACTTTGTGCTAGAACGAAAAAGTTTCATTTAGCAACAATATGTTTACCTTAGCAACGTGCATCAAAAGGTGTATTTCGTGTACGTAGCTTGCTAATCATCTGATTATGGCACGCTCCACATTCCTGAACTCACAGGTTTAACCTCATCCTACTCTAATTTAGTTTCTTCAGATGGGAAGGGGGGGAATTTCCGGTAGCTAAAGGATTACTGACAGCATTCTCACCTGGGGAAATCATTACTGCTGCTGGATTTTGATAAATCTGCTTATAAGCTCACCTGTCAAAGTGGAAAGATTCTTGGACTTGTAGTTAGTAGTTGTTACTAAAAGTAGGCCCAGCTTATTCATAGTTTGGTCCACGTGAAGGTAAAAAAAAAAAAGAACGTACTTTAGGGGTTGGCACCAGGTTTGGGTAGGTTTTGAAGCAACAGCGGGCCTTTAGCTTGCATGTATGGTGGCGTGGGTGGTATGACTGCAAAATGCAGTTACCGTTTGGAGGACGGTTGGGTGATGTCGTCGGGGTTGGGCGCTCGATCTGGACCATGCGACACTGCCCTTGACCCATGTGGATTCCTGACTGGGGGGGGGGGCGTCTGCCCCCCGTTTCCCCCCTGCCCTAGTCGGGGTCGTGGGCGCAGATGCACCTCGTGGGGAGGTGGGCGGGGGGGGCACAGGACTGTCAGGAGTGGAGTGCCTGGCCTGGGACCTGTGGTCCCCCCTCCCTTCTTCCTTCCATCTATCCCTTCCTTCTTACTCCCTCTTCACCCTTTTTGCCTTCGCTCCCTACCTACCCTTCCCTCCCACCCTTCTCTGTTCCTCTCCTTCTTCTACAAAACCCTCTTTCCTCCTTGTTCCTTTCTATTAGTTTATGGAAAATGAGGGGCCGGGGGCAGCGGGATGGGTCCTTATTCACGACCGCTGGGAACAGTCAACCCAGGCGACATAGAACATGTGTTAATGTCAATACAAAAGCTCATATTATCGTGTGTTTATTATTCTGTAGAAACGATGGAGATGCTCTGACGATTGTGACCTGTATCGCTGCCTTGCTCTTCTTAATAAAGATTTATTGTTAAAAAAAAAAAAAATACAGCTACCATGGAGCATGCACCGTTCCGCTCCGGCATGTGCCTAGCAGACTTGTATGGCTGTGGGCAGGTACATGTAGAGGGCATTACCGCTAAGTGTAGCGGCAAGGATGAGACCCTCTCAAACCCTTACACCATTACCGCAGCACCTGGGGGCATCCCCACTCCCTTAGCGAACCTGCTCACAAGTCCAATGAGCAAGTCTGCAATGTAGGATTGGGGAAGCAGGAGTATATGATGCTTCTCAAACCAAGAGTGGAGGGTTAAAATAGGAAGACCACCCAAAGAAAATCCTCTGACAGGGCATCCCAATGTGGATGCTCGCTTTGTGTATCTCCCATGGATCGCCTGAAAACTCACCTCTTCCTGGTCCCCCTGTGGGCCGCTTAATGGCGCTTGTTCCATTGAGATTTCCTTAGCTGCGCTGGCTCAGTGCATCAAAAGAAATCTGAATAGAGTGAGTGCCGCCAGCCACATCATCCTGCCTCCTCTAGATGTGTGTGTGCCCTCGCCACCCACTCAGGAGGGCCTGGTGCGGGAATGCACCCACAGATATGAGGTATTCCGGGGATCTGGCACGAACATATCGAGGGATCTGGAGGGGTATAACACAGCGGGGCATCTCAATACTGGATCACATAAACAGGCTGAGTTTCCAAACAACCACATATTACCCGGGTATATGCAAATAAATAACTCAAATAATGCCCAATTAAATTGCCACATAAATCTTACAAGACAACATTTATCACGATAGCAGCGATATAGTCCTACATTATAAGAAAAAACCATTAAGAGCAACAGTTGCTCTCAGTCATTTTATAGCCTAAGGGAGAAAACCATGCATTCTATATTACAAATATTTAAAGTAAGTTTTTAAAGTTCTAGCTGAAGTTTTACACATGTATACAAAGCAGCCACTGTACAGTATTTCAGAACTCACCATCTGAGCTAACGGTGTCATATGTATCGCAGGATTGCTGCCCTGTATCCCGATAATCCACAGAGTTTAAGCCCTCTAAATAATCATATCCCGTCTTTCTTTCCTTGTCTTCAACAGGAACAACTGTGAAATGCGGCATTTTCTAAGCCGAGCACATCAGTAAAGATTGCAGTGCCAAATAAGCAAAGGCAGCTTTCCTGCTCTCCCTTAAAATTCCAGAGCTATAGACTCACTTCCTGCAAGGAAATTAACATATTCACTCAAAACTCCTCCCTTCTTACAGCAAATAAGGGAAAACTGCTGGATTCATAAAGTTAACAATCACTAAGCAAGATTCACATTGCCAGCTAAACACGCAATTACCTAAAATTACAGCTTCTCTCTCACACATACGTAGTACTGCAATAGACAAGCTAACATTACTTTCTGCCTTTCAGTTAGATACAGCCATGCCCCCCCGCCACTCAAATTAACTGTTTCCAGTCCTGCTCAGAGCCCCTTTCCAGCATGAATGGCTATCCTAAGAAGAGAGTTTCATGAGCAAATACTTAGGGCCAAACGGTTGGAGGGTCATGTTAAACGAAGGTGAAGTAAGTTTACACCCTGGTGTGCTTTCGGGTGTGAACTAAGGTTTACATCTGAGAGAGCTTTTTTACTTGAACTCATTAAAAAAAATGTATATGATCCAAAAAATCAGCAAGCCCTGTGATGGGACACTTTTACAAGTGAGCCTCATCATTTTTACAATGATTAAAATATGGCTAATTTTTTAAAGTTTGAAAAACTTAACTATAAAAAATAGCACCCTTTGGGCAATACAAAACAGTTTGGAAAATTCTTTAATATAGCTGATAGGGTGCTGTTTTTATCTCACAGAGATGCTGGGAATGTGGCCACGGGAGCTGCCGGAAAAAAATAAGCCTTCAAATCAGGACAAGGCCAGCGGGCCGGCCATGGAGTCTTTTGGACTCCAGCACTGAAGGGTTTTGTTCCACTTTAAAAAATATATATCTTTACACCATTGGAAACATGATGTACTTCACTGTAATACTTTACTATCACAGGGGTACAGTAGGTGATTTGTGGGAAAATTAGAACAAGAATTTGTTACAAAATCTTTTAGTGTGTTTAAGTAAAAAATGCTCACTCAGATGCAAGCGTCAGTTTAAACCAAAAGCACACCCAAAGGTAAACTTGCTTCACTGGATCTTTAGCATAAATGTTGATCTCCTGTAAACTACATTATAACTGAATGCCAGGATGAATTTGTAACATTGGTGTTTCTCAAAACTCACCAGCAAAAGGTCATGTTTTGCGGATATGCAATGCAAAAGTTACTGCTCCCTCATTAAAAAATACATTGAAATATAACCCGTTGGTGGTATAGAGAGGGTGTATAGAAATAGGAAGTTCATGTAATCAGTTGCATCCCTGGGGCATTCTGATTTGGGATGCACCGTGTGAAATCCCCCTGCAGCATCCCTCCAGCCAGTATGTGGCATAGATAGAGCAGATCTGCACCCCACACTCGATTTATTCAGAAAGCCCATGCATGGTCCATGAGAGGTATGGCATGCCGAATCAGGATGCCCCAGTAAAGCTGACCAAAACCCAGGTCTAAAGAGCATAACATATATTAGAGCAGATCTGGGCATTGTATGGCCCGTGGGCCGTATACGGCCCTTTGATTGGCTCTGACCGACCCGGGCTGAGCTGGCTGGCGGAGTCCCTCCGCTCGTGATTCGGCATCCCTCCGCTCATGCTGCCTGCGAAGCACCTGCCCATCCCTCTTCGCAGCAGATTGGCGCCTCCCGCACTGTACACAGGCGATCATTTAAACCAGACCTTCACCATGATTTATTGAAAAGCCCAAACCTTTTATAAAATGATTCCCCAGCATCTAAAATGAATATATTTTAAGTTTTTAGTCACTTACTTATTATTCGTTCCCCCGCTGGGCTGCAACTCTGTTCAGGACTTTCGTATACGGACGCCGCCATCTTGGCTCAGAAGCATCACACTTACTGAGGAGAGGAGAGAGGGATAAAGTACAGGGGGCAGGTTATAGCTGTGCTTTGCTCAGACAGAGCAGAGCTGGGGTCAGGAAAAGGTCAGCAATCCCAGAATTCAGAGCAGCACAGTTAGAAGGCACTTCCTGTTTGCAGGCGGCCTGATGTCCCATGAGCCTGTTTAAAGGCTCATAACATGCAGTAGATGCAAGTAGGATGATTTTTAATGTGAGCAATCTGTATGTACAGGGTGTGGGAAACATATAAGATAGGCTCTTATTCAGGGTGAAGGTCCGCTTTAAGCAGCAGCCGATCGGCCGCTCAGCTTGTTGGGTCTGGCGCGTTCTCCCTTCCTCACTTCCTTACTGAGTCATATTTTTAGTTTCTCATGTGGCCCCATGGAAAAAATAATTGCCCACCCCTGTAATAGAGCATAAAGATACAGACAGTGAAGTAGTTTACAATCTATTAGAGTGTAATGGAATATACAAAAAAGACATTACAAACTATTAGGGTTAAGGAAAAGGTACAGGATATTCTGGAGATTTGCCGCTGCCGCACCGATGGTCCTGGAGATGTGTGCGATCTTAAACCAGTCTAAACCCCATTTAAAAAAAAAGCTGGTTTGATCCGGAGGCATTCCTATTGCTGGGGGCCCCCTTGATTAACCCCCTGAAAACTCCCTAAATTTTACCTGTCACCTAACTCCCCCAGCAAAACGGAATCCAGGGAGCAGGGCATGTGACCGCCATCAGTCAATTATGCTGCTGCATTTCACCCATTGGGAGTTCTGCTGACATCCAGCTGCTTGCTCATCTTTGATTGTATTTATTGTGCTTGCCTAGACCCTGATATGGGCTGTTGACGATTCTGGGACCTGGTTAGTCCGGGTGTTCCGCGATTTCCATCAATTTGGGCTCTACCAGCCTGCAGCAGTTTCCAGTCCACCACCTACAGCACTTTCCAGCTTGCAGCCTCCTGCCTCTCTGATGTATCATCGCTCAGCATAAGCTATGTTACCGAAGTCCCCCTGGCCTCAGACATTTTCAGTCTGCAGTCCAGGATGTTCCATGCTGTTGCTTTGAGCTTGGGAACCGCATTGTTACCCTGCAATCCCTGCTGAAGCCCTTCCAGTTTCGGAGACTGCTGTACTTTAGACTCCTGAACTACCTGCTCCTATTGTTTCCCCCGGGGAAAACCAGCATTTCATGACACACAACAGGAAGGGGTTAGCAGAGGTGCACATGTATGACCTTGGCCTGCCTACGACTATGAACCTGATCTGTCTCCGCTTGTCTCATGCCCTCTTTTGCCTGGTACCTTCAGCAGGGGTGAACTGGCCATAAGGAGACCTGGGAAAATACCTTGTGGGCCACACTGCTTTGAGACCAGTTAACACCCACATTCAATCCCTGCCCCTTTAGTTTCCATCTCAACCCCCTGTACCCACAACCCAAGGATCCCCACCCCCAATGCTATAGCCCCGACATCATGGTTGTGGGGGCATTAGTAGGGATGCCGGCCAGGGGCGGGTAAAATCCAGGGTTTAAAACTTCAAGAAAAAAAGCACTTAGAATTCACACGCATATATGGGCACTCCAGCGGGTACAATCAAGTATAAAGATTTATTGTAAGTAAATCATCAATGAAAAACCACAAAAACACACAGGACTAAATAAAAAACACTAATGAATGGCCTCCAGGATACATGACACACAATCTACAACATTAAACATCAATAATTCATCAATATACTCATTTATAGCAATTAATAACACCAAGCACGGGCGGCAGAATAGTAAAAATTAATAATAATACAAATGTGCATATCAAAAAAAGCCCTCCTTGAAATACTACTGCTACTCTAAAAATCTAACCCAATCTGAAAACACTATAAACAGTACATCAAATATGTGTGACAACGAATATATGCCATCTATTAAAAAAACGAATACAAGAGAGTACCGCCACAACGGCGGTGTAAGTGTCAAAGTGAATGACCCACCCTGAATAAATAAAATAACCAGTGCGAAGATATAAAGCACCAATATAAACAATAGGCTCGATTCAGAGAGACAGAAAAAAAACTTCCGTTTTAGTTCCTATCTGTTTTTTTTGGAAATGTTTCCGTTCTCGTATGAGCATACGAGCGATTCTATGCATGCATTGAAAACCTTCTGTAAAGTTTCCGTCCATTCGTACGGCAAATTACGAATACGAGGATGTCATTTTCCATCCAGACTTTTCCGTTTCTTTTTCACATGTTACAACGTAGGCTTTCGTTTTGCCCTCTTCCCATCGTATCCTCCAACGAATCCTTTACGTTTCCCGTTAGATTCTGTTTCCCTTTTTCAATAAATAATCGTCCAAACGGAAATCCTTACGATCTTGCGCCTGCGCACTACAAACTTAACTCATTAAAGTGCTCACCTACATATTTGCCACCCTCACATCTACTACAATGTTTAGCTAAATCACTTAGCCCTATCCTCCATCTTCCCTTTTGGACCCTTAAAGCTCCCCCAAACCACTTAGCACTATCCTCCATCTTCCCTTTTGGACCCTTAAAGCTCACCCAAACCACTTAGCACTATCCTCCATCTTCCCTTTTGGACCCTTAAAGCTCACCCAAACCACTTAGCACTATCCTCCATCTTCCCTTTTGGACCCTTAAAGCTCACCCAAACCACTTAGCACTGTCCTCCATCTTTCCTTTTGGACCCTTAAAGCTCACCCAAACCACTTCTCGGTTAGGTTCTTCTTCCATTTTAGCCCCCTAAAACTTACCCAAATCACTTCTTGGTCATGTGAATATTCATCTTTAAATATTTATGAGCCCATTAGTTTTGTGTTAATGTATTTTGTAAATGAAATAACAATGTAACATTTTTTTTTATTCCATCATAAAATATAAAATTTTAAAACATTTTGAAAATTTCAAATTTTTACAACTATAAAAAACTAAATACATAGCAATGGCAGGCCACTGAACATTATTCTTCATCTGTGGTCCCCAACGAGTTGTGCAGCTCCTGCATCTCGCCCACCAACTGAAGGACCCTGACACTCAGTTGTGCCACTCTGGCATGTGTGGTCCCTGTTAAAAAAAGGTAAATTCAAATATTGGTATAACCTTGTTGGGGTCATACTGCAGTGCCCCCCCCCCCCCCCGTATGGTCCAAACACCTAAATCTGGACTTCAAAAGCCAGAGGGCCCTCGCCACCACGGCCCGGGTTTTGCATAGTGCCCGATTACAGAACCCCTGGCCCGCATTCTGCAGGCAAAGAACGGGCATCAGGAGCAAGGGCGAGTGGCACATCTTGCAGTTCCTGCAACCAAATATAAAATAATTACACAAAGCAAAGGTAACCAACTAAAACAATAACTCCTACAACAAATTAAGATTCAAGTTCAACAATCCAAATATAATTACATGCCTATTCACCTTCTGTCCTTTTATGCTAAAGGCGCGGGCCACACGCCGTGCCACGCCATTCTGCTCACCACGCCGGAAATCCGGCCATTGGAGCGCAGTCCCCTCACCCCTGGGTGGTCCCGCCCCCCTGATGACCCGGCCGCCGTCATCAACTGAAGAAGGGGGGGAGAACGGGTTCGCCCAGGGGGGAAGAGAGAGCGCAGACATGAGCAGGGGCCCGCTGCACACATTGGTGGACCATGAAGGTCACAATAATCCAAAATAAACAGCCGATCTTAAGACATAATGTACGAATATCTTACAAACATTAAAAGCAATATCTTGACACATAAATCAATCTATAAAGCACACAGCCCATAACGGCCTAGTTCTATAAGAAAGCGCTGGAATGATATATAAATAGACACCACCACGTCTCTAAAACAGGGATGCAAGCTTCAAAGGGATATTATAATATAAAGGATTTTCCTGTCTGAATTTGGAAAGTTTTTTGTTTGTATACAAAGTAGCATCCTGATATCCCAGGGCACAACTTATTCTCTCACTGCGCCCCAATAAGTAGGCCGAGCTCCTGAAATAACATCAGTGACCCAAAGCCGGTATTTTGGTGTAATTATACAACATAAAAACTGAAGATGGTATAAGGTCCCTTATTCTTTCTATCTAAAAAGCGGAATTGATGTTCTCTCCTATACATTTCATTATGGGATGCTGAGTCCTGGCATAACACGCAACAAAACTTCCGGTCCACTAGGATCCCTCTTTTCATGCCTCCAAGATGTACCATCAGCCAGGCAGGTGAATAAAAATCATATATCTAACTACCCAGGTGCAATCACTGTGAAAAAAAAATAGAGAATACACAAAATGAATAAATAAACATGTGTGATATGCAAACCCTACCGCAAACTGAACTATAGTGATGCGGCAAAAAACGTGATAGGAACAAAAAAAATTTTCAACACCCCCCTTTTTTTTATTATTATTTTTGTACCTCCCCTGCACCCGACCCAGCAACACCATCCCCCACCCACAACAACGTTGCAAGCAGCCCCAACCCGACAACAAGTGCAAAACAATGTGTATGGCCCAAAAGGGCAACAAGTGACCCTGCCATATCCCAACCTATGTGCAAACCCACATTGAACCCCATGTCCCATAATACCCACACTTGTCTGGAGGAACCCACCCTGGAGGGGAGACCGGAGGTGCGTGAAACAGCTGCACGCCCCTATAACAAAGAGAAAAGAAGAAAAAGGAACAAGTATGGTGTAAAACTGTGGTACTTCGGGTATCCAACCAGCCAGATCTCTATCGCTCTTTAAGATATTCCAATGGCGTGCCAGGATAGTTCTCATTGCTCCCCGTTGTTAATTGAATCTCGTAACTACTCCCAATCCTGGATGTTGTGTCTTCCGTTCCCTCTGTTGTAAAAGGTCTATGCGTCTTGTAGTACGTGCCCTTCTCAAGGCTTCTGTTAGGGGCTTCTTCTGGTAGCCTCGGGCTCTGAATCTTTCCCTCAGGTCAGCTGCCTGTCTTTCAAATTCCTTATTGGCAGTGCAGTTCCGTCTTAACCGTAAAAATTGGCCCACAGGTATCCCTCTCTTCAGATGGTCCGGGTGTGCGCTGTCAAAATGCAGGAGGCTATAGGTGGCAGTGTCTTTCCGATGTAGGGTGCTCTCAATGGTTCCATCAGATTTTACCGTGAGGCACAAGTCCAGGAATGTGGATGAATAAGACGTCAGTGTGATATTCAGTTGTTATTCAAGGTCAAAAGAAAGTCATCACATTCACTTTGGGTGCCCTCCCACAAAAATAAAATATCATCAATGAACCTGAACCAAGCCACTATGTGGCAATGGCCCAGGTCCAGGGACTCATTGAATACTACCTCCCTCTCCCACCAGCCCAGAAAAAGGTTGGCGATAGAGGGGGCGCACTTGGCACCCATTGCCACTCCCATCCTCTGTCTATTATAGCTCTTATTGAAGACAAAGTAATTATGCTCCAACACAAATTTGACAGCATCTAAGATGAATTGCCTCCGTCCAGGATGTGTGTTGGCCTCCATGCTCAAAAAATAGAAAAATAAAATCCAGGGTTGATTTTTGGCCCCAGTCTGCCACTGTTCAGTCCAATATTTACCTTTTTGTCCAGTTAATTTCTGGGTCTAGTCTGTTCCCCAGGGCTTGCAAGCAATATTCCCTGGCTGCATGGCCTGGGACTTCCCTGCAGCTCAGCCAATTCTCCCCTTCCCTGCAGTGGGCTCCAGTAAGAAGTGTTAGGCTTTGTGCTCAAGGTTTAGTAGTAATCTGGACCTGTTTGTCTTTGCCATCACCATTAATTAGATTAGATATTCATAGATTTTCTTCCAACAAGTTGCTCTCTGCAAGCTGTGATTATATTTATTGTGCTTGCCGTGGCCAGACCCTGATACCCAGTTCTGCCAGATTGACTCCCTGAGATGTTCCCACTGCACAGTATGTCCTTTCTTGCTTCCGAGAAGACCCAGGCACCTTGTCGATTCTGGGACTTGGTTAGTCTGGGTGTTCCGCATATTCCATCAATTTGGGCTCTACCAACATGTAGCAGTTTCCAGTCCACCAAGTTGCTCTCTGCAAGCTAAAACTTGAACCTTGTCCTTAGTATTATACCTGAATCAGCCTAGAAGTCAAGCTTGTGGCTTGGGTTCAAAAGTTGTTTCATGCATAGATATATTTTAATAGGGTAGAGGAACTTATGGGATCTGCCACATTCTGCTAAACCCTCAGCCTAAGTGTGGTGGAGGCCCCTGGGAACAAAATCTGGTGGAAGCCCCCACATACAGTACTTTTTCCTTTAAAATAATAGTCCAGCCAAGTAGCTGATTGGTGGTTGTCTGGCACCTGCCCACTTAATAGATTGTCAGATCGAGCCCCTTGTGCCACCCTTGTGTGGGTGAGTGCTGCTCGGGAACTCCTGATTTGCCATTCTAAGGGAAGTGGGGTGTAGTTGCCCAGCTGGTCCAGCAGAAAATAATTCCCCTGCATTGAGCTGCCAGTGGCTGTGCTTAGTTGCTACTAAGCAGTATGTGGCCACCGATTGACAGCTCTGCACCCGTTGCTGCTCTAGACTCTCTATCCTGCCCTGTGGTGGCTTTGGCTGCAGGTTTGCAAAAACAAAAAAAGGATTGCCCCAGCACGCGGAGCGGGGCTCCACTGCTGCCGATAGCTTAGTTGCTGGCCCCACGGACCATCAAACCAAAGACTGAAAAGCCAGACCATAAACCAAAGGTCAGTGGAGGCCCCCTTTGCAGGGCAAGTTGTGGGGGCCACAGGGCACGTGCCTCTTGTGCCCTGCTGCCCTGATTGGCTGACTATGCCGTATATGCTGAGAGGGGAAAAAAAAAAAAAGGAAAGAGGTGCCCAGCAGCTGGCATTAAAGAATAAAAGAAAAGTTGTTGTTGCTGTCAAGGCTGGCCTTGGACTACACAGCGCCCTGTACTAGACATTTGTGCTCCCCCAAATACAATCAATACATATTAGGTCTCCATTCACACCTTGGTGCTGTGGGAAGCAGCCCTTCAAACAATTTTGACAGGCGCTGCGTTGCAGCCTAGACTGGTGTGTCTCGAGTGTAATGTGTGATGGGTATCTGGGGTACATGTGGAGTATGTACTGTATGCAGAGACTGGGAAACCCCGTCCTACAAAATGGGTGTTGTACATGGCTCCACTGATTTTAAGGGGGCATCCCAGTTGCTGGAGTCCGCTAGAAAAAAACTTTGCAATCAGAGGCTGATTAGGCAGATGAGCATCTGTATCGAGGCGCTTTGAGCGACTGCAAGTGGTCGCTATGATCGGCTATCGGGCGCTGTACCAGAGCGTCTGAGTCGCTATAGTAACCTGGCCGGCATTGATGAATTTGATGTGTGAGTCGCTATAACACCAGTACAGCGCTGCATGGGAGCAAATGGTAGAGACTGCTCAGTGTGACCGACTCTCACCATATTCATCAAAAAAAACAGCCTTACACAGCGCTGGCGCTCAAAATTGGGTCGCTGTAGCCCGAGCGCCAGACGCTGTGTGATTAAAGTCTGTTTTTGAACACATATCCACCAGTAACAAAGTGAAAACATATGGAATGACATTGTTATAACACTGTGACATTAACATTTTAATGCCAGACCTGTAATGACAATTCTGCATAAAAATATTTAAAATCAAAAAGGTTTTAAAAAAAAAAGGAGAGGTCATTTATTTATTATTATTATTTGAGAAAAAAAATTAAAAGAAAACCCTGTTTAAAGAGAAGAAAAGGAACATCAATTTAAATGTATGGGAGAGCGGTAGGTAGCGAAAGGTAATACCTGGCTCTCTGGAAGCTACCGCTCACTGGAATCGCTTTGATAAATGTGGTATTGCGTACAGCGCCCGGCAGTCACCGTTCGCTACCTGGCGCTATGGCTTGATGAATAACCCCCTAAGCTTGCAGGAGAATATGTGTGTTAGGGCGAGCGCTGCACGCCCATCTCACAGCATTTCACCTACCTCCATGGCTGCATGCAGCCGTCATCCATCTTCCCTCGGGGCTGCTTCCAGCTGCCGCCCTTCCCCCAGTGCTTCCTCCTTGCATGCGCACAAGTCTCCGTCCACTAGAGGGCGAGCGCACAGGATCCCTGAGATTTAAAGGGCCTTTACAGCACTGATTGGTGTTTATGTCATCCAATCCTGCATCATCTTCCCCTATTTAAACAGGCACTTCCTTCCTTCAGTGCCGGATCTTGGTCTCTCCATGCTTGTTGAAAGTCAGACATTCTTGGATTGCTCACCCGTGTACCGACCTCTGCCTGTTCCTGACTCTGAACCTTTGCTGCCTGCCCCGACCTCGGCTACTCACCTTTACTGCGAACCTGTGCTGCCAGCCCCGATCTCTGCCTGTACTTACTACGCCTTTTTGCCTGCCACTTGTGTACCTCACTGAACCTCGGCTGACTGTGGGACTGGGCCGCTGTTAGGGGGTAGCGACCTGGGGGTCACTCGCCGCACAAGACCAACCTGCCTTGCGGTGGGCTCTGGTGAATACCGGTGGCCTCTTAGACTCCGCTCCCCTGACACGGTACCCGCCATCGGTTCCACAGTTAAAGCGGATCCACACCCGAGTCCGCTGCACCCGGTCCGTGACAGTAAGATCCGGCCATGGATCCCGCTGAGGTACCGCTGCCGGATGCCACTGAATTGCCTGCTATAGTAGCTATGCAGTCCCGCCAGATTAATCAACTCTCTGCCATGATGCAGCAATTTTTAACGATTCAGCAACAGCAAGTTCCATCACCGGCTCCAGCATTACCGCCACAGCCCCCGGTAACATCTTCTGCCAGAATCCGTCTCTCCTTGCCGGCTAAATATGATGGGGATGCCAAGTTATGCCGAGGGTTCCTTGCCCAATGTTCCCTGCACTTGGAGTTGTTGGCGGATCAATTTCCCACTGAACGAGCTAAGGTGGCCTTTGTCATCAGTTTGCTTTCTGGAAAGGCTTTGGCCTGGGCCACTCCCTTGTGGGATCGCAATGACCCTGTCTCTTCCAGTATTAACACCTTTGTCTCAGAGTTTCGCCAGGTCTTTGAGGAACCTGCCCGGGCTTCATCTGCTGAATCGTCCCTTTTGAACTTGGTCCAGGGCGAGTTGTCCGTTGGTGAATACGCCATTCGGTTCCGCACTCTAGCCTCCGAATTGTCTTGGAACAATGAGGCCTTGTGTGCCTGCTTCAAGAAAGGACTTTCTAGTAAAATTAAGGATGCTCTTGCGGCTCGTGACTTGCCTTCATCTCTCACTGAACTCATCCATCTGGCCACACGCATTGATGTGCGCTTTGCTGAGAGGCGTGAAGAATTCCGCCAAGAAAGAGACTCTCAGCGCCCTAGGAGGGCATCCCGTTTGGCTCCAGTACTTCAAAACCCTTTGTCTGCACATGTACCTCCCAGTGAGGAGGCCATGCAGGTCGATCGATTCCGTTTGACCCAATTGGAGAGAACTCGCAGAAGGAACGAGAACCTTTGTCTGTACTGCGGTGGTTCTGAGCATTTTTTGAAGGACTGTCCTATTCGCCCTCCACGTCAGGGAAACGGGCGCACCTAGTGGCGGTGGGAGAGGCGTCCCTGGGTGTATGTGCCTCCTCTCCACGGCTCACTGTTCCTGTTCAACTTTCCATCTCACCTTCCACATCCCTGAATTTAAGCGCCTTTTTGGACTCTGGTTCTGCAGGGAACTTTATAGAGGCTGCCTTGATCAATAAACATAATATCCCTGTGAATCGCCTTGCTACACCCTTATTTATCGCCTCAGTCAATGGTGATAGGCTGGACTGTACTGTGCGCTATCGCACCGTTCCCCTCCAATTAAAAATTGGACTCTTCCATCAAGAGAATGTTGAGTTCTACGTCCTCCCTAATTGCACCTCTCAGATTCTTCTAGGCCTTCCTTGGCTCCAACGTCATGATCCCACGCTTGACTGGACCACCGGTGATATCAAGACTTGGGGTGCAGCGTGCTTTAAGAAGTGCTTGAAGTCTGTTCCTGTTCGACCTATTCCTGCTTCAGCACCATTACCTGGCTTGCCTGAGATCTACCAGACCTATGCTGATGTATTCTGCAAGAAACAAGCGGAGGTACTTCCGCCTCATCGCCCCTACGATTGCCCTATAGACCTCCTACCGGGTACCACTCCTCCTCGTGGCCGGATTTACCCTCTCTCGGCTCCTGAGACTCAAGCCATGTCGGAGTATATTCGAGAAAACCTTCATAAAGGGTTCATACGGAAGTCTTCCTCTCCGGCAGGCGCGGGGTTCTTCTTTGTGGCGAAAAAAGATGGCTCTCTTCGCCCTTGTATTGATTACCGCGGCCTCAATAAGATTACCGTTAAAAATCGATACCCTTTGCCCTTGATTGCCGAATTATTTGACCGACTGCGTGGGGCCAGGGTCTTCACCAAGCTTGACCTGAGGGGAGCCTATAATTTGATACGTATACGCGAGGGCGATGAATGGAAGACCGCCTTCAATACCCGCGATGGCCACTTCGAATATTTAGTGATGCCCTTTGGTCTCTGCAATGCACCCGCTGTATTCCAGGAATACGTAAATGACATTTTTCGGGACTTGCTTTACTCCTGTGTTGTTGTATATTTGGATGATATACTCATCTTTTCATCTAATCTAGAAGAACATCACCATCATGTCCGGCAAGTCCTGTCTCGTCTCCGTCAACACCATCTTTACGCCAAGTTGGAGAAGTGTCTATTTGATCAAACCACCTTACCCTTTCTTGGATATATTGTCTCTGCTCGTGGTCTTCAGATGGACCCCAGCAAGTTAAAAGCAGTTCTGGATTGGCCCCGTCCTATTGGCCTGCGAGCTATTCAACGTTTTCTGGGCTTCGCCAATTACTATCGCCAGTTTATTCCTCACTTTTCCACTGTAGTGGCGCCTATTGTGACCCTCACAAAGAAGAACGCCAATTCGAAGTCTTGGCCTCCTCAGGCTGAAGAGGCCTTCATTGCTCTAAAAAAGGCCTTCTCCTCTGCACCAGTGTTGTCTAGGCCAGATCCATCTCGGCCTTTCGCCCTAGAAGTAGATGCCTCCTCCATTGGAGCCGGAGCGGTGCTCACTCAAAAATCGTCTACTGGCAGAATTCTCACCTGCGGGTTCTTTTCGAAGACCTTTTCGCCAGCGGAGAGGAATTACTCCATCGGAGATCGGGAGTTACTCGCCATCAAGTTGGCATTGGAGGAGTGGAGACACCTCTTAGAAGGTTCTGCCCATCAAGTATCCATCTATACTGATCACAAAAATCTATCTTATTTAGAAACTGCCCAGCGATTGAATCCACGACAAGCTCGTTGGTCGTTGTTTTTCGCTCGATTTGATTTTTCTACTTCCGGCCAGCCGCTAAGAACATCAGGGCAGACGCCCTTTCTCGCTCCTCTGACATCTCTGGTGTTGAATCCACTCCACAACATATCATCCCGCCTGAACGCCTTGTCCACTCTGCCCCCGCTACTCTTGTACAAGCACCGCCGGGAAAGACCTTTGTGCCAGCCCGCCAACGTCGCAAAATATTAGAATGGGGGCATTCTTCCCATGTAGCCGGCCATGCCGGTATCAGGAAGTCTTGTTCTATCATTTCTCGATATTATTGGTGGCCTTCTTTTGAAAAGGATGTGACCGAATTCGTTCAGGCCTGTACCACCTGCGCTCGCGACAAA
This sequence comes from Gastrophryne carolinensis, assembly GCA_027917425.1. Classification (NCBI taxonomy): domain Eukaryota; kingdom Metazoa; phylum Chordata; class Amphibia; order Anura; family Microhylidae; genus Gastrophryne; species Gastrophryne carolinensis. The sequence goes on along the minus strand of CM051241.1, from coordinate 150,365,068 downwards.
ACCCCTCGCCAAAGACCTGCTGGCCTACTCCACCCACTTCCTATTCCAGATACCCCATGGACACACATTGCTATGGACTTTATTACCGACCTCCCTTCTTCGCATAGCAATACTGTAATTTGGGCGGTAGTGGATAGGTTTTCTAAGATGGCGCATTTTGTTCCTTTGCCCGGTCTCCCGTCAGCTCCTCTGTTGGCAAAATACTTCCTGAAGCATATCTTTCGACTTCATGGTCTACCTACACATATTGTGTCTGACAGAGGTGTGCAGTTTGTGTCCAAGTTCTGGAGAGCTCTTTGTAAACAAATGAAAATTAAACTGGACTTTTCCTCCGCTTATCATCCCCAGTCTAACGGCCAGGTGGAAAGAGTCAACCAGATTCTCGGGCATTATCTTCGCCATTTTGTTTCAGCGCGTCAAGACGATTGGGTCGATCTGTTGCCTTGGGCGGAATTCTCGTATAATTTTAAGGATTCTGAGTCCACAAGGAAGTCCCCGTTTTTGGTGGTGTACGGCCGTCAACTCCTTCCGCCTTTGCCTTTATCCACGTCCTCCGGAGTGCCCGCCGTGGACGATCTCACACAGGATTTCTCCACCATCTGGCAAGAAACACAGCGTTCCCTTTGTCAAGCTTCCGCCCGCATGAAGGTTAGCGCTGATAAAAGGAGAAGAGCTCCGCCTGTTTATTCTCCAGGAGATAAGGTGTGGCTGTCGGCAAAATACATCCGCTTCAAAATTCCTAGCTACAAATTGGGCCCCCGTTACTTGGGGCCATACAAGATCAAACAACAGATCAATCCAGTTTGCTATAAGCTTCACCTACCGACTTCACTGCGAATTCCCAATTCTTTTCACGTCTCTCTGTTGAAGCCAGTTATTGTCAATCGATTCTCTCCTAAAACTTTGGTGCCTGCCCCAATCTCGGGCACCGAGGATGCCTTTTCAGTGAAGGAGATTCTGGCTTCTAAGCTCTCCAGAGGAAAAAGATATTTCTTGGTCGACTGGGAAGGCTGTGGACCTGAAGAAAGATCTTGGGAGCCCGAAGAGAATATTCTAGACCGTAGTCTCATCTCAGATTTTCTTGGTCCCAAGAAGAAGGGGAGGCCCAAGGGGGGGGGTACTGTTAGGGCGAGCGCTGCACGCCCGTCTCACAGCATTTCACCTACCTCCATGGCTGCATGCAGCCGTCATCCATCTTCCCTCGGGGCTGCTTCCAGCTGCCGCCCTTCCCCCAGTGCTTCCTCCTTGCATGCGCACAAGTCTCCGTCCACTAGAGGGCGAGCGCACAGGATCCCTGAGATTTAAAGGGCCTTTACAGCACTGATTGGTGTTTATGTCATCCAATCCTGCATCATCTTCCCCTATTTAAACAGGCACTTCCTTCCTTCAGTGCCGGATCTTGGTCTCTCCATGCTTGTTGAAAGTCAGACATTCTTGGATTGCTCACCCGTGTACCGACCTCTGCCTGTTCCTGACTCTGAACCTTTGCTGCCTGCCCCGACCTCGGCTACTCACCTTTACTGCGAACCTGTGCTGCCAGCCCCGATCTCTGCCTGTACTTACTACGCCTTTTTGCCTGCCACTTGTGTACCTCACTGAACCTCGGCTGACTGTGGGACTGGGCCGCTGTTAGGGGGTAGCGACCTGGGGGTCACTCGCCGCACAAGACCAACCTGCCTTGCATTGGGCTCTGGTGAATACCGGTGGCCTCTTAGACTCCGCTCCCCTGACACGGTACCCGCCATCGGTTCCACAGTTAAAGCGGATCCACACCCGAGTCCGCTGCACCCGGTCCGTGACAATGTGCAAGGTGTATCAAAATTTGGGATGCCCCTACGCTCAGTACAGCGTACTAGCGTAATCGGTGTTGTTCTGCTTCAAAGTGGACCTAGTCTGGGGTAAATCATTCCCTTAGGGGCATCCCGATACAGTATACAGAGACACCCTGGTTTCCCTGTATACTCACTTCAAACCTCTATCGTACAGTGCATGCACAGGCCACTGGCAGACTTGAATGTCTATCATCCTGGCCACACTAGAGGAAAGGGGTATGCTGTGGGGTGCTGCTTATCTAAAGTCATGGAATCAACGTCCATTTACAGGGAAACCAAGAGTTTCACTGTGCAGGACATTTCAAATCAGGACCCTAGGGAAATCACCTAAAGAGGGACAACTCTTTTTTGATTCACTTTAAGGTCTATGCCATCCTAAACATCCATTGCAATTGTGGTCCCTAAGGCCTAAATCACCACCCTTGAAATCATGCTTTAGGCACCCATCATTTTCCGAATGTCAGGCTAGAGAATATTACTGCTAACAGGGGTCTAACTTAAAGGCTTATCTGTAAGCAGGGCTGTATTTGGTGTTCATTCTGCCCTAGGCACTTCAAGTGCTGGCCCTCCCTTTTGTTAAATAACGTTGAGCAGGGCCGGCTCCAGGTTTATGCGGACCCTTAAGCGATAGAGTATCAGTGGCCCCCTATGCTGTGGGGTATGACTCCATACATGGTGATAAAGTTGCATGTATGGTGAATACTGCTAAAGAATAAAAATAAAAAAATAATAGGAATGAAAAAAAGAAAGATAAATAAGGAACATAAGAATAGAAGGAATGACAGAAAAATGGAAGGAATCACCAAAAACAAAAAAAATAGATGGAACGAAATAAAAACTAAATGCAAAGAAACAAAGAACGAAAGCACACGATGAATGACAGAAACAAAGAAAGACAATGAGACAATGAATGCATGCCAGAAACAAAGACAGAATAAATGGAAAGACAGGAAAAAAAGGTAGGAAAGAGCGGATCAAAACCCATTTTTGTCCCCCACCCGAGTACCTCGGACGATGCTGCCCATTCGGCAGTGGCACAGTTAAAAAAATGTGTTTTTCCACCGCCCAAGCCACACTCACCTGGCACTTTTGAGATGGCCATTTGGCTGATATCACGAGCGCCAGGTGATGTACACCAGCCGCCCCCAGTTTCCGCTGAGTGCTTGCGCACTGCTACCGGGATGGAGCCACCAGCGAACACACCATCACAGGATCCACAAGGAAAGGTAAGATTGATGGTTAAACTACAGACTACATGTCAAAGAATCCCCAGATGTCAGTAACCCCTTATCTACTGGAACACAATATTGTGATTTCTCTATCTAAATAAGTTGAATTACAGCAACAGGGGTTAAACATGTCGTCTCTGCCTTAGCTAATCTGATCAGATGGGAATGTCTCCGATCTGTACACCAAATGCTACAGTTGATGTACAGTGCTAAGGTAAACACATTGTTGCTAAGGAAATCTGTTTGCTTTCATAACAATTACAATCAAATAGAAAACAAATATCAGATAAGCACAGCACATTGAAGACATCATCACAATGCCATCGAAAGTGGAATGGCATAAGTATTGCAATAAAACTCCCCATCCCACAAGCAGGTTCCCAGCCACCAAAGGATAAATCAGTAAGTACTGCACTTTGTTTCACAGCTTCCATATTTAGTGTGTCCCATTCTGCCTCACAAAGAGGCTAGGAGTGCAACACTGTAAGCTGCCAGTACAGGTAAGCTGCCATGCTTCTCTGCCTGGTCCTATATACATTACTGATATTGTTCAGCCCTAGGAGTCATTAACAGTGTGCTAGACCTCCAGTACAGCAGACAGCTCAGGAGCCACACAGCAGCTGTCTGGGAGCTACATGTGACTCTTGGGATACAAGTTGGGGCTCTAAACCCCTTTATATATATTTAATGTTGCTGTGAAGGAACGATTCATGTGTTGCAGACACATTCCTGGAGGTGTCTGCAACATGGAAAATGATTTAGCTTTACTGGATAGATGGTCAAAACTGTGGAAACTAGAGTTTAATGTCTCTAAATGTAAAATCATGCACTTGGGTAGAAGGAATCCCTGCTCTGAGTACCGTATGGGCAGCACTGTGTTAGCCAGGACCTCGGAGGAGAGAGATTTAGGCCCTTACTTAACAAGGGATAGCGCCAGGTAGCGAATGGTGAGCGAACGGTAATGACGCTCACCGCCACGAGAACGCCGGCTCCCCTCCGCAATCACACATTTATCAAGCCGATCCTCCGAATCATTCATCATTATTCCAGCCTCACCCCACAGCGCCAGCGAGCGACCTTGAACAGCGACAGGTATGACCTCTCGCTACCTGGCGCTCTCCAATGCATTTCAATGGAGCAATCTTTAAATATTCATAATTCATTGCTATTAATTTTTTTTTTTTCAATGTCAAAAATTTCTGCAATGTTAGATTTTTTTTTAAGGTAAAAAAAAAAAAAAATTGTGCAGAATTGATATTACAGGTCTGATATTAATGTATTCATATTACAAAATGTTTTGAAAAACATGTTTTTTTTTATCTAAAAATATGGTTGTTTGGGGGTTAAAAAACTACTTTTAACCCATCGCCGCCAGCGCTCTGGGGTTTAAACAAGCATTTCACAGCGCAAGAATTTTTGGAGCGTGATTTGTTAATGAATATGCTGGGAGCCGTTCGCTAAGGCCGTTCGCTGTCATGCGCTCCCATACAGCGCGGAACCTGTCAAACAGCGACTCCTAACCCCGTATTCAACATTACCGCACACCGACTGAGTCGCTGTCAACAGCCGAACAATGCCCAAGCACAGCGAATACTAGCGGGCGCTGTGAAAATAACGCTACTGTCGCTCATCTGTCGCTACCTGGCGCTATTAATGAATCGGCCTCTTAGAGGTACTGATTACTGATAGCTGCAAGATGAGTGGACAGTGTAGCCAGGCAGTGGGAAAAGCAAGCAGGATGCTCGGCTGCATAGCTCGAGGCATCACCAGTAGGAAGAGGGAGGTTGTGATGCCGCTGTATAGAGCCCTGGTAAGGCCACAGCTAGAATACTGTGTGCAGTTCTGGAGACCTTACCTGCAAAAAGACATTATTCAAATAGAACATGTCCAAAGGCGGGCAACGAAAATGGTGGAAGGACTTAAACTTAAAACTTATCAGGAGAGAGTTAAAGAACTTAATTTGTACAGTCTGGAGGAAAGAAGGGAGAGGGGGGACATGATTGAGACCTTTAAATATGTGAAAGGATTGAATAAGGTTCAGGAGGGAAGTGTTTTTAAGAAGAAGCTTAATGATAGAACAAGGGGGCACAACCTGAAGCTAGTCGGGGGGAAGATCAGGAGCAATGTTAGAAAATATTATTTGTGGAGATTAGCTCTGGTAGGCGACCGGGTGTCAGCAGTATAGAGGCGGAGGCAAACAGTTCAAAGTAAAGTCTGTGTTTATTTCACACAAAAATCCACAAAAGCATATGTCCATACAGGTTACATCACCTTTTCAGGAAACCGCAGCATAAATGACAGTCAGGCAAACAGCTTTTAGTCCTTGATCAAAGGTCCTGTTTACAGTCAAATAGGCCTCAGGTCCGCATGAACAGCCTCCACAGGAGATTTCAGCCAGGCTCACAGAGTCTCACTCCCATGTGAGCTCTAGACAAAGCACAGGCCACAGCTGATTCCCCAGGCTATTTAAACAGCCCGCAAAACCCGGACCTGGGTAGTGGGATGGAGTCCCACCCTGCTCTACTCCATCCCAGTAAAGCCGTCCCAGGTTAGCCTTTCGGCTATTCTAAAGCAACAGCAGCAAACTGCCACCAGCAGCTGATGCTGGAAATCAGACTACACGGCTTTACTGCACCAATGCCAGGTACATTGGTGCTACATACCTGCCGTCAATAACGGCCCCTTGCACCTTACCACATACCCCCCCCCTTTGTTCAACCCTGAGGGGGTGGACACATGCCAAACAATGTGCTCGGGACAGGGCATCCGCATTAGCCAATAATCGTCCCGCTCTGTGCTCTACTGTAAACTTGAAGTTTTGTAATGACAAAAACCATCGGGTGACCCTGGCATTCCTGTCCTTAGCCTGGCACATCCACTTGAGGGGAGAGTGGTCCGTAATCAGCCGGAACCTTCTCCCCAGCAAGTAGTAGCGAAGAGACTCCAGGGCCCATTTAATGGCCAAACACTCCCTCTCCACTATACTATACCGGGTCTCCGCGGGTGTTAATTTGCGACTCATGTAGACAACGGGGTGCTCCTCCCCGTTGACTTCCTGAGACAGTACAGCACCGAGACCTACCTCGGAGGCATCGGTCTGCACTATGAACTCCCTCTTAAAGTCGGGTGTCACCAACACCGGAGACCCACACAGGGCAGACTTCAAAGCGGAGAACGCTTTTTCGGCCTGTTCATTCCACTTCACCATGACCGACTTGCGTCCCTTTAACAGGTCTGTCAATGGTGCCGCTAGGGTGGCAAAATTGGGAATGAACCGCATATAATATCCCACCAACCCCAGAAATGACTTTACTTGGCGGGTGGTGTTAGGACGTGGCCAGTTACGGATGGCTTCTAGTTTGTTGACCTGGGGCTTGACCACTCCTCGCCCAATCACATAGCCCAGGTATTTTGTCTCTTCTAGGCCTAAAGCACATTTTTTCGGGTTTGCCGTCAACCCAGCCTTCTTGAGGGAATCCACTACGGCCTGGACTTTGGGTAGGTGACTTTCCCAATCCGTGCTATGGATAATTATATCGTCCAGATATGCCGAAGCATACCGACGATGTGGCCTGAGGACAATATCCATTAACCTTTGGAACGTAGCGGGAGCGCCGTGTAACCCAAAGGGTAATACCTTATATTGGAACAGTCCCTCTGGTGTGATAAAGGCTGTTTTCTCCTTGGCAGCCTCAGTCAAGGGCACCTGCCAGTACCCTTTTGTGAGGTCCAAAACCGAAAAGTACCTGGCTTGGCCTAGTTTCTCAGTGAGTTCATCTACCCGGGGCATAGGGTAGGCATCAAACTTGGAAACTTCATTAAGTTTGCGGAAATCGTTACAGAACCGCAACATACCATCGGGCTTGGGAATCAAGACTATGGGGCTGGCCCACTCACTCTTTGATTCTTCAATCACATCTAACCGGAGCATTTGCTGCACTTCCTCCGCGATAGCTTGTCGTCGGGACTCAGGTACCCGGTAAGGCCTCAACCGGATCTTGACCTGAGGTTCCGTGACAACATCATGTTGGATGACCGAAGTGCGCCCAGGGAGTTCTGAAAACACGTCTGTGTTTCTGCTAATAAACTCCCTGGCTTCCTGATTCTGTTTAGAGGAGAGGTTGTCGCCAGTTTTCACCTCGACTACTGCTTCTCTAATAACAGACCGAGGGATGGGAAGCTCCACCCCCACCATACCTGGTCGGGGACTGTCACCCCCAGGGGTCTCCCTGTCTTTCCATAGTTTCAGCAGGTTTACATGGTACACCTGCTCTGGCTTCCTCCGCCCAGGCTGATGTACCTTGTAAGTCACTTCCCCAACTTTTCCAATGACCTCATAGGGACCCTGCCACCTAGCTAGAAATTTACTGTCCACCGTGGGTACCAGAACCACAACTCTGTCACCGGGTTAAAGTTCCGTACCCTGGCTTGCCGATTATAAATCCTGCTTTGGGCCTGCTGCGCTGCCTCCATGTGTTCTCTAACAAGCGGCAAGACGGTCTCTATCCGTTCCTGTAGGTGAGTCACGTACTCTACCACACTTTTGTGGGGTGTGGGTTGCTGTTCCCAGGCCTCCTTGGCTATATCCAACAGGCCCCGTGGATGTCGACCGTATAAGAGTTCGAAGGGCGAGAACCCCGTAGAGGCCTGGGGCACCTCTCGCACTGCGAACATCAGATAGGGCAGCAGCAAGTCCCAATTCTTCCCATCCTTGGCGACCACCCTTTTTAACATGGTCTTTAAAGTTTGATTAAACCGTTCTACTAGGCCGTCTGTTTGCGGGTGGTAAATGGATGTCCGCAACTGTTTCACCTGCAGCAGTTTACAAAGCTCTTTCATTACTTTTGACATAAACGGGGTACCTTGATCGGTCAGGACCTCTTTAGGCAGACCTACTCTGGAAAACATTTCCATAAGCTCCTTAGCAATGAGCTTGGCAGAGGTGTGACGCAGGGGCACTGCCTCAGGGTACCGCGTGGCATAGTCCAAGATCACCAGAATATGTTGGTGCCCTCTAGCGGACTTTGGCACTGGACCCACTAGATCCATGGCAATCCGCTCAAAGGGTACCTCAATAACTGGGAGAGGAACTAAGGGACCACGGTAATGAGGCTGAGGGCTGGTCATCTGACATGTTGGGCAGGACTCACAATATCTCTCCACCTCCTTGTACACACTGGGCCAGTAGAATCGTTGTAAAACGCGGTCCAGAGTTTTCTGCTGGCCTAGGTGTCCACCCAGAACATGTTGGTGGGCCAAATCCAACACCAACTTGCGATATGGATTGGGTACCACCAATTGTTCCACCACCTCTTCACGTACCTTGTTTACTCGGTACAACATTTCCTGGTGAACCACAAAGCGAGGAAACTGTAACTCCGCCCCTGGCTGTTGTGGTTCACCTTCCACCTCAAGAACATTCTCCCAGGCCCGAGACCAGGCCTTGGTGTTGAGCGGTACCAAAGTTAATTGTGGGGACATGGAGATCTGCCAACTCTGGACCTGTTGCCAACTCTTCCACATCTCCAACCATAACATTTAGTGGGGTTGACTCCCCCTCTTCCATTTTAGGGGCGGGCACCTCTTCCACGGTGCCTCCTGATTCCGGTTCCCAGGGCACCGGGGTCTCCCCTGAGTAGGGCCAGTCTATTGGGGACACACCCGCCTCGCGGGTTTCCGGAACTGCCAACTTGGCCCACAGGGACCTGAACCCTGGAAAGTCTCTCCCAATAATCAGTTCATACGGGAGTTTAGCGGCGACAGCGACTTCATGTTTCCAGCTGCCGGAGACGGTGGTGAGAGACACTTGTGCTGTGGCATAGTCTCTCAAGTCCCCATGAATGCACAAAACCCCGGTTTTCCGCCCAGTGTACTCATCGGGCAGTACTAAGGCGGGTCTTGCCAGGGTAACCATACTCCCCGAGTCCAAAAGGGCCACAGCCAGGGTGTCTCCCACTTTCACCTGACAGAGGTGACTTTGCCCCACAAGCTCAGGGACACCGGCAGCACACAGCCTCCTGGCATACATGGAAGGGCGGTAACCAAAGTTCACGTCCATGGGCTCCCCCTGGTGGGGACAATTGGCTCTGATATGTCCCGGCTCCTTACATCCCCAACACAACACTTGGGCAGGGACTTTGGGGGGTAGGTCCTGAGAGGGTTTAGGGGACGCCACTCGCCTGAGCTGGGGCGGGGACCTCCGGGGTTTCCCCGAATCCCTCCTCATGGAGCCGCCTTGCAAGTTCCTGGTGGCCTCATATCGCTCCACTAGGTCCACCATCCCTAGTGCGTTGTCAGGGGATACCTGGCCAACCCAGTGCTGAAGAGGGTGCGGTAAAGCCCTCCAAAACATGTCCGCCAGCAAGCGGTCCAACATGGCAGTGGGGCTTAACAACTCCGGCTGCAGCCATTTTTGCAGCAGGTGCAGCAGTTTATAATACTGGGGTCGGGCGGGCTCTGCCGACTGGTAGCTCCACTGATGCACCCGCTGAGCCCGAACCCACACATTCACCCCCAGTCTCGCCAGTATCTCACCCTTCAGAGTCGGGTAGTCAGCGGCTTGGTCCTCTGGGAGATCAAACAACACCTGCTGGGGTCCAGACGCCAGAAATGGAGCGATGACATCAGCCCACTGGTCATGCGGCAACTTCTCCCTTGCAGCCACCTTTTCAAACACCGCCAGGTAAGTCTCAACGTCATCTGAAGGGGTCATTTTTGTGAGCGCCGAGTGGACAGCTTTCCGGGCATCAGGAATACTTTTGGGCGCACCTGCAGCTTGCTGCGCCATCATATGTTGCAAAAACAGCTGGTTGGTCTCCTGCTGCTGCCGATTCGCCTCCAAGAGCGCTTTCACGACCGCCTCCATTTTGTCTGCAGTCCCAGGTAGCAGCCTGGCAGGTTTAATATGGGACATGCACAAAACAAAAACTTTTTCGGCGGTTGCTCCTAGCAACGGCCTCACTGCTGTGCCCGCATCCGACACCAAATGTGGAGATTAGCTCTGGTAGGCGACCGGGTGTCAGCAGTATAGAGGTGGAGGCAAACAGTTCAAAGTAAAGTCTGTGTTTATTTCACACAAAAATCCACAAAAGCATATGTCCATACAGGTTACATCACCTTTTCAGGAAACCGCAGCATAAATGACACAGTCAGGCAAACAGCTTTTAGTCCTTGATCAAAGGTCCTGTTTACAGTCAAATAGGCCTCAGGTCCGCATGAACAGCCTCCACAGGAGATTTCAGCCAGGCTCACAGAGTCTCACTCCCATGTGAGCTCTAGACAAAGCACAGGCCACAGCTGATTCCCCAGGCTATTTAAACAGCCCGCAAAACCCGGACCTGGGTAGTGGGATGGAGTCCCACCCTGCTCTACTCCATCCCAGTAAAGCCGTCCCAGGTTAGCCTTTCGGCTATTCTAAAGCAACAGCAGCAAACTGCCACCAGCAGCTGATGCTGGAAATCAGACTACACGGCTTTACTGCACCAATGCCAGGTACATTGGTGCTACTTACCTGCCGTCAATAATGGCCCCTTGCACCTTACCACATATTTTACAGAAAGAGTAGTAGATGCTTGGAACAAACTTCCAGCAGAGGTAGTTGAAAAATCAACAGTCACTGAATTTAAACATGCCTGGGATAAGCACACATCTATCCTAAGATAAGGAATACATACAGTATACACATAAGGGCAGACTAGATGGACCGTATGGTCTCCTTCTGCCGTCAACCTTCTATGTTTCTATGTTTCTAAATGTGAAAAACCCACAGATACAAGTCCGGAGTTCCCCTTTATTTCGGTTAAGTCTTTCTAGTCATAAATATGCACAGGACCTAATTTCCCCAGGAAGGAGAATTAGCATTTTTCAGTTGAGCCAAGCGCAGATCACAGACTCCCTGCTGATTCTCTTACACCTCCAGCCTGGGAAGGCTCCGATGGGTCTGAAGGCAGTATGACCCCTGACTGTGAGCTCCTTCCCATCAAAGACGAGAGCCGCAGATCAGCGGCACCAACACAAATTGGACCATAGCTGGGCCATGTGTCCCAGCACCAAGCCAGGTACAGAACCAGAACGGGCCCGCAAAACCACACGTAGAGGTAGGTTTCTCAGGGCCCTGCGACAAGGGAAACCTAGAAAAATTGAGATCTACGTTTCTGACCCATTTAGGAACCCATCTTTGGACTCATCAGATGCCCAGCATCCAGCCCAATCCAGAGCCATACAACCCCCCTGCTCAAAGTTATAACTCCTAAAGGGTTTTAGGTGCTAAAGTAGGCCACACAACGGTGGGAGGAAATAATCCAGCCCACAGAAGGGAGGGAGTGAAAGGGTCTCGCCACATAAAGGGGGATGACCCTGGGCCAGGTTTTGTCACTTCAGGGGAGGTCACGATGCACGCATGTTGGAGGTGCCCATCAACAAGCTTGCCACTTACCTCTTGTGGGAGCTCTTCATCACCACTCTACAACTGCTTCTTAAGGTAACTGACTGTTATATCTCTGTCTGTATCTCACTGTAACCTGTAACCCACTACTCAGAACAGCATTTGTATTCATTTTTATTCCATCATAGCCAAATGTTTGTTATCACTGCCTAGTGTGCGCTCATTGCATTAAAACCTATATTTAACTTGAGCGATCTTTTTGCCTTAGTCAAGAATCTGTGTGTCCGCTGGCTTTGGGCCTGGTAGTCAAGCGGACGGGGTTGGAAAAGCGGGCGGTGTGTTCGGAGGTCCCTGATTGATAGTTGGATCATGTGACCCGCAGTTCCCTGACAGTTGCATTACCTTACCATAAGCGGAGGTAATGAGGGGCTTAGAGACAGCAGTGCATTCTCCATGTTGGATAGAGAGTATAAGTAGGCAGCGTGCTGGGATCAGTCATCCACGTGGTGCTCTCCTCAGAGCATTATCTTGTTTCACAAGGGATGGGTTTTGGTCCTTGCCCCCGGGGCACCCTAATCAGGTATCTGACTTACCCTTCCCTGGTCCTACAGCACATGCTCGGCCTCACATCCAATCAGCGCACTTGAATCCACTTCCGCCCCTTCATCCAAGAGCTTGTCTAAAGCAAGCAGATCCTAGCGCGCTGACGGCACATCCCCCACTACCCTCCAATAGGGGAGCATGGCGCAGGCACGCACCTGCTAAAGGGATAGCGGGAAAGAAGGTGGCTTTCCGTGCAACCTGGGGGGTTTCACACAGTGGGGCGTCCCGGTTCTGGATTCCCCCGGGGGGAGGGAATCCAGCTGCCCTGGAATATTATAGATTCCAGGGCTGTTGGACCGTGGGTTTTGGTCCACTTTAAACCACACTTCTGATTGAGGGTTTGTGGGGTTTACCTTGGGCATGTAGACAATTCCACATATGAAAAGTGCATTTCCACCCAGGTAACCCGATTCTCTGGTTTCTGGCAGTAATGTGCAGGACTAGTTTTCGCTGGTGCAGACCCAAACCTCCCAAGTGTCCCTGATTTGGAGGGACTGTCCCTCTTTTGAGTCTATGTCCCCCTATCCCTCGTTGTTCTCATTTGTCCCTCTTTGAGGTGTAACATGCAGATCCGCAGGAATAAATTATTAATTTGCCTATTCAAAGTTTTTCTATTGTTGTAACTTTTAGATCCTATCTCCTATGCGTCAATCAATGATGGACGTGGCTTAATTTAACTATTGTCCCTCTTTCCCACCCTGAAAAGGTGGAAGGTATGATAGTAACATTGTTTTCATTTATCCCAGTAACTCTTTCCTAGTTAGTAGAAAAGTCCTCTTTACCTTACTCATTTATTAGCTGTTGGCAGAAACTAATTAAAGAAACTAATTAAAGCATACGTCCCAGGTGTCCCTGATTTGGAGGGATTGTCCCTCTTTTGAGGCCATGTCCCCCTGTTCTTTGTTGTTCCCATTTGTCCCTCTTTGAGGTGTAACATTAGATCTGCACCAATAAATGACTTAGTTGGCTATTCAAAGTGTTTCTATTGTTGTAACTGTTACAATGTATCTCCTATCCATCCCTCAATGAGGGGGTGTGGCTTCATCCATCCCTCAATGAGGGGGTGTGGCCTAATTGAACAAATGTCCCTATTTCCCACCCTGAAAAGTTGGAAGGTATGCAGACCCAGAAACATACAAGGGAAAAATGATGCCTAATCGTTGGGCATTTTACAGACTTCAGCAGTGGCCATTTGATTTTTCTTTTAACCTGAGTGCAGGAGCTGCAGCTCACATGGCAAACAATGCAGAGAGGACAGAGTGTTCAGCTTCCATTCTAATGGAGAGAAATTGGGTGCAAACAACAAGGCTTTACTAAGAGGATGGACGGCCAAAGAAAGAGGTTCTACTTACAGGCTGATTCATTACTAGTGGCAGGTAACGGCAGATGAGCGTCTGTACAGCGGCGCTAAGAGCGACTTCTAGTGGTCGCTCTGATCGGCCATGAGTCGCTATTACAGAGTGCCTCAGTCGCTGTAGTAACATTGCCGACATTGATGAATTTGATTTGTGAGTCACTATAAAACCAGTACAGCACTATATGGGAGCGGCCGGTAGCGACTGGTCAGTGTGAGCGACTCAAACCATATTCATCAAAAAAACAGCCTCACATGTGGCGGGGAGATGGGACTTGCAGGGTTAAGCATTTTTGGGCAGGCGATGGGTGGGCGGATTTGTTGGCAGGATCTAGGGGCCTCACGGCCTGGACAGGGTGGCAGCGTATGCAGCTTCTCCATTTCCTCTCTTCGCTCCGGGAGTTTGCTGAAGGGCAAAGAAAACTTACCTCATTCCAAGAGCTGTGCCTAAGCAGAAAAACACAGAAACACACGCTCTCGTTTGTATATAAAACTTTGTTTGCTCCCCCGGAGGGAGATGATCCTCCCTTCTTAAAGAAATGGGAGGAGGACCTGGGAATCACGTTCTCACCCAAGCAGAGTAAAAAAATCCTGGCGATGCCGCACAAGACGGCAGTCTGTACCAGATATCAGGAGTGCAGTTATAAAGTCCTGACCAGATGGTACAGGGTGCCGGCCCTTTATTATTATTATTATTGTTTATTTATATAGCGCCATCATCTTCCGTAGCGCTTTACAAAGTAGTAATTACAGACAGGGTAGAAACATACGGTACATATACTATTTCAAATGCAGTTTTACAGATTTGACAGTGGATATTCTGAGTACAAGATACAATAGGGGAGAGAGCCCTGCCCTTGCGAGCTTACAGTCTAAAGGGGGTGAAGAGGGGTGAAGACGAGGGGGAAGGATCACAGTCAGTATTGAGCTTTGTGGCATGTGCCCTTTAGAAGATTGGTCAGGCCAGATTATATGCTTGTCTGAATAAGTGAGTTTTAAGGGCGCCTTTGAAGGTTTTGAGGTTTGTGGAGTGGCGGATTGGGTGCGGGAGGGAATTCCAGAAGATTGAAGTTGCACGTGAGAAGTCCTGGAAGCGGGCATTAGAGGAGGTGACCAGGGTGGAGGACAGGAGAAGGTCGGCAGAAGAGCGGAGGCTGCGTCTAGGTTGATACTGTTGGATTAGAGATGAGATGTAGGGAGGGGCCTGGTTGGAGAGAGCTTTGTATGCGAGAGTTAGAGTTTTGAACAGGATGTGTGGGACTGGCAGCCAGTGTAGGGATTGGCAGAGAGGCGCAGAACTGGAGGAGCGAGAGGAGAGTTGGATGAGGCGAGCAGCAGAGTTCAGGATAGATTGGAGGGGTGCCAGTCTGTTAGTTGGTAAGCCACAAAGAAGGATATTGCAGTAATCCAGACGGGATATGACCAGGGCGTGCACTAGCATTTTAGTGGCGTCAGGTGAGAGGAAAGGACGGATGCGGGAGATGTTTTTAAGTTGGAGGCGACAGGTGGTGGCCAGGGAGTGAATATGTGGTTTGAAAAAGAGGGCAGAGTCCAGAATGACTCCCAGGCACCGAGCTTGGGGAGTTGCTGTTATTGTGTAATTGTTGACAGAAATAGACTGTTAGAGAGGGGAGGGGAGTTAGAGGGTGGGAAAATGACCAGTTCTGTCTTGGACATGTTTAGCTTGAGGTAGCGAGATGACATGAATGAAGAAATAGCTGAGAGGCAGTTGGGGAGGCGAGATAGGAGAGAGGAGAGATTGGGGCCTGAGAGATATATCTGAGTGTCATCCGCATAGAAGTGGTATTGGAAGCCTAATGAAGTTATAAGTTTGCCAAGGCCATGGGTGTAGACTGAGAAAAGTAGGGGGCCTAGGACAGAACCTTGTGGCACACCAACAGAAAGGGAACGTGAGGATGAGACTGTGTTAGAATAGGACACACTGAATGATCTGCCAGAGAGGTAAGAGGTGAGCCAAGAAGCAGAGAGTGGTCGACAGTATCAAAGGCTGAGGAGAGGTCAAGAAGGATAAGGATGGAGTAGTGACCTTTGCTTTTGGCAGTGAGCAGATCATTGGTGACTTTGGTGAGGGCAGTTTCAGTGGAGTGGTTACGGCGGAATCCTGATTGTAAGGGGTCAAATAAGTTGTTAGTGGATAACTATTGTGACAGTTCTGAGTGGACATGTTGTTCAAGAAGTTTGGAGGAGAAAGGGAGTAGTGAGATAGGGCGGTAGCTGGAGAGGGCAGAGGGGTCGAGAGAGGGTTTCTTGATTATAAGAGTAATAACTGCATGTTTGTAGGAGGAAGTAAAGGTACCAGTGGAGAGGGAAAGGTTGAATATGGAGGTTAAGGCTGGAGTGAGGGATGGAGACAGTTGAGGAATAAGGTGGGATGGAATAGGATCGAGGGAGCAGGTAGTCAGGTGGGCCCTAGACATGAGAGAGGTTAGTCCAAGCTCACTTATTGGAGTGAAGAAGGTAAGAGAGTAAGGCAGGGGGATTGTTCGTAGTGGTGAGGGATTCTGAGGGGCAAAGCCAAGTCGAATGTTGTCAATTTTTTCTTTGAAGAATGTAGAAAATTCTTCTGCTGTTATTTGGGAGGTTGGAGGAGGAGGTGGTGGGCGGAGTAAGGAACTGAAAGTGTTCCTTCCTCAACAAATGGTTCCCGGGTACTCCGGCTGAGTGCTGAAAGTGGACCAACACCCAGGATTTTGGTCCACTTCGGTGGGGCACCCCGATCGCTGTGTGAAACCCCCCAGAAAGCCCCAAAAACTCACCTGTCCCCGCTCCCACGTGACCGCTGCAGCCAATCCCCACCGACAGACAAGCGAGCGCGTCACTCTTACAGGGAGCGCGCCCGCGCCGGCCATTCACAAACAGCCGGCGCGGGTGCAAGCCCTGCTAGAGGGATGCGCGAGCGGCGGCGGCTCGCGCATGTGCCGCTGGATCGAGGAGCAGGTAGGGATTTCGGGGCTTTCTGGGGGGTTTCCCCGCAGGCCCGATGGATCTTATAGATTCTTATAGATTCCCGGGCCGATCAGCATCGGGTGTTGGTCCACTTGAAGGTGTGGGGCTGCAACGGGTGATTTACTGCATATCCTTTGGTCCTGCCCTAAGCTTAAACCCTACTGGGATACTGTTAGGGAAGTGGTGGGGAGATTGGTTGATATGGATATCCCCTACGATCCGGCCCTGTGCCTCCTCCACTTGACGAGAGTCCCTACTAAACGGTACAGGAAGTCCGTGCTTTGCCACTTACTAAATGCGGCGAAAGCTTGTATCCCCCAAATGTGGAAGAAGGCCGAGCCTCTCTCGATAGCCATGTGGGTTCTGAGGGTCGCTGAAATGCAGTACGAGAGCCTGATCCTGGCTAAGGACTCCAGACAGGACAGTTTCACCTGTACATGGTATAGATGGATAGAGTTCTCGGAATCCGAGGAATGTAAAATGCTGCTTGGGAAAATATCCCCTCTCACCCTTCCCCCCTCCTTCCTCCCCCCTTCTAGTTTGAGCTCCCCACTTCTGGTGGAGTGGTATTAACACTTGGTTGGTTTACAGATTAGTCCTAATTTCGTGGCTACAATTAAGGTTTGCCTTTTGACAATTGTTATCTGGTCTGTACTGTCCAAGTTATTATGTACTATGTGTAATCACCTGCAGGTGTCACTGTTTACTCTCTTGTTTGATGCCGTGTTTTCGGTTTTCTTGGTAAGTAAGACTACTACTGTGAGGGCACCACTATGCAATGAATAAACCAGTGGGTGCGCCAGGAATTCCTCTATTAACACATTTAAGAACGCAAGACCCCCTTCGAAGCCTTGGGCGCTTGGCGGAGCGCGCGGGGGCAGCAGTGGACCACTGGGACATACATAATTGGCGGTAGTTTATTGCTCTTTTTGTGATGTGATTGTTATGGTCTAATATTTTTGTATACCCTGCTCCCATATATCTTTATGCACACTTTCTATTGCTTTTAGCATCACCTTAGTTAGATGAAATCTTGCACTTAGCACTTTTCTTTGTAATTTAGTAGTTTGTACATTTATTGTGTATCAATTTACTTCTCAGATTGAGAATTAGTTAGTTGGCACTATGCACTTTATTTGAATAACGGCTGAGCGTTTGCTTGTAATACTCTGCCTTTTTATTTACCCTTGTTAGTCAACACTTGTAATGCCATTTAGGGGGCAGCAGAAGTCTATTTTTGTATAGTGCTCTGCAACAGATGCTTTAATAATATCGTTTACAGCCTTGAATAGTTCTTGGTAGTTTAATCTTGCAGCCCATTTGTGCACATCGTTCTTGCAGTAGCAAACATAGTAATCTTGAGAGCAGTGTTTCTACTTGTATTTATTCTAGGATCTATTTTTGATGCAATCATGTGATATTAATGTATATGATATAGGAACTTTTTTTGTCCAGTGGTCGTATTGTTTTATCAATGTTATGTGTCTGTGTTGTATGTTTTTTATTACATTACATTACAATAAATTAGTCTGACTTTTATCTGGTGGAGTGCCCTATTTGTGGAATTCTGGTTGTCGGTTTCTTGATATGGAAAAATTTATATAAATAAAGAATTTATAAAAAAAAAAAAAAAAACAGCCTCACACAGCGCCGACGCTCAAAAATGTGTCTCTGTAGCCCAAAGCACCAAAAGCTGTGTGATTAACACATATCCACTAGTAACAAAGCAAAAACACATGGAATGGCATTATAACACTGTGACATTAACACTTTAAAACCAGACCTGTAATGATAATTCTGCATAAAAATATAAAAAAACTAAAAAGTTTTAAAAAATGACTAAATAGGCCAGGAGAGGTCACACAATGATTTGATACAAAACAAAATAACATTATTAAAAGAAAACCCTGTTTAAACAGAAGAAAAGTAACGTCCATCGAAATGTACGGGAGAGTGACAGGTAGCGAGAGGTAATACAAGGCTCTGGAAGCCAGAGCGCAGCCGGGATCTGCTGAGCCGACTGTGTTGATGAATTGGTCGCTACGTGTCGCTGTAAGAGGCGCTCACCAGAATCTCCTTCATAAATGTGGTATTGCGTACAGTGCCTGCTCTCTCCCGCACCGTCCTCACTCTTTCCCGCGCCGTCGTCTGTTGCTGGCCAGAGGTTGCGTCAGCCTCTCAGACGCCCACCTTCGCCGGCCCTGAGTATGAGCGCTGAGATGCATACTTGGGGCCGGTGGCAGGGGGCGTCAGAGAGGCAGGTTTTTTTTTTTCTCTTGTTAAATCTCCAGGAAGAAGCCTTGCTGAAGATCGTGCAGGAGCTGAACTGGTGAGTGTGTGTTGTGTGCTGTGTATGTTTGCTGTGTTGTGTGTGCGTGCTGTGTGTGTTCTGTGTTGTGTGTGTGCTGTGTTACACCTAACTGGCTGTAATGAGGGATGCCCCTAACTAGCTGTAACAAAGGATGCCCCTCACTGGCTGCAATGAGGGATCCCCCTCACTGGTTGTATTAGAGGGATGCCCCTCACTGTATTATTATTATTTATTTTTATTTAATTCTTAGGTGCAGTTTCCCTTTAAGGGTGTGGCTGGGGGTGTGGTCAGGCGTGGCTTAAATGTGTCCCTCTTTATGGTTTTGAAAAGGGAGGTATGCTGTGAGCTGGGCCCCCAGTGTCCGTTGCAATGGTGGATACCTCACTCCGACACTGAGGGCAAGTATCTGCAAATTTTCCAACCATAGGACAGACTAGCCGTAGGGAGATTTTCTGGTGGGCTGCACTGCTTTGGGGCCAGTTTGTTGTGTGGGGTAGAATGAATAACGAATAAAACACACCACACCAGATAAATAAGAACCAATTTAGAATTTAACTGTTGCATATTAGGCAAAGTATTGGACACAATAGTTGGTGTATATAGCCACTGGGTTAAGGCAATAAACGACTGTAGAAGAATCTAGTATAATTTCTACTTTTGAAGAGGGGGGGGATATCTCAAACAAAGGCTAAACTTGTGTCTAGGTTACTTTAACATATATGGCTATTTGGATAACTTTAAAACACACTGTATGCTCTGTGTAATTCAAACAATCTATCAATACACACACAATGGCCTTGATTCAATAAAGGTAGAAAACAATTCTCATGGTAGTAAAAGATTCAATTCATGAGAAAAAAAACTGAGAATGTCACTGTGTAGAAAGGAGTAAAATGGTGCCATTGTCCTCGATTCAATAAAGGTAGAAAAAAACTCTCATTGTAGTAAAAGATTCAATTCATGAGAAAAAAAGCCTGAGAATGTCACTGTTGTTGAATCACCAGCTAAGAAAATGAAAGTCAATGGCACTTTTTACTCCTAAGAAAAGTAGAGAACTGTTTACTTCTTCTACACTGTAGTAAAAGCTGCCATTGACTTTCATTGTCTTTTTATCTGGTGATTCAGTAACACTGACATTCTCAGGCTTTTTTCTCATGGATTTAATTATTTACTACCATGAGAATTTTTTTCTACCTTTATTTAATCAATGCCAATCTGTTTAAAATGTAAGATTAACTCTATATAATAAACTTCAGGTAGATGGTGCTGTAAATGTGTAACTATGCTGTAAATAGTGAGGAGAACTGAGAAAAGTTCACTTATCCTTAGACCAAACGATCTTGGTGGAAAATTACAGTCCTGCGATTGCTGACTAAAATGATGCTCTTTCTTTAAATATTTTCCGGATATTTCTTTCTTCAAGTGGTCACGGCCTCAAAAACTCTCCTAAATTACCAAGGGCATCCCTTTCTTTGCGCTCTGTGGGAGGCTTCACACAGTGAATAACACACAAAAAATAAGCTTTTACACCCCTCACACAGTTCAGCAGTGAGGTAAATAAGGAGAGTGTTCATTTCAACCAAATACGTCACTGTGGCCCTATAATTTATGTGGGCTCAGAAACACATACAGACACAGTGCTCCCACTGACACACCGCACGGACTCTGCTCCCTCAGAGCTGTGCTGTGCCTTTTATAGCCTGCAGGAATTACCTCACCAGCCTCTCTCTTATGGCTGGCCCCGCCCACCCACACACACAAGAGTTTTCCAGAACCCTCCTAGCAGAGGTTTGTTATATGTCAGTTACAAGTTAATATAATATACTTTTGGGCCGGGCCGTTAAAATCCCAGGCTCGAGGGGTGGTGTTTTTCCTCTTAATGGGGCATTCAAAATTGGGGTGCCCCACGGTCTAAACCCCCCCTCCACACAAGCCCTGTATCCTTCTATGGCTGGGAGGACATTTTAGAGGTCATTAGAGGAACAACACCCAAGAAGATTACTTTCTTGGGTGTTGTTGCTCTTTGGCGATGCATCCCCATGCCCTGCTGTGTGCATCTCTATAGATCACGCGATAACTCACCTTTTCTGGGTTCCCATGTGGGCCACTCAGCCGATCAGCAGCCTTCATTTTTCCTATACACTCGAGGGGTGTGTTGCTCCTCTTTAAAGTGGAACAAAACTCAACAGGGCCTTTAGGATTCTATGGCTGGCCCCGACCTTCCTCTGGGGCATCTCAAATTGGGATGCCTCCATGCATGGAACCCCACCTAGGGCGACATTCTTCCTGGCCAGGGCCGGAGTCAGCATCCGGCAAACCCGGGCAGCTGCCGAGGGCCCCATCCCCCAGGGAGGCCCACTGACAGCTGGCACAATGTGGTTGAAGAACTGCACACACTTTCTTTCTCTGTCTCTCTGCTTCATCTATCCCTGTCTCCCCAGCACTGACCCATTGGTTGTATGTCACCTCTGCCTCATCTCTATTCCCTGAGCCCTGCCCATCCATCCATATCCCCTGACCCATCTATCCCTGTCCCCTCAGCTCAGCCCCATTCATCCATGTACCCTAAGCTCTGTCACATCCATCCATGCCCGTCCAGTTCTGCCCCATTCACCCCGTCCCCTCCACTCTGCCCCACAACCCTGTTCCCTCAATTCTGTTCCATCCACCCCTCTACCCTCAGCTCTGCCCCATTCCTGTCCTCCCAGCTTTGCCCATCTACCCCTCTTCCATCCAGCTCTGCCAGTCTAGCCATCTTTCTTCCAGTTCTGCCCATCTACCCCCACCCCCACCAGCTCTACCCAACCATTCCTGTCCTTTTCATGTTACCCATCCATCCCCTTTCCTCCCAGCTATCTCTCCATCCATCCATTCCTGCCCTTCCTGTATTATCCATCCCTCTTCCTCAATACTCTGTCTATTTATGTGGGACCAAACTAAAAACAGCTCCAATAGGGTGTTGGAAGGTAAGCAGCCCTTCTTAGTTTTAGCCATGGAATTTATAAACCCCTGATCCGCTACTCTCTGCAGCAAAGGGGCCCACTGAGGCCATGCCGCCCGAGGGCCCATAGAAACCTGGAGCCGGCCCTGTTCCTGGCTCCCTCACATCACATCAGCGGTCGTATCCCCAGCATTTTTGGGCTGGGGGAGAACTCCCGATTGCCCCTGCTGATACTTTCTTCTTAGGCTGTAGATATTTTAGCTCTTCGAAAAGTCCTGGAACAGGGCAAGGCGGAGCTTTACAGCTGAAACAGGCGCCATTATCTGAGATTAGAGCGAAAATGGGCAAAAGATACTCTTCATAGGAAGAGCAATTCAGGGTATCCTAGTTAAAAATGTGCATTTTGGTCAGCTTTAAATACACACGGCAAACGTCCCAGATTGGACGAGAGCCTGCGCATGTGCCATAGGACTGGGAAAAGGTGAGTTTCACCTGGCGACTTCACACAGTGGAGCATTCCAAATCAGGATGTCCCAGGGGCAAGGAACAAAACCCTGGTAAGTCAAAATCACGTTTTTTGTTCAGCTTTAAAAAGGAACAACAGCAGGAATTTCACTCTCCTGATTTGGGATGCCCCGCTGTGTGTATCCCCGCAGGCCGCTGTAAAAACTCACCTTCCTGATGTTCCCACAGCGGAGGTGTGGACAAAACCGAGTGCGCCACATATACGCACAGCGAAAGGTGAGTAGGGATGTGGCTGCGGTGCCGAAGGCTCCAGGTGCAGGTAAATCAAATCCCAAGGACTGGCATGGACTCCAAGGCCTCTGTTGTTCCTCACAGGACTGGAAAAGTTTACTGTATGAGCCTTTGAAGGGCCCCTTTTAAAGCGGACCTTCAGCATCATTTAATGAAAAGCCCAAACCCCTAAATATATTCCTAACACTCAAAGAAGGGTGTGTGCTGAAAGTCCTACTAACAATCATATCAGCCCAGCGGCCACTAATCTGATTCAAAACAATGGCTGCTAAGGCTCTCCCTACACATCCAGTGACCTGTCCTAAGAAGAAGTATATTAACACCTTAAATACTTTGCAACTACAATCTATTGTGTGAGAATTATCCACCACACACACAGTAAGATGTATATATTAAAGATGGGTTTAATTACCAGCACAGTAAATAACCTTCACTAACCCAATATGTTCCTAAAGTCCCCCAGATAACCTTACATTACAGGCAGTTGTTAAATTAATGAATAGGTGTCTATTGTCATGGTCTGTTTACCATAGACATGGTAGGAATTTCAGCACACACCCTTCTTTGAGTGTTAGGAATTGAGGTGACTCATTCCCCTTTAACATATCCCCCTGTGACAGAATAATATCTTTAGATTATTCATTCTGACATATTCAGATATGAAGGAAGTGCTGTCACATCATTCCACCCCTATAGGTCCCTTTACAATTTACGATCAAATATAGGATACCATTGTTAAACTTTGGGCAGCAACAGTCTGCCAAGAGATTGCTAATGAGAAGCTGAAAAAACAAGAAAAAAACTGTTTCTATGGAAAACCCTGAAAAAGTCCAGTTAAAGCGGACCTTCACTCTAAATAAAAGTCTATCTTATATGTTTCCCACACCCTGTACATACAGATTGCTCACATTAAAAATCATCCTACCTCCATCTACTGCATGTTATGAGCCTTTAAACATCCAAGATGGCGGCTTATGGAAGCCGCCATCTTATCAGGCAGCCTGCAAACAGGAAGTGCCTCCTGTCTGTGCCGCTCTGCATTCTGGGACTGCTAACCTTTCCCTGACCCCAGCTCTGCTCTGTATGAGCAAAGCACAACTAAAACCCGCCCCCTGTACCTTATCCCACTCTCCTCTCCTCAGTAAGTGTGATGCTTCTGAGTCAAGATGGCGGCGCCCGTATCCTAAATTCCTGAACAGATTTGCAGCCCAGTGGGGGAAAGAATAATAAGTTAGTGACTAAAAACGTAAAATATATTAATTTTAGATGCTGGGGAACCGTTTTTTAAGAGTTTGGGCTTTTCAATAAATAACGCCGAAGGTCCGGTTTAAGATGTTTCTGGGGTGGAATTCCTGCTGCTCCAATCGTCAAACCGCATCATCGTCCTGTTCCCTCATTCTCATGGTAAGGCCACCCGAAGTCTGTTGGTCACACAACACGTTCCTCCTCCGCCCTCGTCCGAAAATGAGTCCTGGACTTGAATGTCTGTGAAAGTAGGAAACGCAGCAGCTGAACTGTCCACACCAAAACATTCAAAACCATGAACACTTAATGATTCCATCAGAACCCACTTCCATAGCTATCTCTCCTCAAAGTTCATATCTGGTAGTATATTTGAAACACCCTCCCCCATAACCCCACCATATTGGTTCTAAATGGGATTACACAGGTTGGCTCTTAAAGATCTGTGTGGATTTCTTGTAACTGAAAATGGGAACCATTCTGATTGTACACTGCGGTACTGGGCGCCCAATCTAGCTGAATAGACTACAGTATCCCGTCTATGTGTGTATCGGGGCCTACATTCAGGCTTTGCACTTTGCAGAGACTTACAGAAACTGGACACATGCCCTATCTTCCCACAGGAAAAGCATTTTGTTGTGATGTTTTTCACATACCGTTGGGGCACATGAGGCCTACCTACCTCCCACTGTGTCCCTCTAAGTATACTATACTGAAGAGGGGTCAAAAGTGCAAGGGGCGGGGTTATAGCTGTGCTTCACACAAACAGAGCAGAGCTGAGGTCAGGAAAAGGACAGCAATCCCAGAATGCAGAGCAGCACAGTCAGAAGACACTTCCTATTTGCAGGCAGCCTGCACCTCCATGGGCCGCCATCTTGGATGTTTAAAGGCTCAGAAAATGCAGTAGATGCAGGTGGGATGGTTTTTAATGTGAGCAATCTGTATGTACAGGGTGGGGGGAACATATAAGATAGGCTCTTATTCAGGGTGAGGGTCCGGATTAATGTGCGCAATCTGTATGTACAGGGGGTGAGGAAACATATAAGATAGACTCTTATTCAGGGTGAAGGTCCGGATTAATGTGGGCAATCTGTATGTACAGGGTGGGGGAAACATATAAGATAGGCTCTTATTCAGGGTGAAGATCCAGATTAATGTGGGCAATCTGTATGTACAGGGTGTGGGAAACATATAAGATAGGATCTTATTCAGAGTGAGGGTCCGGATTAATGTGAGCAATCTGTATGTACAGGGTGGGGGAAACATATAAGATAGGATCTTATTCAGGGTGAAGGTCCGGATTAATGTGGGCAATCTGTATGTACAGGGTGGGGAAAACATATAAGATAGGATCTTATTCAGAGTGAGGGTCCGGATTAATGTGAGCAATCTGTATGTACAGGCTGGGGGAAACATATAAGATAGGCTCTTATTCAGGGTGAAGGTCTGGATTAATGTGGGCAATCTGTATGTACAGGGTGGGGGAAACATATAAGATAGGCTCTTATTCAGGGTGAGGGTCCGGATTAATGTGGGCAATCTGTATGTACAGGGGGTGGGGAAACATATAAGATAGACTCTTATTCAGGGTGAAGGTCCGGATTAATGTGGGCAATCTGTATGTACAGGGTGTGGGAAACATATAAGATAGGATCTTATTCAGAGTGAGGGTCCGGATTAATGTGAGCAATCTGTATGTACAGGGTGGGGGAAACATATAAAATAGGATCTTATTCAGGGTGAAGGTCCGGATTAATGTGGGCAATCTGTATGTACAGGGTGGGGGAAACATATAAGATAGGATCTTATTCAGAGTGAGGGTCCGGATTAATGTGAGCAATCTGTATGTACAGGGTGGGGGAAACATATAAGATAGGCTCTTATTCAGGGTGAAGGTCCGGATTAATGTGGGCAATCTGTATGTACAGGGTGGGGGAAACATATAAGATAGGCTCTTATTCAGGGTGAGGGTCCGGATTAATGTGGGCAATCTGTATGTACAGGGGGTGGGGAAACATATAAGATAGACTCTTATTCAGGGTGAAGGTCTGGATTAATGTGGGCAATCTGTATGTACAGGGTGGGGGAAACATATAAGATAGGCTCTTATTCAGGGTGAAGGTCCGGATTAATGTGGGCAATCTGTATGTACAGGGTGTGGGAAACATATAAGATAGGATCTTTTTCAGAGTGAGGGTCCGGATTAATGTGAGCAATCTGTATGTACAGGGTGGGGGAAACATATAAGATAGGATCTTATTCAGAGTGAGGGTCCGGATTAATGTGAGCAATCTGTATGTACAGGGTGGGGGAAACGTATAAGATAGGCTCTTATTCAGGGTGAAGGTCCGGAATAATGTGGGCAATCTGTATGTACAGGGTGGGGGAAACATATAAGATAGGCTCTTATTCAGGGTGAGGGTCCGGATTAATGTGGGCAATCTGTATGTACAGGGGGGAAACATAAAAGATAGGCTCTTATTCAGGGTGAAGGTCCGGATTAATGTGGGCAATCTGTATGTACAGGGTGTGGGAAACATATAAGATAGGCTCTTATTTAGGGTGAAGGTCCGCTTTAACATTCACACCAGGGCCCCATCACTACACAGCTTCTTCAGCAATGCCAAGAAAGATGGAGGAACCCTCAAGCTTCTTATAATACACCACTGACACTCTGTGATACACTTGGAGCCGGCGGCATTCTACTTCTTCTGCACTGCAAGCAAGCGAAAGGGAACGTTCAGTGTGCGCCATGTTTCTCAGGGGAAGAAGCAGACGAGTGCACTACACGTACAGGAAGTAGAAAAAGCTTGTGCTTACGTTACGTGCTGGATTATTCGAGGCGGGAGAGTGGGATTTGCGCTATGGCTTCTGTTTCCAGCATTGATATTGACGCTACCCAACATTTAAGAGACATTTTAAAGTTGGACCGTCCGGAAGGTGAGGCGGCGCGCGGCGTCATGGTTCCCCCGGCAGTGTGCGCAGACTCGCTATGTCCGCAGACTCGCTATGTCCGCAGCACTTTCGCCTCATTGTTATTGTGCCCCTCTATTGGAATGAGGCGAAAGTGCTGCGGACATAGCGAGTCTGCGCACACTGCCGGGGAACTATGACTAGAGACACTTGGTTGTTGTGCCCCTCCATTGGAATAGGCGAAAGTTCTGCCGGGAAACCATGACTAGAGATACTTTCCAATGGAGGGGCACAATAACCAAGTGTCTCTAGTCATGGTTCCCCCGGCAGTGTGCGCAGACTCACTATATCCGCATCACTTTCGCCTATTCCAATGGAGGGGCACAATAACAAAGTTTCTCTAGTCATGGTTCCCCCGGCAGTGTGCGCAGACTCACTATATCCGCATAACTTTCGCCTCATTCCAATGGAGGGGCACAATAACAAAGTATCTCTAGTCATGGTTCCCCCGGCAGAACTTTCGCCTCATTCCAATGGAGGGACACAATAACAAAGTATCTCTAGTCATGGTTCCCCCGGCAGAACTTTCACCTCATTCCAATGGAGGGGCACAATAACAAAGTGTCTCTAGTCATGGTTCCCCCGGCAGAACTTTCGCCTCATTCCAATGGAGGGACACAATAACAAAGTATCTCTAGTCATGGTTCCCCCGGCAGAACTTTCACCTCATTCCAATGGAGGGGCACAATAACAAAGTTTCTCTAGTCATGGTTCCCCCGGCAGAACTTTCACCTCATTCCAATGGAGGGGCACAATAACAAAGTTTCTCTAGTCATGGTTCCCCTGGCAGTGTGCGCATAGTCACTATATCCGCATCACTTTCGCCTATTCCAATGGAGGGGCACAATAACAAAGTGTCTCTAGTCATGGTTCCCCCGGCAGAACTTTCGCCTTATTCCAATGGAGGGGCACAATAACAAAGTTTCTCTAGTCATGGTTCCCCCGGCAGTGTGCGCAGACTCACTATATCCGCATCACTTTCGCCTATTCCAATGGAGGGGCACAATAACAAAGTGTCTCTAGTCATGGTTCCCCTGGCAGTGTGCGCATAGTCACTATGTCTGCAGCACTTTCGCCTATTCCAATGGAGGGGCACAATAACAAAGTATCTCTAGTCATGGTTCCCCCGGCAGAACTTTCGCCTCATTCCAATGGAGGGGCACAATAACAAAGTGTCTCTAGTCATGGTTCCCCCGGCAGAACTTTCGCCTCATTCCAATGGAGGGGCACAATAACAAAGTTTCTCTAGTCATGGTTCCCCCGGCAGAACTTTCACCTCATTCCAATGGAGGGGCACAATAACAAAGTTTCTCTAGTCATGGTTCCCCTGGCAGTGTGCGCATAGTCACTATATCCGCATCACTTTCGCCTATTCCAATGGAGGGGCACAATAACAAAGTGTCTCTAGTCATGGTTCCCCCGGCAGAACTTTCGCCTTATTCCAATGGAGGGGCACAATAACAAAGTTTCTCTAGTCATGGTTCCCCCGGCAGTGTGCGCAGACTCACTATATCCGCATCACTTTCGCCTATTCCAATGGAGGGGCACAATAACAAAGTGTCTCTAGTCATGGTTCCCCTGGCAGTGTGCGCATAGTCACTATGTCTGCAGCACTTTCGCCTATTCCAATGGAGGGGCACAATAACAAAGTGTCTCTAGTCATGGTTCCCCCGGCAGTGTGCGCAGACTCACTATATCCGCATCACTTTCGCCTATTCCAATGGAGGGGCACAATAACAAAGTGTCTCTAGTCATGGTTCCCCTGGCAGTGTGCGCATAGTCACTATGTCTGCAGCACTTTCGCCTCATTCCAATGGAGGGGCACAATAACAAAGTGTCTCTAGCAAAGTTTTTTTTTTTTTTCCTCCAACAGCAGAAAACTTGGCTGGGATCTGACCTGTGCTTATGTGATGATAGTAGAATCAGCTGCCTGTGTATGACTGCTACTTGTGTATTGTGTGTCATGCGTACTTAAAGCGGACCTACACTCCCCTAGCAGCTATTTGTCAGTGTGTGCCCTGCTTCACCACGATCTACACTCCCCCTGCATCTATGTGCAGTAGTGGGTCCTGCTTAACAGGCACCTATACTCTCCACTGGAACTGTGTGCTGTGGTGGGTTCTGCTTCACCAGGACCTACACTCCCCTTGCATTTATGTATCAGAGTGGGTCCTGCCTCACTGGGACCCACACTCTCACTAGCAGCTATTTGCAAGGGTGGGTCCTGCTTCACAAGGACTTACATTCCCCATTGAAACAGTGTGCCAGGGTGGGTTCTGCTTCACTGGGACGTACACTCCCCTTGCATCTATGTGCAAGGGTGGGACCTTCTTCACCATCCCCCTTGTAGCTATCTGCCTGCGTGGGTCTTTCTTCACAGGGACCTACACTCTCCCTAGCAGCTATTTGTCAGGGTGGGTCCTGCTTCACCTGACCTTCACTCTGCCCTCCAGCTATCTGCCAGGGCGGGTCTTGCTTGACAGTGACCTACACTCTTTGTAGCAGCTGTGTGCCCGGGTGGGTCTTGCTTCACAGGGACTAGCAGCTATTTGCTAGGGTGGGCCCTGCTTCACAAGGACTTAAACCGGACCTTCACCATGATTTATTGAAAAGCCCAGACCCTTACAAAAACTATTCCCCAGCATCTAAACTTAATATATTTTAAGTTTTTAGTCACTTATTATTCATTCCCCCACTGGACTGCAACTCTGTTCAGGACTTTAGGATATAGGCGCCACCATCTTGACTCAGAAGCATCACACATACTGAGGAGGGAGAGTGGGATAAAGTACAGGGGGGCGGGTTATAGCTGTTCTTTGCTCAGACAGAACAGAGCTGGGGTCAGGAAAAGATCAGCAATCCCAGAATGCAGAGCAGCACAGTTAGAAGGCACTTCCTGTTTGCAGCCTGCCTGATGTCCCATGAGCCGCCATCTTGGATGTTTAAAGGCCCATAACATGCAGTAGATGCAGGTAGAATGATTTTTAATGTGAGCTATCTGTATGTGCAGGGTGTGGGAGACATAAGATAGACTCAGAGTGAAGGACCGCTTTAAACTCGCCATTGAAACAGTGTGCCAGGGCGGGTTCTGCTTCACTGAGACCTACACTCTTGCATCTATGTGCAATGGTGGGACCTTCTTCACAATCCCCCTTGCAGCTATCTGCCTGCGTGGGACTTTCTTCACAGGGACCTTCACTCTAGAAGTTATCAGCCAGGGTGTGTCCTGCTTCACCAGGACTTATACTCTCCATTGGAACTTTGTGCCGTGGTGGGTTATGCTTTACCACGATCTACACTCTCCTTGCATCTATGTTTCAGGGTGGGTCTTGCATGACAGGGACCAACACTCTCCATTGCAACTGTGTGCCAGGGTGTGTCCTGCTTCACCAGTACTTACACTCTCCATTGGAACTTTGTGCCGTGGTGGGTTCTGCTTCACCACGATCTACATTCCCCCTGCATCTGTGTCAGGCTGGGTGCTGCTTTACAGGGACCTTCACTCACTAGAAGTTATCAGCCAGGGTGTGTCCTGCTTCCCAAGGACTTCCACTCTCCATTGGAACTTTGTGCCATGGTGGTTTCTGCTTCAATGGGACCTACACTCCCCTTGCATTCATGTGCAAGGGTGGGACCTTCTTCACCATACCTCTTGCAGCTATCTGCCTGCGTGGGTCTTGCTACACACGGACCAACACTCTCCCTAGCAGATATTTGTCAGCGTGGGTCCTGCTTCACCGGACCTACACTCTGCCCTCCAGCTATCTGCCTGCGTGGGTCTTGCTACACACGGACCAACACTCTCCCTAGCAGATATTTGTCAGCGTGGGTCCTGCTTCACCGGACCTACACTCTGCCCTCCAGCTATCTGCCTGCGTGGGTCTTGCTTCTCAGGGACCTACACTCTTTGTAGCAGCTGTGTGCCAGGGTGGGTCCTGCCTCACGGGGACACTAAACTAACCCCCCCCCCCCCCAACACCATCAGTGTGCCCTGCATTAGAGAGATACTGACTTTTACCTAGAAGAGCTTTGTCCCAGGGGCATCCTAATTTGTGTTTTCCCGCTGTGTGAAGCACCCGGTTCACCTGGTAAAAACTCACCTCTCCTCGGTGCATGCTCTCGTCCAATTGGAGACCTTTGGAAAACGGCTCTTATTGACTTCAATGGGGAGTGCGTGCATAGGCCGAGGTTGCAACAGGTAAATGTCTGTTTAGACAAGAGCCCCCACATGTGCTGTTTGACCAGGGAAAGGGGAGTGATTACACTGCGGGGCATCCTGATTTCGATGGAACACCAGTGCTGGGTTTTGTTCTGCTTTAATGGCTACACACACACCTGCTGATTCCCCAGTCTACTTGCTTCAGAGAAATGCATTACGGCTTTATGACATACATTAGTATGCAAATCATAAATCTCTAATTTGACAAGTGCCCGTGCAGGCGCCATGGTAATGGCGGAAAGGTGAGTTGAGTGGACAGTCTGGGGGGGATTCAAACAGCTGAGCCCCCTAAATCAGGATGCTTACCGGGGAAAGAACCAATCACAGGATAGCAATAATTCTGGTGATTGATCTACTTTAAAGCAGGGCGTGGCTTTAGTGGTGGGAAAAGGCTTTTTTTTACACTGGGCCACCACCGAGCCAACAGCAGCGCACGGCGGGGGGGCTCCGCGGATGAGCAGTGGACCCAGAAAAGGGTTTCCATTTGCTTTAATAGCCACACACGTGTGCTTTCTGCATGGAGTTGTTTACTGAAGTGCGCAGCTACTTTCTGCCCCCCCATCATAAAGGGCTTAATGTGGATTAATACCCGGGATTTTGACTGTCCTAGGGGCATTCCATTTTCAGATGCCAAGGTGTGTGTACCGCCGTTCGTTCGGCCGGAAAAACTCACCTTCCCTCTGCCCTACAACACAAGCGCAGGCTCTTTGAGCCATTTGCTGTACATATATAATGTTGGGCAATCACCATGGTTTACCGCAGTCAGGGATGCGGGGGGGGGGCAGGTTGGTCTACTTTGAAGCAGAACAAAACCCAAGCAGGTGAGAGTGGTTGCATCCACAGCATCAGCACAAGCTCACTCCCGGGTCCAGCTATTTAGATTGGGGCAGGAGCACGGCCACGTCTGGAGAGTTGGACACTTTCGCTTATGGTTGCCAAATGCAAAGCCATTTCCTGAGCATGAAGATGCACGGCAAATGGCTATGATTGGACAAGAGACCTTGCATGCGCCATAGGCCAGGGGAAAGGTAAGTTTGCCTGGGCGATCTGGGGGTTTCACAGAGCGGGCAATCAAGGCTTTAAAGTGGACCAACACCCAGAGGCCGATCACCTCCCTCACCGCGGGACATCCGAGACATCCCCAAAACCCCCAAAAAACCTTACCTCATCGTAGTGTGCTGCCACCGCCTCCTGCGCGCCCCTCTAGACGGGCCCTGTAAGAGCGACGTGCGGGAGGCGGCGGCGGACGCGCTGTCTTGTCCGTCGCTGTCACCCGCTTGTCCGTCTGCGGGGATTGGACGGCGCGGTCACTTGGGAGCGTGGTGAGGTGCATTTTGGGGGCTTTCTAGGGGGTTTCACACAGCGGGGTGCCCCCCCCCCCGAAGTGGACCAAAACCCAGGATAGTCAAAATCCTGGGTGTTGGTCCACTTTTTAACTGACAATGTGAATCTTGAAGGAACCATCTTAAAAAGTAAGGGCTGTTAGCTAAGAGTTATGTAAACTCTCCTGGACAGTTGAAAACTGACCACTAAATGCGTTTACGCAACGGTATGGAAATGTTTTTCTTCTTTTTGTGAAGTTAACAAATTGAAGAAAGAAGATAAAGCCACAGTCCTCGAATTCCTGCAGGAAGGTTTCGAGAAAGGGCTGAGGTCTGTGTTTTTAGTGTGCTTACTGCTAGCCCTATCATTCGTCTTAGACTGACAATTGAGACAGAAGGAACTAATCAATCGATACTTCAATTCAGTTACTTGCAAAAGATCAGTGGCCTTTAACCCTTCTAGTGCCAGCTACGTGCCTCTACGTAGCTGCCTCTCCAACCGTTAAGTGCCAGCTACGTGAGAGTCACGTAGCTGATTTTAGAGGCCAATAAAACAAAAAGTAAAAAACATACAGACTTACCTTACCCCTCATTTGAAAGGGCCAGCGATTCTGTACAAGAATGTACACTGTTAGATTTCCGCCCCCAGGCCTCTGATCTTCAGGAGGGGGCATGGAATAGGCCCCCCCCCCCGGCGGCGCCGACATCTGTATAAAAAAAAAAAAAAAAAAAAAAAGAAGAAAAAAAAACAGTAAATGACATTTACTCACCTCGCAGCGCGATGGCTCTCCCCGGGTCTTCTCTTCACCAGGGGGGGCTCCGATTTCTCCCCCCTCTGGGCTTTCCACGCTGCTTGTGAGGGCACAGAAACGGGCCCTCACCATCCTCTTCGGCCGGCGCTGGCCCCACCCCTAACCCCGCCCTAACCCCGCCCACTTGATGACGTCATCCCGCTCCTCGGGTTACCGGCACCCGGGCAGCGATCTGACAGTTGTCGGTAGTGATCAGAGCAGGGAGGGTGGGAGGCAGAGAGGCTCTGATCTCCCTGCCTCCCACCCTCCCTGCTCCGATCACTACCGACAACTGTCATCTGCAGCAGCGTGGGACACTGGATGGGCGGTAAGTATAAGTCAAAATAAGTCTAAACTATATATATTAATTCTGCACCACAAATTTAATAGATATTTTAAATCAAGTATCTGTGGCCGTGCAGTGGTATGGGACTATCTCAATCCTAAATGGTATTTTATTGTATAATGGTGAATCCAGCAATTCACCCTAGATAGTTCCCAAAACACAGCACCTCCTCCACAGTAATAAAAAGTCTACAACTAAATTTGTATCATAAATTCATAGGTACATTTTATTTTTAATTATTTACCCACATAAATCACATTACAGACAATTAAAAAACATAAACCTAAAAA
The DNA here is from genome assembly GCA_027917425.1 of Gastrophryne carolinensis. NCBI lineage: Eukaryota > Metazoa > Chordata > Amphibia > Anura > Microhylidae > Gastrophryne > Gastrophryne carolinensis. The sequence continues at coordinate 150,331,509 of CM051241.1, read as the reverse complement.
GCTAGACCGTACACTCCAATTTCACCTATATCCCATCCCATGGTAACAAAATTATCAGTGCCAATTTTACAATAAACCAAAGTGCATAAGTGCTACTGTGCAAAAAATCTATTTAAAAACACAATGTGGCAAGAAGAAAAAGAAAAGCAAACTCCATTAAAAAATACAACAATCAATTTATGAAACCAAACACATCACCTGAATGTATGACCCCAAGTAGCCCCCAGGTTTATACAGGTCAAGTAGCGATCCCCAACGCGTTTCGTGGTCCCCCCGCTCAGACCACTTTATCAAGGTATGAAAAGATACCCCATCCCATTGCTCCTATAAATAGAGACTAACCTGCGTTAATTGGAGCACGCGTCCGGGCGCGCAGCACAGCCCCGGCCGGAAGCCGCCTGCACGCTCTCACACAGCTGTGCCCCATGCTCAATTCAGAGCAGTTCGGCCGTCCGGCCGCGTCATAGCCCCGCCCCCAGACCGCCCCCCCAAACAGCCGCACACACCAACGCCGCTAATTGCGTATGTGACACGGCCGCAGGAGGAGTGGAGGGGACGGGATCCACCACGCGGCCAGCACGGGTCTCCATATGCGTGACAATAACCAGAAGCAATAGGATGTAACATTAAACCACCATATACAGTAATTACAAGACATACATAACCAAGAACCCCACATATTAAAAATAAACAATTTTTTAATAATAAAAATCTAAAAACATAATTCCTAAATGGGTATTACATCAATCAATTTCTACTAACCACAATTATACAATTATAACAATATTATTAATCATTTGTAGGTAATATACAAAAATATATGTACAAGAATATATACAAAGTGATCTACAGGTTATGTAAACAGTGTAGCAATTATACATTTTAACATGTATGTTTTCAAGATTTTACGGGTTACAGATGTATCTAATACTCCAAGAGCACATAGTGACCAGCCATAGGGGGATAGGGGGTGTATAATTAAACTACTGAATAATTTTAATCATCTCTTAGTACAATAATTTTGAAAGTTCATTATTTTAAAAGTAATAATACTTATATGTACTACTAATAAATCTAATAGTTTTTAGTTTTTAATTTTTAATTTATTATTCAATCCAATTTGTATTAATGTACCAAAGTTCCATTTCATCCCCCCCTTTTATATATGAAAAATATATTTATATATATGCATATGGATACACACCAACCGTCCAATAACAAAAAACAAAAGTGACAAAGTTTTTACAAAAATAACGAAAAACCCCCACATAAAATACCAATAAATAAATATATATATATATATATATCTCTATACAAAAGTAATAATTTTCTTTTTTAAGTCAAAATAAGAATAATAAAATATTTGTCTGGTGTGTTTTTTTTTTAACTTAACCCTTTGTGAACTGGTAATGGGTCCATGAGACCCCTTATACCAGTTCACAAGGCTCTGGGTATGGCAAGTCACCTACGGCAAGTGGGTGGCTTGCCAAAACCCCTAGCCCAACATTACCTGCCTCCCCAACGGCCAGGGGGGGGCAGAAGGGCCCGGGCCACGTGGCTATGTGGGCTAGTAGCCTGCAGGGCCAGAGGCCACCAACGCTGGCCCCTGTGCCCTGTTCTACAAGCCCCCATAGCTGGTCCGGGTCGGTAATGCTGGGTAAGGGGGACCCTATGTCATTTTTTGGGGGGGGATTTTAAGGGTTTTTAACCCTTGGAATTCCAAAAAAGAAATGGGGTCCCCCCCCGGGAGGGGGGACCCTATGTCATTTTTTTTTTTTATTAACTTTTTACAACTATGCAATCATATTGCATAGTTGTATCCTATCTGGAATCTCCTAAACTGCTTTTTCCGGAAAGGGGGTATACCTATACATATGTGGTACCATTGTAACCGTGAGAAATAGGGCTTTCACACGCAATAATATTTTATTAACAAACTTACATTTTTTTATTACAAAAAAAACACTACAAATTGTAAACAATAGGTTTTTTTCAATTTTTTGCACATATTTCACCCAAAAGTATTGAGAATACACTACAAAAAGGCCAAACAAGACATTTCATGTTGAAGCCCAGACTCTGCTGAAAAAAACAATATATAATTTTCATGGAAATCCCTTCAAAAATCGTTTTTTGCAAAGGTTGCACACGTGTAGCGCAAAAACGTGAAAAGTCGTCGGGCAACAGAGTGTGACAAAAAAATCTAGGTAGGCTAGCACTCAAAGGGTTAAGGGCTTTCCAACATGGGACTTATCAATCGTGCTAAAGGAGTTAATGGAACCTCCTTTTGAACAATTAGAAAAAGTTCCAGAAAAGTGGTTATCACTGAAATTTTGTTTCCTGCTGGCCATCACATCAGCCAGACGAGTGAGTGAACTACAGGCCTTATTAATAAAGGAACTTGACTGTTCTCCCAGATAAGGTCATACTTAGTCCTGATCCGTTATTTTGGCCAAAAATCGTTACTGCTACAAATAGGTCTCAAGATATAGTACTTATGACTTGCCAGGCAAAGAGGATCTCTCACTTCTAGATGTGAGGAGAGCACTCATTATTTATCTGGAAAGATCCAAAAAATGGGGAATAGTGGAACAACTTAGTATCATTCAGCGGAAGGGGCTTAGCTGCCTCAAAATCTACTATAGCCAGATAGATAAAACAGATTATTGCAGAGGCTTATTCATCCAGTGGAGTCCCTCCCCCTGAAGTTTCTTCACAAGAGCCATGTCAGCATCCTGGGCAGAGAGGACTGGTGCCTCTTTGGAAGAGATCTGCAAGGCAGCGATGTGGTCATCACCCCACGCCTTCTTCAAAACATTATAGGCTTGATCTCCTGTCTGTAAAGCATTGACTGAGGTGGGGAGGGGTTTTAAACTGTTTATTTCCTCCCAGGGGGTGGAGCCTCTCTCAGTGGGTCGTGCTTAAGGATTCTTAGAAAAAAAATCTCTGTTTGACTTACTGGTAATTACTTTTCTAGGTTTTTTTTTAATGCTGGACTATGTTTCAATTTTTATTTTTTTTAAATTTTTTTTAGATTCAGCAGAAAGCCAGCAAAAAGCAAGTTCTTCAAATGAAGATATAAACATGAATGGCTTTCTTGCCAGTGATCAAGCTGGGCCTGGGAATGCAGGTACCACATTGCTGGAGCCCAGTCCTCGAAATGCCGATATGATGCTTTTCTCAGAAAAACAAGTTATGTAAGTAAATTCTGAGCCTGTCTGTAGTTATGTGAAAACCTATTGATTCTTGTCTGGAGCTCTTGCCATCCTTGTTGGCTTTTGAATATTTACTTTGGCACTTCATAAAAATCCCTTTTCGTCAGGTGTTTGGTGTTCTGCCTTATTGTTTTCTTATTCTGGAATGTAAAAAAAAATAAACATTTGTGTTAGGATTGTGCCCCCGAACCTGTGATTTACTTATCGACATACGGTGTCCAAATTTCTTATATAGCAGTGGCTCCTTGTTGCAGCTTTTCTGTCCTTGAGTAAAGCCCTTAGTATAGCTTCTGATTAGAAAAAGCCCAGAATCCTTCCACTGTAACAGCTGAGCTCCTCCCCTACCTTCTCCTCCAGAGTAGAGCTTGGAAAAATCAGACCGCGCCATCTCTCCCAAGGTGAGAACGCCGCCAGTAACACTTTAGCTACTGAAGCACAAGCTTGTGATCCCTTCACCTGAAGAGGCTAAATTAGAGCAGGAGGTGTTAAACCTGTGAGCCCACAAGTGTGGCGCATTGTCTCCATAGATATCGATGTTGCAGCCGCTGCCTCTCCTCCCCACCCTACGCTGGAGTGTGTTGAGTGCGCTAGCCTTACTTCCCGGCAGCAGCGCGGCTTTCTTCTGGCGACGGCTCCAGTTTTCCCGCATATTCAGACGGCTGCCTCCTTTGGCGTCGAGTGCCCGATCTCCGGCTGGGATAGCGTTTCCAGGTAGGTCCTGGGCGCGGGTGTCCTGCATTTTTTTATAGAGGGCAGGGGGCATGCTCTATGGCTTCTCCTCCCGGCGGCAGTGATGCAATTTCCACATGCCACCAGGTTTCCTGCAGGAAAATGGGCTTTAGGCCTTAAAGGGGCAGCACATAGATTTTAATTTAATATGACGGCCTCCCTTTTTTGATTCTTTCTCAAGAGGGTTAATATTAAGAAGGTTGTGCTCCTACTCTATTTAGGAAGGTCTAGGAGCAAATTTCGTTTCACCTCAACCCAGAATGACAGACTAGGCGGATGACATTTATATTTTGGACCAATTACCTTAACAGATGGGAAATTCATTAACAGATTTTTTTAGTGCGGACCTGAACCCATCGATTACTCGGTCAGCTGTTGATTCTGGGAAGAAGAGGTCCGGCTCTGCCCAAGTCGCTATATACTTTCTTTCCGGGGCATGTGTTTATGGATAACGAGGGTTAGTCTTACTCCGTCTCTGTTCTTTTCTAGACTAAGACCCATGAGAAATTACCCAGGTGTCTAAAACTACTTTAGGATCTAAGTCTGAGAAGAAGAGGAGAAGGTGTCCCATATGTGGAACCAAGTTTTTGGATTCCCATAAAAAGCCTTTGTCAGGCCTGCACAGAGAAGGTGGTGAATAAAGAGCGTGAGCCAAATCTGATGGTGATGATGAAAGACCTTTAAAAGGCTTCTCATCCTCTATAGGGGATCTTCAACAGCCGGAGAATGTTGGGACCAGGCCATTTTTTTCTCGCACGGGGCTGCTGGGCCGTTTGATCCCTCCTCAATTTTTGGGTTTTTCTGGGGACTCTCTTTTTTAGATTTATCTATGGGCATTGAGGAGAAGGAGTCGGGCCTAGATCTAAACACGATGGTTTCTATCATGATCTGGTACAGGACACGTCCTTATCCTTTCCTTTTCATATCTCACTCAGGTATATTTTAAATGAGTGAAAGGATCCAGCTAGGAAGATTTTCAGGTCTCGGGGGTCTTAAAAGAAGGTGTCCTTTTTCTGAGGAGGATTCAGATTTTTGGGAAAAATGTCCCAAGCTTGATGCACCTTTTTCTAAAGTTTCGAAGGGGGCGGTTTTAGCTTTTGAAGATTTTGGGGTGCTCAAAGACCCTTTTTAGATCAAAGAGCTTGGCAGGCTGAATCTAACACACTCGGGCCTATTTTGGCTTCCACCTGTGTTATTAGGAATTTGGGATTTTGGCTTCAACAGTTGAAAGACTGCCTGTTTTAGCAAACTAGTCTGGAGAAGATTCACAAGGCTTTACCTATTCTTTTCTCGGTTGCAGCATTTAAGGATTCAATGGCTGGGTCTTTGGCACAAAGTATGGCGCAGTGCGCAGAGTTGAGGACCTGGTCTGGTGATAATGGGTCAAACATGCGCCTTTGTGCTATGCCTTTTAATGGACCGTTTCTTTTTGGGCCAGAGTTAGAGTCTGGGATAGGTCTGCTGATATGAATAAATGCTTTCCCACCCAGTTTAAAGGTCCAGTTAATAGGAGATTTCATACCCAGTCGCACTGCTTTCTTAACAGGGAAGCTCCTAGAAGAATCAGGGATTCTTCCTCCTCTACTGCAGCCTCCGCGAGGAGAGGGAGATTTAGGGGTTCCACATTATTCAGAACCTTTGACGCCAGGCTTCGCATTGGGGCCAGACTAAGGTCCTTTCACAGAGCTTGGTAGAACCTTCTAGATTGCCTTTCTTTTTTCTTTTAGAGATAGAGGGTTGTCACATAGCACTTACTCAAATCCCTCCTCCGACGTTTTTGGTCTCCCCTCTGCCCAAGGGATCGGAAGAGAGGGTGGCAATCCTAGAAAATCTGGCTGCCATGTTGTCAAAGGGGGTGGTTATTTCAGTCCATCAACAGCAGGGTGCAGGATTTTATTTCTGGTGAAAATGTCTTCAGGGAAGTTCAGGCTTATTCTAAACTCAATCTTAGTGTCAAGTACAGACATTTCCGTCTGGAAACAATTTTTTTCAGTCAGGGATATCCTTCCCCCGGGCTTTTATGGTTTCAATAGATTTGAAGGATGCTTACTGGTGTAAATATACAGTGGTATAGGAGTTGGAAGAGAATTGTTAATAATGTTGCTTATATAAATAGGAATATACAGCAAAGAATTTATGGCACAACATCAGGAGGAACGCCTAGAGGAGGTATTCAAAGTAGATAGTATGAGCATCCTGAGACGATAAAGTAATACATTTCAAAACAAAGAGAGACTAGATAGGGAAGCCAGATTAGGAGTACATTTTGCGACTAGGGTCATAAAAGATGAAAGGGGAGAAAGACCAGTCATCAGGGAAGACCAGAGATCAAAAGCTTTTTGGGGTATAATTGGAGAGAGACAGAAGGAGCAGGGAGGAAGGAGACAGCTTGCACCTGAGGCAGGAGGAAGGCAAGAAGGAGACTGCTGGCACATGAGGAGGGCCGGGCGGGAGTCCTGAGGAGAGAGAGAGAAAAGTCATGAAGGCTGCCAGCTGTAAGGTCTGCTCGTTTCAAAAGGTGCCAGTTTCAAGAGGGTAATGCTTTTAATGTTGCCTTAATCCCTGTATATATGTATGCCAGTCTCAGAATTGTATTGTGTTGAAAGATTTGATTGCATTATTGTTTTGTTTACAATATATCTCTTTATTTACTACTTGTCTGTGTCCTCTGCATATACCAGAAGTCAAAAGAACCTACAGTCTTACAGTCTTATGCGTGTATCCATTGTGTTCTCATTGGCCAGATATTGATAATATTTGTATATGGGCAGGATAGATGTACATATATAATATTAATATTTTAGTTATTACATAAATTGGACGTGCCATTTAGCAGATTAAATTACTTACATAATTGATGAGCCTTGCAGGAGATTAATTATTTACATAATTGGCACGTGCCATTCAGGAATATTAATTTGTTTACACTGGCAAATCTTGAATTCTAAATCAAATGCACTCACAAGTATATAAAGACTGTACAGCAAATTAAAATGCAGGTGGCTCTCACCAACCCTTTCGTAAGACAGGATTTGTCCAGGATTGGTTGGTGAGCGCCACCTGCATTTTTATTTGCTGTACTTCTTATACTTGTGAGTGCATTTGATTTAGAATAAATATTTCAGATGTTTGTACAATATCACGCTAGATGTGTTTTTTTGTTTCCTGCATCCATCCTCAAATTGCCTTATACCTTAAGGGATTATATGAACAAGCTATTTATTGCCCCCCCCATACGGGTGTCTGCTGGGCTGTGTGGGGCGGGGGGGAGTGGGAGGGGGAGGCCATGGGGATCTGAGGAACGTGTGATGATATGGGGACACAATTGTAAATGGCCCAGTGACCATAATTAAAGAAATATATTGTAAAACCCGCTATGAGTATAAATCGCTATGTTATAAATAGAATTAAGTTACACTTTCCAGAGTTGAATATTACTTGAAGAGTATATGGAATAGCCAGTAAGGTGTACAGATGTAAATAGCCAATACTATTTTTGCTTATTCATTGTGACCTTATTTGTGTATAGAAATGTATTGGTAATGCTGTTGTATATAGGCTGTTTAATTTGCATGCGGTTGCCGATGGGGGATATGCACCTCCCCATCTGACCAGTCCCGCGCCGGGTTCTTGCCGTTTCCAGCCGCAGTGCCTATTGTTCATCTGGCGCGGCACTGGCCGGCGGAGCTGTCAGCGGCGGACGCCTTGCGCACCAGCTTGGGGTGCAGGAGCACGCACGCTGCGTGGACGAGCTGACGCACTTCCGGCCGGAGTGCATCGGCGCGCGCACAGACGCACAAGCCGGGCGCGGGAACGGTCGGTGGGGGGGTATGTATATAAGGGAGGGCTTTGTGCCCCCAGCCCCAGCCAGGACGAATAGTTTATATCTGGCCTTGAAAAAGAGTCCGGTGGACTCGAAACGCGTGGGTTTCAGCCGGGGGGGGGGGGGGCGCTTTCCCCAAGCACACACTTAAGCACGTTATTATGTTATATGTTTACCTCATTTTACCCTGACTCTGATTGGGTCAAAATGGTCTTGCACATGTTACATTTGAGATGGATGCACTTTGATAAGCACTGACACTTTATTATTAGTAGGTTGTTGTAAAATAGATTTAATATATGAGTTTTGTATATAGATGTATGATAATGAATAGATTTAATATATGTTAGAGGAGTTTTGTATATCATCGGAGGAAGAGCGCCCCCCTGGTGGTGAATCATGTCAATGGCACTGAATTATTGTTTTTAAAGCTTGTTTTTAACTTATTTACAATAAAATTTATATCTACTCCTGTTTATTGTGAGTGCAATAGTCAGTCTCTGTGGGGTCATTTAGTAGGGGTGTTCAGAGGTCACCCCAGTTGAGTTTTAAATCGAATGCACTCGCAAGTATAAGAGGACTGTACAGCAAATAAAAATGCAGGTGGCTCTCGCCAACCCTTTCATAAGACAGGATTTGTCCAGGATTGGTTGGTGAGAGCCACCTGCATTTTTATTTAATGTACAGTCTTCTTATACTTGTGAGTGCATTTGATTTAGAATAAATATTTGAGGTGTTTGTACAATATCACGCTAGATGTGTTTTTGTTTCCTGCATCCATCCTCAAATTGTCTTATACCTTAAAGGATTATATGAACAAGCTATTTAATTACGGTGCTGGAAGTCCATATTGATATTGGCAAGGCATGATGATGTAACCTCATCTGTTGATGTATGGGCTTATTGAACTATTCAAATCCAGAAAGAGTCTGTGATTGTGGCTGAAGGACGCACCGTTGGCAGTCGCCACTCGTTGGGATCACGTTACACACAGATAATTTTAAAAGTTTTAGGAGCTCTATGCTTAATCATTGCATTTTTGCGCCATTAGAGCTTGACCAGGTGAGTTTTTATGGGGTTTTATATGTGGGATGCCCTGGTGGCACAGGACGAAAGCTAGGAAATCGTGGAAAATAGAGGTAAACACAATTGTATAGATTTCTCACCTATAATTATGATTTTCAGTCTGATTTTGATTTTAATGTTTAGATGCCTGTCTGGAGATGATTCTTCTACTTCCGTTGAGATCTATGGCAATTGGGTTGAAATCGTGGCCAGCTGTCACTCCAACATCTGCAGTAAAGCAAGAGGAAGTAATAAGGTGGGATATGTTTGTTCGTTTGTGTACATTACCTGATGGCCAGTCTAATGCACTGGAGGGCTTGCCCCCACCCCAATGTTGGGTAAAGGAAAGGACAAGGCCCATATTCTCTTCATCCCAGCCTAACCAGCCCAGGCAACTGCTATGTGGGGCTTGTAGACCAGGGCGCGCACTGCCAGTTGGCACTTTCACGGACAGCCGTCGGTGATGGGGGGGGGGGGGGGGCAGGAGATTTAAGTCCCCTGCTCCTCCTCCGAGTCGGGGCTAGAGGCAGGCTGACCAGAGCCGTCATTCTGGTCCATGAGTTCCATGGGTAGAGGGGAGTTCAGAACTTTCTCCTTCTTCTTCCATGAGACTTGTGTAGCTGGCACTGAAAGGGTTTAAGGGTTGTTTCATGCATAAGGTTAAAATTAAACGGCAGATTATTTCTTTCATTTTACTTCAGGCCATCAGAGTAATTCAGTCACAATTAAGTTAACATCTTGGCCGAAGGGCGTGGACTGCAAGAACAAAGGCGTGGCTCCTCCCTGGCCTATATCCTTCCGGCTGACTTCCTTCAATCCAATTTCTTTCTTGCAGTTGGGAGAGGAGTTAAGATACCTTTTTAGTCCAGTTCCATTTATTTTTAAGGATTATGCTTTGGAAATGAGGGTATTGGAAACCCTGTCTTTTTTTGGCCCCTTATACTTCTCTGATCTGGATGGACCCACAATGCCTCTGCAGCTAAGCTGCATTCGGATCAGGATGGTAAGGGTAAGCGCCAGGGTCTTGGGGGGGCTCTGGGGTGTCCCTTTTTTGTTTTGTAATAATTGGGAGGGGGAGGGGAATTATTTCCCTCTTTTATTGCTCTTTCCCATGTGTTAATTGTGTATTTTACTGGTTGCAAAAATTCAAAATTTGGGCAGAGCTAAGGCGAGGAAGGATCGCTTTCTCGGCCACTGTTGCTGGAAGAATTTCGGCTTAGCGAAGTAGCTAGCACTGCCGAAGCGTCCAGTTCTCCTCTGGGGCACAGCACTCGGCTGCCTCCCCTGAAAGGATTTTCGCCTAGACGAAGTGCTGAGCACCGCCTACTCCTCCGGTTCCTCTCAGGGGCACGGCGCGAAGTAGCTAGCATCACCGATGCCTCCGGCCGCCCTCCTGCTATACTTCGGCAGCTTGCAGTTCTCTGGCTGGGACGATCGCCCCTGCCCAGTCGCTGGGATTGCTGGCCGGCAGGGGGCATGTGGACATTAAACCATTAAATAGGTTTATTTATGATTGTGTTTATTAATTTTATTTTTATTAATATAGTTAATATATAAAAAATGTTTAATCTATATTAATCTATATTTTTATAGTTTAATAGTTTTAAATTATATTTTGTTGGAAAGGGCAGGCAATATATATGTATATGTGGTGGTCCCCCCCCCCCAAGTCTTGGAGTAGTCTCTTGTGACTGCCGAGAACTGTTATATACTTGGTCTTAGATCCACAGGGACGTAGACTAGTATTATTTCACCATGACAGAGGCATTTGGGGTAAACGGATCTGATCCTTAGCAGATTTAGCCCATGTCCAGTTTGCATACAGGAGGCACTGGACTAGAATAGCATGGTGTTCAGAGAGTCTCCCCCCTGAAAGTGTTACTTTACAAAGACTGAGGTGGGGAGGAAGGGGTGGGGCTTTTAACCTTTGTTTCAGTTTGTTTCCTCCATGTGGTCACGCTGTTTTTTTTTTTTTTTCTCATTTTTTTCACGTTGTATTAAAGTGTCATTGGCTTTCATTGTCTTCCTAGCTGGTGATTTAACTGTGACCTTCAGATAAAGCGATGCCGCTCCATCCATCCCTTACCTGTCTCTCTCCCTCGTCGGGTCTCGGTGTAAAATATATATATATATATATATATATATATATATATATATATATATATATATAAAATTATAAGATTTGATTGTTATGTTAATGCATGACACTGTGGGTCATTTTGTAATTGCTGTCTTTTTTGTTTTAGACTGTGGGCTGAAGGTTGAGGGTTGTGATTCCTCACGGTCCCCATTATTAAAAAGAGGGATCGGCTATTAGGCTTAGGCCGTTAGTGTCTATTAGCCTTCTTGAATATATTAGTCAGAATCACCATAATGGAGGCATCAGGGGATAGTGAGCCGGGTACTCCCCGCATGGGGAGCTAAGCCCCCAGCCAAACCTACTCAGGCATGAGGGGCCGCCCACCTTCTGATTTTGGCCCGGTCCCTTCAGGAGGCCGAGAGCGACACCCGGACTGTACTGTCAACCCTGAAAGCCTTCGGTTGGGTCATCAACTACCCCAAGTTGTATATCACCCCTTCAACAGTGAGATCCTTCCTGGGAATGACGCTAACCACCGATCAGGTCAAGGTCTTTCTGCCACTGCAGAAAGTTCCAGACGCAAGTGCACGCCTTGCTGGCTTGTCAACAGCTGTCGGTACATCTGGGGATGAGATTGGTGGGCCTAGGCCTGGGTGTCGTGCTTCGAGGCAGTGCCCTTCGCCCAATCTCACATGAGACTTCTACAGCTAAACCTGCTGACCAGCTGGAATCTGTCACAGGAATCTCTGGAACAAGGATTTTTGCTGCCCCCCCCCCCCCCCCCCCCCGGCCAGGCAATCCCTCTTGTAGTGGTTGGACTCTCTCGGAACCTGTTGGTGGACAAGTCCTTCCAGACTCCCCATTGGGCTATAGTTACCACAGATGCCAGTCTTACAGGCTGGGGAGGTGTTTGGCAGAACCAGAAGATCCAGGGTCAGTGGGGTCCGCAGGGGAACCGGTTACCCATAAATCTCTTGGATCTGAGAGCAATTTGGTTGGTTCTTCTACGCCTGACTCTATTTGAAAGGCCATGCGATCCAGGTCGGCTCGGACAATCAGACAGCTGTCACCTACATCAATCGACATGGCGGGACTCGGAGCAAGAGATCCCTCAAGGAGGTAAGCCGGATTCTGACTTGGGCAGAGGAGAATGTTCCCTGCATCTCGGTGGTTTATATCCCCGGGGTGGAACACCAGGAGGCACACTCCCTGAGCAGGAGTTCCTTGCGCCTGGGGGAATGGTCCCTCAGCAGCGAGACCTTCCAGGCACTGTGCCTACACTGGGGTCAACCAGACGTGGATCTTTTTGCGTCCAGACACCATCACAAGCTTCCAAGTTTCATCTCTCTCTCAAGAGACCCTCTGGCCATATCAACAGAGGCTCTGGCGATCCCTTGGACGGAATTCAAATTTCTGTATGTGTTCCCTCCGTTTCCGCTCCTGGGCAAAGTGCTGCGCAAGATGGCCCAGGAGGGGGTACCAGCCATCCTAGTGGCCCCTCGCTGGCTGTGGAGGAGTTGGTTTGCGGACATAGTACATATGTCAATAGATCACTACATCATACCCGACGATCCAGGGCTTCTCACACAGGGATCGCTACGGCACCCGAATTTACAGACGCTGGCTTTGATGTCCTGGCTATTGAAACCTCAATCCTGATGGAGAAGGGGTTATTGGCCATGGTTATTCACACAATGATTCAGGCATGGAAGAAGTCTTCTTCCATGATATAACTACAGAGTTTGGCGGGCCTATATCACTTGGTGCGAGGCCAAGAGCCTTCCTTGCCAGAAATTTTCTGTTTCTAGAATTCTGGAGTTTCTACAACATGGTCAAGACTTGGGCCTCCAGCTGAGCACCTTCAAGGGTCAGGTCTCGGCCTTATACATTTTTTTTTCCAGAGGTCCTTTGCCAATCATAGATTGATCAAGACTTTTTTTCCAGGGGGTCACCCATGTCCGCCCACCGCGTAAATTAGTCTTACTGGTGTGGGACTTGAATCTAGTGCACTCTGCTCTCCAGGGTCCTCCGTTCGAGCCATTGTATGACGCTACATTGTCTATGCTGATTCTCAAGGTGGTTTTTCTGGTGGTGACTACCTCGGTACGTCGTGTATCGGAGCTGGCCGCACTTTGTATGAAACCACCCTACTTTGAGATGAGGTGGTTTTTCGTTTTAAACCTGATTTTTTTGCCTAAGGCCGTTTCTCCTTTTCACCTTAATGAAGAGGTTGTCTTAACTTCCTTGTGTCCAGCACCGGCTAATCCCGAAGAACGGACTCTCCATGCTTTGGATGTGGTCAGAGCCACAAGGTATTGCCTGGCTGCGACGGCATCCTTTAGAAGATCGGATTTTCTCTTTGTCTTGACAGAGGGTTCTATGAAAGGATTGCCTCCAGCAAAGTCCACTCTCAGTAAGTGGATCAGACAGGCGGTGGTACAAGCGTACTCTGCCAGGGGGAAAGAACCCCCTTTTCTGATTACAGCTCATTCTACTAGAGCCATTGGTGCTTCTTGGGCTTTTCAGCACCTGGCATCAGTGGAACAAGTTTGCAAGGCCGCCACTTGGTCTTCAGTTCATACTTTTACAAAGTTTTACAAGGTGGATGTCAGGGCCTCAGCTGACTCTGTTTTTGGCCAAAAGGTGCTTGAGGCGTTAGTGAAATGAACTACATGCTGTTCCGCACTGGGGATCCCCCCCACATGGACACTGCTTTTGGATGTCCCAACTGTAAGTACTTCTGGACGGTCTGGAATGGATGGAGGAGAAAAACGCAATTCTGTGAAACTCGCCTGTAGAATTGGTTCTGTTATCCATCCATTCCAGGCCATTCACCCCGCCCTTGTGGTTTATTATGTCCTCATGCCTGTTAAGGTGATTGAACCATTTTTGCTCATAGGACACTGGTTATACAAGTTTTTTAGTTTTGATTCGAGAGAGTACAAGCTGAAGCTATGTGAGGTAACATGGTCTCCTATTTTTTTGTTTGGACCTCTCGGCCTGCCTCTTTTATTAAGTACTGATTTTAACCCTTTCGGTGGCAAGCACGTAGATTCTACGTCTCGCTTCTACTCCACTTAAGTGGCAAGCACGTAGAATCTACGTGCCTGACTTTCCCTCCGCTCGTTAAAAAAAAAAAAAAAAAACTCACCTGACCCCCCCGATCCGGCCGGGTCTCCTCTTTCATTTGGTGCCATCTGATCCGCCGTGGAGGCTCGGATGGCTCCAGGAGCGCCCCCCCCCCCCCCCGCTTCGGCAGCTGCTAACTGTAAAAAAAATTAATTACATTTACTTACCTGTGGCTGCGCTGTCTCCCGACGGGTCGCCTCTTCACTGGGGTGGCCTCAGATCGCCCCCCCCCCCCCCCAGGCTCTTCCGTGGCGAGGAGAGGGCAGAAATCGCCCTCCCACTTCCTGCATCGCGACTGCTAGCCCCGTCCCCTGGGTAGTATTGTGATGTCACCAGCAGCCGGCTTCTTAATACCGGCGATTCCTCTTCTTCCTCTTCTTCCTCTTCTTCCTCTTCTTCCTCTTCTTCCTCTTCTTCCTCTTCTTCCTCTTAAAATTCCTATATCATTTTTTATTTATTTTTTTTAAATTAACCGCTTATGTTCTGTCGCCCAGCAGCTATAAAAGGCTTCCAGCAGAAGCCAGACTGATCAGCGTAGGACACAGGGATGGGTGGGAGGTAAGTATTGAAAAGTATTAAAAAAATATATATGTGTTTCCTGCTTTTTTTCAGTGTGTTTTTTTTTTTTTTTTTTTTTTTTTTTTTTACACACTTAACCCCTTGTGAACTTGTAAGAGATCCATGAGATCCCTATACCAGTTCACAAGGCTGGGGGCTGGCAAGTCGCCTGCGGCTAGTGGGTGACTTGCCGTTAACTCCCGGCACCCCAATTTCCTGCCTCCCCAAAGCCCGGGGGGGGCAGAAGAGACCAGGCCATGGCTATGTGGGCTTGTAGCCTGCAGGGTGGGGGGGGGGGGGGGGCACCAAAGCTGGCCCCTTTGCACCCTGTTCTACAAGCCCCCATAGCTGGTCCAGGGTTGGTTATGATGGGTAAGGGGGCCCCCATATCATTTTTGGGGGGAGTTTTAAGGGTTTTTAACCCTTAAAACTCCCCAAAAAATGCCCCCCCCCCCCAGGAGGGGGGGCCCTATGTCATTTTTTTTATTCTTAGTATACAGTACGTCCTGCTCCAGATAAGATTCTTTACTCTTGGGTATTACTCCGCTAGATGGCGCTGGACTGCAGAGACCAGGAAATTGGCTACTCCCGACCCCTCAAATACCCGGGACCTCCCACGATCCCCAGAATTTCTCTTCTGTCTGGACTGCGAAGGACAAGAACATGGCTCTCTCGTCTCGCAGGTGAGCGGGGCTATTAGCCTGCGGCCCTGTAGGACTATTCCCACCCGTTCCATTATTAATGTGCCTCCCAGCCTTGGCTGCGCTGGTCCGGGTGATGGTAGGCAGCACCGCTGTCAGGTGCTTAGGAGCGCTGCTCCACCACAATCCCCCACCAACACGGGTAGGCGGTATAGGCACATGGTGAGCCTTTATGGGGTGCCCCTCCCGCACCTTTGCCGTGAATCCCTATCGGCCTATTGTGCCGCTATAATCACCATATGGAGGTGTCTCAGGATAATGTGCTCAGGGTTCCTTCGCCAAAGCCCGGCTGTGTGTAGCTTGTGCGGTGTCCCCTACTAGTGCTGACAATGTGCGGGTCTGTATTACTTGTGCCCAGCAGGTGCTTGCGCTGCAGCCTGGTTTACCAGCAGCTGGGCCTGCGTATGGCTTCACCTACTCCCCCCCCCCCAAGCTTAAATTTGACTCGCATTGAACTGATTCCAAGTGAGGATTCTCAGCCTGATGTGTCTGCTAGACTGGCTAGTGTTGAGAAGTTGCTTGCTAATTCCATGGCGCATAAGGCCTCTGCTAAGAAGCGGCATTTGACGCCCGATGTCACTCTCTTCCCTATGGAGACTGAAGAGTTCTTGGAACTATCTGGTTATACCCCCTTGGAAGAAGGGGAGTTGTTCTCTGACTCTGAGTCATCTGATGAGAGGCCCAGGGGTCATGATGATTCTGGCTCTGACCCCTGGGCCCCAGATAATACTGATAGGCTGTTGGCTCAGATTTTTGAGGTACTGTCTATCTCTCCCCCGCTTGCGGCCCCTAGGCAGCAGGGGGAATGGTTTCATATTGCTAAGCCACGTTTAGAGTTCCCTGAGCAAGCCCATTTTAATCTCGTGCTCAAGGAATAGGAGCGTCCTAGCAGGCTCCCCGGAGTCCCTAAGAGTTGGCATAAGAGGTATCCCTTTCCTGCTGAGGTGGTGAAGTGTTGGTCATCCCCTCCAGAGGTGGATGCCCCGGTCCTAGGGTTATCTAACACCTCTGTCATGCATTCCCCTGACTCTACTACGCTGCGGGATAGTGAGGACCGGCGTATTGATCAGCTGGCGTCCCATGCATTTGCCTGTGGGAGGACGGCGCTGCGCCCAGTTTGTGCCTCTACCATTACAGCGGTGGCTATTAGGACTCTGCTTAGAAGTGTCCTAGATGGTGCTCCTGATGATGTGTCTAGTGAGGAGTTTAATGCACTCTCTCGTTGTGAGGTTTTTGTGGCTTATGTCCTCTCTGCCTTGGATTATACCAGGATTTGTGGCAGAGCCTCTGCCCTGGTGGTGGCTATACGCAGCTCGGTTTGGCTGCGCCAGTAGGCAGCTGACACCGCTGCCAAGAAGGCTCTCACTGGTTTTCCCTTCAAAGGACTACGCCTATTTGGGGACCGCCTGGACCTGTTTGCTAAGGGAGGCAGGTTACCCCAGCGCAGGATGCAGTCTCGGCCCTTTCGGTGCCCAGGCTCCTTTTCTTCCCCCCCTACCGTGGATCCAGACAAGGGAGGGCGGTCTCCTTTACTGGGACCCGAGGAGATTTCTGGGGTAGGGGCAGAGGACGTGGACGCCCTGGCTCATCCTGGGGCTCCAAGCCTAAGTCTTCTCCCAAGCCCCCTCAGGCATCACCCATCCGGGTGGGGGGACGGCTTCAGCATTTTGCTCACGTCTGGAGGCTTCATGTCTCAGACCGGTGGATTCAGGAGTGTCCTCTGGTTACAAGACAGAGTTTGCTGCCTGGCCGCCCCCAAGATTCATCAGATCCCGGATGTCTCAGGACCCCATGTCAGTTCAGGCTCTAATTCTGGCGGTGCAAAGCCTTCTGGAGCTGGGGGTCATCTGTCAGGTCCCCTTACGAGAAAGGGTCAAGGGGTTCTATTCCAACCTTTTCACCGTGCCCAAAAGAGATGGGTCAGTCAGGCCCATCCTGGACTTGAAGATCTTCAACAAATTTGTCAGGTGCAGGTGCTTTTGCATGGAAACTTTGCGCTCTGCTATCAGTTGCCTGCGTCCAGGGGACTTCATGACCTCTGTGGACATCAAGGATGCTTACCTTCATATTCCTGTTTTTCCAGGTCATCAAAGGTTCCTCAGGTTCACTCTGGAGGATCAGCGCTACCAATTTGTGGCATTGCCCTTCGGTCTCCAGCTCCCAGAGTGTTCACCAAGGTGCTGGCAGGAGTGATGGCTCTGCTCAGGTCTCGGGGCATTCGTGTGCTGCCCTATTTGGACGACATTCTTATCCCTTCTCAGTCCCTCCATCAGGCAGAGCGGGATACTCAGCTAGTAGTGTCCACTCTGGAGTCATTTGGCTGGGTGATCAACCATCCCAAGTCTTCCCTGTCTCCCTCCTTGGTGACGCCATTCCTGGGAATGAATCTGGATACATTTCAGGCAAGGATTTTTCTTCTTCAGCAGAAGGTGGACAGTGTGCTAGCACAGGTTCAGTCCCTGCTATCTTGCCCTCATCCCTCCATCAGGCAGGGAATGCAGCTGGTGGGTCTGGTGTCATGCTTTGAGGCAGTCCCTTATACCCAGTTTCACATGAGGCCTCTGCAACTCCACCTCTTGTTAGTTTGGGACAAGGATCCTGCGTCCCTGGACCAGGTCTTCTGTCCCCCCTAGCCAGGAGGTCTCTCTTGTGGTGGGTGGATTCCAGGAACCTGTTGGTGGGCAGATCCTTTCTGGCACCCTGCTGGGAGACGGTCACCACGGATGTCTGACGGGTTGGGGGGCTTCTGGAAGTCCCTACAGTTCCAAGGGCGCTGGGGCCCTCGGGAGGCCCACACGCCCATCAACAATCTGGAATTGAGGGCGATCAGGTTGGTTCTGGCTCATTTGACCCAGCACCTTCGGGGCCGGCCTGTTCAGGTACGCTCGGACAACCAGACGACCTACATCAATCATCGGAGGGACCCGGAGCAAGGGGGCCCTTAAGGAAGTGTCTCTGATCCTGTCCTGGGCGGAGGACAATGTTCCCTTCCTCTCAGCTGTGTACATTCCGGGGGTGGAGAATCTGCAAGCAGACTCTCTGAGCAGGGTGACCACTCGCCTGGGAGAATGGTCCCTCTGCGACAGGGTGTTTCACTATCTGTGTCACCATTGTTGTCAACCGGATGTGGATCTGTTTGCGTCCCGTCACAATCACAAGCTCCCGGCCTTTGTCTCCCTGTCCCAGGATCCCCTGGCCTTGCCCACAGATGCTCTAACAATGTCATGGCAGGACTTTCAGCTCCTGTATGTCATTCCCCCATTCCCCCTGCTGGGCAGGGTTCTGCACAAGATAGCCCCGGTAGGGGGGGCCAGCTATCCTGGTGGCTCCCAGGTGGCCAAGGAGAGTGTGGTTCGCAGACGTAGTGCAGCTGGCAGTAGATCAGTACGCTCTGCCCAGGGTTCCAAACCTGCTCACTCAGGGTCATTTACGCTATCCCACTTTACAAACTCTGGCTTTGACGGCCTGCTGAAACCTCCTCCTTGATGGAGAAGGGGCTGTCTGCCTCTGTTGTTGATACCATGATCAAGGCTATGGCGAAGTCTTCTTATTCTATTTTACTATAGGGTTTGGCGTGCCTACATTGACTGGTGTGAGTCTAGGTCTCTTCCCTGTCGGGTGTTCTCTATTCCCAGGATCCTGGAGTTCCTACAGCATGGTTTGGATTTGGGGCTTCAACTCAGAACTCTGAAGGGTCATGTCTCTGCCCTGGCTGTTTTCTTCCAGAGGTCTTTTGCTCAGCATTCTCTGATCAGGACTTTTTTCCAGGTGGTTACTCATGTGCGTCCCCCACGTAAGCCTATGTTGCCTGTTTGGGATCTGAACTTGGTCCTGTGTGCCTTGCAGGGTGCTCCCTTTGAACCTGTGCAGGAGGCTGCTTTGGCCATTCTTACTCTCAAGGTTGTCTTTTTGGTGGCTATCACTTCTTTTAGGCGTGTTTGGTTGGCGGCGCCTTCCATCCAGCCCCCCTACTTTGAGAGACACCAGGACAAGGTGGTGTTCCACTTCAAACCAGATTTTCTGCCTAAGGTCGTGTCTGCCTTTCATCTGAATCAGAACATTGTTCTTCCTTCCTTGTGCCCTAATCCTAGTAACGCTAAAGAGAGGGTTTTGCATTCCTTGGATGTGGTTAGGTGTCTGAAGTACTATCTGGTGGCTACTGCACCATTCAGAAAAAATGATGCTCTTTTTGTGGTCCCTTCTGGTCCCAGGAAGGGTTTGGCTCCTGCTAAATCTATTATCAGCAAATGGAATCCGTCAGGCTGTGATTCAGGCCTACTCTGCTAAGGGGAAGAATCCTCCCTTCCGCCTTACTGCTCATTCCACTCGTGCTATTGGTGCCTCTTGGGCGTTTCAGCACCAGGCTTCTGTTGAACAAGTTTGCAAGGCCTCAGCTGATGCTGCTTTTGGCCGCAAGGTTCTGCAGGCGACAGTGGTTTAAACCTCTGCTGTTACCTTTGGGGATCCCACCCTACTTTATGGACACTGCTATTGGATGTCCCAAGAGTAAAGAATCTTATCTGGAGCAGGACGTACTGTATACTAAGAATAATACAATTCTGTGATTACTCACCTGTAGAGTATACAGTACGTCCTGCTCCACCCCACCCTTGGTTTTTCATTACCCTGGGATCCCCTGTATGGTGATTGTTATCATTGTTTTATAGTTACTAGTTGGTTCTGTTATCATTCTCCCGGTTTTTCGTTAACTGCTTTTCAATACTGGGGATTTGTGGGAGGTCCCGGGTATTTGAGGGGCCGGGAGGAGCCAATTTCGCGGGCTCTGCAGTCCAGCGCCATCTGGTGATGTAGTACCCGAGTGTAAGTATTCTATCTGGAGCAGGACGTACTGTATACTCATAATACAATTCTGTGATTACTCACCTGTAGAATTGTTATTTTTCAAATTAACCCCTTATGTTTATAGTGTGGATAGTAGTAGTATTTTATTTGTAAATGTTATAAAGTGCTCTTTTCAGTTTGGGGGGTCTCCTGGGCATGTATGGGGGGGCTACCGATACATATGTGGTACCGTTGTAATCGGGAGAAATTGGGCTTTCACATGCAATATGGTTTACTCTAATAAAGTAAATGTTTTATTTAAAATAAAGGAGACAATTGTCTAAAAAAATTGTTTTTTTTACACAAAAATATAAAAAAAAAACAGTAGAAAAATAACAAACAAGACATTTCATGTTAAAGCCTATACTCTGCTGCAATATATATATCTATAATTTTACTGGAAATTCCGGCTAAAATCATGGTTAAACATGGCGCAGAATGGGGGAAAAATGACCTGTCAACAGAGGGTGACAAAACTTCAAGTAGGCTGACAATTAAAAGGGTTAATAGTACCTATGCATGTTGGGTATTGTTCTGCTCGGGGGACCTTGCGCTTTAAGATTTAGCTTGTTTCTTCTTGTTTGCATATTTATATTTTAGGAGAACATGTTAGTTATTCCGTTTTTTTTTTTTTATTCATTTTTTTTAAGGGAAACCCTGTGCAACCTAAGAATTCTTCGAGGAATTACTTCCAGAATGGTGAGCCTACTATAACAATCTGGGTACTCTTAGAAAGCTTAACATGTGTACTTTCAGGGAATATATGGTTTATCTGGGGTATTCCAAATGTAAAGGGTTGTTTTGGTTGAAAAATTGCAAGGTGCGCACTTTGTCTGCAGAGCTGAAATTTTCAAGTAAAATTACTGTTATGCGCACGCTTTACTTGTGGTGTTTGCCAACTCTTCCCTTGCCAGAACCTATGCATGTTGGGTATCGTACTGTTTGGGGGATGCTGCTATTTGAGATTTTACTTGTTTTTTCTTGTTTGCATATAGTTTTTTTTTTTAGGAAAATGTGGCTTGATTCTTCCTTTTTATTCTTTTTTAGCAACCAAAGAATACATTGAGGGATTACTTCCAGAAAACTAAGCCCACATAAACAAGCTTGGTGTGCCTAGAAAGCTTGAGGTGTGTACTTCCAGAGAATATATAGTTTGAGGGGGGTAGTTCAAATGTAAAGGGTTGTTTTTCTGGAAAAACTGTAAGGTGCGCATAGCATAGTTGTATTTTTTCTGAAAATCCCCTGAAGCGCTGTTTCAGTTTGGGGGAGTCTCCTGGGCAGGAAAGGGTGTCTACCAATACATATGTGGTACCGCTGTTACAATAAAACACTACAAATTGCAAAAAATAGATTTTTAAAAAAATTTTTTACACATTTTACCAAAAAGTATTGAGAATACACTAAAAAAAGGCCAAACACATTTCATGTTAAAGCCCAGACTCTTTTGAAAAAAACAATATATAATTTTCCTGGGAAATCCCTGGAAATCCTTTCAAAAATCAGTTGAACATGTGTAGCGCAAAATAGTGAAACGTGGTCTGGCAACAGAGGGTGACAAAAGCTGCAGGTAGGCTGGCACTTAAAGGGTTAAGCTACTGCGGCTGGATTGAAAGGCAGCTGCCTTTTTAGGGGGCCGGGAGGAGCTACATCTTTTGATCTTGCAGTCGGTGCCCCCTAGGGATAAACTCCCAACTGTAAGTACTTCTGGACGGCCTGGAATAGATGGATAACAAAACCAATTCTACAGGTGAGTTTCACAGATTTTTTTTTTTTTTTTTTTTTTTTATTTATTACCATGAGAATATTTCTAAATCAAGGCCATTGAACTTGTTTCCACTGTTTTTACCATTCCCCCTGTATATCCTGTAACATAGTTTTTTGTTGCAGACACCTCTGTTACATATCCAGCCTATTACATGCGTTTGTATCATCGGTAAATGGGCAGACTTTACCAACAAAGCCTTCTCCTGTGTCACGTACACATATATTCAAAATAAGTCTTTGCTCAGATTGCACATCAATAACACTCTGATAACTATACCTCAGCCAGTTTTAAATTTATCAAACTATCCAGGGAATAAGTGCAATTTTTAAGGTCTTATCTGGGGTCTTGCACAGTTGAGGAAGAAAACTCTCCAATACTCACTCCCCCATCTGCATGCATGATACTGAATCAGTGGGGGTCATGCTAAAGTTAGGGGAACATTTGTCTGTGACTTAACGCCTGCATCTCAGTGGGCTTTTGAAATTTACCACACAAGTTCAATAAAAAGATATTCTTTTTAAATAACCTGCATTTTGACAGGTGTTAGAGTGTGATTTTTTTTTCAATTCAACAATAGGTTTTCAGAGATCACAGCCCACTTGCTGTATAAGCCTTGATCAAGGAAACCGCATAAAAACCACAGACAACAGTTCTGTAGTTTAAACCTGATGAATATTTAATCAAAAGCAGCATGAGATATATATGAATCTTCTTCAAGTACCGGTATATGCAGGAAAAGAAGTAAAAACAACCAATCAAATACAATTAGGTGGTCTAACAATTGTCCAATAAAATCAAAGTAACAAGCCGGATACATATCTATATTTGGCTAATATCTGACTGGCACAGAGTTGGTTAATTAAAGGCAAAATATATGGAGCATGCGCAGTTCAAAGGACAAGGGGGTCAGAAATCCAAATCAAATGTCAAACCTCAGGACAGACTACAAATTATGCGGTTTGCAAAAAAAAAAAGGAACAAAATTGAGTCTTAGGTATTTTTTGATTTATAGTTTTAGAACTTACGGAACCTGTCTGGTATTGCTAAATCTAGTTGTGAAATATGGAACATAAGAATTAAAATTAAGAATCAAAGTGGAATAAACCGTAAGGAATTACTCTTCACTCTAACACAGGTGAGGTCCATCATTTTTCAATGAGGTAATTGTTTAAAAGTTTTGAAACACCCAATGGGGTATGCAGAAAAAATAAAATGAACATAGTGTGAGGTTTTCCAACATTCAAAAATGATCCTTTCCTCACTGAAAAAATGATGCACCTTACATGTAAAAAATACCTCAACGCATGTACAGGTTTTTTTTCCTTAGTTCTAAGTTTCCCCCCCAAAAAACTTATATATTTTAAGTTTTTAGTCACTTATTATTCTTTCCCCCACTCGGCTGCAACTCTGTTCAGGACTTTAGGATATGGGCACTGCCATCTTGACTCAGAAGCATCACACTTACTGAGGAGAGGAGAGTGGGATAAAGTACAGGGGGCGGGTTATAGCTGTGCTTTGCTCAGACAGCAGAGCTGGGGTCAGGGAAATGTCAGCAATCCCAGAATGCAGAGCAGCACAGTCAGAAGGCACTTCCTGTTTGCAGGCTGCCTGATGTCCCATGAACTGCCATCTTGGGTGTTTAACCCTTTAACCACCAGCCTACCTTGAGGTTTTGTTGCCAGACCATTTTGCACTATATTCTTAGTATTCTGGAGCAGGACGTACTGTATACTATCGGGTGTTACTCCGCCAGATGGCGCTGGACTGCAGAGACATCGAAAATAGGCTCCTCCCGGCCCCTCAAATACCCAGGGACCTCCCACAAATCCCCAGAATTTCTCTGCAGTCTGGACTGCGAAGGACAAGAATATGGCTCTCTCTTCTCGCAGGTGAGCGGGGCTATTAGCCTGCTGCCCTGTAGGACTATTCCCACCCGTTCCATTAGTAATGTGCCTCCCAGCCTTGGCTGCGCTGGTCGGGTGATGGTAGGCAGCACCGCTGTTAGGTGCTTAGGAGCGCTGCTCCACCGCAATCCCCCACCAAAGGTTAGGCGGTTCAGGCTTATGATGAGCCTCTATGGGATGCCCCTCCCACCCTATTGCCTCTTGCCCCTGTCTATCGGTGGGCCCTATGTAAAGTGGCCGCTGTCCTCCCTCACTCTCCTTGTAGCCTTCGGGGGGGAAAGGGGGGGCATGTGTGTGTTTGCGTGTGTGTATTGGCTTTGTGCTTTATTACATTCGCTTTGTGTCAGCCGCCACGCTGACTTGTTTCATTTTTACTGTACTTAAAATTGCCGCCGCCGGCGCTCGCCTTTTTATCACCATGTTCTGCGCTTGGCGTCAGCGTTACCTCAGGCGCCGGCGCGCCGTCTTTGGTTGCTTGTCACTTGCTGGCTTCGCGCTCTTCGGGGGCGTTCCGCGTCATTGCTCATACGGGCCCACCCCTCGAGGCATACCGACGCCACTTTCTGCTTGGTTCGGCTGCTGCGTGACGGGCTTCTACCTACCGCGGTCCGTGAGTGCCCTCGCGGTCGGCTTTATTACCAACTTTTATTTATTGTATACTTACGGCCCCTTTCATTATGTCTTTCAGACGGGCAAACCCCTTTTGGCTTCTCCCGGCCCTATTCCCTCTATTTAGTTGGTTAACTTGTGAGGCCTAGTGTTAATTACTCCCACTTCCCTAGCGGGTTATTGGGGCATCCCGGGTTGCTGTATAGCGTTAATCCCTAGCGGCCTATTGTGCCGCCATAATCGCCATATGGAGGCGTGACAAGCCCGGCTGTGTGTAGCTTGTGGGGAGCCCCATGTTGACAAGGCGTGGGTCTGTGTACCCTGCGCCAAACAGGTGCTTGCACTGCAATCCGGCCTTCCAGTGGCTGAGTCTGCGATTCATTTCGCCTCACCTACTCCCCCAAGCTTAAATCTCACTCCCTCTGAGTTGCATACAAGTGGGGAGTCTCAGCCTGATGTGTCTTCTAGACTGGCTAGTGTTGAGAAGTTAATTGCTAATACCTTGGCGCGTAGGGCCCCTGCAAAAAAGCGTCACTTAACGCCTAATGTCACTCTTTTCCCTATGGAAGCTGATGAGTTTTTGCAACTGTCTGGCTATACCCCTTTGGAGGAAGGGGAGCTATTCTCAGACTCAGGGTCATCAGATGAGAGACCAAGGGGTCTTGACGATTCTGGCTCTGACCGCTGGGCCCCGGATGATACTGATAGGCTGTTGGCTCAGATTTTTGAGGTTCTGTCTATCTCTCCCCCTGTTGCGGCTCCCAGGCAACAGGGGGAACTTTTTCATACTGCTAAGTCACGCCTGGAATTCCTGAGCAAGCACATTTCAATAACCTTGTGCTCAAGGAATGGGAGCGTCCCAGTAGACTTCCCGGTGTACCTAAGAGTTGGGATAGGAAGTATCCCTTTCCTGCTGATGTGGTGAAGTGTTGGTCATCCACTCCCGAGGTGGATGCCCCGGTTCTAGGGCTATCTAACACCTCTGTCATGCACTCCCCTGACTCTACTGCCCTGCGGGATGCTGAGGACCGGCGCATTGACCAACTGGCTTCCCATGCCTTTGCATGTGTGGGGACGGCGCTGCGCCCGGTCTGTGCCTCTGCCATTACGGCTGTGGCTATTAGGACCCTGATCAGAAGTATCCTTGATTGTGCCCCTGATGATGTGCCTTGTGAGGAGTTTAATGCACTCGCTCGCTGTGATGTTTTTGTGAATTATGTCCTCTCTGCCTTGGATGACACCATTAAAGTGGACCAACACCGAGAGGTGATCGGCCCGGAAATCTATAAGATTCCCGGGCCGATCACCTCCCACCCCGCGGGACATCCGAGATCGGGATGTCCTGCGGGGTGAAACCCCCCCAAACACCCCGAATCACCTACCTTCTCTTCCGCCGCCGCCGCCTCCCTCGCGCCCCTCTAGGCGTGCGCGCCCCCGCGCCGGCCGTCTGTGAATGGCCGACACGGGCGCGCGTGCGCCGAAAGTGACGCGAGGGAGGCGGCGGCGGCGGAAGCCGCTTGGACGTTCCTGTTCCCCGCCTGGACGTTGGCGGGGATTGGACCGGGCAGTCACGTGGGAGCGGGGAGAGGTGAGTTTATTGGGGTGCCCCGCCGAAGTGGACCAAAACCCAGGATAGTCAAAATCCTGGGTGTTGGTCCACTTTAAAATGTGTGGCAGAACCTCTGCCCTTGTGGTGGCTATACGCCGCTCAGTTTAGCTGCGCAAGTGGGCTGCTGACAACGCTGTCAAGAAGGCCCTCACTGGTTTTCCCTTTAAAGGACTACGCCTGTTTGGGGACCGCCTGAACCTGTTTGCTAAGGGAGGCAGGTTACCCCAGCGCAGGCGGCAGTCTCGGCCCTTTCGGGGTCAGGGCTTCTTTTCCTCCCTCACTGTGGTGCTAGGTAAGGGAGGGGGGTTTCCCTTACTGGGGCCCGAGGAGACTTTTGGGGTAGGGGCAGAGGATGGGGATGCCCTGGCTTCTCCTGGGGCTCCAAGCTTAAAGTGGACCAACACCCAGGGGGGATCGGCCCGGAAATCTATAAGATTCCCGGGCCAATCAGATCCCTCCCCACGGGGCATCCGAAATCGGGATGTCCCGCGGGGTGAAACCCCCCCAGGAAGCCCACAATCCTACCTTCTCCCCATTCCAGCGGCGCATACGCGTCCGCCGCTGCCTCCCGCGTGTCCCTCTAGCAGAGCGCCGTGCTGCGCTGGCCGTTTGTGAATGGTAAGAGGGACGCGGCTGCGGCGGACACGCTCTGCTTGTCCTTCGCTGCCTCTCGCTTGTCCGTCGGCGGGGATTGGATGCAGCGGTCACGTGGGAGCGGGGTGAGGTGAGTTTTCGAGGCTTTCTGGGGGGTTTCACACAGCGGGGCGCCCCGCGGAAGTGGACCAAAACCCAGGATAGTCAAAATCCTGGGTGTTGGTCCACTTTAAGTCCTCTCCCAAGCCCCCTCAGGCATGATGGGGTGCCCTCACCCATCCGGGTGGGGGGGACGGCTTCAGCACTTTGCTCACGTCTGGAGGCTTCATGTCTCAGACCGGTGGATTCAGGAGGTAGTGTCCTCTGGTTACAAGATAGTTTGCTGCCTGGCCGCCCCCAAGATTCATCAGAACCTGGATTCCTCAGAACCATTTGTCAGCTCAGGATCTAGTGCAGGCAGTGCAAAGCCTTCTGGAGCTGGGGGTCATCTGCAAGGTAGAAAAATAAAAAATGTTGAAGAAAAGCACACCTAATACCAAGGTTCCTTTGATTGCAATTGATTTTTGTATTTTAGGTGAAAAAAGTTTCTTATATACAAGATATAATATACATACTTAACCCACACATATAGGGTAATCAGAAATTTGCACAACAGAAATATTCATGCCTAAGGTACAACATTGCTAATAGAATGCGCCGCAATATATTAAATGGCCTGGTACCAGGTGGCCATTTAAGTAGTATTCGGTCAGTAATGGTTCCAATGTAAGCAGTGCATAGTCTAATACGCATGACAGTTCAGACCAGGCTCCCAATAGCAACCGTCAAGATAACCAATGTCAATATGATTTTGAAAGGAAAGAAAGATACATTACAGCGCGAGCAGGCACAATCTCCAACGTTTCCGACCCCGCTGGGTCTTTCCTCAGGGAGGCTGAAGGGCGATGCTGTCAGCGAGCTGCAGGAAGGGGTTTAAATACAGACCTAATGGCAGGCTTTTCCGGGCCGGCCCGTGACGTCACCGGGGGCGCGCGTGCGTGCGCCAATCAGCGGCGTCACCAGGGGGCGGATCGGGTCCCGACCGGCCATCCCCAAGATGGCGATTGCGCAGACGCGATACATTCTGGGGAGGGGCGGCGCATGGGGCCACGACTCCGTCGCCTAGGAGATACTCTAAGACTCTTAATTGGTTGTTTAGCAGGGGAGGGCGTGGTTACATGACTAGGGTTTCTCCAGTTCTTCGTGCTGCGAGATTCTTTCTCTGTCATTGACATTCTTGCTGTGTTCTGCATAGATGGAGAGACGCACATCCTAAGGGGGGCTCCTGCTGCAACCAGCCCTTCTGTTTGCAAATAAGGGATATTCCTGTTTCATGATTAAGGTCCAAATTCCTCCTGTGCTATCATCCAGACTTTATTGCCTCCTTCCATATGATTAGGAAAAGCCGCCATAGGTCCTTTTAGAAAAGCCGCCAATGATTCACTATATTCTATGTAGGACAGAGAAATACAGAATGTATTATTGATACATATATTACAAAACCCTTATCCCGCAGTCCACAATGCATCTCTTAAAGGGGTATTACAGAAAATATTAAAATCAATAAGTGAAGTGAAAATAAATTAAGACATCTTATTTACATATATACATTAATAACCTCTTGCTGAAAAGACTAAAGGTAACGGTTAGAAATTCTGTCACTACGGGAGATATATACGGCAAGTGCCAGTAAAGGTAAGTATAGCTATGTCAATTTTGTAAGGACTATTCATGATCCAGGGTTAAAAATAACACTGGAAATCACAGTCTTTGTTCAGTCCAGCTGGTTGGATTGTATCCAGTTTATATATCCAATGGGTCTCCCATTGCAGTAACTTCTGTGTCAGATCACCCCCCCCCCTTCCGGGGGCGTAACACCTTTTCAATTACAGAAAACCTTAATTGTGAAATCTGGTGTCCCATTTCAAAAAAATGCTTAGTAAGGGATGAGTCTGGATTTCCTCTTCTGATATCAGATCTATGTTCCCCAATGCGTACTTTAATGGCTCTTGAGGTTTGTCCTACGTACGCCAATCCGCAGGGGCACTTAATCATATAGATGACTCTTTTACTGTTGCAATTAAAGAAGTCCCTGAGTTCAAATTTTTGTCCCGACCTAGGAAGTCTGGTTACTGTTCTATAACTGAAGTGGGGAGGAAGGGGTGGGGCTTTTAAGCTCTGTTCCTGTTTTGTGTTTCCTCCCAGGGGGTGGAGCATAATATCTCCATGTGGTCAAGCTGAAGGATTCCTAAAAAGGACGTTACCGGTAAGTAACGTAGGCTTTTTGCCAAAAATTGTTGCAGCTACTATCAGGACCCAAGATATAGTGCTCCCGACAATGCCAGCTGGAGTATGCAAGGAAGAGGATCTTGCGCATTTAGATGTAAGAAGAGCACTGATTATTTATCTGGAAAGATCCAGAGAATAGCGAATAGCCTAACGACTTTTAGTAACCTTCAGCAGAAAGAGACTTGGCTGCCTCAAAATCCAGTATTGCCAGATGAATAAAAGACTATTGTACAGGTTTATTTATTCAAGGGGGTTTCTCCTCCTGAAGTTTCTGCCTGCTCGAGAGCCATGACAGCATCCTGGGCAGAGATGACAGGTGCCTCTATAGAAGAGATCTGCAAAGCAGCAATGTGGTAGTCACCCCACACCTTCCTCAAACATTACAGACTTCAAATCCTGTCTGGAAAGCATTAGGCCTTTGGTAGAAGGATTCTACTAGCAGCTTCCCACCCCCAAGGTAGCTTACTTTTCTAATCCTCTCTGGCGGTCGCCCTGAAGGATGATTGGTGAGAGTCCCTGTTAGACTTCTTGGTAATGGATTATCTATGAATACTTCATGAAGACCCCTTAGTTCCCACCCATAGTCCTACGGTTTGCCTTATGTTACTTAAGCAAAACTGAGGTGGGGAGGAAGGGTTTTAACCTCTCTGTGGGTTGTCCTGAAGGATTTTGCAGTCTCCCCCTACGGCTAAGATTAACCAATGTGTTTCTACTGGTGGTGCCCCGGAATGGAAGAGGACGTGAAAGGAAATTTACTGGTGAGTACACAAATTTCACTTATTCTTAGTATACAATACGTCCTGCTCCAGATAAATTACTTACACTTGGGTTATCCTCCGCCAGATGGCGCTGCACTGCAGAGACATGCAAAACAGGCTCCTCCCGGCCCCTCAAATACCCCGGGACCTCCCACAAATCCCCAAATTTCTCTGCAGTTCTTACTGCGAAGACATGAATCACTCTCTCGCAGGTGAGCGGAGCTATTAGCCTGCGGCCCTGTTGGACTATTCCCACCCGTCCTTCGTGTGATGTGCCTCCCAGCCTGGGCTGCGCTGGTCGGGTGAAGGTAGGCGGCACCATGCGTGCTTATGGAGCGCTGCTCCACCGCAGTCCCCCACCAAAGGGTAGGCGGTATAGGCTGATGGTGAGCCTTTATGGGATGCCCCTCCCGCATTATTGTCCCATGCCCCGGTAGTGGTGGGCCCTGTACAAAGGGCCGCCATCCTCCCTCATTCTCCCTGTAGCCTTCGGGGGGAAAGAAAGGGGGGGGGTGTGGGTGTCAGTGTATCGTGATTACGTGCATATGGCCTTTTGTAATGTCTTTTGGACTAGTATATGTGGTGTCAGCCGCCGCGCTGACTTGTCTTTTTACTCTTGCAAATGCTGCCGCCGCGCACGCGCCTTTTTCTTCATTTGGATGTTCCGCGCCGGGCGGCGGCTTCCGCATCCTCATTGGCTGCTTGTGGACTTCGCGCCCATCAGGGGGGCGGGGCCTGGCACGCCCCGCGTCACTCTGGCCCGCCTTTCAAGGTACTCGGCGCCATGTTGTCAGGTCGCGCGTGTGTGACGTTCTTACTTACTGTGGTCCGTAAGTGCCCTCGCGGGCGGCTTTATACTCATTGTAGTGTTTTTCGGTTCTGACACCCTTTCTTCTCTTTGTGTCTTTCAGACGGGTGAATCCATTGGCTTTTCCCGGCCCGGTGTAATTGATAGTTGGGCCTTGTAAAATTACTCCCACTTCCCTAGCGGGTCATTGGGGCATCCAGGGTTGCTTTATAGCGTCAATCCCTACTGGGATCACCAACATCTCCCTTGGGAGGTGTTTAATGCACTCTCCAGTTTTGATGTTTTTGTAAAATTTGTCCTATTAGCATTGGATGACACCATCAGAATGTGCCAGAACTTCTGCCCTCGTGGTGGCTATATGTCGCTTGGTCTGGCTGCCACAGTGGGGTGCTGACAGTGCTGCGAAGAAGGCCCTTACTGGGCTTCCTTTTAAGGGGCTACGCCTGTTTGGGGCCCGTCTAGACCTGTTTGGTAAGAGAGGTAAGTTACCCCAGCGCAGGCGGCTGTCTCGGCCCCTTCGGGGCCAGAGCCCCCCTTCTACCCCCTACCATGGTGTTAAACAGGAACCAGGGGTGTCCTTCGCGGGGGCTCGCGCAGATTCCTGCCCCAGGAGCAGTAGACAACACCCTGGCTCCTCTGGGGGGGCTAAGCCCAAATCCTCTTCCGAGTCCCCTCAAGCATGATGGGGCGCCCTCGCCCCTCAGGGTGAGGGGACGGCTGCGGCACCTTGCTCATGTCTGGAGGCATCACGCCTCAGACCGGTGGATTCAGGAGGTAGTTTCCTCCGGCTACAAGAGAGTTTGCTGTGCGGCCTCCCCCAAGATTATCAGGTCCCGGGTACTCCTGGTCCCTGCCTCTGCTCAGGTGTTGGCGCAGGCCGTGAAAGGCCTGTGGGGTCTGGGGGTCATTTGCAGATTTCCCTTAACAGACAGAGGCAAGGGACTCTACACCAACCTTTTCACAGTTCCCAAAAAGGATGGGTCAGTCTGGCCCATTCTGGATTTACAGATCTTCAGCAAATCGTCAAATACAGGCGTTTTCTGCATGGAAACTCTGAGCTCGGCCATCAGCTCCTTGCCCCCCGGGGGCTTCATGCCGTCTGTGGAGATCAAAGATGCTTATTTTCACATCCCTGTGTTTTCAATCAGATTCGCATTGGAAGACCAACACTGCCAATTTGTGGCCTTTTTCATCTGGCCTCTTTTCAGCTCCCAGAGTGCTCATCAAGGTGCTGGCGGGGGTGATGTCTCTGATGAGACCAAGGGGCGTCCGCGTGCTGCCCTACCTGGACGTCCTCATCACTTCCCAGTCTCTGCATCAGGCTAAGTTGGATACTCAGCTGGTGGTGTCCATTCTGGAGTCATTTGGATGGGTGATCAACCACCCCAAGTCCTCGCTGTCCCCTTCCTTGGTAACTCCATTCCTAGGAATGAATCTGGATACAGTTCAGGCAAGGATCTTCCATCCTCAGCAGAAAGTGGACAATCTGTTTGTTCAGGCTCTGTCCTTCCTAGCTGTCCCCGTACCTCCACCAGGCAGGGGATGCAGCTGGTGGTCCTGATGGTGGCGTGCTTCGAAGCGGTCCCTTATGCTCAGTCCCACTTGGGGCTTCTGCAACTTCTCCTATTGTTTGTATGGGACAAGGACCCAGCATCCCTGGACAGGGTCTGTGTGCCTTCCCCCCTGGTAAGGAGGTCCCTCTTGTAGTGGATGGACTCAAGGAACCTGTTGGGGGGGGCAGATCCTTTCTTGCCCCTTCCTGGGAGACGGTCACCACGGATGCCAGTCTATCAGGTTGGGGGGGGGGGTTTCTGGAAGTCCCTGCGGTTCCAGGGGAGGTGGGGCCATTAGGAGGTCCATACACCTATCAATGTTTTGAAACCGTGTGTGATCAGGTTAGTTCTGTCTCACTTGACTACTCATCTTCAGGGGTGCTCTGTCAATCTGACGGCAGTTGCCTACATCAATCATGAGGGAGGGACCCGGAGCAAGAGGGTGGCCAAGAGGAGCGTAGTTCGCAGACGTGGTGCAGATGGCAGTAGATCAGTACGTTCTGCCAGGAGTGCCAGATCTGCTCAATCAGGGCCCCTTACGCCATTCCAATTACAAACTCTGGCTTGACGGCCTGGCTGCTGAAACCTCCATCTTGATGGAGAAAGGCTTGTCTGCCTCGGTGGTTGAGTCCATGGTGAAGGCTAGGAAGAAGTCTTCTTCTTTCATCTATTATAGGGTATGGCGTACCTACATTGACTGGTGTGAGTCTAGGTCTCTTCCCTGTCGGGTGTTCTCAGTTCCCAGGGTTCTGGAATTTTTAATGTATGGCTTGGAGTCGGGTCTCCAACTCAGTACCTTGAATGGCCTGTTTTCTGCCCTGTCTGTCTTCTGTCAGTAGTCTTTTGTTCAGCATTCCTTGGTTAAGACTGCTTTCAGGGGATTACTCATGTGCGTTCCCCACGAAAACCTATGGTCCCTGTTTGGGATTGAACTTGGTCTTACTAACAATATATAGAAAAAATGCACACCTTAATACAGTTGGTTGTAGATTGCAAAAAAGTGTATTTAAATATAGTGCACAGTTAATATACATATATACAATGTTTCTTCTATCAAGAATACAATAATCTCCAGCATTAATGTCTATATAAGTCACATCTTGCATAGGCCATGTATTAAATGTTGCAATAAACAGAACTTCACTTGGTAGCACCAACGCTCATTTCTTATGCATCTAATAGAGTTCCATAGATAGATATTGTGACACAACGTAATTCTCATTGAGTTACACAGTAATAGCAGTACATAAGGAACACCACCAGGTGGAGCCAGAATACAGTTTGATACCGAGACATACAAATGGCTATACAAAGGCTGGCAAAAATAGGAGTGATTCGCATATATAGGCAGCGCAATCAGAGCACAGCCCAACAGTCCAATAGAGCAAAGTTTCACAACAAGAAAATACGTTACAGCATAAGCGGAGATGTTCGACGTTTCAGACCAATACGGTCCTTCCTCAGGGGGGTGAAAGTGGCGATCGGGATTTGTGGGAGGTCCCCGGGTATTTGAGGGGCCGGGAGGAGCCTGTTTTGCATGTCTCTGCAGTGCAGCGGAGGATAACCCAAGTGTAAGTAATCTATCTAAAGCAGGACGTACTGTATACTTATAATACCAATTCTACAGGTGAGTATTTCACAGAATTGTATTTTTTTGATGAGGTCAGGTTTTGTGATTGTCATAGGTCATTGCACGTCTCTTTAGACCAGGTCCCCATCCTGTGGCTTGCGGGCAGGGGAACAGCTTGCAGTAATCAGCCTTGGCATTGCATCATTAGCGCTCTCGGAGCGGCCAGCCGGCAATATAGATCAAATGTGCCGACCTCCACCATGTTTGAGGCAATGCAAAAAACATCCATTATCTGCTGGCTGAAAGGAAACCTCCCAAGGGACTGTCCATCGCTACACTGCGAACTGCCGCTGCCTGGGCTTTGCATTAAATAACTCCGTCAGACAGCCCAGTGTCCAGACCAGAGAGTAACCTCACAGTGTGGTGCCAATTATCCCGGGGGTGACAAAGACAATGGCAGCGGTGCACAGATCGCCCGCTGGCTCTCGTTGAGAGCTTAAAGTGGAACAAACCTGGGATCTTGACTGTCCCGGGATTTATCCCATGACCCGGCAGTATCACGAGTTGCCCCTCTGTGCAAAAACCCTCCAGGTCACCCAGTACAACTTGCCTCATCCTGGTCCAACGGCACAGGCTCTCGTCCAATAAGAGTTGTTTGAGGTGCCCTGGGCCTGAGTTTCCTTCCCCCTTTTAATCCTGTGGTGCTTGACACAAGTGAGCCCCAGTGAGGGTGGACAAACACTGCTCAGGACCCCTGTGGGAAAGAAGTTCACCATAAGGCTGGATAGGGTTGATTTTATTACAAACTTTACCAGACTGACCTCAGGTGGAGGAGAAGGAAGGGGTACACTTTAAAGAGAACTAGGTACACTTTAAAGAAAACAAAACCCAAAAGCGGCTGCTGGATTTTCCCCGCAGTGTGAAACTCCCCCAGGGCGCTGGTAAAAACTCACCTTTCCCCACTCCCAACGATGCATGCACAGGCTCTCGTTCAATCAGAGCCCTGTCTACTTACTATCGGCAAAGGGCTCTGAGAGTTGTGAAACGTGTGCGTGAGCTGCCGCGTCCCTGGCATCGTGCACATGCTCCTGTCCAATTATTCAAATAGGCAGTGGCAAGATGGTTTGCTCAGCCAGGTATGCGGCAGCTTACACTCCCCATTCAAGTCAATGAGACGCCTGCCAAATTGCATGAGAGCCCGTGCTTGTGCTGTTGAGTACGGAAAGGTGAGTTGTAGTGGATGAACTGCGGGTTCCACACAGATTCGTATAATATGCACTTGAATGTGGCTCGCAACGATGCTGAGTGTAGCTCTCAAGGTAATAAGGTTGGGGACCACTGCTTTCGACCATGTATTTACTATTGTTACACTTTAAGAGCTTACTATGTAAATGCTATGTCGTCTTAATGTTAACCAGTAGCATGCTTTTTTTTTTTTTTTTCTATTTCAGGTTAAGATACAACCTGTAGCTAAATATGATTGGGAACAGAAATATTACTATGGCAATCTTATAGCTGTATCGAACGCGTACCTTGCTTATGCCACCAGAGGTATGAAAACGATGGTATAGAATAGGCTTTATGAACCGTATCGTGTGAGTATAATATAGAATTATATAATTTTTATGTATTCTTCACTTTTCTCTCATATGCTACTCCAGGCCATCACAAATCGGATATGAATGGGTTAACTCCTGACTGAAGGGCTTGACTGCAAGATAAAAAGCTGTGGCCCCATCCTATCCAGTTCCACTCTTGCAATTGGGCTTGGAAGGCTGTTGAACAGATTTTGTTTCCATTTATTTTTTGATTAGTGGTTGTAGGAAATGTGAGACTTTAACTCTGTCTGCTTCCAGACCTTCACTACTCCTGCTGTTCTGGATGGACCCACTTGATGCCTCCTGGAGTCTGGTAAACAGATAGCATCTCAATAGGATCTGAGGTGAAGGTGGGCGCTGGGGTTCTGTGGACGCAGAGGGGTGTTGCCTTTTTTTTTTCTTCCAGGCATACACCCCAAGGATTCCCTTTTACGGTAGACCCAGCCACTGTCTGGGTGGGCTGTCGGTTGGGCTGGTGTTCGAACCCCCTGCTACCCTATCCCTCTTATTGTCTTATGCTTTTTTTTAATTTTCTTCACGTTTTTTTCTAGGAAAAGGCTCCCTAGCTAGTACGCCTAGCCTCTCTTTCAGATAGACTAGCTTTACCCTGTATAAGGGAAGACAGATGGGGAGTTCTCGAAGGGGCGGACTGGAGCTCGAGGCTGTGGTGCCGGGCTACAGTATGGGCATTTCGGAGCTGTGAAGATAAGCGTGGCCATGCTGGCCGGTATGCCCAGCACTTGCAGATACTAGGAAGCTGAGCATTTTTTGTATTTTGCACCAATTCTACGAGAGGCAGTGCAGCGATGGGTCAGCATGCCGATGCCACCTCCCCTCCGTCCCTTTTTTTTTTCTTCCATTTTTTTCACTGCAGGGGAAGTACCTTGTTCCTCATATTCCAGAAGAGGTCACCTGCAGGGTCATATTTCTCGTGTTCAATATTTTTATTGACAGTTATTAATAACAGAACAATCATTGTAATCATCCAGTATCCAATTATAAGTAGATTCTAGAATGGATGTACAACGGTCAAAGACATCATCTTCACACTACATAACATATATAGTCCAGTATTTTCTAAAAGCACATTACTGTCAGACTTATCTAACTCGGTCTTACACAAATGCCAATGTACTTTAATAGCAGGAACGCATACTGGATTCCTTCTTAGCCTTTTAAACTGGAAAATAGCAGGAGGGTAGGAGAAAAACAGACATGATTGAAAGGGTAGGTGACACATTAAGGGGAGGGAAAAGGATAAAATTAAATAAAATAACTGTAAATTAAAAAAAAAAAAGGGGGGGGGGGGGAACCAAGGAATAACTTTGTATAATTCTAATAACACCTGTTCAAATAGTAAGGAGGTCAGAGTCGAAATTTGTCGGTAAGTAGTTCTGGATCCATGGAGTCCACACCTCTCAATCTCTCCAGACCCGCTCTATTGATTGGTGTCATCTTCTCCATTGCCATAATAAAGTTGACCCTGTTCCTAAACTCTCTAAAGCTTGACACCGGCGTCTTCCAGGACTTGGCGATTACAAGTTTAGCCGCTGTCAGGATGTGATAAACTAGGAGCTTACAGGTTTTAGCCCCTCTCCCTATGGGGCTGTTAAGCAGTGCCACCCAAGTGTCTCGCTCTACTTGTCTCCAGGGTCATATTTCTCTCATCCTGCTACTTTGCCGCATTGTAGGACTCACTGAGGGGTGATTATTATTTTTTGTATTGTTTTTGTCCTTTAGTGCTTATGTTGTTTTTCACAGGCAAGAGAAAAGGGCAACACCACTAATTGAAAACATGTGCTCACTACAACGCAATATCAATGTAAATACAGAGAGGGGGGAGGGAACTCAAGCGCTTCTCCAAATAGGAGCACCAAAGACGCTATAAAAAATCCAAAATTCGTTTTATTGTAAATATATGAAAGTGGATCATAAAAACACATTAACACATACGACACTTAATAAAAACACAACTGCATATGTCCAATAAATTTGCTGCCCAATATACATTATTGTACAAGTTCATCATGAAACAGATGTCAATCTGTAAATTGCCTAACAAATAATTTTAACCCCTGGGGAAGCTGCCAATAATCAATTAGGTTAATATGTATTATTATTATTCATTTTTATTTCTCTAGCCTATATCCCCCCCATACACATCAGATATGAATAGGATGGTATAGAGTCTGTGTCGTATGTGTTAATGTGTTGTTTTTATGATCCACATTGATATATTTACAATAAAACAAATTTTGGATTTTTTATATTATCTTTGGTGCTCCTATTTGGAGCACCCCCCCCCCCCTCTGTGTTTACATTGTTTTTCACAGGCTATTGCAATTTTTGGTGGTAGATATTGGGTAGTGGTCCATTCCTGGCATCTCAAAGTAATCACTGCTTTAGTGATTTTTGTGTGGCCTCTACACTCTTCAGTGTTGGACCCCCTGGGTTAATTAAGTTACCTATACCATGGCTGAAGCAGCTGGGGCACCCGGGTCTGGCTCTTTAACAGAGAGTGGTGCCCTAGGTTCCCTTTGTCTTCAGTGGCCTCTCAGCCAGAAAGGCCCTATTGTGCTGCCACTGCTGTTGTATGGTCTAGGTTTAATACCGCTTCCCCCTTCTGAGGGTATGCCTTCTGTGGAATTGGGTTGAGGGGACTCGGGATTGGTCGCTCCACCCAGGGTACAATCTAGTTCCGAACTCCTCCTTCCCGGTTTCAGGTCTCTCACAGGCAGATGGTCATTCCTACCTCTGATAGCGCTACTCTTAAGGATCCTAGTGATAAACGCATGGACCAGTCATCTCGGGACACCTTCTCTATTGTGGACTGTACCTTTCCCCCTGCATTTGCAGTCTCTATGGCGGCCATGGCTGGCAAAGCATGGACCAGGCAGATTATGGATCAGCTACAGGGAGTCATTACTGGCTGGCCATTTCTTAACTAATCCAATACAACTTGAGACTAAATGCTAGCGGTCTGGCTTTGTTGGTAATTTCAGCAACGGTCGCTATGGTTAAAACATTGGTCTGATAACACTTCAAAAAGGCTTTGTAGGAGGTTAACCTTTTTGGGGAACATCTTGATGACATTGTAAAGAGGACTACTGGCGGTAAATCAACACAGTTGTTTCAGAATAAGACACCAGGAAGACTTTTGGCCTAAGTCCCAGAGCAAGGCAAATCCCAGCTCTTTGACCCTCTTTGAAAGGACCTGGTGGCAGATACTTTGGTCCAAGATTTCATGTCTTCCAAATTAGAGCTAGCAACCAGGCCACCTCAAAAGTTTTTTTTTTTTCCATCTAAACTGCAGTGCTGGCAATGGTGGATGTCGAGTTACTGTTTTTTTCAGTAAACTATCAACGATCAACATTCATAGTTTGTGGCCCTGCCCTTCTGCCTTCTACAGCTCCATGAGTCGAAGAAGAAGCAAGGATGTGCGTGTTGCTTATCTGAACGATCTACTAATCGGGGCTCCATCTTTTTATGAAGCTTGGGAAGATTCCAAGACAGTCCTAGCTTCTGTGAAAACCTTTGAATAGTTAATAAATTATCCCCACTTGCATCCTTCGTGGGTAAGGTTCTTAGGAATGACCTTGTATACGGAGCAAGCCAGGGTATGTCTTCCAGAGGTAACGTTTTTCTCTTCAGGCCAGGGTAAGGGCCCTGTTATCAGACAGTTGCCCATCTATTTATCAGACCATGCATCTCTTAGGTCCCATGCTGTCCTCCTTCCAGAGAGTCCAGTTTGCTCAATTTCATGCAAGACCCCTGCAGACAGAACTTTTAGCACTGTGGGACAGGACTCAGGAATCCATGGATCTCCCCTTCTGCTTGCCCGATCCAGTAAGACAACTTTGGTGGCTAGATCCTCACCATCATTTGATTGGCAAGTCCTTTGCTCTGATTCATTGGACAGTAGTCACCAAGCCTGACTGGTTGGGGAGGTTTGATGGGATCTCTGACCATCCATGGGCATTGGAACCATGCAGATTACCCATAAATGCTCTGGAGTTGCGAGCAAATTTTCGTACTCGCTCATTGGACCTTCCTTATGAAGCGTCTTCCAGTCAGGATTTAGACAATGCCACGTGACTTATATCTATCATCATGGGGACACGTGGAACAGACTAGCTCTTAGGAAGGTGTCTCCGATATTGCTTTAGGCAAAGAGCAATGTCCCTTGCATTTTGGCCACCTATATACCATGTGTAAACGGTGTTTATGCCGACTTCCTGAGTAGGCAGGCTCTGGATCGGGGGGGGGGGGAAGTGGTTTCTCAGTTTCAAGATTGTGCTAGATCTGTGCAGCTATTGGAGAGCCCTGGAGGTGGACCTCTTCCCAGTTCAATCAGAAGGTTTCAATGTTTTTTTCCCCAGCTTTAAGGACCCTCTGGCAGTGGAAACTCTGACCTCCCCCTGGTCATTGTTCAGGCTGGTGTATGCCCCCCCCCCCCCCCGCTACCACTATTCGGGTGCTTATTGAAGAGGATAGATCTCAAGAAGGTCCCAACCATCCTGATCACCCCGTGCTGGCCAAGATGGACTTGGTTTGCTGATGATTGGCAGAGTCCACTCTTTGCCTACCCAGTCATCTAGTTCTGCTCACGCAAGTTCCCCCTGCAGGACATCACAATTTTCGAATGCTGGCTTTAACAGCCTAGCTGTTAAGACCATCATCCTGACAGAAAGGGGCCTGTTAGCCAGGGTTTTTGAGACCATGATTCGGGCAAGGAATGGACTGCCTCAGTGATAGACTATAGAGCTTAGAGAGGATTCATTGCCTGGTGTGAAGGTAGGGGGCTACTCCTTTGGAAAATGTTGAAAACTTCCTGGAAGGTTCATAAAGATCCCTTTCTGGTCTTCCAGTCATATTGGATTTCCTTCAGGAAGTAGTCAATCTGGGTCTCTGCATCAGTACCCCAAAGGTCCATTAGCGGCTTTTTTGTTTATTTTTTTTTTTTGTATAAGAGACTTTCATCTTTTGCGTTTTTGGACCGGTCAGGCGGTCCAGACCGGTCTGTTTAAGAATAGCTCCTCAATGGGATCTCGTCCCAAGTCCTGACCGTGCCACTCTTTGAACCTCTGTCAAGCTCATATTTCATATTCTTAGTATTCAGTACGTCCTGCTCCAGATATAGTACTTACACTTGGGTTATCCTCCGCCAGATGGCGCTGCACTGCAGAGACATGCAAAATACCCGGGGACCTCCCACAAATCCCCAGATTTCTCTGCAGTGCTGACTGCGAAGACATGAAGTATCTCTCTCTCGCAGGTGAGCGTGGCTATTAAACCCTGCGGCCCTGTTGGACTATTCCCACCCGTCGTCTTTGTGATGTGCCTCCCAGCCTGGGCTGCGCTGGTCGGGTGAAGGTAGGCAGCACCTTGCGTGCTTATGGAGCGCTGCTCCACTGCAGTCCCCCACCAAAGGGTAGGTGGTATAGGCTGATGGTGTGCCTCTATGGGATGCCCCTCCCGCATTATTGCCCCATGCCCCGTGTAGCGGTGGGCCCTGTACAAAGGGCCGCCATCCTCCCTCGTTCCCCCCGTAGTTCGGGGGGAAAGAAAGGGGGGGGGTGTTTGGTGCCACTGTATTGTGATTTCATGCATATGGACTTGTAATGTCTTTTGGACTTGTAATTGTGGTGTCAGACGCGCTGATTTGTATTTTTAGCTTGCGCAGAGGCAGTATCATAGTCCATGAGGTCCAACTCGTGTATCTGCCGCCGTGCGCGCTTTTTCCTTCCCTGGATGTTCCACGCCGTGGCGGCGGCGGCGTTACCTCAGACGCCTCTACGTCCTCATTGGCTGCTTGTTGGACCTCATCGGGAGGGCGGGGTCCCAGCCTGGCGCGCTCTGGCCCGCCCTTCGAGGTACTCGGCGCCATTTTGTCCGTTCTTTTATACTCATTGTAGTGTTTCGGTTCTGACACCCCTTTTTCTTCTCATTGTGTCTTTCAGACGGGCGAATCCATTGTCTTCTCCCGGCCCGGTGTAATTGATAGTTGGGCCTTGTAAAATTCTCCCACTTCACTAGCGGGTCATTGGGGCATCCAGGGTTGCTTTATAGCGTCAATCCCTACTGGCATATTGTGCCTAAAAATCACCATATGGAGGCATCTCAGGATAATGTGACCGGGGTCCCCTTGGGACAAGACCGGCTGTGCATGGCGTGTGGACAACCCCATGCTGACACTGACAGGGCACGGGTCTGCGTACCCTGTGCTGAGCAAGTGCTGGCCTTGCAATCTGGCCAGCCAGTGGCTGCACCTCGTTTTGCTTTACCTACTTCCCCAGGCTTAAATCTCACTCCTGCATGACTCGGGCTCATCTGATGAGAAACCGAAGGGCCATGAAGTCTCAGGTCCTGACCCCTGGGTCCAGGATGACACTGACAGATTGTTGATCCAGATCTTTGAGGTTCTATCTATCTCTCAACCTGGTGAGGCTCCCAGGCAAAGAGGGGAGCATTTCCATACAGCAACATCACGTTTGGAATTTCTGGAGCAGGCACATTTCCATACCCTTGTGCTCAAGGAATGGGAGTGCCCCAGTAAACTGCCCAGGGTCCCAGGGGATGGGGATGAGAAGTATCCTTTTCCCCCTGAGGTGGTTAAATGTTGGTCATCCCCCCCCCCCCCCCCCCTGAGGTGGATGCCCCGATCTTAGGGCTACCTAACCCCCCTTTTATTACAATCCCTGCTTATACTATCCTTCAGGATGCTGAGGACCGGCGCATTGACCTGCTGGCCTCCCACGCCTTTGCATGTGCGGGGACTGCGCTGCGCCCGGTCTGTGCCTCTGCCATTACTGCCGTGGCCGCTAGAACCCTCATCAGAAAGATGCTTGATCGTCCCCCTGATGATCTCCCTTGGGATGTGTTTAATACACTCTCCAGTTGTGAGGTGTTTGTAAAATTTACCCTATTAGCATTGGATGACACCATTAGAATGTGTGCAAGAACTTCTGCCCTTGTGGTGGCTATACGTCGCTTGGTCTGGCTGCGACAGTGGGGTGCTGACGATGCTGCAAAGAAGGCTCTTACCGGGATGCCTTTTTAAAGGGCGACGTCTGGGGCCCGTCTAGACCTGTTTGGTAAGAAGGGTAAGTTACCCCAACGCAGGCGGCTGTCTCGGCCCCTTCGGGGCCAGGGCACCCCTTCTACCCCCTACCATGGTGTTAAACAGGAACCAGGGGGCTCGCGCAGATTCCTGTCCCAGGAGCAGCAGACAACGTCCTGGCTCCTCCGGGGGGGCTAAGCCCAAATCTTCCCTAAGTCCCCTCAAGCATGATGGGGCGCCCTCGCCCATCTGGGTGAGGGGACTGCTGCGGCACCTTGCTCATGTCAGGAGGCATCACGCCTCAGACTGGTGGATTCAGGAGGTAGTGTCCTCCAGCTACTAGATAGTGTTTGCTGTGCGGCCTCCCCCAAGGTTATCAGGTCCCGGGTACTCCTGGTCCCTGCCTCTGTTCAGGTGCTGGTGCAGG
The DNA here is from genome assembly GCA_027917425.1 of Gastrophryne carolinensis. NCBI lineage: Eukaryota > Metazoa > Chordata > Amphibia > Anura > Microhylidae > Gastrophryne > Gastrophryne carolinensis. Next base: position 150,288,784 of record CM051241.1, on the reverse strand, counting down.
CCATGCAAGGCCTGCGGGGTCTGGGGGTCTCTTGCAGATTGCCCTTAACAGGCAGAGGCAAGGACCGCTACACCATCCTTTCCACAGTTCCCCAAAAGGATGGGTCAGTCTGGGCCATTCTGGATTCACAGATTTTCAGCAATTCGTCAATTACAGGCGTTTTCTGTATGGAAACTCTGCGCTCGGCCATCAGCTGCTTGCGCCTCGGGGGCTTCTTGCCATCTGTGGAGATCAAAGATGCTTATTTTCACATCCCTGTGTCTTCAGGACACCAAGGTTCCTCAGATTCGCGTTGAATGTCCAACACTGCTAATTTGTGGCCTTATCTGGCCTCTCTTCAGCTCCCAGAGTGCTCACCGAGGTGCTGACGGGGGTGATGTCTCTGAGACCATGGGGCGTCCGCGTGATGACCTACCTGGACGTCATCATCACTTCCCAGTCTCTACGTCAGGCTAAGTTGGATACTCGGCTGGTGGTGTCCATTGGGAGTCATTTGGATGGGTGATCAAACACCCCAAGTCCTCATTGTCCCCTTCATTGGTAACTCCATTCCTAGGAATGAATCGGGATATAGTTCAGGCAAGGATCTTCCTTCCTCAGCAATAAAGTGGACAATCTGGTTGCACGGGCTCTGTTCCTCATAGATGTCCCCGTCCCCTCACCAGGCAGGGGATGCAGCTGGTGGGCCCGTTGGTGGCGTGCTCCGAAGAGGCCCCTTATGCTTAGTTCCCCTTGGGGCCTTCTGCAACTTCTTCTATTGTCTGTACAGGGCAAGGACCCAGCATCCCTGGAGCAGGGTCTGTGTGCCTTCCCCCCTGGTAAGGAGGTCCCTCTTTTAGTGGATGAACTCAAGGAACCTGTCTGGGGGCAGTTCCCTTCTTGCCCCTTCTTGGGAGATGGTCACCATGGATGCCAATCTATCAGGTTGGGGGGGGGGTTTCTTCTTGAACTCCCTGTGGTTCCAGGGGAGGTGGGGCCCTTAGGAGGCCCATACACCTATCTATGTTTGAAACAGTGAGCGTTCAGTTTAGTTCTAACTCGCTTGACTACTCATCTTCAGGACCTGCCTGTTTGGGGGCACTCGGTCTATCTGATGGCAGTGGCCTACATTAATCATCAGGGAGGGACCTGGAGCAGCAGGGTCCTCCAGGAAGTGTCTCTGATCCTGATCTTGGTGGAGGACAATGTTCCCTGCATATTCGCTCCGGTGGGGGTCCCTCTGCAACAGGGTGTGCCAATCCCTGTGTCACTATGGGGACCAACCAGTTGTGGATCTGTTTGTGTTCCGTCATGGTCACAAGCTCTCAGTCCTTGTTTCCCTTTCCCAGGAATGCTCTGGCCGTGGTCATGGAGGCCTTAGTAACGTCATGGCAGGGCATTCTGTTCTGTATGTCTTTATTCTAAGTATGTCACACACCCCGCTTCAAGATATCCATAACATGTGGGTAATACCGACCTGAAGAGGGCGTTCCTGCAGAGATGATAGCAAAAAGAAAGCCCCTCCCTGATCCATAAATACCTGGGACCTCCCACTCATCACCCAGTTTTCCATCTCTGCAGACGGCGAGCAAGTCAGAAGATGATGGCTCCTCCTTGCACAGGGGGATTTCAGGTAGCTGGGATGACTCCCGGCCCGCTATTTATTTATTTCCGTTTGGATCCCTTTTTTCCCATAAATCCATATGCCTTCCAGCCTTGACTGAGGGTCCAGGCGAGGGTATATCAGCACCTTAGGTGCTCAGGAGCTATGCGCAGGAGCTATGCTCCACCGTGAGACCCTATATGAGAGGGTAGGCGGTTACACCGGGTTGGTGACCCCGGTTTGGGATGCCCTGTCCCTTGATCCCTTTTCCTCAGTGGGGTTGGGGAGTGTGGGTCCCTTCTTTATTAGTCCCTATCTCTTTTCGGGTGTTGTGTCTTTACATGTTAGTGTCTCTTTAAATGTTTTTACTCGAGCGCTGCAGCCTTTTCACAGGAGAACCTTGTGCGGTGCTGGACCTGTCTTTATCCCCCCCCCATCTTGACTCTGTCATCAATGGCGGCGGTAGTTACCTCACGCCATGTCATACTGTACATTTAGGGGGGGGGGGGGGGGGGGCGGGGCCGGACCGTCGGCGCAGGGCCGGGACCCGTCCCTGCTGTTTGGTCTGATTGAGGTACTGTGTGTGCTTCACTATGTCTCCCGACCGGGCACGGCGGCCGCACTTCTTGCTGCGGCGCCGGCCGGTTCTTGGCGCCTTTTTTACTGAGGAGACTTCTCCTCACGATGTACCTGGGGGCGGGGCCGGTGTTGCGCGCGTCACCGCTGCCCGCCCCCATATTTCCCTGGCGCCGCTGCGGAGCTCAGCATTGCGTAGGAGGGGGGGGCGGTGCTCGGCGTCCCGGGCTGACCACGCCCCCTTCTCCTCTTCTCTCAGCAGCCTCAGGAGGATAGTCTTCACGGTCGCCATTTCGTGCTCCCGCGGTTCCGTGAGTGGCCTATGCCCCCCCCCCTCTTCCCTATCCTTGTGCTGTATGGGTGTCTTTGTCTTCATAGCCTTATTAGTCCTTTTCTGTGTCTTCCAGGTGGTGGTTTCAGGAGGATCTCCAGTAGCATTTAGGGGGTCTCTCCCGATCCTTGATCACTGGGTTCATTATTGCTCATAAATCCTCCCACTCGGGACATTAAAGGGGCATCCCGGGTTGTCTAGTGGCGTAATTCCCTGGGTCATAGCGACTATTCTTAAAAGTTCACCTTATGGAGGCATCCCCGGATACTGGGCTCGGGGCCCCTTCGGGGCATCCCCGGAAGTGTATGTTGTGTGGGGTATCCATTTCTGGGGACGATGTACTTCTGTGTATACCATGTGCACAGCAAACTATTACGCGGCAGTCCGAACCCCAGGCGTCTGGGTCAGCACCGCCAGTCGCTTCATCTCCTCCTCCCACCTTGACACGCACCCCGTGTGACGTTGTCATGGGCAGGGAGCTGCAATCTGAGATGTGCGCCAGATTGGCTAACCTTGAAAAAATTATCTCCAGCTCGGCCGCCCGTAAGGCTCCGACTAAGAGGAAGCATTTGTCGCCGGCTCCGCTGGTGGAGGACCATGAGGATGTTAATAATCTGGATTGGTCTGATTATTCCCCGCTAGAGGAAGGGGAAGTTTATGAGGATTCTGATATTTCAGACGATGAGCAGTCCTTTGGCGCTGATGCTGAGCTTGGTGACTTGGGGAGATCCTCGGATACTCCTCACGCTCTGGCTCTGATGTTAGAGGTTCTGAATATTTCCCCTCCTGAGGAGGTGTCACAGCAGAAGGGTGAATTGTTTTGAGGAATCCAGGCCGCGCTTGGAATTCCCTACACAAAGGCATTTTGACAAAATTATTGCCAAGGAATGGGACAGGCCGGCTCGGCTCCCTGGCATCCCTCAGGGGTGGGATAGGAAATATCCCTTCCCTTCGGAGGCGATTAAGCGCTGGGCATCTCCCCCCGAGGTGGATGCACCGGTTTTGGGGTTGTCCAACTCCTCGGTTTTAAATAGACCTGATTGTTCCACTCTCAAGGATGGAGAGGATAAACGTATTGACCAGATGGCTTGTCATGGTTTTGCTAGCGTTGGGTCAGCCATGCGGCCCGTTTGCGCTTCGGCACTAATGGTGTTGGCTGCCAGGTCCGTGGTCAGGGACCTTCTGACTTCTTCCGGGCTGCGTCCTGGTAGTGCTGAGTTCCTTAGCCTTAAACGGTGTGAGTTGTTTTTATCCTTTGTGTTAACAGCCTTGGATGACACTTTGATGATGTGTGGTAGGACATCGGCGCTGCTGGTCACTATTCGGCGGTCGGTGTGGCTGCACCAGTGGGCGGCCGATTTTATGTCCAAGAAGTCACTGACGGCTCTACTTTTTGTTGGATTACGGCTTTTTGGAGAGACATTGGACTCGGTCACCAAGGGTGGTAGGTTACCTCAACGCAAGAAACAACGCCGTCCCTTTCGGGGGGCGCCTTCTTTTACCCCCTCCTTTCGTGGGGCCAGATCTGGCAGGGGATTTGCATTCCCCTCTTCCAGAGGAGATTCTGGGAGCAGGGGCAGAGGACGTGCCCGTCCAGGATACAGTTGGGGCTCTAAGCCCAAGCCGGCTACTAAGCCGGCTCAGCAATGAGGGGGCGCCCTCACCCATGCGGGTGGGGGGACGGCTGCGACACTTCTCCCAGATCTGGGATCAAGAGGTCTCGGACAGATGGATCCGGGAAGTGGTGTCTTCCGGTTACAAGCTGGAGTTCGAGCTCCGCCCCCCTTCCAGATTTTTCAGGTCTCGGATGCCTTCGGAACCTCTGGCGGCGCAGGGGCTCCTGTTGGCAGTACAGAATCTTCTGGACATGGCTGTCATTTGCCCAGTGCCCCCTTCGGATCAGGGCAGGGGTTTTTATTCCAATCTGTTCACGGTACCCAAGAAGGACGGATCGGTCCGACCCATCTTGGATCTGAAGTTTCTCAACAGGTTCATCCGGCCACGGAAATTCCACATGGAAACGCTGCGTTCGGCCATTCACTCTCTTCGTCAGGGAGACTTTCTGACGTCCATAGACATCAAGGATGCTTACCTACACGTTCCAATTTTTCCAGCACATCAGAGGTTTCTCAGGTTCGTGGTGGAGGATCGGCATTTTCAGTTTGTGGCACTCCCTTTCGGTCTCACCTCGGCTCCTCGGGTGTTCACCAAGGTACTAGCGGGGGTGATGGCTCTGCTAAGGGTTCAGGGTATCCGCATTGTGCCCTATTTGGACGATCTTCTAATCGTGGGCCCTTCTTTCAACCAAGCGGAGTTGGACACCAGAGTGGTGGTGTCCACTCTGGAGAGGTTCGGATGGGTGGTCAACCACCCCAAGTCTTCTTTCTCCGTCCAGAGTAGTGACCTTTCTGGGAATGTCTCTGGACACTTCACAGGCCAGGGTGTTTCTGCCCCAGACCAAAATTCTTTTGATTCAGGAGTTAGTTCGGCTTCTCTTGTCGCCCCCCCGTCCAGTCATCCGTCTAGGGATGAGGCTGGTGGGGTTAATGGTGGCCTCATTCGAGGCGGTTCCCTTTGCGCAGTTTCATACAAGGACGCTTCAGCTTCATCTGTTGAAGGTTTGGAACAAGTCTCCTCTATCGTTGGATCAGTCCTTCCTGATGACTCCCCGAGGTCGTCGATCCCTGCAATGGTGGCTGGGGTCTGTCAATCTGTTGAAGGGCAGATCTTTTCTGGCACCGTGTTGGGAAACAGTCACCATGGATGCCAGTCTGTCAGGTTGGGGAGGTGTTTGGAAGGACCTCCAGTTTCAGGGTCTGTGGGGCCCGCAGGAGGCTCACGAGCCCATCAATGTTCTGGAATTGAGAGCCATCAGGTTGGTTCTGTTTCGGTTGACTCATCAGTTGCGGGGCCTGCCTGTTCAGGTCCGGTCGGACAACCGGACGGCGGTTGCTTACATCAATCACCAGGGGGGGACTCGCAGCAGGAGTGCCCTCAGGGAAGTGTCTTTGATTCTGGACTGGGCGGAGAGCCACGTCCCATGTATCTCAGCAGTCTACATTCCGGGAGTGGAGAACACGGAGGCGGACTCTCTGAGCAGGGCCTCCTCTCGTCAGGGGGAGTGGTCTCTCAGTCCCAAGGTGTTCCATTCGATCTGTCTCAGGTGGGGGTTCCCAGCGGTGGACCTCTTTGCCTCTCGTCACAATCACAAGCTTCCGGTCTTTGTGTCTCTCTCGCAGGATCCTCTGGCTCTGGCGGTGGATGCCATGTCTCTGAACTGGAGGGATCTGGGGTTTCTTTACCTGTTCCCTCCGTTTCCAATGGTAGCCAGAGTGGTGCGCAAGCTGGCCCTGGAGGGCGCGCCGGCGATTCTGGTGGCACCAAGGTGGCCAAGGCAGGTTTGGTTCGCAGACCTGGTAAGACTGGCAGAGGATCAGTTCGTTCTGCCTCTTCTGCCGGACCTGCTCACCCAGGGTCGGCTGCGCTATCCCAATTTACCTTCGCTGGCTTTGACGCCGTGGCTGCTGAAACCGCCATCTTGAAGGAGGAAGGTCTTTCTGACGCGGTGGTTCAGACTCTTATTAGCGCGAGGAAGCGCTCTTCCTCTACTATTTACTATAGGACTTGGAGGTCCTATATTGACTGGTGTGAAAGTAGGTCTTTCTCTTGTCGGGAGTTCTCCATTTCCAGAATCCTGGAGTTTCTTCAACATGGTCTGGATCTGGGGCTTCAACTTAGTACCTTGAAGGGGCAGGTTTCTGCCCTGGCGGTGTTCTTTCAAAGGTCCTTTGCACTTCATCCCTTAGTCAAGACCTTTTTCCAAGAAGTTACGCATGTACGGCCTCCTAGGAAGCCGTTTGTTCCAGTTTGGGATTTGAACCTGGTTCTTTCTGCTCTTCAGGGTCCTCCGTTTGAGCCCTTGAATGAGGTTGCTTTGTCTTCACTTACTCAAAAGGTGGCCTTTTTGGTGGCTATCACTTTGGTGAGGCGTGTTTCTGAGTTGGCAGCTTTATCCGTTAAAGCTCCATACTTCGAAAGGCATCAGGACAAGGTTGTCTTTCGTTTCAAGCCGGATTTTCTTCCTAAGGTGGTCTCTGCCTTTCATCTGAATCAGGACATTGTTCTGCCTTCTCTATGTCCTAATCCCAGCAACGACAAGGAAAGGGCGCTGCATTCCTTGGATGTAGTTCGTGTTGTGAAATATTATCTGGTGGTTACGTCTTCCTTTCGTAAGACTGATGCTTTTTTTGTGGTGCCCTTTGGGCCTAGGAAAGGTTTGGCTCCTGCCAAATCTTCCATTAGTAAATGGATTCGTCAGGCCATCATTGGGGCCTATTCTGCCAAGGGGAGGAGTCCCCCTTTTCGTGTTACTGCTCATTCTACTCGTGCGGTTGGAGCGTCCTGGGCCTTCCAGCACCAGGCCTCTGTTGAGCAAGTTTGTAAGGCCGCTACTTGGTCCTCTGTTCACACTTTTTCCAAGTTTTACAAGGTTGATGTTCGGGCCTCAGCGGATGCTGTTTTTGGCCGCAAAGTTCTGCAAGCTGTTGTGGTTTAAGTTGTGCATTGTTGCCTTGTTTTGGATCCCCGCCCTTTTTATGGACACTGCTATTGGATGTCCCACATGTTATGGAGATCTTGAAGCGGGGTGTGTGACATACTTAGAATAATACCATTTTGTGAAATACTCACCTGTAAAATGGGTATTATAAGTATGTCACACACCCCGCTTCACCCGCTCTTCTTGTATTCTGGATCCTTTATTTTGTGAACTTTGCGTTGTTATGACTTATATTTGCCTCTTCCTGGTCCCTTACCTTACTGCTTCTATATACTGGGTGATGAGTGGGAGGTCCCAGGTATTTATGGATCAGGGAGGGGCTTTCTTTTTGCTATCATCTCTGCAGGAACGCCCTCTTCAGGTCGGTATTACCCACATGTTATGGATATCTTGAAGCGGGGTGTGTGACATACTTATAATACCCATTTTACAGGTGAGTATTTCACAAAATGGTATTTTTCCATTCCCCCTGCTAGGCAGGGTCCGGCGCAAGATTGCTCTGGAAGGGGGGCCAGTGATTCTTGTGGCCCCCGGGTGGCCAAGAAGAGTGTGGTTTGCAGACGTGGTACAGAGGGCAGTAGATCAGTACGTTCTGCCAGGAGTGCCAGATCTGCTCACTCAGGGCCCCTTACGTCACCCCAATCTACAGACTCTGGCCTTGACGGCCTGGCTGCTGAAATATCTATCTTGATGGAGACAGGCTTACCTGTCTCGGTGTTTGAGACTATGGGAAGACTAGGAGCAAACTTCTTCTTCTTCTTCCATCTAATATAGGGTATGGCGTACCCATATTGATTGGTGTGAGTCTAGGTCTCTTCCCTGTCGGGTGTTCTCTGTCCCCAGGGTTCTAGAGTTATTACAGCATGGTTGGAGTCGGGTCTCCAACTCAGTACTCTGAAGGGTCAGGTTCTGCCCTGTCCGCCTTTCTTTAGAATCTTTTGCTTAGCTTTCCTTGGTTAAGACTTTCTCTCAGGGGGTTACTCATGTGCGTCCCCCACGTAATCCTATGGTCCCTGTTGGGATTTGAACTTGGTTCTGTCTGCCTTGCAGGATGTTCCCTTTGGACCTATTCAGGATGCTGTCTTACTCTCTTACTCTCTGGCTGTTCTTACTCTCAAGGTTGCCCTTCGGGGGTCTGTTACTTCTGTCAGACATGTGTCTGAGCTGGCGGCTCTGTCTATCTAGCCCCCATTCTTTGAGGTCCACCAGGATAAGGTGGTGTTCCGCTTTAAGCCGGACTTTCTGCCTAAGGTGTGTCTTCTGTTCATTGATTCAAGATATTGTTCTTCCTTCTTGTGCCCTATTCCTAGCAACGCTGAGGAAAGGGTTCTGCATTCCTTGGACAGGTGTTGGAAGTGGTCCTTGGTAGTCACTGTGTCTTTAGGAGAACTGATGCTCCTTTGGGCCTACGGCCACTCCATCCTGAATGCGCCCGATCTCGTCTGATCTTGGGGGTTAGGTGGTGTGGGGCCTGGTCATTACTTGGATGGGATGGTTCCTTCTGGTCCTAGGAAAGGGTTTTGGCTTCTGCCATGTCTACTATTCGCGAATGGATTTGTCAGGCTGTGACTCAGGTCTATGCCACTAAGGGGGATGAATCTTGCTTGTCACCTTACTTATTATTCTACTCGTGCTATTGGTGCCTCTTGGGCTTTTCAGCACCAGGCTTCTGTTGAACAAGTTTGCTAGGCCGCTACTTGGTCTTCTGTTCATACCTTTTTACAAGGTTGATGTTAGGGCCTCAGCTCTTGCTGTTTTTGGCCGCAAGGTTTTGCAGGCGGCAGTGGTTTAAACTGTCTGCTGTTGCCTTTTTTGTTGGGGATCCCACCCTACTTTATGGACACTGCTATTGGATGTCCCAAGTGTAAGTACTATATCTGGAGCAGGATGTACTGTATACAAATAATATCCACAGGTGAGTATTTCACAGAATTGTATTTTTTTTTTTTTTACTTGGAAGGCTCTCCTTTTGGTGGCAAAAAATCAGTGATATCCAGGCTCTATCCTGCCGTCACCCCTTTCTTCAAGTTTTTCAGGATCGTTTATTATGGGTGGATCCTCTCTCCCTTCCCAATATCTTTTCTGACTTTCATCAGACCCAAGAGCTTATCCTTCCATCTACCAGTGGTATTGATTCCTCCACAGGTTCTGTAGATAAGTCTTTGGATGACATGGCCTGTTTGCTGGAATACCTTTGACAAACAAAGGATTGGAGAAACCTTTGCACTGCAGGCACCATTGGCATGATGGATGAAGAGCACTATCAGTTTCTCTTCCATTTTACTTCAGGCCATCAGACGTAATTCAGAGACGAATGGGTTAACCTCTCCCGAAGGGTGTGGTCTGCAAGAACAAAGGTGTGTCTCCACCTCCCGGGCCACCTGGCTGACTTGATGCACTTCAGTTTTCTTTTGTCTGGTGAGCCTGATTGAGGGGAACCAGGGGAATTTTCTCTTTATTGCTCTTCCCATGTGTTTTTACTGGTTGAAAAATTTGCGCCCGCTGCTATGGAAACTGGTTCAAAAATTTGCGCCCACCGCTATGGAAACATTTTCGGCTTAGAATAGCAGCGAGCACCGGTGTGCGGCTCTTTTTTTTTTTTTTTTTTTTACCCCACTCAGTGGAAGATTTTCGGCCGGGGCTAAGCGGCAAGTACCGCTAACATCGCTGTTCTCCTCCGGTCGCTCTCACTGGAACATTTTCGGCCTGACGAATCGGCGAGTACCGCTAACATCGCGGTTCTTCTCCAGCCGACTTCAATGGAAGATTTTCAGACGGGCGAAGCGCCGAGTACCACTGAGATCGCGGTTCTTCTTCGGCCGCCTTCACGGGAAGATTTTCGGCTGTGGGAAGCACAAAAATACAGCTGACTTCACGGTTCTTCTCCAGCAGCGCTTGATACTGGGGTTGTTGGCCGGCAAAAAGGGCTGCTTCTGAGCCGCTGCACGGCCACCCTCGAGCAGACCTAAATTTAGGTCATTTTTAATGAATGTGTATTAATAGGATTTATTCATATGTAAATATTTTTAATTCTTGTTTAAAAAAAAAAATATATATATATATATAATTTATTTATAGTTGTGGGATAAGACTGGCAATATATTGATGTGGTTCACCCTCTGAGCTCTCCAGAATAGTCTTGTGACTATCGAACTGTTCATATACTAGGTTTTAGACCCCCTGGGAGGTAATCTAGTATTAATCACCATGACGGAGGCATCTGGGGTAATCGGATCTCGTCCTTTAGCAGATAGATTCACCCCATGTCCAGTATGCAAGCTGACACTGGACGAGGATAGTAGCACGGTGCGCAGGGTTATGCTACGGTAGTAGTGGATATGGAAGACAATTGTCTCCTCCCTGCAAGGGCTCTGACCCTTGTTGCTGGTGCCCTCTGAGCGTATAAACCCCCCTGGCAGCCTTCAAGCGGACCTAAAACCTTTAGTAAGTCATATCGGCTACTCAGAAGGTTTTGAAACAAAAATTTCCTGAGTTTTGAAGATATTGTGGCTGCCATAGCCTCCTTCTGAGTCTGAATCTGTCAGCAACCCTCAAGTGGTCCTAAACTATTAGAAAGTCATTTAGAAGGATTGGCTACTAAAAGGTTTTTTAAAGAAAAGATTTATCCTCTAACTTGAAGAGGATATTATCGCTGCCATAGTCTCCCAGGAAGTTTTCCGTTGGGAAGGATTCATCCCAGTAGGGACTCGTATTCCTAGTCCTCTACGCAAGGGGGTGCTCAGTTAAGATGGATGGATGGTTTTGATTTCCTCCATTCTGGAGGATGTTGCAGAGCATACACATTATTCTAATCTGATCAATAGGGAATGGCAGAAGTCAGGTTGTCTTCTGCCCATTCCTAAAGTACTAGATACTATGTATCCCTTTCCTCCAGATCAGATTAAATTATGGCTCACCCTCCTGTGGTGGATGCTCTGGGGCCAGGTCTTTTTAAGATTTTGGTTATGCCATCCTCGGATAGTGCTTCTCCAACGGATCCAGCGGATAAGCGCGTGGATCAGGTGGCATGTCCTGCTTATTCTGTTATGGGGTCAACCTGGGCTACATCCATAGCATTTATTGGGGAGCAGGAGGTTGTTAAAACAACTGGACTCGAAGACTCGTAGGGGTCATTCATGGAAGTCATGCTCCCAGGTGATCAAGACCAGTTTGGCTACAACAGGTATATGATACGGCCTATGGAGGATTGAGCAGGATAACTGCCAGAGGCCTAGCTCTGGAGTTAGCCTTAAGGTGTGCTTTATGGCTTAAGCAATGACCAGCTGACATAGCCTCCAAAAAAGGACAGGACTCCCCTTTAAGGTGGGGTGTCTGTTTGGGGAGTGCTTGGTTGACATGGTAAAGCATGCTGCTAGTGGTAAAACATCTAATCTGCCACAGAAGCCGAAGTATAATACTGCTTCCGCAGGGTCTCTAATACTCCGGGGTTCCGGCTAGAGGTTTGGCCTCTTCGGGATACCTAAGAGATTTGTGGAGAAGTTCCAAATTAAGGCAACAGGTGTCTGGCACAATAAAGCCAGACCCCCTTCAAAGCCTGTTCAGGCATGAAGGGATGCCCCCACTCTTGCAGGTGTGGGGGGACCGCTTCTGCATTTTGCTCATATTTGGAGGCTTCATGTACTAGATATTTGGATACAGGAAGTTGTATCCTCAGGTTACAAGAGCAAATTAGGAGCCAGACCCCATGGAGATTCTCTTGGTCAGGGGTATCCCGAATTCCGCAGAAAGCAGAAGCATTGAGATCTGCCGTATCTCACCTTTTTAGAGATTGGAGTTGTTGATCCACAGTGAAGTTACTCCAGCCGGGCAGTGTATATATAAGGATACATACCTACATTGCTGTAGGTGGCCTACATCTTCAGTTTGTGGCGTTACCCTTCGGTCTATCTTCAGCACCAAGGGTGTTTACCAAGGTGTTGGCAGGTCTAATGTTTTCTCTAAGAAGTCAGGGTATACATATAATCCCTTACTTAGACTATCTGTTGATATGGGCCCCATCATGTCAGGGGGCCCAGAAGGATACAACGACTGTCTGATCGACATTAGATAATTGACTATCCAGTCGAATTCTTAAGTCAAATATCATATCCTATAGCTTCAAGAGTTATTCTTTTCTTGGACTGTCATTAGACACGTCTCAGGCAAAAGTGTTTTTCCCACACAGAAGTGACTCTTACTTCAGGCCAGGGTACAGGGTCTCTTGTCTTGCCCTCACCCGACGATTTATCAAGGAATATGTCTGTTGGGCCTGATGGTATCTTGCTTGAGTCAGTACCTTTTGCACTGTTCACACAAGACCCCTGCAGATGGAATTGCTCACAATCTGTGATCGAGACCCACACACTCTGGATCACTCTCTTTGCATGACACCGTCAACAAGGCAGTCTCTAGCCTGGTCCTCAGCCTCTTCTGACTGGCAAATCCTCCCTTCCAGTACAGTGGAAGATCATCACCATGGATGCCAGTCTATCGGGTTGGGGGAGTGTCATGGAGTCACAAACGCTCCAGGGACAGTGGAATCCGAAGGAGAGCAAACTCTCCGTAAATATCCTGGAACTGAGTGCAATTCTATTGTATCTGACATTGGACATACCATCTGAAGGGGCATCTCGTCCGGATTCAGACAGTCGGACGGCGGTGGTATAAATCAACCACCATAGGGGCACCTGAAGCAGTGAAGCCCTCATGGAAGTGAGCTGGTTTTTACTTTGGGCTGAGAAACGGGTTTTATGCATTTCGGCTGTACACATACCTGGAGTAAGAACTTGCAGGCCGATCATCTCAGCAGAACGGTCCTCCATCAGAGGGAATGGTCTCTTAGTCAGAGGGTTTTTTCAATACCTATGCATGCCCTGGGGGATTCCGGACATAGATCTCTTGTGCATCACGACACAATCGGAAGGTTACAAAGTTTGTGTCTGGGTCCAGGGATCCTCTAACTATAGCAACAGATGCCCTGACTCTTCAAGGGTCAGCATTCAAGCTTTTTTTTTTTTTTGCATTCCCTCTGATTCCATTCCTGGGTCAAGTACGAAGAAAGGTTAGCTCACAAGGGAGTCCCAACCATTCTGGTGGCTCCTCGAAGGCCAAGAAGAAGCTGGTTCTCAGACATAGTAAGGATGTTGGAGGGCAGCTCGTGGAGGTTACCCGACGAGCCAGATCTTCTCGCACAGGGGCCTCTAAGGCATCCCAATTCACATGTTCTGGCTTGGACGGCCTGGCTATTGAACCCTTTATCTTGGCAGAAAGGGGGTTCTTCTGACATAGTCATGCAAACTATGATTCAGGCCAGGAAGAAGCCTTCATCAATGATCTACTATACAGTCTGGCAAGCATTATCGCTTGGTGCGAATCCAGAAGGTTCGCTGGTAGAATTTTTTCTGTTCCCAGAATATTTTATTTTTTGGCAGAAAGGTCTTGATGAATGTTTTCAATTGAGTACTTTAAAGGGACAGATAAAGCAGATCTCTGTCCATCTTTTTATTCAGAAGCCCATTGCTGTGAAGAAATGTATCAAAACTTTTTTGTATAGGGAGTCGCTCATGTGTGGCCTCCTCGTAAGCTACTGCTGGTTTGGGACCTGAACTTGGTTTCATCAGCTCTTTATCAGGGTTGTCCTTTTGAGCTATTGGCAGATGCATCATTAAGTTTATTGACCCTTAAGGTTATCTTTTTTAGTGGCAATAACCTCAGTAAGGAAGGTTTCTGAATTAGCAACTTATCAGTTAAGTCTCCTTATTTAGTGTTACATAAGGACAAGGTCGTCTTCTGCTTTGAACAGGATGTTATTCCTAAGGTGGTTTCCATCTTAATGAAGATGTGAATTGCCTTCCTTATGTCCTACTCCAGTGTCCGATTAAAAGGATTCTTCATTGTTGGATGTAGGGAAAAGATACGATCTCGCTGCTACACAATCTTTCCGTAGGTCTGACTCCTTATTTTGTCATACTTGAGGGTCCACGGAAAGGTCTTCCACCAGTCTACCATCAGCGATGGATTAGACAGGCAGTGGTAAGAGCCTATATTCCCTAAGGGGAAGGATTCTTTTTAGGACTACTGCTCATTTGACAAGAGCTATTGGAGCTTCTTGGGCTTTTTGGCATCAAGCTTCAATAGAACAAGTATGCAAAGCCGCTACTTGGTTTTCAGTTCATACGTTTACCAAATTCTATAAGGTAGAGCCTTTGGTAGGAAGTAATTAGATGGTTTTGGAATGTCTTATTCCTGAAAGCAATAAGAGAATTCTGTGAGTACTCACCTGTAGAATTAATTTCTCTTCCATTATTACTTCAGGACATCAGACCCTCCCTGTCTACTAGGTTACTATGTCCATGTCTTGGATGCCTAGTTTTAGTGGAGTGGTAAATAGTTGCTGTAAATAATCAGCATTACAAAAAAAAAAGTAAACCGAGAGGAGTCTTTTATTTTGTCTCCAGATTTTTTTTTTCCAACAGGATAGGTATGCCTCCCGGGCACCCTAGTCACTTCTCACTCTTGACCAGAGACTAGGGGACAGCCAGGGGGGGCTGATTTTTTTTCGGATTAGGAGGTTGGACAATTCTGTCCATCAGGCACAGGACCAGAGGCATCGGCCTCCTTAATCCCCCAGAAGGTTTAATTTTTCCCTTGAGGATACACCTGACCTGATTATCTTCTCTTAAGATTCAATTGGAGCATGAGGGCCTTTCAGGATTTTTTTCTACCAGGGTTTATTGGAAAAAGGGAATCCACCAGTCGCTGAAAGCTATCATTACTTGGGAATGGAGGAGCCTTGGTTCTACCTTCTTAAGTATATCAAGGGGGATTCTCTTTTGAGCAGGCCGAGATGCAGGTTTGGGCTAAGTGCCCTAAGGTGGATGCTCCTTTGGCTCAGGTATCTTGGAAATCGGATCTCCCCTTCAAGGACATGGGTTCCCTCAGATTCTCTAGATAAAGGTCAGATATTCTGCTCGAATGGGCACGGGATACTGATTCCTTTCAGTTTAGATCTCTGCTTGCTATAGATTACATGATTAGTGTTCTAGAACTCTGGGTAGGCAAGATCATGAGTGGGATAACCAATGACGCCCTGGTATTTATTTCTAAAGCAGTGAATTTTATTTCCGATGGTGCTTCAGAGGCGATTTGGGACAAAGTTTGGCTTTGATTAATTGTACTTTCTGGCTCAAGACCTGGTAGGGGGACCAGTTGTCTAAATCATCTGTGTAGCATACCATCCTGCGAGCACACTCCTAGTGGTTTCTGCTTCCTGGACAAATTGGTCAGGAGTCTCTCTGGAGTAGATTTGCAGAGCAGCAACAGCTTCCCTGCATACGTTTCTGAAGCACTACAGAGTGGATCTCTTGCAACAAGAGACCGGAATTCGGGATGTTATTTACCCTCACCGAGGTTGGACGGTAGTTAATAATTCTCACTTATCTGCTAGGCCATTCTGGAGGACGTTTGGGAAATGCCCCAATTAGTTTACCAGTAATAGCCTGGGTGGGATATAGGACGCCGTCCTGGAGGACTACCGAAAATGCCAAGTATATTTTGATTTAGTCGTGTTTCTTCTAGGATTCCTTGATTAAAACACTGGGGTCCGGGAGTAAGGGGGGGGGGGGGGGGGTGGTATCTAACCATATCCAGTTTGTGTTTCCTATTTAGGTGGGAGGAGCTACTTGGCTAAGTTGTCCTGGAGGACTACCAACCCAACCAACTCCAAACTCGAGGGCTAATTTCCCAACCAGTCTGTGGCGCACTGGTGCTGCATCTAGTGAGTCAGTGGGCAGGATGCTAACCAGGAACATTAGAGCCGCGAGTACAGCGTCAGGAATTTACACAGTAGCCGACAAAATGGCTTCTTTGATAAGCGGCGATGCAAATTGGTCTGCAATGCTGAGAAAGCAAGATAGGGATGAATTTAACCTTATAACATATAACACTTTTTTTCTCATGATCATATATTTCTCTCTTGACCATATTACATTTCTGTTTTAAAGGTTCAAATGGGTCAGCGATGATTCGTGTCCTAAGTGTAACAACAGCAGAACGAATTCTCTTAAAAGGGATTACTGGAAGTGTTACAGACTTGGCATTCGCTCATCTGAACTCCAACCAGTTATCTTGCCTGGATGAAGCAGGAAGCCTTTTTGTGTGGCGCATTACAATGGAAAATGGAAAGCTACTGTATCCTTCTACTTAGTCTGCTTTAAGTTTCAAATTTACTAGGTTTTTGATCTGCATTAAGGCGGGTGTCGCAGGAGACGAGATGGTGGTGTAAGAAAATCTCGCCTTCTACTATTGACATCGGACGAAAACCTGCTGCTGAGAATTTTGTGGGGTTTTTTTTGTTCTTTTGCCCTTTTACACATTTGCAACATTTCTACCTGCGCTTCCTGGAATATTCCACGATGTGACCTCCTGTGTAACTGGCTTTAGGATACATTTCGGAGTGATATTCCTGCTAGTGAAATCGCCCCTATTTTCCTCCCTGTAAGTCTTCGTCTGCCTTCTCTTTGTTAAACCACAGGAAAATATGGGTTTCTGCACTCTCCTTTTGCGCCTGTGTTACCCTAACTGTTAGGTTACACCACTTTTCCTTAGCATTAGGCAAGAGCACCTTCTCCTCTGCCTTAGTGAGTACATGTCAAATGGAACCCGGGGTGCTTTTGGGCTGATAGGCTAAGCCGGGGAATGAGGTTTACCATTTCTTCACGGTTACTCAGTTACTTAAAGCAGACCAACAGTCGAAAATGATTTAAAGTGGACCATCACCCTCCCGTGATCGGCCCGGGAATCTATAAGATTCCCGGGCCGATCACCTCCCTCCCCACGGGACATCCGATATCGGGATGTCCCGCGGGGTGAAACCCCCCCCAAATGCCCCAAATCCCCTTACCTTGTCTTCGGCAGCGGCCGGCCGCCGCCGCCTCCCTCGCGCCCCTCTAGACGTGCCCGCGCCGGCGGTCTGTGAATGGCTGGCGCACGCGTGCGTCAAGAGTGACGCGCGGGAGGCGGCGACGGAGGAGCCGCTTGTCCGTTGCTGTCAAATTTCTTGTCCGTCCGTGCTGATTGGACGGCGCGGCCACGTGGGGGCGGGGAGAGGTGAGTTTTCTGGGTGATCGGGGGGTTTCACACAGCCGGGCAACCCGATCGGGGGTGCCCCACCGAAGTGAACCAAGACCCAGGATAGTCAAAATCCTGGGTGTTGGTCCACTTTAAACCAGACGTCCCGTCCCTCGAGGTATACCCGGCGCCTTTTTTCTCTGGATTCGCATCTACCTACCGCGGTTATTTACCCTATGTCGTCATACATGTCACTTATGGGGTTCTCTTCGCTTATGTCTTTCAGACGGGTTCGAACTCTATTGGTTTCTCCTGGCCCTACTCCCTCTATTTAGTTATTAAACTTGTGAGGCCTAGTGTGTAAATTACTCCCACTTCCCTAGCGGGCTATTGAGGGCATCCAGGGTTGCTTTTATAGCGTGAATCCCTATCGGCCTATTGTGCCCTGATGATCGCCATATGGAGGCGTCTCAGGATAATGTGCTCGGGGTCCCTTCGGGACAAGCCCGGCTGTGTGTAGCTTGTGGGGTGTCCCCCACTAGTGCTGACAATGTGCGGGTCTGTATACCTTGTGCCCAGCAGGTGCTTGCGCTGCAGCCTGGTTTACCAGTAGCTGGGGCCTGTGCCACGTATGGCGTCACCTACTCCCCCAAGCTTAAATTTTACTCCCATTGAGTTGCATACTAGTGGGGATTCTCAGCCTGATGTGTCTTCCAGACTGGCTAGTGCTGAGAAGCACCTTGGCGCGTAAGGCCTCTGCTAAGAAGCGGCACTTGACGCCTGATGTCACTCTTTTCCCTATGGAGGCGAAGGAGTTTTTGGAACTGTCTGGTTATACCCCTTTGGAAGAAGGGGAGTTATTCTCTGACTCTGAGTCATCTGATGAGAAGCCCAGGGGTCATGATGAATCTGGCTCTGACCCCTGGGCCCCAGATGATACTGATAGGCTGTTGGCTCAGATTTTTGAGGTACTGTCTATCTCTCCCCCGGTTGCGGCCCCTAGGCCCCCTAGGAGGTGGATGCCCTTGTCCTAGGGTTATCTAACACCTCTGTCATGCATTCCCATGACTCTACTACGCTGCGGGATGGTGAGGACCGGCGTATTGATCAGCTGGCGTCCCATGCCTTTGCCTGTGAGGGGACAGCGCTGCGCCCGGTCTGTGCCTCTACCATTACGGCTGTGGCTATTAGGACCCTGCTTAGAAGTGTCCTAGATGGTGCTCCTGATGATGTGTCTAGTGAGAAGTTTAATGCACTCTTTTGTTGTGAGGTTTTTGTGACTTATGTCCTCTCTGCCTTGGATGATACCATTAGGATGTGTGGCAGAGCCTCTGCCCTAGTGGTGGCTATACACCGCTCGGTTTGGCTGCGCCAGTGGGCTGCTGACAACGCTACCAAGAAAGCTCTCACTGGGTTTCCCTTCAAAGGACTATGCCTGTTTGGGGACCGCCTGGACCTGTTTGCTAAGGAAGGCAGGGTACCCCAGCACAGGCGGCAGTCTCGGCCCTTTTGGGGACAGGGTTCCTTTTCTTCCCCCTACCGTGGAGCCAGACAGGGGAGGGGGGTCTCCCTTACCGGGGCCCGAGGAGATTTCTGGGGTAGGGGCAGAGGACGTGGACGCCCTGGCTCATCCTGGGGCTCCAAGCCTAAGTCTTCTCCCAAGCCCCCTCAGGCATGAAGGGGCGCCCTCACCCATCCGGGTGGGTGGACGGCTTCAGCATTTTGCTCACGTCTGGAGGTTTCATGTCTCAGACCGGTGGATTCAGGAGGTAGTGTCCTCTGGTTACAAGATAGTTTGCTGCCTGGGCGCCCCCAAGATTCATCAGATCCCGGATCTCTCAGGACCCTATGTCAGCTCAGGCTCTAGTTCTGGTGGTGCAAAGCCTTCTGGAGCTGGGGGTCATCTGTCAGGTGCCCTTACGAGAAAGGGGCAAGGGTTTCTATTCCAACCTTTTCACCGTGCCCAAAGAGATGGGTCAGTCAGGTCCCTCCTGGACTTGAAGATCCTCAACAAATTTGTCAGGCGCGGGCGCTTTTGCATGGAAACTTTGCGCTCTGCCATCAGTTCCCTGCGCCCAGGGGACTTCATGACCTCTGTGGACATCAAGGATGCTTACCTTCATATTCCTGTTTTTCCAGGTCATCAAAGATTCCTCAGGTTCGCTCTGGAGGATCAGCACTACCAATTTGTGGCATTGCCCTTCGGTCTCACTTCAGCTCCCAGAGTGTTCACCAAGGTGCTGGCAGGAGTGATGTCTCTGCTCAGGTCTCGGGGCATTCGGGTGCTGCCCTATTTAGACAACATTCTCATCACTTCTCAGTCCCTCCAACAGGCAGAGCTGGATACTCAGCTAGTAGTGTCCACTCTGGAATCATTTGGCTGGGTGATCAACCATCCAAAGTCTTCCCTGTCTCCCTCCTTGGTGACACCCTTCCTGGGAATGAATCTGGATACAGTTCAGGCAAGGATTTTTCTTCCTCAGCAGAAGCTGGATAGTCTGCTAGCGCAGGTTCAGTTCCTGCTATCTTGCCCCCATCCCTCCATCAGGCAGGGAATGCAGCTGGTGGGCCTGATGGTGTTGTGCTTCGAGGCGGTCCCTTATGCCCAGTTTCATGAGGCCACTGCAACTCCACCTCTTGTCAGTATGGGACAAGGATCCTGCGTCCCTGGACCAGGTCTTTGTTCTGTCCCCCCTAGTCAGGCGGTCCCTCTAGTGGTGGCTGGACTCCAGGAACCTGTTGGTGGTCAGATCCTTTCTGGCCCCCTGCTGGGAGACGGTCACCACGGATGCCAGTCTGACAGGTTGGGGGGGGGCTTCTGGAAGTCCCTGCAGTTCCAAGGGCGGTGGGGCCCTCGGGAGGCCCACACACCTATCAACATTCTGTAACTGAGGGCGATCAGGTTGGTTCTGGCTCACTTGACCCAACACTTTTGGGGCCGGCCTGTTCAGGTACGCTCGGACAACCAGATGGCGGTTGCCTACCTGCTCACTCGGGGTCACTTACGCCATCCCAATTTACAATCTCTGGCTTTGACGGCCTGGCCGCTGAAACCTCCATCTTGATGGAGAAGGGGCTGTCTGCCTCTGTTGTTGATACCATGATAAAGGCTAGAAAGAAGTCTTCTTCTTCCAATATACTATAGGGTGTGGTGTGCCTACATTGACTGGTGTGAGTCTAGGTCTCTTCCCTGTCGTGTGTTCTCTATTCCCAGGATCCTGGAGTTCCTGCAGCATGGGTTGGAGCTGGGGCCCCAACTCATTACTCTGAAGGGGCATGTCCTTGCCCTGGCTGTTTTCTTCCAGAGGTCCTTTGCCCAGCATTCTCTGATCAGGACTTTTTTCTAGGGGGTTACCCATGTGCTTCCCCCACGTAAGCCTATGTTGCCTGTTTGGGTTTTGGACTTGGTCTTGTCTGCCTTGCAGGGTGCTCCCTTTGAACCTGTGCAGGAGGCTGCCCTGGCCATTCTTACTCTCAAGGTTGTCTTTTTGGTGGCTATCACCGCTGTTAGGCGTGTTTCTGAGTTGGCGGCGCTTTCCATCCAGCCCCGCTACTTTGAGAGACACCAGGACAAGGTGGTGTTTCGCTTCAAGCCAGATTTTCAGCCTAAGGTCGTGTCTGCCTTTCATCTGAATCAGGACATTGTTCTTCCTTCTTTGTGCCCTAATCCTAGTAACGCTAAGGAGAGGGTTTTGCATTCCTTGGATGTGGTTAGGTGTCTGAAGTACTATCTGGTGGCTACTGCACCATTCAGAAAACTGATGCTCTTTTTGTGGTCCCTTCTGGTCCCAGGAAGGGTTTAACTCTAAATCTATTATCAGCAAATGGATCCGTCAGGCTGTGATTCAGGCCTACTCTAAGGGGAAGAATCCCCCCTTCCGCCTTACTGCTCATTCCACTCGTGCTATTTGTGCCTCTTGGACTTTTCAGCACCAGGCTTCTGTTGAACAAGTTTGCAAGGCCGCTACTTGGTCTTCTGTTCATACTTTTTCAAAGTTTTACATGGTTGATGTTAGGGCCTCAGCTGATGCTGCTTTTGGCCGCAAGGTTCTGCAGGTGGCAGTGGTCTGTTGTTACCTTTGTGGATCCCACCCTACTTTATGGACACTTCTATTGGATGTCCCAAGAGTATTGATTCTTATCTGGAGCAGGACGTACTGTATACTAAGAATAATACAATTCTGTGATTACTCACCTGTAGAATTGGTATTATGAGTATACAGTACGTCCTGCTCCACCCCACCCTTGGTTTTGCATTATCCTAGGATCCCCTGTATGGTGATTATCATTGTTATAGTTACTGGTTGGTTCTGTTATCATTCTCCCGGCTTCTCGTTAACTGCTTTTCAATGCTGGGGATTTGTGGAAGGTCCCGGGTATTTGAGGGGCAGGGAGGAGCCAATTTCGCGGTCTCTGCAGTCCAGCGCTATCTGGCGGAGTAATACCCAAGTGTAATTCTTATCTGGAGCAGGACGTACTGTATACTCATAATAAGATTTCTCCAGGTGAGTAATCACAGAATTGTATTTTTCCAACGTGCTGACCCAGCACCAACGCTAGTGGATCGGAGCACGTTTTTTTTTTTTTTTTGTTTGTTTTTTTTTTTAGGTTTCAGTATTTCGAATTACAAAATTTTCATGTACAGGCACCATGCAAGTGGAGCCTTATCTGGTGTGTGTGTGTTTTTTTTTTTTTTTCACAGACTTTACCAAATAATAAGAAAAGTTAATACTGTGAGTATTCATGTAACTCTATTTTGCTTGCTTTGTGTAAACTAAAGACGTGCCAAAAAAGAACCTTGAATGTACATTATTTATTCAATGAGATATGGTTATTGATCATTCTTAATGAAATATTTAGAGATGAAACACTTGTTCACATACAGAGACCGGATCAAACTTCATTAAATACTCACCGTAGAATTATCTGGTGCCCCCATATTCCAGAAGAAAATGAAGATGTGTCTTCAGATGATGCCAGTCAGACTGTTGCTTTATTACATAATGATAGGGTAAGATTTATTGTACCATATTATGCTTATTTTCCTATTGCATGGCACGGCTTGCTTCCAGAAGTCCTTATGTATGGGTAATCCCACCACAAGGGGGCGCAGCGTACTGCAGAAGAGTTGTGGCTCCTCCCGGTACCTTATAAAAACGGAATCACCATAGACTTATCCAGTGTTCTCTCTGCAGTGATTCTGCAAAGATAGAAGATGGCTCTTATATTGCGCAGGTGAGCTGGGCAACCAAGCCTGCGGCCCTGCATTTCTATTTCCACCTGTTTCTGGACCCTCTGTGCCTCCCAGCCTTGGCTGACGGATCGGATGAGGGTAGAGGAGCACTAGGGTCAAGTGCTCAAGGAGCGCTGCTCCAAGCCGCAGACCCTGTACCACAAAGGGTAGCCGGCCATAGGCTTTATGGTGAGGCTACTAGGGATGTGGAGTTCCTGTCCTGAGGGGGTGAGTGTTTTGGGGACTATGTGACTTGTTCTGGTGTTTGGGGTCCCCCCCCCCATCCTGGCCTGAGCTCTCCAGCTGCCTGCTCGCTCTCCTCACCCCCTCCCCGACGTGTGTGTGTGGGGGGGGGGGGTGTTAGCGGCGAGTGCTTTTAAACTGTATTTAACTGTTTTCGCCGTCGCCGCTTTGTACTACGCTCCAGCAGGCAGCGCTATAACTGTGAGGTGTTTTTTTTGCTGTGTGATAACGCCGGTGCGTTCACGTGAGCGCCGTTTTCGCACTCTTCGGGGGGCGGGGCCTGAGGATGATGCGTATCGCGTCGTCCTCCCGCAGCCCGCCCCTCAAGGTTCCTCTGCCGGCGCCATTTTGATTCTGCTGCGCGTCTGGGGCCCTTCTTCCTCCCCGGAGCTGCGGCGGTGATCTCTCCCTGTGTCGCTTCCTCCTGTGGTCTGGCGGCTTGGTTCACAGTCTGATCTGGCACTGCGTGTGGACTGCATTGAAAGGCAGCTTGCCAGGCCTGTTCCACGTAAGGCCTCTGGCAAGAAGCGGCACCTGGCTCCCGCACCCTCCCTCTTTCCTGACGAGGATGAGGGACCTGATGTTTTTGGGGGGCTTTACCCTCTAGAGGAGGGGGAACACTTACAGGACTCCTCTGGGGACCAGCAGGAGGGTTGCGACAGTGACCCTGGGTCTGCGTCTGGGGAGGACTCATGGTTCCCTGAGGACACGGATAACCTGTTGGCTCACATTTTTGAAATCTTGCACATTGGCTAAGAGGAAGCAGGGCGAGCTCTTTTGTCCTGATAAACAGCGTCTGGAGTTCCCTGAGCAGTGCTCAAGGAGTGGGAACGTCCTAGTAGACTGTCCGCGGTGCCCAAAGGGTTGGATAAGAAGTATCCCTTCCCTGCTGACCTGGTCAAGTGATGGTCGTGTCCCCCTGAGGTGGACGCTCCCATGCTAGGGCTGTCCAACACCTCGGTCATGCTTTCCCCTAACACTACTACAGTGCGGGACGGTGAGGACCGGCGCATGGATCAGCTGGCCTGCCATGCTTTTAAATTTGTGGGGGCTGGGCTGCGTCCAGCCTGCGATGCTGCCATCACAGCTATTGCCCTTAAACAGCTTAAGCGTCTCCTTGATGGTGCTACGGCTGGTAGCAGGGAGGAGGATTATAGGGCCTGATTTTGTTACCTTTGTCCTTACTGCCATGGATGATGTGGTACGGCTGGGTGGTAGGGCCTCTGCCCTTTTGGTGGCTATGCGCCGCTCTGTTCGGCTGCGTCAGTGGGCAGCTGACGCTGCTGCTAAGAAGGCTTTCACTGGGCTCCTCTTTACGGGGCTGCGGCTCTTTAGTGAGCGTCTAGATGTTCTTGCCAAAGATGGTAGGCTGCCTCAGCGTAGGAGGCAGCCTCGGCCTTTTTGGGGGCCCTCCACTTCCCTCCCCTCCTTTTGTGCTCCCAGAGGAGGTCGAGTCCCCATTCTTTTCAGGTATCCGCAGGGGTTCTTGGGGCCGTGGCAGATCGTGTGGTCGTCCCGGGGTGTCGTGGGGTCCCAAACCTTCTCCCAAGCCCCCTCAGGCATGAGGAGGCGCCCTCACCCATCCGTCTCAGACCGGTGTATTCAGGAGGTGGTATCCTCCGGTTACAAGGATAGAGTTTGCAGCCTGGCCGCCCCCAAGATTCATCAGATCCCGGATGTCTCAAAACCCTCTGTCAGCTCAGGGTTTGCGCCTTGCGGTTCAACGTCTGTTGGAGTCAGGAGTCATTTGCCTGGTGCCTCCCCAGGAACGGGTTCAGGGGTTCTACTCCAATCTGTACACGGTCCCCAAAAAGGACGGGTCTTTGAGGCCCATCCTGGACTTGAAGTGTCTCAACAGGTTTGTCAGGTTCAAGCACTCTCGGATGGAGACGCCAAACTCAGCTGTCAGTACCCTTCGCCCGGGCGACTTCATGACCTCCGTGGACATCAAGGATGCTTATCTTCATGTGCCAGTCTTCCCAGGTCATCAGAGATTTCTCAGGTTCGCTCTGGAGGATCAGCATTACCAATTTGTGGCTTTACCGTTCAGTATCACCTCGGCGCCTCGGGTGTTCACCAAGGTGCTGGCGGGCATGATGGCTCTGCTGCGGAATCAGGGCATTCGCATCCTCCCTTACCTGGACGACATTCTGATTGCGGCTCAGTCTCTTCATCAGGCCGAGAGGGATACTCAGGTGGTGACCTCCACTCTCGAGTCCTTCGGCTGGGTGATCAACTTTCCCAAGTCTTCACTGTCTCTGTCTTTGGTGAGGTCCTTTCTGGGCATGACTCTGGATACCTCTTAGGTCAAGGTATTCCTGCCTCAGCTGAAAGTGGAGGTCCTTCAGAAGCAGGCACGGACTCTGCTCTTGTGTCCCCATCCCTCCATCCGGCAAGGGATGCAGTTAGTGGGTCTGATGGTGTCCTGCTTCGAGGCGGTCCCTTTTGCTCAGTTTCACATGAGACCTCTTCAGTTGCACCTCTTGTCATTTTGGGATCGGGACACTGTGTCCCTGGACCAGGAATTTGCTCTGTCCCCCCTGGCCAGACAGTCCCTCTCGTGGTGGCTGGACTCAAGGAACCTTCTAGTGGGCAGGACCTTTCTGCCCCAGTGCTGGGAGACTGTCGCCACAGATGCCAGTCTGACCGGTTGGGGGGCTTTTGGAAGTCTCTGAAGCGCCAGGGTTGGTGGGGCCCCCCAGGAGGCCCATGCTTGCTCCCATCCATGTCCTGGAACTGAAGGCAATCAGGTTGGTTCTTTCTCAGCTGACCACACACCTTCGGGGTCGGGCTGTTCAGATCCGCTCGGACAATCAGACGGCAGTTGCCTACATCAATCATCAGGGAGGGACTCGGAGCAAGCGGGCCCTCAAGGAAGTGTCCCTGATACTGTCTTGAGCGGAAGATAATGTCCCTTGCATCTCGGCTTTTTACATTCCGGGGGTGAACAACCAGGAGGCAGACTCCCTGAGCAGGGGGACGTCTCGGCTGGGGGAATCGTCCCTCAGCAACAAGGTATTTCACTCCCTGTGTCACCGCTGGGGTCAGCCAGATGTGGATCTGTTTGCGTTCTGCCACAACCACAAGTTTCCCAGGTTTGTCTCCCTGTTACAGGACCCTCTGGCCTTCGCCACGGATGCGCTAGTAATGCCTTGGACTGAGTTTTGTGGACTCTGTGTTCCCTCCCTTTCCTCTGCTGGGCAGGGTGCTGCGCAAGATAGCCCAGGAAGGGGTACCAGCCATTCTGGTGGCCCCCTGTTGGCCAAGGAGGGTGTGGTTCGCAGACGTCATGCAGTTGGCAGTAGATCAGTATGTCTTGCCCAAGGATCCAGATCTGCTCACTCTGGGACAACTGTGCCATCCCAATTTACAAACGCTGGCTTAAACGACTTGGCTGCTGAAACCTCCATCTTGATGGATAAGGGGTTGCCGGCTTCTGTTGTTGATACCATGATTAGGGCTAGGAAGAAGTCCTCGTCCTTTATCTACTACAGGATCTGGCATGCTTGCATTGCCTGGTGTGAGTCAAGTCTCTTCCTTGTCGGGTGTTCTCTATCCCCAGGATTCTGGAATATTCTAAGCAGACAGCACGTCCTGCTCCAGACATAGTCCTTACATGTGGGTATACCTCCGCCTTCAGCGCCGTGCACTGCAGAACATGAAGAAAACAAGCTCCTCCCGGCCCTACATATACCGGTGGACCTCCCACAAATCCCCAGAATTCTCTGCAGTACTGGAACTGCGAAGACATGAAGTATCACGCTCTCGCAAGCGAGCGGGGCTTGACAGCCCGAGGCCCTGCGGGACTATTCCCACCCGTCCTTTTTGTTAAGAATATGCCTCCCAGCCTGGGCTGCGTTGGTCGGGTGAAGGTAGGCAGCACCTAGTGTGCTTACGGAGCTAGTCTCCACCGCAATCACCCTCCATAGGGTAGGCGGTTAAAGGCGAATGGTGAGCCTTCAGTGGATGCCCCTCCCGCACTAGTGCCCCCATGCCCCATCCAACGGTGAACCCTCTATTGGGTCACCTTCCTTCCCAGATTCCCCCATTAGTGGGGGAAAAAGGAGGGGGGGGGGCTGTGTGTTGATGGCCTACTCCTTGCCCTAAGTACAGTTTAGTCTCTTACAGCTACTGGGTGTCAGAGCGCGCTTTACTTGCTTAATTTTTAACTGACCGCAGCGTCTTCCTGGGCCTTACGCGCACACAGCGGCACGTTTTGGGGAAGCTACGCCGTTTTTTCAATTTTCTCACTTCGTCCTCTTCCCTGAAGTGATGTTGACGTAACTGCATTCTCTCCTGATTGGCTGCGCGCCTTCTAACTTCGTGCGCTCCGGGGGGGAGGCGTGGTTCGGCCTGGCGCGTTCCGCATCATCGACCGCTATTGCCCGCCCTTCGAGGTTCGCTGGGCGCCATTTCCTTCTCGCATGCGCGTGGTGAAGACGGTCCTCCCCTCGCAGACTGTAAGTGCCCTCGTGGGCGACCCTTTCTCTAGCTCTTTCCTCGCGCTCGGCTCTGACATCCCTTTTTGTGTCTTTCAGACAGCGGTCACCAGTGGCTTCCCCTAGTCCGACGTAGCGCCCAGTCCAGACCAGTTTTCAGATTTTACTCCCACTTCCAGCGGGTTATAGGGGCATCCAGGGTTGCTTAAAAGGTCAATCCCTACTGGCACATTGAAGTTAATAATCACCATATGGAGGCATCCCAGGACATCGTGAATGGGTCCCCCTGGGACAAGCCCGTCTGTGCAGCTTGTGGGGTTTCACCTAGCAGCAGTGACAAGTCATGGGTCTGCGTACCTTGTGCTCAACAGGCGCTAGCCGGTCTTCCCACCTCTTCCGAGGCTGGGCCCGCACCTCGCCTTATTTCCCCTACTCCCCCTAGCTTGAGCATAACCCCCAATTCTAGTGGGGATTCTCATGCTGATTTGGCCTCTAGATTGGCCAGTGTGGAAAGCCAAGAAGCGTCATTTGAACCCTGAAGCTACTATTCTCCCTATAGAATCTGATGATGTGCTGCTTTCCTATACTCAGCCCCTATCAGAGGAAGGGGAATTCCTATCTGACTCCGATCCTACGAGGACGAGCCCAGGAGTCAGGAGGAGTCTGGCTCGGATCCTTGGTCCCAGGACGACATTGACAGACTGTTGTCTCAGATCTTTGATGTTTTATCCCTCTCTCCCCCTCCCGCGGCACCTCGGCAGCGGGGCGATCTGTTTCATACTGCTAGGGTGCGGTTGGAGTTTCCAGAACAAACTCACTTTAATAACCTAGTGCTGAAGGAATGGGAACATCCCAGTAAACTCCAGGGGATTCCCAAGGCTGTGGATAAGAAGTATCCATTTCCTGCCGATCTGGTTAAGTGCTGGACATCGCCGCCCGAGGTCGATGCCCCAATTCTGAGTCTGTCCAATACCTCTATTATGCACTCCCCGGACACTACTACGCTGCGGGATCTAGAGGATCGGCGAGTTGATCAATTGGCTTGTCATGCCTTTGCTTTCAGGGGAGCGTCGCTCCGCCCGGTCTGCGCCTTAGCCATCACGGCGGTGGCGCTCAGGACTGTGGTTAAGTCTGCTCTGGAAGGGGCGGATGACTTGCCCTCTGATACTGCCAATGCTCTGGCCACCTGTGAGACATTTGTGAATTATATCCTATCTGCATCGGACGATGCTATTAAGCTGAGTGCTAAATCCTCTGCTCTGGTGGTAGCCATACGCCGCGCGGTCTGGCTACGCCACTGGGCTGCTGACAATGTCGCCAAGAAGGCCCTTACAGGGCTTCCGTTCAAGGGATTGCGCCTGTTTGGAGAAAGATTAGACATCTTTGCCAAGGGGGGCAAGCTGCCCCAGTGCAAGTGTCAGATTCGGCCCTTTCGTGGTCCAAGCTCCCATTCTACCCCCTACCGGGGGACCAAGCAAGGTAGAGGGGTGTCCTTCTCTGGACCGCGCTCAGAACCCTGGAACAAGAACAGAGGACGCCGTCCAGGCTCCTCCTGGGGTCCCAAGCCCAAAGCCTCCCCCAAGACCCCCCAAGCATGAAGGGGCGCCCTCGCCCGTCAGGGTGGGGGGACGTCTACAGCACTTCGAGCATGTCTGGAGACGCCTCATCCCAGACTGGTGGATTCAGGAGGTAGTCTCCTCCGGTTACAAGATAGAATTTGCGGTGCTGCCCCCTACCAGGTTCGTCGGGTCTCGGATCCCGCAGGATCCTGCCTCAGCTCGGGTCTTGATGCTGGCGGTGCAGGACCTTCTGGAGCTTGGGGTCATCTGCGAGGTCCCCTCAAGAGACAGGGGCACGGGGTTTTATTCCAACCTGTTCACAGTGCCCAAAAAGGACGGGTCGGTCAGACCCATTCTGGATTTGAAAATCCTAAACAAGTTTGTCAGAAGCAGGCATTTTCGTATGGAAACTCTGCGCTCGGCCATTGCCTCGCTGTGTCCAGGGGACTTCATGACATCTGTGGACATCAAGGACGCTTACCTGCACGTACCGGTGTTCTCAGGGCACCAAAGGTTCCTCAGATTTGCGCTGTTGGATCAGCACTATCAGTTCGTGGCCCTCCCTTTTCGGCCTCACGTCGGCCCCCAGGGTCTTCACCAAGGTGGTGGCAGGGGTGATGTCTCTCTTAAGACTACAGGCCATACGCGTGTTGCCATACCTGGATGATATTCTCATCACCTCTCAGTCTCTGCGGCAGGCAGAGCTGGACACTCGGTTGGTGGTATCCACCCTGGAGTCCTTCGGCTGGGTGATCAATTACCCAAAGTCCTCTGTCCCCCTCCTCAGTGACCCCGTTTCTGGGGATGATTCTGGACTCGGTTCAGTCAAAGATATTCCTTTCTCCGCAGAAGGTGGAAGCTCTGACAACCCAAGCGAGATCCCTGCTCGCGAACCCTTACCCCTCCATCCTGCAGGGGATGCAGTTGGTTGGCTCGATGGTGGCAAGCTTCGAGGCGGTGCCCTTTGCCCAGTTTCATCTGAGAACGCTGCAGCCTTACCTTCTGTCAGTATGGAACAAGGACCCAGCATCTCTGGACGACAGCTGGGTGATCCCCCCCCCTCGGTCAGACAATCCCTTGCGTGGTGGTTGGACCACGGGAACTTGACAAGGGGCAGATCCTTCCTGGCTTCCTCTTGGGAGACGGTCACAACGGATGCCAGTCTTTCGGGCTGGGGGGGATTCTGGAAGTCCCTGCGCTTTTAGGGGAGGTGGGGCCCTCAGGAGGCCCACCTGCCTATCATCAATGTCCTGGAACTCAGGGCGGTCAGATTGGTGCTGGAACGATTGACTCAGCACCTGAACAGGACAACAGGACGGCGGTAGCCTACATCAATCATCAGGGAGGAACCCGGAGCAAGGGTGCTCTCCAGGAGGTGTCTCTGATTCTAACATGGGCAGAGACCAATGTCCAATGCATCTCGGCTGTCTACATTCCGGGCACGGAGAATCTGCTGGCAGATGCTCTGAGCAGGGGGTCGTCCTGTCAGGGGGAATGGTCCCTCTGCGACAGGGTATTTCAGTCACTTTGTCACCGATGGGGTGTGCCGGACGTGGATCTCTTTGCGTCACGTCACAATCACAAGCTCCCGAGCTTTGTATCCCTGTCTCAGGATCCTCTGGCTCTGGCCACGGATGCCCTGTCAATGTCTTGGAGGGAGTTTCGGCTCCTGTACGTGTTTCCACCAATTCCCCTTCTGGGCAGAGTGCTGCGCAAGATCGCTCTGGAAGGGGTACCCGCGATTCTGGTGGCCCCAAGGTGGCCAAGAAGAGTGTGGTTCGCGGACCTGGTTCAAATGGCAGTAGATCAGTGCGATCTGCCAAGGTTACCAGACCTTCTGACCCAAGGGTCTTTACGCCATCCCAATTTACTAACGCTGGCTTTGACGGCCTGGCTATTGAAACCGCCATCTTGAGGGAAAAAGGTTTGTCTGCGCCTGTTGTGGCTACCATGGTCCAGCCATCTACTATAGAGTTTGGAGGGCTTACATTGACTGGTGTGAATCCAGGTCTCTTCCCTGCCGGGAATTCTTAGTATCCAGGGTGCTGGAGTTCTTACAACATGGCCTAGACTTAGATCTCAAGCTCAGTACCTTGAAGGGCCAGGTTTCGGCCCTGTCCATCTTCTTTCAGAAGACCTTTGCCCATCACTCTCTTATCAAGACTTTCTTTCAGGGGGTCACTCATGTGCGCCCCCCTCGGAAACCTATGGTTCCTGTTTGGGACCTGAACTTGGTGTTGTCGGCCCTGCAGGGGGCTCCATTTGAGCCTATCCATGAGGCCGCCCTAGCTGTGCTCACGCTCAAGGTTGTCTTCCTGGTAGCCATTACTTCAGTCAGACGTGTGTCTGAGTTGGCTGCTTTGTCTGTTCAGCCTCCCTACTTTCAGAGACACCGGGACAAGGTGGTGTTTCGTTTCAAGCCAGGCTTTCTGCCTAAGGTTGTGTCTGCATTTAATTTGAATCAAGATATCGTTCTTCCTTCTTTGTGCCCCAATCCTAGTAACACTAAGGAAAGGGTTTTGCATTCCTTGGACGTGGTCAGGTGTGTCAAGTCTTACTTGGTTACCACGCAGGCCTTTAGGAAAACTGATGCTCTCTTCGTTGTGCCTCACGGGCCTAGGAAGGGTTTGGCTCCCGCCAAGTCTACCATCAGTAAATGGATTCGTCAGGCTGTTGTTCAAGCCTATACTACTAAGGGGAAGACTCCCCCCTTTCGTCTTACTGCTCATTCTACTAGAGCGGTTGGAGCTTCTTGGGCTTTCAGCACCAGGCCTCTGTGGAGCAAGCTTGCAAGGCCGCTACTTGGTCTTCAGTTCACACCTTTACAAAGTTTTACAAGGTTGATGTTAAGGCCTCAGCTGACGCTGTGTTTGGCCGCAAGGTTCTGCAGGCGGCAGTAGTTTAGACTGCTTGTTGTTGCATTCTGTTGGGGATCCCACCCTTCTTTATGGACACTGCTATTGGATGTCCCACATGTAAGGACTGCTTAGAATAATACAACTCTGTGAAGTACTCACCTGTAGAGTTGGTATTATATGCAGACAGCACGTCCTGCTCCACCCCACCCTGGTTCATTTTGTTCTGGATCCCCTGTTTGGTGATTGTTATCCTTGATATTTTTTGCCAGTTTTGGGTGGATTGTTTCTCCTGGCCTCTCTTTCTCACTGCTTTTCAATGCTGGGGATTTGTGGGAGGTCCTCCGGTATATGTAGGGCCGGGAGGAGCTTGTTTTCTTCATGTTCTGCAGTGCACGGCGCTGAAGGCGGAGGTATACCCACATGTAAGGACTATGTCTGGAGCAGGATGTGCTGTCTGCATATAATACCAACTCTACAGGTGAGTACTTCAGAGTTGTATTTTTTGCAACATGGTTTGGATTCGGGCCTTCAACTTAGTACCATCAAGGGACAGGTGTCGGCTCTGGAAATTTTTTTCCAAAGATCCTTTGCCACTCACCGGTTGGTTAAGACTTTTTTCCAGGGCGTTACTCATGTGCGTCCGCCATGTAAGCCTATGCTACCGGTTTGGGACCTGAATCTGGTGTTGTCTGCTCTGCAGCGTCCTCCCTTTGAGCCTATCCGTGGGGCTGCTTTGCCCATTCTGACTCTTAAGGTGGCCTTTTTGGTGACCATTACTTCGGTCAGGCGAGTTTATGAGCTGGCGGCGCTTTCCATCAAACCTTATTTTGAGCGGCATCAGGATAAGGTGGTGTTTTGGCTTAAGCCGGATTTCTTGCCTAAGGTTGTGTCTGCTTTTCATCTCAATCAGGACATTGTTTTGCCTTCTTTGTGTCCTAACCCTGCCAATTCCAAGGAGCGGACCCTTCACTCTTTGGATGTTGTCAGGGCTCTGAAGTTTTATTTGGTCGCTACTGAGCCTTTCAGGAAATCTGATGCTCTTTTTGTTCTTACTTCTGGACCTAGGAAGGGTTTGCCTCCAGCTAAATCCACTATCAGCAAGTGGATCAGTCAGGCGGTGAAGCAGGCCTATTCTGCCAAGGGGAAGGTTCCTCCTTTTAGGCTTACTGCTTATTCCACTTGTGCTATTGGTGCGTTTTGGGCTTTTCAGCACCAAGCTTCTGTTGAACAAGTTTGTAAGGCTGCAACTTGGTCTTCTGTTCATACTTTTTCCAAGTTTTATAAGGTTGATAAGGCTTCAGTAGATGCTGCTTTTGGCTGCAAGGTTCAGGCGGTAGTGGTTTGAACTGCCTGTTGTTACTCTTTGGGGATCCCACGCTACCTTACGGACACTGCTATTGGATGTCCCATATGTAAGGACTTCTGGAAGCAGGCTGTGCCATGCAATAGGAAAAAGACAATTCTGCGAGTACTCACCTGTAGAATTGCTTTTACTATGCTTGGCTCTGCCTGCTTCACCCCACTCTTGTTGTTATTCTTGGTTGCCTCTTTATGGTGGTTGTTCCAAGTTAGTTGGGGTTTGTTACCTTTTTTACCTTTTTATTAGCTCCCGGTTTTTGAATAACTGCTTGTCAACACTGGATAAGTCTATGGTGCTTCAGTTTTTATATGGTACCGGGAGGAGTCGCAACTATTCTACAGTACGCTGCGCCACCTTGTGGCGGGATTACCCATACGTAAGGACTTCTGGAAGCAGGCCGTGCCATCCATAGTAAAAGCAATTCTACAGGTGAGTACTCACAGAATTGTCTTTTTGTAGTATTTTAAGGATTTCCTGCTTTTGATTTTCTTTTAATAGAGAATCCACTCATTCATCAGTCCACCTAGACCTTTTAAAGACTCTGGGTTTTGGTCAGCTTTAAGTTAACATGTTCATGAAAGTTAAATGCGTCTAATGATTCACAATGACACTCTTCACCTTTGTGGCTGATGTCCCCTGCTGTTGGGTCTGATCATCACATGACAGTGAACTGCTATCAGTCATTGAAGCTGCCTTACATCCTTCATTCACTTAAATCCCTTCATTGCAGTAAATTCAGGGGGCGTCCGGGGTCACTGGGACTTATGGCGGTGATTGTGAAGGTGTATGTGGCAGACAATTGTTTCTGGACGGACAGCACTCTATCTGCTCATCAGTTTAGACCCACTGTGCTGGCTTTGAGCCTCTTGTGGAGATGGCGCCATGGACCAAGCCTGAGAGCGCGACTGCGGCAGTAGCAGAAAACTTGCTTGGTTCAGCTAGCTTGTTTAGCATGGAGGGCAGTGGCTCCTTCCCTGTGATGGGATGGACTACGCTGATTGGCTTTTCTGCCACTGGCCTCGGGGTCTGGGTAGACAGAGCCACCTGCACCAGAATTTTTTTTTTTTTCGTGCAGGGTTGTCAAACTTCTTTTCAATGAAGGCCGCATCAGCATTTTGGCCGCCTTTTAAGAGCCAGGTAACAAAACAAAAAAATTAAACATTACCATTAAAATGTATCATTACAGAAACAGAACGTTTTTGCCCAGGACAGCCCCAGAAATCAAAATTATTTTGCCCAGGAAAGGTGCAGAAGTTTTTTTCCATTATAAGCATCACACACCAGTATCAGGAGCCTTGGAGTGATTGGGTCTGTTCAATGGGATGCTGTGCAGCCACTGCCACAAAACTGATGTCAGAAGAACACCCAAAAAGGCGCGGGTCTTAAGTTTGATACCTGTGCTTTAGGAGATTAATCTGAGCCAGGAAGGGATTAGGTTTCACTATTAAAATATACCAGACCAGTCGGCACCCCCTGAAGGTTTGTCCTAGGACACTGCTGCATACCCCTGGGAGACGTGTACCGCAGGTTGAGGAACTGTGTTTTAGCCAGTGCACGGACTTCCAACCATCATCTGTAAATGGAGAAACCATTTTCCTTTTCGCCTTAATTTTTTTTTTAATATGTATTAGTCGCCATTGTATGCTTGCGCACACACATTCATTTTTCCTCCGTATTTAACCTGTGCATATACATTTGCTCAGAGTGGTGGGTTGCCCTAATCACTGTGCCCAGGGAGTGGTTGGTTGGTACTTAATAGTACGACCTTAAAATGACTTGGTCACTCATTCTGCTTATCTGTTACAGCTAAAGCCCGTCTCAGAGTCTGGCTGCAAGCCTGAGGAGTCTGAGGAGAGGGCTAAAGTAAGAAGAGAGTCTTCTAAGTTGAACTGTCCATGTCTTATAGATGAGTGAACTGGGAGACTCCTCCTGTGATGTCAGAGATGGTTAAACCGAACCAACAGCCTGGCACAGTTAAAAAAAAGACAGATGGCCATTTTGGAGCTTCCTCTCCCAGCATCTCAGCCGTGCTGCTGTTTGGACTCAACCGACAGGAGCACTTCAGTTTGCAGGTGGCCTACGAATGCATGAGCCACCACATTTTAAACCACACGTGTTTAATGTTACCTTTGCACTTTGCATCTGTGTTTACGTGCTAGAATTCAAACCAAACTGCTTTGGCCAGTGTGCCTAATTTTTAATTAGTGGCTCGAAACCCACGCCCCCAACAGCCCTGAAGTCTGATTCCAGAGACACTGAATTCCCTCCCCCCTGGGGCATCTAGAATCGGGATGCACATACGCCGTAGGATCGGGGAAAGGTGAGCGAGATTGTCTACCTGGGGGGGTTTCACACAGCGGGGCATCCCACTATAATATTTAACCAGAATAAGCAGAACTTTTACAGCTGCTTTTTCCCTTTAGTGAAGAGGGTGTGTTAGATTCTAGTTCTCCGCCTTCAAATCTTGACCTCTCCTGGGATTGGGTTCTGAAGTGTTTTAGGAATACCCCCTCAGGACTCTGAGAAATGGTAAATTACCTTGATAGAGGAAGGTTCAGTTTTTAATTTGGAAGAAGACTAGGGCGCTTAGCAAATGCACAGTATCCTCTACTGATGCAATTTGAAACCATTGGTTTTGTCTAAATATGTGTAACAGTTGGTGTGGTAAAGAGGTGAATGGCGTGTATTTCGCCAAGATTCACTCTCCTTTGGCAGCTCGGGCCATGTGTCGCTCCTTCACCGGGAAAGCAAGCTGCTCTCTGGCTTTGGCATTTACTTGAGTGCAGGGATTGCGGCCTTGGGATGCCGCCTTCCTCTGCTACTTCGGATCCGCGCCGCGGCTACTCTCCGCCATTGCCTCTGTGGCCAGCGGGGTTCTTCTAGGGGATCCCAGCCTGCTTTGGGCCCACACGCGACTCGGTTCCGCTGCCCTGCTGCCTGCCTCCAGGGGTCCGCATATGGATGCTATTAAATCGGCATTCCGGCTTCTGCCTGATGAGTGCATTTATTCTTTCTTTTCTTAAGTCGGTCGTTTTATGTAATTTTCTCACAACATCCTTCAGGCAGCATACGTTTGAGACCTCCTCCTACCAATTTGGAACACCTGACCACCAGACAGAATAAAATCTTGATTCCTCCTCCCATTCCTCAGTTGTTTCCGTGTTCCTCCTAGTGGTAGGAGCCAGACCACTAGCTCCTGAACCAGGAAGGTTTAGGTAAGTATATTTTCCGGTGCTATGGGCCTGTTTAAAGCAGGGGGACCTTTTCTCGGTCCCGAAGGTTCTTGCTATGCCTGGGGCCCGAGATACCCTCAGGGATTCTAGGCCCGATCCCTTTCTTTCCATTTTAAAGGAGGGTAAGCAATATTTTTCCCTCTTACTGAGGATGAATTGGAGGTAAAAGCCGGGTGGCCAGACCCCATTTTAAACATAGCCATAATATCAACATAAAAAATATATATCTATA
Organism: Gastrophryne carolinensis; assembly: GCA_027917425.1. Taxonomy (NCBI): domain Eukaryota; kingdom Metazoa; phylum Chordata; class Amphibia; order Anura; family Microhylidae; genus Gastrophryne; species Gastrophryne carolinensis. The sequence goes on along the minus strand of CM051241.1, from coordinate 150,252,512 downwards.
TAATCTGGAAGTTCCCTGAGTAATTGGTTGCTCTGGGACACTTTTTCAGTTTTTTAATGCACTTTAATTTTTTGTGCGCTGTACCTTTTCAGAGGCGGGGAAAAGAGGATGACGCGTTCTCGCTCGCTCTTCCCCGCCGGGCTCAGACAAATGTGTTTGCGGCTGCCGACTGGATAGTTGGGTCGGGGGCATCGGGATCCAAGGTTTTTCTCTTCTGGATCCTCCGGGAGCGCTGCCGTGTCTGGAAAAGGTAACAGGTTGCGCGCACACAGCGCAATCCCTCAAATAGATTTCCTTTATTGCATGGCACGGCCTGATTCGGTCTTCATAACAGTTGGGTTATTCCGCCACAAGGTGGCGCGGTGTACTGCAGAAGAGCCGTGGCATCTCCCAGCCCCCTATAAAAACTGGATTAACCATAGAGTTCCCCAGTGTTTCCTCTGCAGTGAAACTGCGAAGATAGAAGATGGCTCGCTCTCTGTGCGCAGGTGAGCAGGGCAACCAAGCCTGCGGCCCTGCAAGTCTATTTCCACCCGTTTCTGGGCCTTCTCTGCCTAGGGTGGGGGTAGAAGAGCACTAGGGTCAAGTGCTCCTGGAGCACTGCTCCAAGCCGCAGACCCTGTTCCACAAAGGGTAGCCGGCCATAGGCTTTATCCCTTTAAGTGCCAGCCTACCTGGAGTTTTTGTCACCTTTTGTTGCCAGACCATTTTGCACTATTTTGCGCGCCCCATGTTCAAATGTGATTTTCTGAAAGGGATTTCCAAGGAAAATGAAATTGTTTTTTTCAGCATAGTCTGGGCTTTAACATGAAATGTCTTGTTATTCTCAATATTTTGGGGTGAAATATGTGAAAAAAATTAAAGTGGACCAACACCCACGGGCGATCGGCCCGGGAATCTATAATAAGGTGAAACCCCCCCCAAACACCCCAAACCCCCTTACCTTATCTTCGGCGGCCGGCCGCCGCCTCCCTCACGCCCCTCTAGGCGTGCCCGCGCGTCAAGAGGGACGCGTGGGAGGCGACGGCGGAGGAGCCGCTTGTCCGGGACTGTCAGATTGCTTGTCCGTCGGCGCTGGGAGAGGTGAGTTTTTCAGGCGATCGGGGGGGTTTCACCGAAGTGGACCAAGACCCAGGATAGTCAAAATCCTGGGTGTTGGTCCACTTTAAAAACAAAACTATTTACAATTTGTAGTGCTTTTTTGTAATAAAAAATGTAAGTTTGTCCAAAAAATCTTATTGCGTGTGAAATCACAATTTCTCCCGGTTACAGCGGTACCACATATGTATAGGTAGACACCCTTTCCTGCCCAGGAGACTCCCACAAACTGAAACAGCGCTTTAGGGGATTTTCAGATAAAATACAACTGTGATATGAGCTATGCGCACCTTGCAGTTTTTCCAGAAAAACAACCCTTTACATTTGAAATACCCCCAACAAGCTATATATTCTCTGGAAGTACACACCTCAAGCTTTCTAGGTGTACCAGGCTTGTTGATGTGGCCACAGTTTTCTGGAAGTAATCACTTAATGTAATCTTTGGTTGCAAAGAGTTTCCCTAAAAAAAAGGATAAAGCAGAATCAAAGCCACATTTTCCTAAATAAAACTATATACAAACAAGAAATAACAAGTTTAATCTGAAAAAGCAAGGTCCCCCGAACAGAACGATACCCAACATGCATAGCTACTGTCAAGGGAAGAGTTGCCAAACACCCCAAAGTAAAGCATGTGCGTAACGGCAATTTTACGTGAAAATTTCAGCTCTGCAGACAAAGTGCGCACCTCGCGATTTTTCAACCAAAACAACCCTTTACATTTGGAATATCCCCCATAAACCATATATTCCCTGAAAGTACACATGTTAAGCTTTCTAAGCGCACCCAGCTTGTTGTAGTGGGCTCATCTTTCTGTAATTAATCCCTCAAAGAATTCTTTGGTTGCGCAGGGTTTCCCTAAAAAATGTATAAAAAAGCTGAATAAAAAACACCTTTTCCTAAAATATAAATATGCAATCAAGAAAAATCAAGCTAAGTCTGAAAGCGCAAGGTCCCCCGAACAGAATACCCAACATGCATAGCTACTTTTAACCCTCTTAATTGCCAGCCTACTTGAGATTTTGTCACCCTCTGTTGACAGGTCATTTTTCCCCATTTTGCGCCATTTTTGCTGGAATTTTCAGGAAAATATATAATGTATGTATGTATGTATATATGTATGTATATATGTATATGTATGTATGTATGTATGTATATATGTATGTATATATGTATGTATATATGTATGTATGTATGTATGTATGTGTGTTTTGGCCTCAGAATTTAGGGTTTAACATGAAATGTCTTGTTTGTAAATTTTATTCAGTTTTTTACAATAAAACAAAATTAAAATGATCTCCTTTTAGTTTAAATAAAGTATTTTATTAAAGAAAACCATATTGCATGTGAAAGCGAAAACGACACCACAAGATTGCCCAGGAGGGGGTGTCAGCCATCCTGGTGGCCCCCTGTTGGCCAAGAAGGGTGTGGTTCGCAGACGTCGTGCAGTTGGCAGTAGACCAGTACGTCTTGCCCAGGGATCCAGATCTTCTCACTCGGACAGCTACGCCATCCCAATTTACAAACGCTGGTTTTAACCAGGGCTGTGGAGTCGGAGTCGTGGAGTCGGAGTCGGAGTCGGAGCTAGTTTTAGGTGGAGTCGGAGTCGGAGTCGGAGTCGGAAAAATTGTACCGACTCCGACTCCAGCTTTAAAAATTTCATAATTAAACTTTCATATGAATTTTAAAAATGTTATTCATCAATCTAAGGTCCTTAATCATTAAATCAAAACTATAAAAAAGAAGAATCCATTGTGTGGGGGTAGTCTGTAAACAAAAGGGAAATGTGTGGTACTTTCTTCCTGAATGCTGGATTATTGTGTATGAGCAGCAATGTAATATGAAGATATGCAGTGTTCGAGGAGCCCTAAGAAGTTTGGTAGTAAAAGATAAACTCTGACCTCACTGTAATGTTTTCTCTCTGAGGAGACTGTCTGTTCCTTCACAGTGCTATGGCTGCAGCAGGTTGTTTGTGTGTCAGGCTGAAATTAACCCTTAAAAGCAGCCGATGCCCTTATGTAGAAGAATAGACATTTACAACTAAGTCTTAGTTTGGTTCATACCATTAAAAAGTCAGCTCCCCCTCACACTTGGTATCTCCCAGACCAGGGAAATCTCAGATTTTGATGACTCTATGCTGAAGGTAATGTAAACTCTTTCTCCAACTTATTCTGATGAAAATTGTTCAGCTTTCTTTCACCTTTTAACAAACTTTGCTTAAATTAGAGTAAATACATGAGGAAAAACACTATGGGGGAGATTTATATATACATAATTTTAATTTGTGCAATTGTTTTTAGCAAAAACAATTGTCAGTTGGTTTGTGGACGCACAAATAAAAAAACTGAAAATGTCAAAGAAGCTTCCAGTTAAATCAGCTGTATTTGAATATTTCACCTTAACGCAAGATGGAAAACATTTTGTCTGTCAATGTATGACAAATGATCCAGATGAAAACAAATGCTGCGAAGTCAAGATCAGTGCATTTTCAGGCACTGACAAAAATGCTCCTACGAGAGCTTCCAATTTAAAGAGACATTTACAGCGCTTTCATCCAGAAGTATACAAAACAGTGTCAGAGAAAGACATGAAAAGCAATGAACCAGTGGCCAGCAGCACTTCCAGCCAAGCAAATGAGCAGAGAACCTCACAGACAACACTTGGAAGATATTTTGTCAGTGACAAAGTTACTGTGACAATGACAGTAGAAACATTTAAAAAACAGATCATAGAGCTTGTTGTAAAGGATGCTGTGCCTATATCATTATTTTCACGACCAGCTTTTATGGGTCTGAATGGAGAAATGGCCCGCAAGCTTGGTGTTTCTCTGGAGAGAGAGAGTATTAGAAAACTAGTAATTGAAGAAGCTGTTAAACAAAAGAAAGAACTTAAAGAATCACTCAAGGGACGCTTTGTATTTCTAAAAATGGACGCCTGCACACGTCACAGAGTGAACTATTTTGCCATCAATGTGCGATTTGTTTGTGAGAAAAATGAGATAGTTACCATTACCAAGACATTGGCAGTAAAAGACACCAAAGCTCATCACTCTAGCGAGTTTCTCCAGGTCTTGGTGGAAAATGTTCTGCAAGAATATGAACTCAAGAAAGAGCAAGTTCTTTCAGTTGTAACTGATAATGCTTCAAATATGATAAGTACTATTAGGCTAATGAATGAGAATAATGAAGCTGAACAGCAGCTCGAAGAAGAAAATCCTGGGTTCAGAGAAACTGAAATGTTTGAAATGGAGGAACACCATTTTGAAACTGAGGTGCAAGCTGAAGTTGCTTCAGATGAACAGGAACATGACAGTTTAGATGCTCTTGTTGAAGCTGCGTCAGTACGTTCTCATATTCATCACATGCGCTGTGTTGTGCATACGCTCCAGCTGGCTATAAGAGACAGTCTGCAACAAGGACATGCTGCTACACTGATTGGCAAGGTGAGAAAATTGGCCACTGCTGCCAGAACCCCTAAGGTTGACTCAATTTTGAAAAGACGTGCTGGAAAAGGGGCAATTATTGATCAAGCCACAAGATGGGGAAGTACCTACCTAATGATTCAGCGATTGGTTGAACTGAAATCGTATCTCATAGACATGGCTAACCCTCAATTGACGCTAACTGAAACGCAATGGAGGCAGATAAAAGAACTAGAAGAACTGTTAGAACACCCATTCCAAGTGACTAAAAAACTCCAAGCAGAGGACTTAACTCCAGGTATTTTCCTTAAGGAGTGGAAAAACCTGATTTTTCGTCTGTCACAAAAAGGAGGGATCATTGCAAGTGGCATTGCCACATCAATGAAAGAAAGAGAGGAACTGCTATTAGAAAACAACATTCTTTTAGCAGCCGTTTACGTGGATCCAATGCATCGTATTCTTTTAAACGACCAACAGCTAAAAAAAGGGAAAGAATCGCTGTTTGAAATCGCTTTAAGGATGAATACCATGCAGAACTGTCAGGAACAAGAACAATTTGGTCCTGCTGCTGCATCTTCATCTTCCTCAACAGATGAAGAATTAGACTTCGAGAAATACTTGGATCACAAGGAACGTGCAAAGCGTTCACGAATAGAAAAAGAGTCTCACCCATCAGAAGACACCGCTAGTAGATTTCGGCAGAATTTTGCTTGTGCATTAAAAGAGTTGGAGAAATTTGACCGTTCATCAAAAATAACAGTGCAGCAAGCAATCAACATGTATCCTGAAACTGTCAAAGACGTTGCCCGAGTGGTTTCTGCTCTTCCTCCAACCCAAGTGAGTGTGGAGAGGTTGTTTTCAGCACTAAAAATTATAAGATCAGATTTGCGGGCATCAATGAAGGAGGATCTTATGGAGGCAATACTTTTTCTTAGAACAAATTGTTAATTTACTCTTGTTAATGGCATAAAGTTTACTTGTTCAGAAATTGTATTCTAAAAAAAATTGTGATCTTATTCAAGTGTTCTGATTGCTTATATGATGGCAGTAAAAAGCCAATGTTCATCATGCATACATAACTTTCCCTATTGCTTGCCTACTTCCCATACTCTACCCTCTCCACCCCCTGCCCTTCTTTCTCTTCTCCTTCTGGTTTCTTGTTGTTTCTTTTAGGGTAAACGTCACCTCTCCCTTTCCTTTTCTCTCTCCTTTTTGTTTTCAAAATTTTATGATAATTGTTGGCCCTGTTGGCCGTCCCCCTGGGGACAATTGTACGCATTCTAGTTGTATTACGTTTGATATTTTGATGTCTCCCTCTGCGCAGGGGACTTTCATTTGTTTATTTGTTTGCCTTTCTTTTTCTGCTGACTAGTAAACAGAATAAAAAAGTGTTAATATTTAATACAGTAAATTTGTTGGTATTAATTCGCTTTTTATGGAGGAGTCGGAGTCGGAGTTGGAGTCGGAGTTGGAGTCGGAGTCGGCCCCTGATAAAATACAGGAGTCGGAGTCGGAGTCAGAGTCGGACCAGTGGCTTACCGACTCCACAGCCCTGGTTTTAACGGCTTGGCTGCTGAAACCTCCATCTTGACAGAGAAGGGGTTGCCTGCCTCTGTTGTCTAGCATGCTTTCTTTGCCTGGTGTGAGTCCAAGTCTCTTCCCTGTCGGGTTTTTTCCTTTCACAGGATTCTGGAATTTTGAGTTCCCTCAAAGGCCATGTTTCATCTCTGGCAATTTTTTTCCAAAGATCCTTTGCCAACCACCGGTTGGTTAAAACTTTTTTCCCAGGGTGTTACCCATGTGCATCCACCTCGTAAGCCTATGTTACCAGTCTGGGATTCTAATCTGGTGTTGTCTGCTCTGCAGGGTCCTCCCTTTGAGCCTATCCGTGGGGCTGCTTTGCCCATTGTGACTCTTAAGGTGGCCATTTTGGTGGCTATCACTTCTGTAAGGCGAGTTTCTGTGCTTTCCATCAAACCTTCTTATTTTGAGAGGCATCAGGATAAAGTGGTGTTTCTTGCCTAAGGTGATGTCTGCCTTTCATCTTAATCAGGACATTGTCTTGCCTTCGTTGTGTCCTAATCCTGCTAATTCCAAGGAGCGGACACTGCATTTTCTGGATGTGGTCAGGGCTCTGAAGTTTTATTTGGTCACTACTGAGCCTTTCAGGAAATCTGATGCTCTTTTTGTTCTCCCTTCTGGACCTAGGAAGGGTTTGCCTCCGGCTAAATCCACTATCAGCAAGTGGATCCGTCAGGCGGTGGTTCAAGCCTATTCTGCTAAGGGGAAGGAACCTCCCTTTAGAATTACTGCTCATTCTACTTGTGCTATTGGTGCTTCTTGGGCTTTTCAGGACCAAGCTTCTGTTGAACAAGTTTGTAAGGCCGCTTCTTGGTCTTCTTTTCATACTTTTTGGGTTGATGTTAAGGCCTCAGCAGATGTTGCTTTTGGCCGCAAGGTGCTTCAGGCGGTAGTGACTTGAAGTGCCGGCTGTTAGTCATATGGGATCCCACCCTACTTTTGGACACTGCTTTTGGATGTCCCAACTGTTATGAATACCGAAGCAGGCCATGCCATGCAATAAAAAAGCAATTCTGTGAGTACTCACCTGTAGAATTGTTTTTGTTCTTGCATGGCACGGCCTGCTTCGACCCACCCTTGTTATCGTTATTCTTGGTTGCCTCTTTATGGTGATTGTTCCAAGTTAATTGGGGTTTTTTACCTTTTTTTACGTGTTTTACCTTTATTCTCTCCCGGCTTCTTGTTCCACTGCTTGTCTATGCTGGGAACTCTATGGTTAATCCTGTTTTTATAGGGGGCCGGGAGATGCCACAGCTCTTCTGCAGTACACTGCGCCACCTTGTGGCGGAATAACCCAACTGTTATGAATACCGAAGCAGGCCGTGCCATGCAAGAACAAAAACAATTCTACAGGTGAGTACTCAGAATTGCTCTTTCCATACAGGAAATTGGGATGAGGCTTCTTCCGCCCGGGATGCGGTGATGTCACGATCCCGCACCCGGGTTTTTCCTGCTCAGCCACAACACGTGCTAGGCCTTGGGGAAAGCACAGTTTTGGGCTATTGTTTATTAAGGCCTCCCTTTCCTTGATGTTGAAAAGGGTTGATGTTGAAAAGGGTTAACTACAACTATTGGGATTTTGCTCCTGCCCTATTAAGGCGGACTTGGGAAGCAAATCCTCTGCCACATACCAGAAAGGTTGGCAGAGCAGGCGGATGGTGGGAATATTGAACCTATAACGATTCTGATTGAAGATGCCACCACAGGAAAATCTAATGTGGACCAGGAATCATCTAACAATCCGCAGCCTGCTGATTCTGGGAGGACAAGGCCCAGCTTTGCCCCGGTAAGTCACTTTGATTCATATGTGTCTTTTTTTTTGGGGGGGCATGTTTATTTGGGTAGGGATATAGCTCATCCCCCTATTGATTGCTTATGTCTTTTAGTCTTATACAAAGCTTCCAAAAGTGAACCTAAATCCTCTTCTTCCGGATCTAAATCACATAAGAGGAGTAGGGGATGCCACATGTGTGAAATTAAGCTTTCAGATTCCTATAAGAAACCCCTCTGTCAATCTTGCACAGACAAGGTGGTACATAAAGAGCAAAATTGGGATCTGTTGCGGATGATGAACAAATTGAAGGACCAGATTTCTTCCTCACCTATGTCCCCCGGGAGTTCTGGTAACCAAGTTGTTTTTTCCCAGCCAACAATGGGTCCCTTTGATTCATCTTTATTCTCTGGTCACTTAGGGAAGGCCTCCTATTTTCCTGCTCAGGAGTCAGCGGTATTTGACAATGACTCAGATGAGGGAGAAATTCCTTCCCCTGGGGAGGAAGAAGATCAGGCCTATGGCTTCGGCCAAAGGGAGGTATTTGTTTCCGCCTGGGGACTTACCTTTCCTTCTACACATGATTTTCTTATGGATGGGGATAAAGGAGAAGGTCTCAGGGCCAAAATCTAAACATGTTGGGTTTTATCCAGATTTGGCTCCTGACTCTTCCTATTTCCTTTTCATTATTACCGAACGGACATGATTATGGAGGAATGGAAGGATCCATCTAAAAAGATTTTTAGGCCACGGGGTCTTAAATGCAGATATCTATTTGCGGAAGAATACTCAGAATTGTGGGAGATATGCCCTAGGTTGGATGCCCCTTTTGCCAAAGTCTCTAAGGGAGCAGGATTAGCCTCTGAAGGTTTTGGGGTTCTTAGTGATCCCCTAGACAAGAAAATGGATTCACTACTCATAAAGGCTTGGCTAGTGGAATCTAATGCTCTAAGACCGATTTTAGCATCCATTGTGTGATCAGAAATCTAGGCTTTTGGCTTCAACAATTAAAGGAATGTCTGTTGGCAAGTACTAGTCTAGATAAATTATCAAAGCTTTTGCCTATCCTTTTTTCAGCTACAGCTTTTGTTACTGATGCCATGGCGGAATTTATTAGATTTTTAGCACAAAATGACTGTGACCAATTCTTTGTGCAGGACTCGCTCTGGTTGAGGACCTGGCCTGGAGATATTGGTTCAAAATTGAGACTGTGCCATGCTCTTTAGGGGACAGAATCTATTTAGTTCAGATCTGGAAAAGGTCTTGGACATGACCGCGGATGGGGAAAAAGTGTTTCCCAGCCCGGCCTAAGACTTCAGCCAACAAAATTTTTTTTTCCCAGGAGTTTTTAGGCGCTCCTTTCTTATCGGGGTCACCACTAAAAGGTCTAGGGGTGGCTCCTCTTCCACAGTCTCAACAGGAAGAGCCGACTTTAGAGGTTCCACATTATTTGGACCTATCAGGCCAAACCCAAAAAGCAATTATTGGAGCCAGGCTAAGAGGGTTTTCCTCTGCCTGGCGAAATCTTTTGGATTGCCCTTTCATTGCAAGAGGGATTACAGAAGGGTTTCATATTTCATATAGATTTTTCTCAAATCCCTCCTTCAAAATTTTTGATTTCTCCCTTACCCAAGGGCAAGGAAGAAAGGGAAGCTGTTCAAAAGAGTGTTTTATGGACATGAGGTCAAGGGGAGTAATTGTACCAGTACCCCATTTCCAACAGGGGCAGGGTTTTACTCCAACTTTTTTCTAGTAAAAAAGACCTCAGGGGGATTCAGTTTTTTTATGAACTTAAAGAAACTGTTTATGTCCAATACAGGCATTTCCGCATGGAAACTATTTTCAGTCAAGAACATGCTTCCCCAGGGTGCCTTAATGGTGTCAATAGACTTGAAGGATGCTTATTGGCAAATACCAATGAGTTCTCAGTCTTTTAGGAGATTTGCAATAAAAGACTGAGACCGGATCTTGCACTTCCAGTTCTGTCTGCCTTCCCTTCAGCTTGACATCGGCTCCGAGGATTTTTACAAAGGTTTTGGCGGAACCTCTGGCATACCTGAGACAGAGGGGGGTAGGTGTGGTCGCTTACCTGGACAACCTCTTATTTTTTACCCAAACAAAGGACAGGTTGTTGAAAGATCTGTTACACTCTAAATTGGTTAACCTATCTAGGTTGGAGTCCTCACAGGTGATGGCATATTTGGGGTTTGAGATCTTGCGGCCTGCCAGGTTCTGATTCTGTCTCATCAGAAGATTTTTTCGGTATCTCTGCACATGCACAGCGTCCTAAGACAAGTGATGTGGGTTCTGGGGCTGTTGACTTCAGCCTTTTCCAGCAGTGAGATGGGGACAGTAACACTACAGATCCCTTCACATGCATATCTTGAGAAATGGGACAGAACCCAGGACGGGTTAGAACATAATACTGCCTATTTCAGAGGAGGTGAAATGTTCCCTGAATTGGTGGCTGAGGTTCTCAGGGGGACTACCTTGGGGGGATCCCAAAAGAGATAACAGTAGTTACGGTTGCTTCAGCTTTGGGCCGGGGAGCCCATTGCAAGACTTGGACAGCACAGGGGAAGGGTCCATGACCCTGGGCCAGCCCTCTTCATTGTGGGCACTGAAATCACACCTAAAGGATCGACAGGTGCAAGTACCTATTTCTTTCTGAGTGCTTCTCATGAGAGGGTCAGATTGGTCAGTCACTTCTAGGGAAGCTGACTCTTTAACCCTTACACGACTTTTCAGTCTAGCCTATGTTTTTTCCGGTTCAATTGGTGGTTTTACATTCAGATCACTGGGCCGTGTCTAACCCTGGGCGGCTGTGTCTAACCCTCGGCGGCCGTTGTCCTTGGGCTAGTCTTTACACTTACCCTAGCAACAACTTCAGACCTGATCTATTTTTGGAAGGTGTTATTTTCAGAGCTTTCACTACTGCACGCAGAATCCGTAACGTTCAGGCCTGATCTTGTTTGTCATCCTTCTTTTTTTATTTTCCAGATCCAGTAAACCGGGAATGGATCTTGGCTATTAATCTGAGATCTCATCGGATATTCTTGAATGCAAAGATAGTCCTTCTGTCAATGGCTAATGAAGGAGCTTTAAATTTAAATGCTTGAACGTTAGAGCACTTCTGTTGAAGTGTCTTCTTCTGAACCAAGGATGGGAGGGTTCCCAATGGTTGGTTCGTGTCCTTGTAGTTCCGAGGAAAGGACAAAGTATGTTTAAGACTACTTTAGCAACTAAAATAACTTATAGGAGTTTTACCATGCCAAGTGGAATCGCATCTCTTTCTGAAATAATTATTCTACATCTTGGGCAGAGCAGGCTGGGATCTTTATGGAACGGGTTTGTAAAGCAGCCACTGGATCCTCGGCCAAGATTTTTTTTAGATACTATAGGTTGGATCTTCTGTCCCAGAGGGATCCGTCTTTGGCAGAAGTGTCCTTCATGTTGCTGTTCCCGCCCAAAGAGGAAGCACTCGTCTATCTCTCAGGCTTATGCTGCCCGAAGGATGTTTAAGAAAACTTAAGTTAGGTACCTGGTAACTTTTTTTTTTTTTTAAACATCCGAAAGGGCAGCATATGCCAGTTTCCCACCCCTTTTTCTGATATGGAGTTGGATTAGGTCTTTTGATTAGTGGAGTTGTGGGTCTGTTTATTTTCTCTTTCAGATCTCTACAACAACTGAGGAATGGGAGGAGGAGTCAAGATTTTATTCTGTCTGATGGTCAGGTGTTCCAAATTGGTAGGAGGAGCCCGGAGGTCTTAGGCGTATGCTGCCTTTCGGATGTTTAGAAAAAAAGTTACCAGGTACTTAAATTAAGTTTTTATTTAACCTTTTTATTTTTTTCCTTTTTATTTTTTTGTGTTTCTATTTTATATTGTGGGAAGAAAGGGATAGTTGGTTGTGGCTACTCCTATTCTTAGGCAGTTTAGGGTTGTTTAGACTAATAAATCACCATGACGGAGGCATCTGGGGATAGCGGATCTGGTATCCCAGCAGACAGGGTTATCCTTTGTCCTATCTGTCAGCAAAGGCTGTTGGGCGGGTTCTGTACAGTATGCCCAGATTGTGCTAAACTGATTTTTACTGAGCATAGTAGGAGGTTTATTCTGTTAGTAACTTGATACGGGTCCCTCGGGCCCCTTTGGTAGCTCAGCCTGGTTAGGCTAGCTGTGGGAGCGAGACTCAGCCTGATATTGTGGAGAGGTTAGCTCGCCTTGAAAGACAGCTTGCTCCGTCAGGCCCCAAGAAAGCCTTGGAGAAAAGGAAAACTTTTTATTTCTCTAATTCCGAGGAGGATTTATACACATCACTAGTTTCTGAGGAGGATGAGAAAGAGTTGTCTGAGGGCGAGCTCCTGTCTAGTGGGGAAAACAGTTGTTCGGGTCTTGATTCCTCTTCTGAGGAGGACCCTCTGGTCAGGGACGAGATGGAGAACCTCATTGGGGCCATTTTTAAAGGTTCTGCATATTTCGCTTGCCAGGGCTCCCAAGAGAAGAAGGGAGACTTATATCAGCCCGAAAGACCGAGATGCATTTTCCCCGAACAATCAAATTTTTCCAATATGGTTTAGAGAGAATGGGAGAAGCCAAATAAGCTTCCTCCCATTCTGAAGGTTTTAGATACTAGATATCCTTTTCCCTCGGATTTGGTTAAGTTATAGTCTCTTCCTCCAATAGAAGACGCTCCTGTGTCAGGTCTTTCTAACACTACGGTCATGCCTTTCGCCAACAATGCTTCTTTGAGAGATCCTACAGAAAAGTGCATTGATCAATTGGTACATCACACCTTCTATGGTAGGCTTGCTTTTGAAGCCAACCTGTGCTACTTCTATAGCATCTTTTGGCAGATAGAAGGTTGTTAAAGCAGCTCATTGCTTAAACTAGTTCCCGAGGTGATTCCCGTGACTCAGGTTCCCAACTGTTCAAGCAAATATGTCATTACGGCTATAGATGATTTGGTTAGATTGGGCGCCAGGGCTTTTGCCTTACTAGTAGCATTACGCCGCTCTTTATGGCTAAAGCATTAGTCGGCAGATGCTGCTTCTAAGAAGTCCTTGACAGGGGTCTCCTCCTTAGGTGGTCGACTGTTCAGGAGCGTCTTGATGACATGGTAAAGGAGGTAGCTAAACTTCCACAGAGAAGAAGGTCCACCTCCCATTTTCATAGGTCCTCTTGCTCCTGGCCCTTTGGGGGGGGGGGGGGGGGTAAAGGTTTCGCTCCTTCAGGATCCCGTAGGGAATTCTGGAGCAGACGTAAGTCCAAGAACAAGGCAAGAACTTTTTGGCGGAACAAGTCAACTCCTCCCACTAAGTCCTCTCAGGCATTTTCTTCCCAAGGTGGTTTCTCCTTTTCATCTTAATAAAGAGGTGGTTTTGCCATCTTTATGTCCAGTTCCAGCTACTCCCAAAGAAAGGGTCCTTCATTCTTTGGACATAGTTGGAGATTTAAGATATTATTCTTCTTGTTATAGCCAAGGATTCTTGAAAGGGTCTTCCAGCGAAGTCTACCATCAGCCAATGGTTCATACAGGTGGTAGTAAGGGCCTTTGCTGCCCAAGGAAAAGAGCCCCCATCATTTTCGGGTTGCAGCTCATTCCGCTCGAGCTATTGGCGCTTCCTGGGAATTTCAGCACCAGGCCTCGGTGGAAAAGGTATGTAAAGCATTTACAGACAGTAGTGAGTTAAGTTGTTTTGGCTTATACTGCTACTCTTTTACACTTCGGGATCCCGCCCAGACATAGGGCACTGATTTTGGAGGTCCCGTTCGTTACTCGAGCTGACTGGGAGAGAAAACACAATTCTGTGACACTCTCGCCTGTATAATTTTCTCTTCTACAGCCATTCTAGGCTAGGTTACTGTTTTCTACTCCTTAGATGCCTAGTCCTGGTGGATCTGTATATATGTAAATGGCGTGTTCAGCATTAAAAAAAAAGATAAATTGCGAGACAAAATAATCAGAGAAGGGTGTGGATTAACATTTTTTTTCTCCTATAGATCATAGATCATAGTTGCTTTAGCCTCCCGGTTGGTGGTTCTACTGCTTTTCAATTACTGAGTCGTTACTGGAGCTGACGGCCTGGAATGGATGTAGAAGAGAGAACCATTCTACATGCGAGAGTCACAGAATTGTATCTTTTCAGGCACAAGGTTTAAAATAATCTGACCTTGTCCTCCAGCACTGTGCCTCTTCTCGGCTCTGCGCCCTGAATGAGAAAATATACTTCCTTATTTTCCCATGCAGCGCCACCAATGCTAGCTCTGTATTGTCTTAAATGGCACTCTTGGAGCTGCTATTCAAGGCCAGTTGACGCGTCCCTTCTGCCTTTCACCCAGCCGTCTCCTAGTAATCACTATTGAACCCACCACCGCCTGACCCATTTATGCTGATTATTATGCAGCATCACAGCTGCAGGTGCCACATGCTTCAGAAGAGAAATCATGGGGTAAAACCACTGTAAATCTCAGCCCTTTTCTTCAATTTAAAAACTGAAAATCTTTTAGGACCATCTCAAATAAATAAATCTTGACAGTAGAGGAAGTGTGTGTTGTCCCTTCCATTCCGGGGCACCACCGTCAGCAACGCGTGGGGTTAACCTAAGCCGTAGGCTGGAACTGCAAGATAGAAAATAAACTAAAGTACTCTTGGCCTATTATAGTGCAGGCTTTGGCCACACACCCCCAGTTGTTTGTATGGAAGTGCTCCAACTTTTTGGAGAAGGAGTTCCGTGCATTACATCAGTGCACCATCAGTGTGGGCGACCGCGCTATAGCGCAACCCCAGAATGGAGTAGGCATGTGGCAGAGAAACTCTACTCCCAGGATGCAGATATGCATGCAGATGCCAGTTTACAGATGGCAGCTACTGATTAACAGATCTGTGGGGTGTGGTACTCTACACCTTTTATCAGGCATCCTATTTTCAAGATGTCCTCTCCATTAATTATTCAATTACTCAGAACCTGAACGTGTGTTCTCAAAACTTCCTTCGGGCAGCATACGCCTGAGACATCTGGGCTCCTCCCACCAAGAGGAACACGTGACCACCAGCCAAATAAATTCTTGACCTCTCCTACTCTTCCCCAGTTGTTTTTCGTGTTCCTCCGTGAGGTAGGAACCAGACCACTAGCTCCTGGACCGGTTGGTTTAGCTAAGTATTTTCCGGTGCTATGGGCCTATTTTTTTGCAGGGGGTCCATTTCTCAGTTTTTTCCTATGCCTGGGGCCCGGGATACCCTATGGGATTTTAGGCCAGATCCCATTCTTTGATTAACATCAAAGGAGGGTAAGCAAAATGTTTTACCCTCTTACTGAGGATGACCTCTTGGAAGAAGCTGGGGTGACTGGACCCCATTATAGGATCAAAATTTTTTTTTTTATGGATGGTAGTTGGGGGAGAATCTCTGGGATTTCTTTCCTAGGGATTCTCTCTCTGTTGGCTATCTAGTGTTGGAAAATCCCAGGACGATTTGGTTGCCTGGATTCTTCCCAGATTTATTTTTGTGCTATTTTAATGTGTTAAACATTTTTTGGTCTCGTACCTTTAAGAGGCGGGGAAGAAAGGAGAATGACACATTCTCTACTTTCTTCCTCGCCTGACACTACTTCTCGAGCGGTGCAGTACCTTTTTTTCGGCGATAGTTCCTCCTTCTTCCGGGTTCTGTTCTCGGCAGCGCTGCATCTCTTCACCGCGTTGCCATGTCTTTACCGCTGCCGCCGCGCCTCCACCGCCGAGGGAAAGGGGGGATTGTTCCTTCGGGGAATAACATCCTTTTTCTTCATCTTGGGTAGGTGAATCTCGCGCACGCTCGCAGTTTTTTTTTTTTTTTTTTTTTTTTTTTTTGTACTGGCTATACGGGAAATGATCCTAGGCTTCTTCCTCCTGGGCTGCTGACGTCACATCCCGGCGCCCAGGGGATTTTTCCTGCTTCTCAAAAACACGTGCTTTGCCTTAAAGGGCCAGCACAGTGTTTTGGATGGCTTATTATGGCCTCCCCTTCCTGGAAAATGTAATGAAGGGTTAAATATTTAATTATAGGATTTGCTCCTGCCCTATTTAGGCGGACTCAGGATGCATTTCTCTTGGTGCCTCATGACCAGAAACATGGCAGACCACATGGATGAGTTTCCTATTGAACCTGCTGCTGATGCCACAGATATACCTCTTGTGGACCAGGAAGCATCCATTTTTACGCCGGCTGCCGATTCTGGGAGGAGGAGGCGGCCCACCTCTGCCCCGGTAAGTCAATTTTTTTGTACTTTTAGGGGCAGGTTTTTATTAGAGGGTCATAGCTCATCCCCCTATTTTTTTGCTTTTGTCTTTTAGTCTAAGACACCGGACAAAGCTTCTAAAAGTGTACCTAAAGCCTCTTCCTCCGGATCTAAATCCACTAAAAAGAGTAGATGTCCCTACAAAAAAACCCTTTGCCAAGCTTGTACAGACAAGGTGGTTAATAAGGAGCATAATGAGGATCTGATGCGGATAATGAAGGAACTCAAAGATCAAATTTCCTCCTCATCCATGACCCAGAGGGCCCCGGAGAATGCGAATAACCAGGTTGTTTTTTTCCTAGTGTACAGCACGGCTTGCTTCATTTCAATTCTTTCACATTTGGGTGGCGCAGTTGACTGCAGAAAGACTTGTGGCTCCTCCCGGCCCACAAAAAGGGCAGGAATTATCCAGAGGACTCCAGTGTTTCTCTGCAGTCTTGACTCTGAAGGCGGAAGACTTTCTCTCTCTGGTTATCCGCAGGTGAGCGATACGAGTCATCAATGTGCGGCCCGCCCCTTGAGGATCTCGGCTTTCGGTGCCATTGCGGCCGCCTCCTCCCTCGTGCTCGCTGCCGGTGTGGGCTGCCTGGTGTGGGGGTGTTGCCACCCCTCTCTTGCTGCGGGACCTGGTCCGGTATTCCTCGTCGACAACTGCCGACGCTCCTTGGTCCGTGAGTGCGCTCCTTACTGTCATTGTGTTGTTGTTCTTGGTGCATGTGCTGTGGGATGCTCATTGGCTCTTATTCTGTTTTTCAGACGGGCCTACTTTTTTACACTTGTGGTTTCTCCCGGGCCAGTTCCCCCACTTCCCCTCTCTTCTTGTTCAGGGATACTTGGGGGCATCCCGGGTGGGGTATCCTTTCCCCGAGCGCCCGTACTTTATTTGTCTGTGCATTTTTTGATACTCTAATCACCATATGGAGGCTTCTGGGGATAGTGAGCTTGGGGGCCCTTCGGGGCGGGCTCAGCTGTGTCTCATGTATCCCCTGTGAACGGTCGTAGCGTGGTCAGTGTTCCCTGCGCTCAGTGTCATTGCGGACCAGGCTGGGGTGAGCGCTACTCTCCCCAGTCCCATCCTGCCCGCAGCATCACCTACTCCCCCACGCCTGCATTTAGCTCCCAGGGAGGGGGAAGGCAGTAGGGGGTCTTATTCGGACCTGGCGCTGCGCGTTGCCAGCATTAAGCGGCAACTGGCCCGTCTGGCCGCCGGCAAGGCCTCTAGTAAAAAGAGGCACCTGGCTACGGGCTTGTCCCTCTTTGCCGATGATGATGATTTGTATGATTCCTATGGCGTCCGAGAATCCATGGAGGAGGGGGAATTGTTCCACGATTCTAATTCCTCTGGGGATCGTCATGGCGAGTCTGATAGCGAGCCAGGGTCCTCCTCGGACGAGGATTCTGGGCTCCTGGATGATACCGACAGACTTTTGCCGGCCTTTTTTGATGCCTTACACATCGTTCTCCCTAAGGCTGCAAAAAGGAAGCAGGGGGAGCTCTTCTGTCCTGACAAGCAACGATTAGAGTTCCCGGAGCAGGGACATTTTTCCAATATGGTCCTCAAAAAAATGGGAACGGCCCAACAGGTTGCCCTCGGTGCCCAAAGGAATGGATAGAAGGTATCCCTTCTCTGCCGACTTGGTTCGCCGCTGGTCTTGTCCCCCCGAGGTGGACGCCTCCGTCCTGTGGCTCTCCAATACTTCTATTATGCCGTCTCCTGACACCACTAATTTACGCGATAATGCCGACCGGCGTATGTATCAACTAGCCTGTCATGCCTTCACCTTTGTGGGAATGGGTTTACGCCCGGTCTGTGCTGCGGCTATTGTTGCCATTGCACTTAAGACGGTCAGGCGCCTTGCCGGGGCTGCAGATCTCGCAAACGAGAGGATGACTACAAGGACCTTTTTGCTCTGCTCTGACTTTATTGCTTTTGTGCTGTCTGCAATGGACGATGCTGTCCGGCTTGGTGGTAGGGCCTCTGCCCTGTTGGTCGCCATGCGTAGGTCTGTCTGGCTGCGTCAGTGGGCGGCTGCCGCTAAGTCCCTCACCGAGCATCCCTTTACGGGACTACGTCTCTTTGGGGAATGTCTTGATGTTTTGACCAAGGATGGTCTGCTCCCTCAGCGTAAAAAGCATTCTCGGCCCTTTCGGGGGTCCTCCTCATTTCGCCCTTCCCGTGGGGGATGCGGATCTTCCTTCGCAGGTAGCCGCAGAGACTCTTGGACAGGGTAGATCCCACGGTCGCCCTAGTCTCTCCTGGGGTGTTAAGCCCAAGGCCCCTCAGGCATGAGGGGGCACCCTCACCCATCCGGGTGGGGGGACGGCTTCGACGCTTTGCTCACATCTGGAGACAACGCGTCTCGGATCGGTGGATTCAGGAGGTGGTGTCTTCCGGTTACAAGATAGAGCTAGCAGCTTGGCCGCCCCCAAGAATCCTCTGGTCCCGGACCTCCCAAAATCCTGTGACTGCACAGGGCCTGAGGCTGGCCGTCCAACATCTTCTGTCATCCGGAGTGGTTTGCCCGGTGCCTCTTCAGGAACAGGGTCGGGGTTCTACTCCAATCTGTTCACGGTGCCCAAGGACGGCTCCCTGAGACCCATCCTGTATCTAAAGGGTCTCAACCGATTTGTCAGGTTCAAACACTTCTGCATGGAGACCTTACGGTCGGCGGTGAGATCTCTTCGGCCAGGCGACTTTATGACCACTGTGGACATCAAGAATGCCTACCTGCACATTCCTATCTTCCTGGGGCATCAGAAGTTCCTGAGGTTCACTCTGGGAGATCAGCACTACCAGTTTGTGGCCTTGCCGTTCGGTATCACTTTGGCCCCTCGGGTGTTCACTAAAGTGCTGGAGGGTGTCATGGCCCTACTGCGGAGCCAGGGCATTCGCATTATTCCTTACCTGGACGACCTGTTGATTGCGGCTCAATCTTTTCGTCAGGCAGAGAGGGATACTCGGGTGGTTGTGTTCACCCTAGAGTCCTTTGGTTGGGTGGTCAATTATCCCAAGTTTGTTCGCTTCAGCGAAGAATCACAAGTTGGACAAGTTCTTCTCATTGAACCCGACGGATCAGGCATTAGGAGTGGATGCCTTGGCGCGGAGATGGGAAGAGATGGGAATTCAATCTGGCTCATACCTTTCCCCCGGTCCGATTGATTCTGTTCGTACTGAAAAATGATCATCAGGAAACCAGCTACGGTTCTCCTGGTAGCACCTTGGTGGCCCAAGAGGCCTTGGTTTTCAACCTTGGTGGAACTGTCTGTCCAGAATCCGTGGGTGATTCCAGTAAATACACGGTTACTGTCCCAGTGTTTTGTCCGAACCCGCAATGGTATAGGCTGACGGTGTGGACCCTGAGGTCTCCTTACTTCAGAAGAAAGGATATTCCGGACGAGTCATAGACACTCTGATTTAAAGAAAGGAAAATCGTAACCAGGAGAATTTATCTTAAAGTCTGGAAGACATTAAAATCTTGGAGGATTGAAAATAGAACATTTTCATTCAAGATACCCGTAATTTTGGATTTCTTACAACATGGAGTTGACATATGGGTAAATACCTTGAAGGTTCAGTTGGCGGCCTTATCGGTTTTTCTGGATAAAAGATCATCTATTTCAGTTGTTCAGTTCAGAGTTCTTCTCCCTTTTTTCCAAACAAGAATTTGGACATTAAGTTACTCACCTGGATGGTCTTGTTTTTAGTGGCGATCACTTCCGCACGCAGAATTAGTGATATACAAGCCTTATCATGTCATCCTTTTCTTCAGGTTTTTCCAGATCGCATAGTATTAAGAGTGGATCCTTGTTACCTGCCTAAGGTTGCTTCAGATTTCCACAGAACTCAGGAAATAGTTATTCCGTCTATCAACCAGGAAGACTCTGAGCTTATGGCTTTGGATGTCAGATCTCATCTTTTATATCTTCAGCAGACGAAGGAATTCAGGAAAGTTGACAGCTTATTTATTTCCTTCTCAGGACCTAGGAAAGGTCTAAGAGTATCCAAAACAACGTTGGCTAGATGGATGAAAAATACCATTAAAATGGCTTACCAGAATGTTAATATGCCAAGTAGAGTCAAGGCTCATTCTACAAGAAGTGTATCTACGTCTTGGGCAGAGCAAGCGGGGGTCTCAATGGAACAGATTTGTAAAGCAGCCACCTGGGCCTCAGCAAAGACCTTCGCAAGGCATTACCATTTGGATCTTCTTTCTCAGAAGGACCAGTCTTTTGGCAGAAGTGTCATTCGTGCAGTTCTTTCCACCCAATGAGGTAGTCCTCGCCTATCTCTTAGGTGTATGCTGCCCGAAGGATGTTTTGAGAAAACTTAAAGTTAGGTACCTGGTACCTTTTTTTTCTAAACATCCAAAAGGGCAGCATACGCCGGCTTTCCTCCCTTGTTTTATATAAGGAGTTGGATTATGTATTGTGTGGAATTGCGGGTCTGTTCTTTTTCTCTTTTTCAGATCTCTACAACAACTGGGGGAAGAGTAGGAGTAGTCAAGAATTATTTTGGCTGGTGGTCACGTGTTCCCCTTGGTGGGAGGAGCCCGGAGGTCTCAGGCATATGCTGCCCTTTCGGATGTTTAGAAAAATAGTTACCAGGTACCTAACGTTTTTTTTCACTAAAAGTCACTCTTGACAAAATGTTTATTGGTGAAGCATGTTTTGGTTGTCAAAGTGGACCAAAACTCAGGATTTTGACTACCGGCTGCTGTGTGAAACACCCCAGATCGCCCCCAAAAACTTTCCTCTTCCCGGTCCTACCGCGCATGTTCGGCTGCTCGTCCAATCAGCGCACTTGGAGCTCTGACGTCTTGCCATCTACGGCGTCTAAGGCCAGCGGCTCCTAGCGCACTGGCACGTGCATCCTGAAAGCAAGGTAAGGGAACGGGGCGGCCTGGTTGGTTTCACACAGTGGGGCATCCCGATTTTGGATGCCCCTTGGGGAGTAATCCGATCAAGCTGGGTTTTGCTCCACTTTAAAGTAATTTTCCAGGCATGAAAATAAAAGAAAACCTTTCCTTTTTTCCCCCTACAGACTTTTGCTCCTAGTCCCATAGTCACATCTGTAATCTCGTTGACAGGCTCCCCCCTGCGTACCAGGCCTTCGCTGCACTGAAGTGGATGGCCAACTTCGGGGTGGTTTGTTGTCCAGACTACGGATGTGACTGGCTGTTGGGACTGAATGGTGTGGGATGCAATCTTCTGGTCAGGATTATCTCGTGAGGCAAGTATAGTGTTTATTTTCCTGCCTGAAAAAGGATGTTTAAATGATTTAGCACACAATCCAAAAACTGTACTTTTTCTCTTGCTCATCACACCCCCTCTCTTTCAATTAATGGAAAGGGTGTGCCAGCTCTCATGGCAGGTCAGGAATGACCCCTGTTCATCCTGGGAAGGTGTGGAAAGTGATACAGGCTGGAATCCAGTGTTCAGGTGAGTTGCTGATCGCCGGACTAGCGATTGACTTCAGGGGACAAAAGGTAAGTACTCTTTTGTTTTTTTGTTTGTGTGCTAAATCATTTTAATGGTATATTCTACTCGCATATATATACTGCTTAGAAATGTCTGTAGAGTGTTGTTGATTAGTTGTGTGTTCCATGGGACGATGAAGAAAATAGATTTTTGTACTGAGTTTTGTAGAAAAGTCAACCCCAACCTTTTTACACACAATGGTTATATCCTCCCTAGTGGCAAGAAATTCCAATGGAGACCCCCCCCCCCCAAGAAGGTGGGGGGGGCAGTTTTAAATGTTACCCAAATAGACCCATGGACCTAAAACTTTTTAAAAGCAAGAAGTAATACTTTAATGTTAAACTCCTAGGATTCTTCCTGTTGGTGTGCCCCTGAAAGTTGTTTGTGTATCTCTTATTTAAAGTGGCATGTGGGTTCATACTTCAGATTTAGAAGCCCTAAAGGGCTATGTCTGTCTGGTTTCTCCAACTTTTATTTTCTCATGGTTGAGATGTCTGGCGTAATGGATTCTTGGTTTTTGTTCACTTTTCAAATGTACTGCTCAACAAGACTAAAACCCCAATAATGTAAAGGAGAATTAACTGAAGCCACTGAGATGGAACACCTCTTGGTTCCAAACCACCTGGTTGGCATTGCCGTTTTCCAAGCATATCATATCTATGCGACTCTTAAGAAAAGTAACTTGGAGTGCTAATTTTTTATATAATTTTTTTTAATTATTTCTCAGGCTGAAGTGTGGGACTTGGATATTGTACGTGCTAATCATAATTCATGGCCAACAAATGTCAGCGATATCAAGGAAGGGTACATAATTGTGAAAGGTCATTCTGGGGTAAGTTCTATTATTATTACCAAAGTGATTGTCAAATCTGGATAGTATCCCACCTAATTTAGGTGATACTTGCCCTTTCTCATTAGGGGGCAGGAAAGACTGCACACTCCAGCAAAGTATGCAGCAGTTTCCTTTCCCCTGTTTGGATCTACCTTCTCTAGAAAAGGCCAATACCTTTTAGTATTGGAGTCACAAATGACTTTGGAGAATTGGATTCCTTTAGTGTCCCGGTTCTCCTGTTCCCAACTTAGCTTCTTTCAAGTAAGCCATCAGACTGTCTAGCCTCTGTTATTTACCCTTCTAACGCCAGCCGCGTAAATTTTACGTGGCTTCCTCTCCTACTGTTAAAAGCGTAACATTTTAAGTACCTGGCTTTCCCCACTGCTAGCGGGCCTAAAAATCAGAGACCCCGGGTCTCTTCTGCCTTCAGGAGAGGGGCCAAAGTAGGCGCTCTCTCCCCCTCTTCCACCTTCAAAGTCACTGGTGGCGGCTTGGATGACGACATCTGCTCAAGCCTGGTGGTCTTAGATGTGGTGATCGCTGAAGTGAGGGGTGGAGGGCCAAGACAGAGAAATATATATATATATATATATATATATATATATATATATATATATATATATATATATATATTATTCTAAGCATACAGTACATCCTGCTCCATCTATAATAATTACACGTGGCTAATCCTCCGTCAGATGGCGCTGTTCACTGCAGACATGCAAAAACAGGCTCCTCCCTGCCCTTCATATACCCGGGGACCTCCCACAAATCCCCAGATTTCTCTGCAGTGCTGACTGCGAAGACATGAAGTATCACTCTCTCGCAGGTGAGCGGGGCTTTTACAGCCTGCGGCCCTGTGGGACCATTTCCACCCTTCCTCTGTGTGATGTGCCTCCCAGCCTGGGCTGCGCTGGTTGGGTGAAGGTAGGCAGCACCTTGTGTGCTTACGGAGCTACGCTCCACCGCAGTCCCCCACCATAGGGTAGGCGGTCAAGGCTGATGGTGAGCCTTCAGGGGATGCCCCTCCCGCATCACT
The DNA here is from genome assembly GCA_027917425.1 of Gastrophryne carolinensis. Lineage (NCBI taxonomy): Eukaryota > Metazoa > Chordata > Amphibia > Anura > Microhylidae > Gastrophryne > Gastrophryne carolinensis. The sequence continues at coordinate 150,229,020 of CM051241.1, read as the reverse complement.
GCCCCACTCCCCATGTAGCGGTGGACCTTATTCAATGGGTCACCTTCCTCCCTCGTACCCTCCTTAGTCAGGGGGAAAAGAAAGGGGGGGGGGGAGGGGTTGTGTGCAGGGCGGCCTCAGTGTTTCATTACAGGCTTATGGCCTGGCTGTGCTTTACTGGGAACGGGGATCAGAGCCGCGCTCTTTCCTTACTGTTAACTAGCAGCGCATTCGTTTCTGTTTGCTGCCCGCACTGCATGTACGGCGGCGGCTTTGCTGACGCCTCGGCGTCTTTCTTCTTCCTTCCTCTCCTTCTTAGCCTTAGGGGCTCTTCCTAGGCTGCGCTGGCTTAAGCGCCTGTCCAATACAGTACCGCCTTGTCACGGCAGACCGGGGTTCATCCCTGACAGGGGGAGCCACAGGAGAGCCCGAGTATAGCCCTCGGCTGTGCCTGTACGGGCTCAGAGCGCCATTTACAATAGACATTACTGCTTTACTGTCTCTCATTGGCTAGATGCCTTACGAGCTTCGCGCTCGAGGGGGGGGGGGGCATGATTCCGGCTTGGCACGCTACGCGTCGCGGTCTGCTCAGTCCTGCCCTCCGAGGTTCGCTTGGCGCCATTTCCTTCTCCCGCGCGCGTGGTGAAGATCGGCCCTTCTTCTCCTCTCTGTCTGTAAGTGCCCTCGCGGGCGACTCTTCTTTACTTTCTATACTCCCATTGCGCATGGCTCTGACATCTTTGTTCCCCATTATGTCTTTCAGACCGCGGATTTCGGTGGTTCCTACATTGACTGGTGCGAGTCCAGGTCTCTTCCCTGCCGGGAATTCTCCGTCCCTAGGGTTCTGGAGTTTTTACAGCCTGGTCTGGACTCTGCCCTGTCTGTCTTCTTTCAGAAGACCTTTGCTCAACATCACCTGAATAAGACCATCTTTCAGGGGGTCACTCACGTGCGTCCCCCTCGAAAACCTAGGGTCCCTGTCTGGGATTTGAACTTGGTTTTGTCTGCCTTGCAGGGTGCTCCCTTTGAGCCTATTCAAGAGGCTGCTCTGGTTGTTCTCGCTCTCAAGGTTGTCTTCTTGGTGGCTATTACTTCGGTTAGGCGTGTGTCAGAGCTGGCCGCTCTATCTATTCAGCCTACATACTATGAGCGACACCAGGACAAGGTGGTGTTCCGCTTCAAACCGGATTTCTTGCCAAAAGTTGTTTTGGCTTTTCATTTGAACCACGATATTGTTCTTCCTTCTCTGTGTCCCAATCCTCGCAATGACAAGGAGCGGGTTCTGCATTCCTTGGACGTAGTCAGGTGCTTGAAGTATTACCTGGTTGTCACTAAGGCCTTCAGGAAGACTGATGCTCTCTTTGTTGTGCCTTCCGGGCCTAGGAAAGGTTTGGCTCCCGCCAAGTCTACCATCAGTAAATGGATTTGTCAGGCTGTGATTCAGGCCTATTCTACTAAGGGGAGGACTCCCCCTTTCCGTCTTACGGCTTATTCCACTTGTGCTATTGGTGCCTCTTCGGCCTTTCAGCAACAGGCCTTTGTTGAACAAGTTTGCAAGGCCGCTACTTGGTATTCTGTTCATACCTTTTCAAAGTTTTACAAGGTTGATGTTCGGGTCTCAGCTGATGCTGCTTTTGGCCGTAAGGTTTTGCAGGCGGTTGTAGTCTGAGCTACATGCCATTGCCTTTGTTGTTGGGGATCCAACCCTACTTTATGGACACTGCTATTGGATGTCCCACGTGTAAATATTATAGATGGAGCAGGACGTACTGTATGCTTAGAATAATAAAATTCTGTGAATACTCACCTGTAGAATTGGTATTATATGCATACAGTACGTCCTGCTCCACCCCACCCTGGTTTCACCTTGTTCTGGATCCCCTGTATGGTGATTGTTATCATTGTTATTGTTAACCAGTTTGGTGGTTGGTTTCTTCCGGCTTCTTTTTCTCACTGCTTTTCAATGCTGGGGATTTGTGGGAGGTCCCCAGGTATATGAAGGGCCGGGAGGAGCCTGTTTTTGCATGTCTGCAGTGAACAGCGCCATCTGGCGGATGATTACCCACGTGTAATTATTATAGATGGAGCAGGACGTACTGTATGCGTATAATATCAATTCTACAGGTGAGTATTTCACAGAAGAAAAAAAAATATATATATTTATTATTATTATTTTTTCTTTTTTTTTATTTTAATATTCTGGCAAATCCCCTGGGGCTAGCGGGAGCTTTGGCATTTAACCCCAGCCCCCATTACCTGCCACCTCAAAGACTTGGGTGGGGGGGGCAGAAGAGCCTGAGGTCTGCGAAGGCTGTGCGGGCATGTAACCTTTAGGGCTGTGGGCCACCATACCCTGGTCTACAAGCCCCCATAGATGGTGCCCGGGCTGGTTAAGCTGGGTGGGGGGGCTCCACTGCAATTTTATTAACCCTTTATAGTGTGGATAATGGTAATATATTTGTTGATACAAACGTTTTGGCCCACTTTTAACTTGATTCTTACTACCAAGGCTGAAAAAAGTGGATCAAAACCAGGCATACTCGCTCCTCTTGAGGCATCCAGATTCACTATCACTTTAAGATTTAATAAACATAAGTTTTAGTGCCAAGGGGGTAAAATATGGTCGCTGTTTTATTCTTAGTATACAGTACCTCCTGCTCCAGATAGATTACTTACACTTGGGTTATCCTCCGCCAGATGGCGCTGCACTGCAGAGACATGTAAAGCAGGCCCCTCAAATACCCGGGACCTCCCACAAATCCCCAGATTTCTCTGCAGTGCTTACTGCGAAGACATGAAGTATCACTCTCTCGCAGGTGAGCGGGGCTTTTAAGCCTGCGGCCCTGATGGACTATTCCCACCTGTTCCTCGTGTGATGTGCCTCCCAGCCTGGGCTGCGCTGGTCGGGTGAAGGTAGGCAGCACCATGTGTGCTTAAGGAGCGCTGCTCCACTGCAGTCCCCCACCAAAGGGTAGGCGGTATAGGCTGATGGTGAGCCTTTATGGATGCCCCTCCCGCATTATTGCCCCATGCCCCGTGTAGCGGTGGATCCTGTACAGAGGGCCGCCATCCTCCCTCATTCTCCCGTAGCCTTCGGGAGGGAAAGAAGGGGGGGGGTGTGGGTGTCAGTGTATCGAGATTACGTGTATATGGCCTTTTGTAATGTCTTTTGGACTAGTATATGTGGTGTCTGCCACCGCGCTGACTTGTCTTATTTACTATTGCAAATGCCGCCGCGCGCGTCTCTTCCTTCATTTGGATGTTCCGCGCCGGGCATTACCTCAGACGCTTCTGCGTTATCATTGGCTGCTTGTCTGTGTGCTTCGCGCGCTTGGGGGGGGGGGGGGGGGCCTGGCTTGACGTGCCCTGCGTCCCGGCCTGCTCTGGCCCGCCCTTCGAGGTACTCTTGGCGCCATTTTGTAACCGCCCGCGCTCCTTAAGTGCCCTCGCGGGCGGTTTTATACTCATTGTAGTGTGTTTGGTTCTGACACCCCTTCTTCCCACTGTGTCTTTCAGACGGGTGAAGCCATTGACTTCTCCCTGCCCGGTGTAATTGATAGTTGGGCCTTGTATAATTACTCCCACTTCCCTAGCGGGTCATTGGGGCATCCAGGGTTGCTTATAACGTAAATCCCCACTGGCATATTGTGCCTAATAATCACCATATGGAGGCATCCCAGGATAGGTTACTGGGGTCCCTTTGGGACAAGCTCGGCTGTGTAGCGTGTGGGCAGCTTCGTGCTGACGCTGACAAGGCACGGGTCTGTGTACCCTGTGCTGAGCAGGTACTTGCATTGCAATCTGGCCTGCCAGTGGCTGCGCCTCGTTTCACTTCACCTACTCCCCCAAGCTTAAATCTCACTCCTGTTGAGTTGCATACTAGTTAGGATTCTCAGCCTGATGTGTCTTTTAGACTGGCTACTGTTGAACAGATTATTGCGAGGTCTTTAGCGCGTAAGGGCCCTGGTAAGAAGCGGCACTTGACCCTCTGTCATGCATTCCCCTGATTCTACTACCCTGCGGGATGCCGAAAAAAAAGGGGGAGCTTTTCCATACAGCAAAATCACGTTTGGAATTTCCAGAGTAGGCACATTTCCATAACCTTGTGCTCAAGGAATGGGAGCGCCCCAGTAAACTTCCCGGGGTTCCAAAGAGTTGGGATCGGAAGTATCCCTTTCCTGCTGAGGTGGTTAAATGTTGGTCATCTCCCCCCCCCCCCCCCCGAGGTGGATGCCCTGATCCTAGGGCTATCTAACACCTCTGTCATGCATTCCCCTGACTCTACTACCCTGCGGGATGCCGAAGACTGGCGTATTGATCAGCTGGCATCCCACACCTTTGCATGTGCGGGGACGGCGCTGCGCCCGGTCTGTGCCTCTGCCATTACTGCTGTGGCCACTAGAACCCTTATCAGAAATATGCTCGACAGTGCCCCTGATAATTTGCCTTGTGAGGTGTTTAATGCACTCTCCAGTTGTGATGTTTTTGTAAATTTGTAAATTTTGTCCTATTAGCATTGGATGACGCTATCAGAATGTGTACCAGAACCTCTGCCCTCGTGGTGGCTATACGCCGCTCGGTTTGGCTGCGCCAGTGGGCTGCTGACAACGCTGCCAAGAAGGCCCTCACTGGTTTTCCCTTTAAAGGACTGTGTCTGTTTGGAGACCGCCTGGACCTTTTTGCTAAGGGAGGCAGGTTACCCCAGCGCAGGCAGCAACCTCGGCCCTTTCGGGGTCAAGGTTCCTTCTCCTCCCCTTACCGCGGTACAAGACAGGGAAGGGGGGTGTCTTTCCCTGGGGCCCGGGGAGATTTCTGGGGTAGAGGCAGAGGACATGGACGTCCTGGCTCCTCCTGGGGTCCCAAAGCTAAATCCTCTCCCAAGCCCCCTCAGGCATGATGGGGCGCCCTCACCCATCCGGGTGGGGGGATGGCTGCAGCACTTCGCTCATGTCTGGAGGCTTCATGTCTCAGACCGGTGGATTCAGGAGGTAGTGTCCTCCGGTTACAAGTTGGAGTTTGCTGCCGATCCCCCTCCAAGATTCATCAGATCCCGGATTCCTCAGGACCCAGTTTCAGCTCGTGCGAGCTAGTGCAAGCAGTGCAAGGCCTCCTGGAGCTGGGGGTCATCTGCCAGGTCCCTTTAAGAGAAAAAAGCAAGGGCTTTTATTCCAACCTATTCACAGTACCCAAAAAGGATGGTTCTGTCAGGCCCATCCTGGACTTAAAGATTCTCAACAAGTTTGTCAGGGGCAGGCGCTTTCGCATGGAGACTCTGCCATGAGTTCCCTGCGCCAAGGGGATTTCATGACTTCTGTGGACATCAAAGATGCTTACCTTCATATTCCTGTGTTCCCAGGTCATCAAAGGTTCCTCAGGTTCGCTCTGATGGATCAACACTACCAATTTGTTGCCTTGCCCTTCGGCCTCACTTCAGCTCCCAGGGTGTTCACCAAGGTGCTGGTTGGCGTGATGTCTCTGCTCAGATGTCAGGGCGTCCGCGTGCTTCCCTATCTGGACGACATCCTCCATCACTTCCCAGTCTCTACATCAGGCAGAGTTGGATACTCAGCTGGTTGTGTCCACTCTGGAGTCATTTGGATGGGTGATCAACCACCCCAAGTTCTCACTGTCCCCTTCCTTGGTAACTCCATTCCTAGGAATTAATCTGGATACAGTTCAGGCAAGGATCTTCCTTCCTCAGCAGAAGGTGGGCAGTCTAATTGCACAGTCCCAGTCCCTCCTAGCTTGTCCCCATCCCTCCATCAGGCAGGGGATGCAGCTGGTGGGTCTGATGGTGGCGTGCTTCGAAGCGGTCTTTTATGCTCAGTTCCACTCGAGGCCTCTGCAACTTCACCTATTGTCTGTATGGGACAAGGACCCAGCATCCCTGGACAGGGTCTGTGTGCTTTCCCCCCTGGTCAGGAGGTCCCTCTTGTAGTGGATGGACTCAAGGAACCTGTTGGGGGGCAGATCCTTTCTTGCCCCTTCCTGGGAGACGGTCACCATGGATGCCAGTCTATCAGGTTGGGGGGGCTTCTGGAAGTCCCTGCGGTTCCAGGGGAGGTGGGGCCCTCAGGAGGTCCACACACCTATCAATGTCTTGGAGCTGAGAGCGATCAGGTTAGTTCTGGCTCGCTTGACTACTCATCTTCAGGGCCTGCCTGTTCAGGTGCGCTCGGACAACCAGACGGCAGTTGCCTACATCAATCATCAGTGAGGGACCCGGAGGAAGGGGGCCCTCCAGGAAGCGCCTCTGATCCTGACTTGGGCGGAGCCCAATGTCCCCTGCATTTCAGCTGTGTACATCCCGGGGGTGGAAAATCACCTGGCGGACTCTCTGAGCAGGGGGACCTCTCGCCAGGGAGAATGGTCCCTATGCAGCAGGGTGTTTCAATCTCGGTGTCACCATTGGGGCCAACCAGATGTGGATCGTCCCGCCACAATCACAAGCTTCCAGCTTTTGTCTCTCTGTCCAGGGATCCTCTGGCCCTGACCTCGGATGCGCTAGCAATGTCATGGAAGGACTTTCAGTTCCTGTATGTCTTCCCCCCCAATTCCCCTGCTGGGCAGGGTTCTGCGCAAGATTGATCTGGAAGGGGTGCCAGCAATTCTGGTGGCCCCCAGGTGGCCAAGAAGAGTGTGGTTCGCAGATGTGGTACAGCTGGCAGTAGATCAATACGCTCTGCCCTTGGTGCCAGATCTGATCACTCAGGGCTCACTACGCCATCCCAATTTACAAACTCTGGCTTTGACGGCTTGGCTGCTGAAACCTCCATCTTGATGGAGAAGGGGCTGTCTTCCTCAGTTGTGGATGCTTTGATTAAAGCTAGGAAGAAGTCTTCCTCTTCCATTTATTACAGGGTTTGGCGTGCCTACGTTGATTGGTGTGAGTCTAGGTCTCTTCCCTGTCGTGTGTTCTCTATTCCCAGGATTCTGGAGTTTCTGCAGCATGGGTTGGAGATGGGGCTCCAACTCAGTACTCTGAAGGGTCAGGTTTCTGCCCTGGCTATTTTTTTTCCAGAAGTCCTTTTGCTCCGCACCCTTTGATCAGGACTTTTTTTCCAGGGGGTCACTCATGTGCGTCCCCCACTTAAACCTATGGTGCCTGTTTGGGATTTGAACTTGGTCCTGTCAGCCTTGCAGGGTGCTCCCTTTGAACCTGTGCAGGATGCTGCCCTTGCCCATTCTTACGCTCCAAGGTTGTGTTTCTGGTGGCTATCACTTCTGTCAGGCGTGTGTCTGAGTTGGCGTTGGCGGCGCTGTCCATTCAGCCCCCCTACTATGAGAGGCACCAGGACAAGGTGGTGTTTCGTTTCAAACCTGATTTTCTGCCTAAGGTAGTGTCTGCCTTTCATTTGAATCAGGATATTGTTCTTCCTTCATTGCCCTAATCCTAGCAATGCTAAGGAGAGAGTTTTGCACTCTTTGTAATATATATCTTTATTGAGTTTTCAAGTTTTCCATAGACATTAATACAGCAAAGACAGGAAAGAAACAGTATAGAAAATTACAGAGCCACACTACAATGTTGTACAATGGAGATGACCAATAGAAGCGTCAAAATCTTGTAGCGGTCAAAGAGAGAAAAAATAGGTCCATAGCAATAATACCCGAGCATCGTCATCACAGATAACGACGATACCAGGATTGTGCGACACCACATTGCACCCCATCCATCGTTCTCCAATTACTGGTCACTGAACTAGAGGGTGACCGGGACATACCATAGGTCCAACTAAGGGAGATGAGGAACAGAGGAGCCGTCCCCCCAAGCCTGAAGGCCGCCTCCCGGCCCGAGGGGCCCAGGCCTCCCCGACCACCACACCCCCAAACCACCGATCTTCCGAGCCCTCCACGCTATCAGCTCTATCCACCCCCGAGATGGGGCCCAGGGGAGGCATAAAAAAGAAAAGGAATGACAAGAAAAGGGAGGAAAAAAGAGGAAATATGGAAGAAGAGAGAATAGGAAAAGAGCAAGAAAGAACAAGATAGAATGCCCCTCACCCACTTCCCTCGAGCAGGTCCCGAATCCCTGGAGAACTCTTGGAGATATCCCATACTGTCCAGACCTTGTAATGTTTCTCAGCACCCCCCCCCCCCTCAGCACCGTCCAGTGCTAACTCTTGCATCCTCCTAATGTTTTCAAGTTCACCAAACCATTCCATCAAGGAGGGCACGGTATCAGAGCGCCAGTGTCGGGGTATCACTGACCTGGCTGCTGTAAGCATATGTCTTAGCAGGCCCCTTCCCCCCCGACGCCACGGAGCCTGGAGTCATTGATAAGAGGGCCACCTGTGGAGAGTTGGGGACACTCTCAAGCGTCGTACACTCAAATACCTTCAGCACCCCGTCCCAGAAAGCCCTAATGGCAGGGCACTCCCACCAAATGTGAGTCAGGGTCCCACGGTCCTTGTTGCATCTCCAGCAGTCTCCGGTCTCTGATCCTCCAAACCTCACCAAATCCACTGAACATCTGTACCACCTAGTCAATATTTTGTAGTTCCTCTCCTGGGCTCTACATGCCATTGAAAATTTGTGTTTCAAGGCAAAGGATTTCTCCCACTCTTCCCTTTCAAACGTCATACCCAATTCCGCCTCCCATCTTCTGCAAAATTGGGGGAGTTCGTCCTCCGTACCCCCATTCTGGTAGATCCTGTACAGGACTGAGTTTGCTCGTGCCGGGGGGTTCTGAGCTTTAAGGATCATTTCTAACGCCGTTAAGGGCTGGGACAGGGCATTCCCCGGGGCAAAGGTCCCAATGAAGGCCTTTAACTGAGCGTGTAAGAACCAGGACAATTTCCCCTCCCCTCCCCTCTCTCTCAGATCAGACAATGATGGTAGACCAGGGCCCGCGGTCACATCTCCCAACCTCGTATCTTGGGTCGCGTCCCAAACCAGGAACGTCTTGGCCCCTAGTCCGGGGGGGGGGGGGGGGGATAACGCAGGGTTATCGAAAAGCGGATTAAGAGGACCAGGTCTGTGCAATATGCCCCTTTGTTTAAGGGACCTATCCCAGAGGGTCAACAGGGGATTCACCGTTTTGCACTCTTTGGATGTGGTTAGGTGTCTGAAGTACTATCTGGTGGCTACTGCACCTTTCAGGAAAACTGATGCTTTTTTTGTGGTCCCTTCTGGTCCTAGGAAGAGTTTGGGGCCTGCCAAGTCTACTATCAGCAAGTGGATTCGTCAGGCTGTGATTCAGGCCTCCTTACTGCTCATTCGTGCTATTGGTGCCTCTTGGGCTTTTCAGCACCAGGCTTCTGTTGAACAAGTTTGCAAGGCCGCTACTTGGTCTTCTGTTTTTTCAAAGTTTTACAAGGTTGATGTTAGGGCCTCAGCTGCAGTGGTTTAAACTGCCTGCTGCTGATTTTTCTTGGGGATCCCACTCTACTTTATGGACACTGCTATTGGATGTCCCAACTGTAAGTATTAGATTCGGAGCAGGACGTACAGTATACTAAGAATAATACAATTCTGTGATTACTCACCTGTAGAATTGGTATTATGAGTATACAGTACCTCCTGCTCCAACCCACCCTTGGTTTGCATTTTCTTGGATCCCCTGTATGGTGATTGTTATCATTGTTATAGTTGGTAGTTTGAATTGTTTTATTCTCCCGGCTTCTCCTTAACTGCTTTTCAATGCTGGGTATTTGAGGGGCCGGGAGGAGCCTATTTTCTATGTCTCTGCAGTCCAGCGCCATCTGGCGGAGTATATTCCAACTGTAAGTATTAGATTTGGAGCAGGACGTACTGTATACTCATAATACCAATTCTACAGGTGAGTAATCACAGAATTGTATTTTACAAACGCTGGCTTTGACGGCCTGGCTGTTGAAACCTCCATCTTGATGGAAAAAGCCTTGGTTGTGAATACCATGATCAGGGCTAGGAATAGGTCCTCTTCTTCCATCTATTACAGGGTTTGGCGTACTTGCATTTACTGGTGCGAGTCCCACTCGCTTCCCTGTCGTGTGTTTTCTATTTCTAGGATTCTGGAGTTTCTCCGACATGGTTTGGATATGGGCCTTCAGCTCATTACTCTGAAAGACCATGTGTCTGCTTTGGCAATTTTTTTCCAAAGATCCTTTGCTCAGCATCCCCTGGTCAAGACCTTTTTCCAGGGGGTTACTCACGTGCGTCCCCCACGTAAGCCTATGTTACCAGTCTGGGACTTGAACTTGGTCTTATCTGCCCTGCAGGGGTCTCCCTTTGAGCCCTTGCAAGGGGCTCCTTTGTCCATTCTCACGCTTAAGGTGGTCTTTTTGGTGGCTATCACTTCTGTTAGGCGTGTTTCCATCAAGCCTCCTTGTTTTGAGAGACACCAGGACAAGGTGGTGTTTCGTTTTAAGCCAGATTTTCTGCCTAAGGTTGTTTCTGCCTTTCATCTCAATCAGGACATTGTTTTGCCTTCTCTGTGTCCTAATCCCAGTAACCCTAAGGAAAGGGTTTTGCATTCTTTGGACGTAGTCACAACTCTGAAGTTCTATTTGGTGGCTACTGAATCCTTCAGGAAGACTGATGCTCTTTTTGTGCTTCCGTCTGGACCTACGAACGGTCTGGCTCCAGCTAAGTCCACTATCAGCAAGCGGATCCGTCAGGGCTACTCTGCTAAGGGGAAGGAGCCTCCCTTCCGCCTTACTGCTCATTCTACTCGTGCTATTGGTGCCTCTTGGGCTTTTCAGCACCAAGCTTCTGTTGAACAAGTTTGCAAGGCCGCTACTTGGTCTTCTGTTCATACTTTTTCAAAGTTTTACAAGGTTGAGGTTAGGGCTTCAGCTGATGCTGCTTTTGGCTGCAAGGTTCTGCAGGCGGCAGTGGTTTAAACTGTCTGCTGTTACTTTTGGGGATCCCACCCTACCTTACGGACACTGCTATTGGATGTCCTAAGTGTAAGGAATATCTTCTGGAACAGGACGTGCTGTATACTTAGAATAATACAATTCTGTGATTACTCGCCTGTAGAATTGGTGGTATATATATACAGCATGTCCTGTTCCACCCCACCCTTGTTATCATTATCTTTAGTTACCTCTTTATGGTGATTGTTCTTATGTTCAAATTTTCATATAATGGTTATAGTTCTCCCGGTCTCTTGCTAACTGCTTTTCAATACTAGGGAGTTTGTGGGAGGTCCCGGGTATATATGGGGCCGGGAGGAGCCACTTTTCTCTCTCTGCAGTCCCGCGCCATCTACTGGAGTATATACCAAGTGTAAGGAATATCTACTGGAACAGGACGTGCTGTATACATATACCAATTCTACAGGTGAGTAATCACAGAATTGTATTGTTAGAGGAATTATGCCTAACTCATCCTGGAGGCAAAGGTGGCATTTCTACCTTTTTATATAAATACTGTCCTAAGAAGAAGGAAAACTTGATTATATGATTAAGTAGAAAGTGGATTTACAGCAACCCTTTAAAGTTGAAGATTGGTTAAATGAGCTTTTCATAGTTCTAAAGGTTCTCTCAACACTGTTATAACGCTGTTATAATCCAACTTCAAGGTATTTACTAGTTTTTATGTGGTCCCCAGTAGGTTGGCAAATATATTACACATTTATTTTTATGTTGCACAAATTGTAGACGGGTGAGGTATGTTTCATATATGGTAGAAATGCCCAAAGGTGGGTGTTTTGGAACCAAGCATCTGGTTTTATAATCGGTTATGGGGGAAATGAGTGGCAAAATCTCCATTGGTTGCCATATTAATACACTTGCTGTGGGGATTTCCTAATACGTTTATTTTCTATGCTTGTTTGGCAGCTAAATTGATAAGCCATGGAAATGTCATACTTCAGGATGTTTTACGATTACTACTATGTTAATCTATTAAAAAAATATCGTATTTAGGCGATTTGTCAATCAGAAAAGTTTATATTTCCATTTTTCTGTTACCTTTTCTTCAATTCATACAATTTTGCCCAAAAGGATTCCAGGGCCGGCCGTCGGCTTTCCCCTCAGGCATCTCAAATCTCTGTGGGAAACCCCCCAGGGCACCAGTAATCGCTTACCTTTCCCTGGTCTAGCGGGGAGCTATTGAGAGCTGTGACTATGTTATTCAGCAAACTGCTCTAATTTTTTTAATGGGCTGCATGCACCGTAGGAACGGGGAAAGAAGTGAGTTGTACTGTGCGTTCTTGGGGGTTTCACACAGCAGGACATCCCAATGCGGGATGCCCCCGAGAAACGGAACCTTGGAATGTCCAATTCCCAGGTTTTGTTCCATTCAAATGTTATCCTTTATTACTGTGTGTTACAAACTGGCAACTGTTGGCAGTGGAGGGTTTAATGTGCATAGGGGAGAGTGTAGTGTCTGCACCCACTTAATCAAAACTAAGTAGTCCAGCTAGTGCTGAAGAAAGAACCTTTTATTAAGTCTTAAACCTTTTTTAATGTTTATAGAGCTTTATCTTAATATTGAGGTAGCAAAATTAACCAGCAAGCTTCAGGACAGAGGCTTATGTGGATAGCATAGTTTAGTTGTGGCAAGATGACCTTTCCTTAATGCACAGAACTACCCTATCTAACCTAATCTCCCCCCCCCCCCCCTTTCAAACCTTGTGTATTGACTTCTGTTCTTTTTCATTCAGCGTCTAAGTGAAGGTGCTCTTTCCCCTGATGGAACCGTTTTGGCCACAGCTAGCCACGATGGCTTTGTAAAATTCTGGCAAATTTACATTGAGAATCAAGATGAACCAAGGTAGAATTTTTTCCATGTATTTTATTTATTATTAATGCAACTGAATTTCTAGAAATTAACCGGATTTAGCAAAACTGTTTATTGAAGAAACAAAAAAAAAATATTCATTGTTGTATTCCGTAAAATGTTGCTTTCTGGGGTAACACATTTTCCTACTATTGGTGGAACCTATTCTACAAAAACTCTTCCTTAATTTGCAGAGTGCAATGTAGTAATTGCAGATGGAGTAAAACATGCAATTTAAAATTAGGATTCTACTAACTTCAAATGAATGCTTTGTTACCTGGATTTTTCTCTCATCGTCCTTCAAGATGGCGCACGGAGAGAGAGGCTCCGACCCCCCTACAGAGGAAGTAAGGGGAAAAAAAGTTAAAAGCCCCACCCATTTCCTCCCAGTCCTCAGTGTTTCCGCTCCAGGAAGACGCTAGAATTCGGACATCGTCCTATTTATTTTTCAGTTGTTTTCACCCCCAAGAGTCTCTGTGGTGCTACTCGCTGACCCTGGGCTTTACACATGCAGTGTCCCTGCTGCCCCTAGGAGTCTGCTAGTGCACCTCGGCCCACCTGTGGCTGCTGCTCATTGACAGCGCGGGGGGCACGTGCAGTTTGCCCTCTTCTGAGGCAAAGAGCCTTCTGGCGCACGGAGCGCCTTTCTGGAGACTTTAAGGCCTCTCTCCTACCTTGGTGATCGGTCCTGAAGGCAGGCAGGCAGGCAGGCCAGACTACAACGGGCGCAATGACGGTAGCAGCGGCATCGGCATCTTTGGACATGCCCACCAGGTAAGACTAGTGAGACCTATTGCGTTCCACCTTTGCCCATTTTTAAGACTACGTGGTTAACTGTTTTAACTTGTCTAGTCTTGCTTTCACCCTCTCCTTCAGCCTGTATCTTCCAGAAGAAGGATAAGGAGAAAGAGGCTGTAGCCAAGGTTTGGTTTGGTTTGTCAAGCTATCTTTGTCATGGAGCAGGTCCTTTTGACTGGCCTGCACTGACAGCAAGCTGGAAGGCGAAGCAACTTCCTATTTAAAGGAGACAGTCTGTTTCATGAAATTTGGTATGGCCTCTATCTTGGAGATTGCTGCTCTTTTCTCTAGGTCAGCCCTGCTGGTCGCCCCGCTCCCTCCAACACAAGTGGTTACCTTGGGATGCCCCCAGGCTTGCTCTTCCTTGGTTGGCCCACTCCAAGTCCCCCTCTCTCTGTTCAGGTTTCTTCTAGCAAGGATTCTCTTAATGGATCAACGCTGGGAGGGGAGAAATGCAGTGTAGCTGCACCTGTGAAGAGTGGCCAAACTCTTGATGATAATATGTACGATCTAATTAAATGGAAACGGTCTAGGGATAATTCTTAATCAGAAAACCAATTGACAGGTGCGCTCTATTTAATGAATGTATGAGGAAAGCAATAAACATTTATGCCAATAGCAAATGGTTATTCTTTATGGTACTCTTTTTAAATAAAGATTACATGCAATTGTTGTTGCTATTCATTCATTTGTATAAAGCAAAATAAAGATTACTTCTATTATGAGAAGACAATGAGAAGTCCGCCATGGCCCGAGGTTCACAAACCTCCTAGGGCCTCTGATGTTAATTGCTTGTATCTGGTTCAGGTGATCGCGATACGTTCCCTTATTGTGGTTGGTTTAGGTTGCCAGGATAGAAGCACTCAGATACTGCGGGTGAGTATGAATAATTTAATAGATCAGAAAAATAAAAATGATATTAAATTAAATAAAAAGAAATAAATAGTAAACGTTAGACAGGGAGTCTGGTTTCCCGAAGGCGGCTCGGCAACATTAAGTAGTACGGAGATTGCTGCGCTAGCGGGTTGCTCCATAGTAAACATAGACTTGCAGGGCGCATACATGCACATTCCGATTTTTCCGGAGCATTGCAAGTTCCTAAGAGTTTGCAGTGCACCTGGATTCTGAGACTTTCCATTTTCAGTTCAGAGTCCTGCCCTTTGGAATATCCTTGGCAGCGAGGATATTTATAAGGATTTTAGCAGAGGTCATTTTTAAAGTTTATCTACCTTATATAAGTCCAAGGGGCATTGTTTCCGGCACTATTTTAGACTCCGTGGCTGGCCATGCACTGACTGCCCTCCTGGTGCCTGATCGCCTTCCCATACTGGTTGGTTAAGCCAACAGGAAGTGGTCTCGTTGAGAGACATTGAGATTTTTAGGCTTAATGACATTTGTGGTAACAGTTATTCTGACTGCACCAGTATGGCCCAGGGGGAGTTGGTTTATGGCGCTGAAAAGTCCGTAGATTTTACCACGAATATTAGATTTGTTACCTAGACCTCAAAAATCTGACCTGGATCCTGAAAGGTTGCAACTGAAAAAAGGTTATGAAACCATAGTAAAAAGCAGGAAGAATGTTACTGGAAGTATTTACCTAAAAACTTGGAAGAAATTCAGTTATTCTAAGCATACAGTACGTCCTGCTCAAATATAATACTTACACGTGCGTAATCCTCCGCCAGAGGGCGCTGTTCACTGCAGACATGCAAAAACAGGCTCCTCCTGGCCCTTCATATACCCAGGGACCTCCCACAAATCCCCAGATTTCTCTGCAGTGCTGACTGCGAAGACATGAAGTTTCAACTCTCTCGCAGGTGAGCGGGGCTATTACAGCCTGCGGCCCTGTGGGACTATTACCACCCGTCCTCTTCGATAAAGATGTGCCTCCCAGCCTGGGCTGCGCCGGTCGGGTGAAGGTAGGCAGCACCTCGTGTGCTCACGGAGCTACGCTCCACCGCAATCCCCCACCATAGGGTATGCGGTTTAGGCCGATGGTGAGCCTCCATTAGATGCCCCTCCCGCATTGTTGCCCGTACCCCTCATAGCGATGAACCCTGGGTGCAGGTCTGCTTCTCCCTCGCTTCCTCCCGTAGCTCGGGGTAAAAGAAAGGGGGGGGGGGTATGTGTGTGGTGGTCCCAGCGTAATGTTAACACGTTTTTGGCCGTTGATCTTTTATTTAAACTTGGGTGTCAGTGCCGCGCTCCTTGCTCCACATAAACCTTTTGGTTGCGCGCGTGTGTCTCCTTTCATTACATGAAGTGGGCAGCCCGGGCGGCAGCATCATTCTCCAGTGTTGAGAGCAATCTCCTTAATTACACTCTGTATGTGTGTCCTATCCACTACTGTCATTGACGTTGTGCGGGTTAGAGCACTCTTTGGGGGGGGGGCGGGGACTCTGCATGACGCGCCCCGCGTCACAGCCAGATCAGGCCCGCCCCTCGAGGTTCACTTGGCGCCATTTTGACGGTCTTCGCGCACGTGGTTGCGATCCGCCTCCTCCCCTGGTCATGTAAGTGTGACGGTTTTTGTTCCTATAATTTTCTATGCAGCTGCGCATGGCACTGACACACCCCTCTTATCCCATTATGTCTTTCAGACCCCAGGATTTCGGTGGCTTCTCCCGGCCTGACATATATTGTAGCGGGTCCACATATCAAATTCTCCCACATTCCTAGCGGGTCTTGGGGCATCCAGGGTTGCCTATTGCGTAAATCCCTGCGGGCATACTGCTCAGATAATCGCCATATGGAGGCATCTCAGAATTATGTACCCGGGGTCCCTCGGGGTCATGACCGGCTGTGTACAGTGTGTGGTCAGCCCCATGCTGATGCTGACAGAGCATGGGTCTGCGGACCGTGTGCTGAACAGGCACTGACCCTGCAATCAGGTTTGCCAGTGGCTGCACCTCCCTTCAATACACCTGTCTCCCCGGACCTAAATCTCACCCCTGATGAGTCTCACTCGAGCGGGGATGACCAGCAAGTCGTGCCGCGCAGGCTGCCTATGGCTGAGCAGGTGCTGTCTAGTTTGGCGGAGCGCTTGGGCCCTGGAAAGAAGCGGTCCCTGACGCCTCCTGGTTCTCCGGTTCCTAATGATACTGATAAATCTGCTGCTATGCAGGACCTTGATCCTTCTGATGAAGGTGAGCTATTCTCCGATTCGGGCTCCTCGGATGAGATGCCCTGGAGCCGTGATGATTCTGGGCCCGGTTCTTGGGGCCTGTGTGACACAGATGAACTACTTAAGATCTTTGAGGTTTTGTCTATCTCCCCTCCTGGAGAGGCTCCCAAGCCTAAGAAAGAGAGTTTCCACACAGCGCCGCCGCGCTCGGAATTTCTGGAACAGGAGCATTTCCAGAATCTTATATCCCAAGAATGGGAATCACCTTGTAAACTTAAAGGGGTCCCTGGGGTCTGGGATGGGAAGTACCCTTTCCCTCCTGATGTGGTTAACTTTTGGTCAGCACCTCCTGTGGTGGATGCACCGATTATAGGGGTTACTAACCCCCCCCTTCATGACTGCTCCTTATTACCGTACCCTTCGGGATGCTGAGGACCGGCGTATTGACAGACTGGCTTCCCACGCCTTTTCGTGTGCAGGGACGGCTCTGCGCCCGGTCTGTGCCGCGGCCATCACTGCGGTGGCCGCCAGGACTCATTAGAAAAGTACTTGATCACCGACCTGAGGACCTCCCTTGGGAGGTATTTAATGCGCTCTGACTGTGATGTGTTTGTGAGGTTTATCCTCTCAGCGCTGGATGACACCATTAAGATGTGTGCTAGAACCTCTGCCCTTGGACGGCGCCTATTTGGGGCCCGTTTGGACCTTTTTGGAGGGTAAAGCACCCCTACACAGAAGGCCGTCCCGGCCTCCTCGGGGCAGGGACACCCCTCCCTATGTTAGTGTCAAACACGAACCTGAGGTGTGCTTCCAACTTTTCAGAGTGGATTTCCACCACGGGGTGGGCAGGCAACGCCCTGGGCCCTCTGGCAGGGCTAAGTCCAAATCTGCCAAGACTTCCCAAGCATGAAGGGACGCCCTCGCCCTTCTGGGCGAGGGGACTGCCACACACCTGGCTCCTATCTGGGAGCGTATCTTCTCCTTCGGGTGGTTCCAGGAGGTAGTTCCCCCTGGACACAGGATAGAATTTGCTGGGCGGTCCCTCTCGGAGGTTGTCAGGGTGCTTCTATCCCCTGTTTTCCCCTCAGGAGTGGTGCAGGCCGTACTCGGCCTGCAGGGTCTGGGCTTACTTGCAGATTGCCCTTAACAGAATGGGGCAATGGCCTCTATGTTAACCTTTCTCTTTCCCTCAAAATGATGAGGCAGTCTGGGCCATGCTGGTAGGCTTGGCAATTCTACACTCACAGGTAGTCCCTGTATGATATCTCTGTCTTGGGACACAGGCGCCCTGTGCAAGGGGGGCTTCTGGCCTCCTGTGGCGTTCTAGATCCTGTTAGTTCCCCCTGTGTCTTCTGGACACCAAGACCGTTACTAGTCAGTGTTGAAGGACCAACCCTGCGGATTGGGGCCTTGTTTTTGGCCTCTCTTCCGTCCCCAGGCTACTCGCCATGGCACGGATGGGGGTGATGTCTCGGACATGCCTGTGGGGCGTCCGCAATAGGACCTACCAGGTCGTCCTTTCCTTACTCCCCAATCTCTACGTCAGGCCGAGTTGGTTAGTCGGCCGGTGGTGTCCCCTGGGAGTTACTGGATGGGTGCTCAGTCACCTCAATCCCTCATGGTCCCTTATCCGCTATCTCCATTCCTTGGATTCGGTTCAGGCTTGAGCCTTCTTCCTTGGCAACAAGTGGACTCCTGGTTACGGGGGCTCTGTCCCTCTTTGCTGACATCTTACTTTCACCAGGCAGGATTGCAGCTGGTGGGCCCGTTGGTGGTGTATCAGATGATGTTCCTTATATACAGAGCCTTTGGGCTCTTCGGCACAGTAGGTTATTGATCCTAGATGGGGTTCCAGCACCCCGGGAGCTAGGTCTGTGCTCATTCCCCTTTGGTACGGTGGTTCCTCTTGAGCTGGTTATATTCAAGGACCCTGTCAGGGGGCACCCCCTTCTTTGCTTGCATCTTCCTGTGAATGGTCACCTTGGGTACCAAGTCTCGCTGGTTGGCAGGGGGGGATTTATTCCAAAACCCCCCGTGGTTCCTAGGTAGGGTCCCTTAGAGGGTCCATCTTACCTACTGGCTTTGTTAAAACAATGAGCCCTCAGTTGTCTCTATACTGCTGGACTTCTCCTCTTTAGGACCTGTCTATTTGGAGACTCTTGACCTGTTGGAAGACAATGGCCTGTTTTATTATTGGTCTGGAGCTTGAAGCAGGATGATTCTCCTGGAAGGTTCCTGATCTGGGTGGGGGTCTACATCCCCTGCTCCTCAGTGGTATTCGCTCCAATGGATGTCTTTCAGTGGCAGGTTGTGCTATCCTGGTGCCCCTCTGAGAGCCAACTAGGGTGGCTCTGTTGGGTCTCGCTAATATTTACTGCCCCAGAATATTCTGACTCTGGTCATGGGGGCTTAGTAAATTTATGTATAGACTTTCTATTTTATATGTCTTCTCTTCATTCACCCTGCTATGTGGGGTTCTGCGCACGGTCGTGCTGATAGAGACCTGTGAGATTGATGGCCCCTGGGTGGCCTAGTGAACTGTGGTTCGCAGATGCTTCCGCTGAGATCAGCGGACCTGAATGCTCTCTCAGGAGTGCGGTTCTGCCCTTGTCAGGCTCCTTCTCATGTCGTCCCAATCTACAGACTCTAGTCTGAGGGCTTGACAGCTGATTCATTCACCCCTTTGGAGACGGGTTTATCTTCTTGGGTGACTTGGTCTATGGGGGGCTAGGAGCAAGCTTCTTTGGCTTCTTCTTCCTCCGTCTATTGTGGTCTTTGGCCTCTCCCCTGTTGGATGTCTTGGTTCCCAGGGTTCTTGAGTTGTTACAGCATAGGTTGGGGTTCGCTCCCCATCTAGGTACTCTGAAGGTTCAGGTTCTGTCCTGTCTGCCTTCCTGTAGAAGTCTGGTTCAGTCTTTAGTTAGGAATTCTCTTTGGGATTGCTCAGGGGCATCTCCCAAGTAGTTCTATGGTCCCTGTTGGGATCAATTTTCATTCTGTTTGCCCTGCGGATTGTTCCCTTGGGACTTATTCTGGATGCTGTCTGAGCTGTTTTGTAGTTCAAGTCGCCCCTCCAGGGGCTGTTGCTTCAGTCAAGACGTGTGCCTGAGAAGGTGGCTCTGATTACTTAGCCCCCGTTCATTATTTATATATATAATCTATCATGATGTGGTGATATTCCGCCTTACGCTGGACCCTTTTGTCCAAGGTGGTGTTTTATGATCATTATTTAATTCCATTTAGTCTGCCTATGGGCCTTATTCTTAGTAATGCTGAAGTAAGGGGTCTACATTCCCTCAACAGGTGTTGACATTTTCCTGGTTGTTTCTTGTCCCTTAGGGGGACTGATGCCCTTTGGGGTCTGCGGGCGCCTCCATAGGTATGCGCCTGATCTTGTTTGCTTCCAGGGCCTATGCACCTTTTGGACTGATCTTACTTGGATGGTTTGCCTTCTTGGTCCTGAGTAAAGGTTTCGGCTTCTTGCTGATCCTTGTTAGTGAAGAGGTCAGTATCCCCGCCTGTCTTGCGGGAGACCAGTTTTCAATTCCCCGTTGGGGAGAGTTCTAAGTTTTACCGCGGCTTCTGTTGCCTTTGGGCTGGTTAGGCCGTTACACTGGCCTATTCCTTTAAGGGGGAAGAATCTCCCTCTCTTTTTATTCTGTTCTACTGGTGTTTGGGTACCTTTGGCCCTTCAGCACCAGGTTTTCTGTTAAACAGGTTTGCTAGACCGCTGCTTGTTTTCTGTTCATACCTTTTCAAAGGTTTTGTTATGAGATTGACGTTAGAGCCTTTGCTCATGTAGTACTTGGTAGCAAGGTTTGCAGGTGACAGCGCCTTTACTGTCTGCTGTGCCTTTTTTTGTTGGGGATCCCACCCTACTTTATGGACACTGCTATTGGATGTCCCACGTGTAAGTATTATATTGGAGCAGGACGTACTGTATGCTTAGAATAATACAGTTCTGTGAAATACTCACCTATAGAGTTGGTATTATACGCATACAGTATGTCCTGCTCCACCCCACCCTGGTTTTACATTTTGTGAATCCCCTGTATGGTGATTATCATTGCTATTGTTACCAGTTGGTGGTTGGTTTCTCCCGGCTTCTTTTCTCACTGCTTTTCAATACTGGGGATTTGTCGGAGGTCCCTGGGTATATGAAGGGCCGGGAGGAGCCTGTTTTTGCATGTCTGCAGTGAACAGCGCCCTCTGGCGGAGGATTACCCACGTGTAAGTATTATATTGGAGCAGGACGTACTGTATGCGTATAATACCAATTCTACAGGTGAGTATTTCACAGAATTGTATTTTTCCTATTGCATGGCACGGCCTGCTTCAAGAGGTCCTTACATATTCCGCCACAAGGTGGCGCAGTGTACTGCAGAAGAGTTGTGGCTCCTCCAGACACCCTATAAAAACCAGATCACCAATAGACCTCTCCAGTGTTACCTCTGCAGTGATTCTGCGAAGATAGAAGATGGCTTTTATATTGCGCAGGCGAGCTGGGCAACCAAGCCTGCGGTCCTGCATGTCTATTTCCACCCGTTTCCGGACCCTCTGTGCCTCCCACCCTCGGCTGTCGGATCAGGTGAGGGTAGAGGAGCACTAGGGTCAGGTGCTCAAGGAGCGCTGCTCCTAGCCGCAGACCCTGTACCACAAAGGGTAGCCAGCCATAGGCTTTATGGTGAGCCTACTAGGGATGCGGAGTTCCTGTCCTAGCTTCTGAGGAGGTGAGTGTTTTGGGGACTTTGTGCCTTGTTTTTCTGGTGTTTGCCCCCCCCCCCCCCCCCAATCCCTTGCCTGGGCTCTCGCCGCTTTTAGCTTTATTCTTAGTATACAGTACGTCCTGCTCCAGATAATAATCATTACACTTGGGTATTACTCCGCCAGATGGCGCTGGACTGCAGAGACTGGGAAATTGGCTCCTCCCGGCCCCTCAAATACCCGGGACCTCCCACAAATCCCCCAGAATTTCTCTGCAGTCTGGACTGCGAAGGACAAAAAGATGGCTCTCCTTACAGGTGGGCGGGGCTATTAGCCTGCGGCCCTGTAGGACTATTCCCACCCGTTCCATTATTAATGTGCCTCCCAGCCTTGGCTGCGCTGGTCCGGGTGATGGTAGGCAGCACTGCTGTCAGGTGCTTATGAGCGCTGCTCCACCGCAATCCCCCACCAAAGGGTAGGCGGTATAGGCATATGGTGAGCCTCTATGGGATTTCCCTCCTGCCCTATTGCCCCTTGCCCCTGTCTATCGGTGGGCCCTATGTTGTGGCCGCTGCCCTCCCTCGCTCTCCCTTGTAGCTCTCGGGGGGGGGGGGGGGGTGTATGCGTTGGTGCTTCACTTGATTATGTGCTTTGTTTGTTGTCAGTCTCCGCTCTGACTTGGTTGCGATTTGACAATGCCGCACGCTCTTCATTGGCTGCTTGTCACGTGTGCTCTTTGGGGGGGGGGGGCCGTGGATGGCGCATTCTGCAACACTGTCTCCGCGGCCGCCCCTCGAGGTATACTCGGCGCCATTTTCTCTGGATTCGTCTGCTGCGGGGCTGGCATCTACCTACCGCGGTCCGTAAGTGCCCTCGCGGGTGGCTTTATTTACCCTTTGTCATTATACATGTCGCTTATGGGGTTCTCTTCGCTTATGTCTTTCAGGCGGGTCGAAGTCTATTGGTTTCTCCTGGCCCTACTCCCTCTAGTTATTAAACTTGTGAGGCCTACTGTGCTAATTACTCCCACTTCCCTAGCGGGCTATTGGGGCATCCCGGGTTGCTTATATAGCGTGAATCCCTATCGGCCTATTGTGCCGCTATGATCACCATATGGAGGCGTCTCAGGATAATGTGCTCGTGGTTCCTTCGGGACAAACCCGGCTGTGTGTAGCTTGTGGGGTGTCCCCCACTAGTGCTGACAATGTGCGGGTCTGTATAACTTGTGCTCAGCAGGTGCTTGCCCTGCAGCATGGTTTACGTATGGCCTCTCCTACTCCCCCAAGCTTGAATTTGACTCCCATTGAGCTGCATACCAGTGGGGATTCTCAGCCTGATATGTCTTCCAGACTGGCTAGTGTTGAGAAGTTGCTTGCTAATACCTTGGCGTGTAAGGCCTCTGCTAAGAAGCGGCACTTGACGCCTGATGTCACTCTTTTCCCTATGGAGGCGAAGGAGTTTTTGGAACTGTCTGGTTATACCCCCTTGGAAGAAGGGGAGTTGTTCTCTGAGTCATCTGATGAGAGGCCCAGGGGTCATGATGATTCTGGCTCTGACCCCTGGGCCCCAGATGATACTGATAGGCTGTTGGCTCAGATTTTTGAGGTGCTGTCTATCTCTCCCCCGGTTGCGGCCCCTAGGCAGCAGGGGGAATTGTTTCATACTGCTAAGCCACGTTTAGAGTTCCCTGAGCAAGCCCATTTTAATAATCTCGTGCTCAAGGAATGGGAGCCTCCCAGCAGGCTCCCCGGAGTCCCTAAGAGTTGGGATAAGAGGTATCCCTTTCCTGCTGAGCTGGTGAAGCGTTGGTCATCCCCTCCTGAGGTGGTTGCCCTGGTCCTAGGGTTTCTAACACCTCTGTCATGCATTCCCCTGACTCTACTACGCTGCGGGGTAGTGAGGACCGGCGTATTGATCAGCTGGCGTCCCATGCCTTTGCCTGTGTGGGGACGGCGCTGCGCTCGGTCTGTGCCATTACAGCGGTGGCCATTAGGACTCTGCTTAGAAGTGTCCTAGATGGTGCTCCTGATGTGTCTAGTGAGGAGTTTAATACACTCTCTCGTTGTGAGGTTTTTGTGACTTATGTCCTCTCTGCCCTGGATGATACCATTAGGATGTGTGGCAGAGCCTCTGCCCTAGTGGTGGCTTTACGCCGCTCGGTTTGGCTGCGCTAGTGGGCAGCTGACACCGCTCTCACTGGTTTTCCCTTCAAAGGACTACGCCTGTTTGGGGACCGCCTGGACCTGTTTGCTAAGGGAGGCAGGTTACCCCAGCGCAGGATGCAGTCTCGGGCCCTTTCGGGGCCAAGGCTCCTTTTCCTTCCCCAACCGTGGATCCAGACAGGGGAGGGGGGGTCTCCCTTGCTGGGGCCCGAGGAGATTTCTGGGGTAGGGGCAGAGGACGGGGATGCCCTCGATCAGCCTGGTGTTCCAAGCCTAAGTCTTCTCCCAAGCCCCCTAAGGCATGAAGGGGCACCCTCACCCATCCGAGTGGGGGGACAGCTTCAGCATTTTGGAGGCTTCAGGTCTCAGACCGATGGATTCAGGAGGTAGTGTCCTCTGGTTACAAGAGAGTTTGCTGCCTGGCCGCCCCCAAGATTCATCAGAACCCGGATGTCTCAGGACCCAATGTCAGCTCGGGCTTTAATTCTGGCGGTGCAAAGCCTTCTGGAGCTGGGGGTCATTTGTCAGGTCCCCTTACGAGAAAGGGGCAAGGGGTTCTATTCCAACCTTTTCACCGGGCCCAAAAGAGATGGGTCAGTCAGGCCCATCCTGGACTTGAAGATCCTCAACAAATTTGTCAGTTGCAGGTGCTTTCGCATGGAATCTCTGTGCTCTGCTAACAGTTCCCTGCGTCCAGGGGACTTCATGACCTCTGTGGACATCAAGGATGCTTACCTTCATATTTCTGTTTTACCAGGTTATCAAAGATTCCTCAGGTTTGCTCTGGAGGATCAGCACTACCAATTTGTGGCATTGCCCTTTGGTCTCACTTCAGCTCCCAGAGTGTTCACCAAGGTGCTGGCAGGGGTGATGGCTCTGCTCAGGGCATTCGCGTGCTGCCATATTTGGACGACATTCTCATCACTTCTCAGTCCCTCCAAGCAGAGCTGGATACTCAGATAGTAGTGTCCACTCTGGAGTCATTTGGCTGGGTGATCAACCATCCCAAGTCTTCCCGGTCTCCCTCCTTGGTGACGCCCTTCCTGGGAATGAATCTGGATACAGTTCAGGCAAGGATTTTTCTTCCTCAGCAGAAGGTGGACAGTCTGCTGGTGCAGGTTCAGTCCCTGCTCTCTTGCCCTCATCCCTCCATCAGGCAGGTGATGGTGTCGTGCTTCAAGGTGGTTCCTTATGCACAGTTTCACATGAGGCCTCTGCAACTCCATCTTTTGTGAGTATGGGACAAGGATCCCGCGTCCCTGGACCAGGTCCTTGTTCTATCCCCCCTAGCCAGGCGGTCCCTCTCGTTGTGGCTGGACTCCAGGAACCTGTTGGCGGGCAGATCCTTTCTGGCCCCCTGCTGGGAGACGGTCACCACGGATGCCAGTCTGACAGGTTGGGGGGGCTTCTGGAAGTCCCTTCAGTTCCAAGGGTGGTGGGGCCCTCAGGAAGCCCACACAACTGAGGGTGATCAGGTTGGTTCTGGCTCACTAGACCCAACACCTTCGGGGCCGGCCTGTTCAGGTACGCAACCAGATGGCGGTTGCCTACATCAATCATCAGGGAGGGACCCGGAGCAAGGGGGCCCTCAAGGAAGTGTCTCTGATTCTGTCCTGGGCGGAGGACCGTGTTCCCTGCATATCAGCTGTGTACATTCTGGGGGTGGAGAATCTGCAGGCAGACTCTGAGCAGGGGGATCTCTCGCCTGGGAGAATGGTCCTTCTGCGAGAGGGTGTTTCACTCTGTCACCGTTGGGGCCAACCAGATGTGGATCTGTTTGCGTCCCTTCACAATCACAAGCTCCCGGCCTTTGTCTCCCTGTCCCAGGATCCTCTGACCTTGGCCACAGATGCTCTAGCAATGTCATGGCAGGACTTTCAGCTCCTGTATGTCTTTCCCCCATTCTCCCTGTTGGGCAGGGTTCTGCGCAAGATAGCTCAGGAGGGGGTGCCAGCTATCCTGGTGGCTCCCAGGTGGCCAAGAAGAGTTTGGTTTGCAGACGTGGTGCAGCTGGCAGTAGATCAGTACGCTCTGCCCAGGGTGCCAGACCTGCTCACTCAGGGTCATTTACGCCATTCCAATTTACAAACTCTGGCTTTGACGGCCTGGCTGCTGAAACCTCCATCTGCCTCTGTTGTTGATACCATGATAAAGGCTAGAAAGAAGTCTTCTTCTTCCATTTACTATAGGGTTTGGCATGCCTACCTTGACTGGTGTGAGTCTAGGTCTCTTCCCTGTCGTGTGTTCTCTATTCCCAGGATCCTGGAGTTCCTGCAGCATGGGTTGGAGCTGGGGCCCCAACTCATTACTCTGAAGGGGCATGTCCTTGCCCTGGCTGTTTTCTTCCAGAGGTCCTTTGCGCAGCATTCTTGGTCGTGGCAGATCCCGTGGTCATCCCGGTCTCTCCTGGGGTTCCAAGCCCAAACCACCTCCCAAGCCCCCTCAGGCATGAGGAGGCGCCCTCACCCATCCGGGTGGGGGGACGGCTTCGGCTCTTTGCTCACGTCTAGAGGCTCCGCGTCTCGGACTGGTGGATTCAGGAGGTGGTATCCTCCAGTTACAAGGATAGAGTTTGCAGCCTGGCCGCCCCCAAGATTTCTCAGATCCCGGATGTCTCAAAACCCTCTGTCAGCTCAGGGTTTGCGTCTTGCGGTTCAACGTCTGTTGGAGTCAGGAGTCATTTGCATGGTGCCTTCCCTGGAACGGGGTCAGGGGTTCTACTCCAATCTGTTCACGGTCCCTAAAAAGGACGGGTCCTTGAAGCCCATCTTGGATTAGAAGGGTCTCAACAAGTTTGTCAGGTTCAAGCACTTTCGCATGGAGACTCTACGCTCGGCTGTCGGTACCCTTCGCCCGGGCGACTTCATGACCACTGTGGGCATCCAGGATGCCTATCTCCATGTGCCAATATTTCCAGGTCATAAGAGATTCTTGAGGTTCGTTCTGGAGGATCAGCATTGCCAGTTTGTGGCTTGTCCGTTCGGTATCACCTCTGCACCTCGGGTGTTCACCAAGGTGCTGGCGGGCGTGATGGCTCTGCTGCGGATTCAGGGCATTTGCATCCTCCCTTACCTGGATGACATTCTGATTGCGGCTCAGTCTCTTCATCAGGCCGAGAGGGATACTCAGGTGGTGACCTCCACTCTCGAGTCCTTCGGCTGGGTGATCAACTTTCCCAAGTCTTCACTGTCTCTGTCTTTGGTGAGGTCCTTTCTGGGCATGACTCTGGATACCTCTCTGGTCAAGGTGTTACTTCCTCAGCAGATGGTGGAGGGCCTTCAGAAGCAGGCACGGGCTCTACTCTTGTGTCCCCATCCCTCTATCCGACAAGGGATGCAGTTGGTGTGCCTGATGGTGTCCTGCTTCAAGGCCGTCCCCATTGCTCAGTTTCACATGAGACCTCTTCAGTTGCACCTCTTGTCAGTTTGGGATCGGGACCCTGTGTCCCTGGATCAGGAATTTGCTCTGTCCCCCCTGGCCACAGTCCCTCTCGTGGTGGCTGGACTCAAGGAACCTTCTAGTGGGCAGGACCTTTCTGCCCCAGTGCTGGGAGACTGTCACCACAGATGCCAGTCTACCGGTTGGGGGAGGCTTTTGGAAGTTTCTGCAGTTCCAGGGTCGGTGGGGCCACCAGGAGGCCCATGCTCCCATCAATGTCCTGGATCTGAGGGCGATCAGGTTGGTTCTTTCTCAGCTGACCACACACCTTCGGGGTCGGGCTGTTCAGATCCGCCCGGACAACCAGACGGCGGTGGTTGCCTACATCAATCATCAGGGAGGAACTTGGAGCAAGCGAGCCCTCAAGGAAGTGTCCCTGATACTGTCTTGGGCGGAAGAGAATGCCCCCTGCATCTCGGCGGTTTACATCCCGGGGGTGGAGAACCAGGAGGCAGACTCCCTGAGCAGGGGGACGACTCGGCTGGGGAAATGGCCCCTCAGCAACAAGGTATTTCACTCCCTGTTTCACCGCTGGGGTCAGCCGGATGTGAACCTGTTTGCGTCTCGCCACAATCACAAGCTTCCAAGATTTGTCTCTCTGTCGCAGGATCCTCTGGCCTTTGCCATGGATGCGCTAGCAATGCCTTGGACGGAGTTTCGGCTCCTCTCTGTTCCCTCCCTTTCCTCTGCTGGGCAGGGTGCTGCGCAAGATAGCCCAGGAGGGGATACCAGCCATCCTGGTGGCCCCCTGTTGGCCAAGGAGGGTGTGGTTCGCAGACGTCATGCAGCTGACAGTAGATCGGTACGTCTTGCCCAAGGATCCATATCTTGTCACTCAGGGACAACTGTGCCATCCCAATTTACAAATACTGGTTTTAACGGCTTGGCTGCTGAAACCTCCATTTTGATGGATAAGGGATTGCCGGCCTCTGTTACTATGATTCGGGCTAGAAAGAAGTCCTCGTCCTTTATCTACTACAGATTCTGGCATGCTTACATTGCCTGGTGTTAATCCAAGTCTCTTCCTTGTCGGGTGTTTTCTATCCCCAGGATTCTGGAATTTTTGCAACATGGTTTGGATTCGGGCCTTCAACTTAGTACCCTCAAGGGACAGGTGTCGGCTCTGGCAATTTTTTCCAAAGATCCTTTGCCAATCACCGGCTGGTTAAGACTTTTTTCCAGGGAGTTACTCATGTGCGTCCGCCACGTAAGCCTATGCTACCGGTTTGGGACTTGAATCTGGTGTTTTCTGCTTACAGGGTCCTCCCTTTGAGCCTATTCGTGGGGCTGTGTTGCCCATTCTGACTCTTAAGGTGGCCTTTTTGGTGGGTATTAGTTCGGTCAGGCGAGTTTCTGAGCTGGCGGCACGTTCCATCAAACCTCCTTATTTTGAGAGGCATCAGGATAAGGTGGTGTTTCGGCTTAAGCCGGATTTCTTGCCTAAGGTTGTCTGCTTTTCATCTCAATCAGGACATTGTTTTGCCTTCTTTGTGTCCTAACCCTGCCAATTCCAAGGAGTGGACCCTTCATTCTCTGGATGTTGTCAGGGCTCTGAAGTTTTATTTGGTTGCTACTGAGCCTTTCAGGAAATCTGATGCTCTTTTTGTTCTTCCTGCTGGACCTAGGAAGGGGTTGCCTCCTGCTAAATCCACTATCAGCAAGTGGATCCGTCAGGTGGTGGTTCAGGTCTATTCTGCTAAAGGGAAGGTTCCTCCGTGACAGATTACTGCTCATTCCACTTGTGCTTTTGGTGCTTCTTGGGCTTTTCAGCACCAAACTTCTGTTGAACAAGTTTGTAAGGCTGCAACTTGGTCTTCTGTTCATACCTTTTCCAAGTTTTACAAGGTTGATGTTAAGGCCTCAGCTGATGCTGCTTTTGGCCACAAGGTTCTTCAGGCGGTAGTGGTTTGAGCTGCCTGTTACTCTTTGGGGATCCCACCCTACCTTACGGACACTGCTATTGGATGTCCCATATGTAAGGACTTCTTGAAGCAGGCCGTGCCATAAGACAATTCTGTGAGTACTCGCCTGTAGAATTGCTTTTACTATGCGTGGCACGGCCTGCTTCACCCCACCCTTGTTATCGTTATTCTTGGTTGCCTCTTTATGGTGATTGTTCCAAGTTAGTTGGGGTTGTTACTCTTTTTACCTTTATTATCTCCCGGCTTCTTGTATAACTGCTTGTCAACGCTGGAGAGGTCTGTTGGTGATCCGGTTTTTATAGGGTGCCGGGAGGAGCCACAACTCTTCTGCATTACACTGCGCCACCTTGTGGCGGAATATGCCATATGTAAGGACTTCTTGAAGCAGGCCGTGCCATGCATAGTAAAAGCAATTCTACAGGTGAGTACTCACAGAATTGTCTTTTCTGTGATGCTAACAGTTTGAACAAGAATTAAATCCCAGCAGTTCTGGAGTTCCTGCATGAAGTCTTTGAACTTGGTCTTGCTGTAAGTACGTTGGAAATTCGGGCTTCTGTGAGGTCTTTTTTGAACCTCTTGCAGAAGCAGCAGATAGAATTTTGACCATTAAAATCTTTTTTTTTTTTTTTTTTTTTTTTTGGCCATTTCTTCAGCTCTGAAGCTTACTGACCTTCAGGCCCTATCCATTGAAGAACCTTGTTGCACAATTCTTCCCGATAGAGCAATCTTGAGATCAGACCCTTTGTACTTGTCCAAGATTGCTTCTGCCTTCAACAGGTTCCAGGATATAGTCCTGCCCTCTCTTTTAGCTAACAAAGAGAATGAGGATGACACCACGCATTGTGGTGTTAGGAGATTCCTGGTGTTACATTTAGAGCACACACACTCCTGGAGGAAGACAGGTTGTCTGTCTGTTTCATTTAGTGGTAAGAACAGACATTTAGTGGCCTTTTAAGCAACAGTGGCCAGTTGGATAAGACAAGCTATCTCACTAGCTTTTACATGCATGGACACGCCCCATCCTTATGTTTACTCCACCAGAGCAGTATCCACCTTGTGGACTGAGAGGTCAGGCTTCTTTGGAGGAAATCTGCAAGGCAGCAACTTGGACTTCACTTCATTTTTTTTTAAACTACCGACTAGATCTGTTGGACAGCCAACAATCCCACCCTTAAATATAAATTACTTGTTTTTCGCCAGTCCTTTTTTTTTTTTTTTTTTTTTTTTTTATTTCTTTCGTAAGTCCTTTCTGACTCCCCATTGGGAGATAGTTACCACGGATGCCAGTCTGACAGGCTGGGGAGGCGTTTGGCAGACTCAGAAGATCCAGGGTCAGTGGGGTCTGCAGGAGAACCGCTTGCCCATAAATCTCCCTGAGCTGAGAGAGATCCGGGAGGCTGACTCCCTGAGCAGGAGCGTCTCGCGCATGGAGGAATGGTTGCTCAGCAGCAAGACCTTTTGCGCTCTGTGTCTCCGCTGGGGCCAGCCGGACGTGGATCTGTTTGCATCCAGACACAATCACAAGCTTCCAAGGTTCGTCTCCCTCTCAAGAGATCCTCTGCCCGTTGCCACAGATGCTCTGGCGATTCCCTGGATGGAGTTCAAGTTTCTTTATGCATTCCCTCCGTTTCCACTCCTGGGCAGAGTGCTGCGCAAGATAGCCCAGGAAGGGTACCAACTATCCTGGTAGCTCCTCGCTGGCCAAGAAGCGGTTGGTTTGCAGACATAGTTCAGATGTCAATAGATCACTACATCATGCCCGACGACCCAGGGCTTCTCACACAGGGGTCGCTACGGCACCCCAATTTATGGATGCTGGCTCTGACAGCTTGGCTATTGAAACCTCAATCCTGACGGAAAAGGGGCTGTCGCCCATGGTCGTGCATACCATGATTCAGGCACGGAAGACGTCTTCTTCCTTGATATACTACAGAGTTTGGCACGCTTATATTGCTTGGTGCGAGACAAAGAGTCCCCCTTGACGCATTTTTCTATGTCTAGGGTACTGGGGTTTTTGTAACACGGCTTAGACTTTGGTCTTCAGCTGAGCACCCTCAAGGGTCAGGTCTCGGCCTTAGCCATCTTTTTCCAGAGATCCATTGCTAACCATAGGTTGATCAAGACCTCTTTTTCAGGGAGTCACCCATGTCTCGCCACCGCGTAAGTCAGTATTACCGGTGTGGGAATTGAAATGAGTACTTTCTGCTCTTCAGGGTCCTCACTTCGAACCATTGTGTGATGCTGCATTATCTATTTTGACCCTCAAGGTGGTCTTTTTGGTAGCCATCACCTCGGTGCGTCATGTATCGGAGCTAGCCGCGCTTCGTATGAAACCTCCCTATTTTGAGCGGCATAGGGATAAGGTGGTTTTTCGTTTTAAACCTGATTTTTTGCCTAAGCTCGTTTCTCCCGTTGTCTTACCTTCCTTGTGTCCAGCACCGACTAATTCCAAAGAGAGAACCCTCCATGCCTTGGATGTGGTCAGAGCCATTAAGTATTACCTGGTTGCGACTGAATCCTTCAGGAAGTCGGATTTGCTCTTTGTCCTAACAGAGGGCTCTAGGAAAGGTTTGCCACCAGCCAAGTCCACTCTCAGTAGGTGGATCAGGGGGATGGAACCCCCTTTTCGGATCACAGCTCATTCTACCAGAGCTATTGGTGCCTCTTGGGCTTTTCAACACCAGGCATCGGTTGAACAAGTTTCTAAGGCCGCCACTTGGTCTTCAGTTCATACCTTTACCAAGTTTTACAAGGTTGATGTCAGGGCCTCAGCTGGTGCTGTTTTTGGCCGAAAGGTGCTTCAGGCGGTAGTGAGATGAACTACATGCTTTTTCGCACTGGGGATCCCGCCCAAATGGACACTGCTTTTGGATGTCCCACATGTCATCACTGGGGCGACCTGGACTGGATATAGGTAAAAATACAATTCTGTGAAACTCACCTGTAGAATTGTTTTTGATTATATCCAGTCCAGGTCGTCCCACCCTGCCCTTTTTGTTCATTATCTCTTGTTTGCCTGTTATGGTGATTACCATCTTTTATTCATTGGACTTGTATCCTTATGTCTTGTTAGAGAGTACAAGCTGAAACTATGTGAAGTAACATGGTTTCTTGGCCTCCAGGGCCGATCCTCTTTTTGTTACTGCTGTTTTTAACAACTGGAGAATGATAGAGGTACACCAGCCTTTATAGGGGGCCGGGAGGAGCTGCTGCTTTTGATCTTGCAGTCGAGCTCCCCTTGGGGTGGAATACCCCTCATGTCATCACTGGGACGACCTGGACTGGATATAATCAAAAACAATTCTGCATGTGAATTTCACAGAATTGTATATTTTTTCCGGGAAGCGTCAGGGTAACTATACTGGTCTGGGTGTAGGCCCACAGACACTTGCGGCCGGTAGGAGGGCCGGGGAGTTAGACGCGTGATGTCACTTCCGTGTAGGTCTCGTCACTGCATCGGGAGGGTGTGACGTCATCTTAAGCAGCAGGAGTGGCGCTGGGCTCGCTGTAGGCCGAACTTGGGAGAATGGTGGTTTCTCTGCCTGGCTGCAGAGTGTAAGGGAGCTAAAGAGTTTAAGGAGCCTAGACCCCCTGAATAAACCAGGCATAAGCCACCTCCTTGAGTCTACCCAAACTGACAAATGCCCCTTCCTGGTGACTGACACAACCAGCTGTGCACTAGCCTTCAGGATTTGGTCGGTCCCAATTTCCCCTGATTTCAGGATTTTTAGAATGCCTGAAGGACAACTGCCAGTGGAAATTTAGGAGGCCAGAGATCGGGAAGCCTTTGCAGACCCCGAAGGGCAACAGAACCTCAATCCTGACATTCTGCGTGGGGGGAGAGAGAGATTCCTCCATCTTCTACCCGCCACAGAGATTTCCTGAAACCCCTTTATTCTCCGGACGATTCAGGAAGAGTAGAAACCGAATGTCATTGCCAGTTCCGAGCCATGCCTTTCGGACTTGCCTCGGCACCTCAGATATTCAAAGATTTTTGTCAGAAGCAATGGCTCATCTGAAACTTCCCCAGATAATGCTCATAGCCTATCTAGATGACCTTCTCCTTTTTTGCAGCAGACAGGCTCTCCCTTCTAGCAGCCTTACAAAAGAACTATTCCAAGTATGCAGCACGCCCTGCTCCAGTAATGATTCATTACGTCTGGGATATAGTCCACAAGAGGGCGCTTTACTGCAGAGATGGCAAAAAGAGTCCCCTCCCAGTCCCAGGACCTCCCACTACATTCCCCAGTTTAGTGTCTGCAGTCGGGCTGCGAAGGTCAAGATGATGGCTTCTTTCCTCACAGGTAAGGCGGGCTGCACAGCCCCTGGCCCTGTGTCCTATTCCCACCCGTACCAGCCTTGGCTGCATGGTCGGGTGATGGTAGGCAGCACCTATTAGAGGTGCTTGCTATGGAGTATTGCTCCACCGCAAATCCCCCACCAAAGGGTAGGCGGCACAGGTTTGGGGAGCCTGGATATGGGATGCCCCATCCGCTTGACCCTCAGCACATGATCCTAATGTGAATATGGGTCCTTATCCCCCTTCTTCCGTTTCCTGGTTAGTCGGGGGGGGGGGGGGGGTGTCCGGTGTTCTGGAATTCTGGAATGTGAAGTGCTTTTGACTTATGCTTCTGTCTTTTCACTGTGATACCAGCGCTGGCACTTGCTCAGCGCTCCTTCCTCCTCTCCTCCATTCTTATGCAGCATGTGTGTGTGTGTCTTTTTTGAATGGCCCGTGCGCGCGCTCGGCGGCGGGCCGGTGACGTCATTGGTTGCCAGGGTGATTGGTTGCTTGGGCTGCTCTGCTCAGTCCCCGCGTTCCCGGGGGTGGGGCCTAGCGCCTGGTGTGCTCCGCAGCTGGCCCGCCCCCTTCCTGGGCTGCGTGTCGAGTGTGAGCTCTGCGGCTCTGAGAGTGCCCTCTGCGGGCTTTTTTGTTACTACTATTATTCTTATCTTTATTGCTCTATTGTCACCTAATGTACTTTACATGCCATACTTATTGTGTGTGTCTATGCTTATGTCTTTCAGGCTGGGACAACTTATTTCGAGGTTTCTCCCGGTCCTGGGCCCTAGGTTATACCCTTTGTAAATTGGGGGCTTAATTGCAAATCCTCCCACTAGCGGACTTTTAAGGGGCATCCCGGGTAGCTGCACAGCGTAATTCCCATTGGTCATTGCGACTAAAATTCACCATATGGAGGCTTCTCAGGATATTGTGCTCGGGGTACCCTCGGGGCAAGTCCAGCTGTGTGTGGTGGGCGGGGCATCCCATGTGGGCGATGTGCGGGTTTGTATACCCTGCGCCTGGCAACAGCTTGCGCGGCAATCTGGGACGCATGCGACTGGGTCGGCACCCACTGTCTCGTCCCCCTCGCTTGATTATGACACCTGGTGAAATTAACACTAGCGGGGAGTCTCAATCTGACGTTTCTGCCAGACTGGCCAACATTGAGACTAGATTGGTAGATTACCTGTTGGGGCCTAGTAGACCATCTCCCCAACTCGGTCGCTTGGTAAACGGGGCTCAATAATACATTGACCTCGCCTTCTATTAATTACAAAACTTTGCTTGACTTTATATTAATACAAATTTATTTATTGTTGTTCTACACTAAAAACATACAATATTGAAAAAACATGATTAAAAAAAAGATAATTCATTATTGCAACCCTAAAGTACATAGCTGATATGAATAAATTTTTGTACATTACAGACTCTAATAGTGCAGTTTGTTCCTTTTGAACCTGGGATTCTGTCCCTGCAGGACAAACTAGTTTCGCTCTCAAAGCTTCTTCAGTGTCTATGAGTGCAGGGCATACACTTGGGCATTCAATGACTTGATCAAATTCACTTGCTTGTAGTAGGTTAATGTATATTCATTTGCAGTTAATGAAATTTTTTTTTGGCTGTTGCCGCTAATATTGCACTGGCCATGCTGTGAAGTGGGGAACCTCCTCGGGTGCCGATTGGGTGCCGTCCAGAAATTGCCCTCTATGCCCGTGCCGACGACTGGGGCCCGTATATTGCGCCCCCGCCCGCGCCAGGAAAGGGAGTGACGGCCTCCCCGGTGGTGCCGCACATTGAGACTGATTGCTATCTCTGCAGCCCGTAAGGCTCCAGCTAAAAGACTACATGTGGCGCCGGCCTTTTCTATGGATCAAGTTGATTTCCTTGAATTATCTGACTATACCCCTCTTGAGGAAGGGGAATTATTCTCAGATTCAGATCTTTCTGACGATCAGCATTGCCTTGGCGCTGATGCCGGCCCAGAGCATTGGGATGCTGATGACATCCATAGACTGTTGTCTCAAATTTTTGAAGTACTCTCCATTTCCCCTCCTGCAGCAGCACCTAAGCAGCAGGGGGAATTGTTTGGTACCGCAAAACCACGTTTGCAATTCTCAGAGCAGACAAATTTTAATATTCTGGTAATATTCTAATGTGAATATGGGTCCTTATCCCCCTTCTTCCCTTTCCTGGTTAGTCGGGGGGGGGGGGGGTGTCCGGTGTTCTGGGATGTGAAGTGCTTTTGACTTCCTTGAATTTTAATAATCTGGTTCTCAAGGAATGGGAGCGCCCTAGCCGGTATCCCTAAAGGGTGGGATAGGAGGTATCCTTTCCCCTCGGATGTGGTCAAGTGTTGGTCACCTCTCCCCGAGGGGGGTGCCCCGGTCTTGGGGTTGTCTAATATGTCTGTTGTGCATTCCCCGGATTCCACTACCTTGAAGGATAGTGAGAACCGGCATATTGATCAACTGGCTTCCCACGCTTTTGCCTGTGTGGGTTCGGCCTTGCACCCGGTGTGTGCTTCCGCTATTACGGCCGTGGCTATTAGGACCTTGATCGGGGGCGTTCTGGACGGCTCCCATGAGGATCCTTCTAGTCCTGAATTTAGAGCCTTTTCACAGTGTGAGATGTTCATCACCTATGTTCTCTCTGCCTTAGATGACACCATTCGGATGTGTAGCAGGAACTAGGCCTTGGTGGTCTCTATCCGCCGCTCGGTCTGGTTGCGCCAGTGGGCAGCTGACAATGCTGCCAAGAAGGCTCTCACGGGACTTCCCTTTAAAGCATTGCGCCTGTTTGGTGATCGTTTGGACCTTTTTGCTAAGGGAGGTAAGTTACACCAACGCAAAAAGCAGCCGCGACCCTTTCAGGACTCTGGGTCCTTCACTCCCTCCTTTCATGGGCCTAGGTCAGGCAGGGGGGTATCCTTTGCGGGGCAAAGGGGAGATTTCTGGGGCAAGGACAGAGGCCGTGCCCGGCCCGGATCATCCTGGGGTTCCAAACCCAAATCCACTGCCAAGCCCGCTCAGCAATGAGGGGGCGCCCTCACCCTTGCGGGTGGGGGGACGGCTGCGGCTCTTCACTCAGGTCTGGGCTCAACAAGTGTCAGACAATTGGATTCTGGAGGTTGTCTCCTATTCCGGATACAAGCTGGAGTTCGCAGACCAGCCTCCTCCCAGATTCCTCAGGTCACGGGTTCCTACGGACCCTCGGGCAGCTCAGGGTCTGCTTCTGGCGGTACAAAACCTTCTGGCCATGGGGGTCGTCTGTCAGGTCCCCCCGGGAGAGAGGTCAGTGTTACTTTTCCAATCTCTTTACAGTGCCCAAAAAGGATGGTTCCATCAGACCCATCCTGGACCTTAAACTTCTCAACAAGTTCATCAGGACCAGACGTTTTTGCATGGAAACTCTGTGCTCTGCTATCAGCTCCCTGCGCCCGGGGGACTTTATGACTTCAATAGACGTCAAGGATGCTTACCTTCATGTGCCGGTCTTCCCAGGGCACCAGCAGTTTCTCAGGTTTGCGGAAGAGGAACAACACTACCAATTTGTGGCACTTCCCTTTGGTCTCACCTCTGCCCCCAGAGTGTTCACCAAGGTGTTGGCAGGCGTGATGGCACTTCTCAGAGCCCAGGGTATTAGCATTCTTCCTTATCTGGACGACCTCCTCATTACGTCCCCTTCACTCCAACAGGCAGAATTGGACACCCGGACGGTGGTGGCGACCCTGGAGATGTTCGGGTGGGTGATCAGTTACCCCAAATCCTCATTCTCCCCGTCCCGGGTGACCCCCTTCCTGGGTATGACTCTAGATACCATTCAGGCCAGGATTTTCCTCCCTCAGCAGAAGGTGGACTCTCTTCAAATGCTGATTCACTTCTTGCTGTCCAACCCTCATCTATCCATCCGGCAAGGGATGCAACTGGTGAGTCAGATGGTGGCCTGCTTCGAGGCAGTTCCCTGCGCACAATTTCACATGAGGCCTCTTCAGCTCCATCTTCCTTCAGCCTGGGACAAGTGTCCCCGGTCTCTGGACCAGGCTTTTGCTCTGTCCCCTCTGGTCTGGCGGTCCCTCCTGTGGTGGCTGGACTCGAGGAAGCTTCTGGGGGGCAGGTCATTTCTGACACCGTGTTGGGAGACGATCACTACGGATGCCAGTCTGTCAGCTTGGGGGGGCTACTGGAGAGCCGACCAATTCCAGGGGCTGTGGGGCCCTCAGGAGGCCCACGCGCCCCCATCAATGTTCTGGAGCTGAGGGCGGTTCGGTTGGTGCTGACGTCTCACCTCCGGGGCCTGCCGGTTCAGGTTCGCTCCGACAACCGGACTGCGGTCGCTTACATCAATCATCAGGGAGGGACTCGGAGTGCCCTCCGGGTGGTGTCGCTGATTCTGTCTTGTGCCGAGAACAATGTCCCATGCATCTCTGCAGTTTACATTCCGGGAGCAGAGATCCTGGAAGCGGATTCCCTGAGCAGGGGGGCCTCTCGCCGGGGAGAATGGTCCCTCAACAGCGAGGTCTTCCTATCCCTCTGTCACAGGTGGGGGATGCCGGATGTGGATCTGTTCGCCTCTCGCCACAATCACAAGCTTCCAGCATTTGTCTCACTCTCCCAGGATCCTCTGGCTCTGGCGGTGGATGCCATGTCTCTGTCTTGGCAGGGGTTCGGTCTCCTGTACCTCTTCCCTCTATTTCCCTATCTGGGCAAGGTTCTGCACAAGCTGATTCAGGAAAGGATGCCAGCTGTTCTGGTGGCCCCCACGTGGCCGAGACAGGTGTGGTTCGCAGACGTCGTACAGCTGGTGGTCGATCAGTACCCTCTGCCCCTGGTTCCGGATCTTCTCACTCAAGGATGGCTCTGTTACCCCAATTTACAAACGCTGGCTTTGACGGCCTGGCTGCTGAAACCTCCACCCTAAAAGAAAAGGGTCTGTCTGATGCGGTTGTTCAGACTCTGGTTAGGGCTAGGAAGAAATCCTCTTCTACCATCTACTACAGGACCTGGCGGACCTACATTGACTGGTGTGAGGCTAGGGCCTTCCCCTGTTGGGTGTTCTCCATCCCTCGGATACTGGAGTTCTTTCAACATGGTCTGGATATGGGTTTTCAGCTCAGTACTCTGAAGGGGCATGTTTCTGCCTTGGCGGTTTTCTTCCAGAGGTCCTTCGCTCTTCATACTTTGGTCAAGACTTTCTTCCAGGGGGTCACTCATGTGCGCCCTCCCCGCAAGCCCATGTTGCCGGTTTGGGATTTGAATTTGGTATTGTCTGCCCTTCAGGGCCCTCCATTTGAGCCTGTGCATGAGTCTGCATTGTCTATTCTCACCCTGAAGGTTGCCTTCTTGGTGGCTATCACTTCTGTCCGGCGTGTTTCTGAGTTGGCGGCTCTGTCCATTTAGGCCCCCTACTTTGAGAGACACCAGGACAAGATGGTTTTCCATTTTAAACCAGACTTCTTGCCTAAGGTTGTCTCTGCCTTTCA
This sequence comes from Gastrophryne carolinensis, assembly GCA_027917425.1. Classification (NCBI taxonomy): domain Eukaryota; kingdom Metazoa; phylum Chordata; class Amphibia; order Anura; family Microhylidae; genus Gastrophryne; species Gastrophryne carolinensis. The sequence goes on along the minus strand of CM051241.1, from coordinate 150,190,415 downwards.
CCTCAATCAGGACATTGTGCTTCCTTCCTTGTGCCCTAATCCTGGTAATGACCAGGAGAGGGCCTTGCATTCTCTAGACGTTGCCAGGAACGTGCAATACTACCTGGTGGCTACAGCGCCTTTCAGGAAGACGAACGCCTTGTTTGTGGTACCCTCTGGTCCAAAGAAGGGTTTGGCTCCTGTTAAGTCTACTATTAGTAAATGGATTCGTCAGGCCATTGTTAGGGCCTATTTTGCTGCTCATTCTACCCGTGCTGTTGGGGCCTCTTGGGCCTTTCAGCACCAGGCTTCCGTTGAACAAGTTTGTAAGGCTGCTACGTGGTCTTCTGTTCATACCTTTTCCAAGTTTTACAAGGTTGATGTTTGGGTCTCAGCGGATGCTGTTTTTGGCCACAAAGTTCTGCAGGCGGCAGTGGTTTGAACTGCGCATTGTTTACCTTTGGGATCCCCATCCGTTTGTTGGACACTGCTATTGGATGTCCCAGACGTAATGAATCATTACTGGAGCAGGGCGTGCTGCATACTTGGAATAATACCATTCTGTGAATACTCACCTTGTAGAATGGGTATTATAAGTATGCAGCACGCCCTGCTCCATCCCACCCTGAGTTTTTATTCTTGGATCCTCTATATGGTGAATGTTTCCTGGTTATGGTTGTTAATCTTGTTATTGGCTTCTCCTGGTTCCCTTACTGCTGTTTTATACTGGGGAATGTAGTGGGAGGTCCCGGGTATATAAGGACCGGAGGGGCCTCTTTTTGCCATCTCTGCAGTAAAGCGCCCTCTTGTCTTGTGGACTATATCCCAGATGTAATGAATCATTACTGGAGCAGGGCGTGCTGCATACTTATAATACCCATTCTACAAGGTGAGTATTCACAGAATTTTTTTTTCTGTGTTTTTACAGAAGTTTGAGTAGGTATTGAATATGGAGAAGTCCAGCCTCATCCCCGGCAGCAGATGAACGTTTTTGGGATACGAAATAGATACCTTAAGCCAGCATATTTGCTTTCCAAATTCAAAGAGGGAAGAGATGGTGAGTTCTGTGGCACGGGATCTTTCCTATCAGTCATATTGTGACCATGTTGGGTCTCATGACTCCCTTCCATACCGGAGGTTTCCTGGGCTCGGCTCCACTCTCGGCCTCTGCAGGCCTTTTCCTAAAAGCCTGGGGCAAGGATCCGCCATCCTTGGACCAGTGAGTCACCTTGTCGGAGCAGGATTGGGAAATGCTAGTGTGGGCGGGGGAGGCCTTGGCATCAACGGTTGCTAGCTCTTTTGCATGGGGAACCTTTTGTCAGACTATACTGTCAGGGACTGTACAAAGTCCACATCCTGAAAGTCCCCCAACTACAGGAAACCGTGAGCGGTGAAGAGGGCCATGAGGAAACTAGAGGAAAGGTTACTGAACAGAGATGTCCAGGTTGTCCCAGACAATATCACTGTGGTAGCCTACGTAAGCCACCAGTGAGGAACAAGGTCTTGGGACTTGGTCTTGGTCTGCATCAGCACTATTTTGGTTAGACCATAGCTTGATGGGGTCAACTGGGCATAGACTTGTTTGCCAGCAACCAAAATACCAAATGCTCAAGGTACTTCTCTCTCAAGAGGGATCGAGTGGAGTGGCTCAGGGCCTGGATGCATTCCACAAACATTGGGTGGAATGGAATTTGGCCGGTGTTACGCATTTCCTACAGGGAAATGAGGTGGTGCGTGAAAATCAGATTGGAGAAGGCCAGAGTTCTCCTGATTGTGCCACATTGGCCCCGGAGACCTTGGTTCTGCTTCCTCTGTTTGTGGTACCCCCTTGGCTGCTATCACCACTTCCGGATAATATTCATCAGTGCCCTATCGTCCAGCCACAGCTCCAGTCCCTAAAGCTGGTGGTCTGTATCCTGATTGGGGCATACTGAAAAAGAAGCCATTATCCCATAGTCATTTTTGCTTTGTTAGAAAGTAGAAAACGTGTTACCCATAACAGTGGTTTTGGAAGAGCGTCTTAGGGACAATCCTTTGTTAGCCAGAAAACAGCCTGTTTAAGATATTTCCCAGCTTGGATCTGACGTTAGTCCTCCAAGGCTAAAATTTCTTCTTTTTGAGCCTGTTAAAGAAACAAACAACCTTAAAGGTGCTATCCTTTAAAGGTAGATGTCATCTTGGCTATTACATCAGCCAGACGGGTTAGTGACCTGCATGCCCTTTTTATCAAAGAACTATACCTTAGATGTTTTCATGACAAACTTTCATGACCAGATCCTCTATAGCTACTGATGATGCGATCAAAATTTCACATATCGCAGGTATTACCTGCGGTCGGGCCCTCCCATCATGACCGGACTGCCAGATCCTTAGGATTATTGGACGCTAGAAAACTCATTCTAGTGTATTTGCAGGGTTCTTTTGCATGCAGAAGGTCAGACCATTTGTTAATCTTTCATGGGGGAAGAACAAAGAGTTACAGGCTTTTAAGGCATCGAAAGCAAGTTGGATCAGAGATGCAATAGCTCTGGCCTTTCAAGCTTCAGTTGCCCCGACATCTTCAGCCCATTCTACTAGGGCAGTTTCAGCTTTTTCCGCTTATAATGGCAGCATTTCACTAGAGGAAATTTAGATCATAACCACATACGTTCCTGAAGCATTATAAGGTGGACTTGTGGGACCAGGATCAGCAAAGATTTGTAAAGAAGGTACTACAGGTGGTCTGTCCACCATAAGGTAGGATGCTGTGTGCTTGCCATCTGTGGCTCAGTCGTCCTGGAGGATGCCTGGGGACAACCCCAATTAGTCTTACCGGTAACCATATTATTAGTCCCCCAGGACAGCACCCCCCCCCAAACCGTGTATGATAGCACAAGTGCTCATTCCTCTGCCTGTATACCCTTCCTGTATGCTTGCTTAAAGCACTGAGGTTTGAAGGGAAGGGGCTTTATTACTCTGTCAGATTTGTGTCTCCTGTCTAGGGAGGGGAAGTGGTGGCTAAGCCTGCCTGGAGGACTAATGGAAATACCGGTAAGACTAACTGGGGATATCCCCTCAGCAGGCCGTCCTGAAGGATGATGGGAGAAAAACCCTTTTAGACTTTCTGGTAATGGTATTTCAAGAGTGCTCCAAGGCGGTATGTGCCATAGGACCGCAGTGAGTTTAGTTGATGCCCTGGGGGAGTGGACCAAATCCCCGGATAGTCAAAATCCTGGGTTTTGGTCCACTTTAAGCATGCAGACACGCCTCTTTAGACCACCACAGAAGACCCCTCCTAAGTTCTAACTGCTTTCTGAATTATCAAACTGAAATGAAATTCCTGTTGGGTTTGTCCAATAATTTTTACCAGATCCAATTTAATTGGCTCTCTCCGGTTCCAAGGAAAGACTTTGCCTTTTCCATCATTCTTTGTCTTTGAAAAGCTCCTTTATAACATAAAACCATATATGGAATCATTATATTAATAAAAGGTTGCAAAATGGGATAGTCATCAGACATAAAGTATAGAAGCCTCCTGACGTATAAAAGCCCCTCCTCTTATATTAGTCCCTGTTAGAGAAGGCAAAGACATTTTAAACCTGCTCATTGGTGCTTGCTTATCTAAACACCCATACAGATTGATTCTGAACCCCCTACTCCCAGTTGTGTTCTGAAAAGATGTAAATATATTTATTTCATGCAAATATCTGTTTTATTTATTTTTTTTTATATATAGATGTCTTCATGAATGGAAACCTCACAAAGGAAGACCTGTGTCTTGTCTACTGTTCTGTGATAACCACAAGAAGCAGGACCCAGAGTAAGTAATCATATTTTTTATGATTGGGGGGCATTTATTTTGAAAAGGGCAAGTCTGGTGTAAACCTTTTTATTGGGGAAAGGAAGGAATTAAGACCTGGTGTAAACCTTTTATAGGGTAAAAAAAAGGATGTAAAGCTTGGTGTAAACCTTTTTATATGGTAAAAGAAGTGGTGTTGGAACCATATTTATATTTGGTTTATCATCTCAGACCTCTGGGCATATGCATCAAACAGAAAAGCCATGGGTTTCACAGGCCACAGGGAAATGTTACTGGCACAGAAGAAAATGTGTTGTCCAAGGCTGAACTGGATGGATTTGATTCAGCCTTTCATACTATGTTAGGTCGCAACCCCCCTTTAGAATTAAATTGAGTCAGAACTCACGGGCTCTTGCCCTGCTGTGTGAAACCCCCCGGGGATCACAGCGGCAGTTTTGAGAGAGCCAACCGGGGGGGGGGGCGGGGGTTGTATGGACCCAGATATGGGTTTCCATCCGCTTTACAGCATTTATCAATGCTATTCCAGTGAATTTGCCTATAGCATGTGAATGCTGATGAAAATAATGCTAATATACTGAAATTCAACACTATTCAACATATTTTGTCTCTCACCTATTCAATCTGTGTGGTGTTTATATGGGTAGCGAAACTATTCTGCTTCTCCAATGAATAAAACCATTTATATATTCAATGATTTATTTGATATATAATGCATGGTGAAACGAAGAAGCAAAATAACTCACAAAATAAGAATTTGATCACTTTTACACTGAAAACAATTATTCATTGTTCATCTTAAAGTGCACCAAATCCCAGGATTTTGACTCCCGGATTTTAGTCCTTGCTCCCTGGGCACCCCGTTTCGGGATGCCCCATTGTGTGACACCCCTCCTCCCCCAGGTTGCCCATTCAAACTCACCTTTACCCAGTCCTGCTGCCTCTTGTCCAATCGGCCCCCTCTGATCCACTCCCACCCACTCGTCTTAAGAATTAGCTCTTGGCGAGTAGACCCAAGCACGGTGGCATCCCCGCTACCCTCTTAACAGGAAGCATGTCCAGCCATTCACAATGCCTTGCACGGGGGGCGTGCCCTGTTAAATGTTGGGGAAGAAGGTGAGTTTACCGGGCAAATTGGGGGGGAGGGGTAGGGGTTCACACAGTGGGCACCCCAAATCTGGATGCCTTGGGGGGGGGGGGAGGGAAAGGGAATCAAGATTTTAGTCAACTTTAACATGGAACATGTGCTTGCTCTGTTTTGCAGATGAACAAAAAATCCAGCTTGGCTAAAATGCTGCATCAGTAGCTGGTAGTGTTAGATGGAAGTCGCTTATCTACAATGTGATATATTCTCTCTGCAAAGCTAGTGTTCCAATGGAAGACAAATATCCAAGCCGGCTCTATAGTTTTGCTAAACCGCCACAAGATGTATATAACCCCCCCCCCCCCCCAATATGACAAACTACTTCAATTGAGGGGAGGGGTATGCCTCTCCAGTGATGTAGTCACATGGATGAGATTCCAGGGAAGATCCACCTCTAGTATAACTGCCTTCTCCCTCTCCTATTACTACCCTTGGCTGGAAGCCAAAAAGAAGGACCTGTGTCCCTCACCCCCCCCCCCCCCCCTTCCCCATTTGCCGACGCAGATTAGCCGCTGGCTTCCTTTTTTCTGATCCTGTACTGGACAGATGTCAAGAAAGGGTAAGCATAGGTTAAATAAGAATAAAAATGTTTAGGTTGTTTCTGTTATGATATTTTTGAACTAAGTGAAGGGGCAGGGGGCCAGCAAGCTGCCTTCTTTAAATCCCAACGGGTAGCTTTCTTCCCCCCACCACATCACCACATTACCCGCCCCACCAATGGCCAGGGTCGTATGGAAGAGCTTGGTGCTCCGCATCAGACCTGTTTCTTGGGCTAGTAATAACGAAGATCGAGAGCCTGCAAGTTGGGCTCTTGAGCCCTGGGATTAACATGCTTGGTTTGCAAGGTTGGTAAGGTTTAGAGAGGGAGCTTTGTCAGACTCCGGTAGGTGACATGCCTATACCCTAGCTGATTACACGCATTGGCTCTTTGAGCACCAATGTTATTTACTGTTTTAAATGAAAAAAACAAGCCCCTCTGTCATTTTTCATGTTTCACAAAATAAAACACGCTGGCAGTTGCTGCATGACTTTTTTCAATGACAAAAAAGGTACACCTGTCGGTGACGGTAAATCAACAAACTGTCATGTGAGTTGTAAAATCTTGCATGGAAGCGAGCTTTTTCACACGCGCCTTTGAATCATGTGAGAAAAGGATTATTCTCTTATATGCTGGTTAAGAGGTTTACTAGAGCTACAGCTCTGTGTCCTGCAGCATCCTTTGTTTAAGGCTTTGATCTGGCGATATCAATGGAAAGAGGACTATGGTCTCCCTTCTGTGCACGGGGGACATTTTTAATGGGGTTCTATAGGTTTTGAATAAGGAAACCACTGGTGGAATGATCACTTTTTCCTTTAAAGATGCTTTTCTGATTCTTTGAGGTGTCTGTAAATTGTCCTTTTTCACTTAACAGGAACAGGCAGGCAGCAGGCCTCCTTTCTTAACAGCTTTCAATTTAGGGGGTAAGCAGTTTGGGAAAACCCACTTCAAGGCCCGTCCCTCCCACCTCTGCGTGTCAAGTTAGGGGAGGGGGACAAATAAGGGGCAGACGGGGGAAGAGGGGTGGAAAAAGGGGGGGCTGGGGGGAGAAGGTAGACAATAAGCTACGCAGCAGTTCCCAGGTTGCGGATAGCGCCACTGAGACACGAATGCGACCTCCTCCTACAGGACCCCGACTCCTCTATATCCTACTCGATCCCGGCAGGGTTCGAGTCGGCCATCCAACGCTCTAAACCCCTCCGACTCCTGGAACATTAACCAGGACATCCATGTGGTCCTGAACTGATCTTCCATCTCACAGATATTTAGTACTTCACCTATCCAGTCCCTCACAGATGGAGCACTACTCCGCTTCCAGTACCTGGGGATCACCTGCTTAGCTGCGTTAAGTAAATGGGCACGTAACGTTTATTCTTAGTATACAGTACGTCCTGCTCCAAATCAAATACTTACAGTTGGGATATACTTCGCCAGATGGCGCTGGACTGCAGAGACATCGCAAATAGGCTCCTCCCGACCCCTCAAATACCCAGGGACCTCCCACAAATCCCCAGAATTTCTCTGCAGTCTGGCTGCAAAGGACGAGAAATTGGCTCTCTACTCGCAGGTGAGCGGGGTTATTAACCTGCGGCCCTGTAGGACTATTCCCACCCGTTCCACTAGTAATATGCCTCCAAGCCTTGGCTGCGCTGGTCGGGTGAAGGTAGGCAGCACCACTGTTGGGTGCTTAGGAGAGCTGCTCCACCGCAATCCCCCACCAAAGGGTAGGCGGTTCAGGCTTATGGTGAGCCTCTATGGGATGCCCCTCCCGCACTATTGCCCCTGCCTATCGGTGGGCCCTATTTAAGTGACCGCCGTCCTCCCTCATCCTCCTTGTAGTCTTCGGGGGAAAAGAGGGGGGGGGGGGGGTATGTGTATAGATATGTATGTTATGCAGTCTGTGCTTTCACATGTCTTTATTCTTGGCGGTGGCATTACCTCAGGCGCTGGTGCGCCATCATTGGCTGTTGGCCTTCTGGCTTTGCGCTCTTCGGGGGGGGGGGGGGGGGCAGGCCGGTCTTTGGCACGCTCCTCGTCATGGCTATTACCGGCCCGCCCCTCGAGGTATACCGACGCCATCTTTTCTGACTTGGTTGGCCTATGCGCGACGGACTCCGCGGTCCGTAAGTGCCCTCGCGGGCGGCTTTATCGGCTTCACTTTTGTTACGATGTACTTAAAGCGGACCTTCACTCTAAATTAGAGTCTATCTTATATGTTTCCCACACCCTGTACATACAGATTGCTCACATTAAAAATCATCCTACCTGCATCTACTGCATTTTATAAGCCTTTAAACATCCAAGATGGCGGCTTATGGAAGCTGCCATTTTTGCAGGCAGCCTGCAAACAGGAAGTGCCTGCAAACAGGAAGTGACTGTGCTGCTCTGCATTCTGGGACTGCTGACCTTTCCCTGACCCCAGCTCTGCTCTGTCTGAGCAAAGCACAGCTATAACCCGCCCCCCTGTACCTTATCCCACTCTCCTCTCCTCAGTAAGTGTGATGCTTCTGAGTCAAGATGGCGGCGCCCGTATCCTAAATTCCCGAACAGAGTTGCAGCCCAGTGGGGGAAAGTATAATAAATTAGTGACTAAACATGCAAAATATATTAATTTTAGATGCTGAGGAATTGTTTTTTAAGAGTTTGGGCTTTTCATTAAATCATGGTGAAGGTCCGGTTTAAGGTCTTGTCTGCTTGTCTTTCGGGCGGGACGAACCCTTCTTGGCTTCTTCCGGCCCTGTTTTTAGTATATAACTTGTAGGCCTTGTAAAAATTATACTCCCACGTCCCTAGCGGGTTATTGGGGCATCCAGGGTTGCTATATAGCGTTATTCCTTATCGGCGTATAGCGCCGCTATAATCACTATATGGAGGCATCCCAGGATAATGTTACTGGGGTCCCTTTGAGACAAGACCGGCTGTGTGCAGCGTGTGGGTAGCCTCATGCTGACGCTGACAAGACGCGGGTCTGTGTACCCTGTGCTGAACAGGTGCTTGCATTGCAATCTGGCCTGCCAGTGGCTGCACCTCGTTTCACTTCACCTACTCCCCCAAGCTTAAATCTCACTCCTGCTGAGTTGCATACTAGTGGGGATTCTCAGCCTGATGTGTCTTCTAGACTGGCTAATGTTGAACAGATTATTGCGAAGTCTTTAGCGCGTAAGGTCCCTGGTAAGAAGCTGCACCTTACGCCTAATGTTACTGTTTTCCCTATGGGAACTGAGGAGTTTATGAACCTGTGTGGCTATCCCCCGTCTGATGAAGGGGAGCTCTTTTCTGACTCATCTGATGAGAGACCAAGGGGCCATGACTATTTTGGCTCTGACCCCTTGGCCCTGGATGACACTGAAAGATTATTGACCCAGATTTTTGAGGTTCTGTCCATCTGTCTCCCTGTTGAGGCTCCCAGGCAGAGAGGGGAGTTTTTCCATACAGCAAGATCACGTTTGGGATTTCCAGAGCAGGCGCATTTCCATAACCTTGTGCTCAAGGAATGGGAGCGCCCCAGTAAACTTCCCGGGGTTCCAAAGAGTTGGGATCGGAAGTATCCCTTTCCTGCTGAGGTGGTTAAATGTTGGTCATCCCCCCCCCCCCCCCCCCCCCCCGAGGTGGATGCCCTGATCCTAGGGCTATCTAACACCTCTGTCATGCATTCCCCTGATTCTACTACCCTGCGGGATGCCAAAGACTGGCGTATTGATCAGCTGGCATCCCACGCCTTTGCATGTGCAGGGACGGCGCTGCGCCCGGTCTGTGCCTCTGCCATTACTGCTGTGGCCACTAGAACCCTTATCAGAAATATGCTTGATAGTGCCCCTGATGATTTGCCTTGTGAGGTGTTCAATGCACTCTCCAGTTGTGATGTTTTTGTACATTTTGTCCTATCCTCATTGGATGACACCATCAGAATGTGTACCAGAACCTCTGCCCTCGTGGTGGCTATACGCCGCTCGGTTTGGCTGCGCCAGTGGGCTGCTGACAATGCTGCCAAGAAGGCCCTCACTGGGTTTCCCTTTAAAGGACTGCGCCTGTTTGGAGACCACCTGGACCTTTTTGCTATGGAAGGCAGGTTACCCCAGCGCAGGCGGCAACCTCTGCCCTTTCGGGGTCAGGGTTCCTTCTTCTCCCCTTACCGTGGTACAAGACAGGGAAGGGGGTGTCTTTCCCTGGGGCCCGGGGAGATTTCTGGGTTAGAGGCAGAGGACGTGGACGTCCTGGCTCCTCCTGGGGTCCCAAAGCTAAATCCTCTCCCAAGCCCCCTCAGGCATGATGGGGAGCCCTCACCCATCCGGGTGGGGGGATGGCTGCAGCACTTCGCTCACGTCTGGAGGCTTCATGTCTCAGACCGGTGGGTTCAGGAGGTAGTGTCCTCCGGTTACAAGTTGGAGTTTGCTGCCGATCCCCCTCCAAGATTCATCAGATCCCGGATTCCTCAGGACCCAGTGTCAGCTCAGGAGCTAGTGCAAGCAGTGCAAGGCCTCCTGGAGCTGGGGGTCATCTGCCAGGTCCCTTTAAGAGAAGAAGGCAAGGGCTTTTATTCCAACCTATTCACTGTACCCAAAAAGGATGGTGCTGTCAGGCCCATCCTGGACTTAAAGATTCTCAACAAGTTTGTCAGGGGCAGGCGCTTTCGCATGGAGACTCTGCGCTCTGCCATCAGTTCCCTGCGCCAAGGAGATTTCATGATTTCTTTGGACATCAAAGATGCTTACCTTCATATTCCTGTGTTCCCAGGTCATCAAAGGTTCCTCAGGTTCGCTCTGATGGATCAACACTACCAATTTGTGGCCTTGCCCTTCGGCCTCACTTCAGCGCCCAGGGTGTTCACCAAGGTGCTGGCTGGCGTGATGTCTCTGCTCAGATGTCAGGGCGTCTGCGTGCTTCCCTATCTGGACGACATCTTCATCTCTTCCCAGTCTCTACATCTGGCAGAGTTGGATACTCAGCTGGTGGTGTCCACTCTGGAGTCATTTGGATTGGTGATCAACCACCCCAAGTCCTCGCTGTCCCCTTCCTTGGTAACTCCATTCCTAGGAATGAATCTGGATACAGTTCAGGCAAGGATCTTCCTTCCTCAACAGAAGGTGGACAGTCTGATTGCACAGGCTCAGTCCCTCCTAGCTTGTCCCCATCCCTCCATCAGGCAGGGGATGCAGCTGGTGGGCCTGATGGTGGCGTGCTTCGAAGCGGTCCCTTATGCTCAGTTCCACTTGAGGCCTCTGCAACTTCACCTATTGTCTGTATGGGACAAGGACCCAGCGTCCCTGGACAGGGTCTGTGTGCTGTCCCCCCTGGTCAGGAGGTCCCTCTTGTGGTGGATGGACTCAAGGAACCTGTTGGGGGGCAGATCATTTCTTGCCCCTTCCTGGGAGACGGTCACCACGGATGCCAGTCTATCAGGTTGGGGGGGCTTCTGGAAGGTTCCAGGGGAGGTGGGGCCCTCAGGAGGCCCACACACCTATCAATGTCTTAGAGCTGCGAGCGATCAGGTTAGTTCTGGCTCGCTTGACTACTCATCTTCAGGGCCTGCCTGTTCAGGTGCGCTAGGACAACCAGACGGCAGTTGCCTACATCAATCATCAGGGAGGGACCCAGAGCAAGGGGGCCCTCCAGGAAGCGTCTCTGATCCTGACTTGGGCAGTGGCCAATGTCCCCTGCATTTCAGCTGTGTACATCCCGGGGGTGGAAATTCACCTGGCGGACTCTCTGAGCAGGGGGACCTCTCGCCAGGGAGAATGGTCCCTATGCAACATGGTTTTCTAATCTCTGTGTCACCGTTGGGGCCAACCAGATGTGAATCTGTTTGCGTCCCGCCACAATCACCAGCTTTTGTCTCTCTGTCCAGGGATCCTCTGGCCCGGACCTCGGATGCGCTAGCAATGTCATGGAAGGACTTTCAGTTCCTGTATGTCTTCCCCCCCCAATTCCCGTGCTGGGCAGGGTTCTGCGCAAGATCGCGCTGGAAGGGGTGCCAGCAATTCTGGTGGCCCCCAGGTGGCCAAGAAGAGTGTGGTTCGCAGACGTGGTACAGCTGGCAGTAGATCAATACGCTCTGCCCTTGGTGCCAGATCTGATCACTCAGGGCTCACTACGTCATCCCAATTTACAAACTCTGGCTTTGACGGCTTGGCTGCTGAAACCTCCATCTTGATGGAGACGGGGCTGTCTTCCTCAGTTGTGGATACTTTGATTAAAGCTAGGAAGAAGTCTTCCTCTTCCATTTATTACAGGGTTTGGGGTGCCTATGTTGACTGGTGTGAGTCTAGGTCTCTTCCCTGTCGTGTGTTCTCTATTCCCAGGATTCTGGAGTTCCTGCAGCATGGGTTGGAGATGGGGCTCCAACTCGGTACTCTGAAGGGTCAGGTTTCTGCCCTGGCTATTTTCTTCCAGAAGTCCTTTGCTCAGCACCCTTTGATCAGGACTTTTTCCAGGGGGTCACTCATGTGCGTCCCCCACGTAAACCTATAGTGCCTGTTTGGGATTTGAACTTGGTTCTGTCAGCCTTGCAGGGTGCTCCCTTTGAACCTGTGCAGGATGCTGCCTTGGCCATTCTTACGCTCAAGGTTGTGTTTCTGGTGGCTATCACTTCTGTCAGGCGTGTGTCTGAGTTGGCGGCGCTTTGCATTCAGCCCCCCTACTATGAGAGGCACCAGGACAAGGTGGTGTTTCGTTTCAAACCTGATTTTCTGCCTAAGGTAGTGTCTGCCTTTCATTTGAATCAGGATATTGTTCTTCCTTCTTTGTGCCCTAATCCTAGCAATGCTAAGGAGAGGGTTTTGCACTCTTTGGATGTGGTTAGGTGTCTGAAGTACTATCTGGTGGCTACTGCACCTTTCAGGAAAACTGATGCTCTTTTTGTGGTCCCTTCTGGTCCCAGGAAGGGTTTGGCTCCTGCCAAGTCTACTATCACCAAGTGGATTTGTCAGGCTATGATTCAGGCCTACTCTGCTAAGGGGAAGAATCCTCCCTTCCTCCTCACTGCTCATTCCACTCGTGCGATTGGTGCCTCTTGGGCTTTTCAGCACCAGGCCTCTGTTGAACAAGTTTGCAAGGCCGCTACTTGGTCTTCTGTTCATACCTTTTCAAAGTTTTCAAGGTTGATGTTAGGGCCTCAGCTGATGCTGCTTTTGGCCGAAAGGTTCTGCAGGCGGCAGTGGTTTAAACTGCCTGCTGCTGATTTTTCTTGGGGATCCCAACCTACTTATGGACACTGCTATTGGATGTCCCAACTGTAAGTATTAGATTTGGAGCAGGACGTACTGTATACTAAGAATAATACAATTCTGTGATTACTCACCTGTAGAATTGGTATTATGAGTATACAGTACGTCCTGCTCCAACCCACCCTTGGTTTGCATTTTCTTGGATCCCCTTGTATGGTGATTGTTATCATTGTTATAGTTGATAGTTTGGATTGTTTAATTCTCCCGGCTTCTCCTTAACTGCTTTTCAATGCTGGGTATTTGAGGGGCCGGGAGGAGCCTATTTTCTATGTCTCTGCAGTCCAGCGCCATCTGGCGGAGTATATCCCAACTGTAAGTATTAGATTTGGAGCAGGACGTACTGTATATGCATAATACCAATTCTACAGGTGAGTAATCACAGAATTGTGTTTTTTGTATTTCCCAACCGGACGTTTTGTCAAATGAAGTAGGACCTGGGCCAGGTCCTCCTGCATATCCACCCCAGTAACCTGCGTGATGATGGGTAAGATCTCTCCCCAGATTTCTGATCCTAGGGCCAGAAAATGTGGAACATCGTGCCACGCTCAGTGCCACATCTTCAGCATTTTGGGTCTACTGTTGAATACATCTTACTAAGTCTGTCTGGAGTATAATACCAGCGCGTGAGAATTTTATAATTCGTCTCCTGCACCCTTGAAGCTATTGAGGACTTATGCGCTAGCATGGATATTTTTTCTCTCTCCTTCTCTCTTTAGGGTCTACCCAGATCTCTTTCCCGTTCTCCCCAAAAGGTCGGGGGGGGGGGGGTTGTCTGCACATTTATTAGCAGGGAGTACAGTTTGGAGATTAAGTGCGGGTACGGTTGCCCCTCTATGCAAATCCTTTCAAATTCCGTAGGGCCTCTACACAACTCTCTTCTAAACCCTAGGTGGGACAGGAAGGACTTGAAGCGCAGAAGAGTCCAAGGGTCTAGCTTATCATTCTCCCACCTAGCTCTCAATTCCGCCAGAGTGACCCAACCCTCTCTGCCTATCAGGTCTCCACTTCCCAACTGGGGTAGGCTCCCCCACTCTCGCAGGTCTGCTGTGAATGGGCCTGTATGTAGTAGGGGATTACCAATGACCGGAGAGGGATAGGGGGAGAACTCTGGTCGTTGTGCAGGGTGACCTGTTCCACACCAAGGTCTCCAGCTGAGTGGGGGTCATAGTTATCTCCAACTGGACCCATCTTTTAGTTGCTCGACAGTTCTGCCATTCACATATTCTTTGCAGATGTGTGGCTGCCCAATACAGCTTCACATCTGGCAGCGCTATGCCCCCTGCATGCTTGGGTCTACAGAGTAACTGAGACTTCAGTCTCGCCCTTTTCTTGCTCCAAACGAATCCGAATTATGCGCTATTTATTTCCCGGAAGAAGTGTAATGGAATGTGGATTGGGGGAGCCTGGAACAGGAACAGCTTCGGGAGAACAGACATTTTAATAATGTTAACCCTGCCCATCCAGGAGAACGCGGGGCGGTCCCAGGTCCCTAGATCTGTCTTAATTCTCTGTGCTAATGGCCAGAAGTTCAGGGCTAGGACGTTTGACAGCTGGCTAGGCAGCTGCGTGCCGAGGTATGAAATCGAGGACCTTGCCCACTTAAATGGGAATGATTGTTGCATGTTTCTTACCGTCTCCCCAGGAAGCGAAGCATTCAACTCCTCTGATTAATCAAAGTTTATTTTGAGGTAGGACAGCCTCCCATATACCTCGAATTCCTTCATCAGGACCGGAACCGACTGCAGGGTTAGTGACAAAAAAGAGCAGGTCGTCTGCGTAAGCAGCGATTTTGTGTGCGCCGTCTACCAAGTCTACCCCTCTAATGCCACTGTTGCCTCTGACTTTGCATAGGAACGGCTCTAGCGACAGGGGCGAAGAGCGCGGGGGGCAGTCGACACCTGTCGGGTCTCATTCCGGATGAGTATCGGCTCAGAATGAAGGCCATTTATCCTGATCTTGGCCGACGGAGTGGTATACAGGGCCTCAATCAACAACCTCATCCTGTCACCTAGGCCTATATGCCTAAGGGTTTCCCGGAGGAAAGGCCAGCTCACCCTATCGAAGGCCTTTTCCGTGTCCGTGGATAGGAGCATGGTAGGGGTAGCGGAGGCTTTGGCTCCGTGTATCACGTTAATGGCTCGAACTACGTTGTCCCTGGCTTCCCTGCCCAGCACGAACCCCGTTTGATCAAGATGCATTATCTGTGCCACTACTGGGGCCAATCTAATGGCCAAGATTTTTGCATATAGTTTGAGGTCCGTGTTGAGCAGGGAAATGGGGCGGTAACTCTTGCAGGGCAGTGGATCTTTACCCGGCTTATGTATTACTGAGATATGGGCTTCCAATTCCCTCCCCGAGAGCATGCCGGGGGTCTCTCGGTCCGTTATCGTGTTCCAGGCTCTCACCAAGCGGGGGCCCAACAGTGTAATAAAGGATTTATAATGCTTGATGGTGTACCCGTCCGGCCCCGGAGCCTTTCCCGTCGGCGAGAGTTTAATTGCCTCAGCCAACTCCTCCATTCTAAACGGGTCCTCCAGCGTCTCGGCCACCTCCTGTGGGCATCCCCAAGCTCTCTATATATGCCCTGACCCTCCACGGGAGCATCCACGCAGTCCGTCCACCGGCCAGGTCATACAGTTCGTCATAATATGCCTGGAATGTTTCTTTGAGGTGTGCTGCTTCTGCTGTGAGTCGTCTGATTTCGGATATATAATTTTGGGTATATTGCTGCTTAAGGGCTCTCGCTAAAAGCGCGCTACTTTTGTTCCCATGTTCGTAGTATCTACGCCTGCATTTTTTGATCACAAACTTCGCCTTCTGTCTAAGGGCATTGAGGGCCTCCCGTGCCGGAATCAGTTCTCGGAGTACTCTCGCCGCCTCTGTCTGTCTGTGAGACAGCTCCAGGCGCTTAACTCGCTCCGTGAGCTGCTCTAGCGGTCTCATTCTCTCCCTTTTTAACCTATAAGTATGGCTTATCTGTACCCCTTTTGTGTGCCTCCCACAACACTAATGGTGACACCTCCCCATTATCATTACTGCTAAAGTATGCTTCTATGCCCTCTCTGACAGCTTGGGCTACTATCTCGTCTTGCAGTAGGGACTCATTAAGTCGCCATGTCAATGGGGGTGGGGGTCAGATCCAGGGAGGACAGGGGCATGGTCCGAGAAGGAGGTTGGAAGGACACCACTATCTGCCATCAGGCCCAGTAAGCTGTGCGAGATCCAAAAGTAGTCTATCCTAGTGTATGTCCCATGTACCTTTTGAGTAAAAAGAATAGTCCCTTTCTGCAGGGTTCTGCACTCGCCACGCGTCCACCAGCTGCATGCTATGACGTTTTTTCCTCAGTGTTCTCAACGCTAGGTGGGATACTGCTGATCTGCCCGCTGAAGAATCTAATAGTGGCGCCAAATTAAAATTGCCCACCAGGACAATTTCCCCCTTAGCAAATTCCTCAATCGTATTTAGCGTGTTTCTAAGGAACTGAACTTGACCCTGATTGGGGGCGTATAAGGACACCATGGTGTAGGATTTTTGGCCGAGAAGACATTTCACCATCAGGAGCCTCCCAGACTCCTCCCCCCAGGAATCCTGCAGAGTGAACAGAACCCCACTCGCTATCATAATCGCTACTCCCTTCCTTTTGGCGTTTGTTGCGCAGCTGGTGAACACGTGTGGGTACAGCCGGCTATTCAGCCGAGGGGCCCCAGACCTCTTAAAGTGGACCAACACCCAGGATTTTGACTATCCTGGGTATTGGTCCACTTCCCCGGGGCACCCCGATCGGGGGTGCCCCGCTGTGTGAAACCCCCCAGAAAGCCCCCAAAACTCACCTCTCCCCGCTCCCACGTGGCCGCGCCGTCCAATCGGCGCCGACGGACAAGCTGATTGACAGCGACGGACAAGCAGCTTACCCGTCGGCGCCTTTCGCGCGTCACTTTTGACGTGTGTGCGCCGACCATTCAGAGACGGCCGGCGCGGGCGCGCGCACGCCTAGAGGGGCGCGAGGGAGGCGGCGCCGGCCGCCGCCGAAGACAAGGTAAGGTGATTTGGGGTGTTTGGGGGGGGTTCACCCCGCGGGACATCCCGATCTCGGATGTCCCGCGGTGTGTGAGGTGAATATTCCCGGGCCGATCACCTCAGGGTGTTGGTCCACTTTAAAATGTGTGTCCTGGATAAAGGCGATTTTTGCTTTGAGCCTCCTCAGCTCCTGTCCAAGAATCATCCTCTTCTCCACATTCATAGAAATCAACTTCATTGCGGTCATATCCCAGCAGCCACTGCAATGTTACTGGTCAGCGTTGCTGCGCTGAGATCCTGCCGCGTCACCTCTCCCGGAGTTACTCTACAGGTGGCTGGGGTAACGGGCAAGAGCTGGGGGGAGGGGGGGGAGATGGAGAAGGGCCAAGGGATGGGAGGGGGACACTTGGACGTGTGGATCGGGGGTGGGCTAGAACAGGTAAGAAGAATCTAACCAACAAGACTACCGGAGTTGTCAACCGGAGGACAACCCACAGGGGACCTCCGTAACTGGTGCTACTTTTACTTTCCTCCACTCCTCCTCTTCTAATCGGACCGCACGTGCACCGGTTCCCACAGACGCTTTGTTTCCCCATCTGTGGAGGTCGTGTCCAACACAGAGGGGGGCACCAAGTTTTCGTGGGAGGGTGGAGGATCAGAACACGGAGCAGCAATGAGGGAGCCGCACTATATCTACTAGTATCTAGTGTTGCATCCCAAGGCGTGGTTAATAAGGGGGTAAGCGCACCATGATGCAGCCCAACCTGTGCACGGATCTAGTGCACCGCATTAACTCACTGCCCTAACCGGGTCTCTCAACTTTTACACTGAAACTCATAAGACTCGGCTGACTAGGAGGATCCACCCGCCCAGCCACCAGCCACTCCCCTCCAAGTCAGCGGTAAGGGGCCAGTGCGGATGCTCGACAGCTGGGGACACTATGTATCTCCAGAGTGCAAGTCAGCGAGGGCGACTGAGCGCGACCCGTCGCCCCCCCCCCCCCCCGCCCCCGGGACCCCCGAACCCAACCTTAACATATAACAGGTGATAGAGTATACTTTTCTATCTTAATTCAAAAATAGGTTTTCAGGGATCACAGCCCTTAGTGAAATTGATATTCAAACTGATCAGGATGACCACACAAGAACCACAGACAACAATTCTGTAGCAGCAGCCTGATAGCTTTATTTGTCACATGGTTGAGGTAGATATTGTGGTGTTCAAATAAATGCAAATACAAACGGTAAAAGAAGTAAAAACAACCAATCATAAGCCATTAGGCGGTCTTTCAAATATCCAATAAAATCAAACTAAAAGGCCGGATATACATATATATATTCTTGGTGTGCCACACACCCCGCTTCACCTTTAGATATTCATCCATTATTGGGTTAATCCACCGCAGGCGACGTAGTGCAGAGAGGAAGTCTTGTAACGAGCCCCCTTCCGGCCTATATATACCTGGTACCTCCCTTCAATCACCAGTATTTTTCTCTCTGCTTGCTGGCAAGTCAGAAGTTGGAAGTCTCCTGCTTACAGGTAGGCCGGGGTATTCTTACCCCGCCACCCCCCTTTTTGGTCTATTTCTGCCCGGTTTGAGTTGTATACCTTTACGGTGAAATGGAAGCCTCCCAGCCTTGGCTGCTCGCCGGGCAAATGGTAGATAGCACTTTAAGTGCCTATGAGCTTATCTCCTACCGCTCGTCCTCATGCGTGGGGCTGTGCGGCGATCCGGCATGGTGATCCGGAAATGGGATGCCCCTGTCCCGAGGGTCCCCTTAGCCCCTTGCTCTCCCGTTACGGTCCCTTCTCCCTTCACTATGGGGGGGGGGGGGGGGGTATAGAGGGTTGTGTATTATGGATAGTGTTTCACTGTATTGCTGTCTTTTACATGTGTGTTCACTTTGTGCACATTAACAGACTGCGCAGCATGGTGCGCTTGAGTCTGCTATGCTGGAGCCCCGGGCAGATCCTCCAAAAAAAAAAAAAAAAAAAAAAAGTTTCAATGGTGGCCAGAGTGTTGGTCAGCTTTATGGGGGCGGGGCAGCTGACCGCGCTCAGCACTTGGGCTTGCCGCCTGAAGTCTGCGGCCCCTCCCGCCTCCCCCCTTCCCCGGGCTCCGTGCGGCAGCCTGGTGGCTGCGCTTATGCTCTCCCCCCTCCTCCGCCGCCTGGCTGTGTGTGAATCCAGCGCAGCTGGTGGCAATCGCTCAATGAATTGGCGCTTGTCAGGACGCTTCTGATCGGCTTGTAGGGGGCGGCTCCCGGTGACGCGGGGAGGCGGGGCGCCGGCGGGAGCGTCGCTCGGTGGCCCCGGCCTCACTTCCTCCCTGTCGATAACAGAAGTCACGTGGGGGGGCACGCGCTGCAGCACACTTGAAATCTTGCTGCTGCTCAGTGCCCTCCGGTCTTGCGTCGGCCTGTCAGGTAAGCGGCCCCGCTTTGGTGGGGCCGAGATTGAGTTTTCCTTTTTGTCTTATGGAGGAAAAAGGGGGATACTTGGGAAAAGCATTTAAAGAGGCACTCTTATCATTTATATGTGATGCTTAAGACAGGCTGCATATGTTACGCTTATATGGGGATCTGATGGTTTCTTTCTTTCCTTTCAGATCCTGGGATCCCTGGTTATAACGGCCCTCCGGCTCTATTTTGCCTGGCTAGTCTTTCTTTTTTAGTAAAGAAAAAGGGGGGTATTTATTTATTTATTTTTTGATAAAGGGGCATCCCGGGTTGGCTTATGCCTTAAAAATCCCAGTATTTGCGATACCATAAATCACCAATATGGAGGCTTCCCTAACTACCGGTAACGACTCGTCAAGAGTCGTCCAGGGGGTGTGTAAAATGTGGGGCTGCGCTCCCCGCTGATGATGTCTTTATTTGCATTCCTTGTGCAAAGCTGAGCATTGCGCGTCAGTCTGTTGATCCGGCTGCTGGCCCGTCGCAACTTCCATCATCTCCTGCCTCTCCCTCCCTGTTCCGGACCCCGCATGACACTGTCAAAAGTGGGGATTCGCAATCCGAGGTGGCGGCAAAGTTGGCCAGCCTTCGGAAAGTATTGCCCGTTAAGGCAGGGTTGAAAGCCCCTGCGAAACGGAAGCGCCTGACTCCAGTATCTTCGGCTCCACAGGACGAATTATGTGAGCCTGTGGAATGGTCCGATGGCTCCCCGGATGAGGAAGAATTCCTCTTGGAGTCAGATGAGCCGGCAGATCAGCTTGAGGCTGATGCGACTGGCGATTGGCCGGCGGGGGTTGCCCTTGACACCCCCTCCATTTTGGCCCAAATGTTTGAAATTTTGAATTTAGATCCGCCTGAGGCTGTCACCCTGCCAAGGGGCCAGTTGTTTAAAGAGCCTCAGCCGCGTTTGTTTTTTCCCAGACAGCACCACTTTGAGAGGGTGGTCCTTAAGGAATGGGAACATCCCACACGGTTATCTGGGATCCCTCCCAGGTGGGAAAGGAGTTATCCCTTTCCGCCAGAATTGGTGAAGCTTTGGTCCATTCCTCCTGAAGTCGATACCCCTGTGCTAGGGCTATCTAGCTCTGCTATGGTACAGTCTGCTGAGACCTCTATCCCTAAA
Source organism: Gastrophryne carolinensis (assembly GCA_027917425.1). Taxonomy (NCBI): domain Eukaryota; kingdom Metazoa; phylum Chordata; class Amphibia; order Anura; family Microhylidae; genus Gastrophryne; species Gastrophryne carolinensis. Next base: position 150,170,138 of record CM051241.1, on the reverse strand, counting down.
GATGGGGAGGATCGTAGGATTGACCAGTATACTCGCCATGGCTTTATTTATGCTGGGTCAACGATGCGCCGTGTGCGCTTCGGCCCTTCTTCTATTAGCAGTAAGATCTGTAATCCAGGGGCTATGCGAGGATCTCAATCCCACTTGTAATGAGTTCGCTGCGCTTAAGCAGTGCGAATCTTTTGTGTCTTACGTTCTATCCGCTCAGGACGATGCGCTGGCTATGAGTAGCAAGACAGCGGCAATGCTGGTGGCCATTCGTCGGTCTGTATGGCTGCGACAGTGGCCGGCGGATTCAGCTTCTAAAAAGGTGCTCACGGCTCTCCCCTTTTTGGGGCTACGTCTGTTTGGGGAGAGAATTGACTCTGTCGCGAAAGGTGGTATGATGCCACAGCGCAGAAGGCCTCGGCGCCCCTTTAGGGGGGCAGGTTCTGGTAGGTCTTCCTTTCGAGGATATAGAGCGGGCAGGGGGGCTTCCCTTCCCTCTTCCAGTCATACAGGTTGGACTCGGGGCAGGGGCCGTGGCCGTCCCGCCCAGTCCTGGGGCTCCAAGCCCAAACCTGCTGGTAAGCCCGCTCAGCAATGAGGGGCTGCCCTCACCCGTGCGGGTGGGGGGACGATTATGACACTTCTCCAAGGTTTGGAACCAGGAAGTTCCGGACAGATGGATTCAGGAGGTAGTGTCGTCCGGTTACAAGCTGGAATTCGAGTCTCGCCCTCCTTCACGGTTCTTTCGGTCTCGGGTGCCCATCGATCCTATCGCCGCACAGGGGCTTCTGGCGTCTGTAAAGAATTTACTAGAGATGGCGGTCATCTGGCCGGTACCGCGCTTAGAGATGGGCCTTGGTTTCTACTCCAATCTGTTCGCAGTCCCCAAGAAAGATGGGTCAGTTCGTCCCGTCTTGGACCTGAAGTTGCTCAACAGGTTCATTCAGTTTCAGAAGTTCCGCATGGAAACCTTGCGCACGGCCGTCGGCTCTCTTCGGCAAGGGGACTTCATGACGTCCATAGACATCAAGGATGCTTACTTTCATGTTCCCATCTGCCACGCTCATCAACGTTTTCGTCGATTCGTGATGAAGGATCAGCATTATCAATTCGTGGCACTTCCGTTTGGCCTTACCTCTGCTCCAAGAGTGTTCACCAAGGTGTTGGCAGGGGTCATAGCCATTTTCAGATCTCGGGGCATTCGTGTCGTGCCTTATTTGGACAACCTTCTCATCATGGCTCCGTCGCTCAATCAATCGGAGACAGACACCAGGTTGGTGGTCTCCACGCTGGAAAGCTTTGGTTGGGTGATCAACTTCCCCAAGTCCTCCCTCGCTCCGGCCAGGGTAGTGTCCTTCCTGGGGATGCAGTTGGACTCTCATCAGCACAGTGTGTTTCTTCCTCAGTCCAAAATTCATCTGATTCAGGAGTTGGCTCGGGTCCTACTCTCCAATCCTCGGACGTCCATCCGTCTGGGGATGAGGCTGGTAGGGTGGATGGTTGCCTCCTTCGAGGCAGTTCCCTTTGCTCAATTACACACGAGGACGCTTCAGCTTTATCTGTTGGCGTCTTGGGACCGACGGCTTCGGTCGCTGGATCAGCCCTTCCAGTTGTCCTCCCGGGTCCGGCAGTCCCTCCAGTGGTGGTTGGTCTCGACCAATCTCGTAAAGGGCAGGTCTTTCCTGACCCCTCTTTGGGAGATTGTCACCACGGACGCCAGTCTGACGGGATGGGGCGGATTCTGGAAGGAGCTACAGTTCCAGGGGCAATGGGGACCTCAGGAGGCCCACTTACCCATCAATATTCTGGAACTGAGAGCCATCCGTCAGGTGCTTGCTCTCCTGACTCGGCACGTCCTGGGTCTTCCGGTCCAGGTGCGTTCAGACAATCGAACAGCGGTTGCTTACATCAATCATCAGGGAGGGACTCGCAGCCTGAGTGCTCTCAGGGAGGTGTCCCTGACCTGGGCAGAAGCCCATGTTCCTTGTCTCTCGGCGGTATACATTCCAGGAGTGGAGAGCCAGGAAGCGGACCGGTTGAGCAGGGGCTCTCCCCGTCTGGGAGAATGGGCTCTCCCCGTCTGGGAGAATGGGCTCTCCCCGTCTGGGAGAATGGGCTCTCCATCCTCGGGTGTTTCGCTCACTATGTCTCCGATGGGGGACACCGGAGGTGGACCTGTTTGCCTCCCATCACAATCGCAGGCTCCCGAATTTCGTGTCGCTCTCCCAAGATCCTCTGGCGCTGGCAGTGGATGCCATGTCCCTGAGTTGGGGGGATCTGGGGTTTCTATACCTGTTTCCTCCGATACCCATGCTAGGCAGGGTGCTTCGGAAGTTGGCTCTGGAAAGGGTGTCCGCCATTCTCGTGGCCCCAAGGTGGCCAAGGCAAGTGTGGTTCGCAGACATCGTTCGGCTGGCGGTGGACCAAGTCGTTCTGCCTCTTCGGTCCGATCTGCTCACTCAGGGTCGATTGTGCTACCCCAATTTACCAGCGCTAGGTTTGACGGCCTGGCTGCTGAGACCTCCATCCTGAAAGAGGAGGGTCTTTCTGATTCAGTCGTTAAGACTCTGATCCGTGCTCGGAAGAGGTCTTCTTCTATCACTTACTATAGGACTTGGAAAGCCTATATCGCCTGGCGAGATAAGATCTTTTCCTTGTAGTGTCTTTTCAGTCTCCAGGATTCTGGAGTTTTTACAATCAGGGCTGGACTCTGGTCTTCAGCTTAGTACATTGAAAGGGCAAGTTTCTGCCTTATCTATCTTTTTTCAGAAGCGTGTTGCGCTTAAATCTTTGGTTAAAACATTTTTCCAGGGGGTTACGCATGTGCGGCCTCCCAGGAAATCACTACTCCCTGTTTGGGATTTGAATTTGGTTCTTTCTGCGCTTCAGGCTCCTCCTTTTGAGCCTTTGCAAGATATTGCTTTGTCTACCCTGACTCAGAAGATTGTCTTCTTGGTAGCTATCACTTCGGTCTGGCGTGTCTCAGAGTTGGCGGCCTTAACTATCCAGGCGCCTTACTTTGAGAGGCATCAGGATAAAGTGGTCTTTCGGTTCAAGCCAGACTTTCTTCCTAAGGTGGTTTCTGCTTTTCATTTGAACCAAGACATTGTTCTTCCCTCCTTATGTCCTAATCCTAAGAATGACAAAGAGAGGGTGTTGCATTGTTTGGATGTAGTACGCTGTGTTAAGTACTACTTGATTATCACGTCTCCTTTTCGTAGAACGGATTCCTTTTTTGTTGTGCCCCATGGGCCTAAGAAGGGTTTGGCACCAGCCAAATCTTCCATTAGCAAGTGGATACGTCAGGCCGTTACTGCGGCCTATTCTGGTAAGGGGAAAGTTCCCCCTTTTTCGTATCACTGCTCATTCTACTCGCGCCATTGGGGGCGTCTTGGGCATTTCAGCACCAAGCTTCTGTTGAACAGGTTTGTAAGGCTGCCACTTGGTCTTCTGTTCACACTTTTTCTAAGTTTTACAAAGTTGATGTGCGAGCCTCAGCGGATGCTGTTTTTGGCCGCAAAGTTCTGCAGACTGCAGTCATTTAAGTTATGCTTCACCTGGCCTTGAGTTGCCCAGCCCTTGTGGACACTGCTTTTGGATGTCCCAATAATGGATGAATATCTAAAGGTGAAGCGGGGTGTGTGGCACACCAAGAATAATACCATTTTGTGAGTACTCGCCTGAAAAATGGGTATTGTTGGTGTGCCACACACCCCGCTTCACTCCCACCCTTTTTTCGGTAGTTCCGAAGCCTTTATATGGTGAAGCTTTTTGTTTATATCAAATTTGATTTTGAGGTTACTGGTGGAATACTGGTACCTTGTATTACTGCTTTTTAAATATACTGGTGATTGAAGGGAGGTACCAGGTATATATAGGCCGGAAGGGGGCTCGTTACAAGACTTCCTCTCTGCACTACGTCACCTGCGGTGGATTAACCCAATAATGGATGAATATCTAAAGGTGAAGCGGGGTGTGTGGCACACCAACAATACCCATTTTTCAGGTGAGTACTCACAAAAATGGTATTTTGGTTAATATCCGAGCAGCACTGCAAGGGTTACAACTTTGAAGCATGCGCAGTATAACTGGAAAAAAAGTCAGAAGGCCATGCAAGGTGTCAAACCTCAGGACAGGGTGACTTATTGTGTGGTTACAATTTGGGGAACAAGGTCTTAGTTTTAGGAATTATAATTTTTAACTTGATACATGAAGGAGAACTTAACGGAACCTATCTGGTTCCTGTCTTGTGATGTCTGGTTGGGAAACATGGAACAGAAGAATAATTCCAAGCCAAGGGGAATACCAAGACATTAAAGAATTACTCTTCACTCTAACAATTTCCTCCTCTTGTTCCATATTGAGTATCCATTATTCCAGCTTTCCTCCTTTTTGGTTCTTGCGGAGTACTTCTCTCTCAGACCTAAAATCAGACCTAGAAGAGGACTAGGTGACATCTACCCAAGGTAGGCCTTGGCCTCATTAGTCCAGATAGTCACAGTCTGTCATTCCTCCTCAACTGGGGTTAAAGGAGGCACTCAGGATAACATTGGGATGTACACAGGCAGTGGTTGCTGTACTATGGGAGCGGTGGGAATATTAGGTAATTCATTTTCCAATATTACCACATATTCACCATTGTCTTGATCCTCCAATCCTTCTAAGGCTGCATAAATAGTGGATCTGTTGGTACAATCACCTGACTCTCTAGACACACCATTAGGAGGGTGAGGGCTGGTCCCAACTCTAATCATTCTCTGTCACAAACATGGCTAGTTTACCAAAAAGATAAACACAATACAAGAGTTAGGGCCATCAGTATATATACTATCGATTTCAGAATTCCATAGAACCAGTTCCCTATATTGGCAAAAGAAACACTCATTCCTCTAAAGGGGTTCCAACCATCCTTGCTAATAGCTCTGGCCTTCTGCTGCAAACCCTTAACTTTGTCTACATGTGCTTGGACTTGATTCCCTGTATCCACTACCCAGGTGCAACAGTCCTCTCCGATAAAAGCACAATAACCTCCTTGTGTTTTGCTGGTGGCCAAACACACACCCAAATATCTAATACTTTACAAATGAATGCCCAGGGCAGGGCTACTAATATAAATGCAGGTTCTTTATATTGTTTTAAAGAGATCAGAGCATAACTAATAAAGAATATTACTTTATTCTAAATAAGATATAAAAAGTATATACAATATACTTATGTACAGAAAGAAAGCTTAATAAAGCTAAAAATACATATAAATACAGGAAAACTTCACCACACAGTTATAAATAGCTTAAGACTTAGTGGGATACATATTACATCACCACAGAAACAACCATTGTCTGAGATTCATCAGCCAGGAGCAGGGGAGGCGACAGACAAGGGGTTTGTGGGAAAACACTATGTCCCTGACACAGGTAGTGCACCCTAATATCCACACACTAATACAGCATCACCATTCAGTAACATCACCTTTCCAATGGGAACTTGAATGGGAAATCAGCACCACTTCACCACGAAACAGAGGGGGCTTCTGTGTCGTCATCTGTCTTGAGCCGGAGGAATCTTCAGAGTAACGGCGAAAAGACAGGATATTATTCGTGGCAACCACACTGTGCTAAAACGTCTCAAAGCACAGGTTAATAATTCCTGTCTTACACCGCACTCCGGACCCCTTTTTATGGAGGCAAGTCAGCAGTTATTTGCTGACTAGACATAAATTACCCAAAATCAAGCAGGGAATGGCCATTTCCCTTACTTGACCTTAGGGTCAATTTAGCTTGCAAACTCAGACTTCCGAAGACCAAATACTCCCCCAGCTTCGTAAGTCTTAAATTAAGATGTCAGCCTTATAACAATGGATTGTGTGAAGTCAACAAACAATACTCAGGATATAGACAGTGGAGGGAAAAAGATGTATAAACATTCATTTCTCCAACACAAGTTCACATAAGGGATAAAAAATGACATGTTTTAGGACAGCTATATTTCCCAAATGTCTGAGTCAGCACAGTGACATCCAAATCAGCAATTAAAAGCGTATACCATGTCATGTTTTCAATAAAATATATACATTACATCTAAAAATTCTGTTGCATAACACCTTGACTCGCCAAACGATAATCTAAAACCATCTTCTCCTGCAGAACCATCTTTCTAACGTGCCTTAGTTCTAAGTTACCCAACTCTACAGCTTCTATTGTATGATTAAAGTGGACCAACACCCAGGATTTTGACTATCCTGGGTTTTGGTCCACTTCGGCGGGGCACCCCGATCGGGGGTGCCCCGCTGTGTGAAACCCCCCAGAAAGCCCCAAAATCTTACCTGTCCCCGCTCCCACGTGACTGGACGGTCCAATCCCCGCCAACGTCCAGGCCGCCTCCCTCGCGTCACTTTCGACACGCGCGCGCCCCCGCCGGCTATTTGCAGACGGCCGGCGCGGGCGCGTGCACGCCTACAGGGGCGCAAGGGAGGCGGCGGCGGTCGGCCGCCGCCGAAGATCAGGTAAGCGATTTGGGGTGTCTGGGGGGGTTTCACCCCGCGGGACATCCCGATCTCTGATGTCCCGCGGGGTGGGAGGTGATCGGCCCGGGAATCTTATAGATTTCCGGGCCGATCACCTCTCGGTGTTGGTCCACTTTAATCATGCTATCTATCAAGCTAGAGAAATTATTTAGCCTATTCATTATTTCCATTCCCCATCCTGTCCATCCCGGGAGAAAACTCCAGATTTTATCTTCTACAGAGAATATTTCTCTCTTAAACCTGAATCTCACCTCAGGTTCCACCTTTGCTTCTACACTGACATTATACAGTTTAATAGCTGGTGTCACTCTTCCTACATAACAGGTTCCTTGTCCACAGATGGGGATCCATGCAAAAGCCTTGTAGCCACAAATAAAATAACCGCTTTGCAACATCACTGAAAAGTTTTGAAAAGCAGCAGTGACCAGTACTGTCATCTGCACAGAAGCATTAAACATTTCGCTGTCTGGCACATCTGTTATATGAGTTTCATTTATGGTGGCATTAAATGCAGTACCTCCAGTAACAGTAAGGTTAGTGTGAGCATAGCTACAGTCTGATTTCCCCAATATCTCATGTCCTGGCCGGGAAATGTTAATGCACAAACCTGGGGACACAGGTGCAGTTAACACTATCAAAAACTTGCAGCAACCTTCCCTGACGAGGAAACTTGTTTTGAAGTAACTATTTGGGGAATCAGGTGGAAATCGTATGGTTCCAGTGGGATTGCCACCCAGGGGATTCCAGAAGAGTGGAGATACTTGGCACCCAACAATCTGAAACATTTGAAATTTTAGCAGCTTCAAGTGCATACTCATAACACTATTTTGCTGAGAACTGTCTGCATACACAAGAGCAAAAGTCCAAAAGCAATTGATGAACAATGAAAAAGAAGACTTCATTCTGTCTCTGGTTCTTGGACATTTTTACAGTGGCTGTCGTGTACCCAGTTTTTTTTACCATCCACCTTGACTGAAGTGTGGCTAACCAACTGTATGTGATAAGGACCCTCGAACCTTGGCTCCAAAGATTTACGAGTGTGTTTCTTTATGACCACCCAATCAGCTGGCTCCAATGAATGTACTTCTGTACATTTATCAGGGTCTGGAATTGAGGCAAACACAAGTTTGAGTTTCCGTTAAACAATTCTGCAAAGCAGCTACATAACCAGTCAGGTCAGAGTGTAACAGTTGGGCCTTCTGGGGTAGGTATAGATTCGTTTTAGAGGCACTGCCAAAGAGAACCTCATATGGCGAGTCTTGTTTTTCTGTTGTTGGTGGTTCTTACTGAGTAGAGGGCAATGAGTAAACAGCCTGTCCAGGGTTTACCTGTTTCAGCCCTAATTTTCTGAATTTTTAACTTTAAGATACCGCTGAGTCGCTCTACTTTTCCACTACTTTGTGGATAAGGGGTGTGAAAAGCCTGCTTTATCCCTAGGGCCTTCATTATTTCTTTCATTACTTCACCTGTAAAGTAACTGCCATTATCCGAACTGAGGGTTTGATATAATCCGAATCTGCATACTACCTCATTAAAGATTTTCTTTGCAGTATTTTTCGCCGTAGCTTTTGTAACAGGCCATGCTTCAGGCCACCCTGAAAAGAGATCAACACACACCAACACATATTCATATTGCCCCACCTTGATTGATGTGTGGGACCATGAGCCAAATGTGTCGTCATGGGATACAACGATCTAGGCAGACAAAATTTGTTACCACTTATCCACCATAATCACATTGTCAAGCTGTACAGAGTAAAAGGCGAGCGGACGAAATTTGTGTCCATGCCTCTGAGTCAGTACACCCTGAGCATGGCAGTCAGTTTCATGTGTGAACAGGAAGAACATTTTTTCATAGTCCGGCAGCCCTAAAGCCGGAGCAGACACAATAGCCTGTTTAAGTGATAGGAAACACTTCTCTTCCTCATCAGAAAGCACAAAAGGCTTCCGCGCAGCTTTATTGTGCTCAGAGATCACTGCATATAATGGAGCCATGAGGGAAGATCCATTCTCTGCAGTAACCCACTAAGCCCAAAAAAGTGCGAAGTTGCTTTAAACGTTTAGGCATCGGCATGTCAACAATACTCTGGATACGATTGGCAGACAAATGTTTAGTTCCTTTAGAGATACAATGACCCAAGAACACTACCATCAAGTACAGAATGTAAGGCTTGATTGAACAGGGACAGTGCCTGACTTGCCCCCTGGGGTAAAGTACACCATTGATAGGACTTCTGGCAATGTCTGAAGCTATACAGGGGCTGACTCTCAGGAGCTAAAAGAACACTATGAAACACCGATATACTAGCAAAGGGGTGCACCGCCTAAATGTATTCATGCAATAAAAAAGCTGTGTGCTCACCTACTACAATTAACTCTACAAAAACCTGGAGTAGGCATGCAATGCACACATTTCTCCCACTGGAAGCACCACAAAAAACATGTATAATTCTAATCAAAAATAGATATTTTATTAGTACGAATGATTAAAAACAATCAAACATATACACACCACAAGACAAATAAAAACAATCGATATGACCGAGAACTATTAATTAATATCTATACTCTGCCCAAACAAAGGGGCTATCCAATGTGTAATATACCCCTGGGTGAAGACTATGCATGTTCTATTACTAGTTTGTGCCGGCACAAAACTCCAAAATTATATGTGTATGTAAAGAGATTTTTGTGTAAAAATATGAATTTATAAAAAATGTATATCACAACCAAATCACATATCTATACCAATACACATGTATACAAAAGTTAATACAAGACTATTATATACAAAATCTATATATACAAAAAAACATGTATACAGACATATACATATTGATGCACACAAATATATACACACCCAAAAATACAAAAAAATATAATTTGAAAAAAATATATATAATATATGTGTAAATAAATTGAAGTGTCAAAAAATAATACTAATTACCTAAACTACAATGCTACTGAACAACCTATTAGTGTGGAATAAATCTATCTCAACTGTGACCTAACTTAATAAAAGACCATATACAAAAGAAAATGTGCAAGTGCATACCATAATAATCTATCTATCAACCTGCTGCTGCACAGGAAACCCACCCATGGAGCAATTGATGTAAACCCGAACCACAATATAAAAATATCAAGTGCCGGCAAACAATGCAAACAATGAATCTCACGTGCTGTCACCCAGGCCAATCTTAATTGAAACTACCCGCGCACGCAGCCCCCATGCTGCTTCAAGGGTCAGGGTCACACTATGAAACACGTTACATAAATCCAGAACGCTAAAGTATTTACTTTGTGCAGGCATGTCTGAAAGTAAGGTGTGGGGGTTGGGTACCAAGGGGGCCTCGCAAACCGTAATGGCATTTATAGCTCTGAGATCATGGACAAGCCTGTAATGCTGTATTCTTAGTATACAGTACGTCCTGCTCCAGATATAGTACTTACACTTGGGTTATCCTCCGCCAGATGGCGCTGCACTGCAGAGACATGCAAAACAGGCTCCTCCTGGCCCTTCAAATACCCAGGGACCTCCCACAAATCCCCAGATTTCTCTGCAGTGCCGACTGCGAAGACATGAAGTATCACTCTCTCGCAGGTGAGCGGGGCTATTAAAGCCTGCAGCCCTGTTGGACTATTCCCACCCGTCGTCCTTGTGATGTGCCTCCCAGCCTGGGCTGCGATGGTCGGGTGAAGGTAGGCAGCACCATGCGTGCTTATGGAGCCATGCTCCACCGCAGTCCCCCACCAAAGGGTAGGCGGTTTAGGCTGATGGTGAGCCTCTAGGGGATGCCCCTCCCGCATTTTTGCCCATGCCCTGTGTAGCCCGTGTGGGCCCTGTACAAAGGGTCGCCATCCTCCCTCGTTCCCCCCGTAGCTCGGGGGGAAAGAAAGGGGGGGGGTGTGTGTGATTACACACTTATGGCCTTAGTATTGCCCTTGACTTGTATACTGTGTGTCAGACGCCGCGCTGTTTGCATTTTTATTGTGTATCTGCCGCCACCGCGCGCGTCTTTTTTCCTTTGTGGATGTGCTGCGCCGAGCGGCGGCCTCATTGGCAAATCATTTTTCTAAGTGTGTCATACACTTCGCTTCTATTGACAACATGACTACTGTCTTAGAGCTTCGCGCTCTTCGGGGGGGCGGGGACCTGACTTGGCGCGCTCCGCGTCACGGCCTGCCCTTCGAGGTTCGCTTGGCGCCATTTGGATGCTAGTCGCGCGTGGTAACGGTCCTCCTCCTACCTCGGTCTGTAAGTGCCCTCTCGGGCGATTTTCATGATCCTTGCTTAATGCGCATGGCTCGGGCACCCTTTATTCCCATTATGTCTTTCAGACGGTTTAATCCAGTGGCTTCTCCCGGCCCGGTGTAGTTGCCAGTTGGGCCTAGTATAATTACTCCCACTTCCCTGCGGGTCATTGGGGCATCCAGGGTAGCTTACAGCGTCAATCCCTACTGGCCTACTGTGCCTATTAATCACCATATGGAGGCATCCCAGGATATTGTGACCGGGGTTCCTTCAGGACAAGCCCGGCTGTGTGTAGCTTGTGGGGTCTCACCTATCAGCGGTGACAATGCACGGGTCTGTGTTCCTTGTGCACAGCAGGCGCTAACGGTACTTCCCGCTCCTTCTGTGGCTGGGCCTGCACCTCGCCTCACTTCACCTACTCCCCCAAGCCTGAGTCTAACCCCCAATACAAGCGGGGATTCTCATCCTGATGTGGCTGCTAGGCTGGCCAGTGTTGAAAAATTGCTTGCTAATACCTTAACGCGTAAGGCCACCGCAAAAAAGTGGCACTTAACCCCTGACTCTGCTCTTTTTCCTACAGAGTCTGAGTTTTTGCATGTATATGGCCATACCCCCTCGGACGAAGGGGAGCTGTTCTCTGACTCAGGGTCATCTGACGAGAAGTCAAGGGGTCATGATGATTCTGGTTCTGATCACTGGATCCAGGTTGATACTGACAAACTGCTGGTTCATATTTTTGAGGTTTTGTCCATCTCTCCCCCTGTTGCGGCTCCCAGGCAAAGGGGTGAGCTATTTTATACTGCTAAGGCTCGATTTGGAATTTCCTGAGCAAACCCATTTCAATAACCTCGTGCTTAAGGAGTGGGAACATCCCAGTAGACTTCCCGGGATCCCTAAGAGTTTGGACAGGAAGTATCCCTTTCCTGCTGATGTGGTCAAGTGCTGGTCATCGCCCCCCGAGGTCGATGCTCCTATTCTAGGGTTGTCCAACACCTCTATTATGCACTCCCCTGACACTACTACGCTGCGGGATTCTGAGGACCGGCGCATTGACCAATTGGCATGCCATGCCTTTGCATTTGGGGAGGCGGCGCTGCGCCCGGTTTGCGCTTTGGCCATTACTGCTGTGGCGCTCAGGGCCATGGTCAGAATTGCACTTTATGGCCCAGACGAGTTGCTACCTGATACTATTAATGCACTGGCTAACTGTGATGTGTTTGTAAACTTTATCCTGTCTGCATCGGATGATATTAGGATGTGTGCCAGATCTTCCGCCTTGGCGGTAGCTATATGCCGCGCGGTATGGCTGCTGACAATGCTGCTAAGAAAGCCCTTACTGGGCTTCCATTTAAGGGGCTACGCCTGTTTGGGGACCGCCTAGACCTCTTTGCTAAAGGAGGTAAGTTACCACAGCGCAGGCGGCAGCCTCGGCCCTTTCGGAGCCAGGGCCCCCTTTCAGTCCCCTACCGAGGCGCTAAGCAGGGGAAAGGGGTGTCCTTCGCGGGGGCTCGCACAGATTCCTGGCATAGGAGCAGAGGACGATGTCCTGGCTCCTCCTGGGGGTCCAAACCCAAAGCCCTTCCCAAGACCCCTCAGGCGTGATGGGGTGCCCTCGCCCGCCGATGGGGGGGGGGGGGGGCTACAGCACTTTGCGCACGTCTGGAGGCGCCAAGTCTCAGACCGGTGGATTCAAGAGGTAGTTTCCTCTGGTTACAAGATAGTTTGCTGTGTGGCCCCCCACAAGATTCATCAGGTCCCGGGACCCTGTAGCAGCTCAGGTCCTGTTGCAGGCCGTGCAAGGACTTCTGGATCTGGGGGTCATTTGCAGGGTCCCCTTGAGAGAATTGGGCGAGGGGTTCTAGTCCAACCTTTTTCACAGTGCCCAAAAAAGATGGGTCAGTCAGGCCCATTCTGGATTTAAAGATCCTCAACAAATTTGTCAAGAAGCGGCACTTTCGCATGGAAACTGCGCTCGGCCATTGGCTCTCTGCGCCCAGGGGATTTTATGACGTCTGTGGACATCAAAGATGCTTATCTTCACATCCCTGTGTTCCCGGGACATCAAAGGTTTCTCAGATTCGCGTTGAAAGATCAACATTGCCAATTTGTGGCCCTACCATTTGGCCTCACTTCAGCTCCCAGAGTGTTCACCAAGGTGCTGGCGGGGGTGATGTCCTTGATAAGGTCAGGGGGCATTCGAGTGCTGCCCTACCTGGACGACATCCTCATCACCTCACGGTCTCTACAGTAGGCGGAGCTGGACACTCAGCTGGTGGTGTCCACCTTGGAGTCCGTCGGCTGGGTGATCAATCATCCCAAGTCCTCGCTGTCCCCTTCGTCGGTGACCCCTGGGGATGATTCTGGATATGGTTCAGTCACGGATATTCCTTCCTCAACAGACGGGGAAGCTCTGACTGCGCAGGTGAGGTTCCTGCTCTTGTGCCCCCAGCCCTCCCTCAGGCAGGGAATGCAGCTGGTGGGCCTGATGGTGGCGAGCTTCGAGGCGGTGCCCTTTGCTCAGTTCCATTTGAGGCCTCTGCAGCTTCACCTTCTGTCCGTATGGGACAAGGACCCCACGTCTTTGGACGGGGTTTGTGTGCTTCTCCCCTTGGTCAGAAGGTCCCTCTCGTGGTGGCTGGACCACAAGAACTTGCTAAAGGGCAGGTCCTTTCTGGCCCCCTCCTGGGAGACTGTCACCACGGATGCCAGTCTGTCAGGTTGGGGGAGTTTCTGGAAGTCCCTGTGGTTCCAGGGGAGGTGGGGCCCTCAGGAGGCCCATTTACACATTAACATTCTGGAACTACGGGCGATCAGGTTGGTACTGGAGCAGTTGACCGCTCACCTGCAGGGAATGTCTGTGCAGGTGCGCTCAGACAACAGGACGGCGGTTGCCTACATCAACCATCAGGGAGGGACCCGGAGCAGGGGTGCCCTCCAGGAAGTGTCGTGGATTCTGACATCGGCGGAGCCAATGTTCAATGCATTTTGGCTGTGTATATCCCGGGGGTAGAGAATCTACTGGCACTCTCTCTGAGTAGGGGGACTTCCCGTCAGTGGGAGTGGACCCTCTGCAACAGGGTATTCCAGTCCCTGTGTCACCGTTGGGGCCTACCGGATGTGGACCTGTTTGCATCCCGTCACAATCACAAGCCCCCGGCCTTTGTCTCCCTGTCTCAGGATCCTCCTGGCCTTGGCCACGGATGCCCTGTCAATGTCATGGAAGGAATTGCGGCTCCTGTATGTCGTTTCCCCTGCTGGGCAGGGTCCTGCGCAAGAGTGCTCTGGAAAGGGTGCCAGTGATCCTGGTGGCCCCAAGGTGGCCAAGAAGAGTGTGGTTTGCAGACGTGGTACAAATGGCAGTAGACCAGTATGTCCTGCCAGGGGCGCCAGATCTGCTCACTCAGGGCTCCTTACGCCATCCCAATTTACAAACTCTGGCTTTGACGGCCTGGCTGCTGAAACCTCCATCTTGATGGAGAAAGGCTTGTCTGCCTCGGTGGTGGATACCATGGTGCAGGCTAGGGAGAAAACTTGCTTGGGCTTGGAGGAGCCCGTTTTGCATGTCTCTGCAGTACAGCGCCATCTGGCGGAGGATAACCCAAGTGTAAGTACTATATCTGGAGCAGGACATACTGTATACTCATATCAATTCTACAGGTGAGTATTTCACAGAATTGTATTTTTTCACCTTTAGGAGTTTTGCGCTTCACACAAGAAAACGAAAAAGAGAAACAAAACCCTGGAACGCCCGCCCTCCGGTCCCGCGACTGCGGCCCGGACAGCCAGCGCCCAAGAAATCAGAGCTCCAACGGAGACCTTACAAATCCTAAGGGGCACCATACCGGCACTCCCCCACTGCCCTCAGGTGGCCGGGGGCATACAGGGGCATATTAAAGCTTGAGGTGGGCGGCAGGGGGAGCCGGCACAGCGTGACCAGTGCCTCACATGACTACCGACGGCGTACTCTCATTCCTCTCCCGGCGCCACGGAGAGCGCCACCAAAGCGCTGTGTGAGTTGTCTGTTGAAGACTGCTAGATCGGGCGCCGTCCAGTCCGGGATGTCCACTGCGCCGTCCAGTCCGGGAGCTGGCTCAGGGATCTGAGGACAAAGAGCTCCGCGTTTCTTCGGACTAAAAGCTGGAAAGAGTTGCCCCACCGATACGAGGCGCCTTGCCTCTGGATGGTCTCAAGCAGTGGCTTCAGAAGTCTCCGCATATGTAATGTTCTTCTCGAAAGATCTTGAAGGATGATGATCTGCGCTCCTTGAAACTGTATTAGACCCCTCTCCCATACCTTAATTTTGAAGAAATGGACATCAGAGGGACGTGGACCAAGAGCTCTATGTACGCGGTCTAGCTCTATGTGGTTTGTATCCGGTAGGCCAAGAAGCTCATTAAAGATGGAGGCAACTGCTGTTTGGAGATCTTTCGGGTTCCACCGACTCCGGGACTCCTCGAAGGCGTAGGTTATTTCTGCAGCTGCGGTTCTCCACATCATCTTGGGCCAGGAACAGGTCCGACGGGAGGAGATTGTTTCCTTCTTGTTGTTGCTCAAGCACCGCCACTCGCGTTTCTAGTGATCTGTGGGAGGCTTCCGCAGCATCTATTCTCTGCGTGACCTCCGTTACCGCTCCCTGTAGGGCTGCCAGCTCTCTCTTTATGGTGCCCTCCATTCTCAAGACGTTTTCCATCAGTCACCACGCGTTGGCAGGCCTTGTAGGGCCTCATTGATATTGATTTTTACCGCTTCAGCTATGGTGCTGGACAGTAGATCAATTGGTATAGTTGAAGCGGCCTTTGTAGAAGAAGCAGGCTTTCTGGGGTCCTGTGCAGGATGCCAAATCCCCCGAGGTGGCTCCAAGCTCCTCTGCTCCTCCGAGGGTCTCCACTTGAGCATTGACCACACTGCGGCCCCCACGACCGGTCGGTCAGAATCGGCGCAGTAGGCCGGCGATCCCTCCATCTAGCAGCCGGAGGGGGATACTCTCCGGCTACCCCAGAAAGGCTTAGGGCTCACATGCTGCCGGGGACAGCGAGCACGGCAAAGCTCCGTCTAGGGACCTGACCAGGGCGCTCTGCTGCGGGGGAAGAACTCCAATTGTTGGGGAACGGCGTGGGGAGTCCGGGCTCGGGACGCCCTCTGGGTGCAGCCAAGTGCTCTCCATGGGCTGGGTCTCTGCTCACTCCCCTGGTGGCTGTCCTGTCGCTGGGCACATTGCTTCCCTCTCTCCACCTGGCTCCCCTCAACCTGCAGGCGGCTTGTGGGGAGGATCCCCTCTTCCAGAGAGTCAACTGAGGGTATTGCGTGGGGGGGATGAGGGTCGAGGCCAGTCCGTGGCCCAACAGGTGTTCCGCCGGTCCGGACTGCCGCCCAGTGCACCTCCGCCACGACAGTGCGGAGGTGCCGATCCGCACACCGAGGCTCTTCCGCCTGCTCACCTCTGCCTGGCCACCGTATCTCCTCTTCAGCTCCCGCCGTCGCTCCGTGGCTCAGCTGCTGGGGCGAGTCACGGCGGGTGCTAGCGCCTCCTCCGTTCTTTCCCGCCGGGACCACGGGCGCCGCCATCTTGCGGGAAGCCGCCGCCTCCTCTCCTTCTCGCGCCGAGAAGTACGCAGGGATGGGGCGCTCCTGACCCCTCCGGCGTGAACTGCTGGCTTTCCCCTTCCTGGACATCAGGTAAGGGGATCGCTAAATAGCGCCTGGGTGCTGGTTCAAAAGTGTGGCGTGCGGAGCTCCCTCAACTAGCCTCCTCACGCCGCCATAGCAAGCCACGCCCCTATGTGGAGAGTTTGACACTAATCTGCTTAGCTCAGGAAAACTTCCCCCAGGTTTCCGGTCCTGGGAGAAGTTTGTGGCTTTACCTATGATCTGGCTACTGTGAATAGGGTTTTCAAATCCTGGCTTTAATCATGGTGGTTCTTAGTCCAGATATGGAATCACTCATTCCTTGTCAATGTAGAACAGGAAGGCTACTGATACAGATGTCCTTCCCATAGAATGGTATGAATAGGATAGTGAATGTTTAGGTCTTAGGTTGCTCGAAGTTTTTCCAGAGGCAATTGAGTGCGTCATCTTTCCAGCCTACTTCTCACGTGCCAATATTCTTTTACAAAGAAGGGAAGTCCCCAGACTACTGCATCTTCGCATCTTAAAGCGGTCCTTCACTGTGAATAAGAGTCTATATTATGTTTCCCACACCCTGTACATAGATTGCCCACATTAAAAATCACCCTACCTGCATCTACTGCATGTTATGAGCCTTTAAACATCCAAGATGATGGCTCATGGAACATCAGGCAGCCTGCAAACAGGAAGTGCCTTCTGACTGCTGCTCTGCATTTTGGGATTGCTGACCTTTTCCTGGCCCAGCTATGCTCTGTCTGAGCAAAGCACAGCTATAACCTGCCCCCTGTACTTTATCCCACTTCACTCTCCTCAGTAAGTGTGATGCTTCTGAGTCAAGATGGCGGCACCCATGTTCTAAAGTCCTGAACAGAGTTGCAGCCCAGTGGGGGAAATAATAAGTGACTAAAAACGTAAACTATTCCCCAGCATCTAAAGTTTAATATATTTTAAGCGTTTGGGCTTTTCAATAAATCATGGTGAAGGTCTGGTTTAAATCAAGATGCCAAAGTCCTTGCTAATGGCATAAATGTAGTTTATTTTTTTCCTGAACCAGTATCAATGTGAGTAAGCATTTCAGCAATTTGCAAATTAAAAAGGACAATGCTGGCAGCATGGTGGCAATATCCCTAGACAATGAGAAGGCTTTCAAATTGAATGGTCCAATAACCATATTTATGTGTGGGGCCCTTGCTAAGTTTAGTCTTTCCGTCACATTTATCAGTCAAACTGTTTTCTCATCTCATTCTTTTCAAAATGCCAAGCAAATAGTGTGCTATGTTTGTTGCCCTGATCACCATCTTTTACATATGTATTTCGCCTTGTGGAGTAAAACCCTATCAACTCTTCTATGGCTTTTGTCAACTTCTCTAAAGGGCACATGCCACAAAGCTCAATACTGACTGTGATCCTTCCCCCTCGTCTCCACCCCTCATCCTTTAGACTTTAAGCTCGCAAGGGCAGGGCTCTCTCTCCTATTGTACCTTGTATTCTGGATATTCATTGTGAGCTCTGTAACGCATTTGTAATAGTCTATGTACTGTATGTTTCTGTAATTACTACTTTGTACAGTGCTATGGAGAATTATGGCGCTATATAAACAATAAATCCTACATGGTATCTATGGCAGCTGATTCTTTGTGTCCCTGTAATAACACATACACACCCAAAACACTGGTTGTTATGCGGGGCTGGCACAGTTAAACACCCATAGACTAAGCCAAATAACATCCAAGTTTAATGTAACATACACTGTGGCACATGACACATATTTAGAAAATGACACACCGATAACTACAAATTTTAAGAGCAATTGCTATTAAAAATAGGGGCCCCCATTCCACACCTCCAAGCACTCACACCAACTCACATACACCGGCCAGCGTCCCTCTGATGGACAATGTCCACAAAAAATAGGGCTGCAAAAACAGGGGGCTCAATGGCAAACAGGGAAATGTCAGGGCTCCACGTCCTCAAAGCTTCATATCAGCAAACTGCCTGCTGTTATCAATGTACATAATGCACCCACAGCGTAGACTTTAATAGTCACAGTAACTTTGACTGCTACAGGTGTAGCCCGCAGGCACTCACGTGACCCAAGGAGGGGACGAAATCCGGAGGCTGTATACAGTAGGAACCTGGGCTTAACCTATCATGTTTGCCTGTACAAGGCTTGCCGAAATCCAACGCCTACGTCATGCCGCCATAGTCCTCCTCTTTAGATTCGTTGCTGGATGCGAGGCCCACGTGGGTCCCAGGAAGTAGATACCAGACAAATCTCCTCTCCTGTAGTAAGCCGCAAGTCACCGTCGGCCGGGGCGTAGTGGCGTCAGCGCGAGGGGCGTGGCTAGGGGCCGTCACCGACGCACGTTTCACTCCCCATTGGGAGTTTCATCAGGGTGAGGGAGGGGCCGGGTGAGGTAATGCTTTTATACATCAAGTCACATCCTATTGGCTAACTCCATCCACTCATGTCTCAGCTCTCAATACTGCTGCCAATCAGCATTCCTCCTTTATACAGGCAGGAGCGCACACTCACTTCACTATCCAAGCCACATATTAACCCTTTTCTCCCCTCCCCTCTGTACTTCTAACACAGCATGCATCTATCAAATCTTTTAATATTGTGAATGGGGGATAACAAACATTAAATACATTGTCACAGGACATTCAAACATTATGATGGCGACATTTAGATGAAGGCTCACCTACTACTCAGTAAAAACATTACTTCCTTTTGGCCAATATACATGGACACCACCAGAGCACCCAAGATTTAAAGAAGGTATTTACATCCATCACCATAACCGCATTAAGGACCAAACCGTGGGCTATTCAAAAAAACCATACACACACACACGTGCCCATATATTCACTCACTTTACTCATATTCCGGGACATCAAAGAGCCAGACCTATATCCCAAATCCCAAAGGGGCATGAGCGACAAAATCGACAACATAGGATTCTAGGGGGCATGATGCCAAACTGTCCGAAATAGATAGGGGGTATCCCAAACTCATCATTTTGTTAGCTTATAAGTATGCCTTAAGGCCCAAATCCGTATTGAGCCCATTCGGTATCATAGTTCCCAACTCAAAAATTACCCCCAACTCAATAATGAACCCCCTCCTCCCCCTAATTTCCAGTTTAAATATTCCTGCCACCCGCAATTTGTAAGGATCGCTATTATGGTGTATCCTAAAGTGCTCTGCAACGGGACTTTTTTCATCTTTTACGGATGTCCCTCATATGTTCTCCTATCCTGATGCGTAATTCACGCTTAGTTTTCCCCAAGTACTTCTTATTGCAGGGGCACGTAAGTAAGCTCGTAGCACAATTAATAAAACGGTCTAGGACACTTACTTTTAGGGCCCGTAAAGGACAATGTTTTCTCCATAAGTGGGCAAATATGACAATGTCCACACTTGTATGACCCCTTCAGGGCCTTCATATTTGTCTTGTCCTCTATCTTAGGCATATACTCACTATGTACTAGTCGGTCCCTCAAATTACATGCCCGCCTGGCCGTTATAAGTGGTCTAGGCCCTACATGCTTGGCTATAGTGGGGTCTAGCATGAGGATATTCCAGTGTGACTGAAGAATATTCCGAAATTTTTCCCAATGAACACTATATTGGGTGATGAGGCGGACCTGTTGGTCACCACCCAACCGCTTGGGTCTACTACCGCCCAATAGTCCTTCTCTCGTGGACTCCAGGGCTTTGTGAAAGCAAGTCTGCAGCAATCGATGAGGATAGCCCCTATCCCTGAACCGCCTAGTCAGCACCCTGGCCTCCCGCACATAGCCCTCCACAGAGCTGCAGTTCCTCCTAATTCGCAGGAACTGCCCCAGGGGTATACCACTCCTCAGGGGGCCAGGGTGGTGACTCGTGAAGTGCAGAAGGGTGTTCCCCGCAGTGCGATAGGTAGTAGTGACCAACCTGCCCGCCTCCTTAGTGATCATAAGATCCAAAAACTCAATGGTGGTAGAACTGTACTTATATGTCAATCTAATATTCCTCTGATTCTCATTGAGGATATAAACTCCTCTATTTGTTGTGCTGTCCCCTTCCATATCAGCAGCACATCATCAATATATCTAAGCCAGAGGGCGGCATGTGCTCCGAAGGACTCCCTGGATTTTCACTGCCCAGAGGGGAGTGAAAGAGAGGTCTTTGTGTCCCCCCCCCCCCCCCCCCCCCGCTACAAGATGGTATTGGGGGGGGGGGCAGTAGCTGGAACACCCGTGCACATAATTCCCCAAGCTGCTGTAAAGCTTACCTTAACCTTGGTCCTTCTCTGGGAGTCTGGGCTGCCAATCGCAGGCACTATTGCTCACATGAATACTGAGCGCCACCATCGTTCTGGCTGCTGGAATTTCCTGGTGAGCGCCGACGGGCAATTGTGGTGCTGGATTCCAGTCGGAGAACTGAGGTTAAGCTAGGAATTACAGGCGTCCTGGGGGTTTGTGTGTGGGGAGGCTCCAGAATTCTGGATTTCACCCAGACTGTCATATTGCAGCGGTACCAACACCCACACGGGTGATGATCCGCTTCACCTTCTCCACTAACCTCTCCATATTGGCCATACTTTCAAGTCTAGAGGTTTGATATGTAGGCTATGTCTTACTCTTGTGCATTTTCCAGAGTGTTAAAGAGGACCAAAACTCACTGAACTTGTGAAATACATTTGACCAAAGCCCCTGTCAATACTCTTCTTAGGTTGTAGAACTAGAAATGGATATTTTCGCTTATCAAATCGCCCTGGAACACTGTTTATTTTTTTGCTCTCCCTAGCTGTAGGATTGCAGTGGATTAGTCATTGCATAAGTGTGGCAATGACATCTTCGCAACATACAGAAGTGGCAATGAATGGAGGAGGCGGAGCTTTACAGCTAAAACAGGCGTTATTATCTGGGATTAGAGTGAACCGGGAGCAGTAAAAACATGCAAAAGTTACTATTCATGGGGAGAGCAATTCAGGAATGCTAGTTAAAAATGTGGGTTTTGGTCCGCTCTAATGTCTTGACAACCAATGTGCCTAATAAGGATTTGTTTCATCTCCCAAATCTCCATGAATGCAGGGGCATGATCCGTAAAATCAGTCATGATTTAGTAAGTTATGGGAGGCCAAAGAGTAATCTTTCCAGGAGCACATTTTATGTACCGTATTTTTCGCCCTATAAGACGCACCTGCCCATAAGACGCACATAGGATCTGAAGGGGGAAAATAGGAAAAAAATATTCTAAACCAAATGGTGTGTTGAAATACCCCATTACAGATATTGTGGCATCCCCCCCTACCCCATAGGCAGTGTGTCATTCCCCCCATCCCATTCCCATAGGTAGTGTGGCATACCTCCATCCCATTCCCCATATTCAGTGTGGCATCCCCAACACCATAGACAAAGTGGCAAACCCCCATCCCATTCCCCATATGCAGTGTGGCATCCCCCCACCCCATAGACAGTGTGGCATACCCCCATCCCATTCCCCATAGGCAGTGTGGCATCCCCCCCATCCCATAGGCAGTGTGGCATCCCCCCCCCATCCCATAGGCAGTGTGGCATTCCCCCCATCCCATAGGCAGTGTGGCATTCCCCCCACCCCATTCCCATATGCAATGTGGCATTCTCCCCCATCCCAGTCCCATATGCAGTGTGTCATTCCCTCCCATTCCATTCCCATATGCAGTGTGGCATCCCCCCCACCCCATAGTGTGGCATACCCCATCCCATTTCCATGGGCAGTGTGGCACCCCTCTCATATACGTCCCATTGACCACCCCCCTCCATCCCCATCCCACGCTGGAGATAAGAGAAAAAAAGGATACTTAGTCTTGCTTGGAGCCAGCGATGGGCAGGGTAACTGAACTGTGCAGACGGGCAGGCCACGCCCACCGGCTGCACGGACCGGGTGTGTGCGCACGCCGGCTGGGAAATGCCGGCGTTTTCAGCTGTGCCCACCGGCTGCACGGACCGGGTATGTGCGCACGCCGGCCGGGAAATACCGGCGTTTTCAGCTGCGGCCCAGAGCGGGGACAGTGGGCGGGGTTCAGTTACCCTGCCCTCTCCCTGCCTGCTGCTCTTTCATTGGCCTGACGCCAGTCTCTGCTCCTGCCGCGCCCGGCACCGCCGCTGCTTATTGGGCCGTAGCGGGCACACACCCAGTCCATGCAGCCGGGGTGCCTACTGGCTGCAAGGACCGGGTGTGTGCCCGCTACGGCTCGATAAGCAGCGGCGGTGCCGGGAGCGGCAGGTGCAGAGACGGTGGGCGGTGTTCATTTACCCTGCACTTTCCCTGCCTGTCATTCTTTCATCGGCTGGCGTCCCAAGTGGCGCAGCGCGAGGCTTAGGTAAGTATATTTCTTTTGTTTTTAGTTGTTTGTTTTTTTTTAACTTCGCCCAATAAGATGCACTGACATTTTCCCCCCACTTTTGGGGGAAAATGAGTGCGTCTTATAGGGCGAAAAATACGGTACCCATGAGAAAAAAAGAACTATCATTTGAATACTCTGAAAAATGTTGTTATAGACCTTGGGAAAAGAAACATTTTACCAATATACTTTATTTAAAAAAAAATTAGTTCTGCTGACTCAGCAATTTTCTTCAAGCGGGGAAGAAAGTACAGAAGGAGAGATTTTATTGGTGAAATATTACTTGACTACTTGTCTACTTATCTCTAGATACTGTTTTTTAAAAAATTGTTGGTGGTCCAGTTTAAGCGCATCTCCCTGCTTCCTCCTATATAGCCAGAGAGCATTGTATGTAGTGTAGTCATTGTTGCCGGATCTCACCCCATTTGTACAGGTAGGCACCTCCCCTTCACCATCACCGCTGACAAGCAAAGAGGGCAGCCCGTAGAGTTGAGCGTCCCACCACAAAAAGCCAGATGTGCAGTAAGTTCTGGGGACACCACGCCCACCTAATGTGCTGTGCATAGTGAACCATGGACCTTGTTAAGTGGGAATCATTGAAGGTTTCTCCTTGCTGAGCTAAAAGGTGGTTGTTCATGGGGCTGGTATTGGCACCCAGTCTGCTGGCCGATTATCTCCATAAGTGGCTTAAACCTTTGGCGCATCTGCAGGGTTTTCTGTAATAAGTCTGGAAAAATAGGAACAAAGCCCTCCATAAAATGCACCAAGCTCCCTTTTCAATTTAATAAAATGGATTCTACAGGTTACATCTCTATGGTGGGTGTAATTTTCCTTTTTATAGGGCCAAAGGCATGGTGAGCCTGGTCTAATTCATGTAATCTGTATGTCGGTAATCCAGCCACATATTAAAGACATGCAGTTCTGATTCCTGTAGGTCAGGGGTGGTCACTGATTCTACCAACAAAGTTATTGAAATTGCTGTGGGATTGGCCTTTAATGCTGCATCAAAGTTAACCCTTACCGCCTTTGTTTTGCTTACGACAGAAATAAAGTTGAGGGCATCTGGTTGCATGTGAGCTAGTTGGTTGTTACAGAAGGTGCAGCAGGACCATTCTTAGAGACCTTGTAGTGTGGGTTTTTTTGTTGGGCTGGACACAAAACCTAGAAGGGAAACCAAGCCCTTCAGCATACAGTCTTCCATGTCTAGGTGTCCTTGGCACCTGGATGTGCTTTTCTGCTCTTAATGTGGGTAATTTTCACCGTTGGCTGTGCATATCCACTTTCTCTAACCCCTATTCCCTAACATGCAGCTGGGTTTTCCAGTTGACAGTTGTATGTGTAGAAGACAGGGCTGTCAGCTGGTGGACCAGGGGGCCCCCTCTCCATGCTGAGGTCCAAAAGGGAGGAAGAAATTAAGCAAATTAAATCTTGTTAATGTGAAACTTCAGTCACAAGATGATCTGACTGTCCTGCTACCCTACCCTAGCGCTGTGGGGGTTACAAAAAAAAAAAAAACCCTTACCTGGCTGCTGAGACACAAAGCGGCATCCCCCAAGTCCATGTGCGCTCCCATCTCCCATTCACTTAAATGGGCAACGGGAGCATGCACAGAGCCAGGGGATGCACTGTGCTTTTGGCCAAGATGGCGGTGCCCAGGATCTGGAATGCCGGTTGAGTGCCAATTAACTATGGATTAGATAAGTGTTTTCCCTTCTTGGTTATCCCCCCATCCTGTTTCGAGGGGTATGGTGGCAGGGTGGGGCAGAATAAACAAAGTTGCTGGTGCACACTTACTTGTTCAGGGACCCTTACGGCTGCAGGCAAGTTGTTACTACTTCAGCATCAGTATTTTGATCATGATGATGCTCATTTTGAAAGAAAAAAGTTTTTTTTTTTTCTGATGAGATTTATTAACTCCTGCTGACGTCACTATGATGTCAGGCGGGAATTCCTGACTACAATGTTTATAAGGACCTCCCTCTTGGCACATGTCGGTTTGTCTGTCCCTGATGAAGAGGGCTGCTCCCCCGAAACGTTGGATTTCAGGACACTGCTTAGCATTTGACCCAATATGGACTTTGGACACTTTGTGATGGATGTTTCATACCACATTTGTCTTTCTATGATACACTTGGTGGAATTATATAACGGAGTGCTGGTCATTTGTACAGAGTGGCAGGGCGGGGGTGTCATCTTGTAACTGGAATTCTGCTTTAAGGTATACATGCTAATTGGAAACATGTATGCATGGTAATTGGAAACCTTTACAGGCAACTGCCTTCTCAAAGTTAAGGAATGTGAAGTATGCAAAGTTGTCGTCACACCAGAAGGTGATTACTTTGACCAACTAATTGACCATCTAAAACATTTTGGCTTTAACACTTTTGTTCATCCCAAATCTGTTACATTGTTTTGTTCTTCTATATCTGTATTGTACCCATTTAATAATTGAAATGTTATCCTCAGTGTACCTTTTTGGAGGTTCCTGATCACTGGAGCAGATCAAAACAGGGAGCTGAAGATGTGGTGCACAGTTTCATGGACTTGCCTTCAGACTATAAGGTAAGACACATTATGTCAGGGGAAATAGTGTCTTCATTCTGCCCTACCAATCCAAGTCCAAGCAGGACTCTTAAGACCTGCCAGCCCCTTATGCCGGTAGTGTGACCTTAGTATTAAATCATGGGCAGATAGGACACACTGAGATATTATCTTCTGCCTCTGTATATGAGAGAAGATGCCATGTAGAAACATAGGTAATTTGTATTCTAAATACCTTCAAATAAAGTTGTACTCAGTCAAGGGATTTTCTCTTTGCAGCTCTTAGGCACCAATTTGCTCCATGACGTTTAAGCGAATATGAAGAGAGGGTCACATGTTATGAATAACTTTATACATGGCAACATTTTTGAGTTATGAACAGAATCGATCACATTAGCAAAGCATTCTGAAATTAAGTCTGCAACCAGCAACAAGCATGTTAAAACTCTTGTTTGAGGAGGGGTCACTTATACAAACAAACTCAATAATACTCCCGCTAAGTATTATAAAATAATTCTGGTTCAAACAGACAGCTCAGTCATCTTTTTTTTTTTTTTTTTTTTTTTTTCTTTATTGCATGGCACGGCCTGCTTCGGTATTCATAACAGTTGGGTTATTCCGCCACAAGGTGGCGCAGAGCTACTGCAGAAAGCTGTGGCATCTCCCGGCCCCCTATAAAAAGGGGGATCAACCATAGAGTTCCCAGTGTTTCCTCTGCAGTGAAACTGCAAAGTTAGAAGATGGCTTTCTCTCTTGTGCAGGTGAGCGGGGCAACCAAGCCTGCCGCCCTGCAAGTCTATTTCCACCCGTTTCTGGACCATTACTGCCTCCCAGCCTTGGCTGACAGATCGGGTGAGGATAAAAGAGCACTAGGGTCAAGTGCTCCTGGATCGTTGCTCCAAGCCGCAGACCCTGTTCCACAAAGGGTAGCCGGCCATAGGCTTTATGGTGAGCCTACTAGGGATGCGGAGTTCCTGTCCTGGCTTCTGAGGGGGTGGGTGTTTTGGGGACTGTGTCCCCTTCTTTTCCTTCAGGGGTCCCCCCCCCCTCCTGGCCTAGATACTCGCCGCTGGCTTCTCATCTCTCTCTCTCCCCCCTCCCCCTCTCTGACTTTGTTCTGGGGGGCCGGGGGCGGGTGGTAGCGGCGAGTTGTACTTGTGGTGTTTTTGGCGTTTACGGCGCTTACAGTGTGTTTTTTGGTGTTTTTAGCCCGCCGCGCCGCTTTGTACTGTGCTCCGTGGCTGTGGGCGCTATAACCTGTGGCGTTATTCTTAGTATACAGTACGTCCTGCTCCAGATAAATTACTTACACGTGGGTATTACTCCGCCAGATGGCGCTGGACTGCAGAGACATCGAAAATAGGCTCCTCCTGGCCCCTCAAATACCCAGGGACCTCCCACAAATACCCAGATTTTCTCTGCAGTCTGGACTGCTAAGGACGAGAAATGGCTCTCTCTACTCGCAGGTGAGCGCGGCTATTAGCCTGTGGCCCTGTAGGACTATTCCCACCTGTTCCATTAGTAATATGCCTCCCAGCCTTGGCTGCGCTGGTCGGGTGAAGGTAGGCAGCACCACTGTTAGGTACTTAGGAGAGCTGCTCCACCGCAATCCCCCACCAAAGGGTAGGCGGTTCAGGCTTATGGTGAGCCTCTATGGGATGCCCCTCACGCACTACTGCCCCTGCCTATCGGTGGGCCCTATTTAAGTGGCCGCTGTCCTCCCTCATTCTCCTTGTGGCCTTCGGGGGAAAAGGGGGGGGGTGTGTGTATGTGTGTACGCTATGCATTATGTGATTTAACTTTATACTTTATTCATTCTGCCTTGTGTCAGCCGCAGCACTGGCTTGCCTTCCTTTTACTGTGTTTGAAATTGCAGCGCGCCTTTTCTGTCACTATGTTCCGCGCTTGGCGGCGGCGTTACCTCAGGCGCTGGTGCGCCATCATTGGCTGCTTGTCACGTCCTGGCTTCGCGCTCTTCAGGGGGGCGGGGCCCGTCTATGGCGCGTTCCGCGTCATTGCTGATACTGGCCCGCCCCTCGAAGTATACCGACGCCATCTTTGACCTACTTGGTTGGCCTATGCGCGACAGACCCCCTACCTACCGCGGTCCGTAAGTGCCCTTGTGGGCGGCTTTATTTTCTACCCTTTATTAGTGTTTACGGTCTCCTCCTTTTATGTCTTTCAGGCTGGGCGAATCCTTTGGCTTCTCCCAGCCCTCTATTAGTTTATAACTTGTTAGGCCTTGTGTAATACTCCCACTTCCCTAGCGGGTTATTGGGGCATCCAGGGTTGATTTATAGCGTTAATCCCTAGCGGCCTATAGTGCCGCTATAATCACCATATGGAGGCATCTCAGGATAATGTGACCGGGGTTCCTTCGGCACAAGCCCGGCTGTGTGTAGCGTGTGAGCAGCCTCATGCTGACGCTGACAAGGCGACCCTGTGCTGAGCAGGTGCTTGCACTGCAATCTGGCCTTCCAGTGGCTGCACCTCGTTTCACTTCACCTACCCCCCCAAGCTTAAATCTCACTCCTACTGAGTTGCATACAAGTGGGGATTCTCAGCCTGATGTGTCTTCTAGACTGGCTAGTGTTGAGAAGTTAATTGCTAATACCTTGGCGCGTAAGGCCACTGCAAAAAAGCGGCACTTAACGCCTAATGTCACTATTTTCCCTATGGAAACTGAGGAGTTTTGGAATCTTTGTGGCTATACCCCGTCTGATGACTCGGGCTCATCTGATGAGAGGCCAAGGGGTCATGACGATTCTGGCTCTGGCACCTGGGCCCCGGATGACACTTGACCCAGATTTTTGAAGTCCTGTCCATCTCTCCCCCTGTTGCGGCTCCCAGGCAAAGGGGGGAGCTTTTCCATACAGCAAAATCACGTTTGGAATTTCCCGAGCAAGCACATTTCCATAACCTTGTGGTCAAGGAATGGGAGCGCCCCAGTAAACTTCCCGGGGTTCCAAAGAGTTGGGATAGGAAGTATCCCTTTCCTGCTGAGGTGGTAAAGTGTTGTTCATCCCCTCCCGAGTTGGCTGCCCGGGTCCTATAGCTAGCTAACACCTCTGTCATGCATTCCCCTGACTCTACTACCCTGCTGGATGCTGAGGACCGGCGCATTGACCAGCTGGCATCCCATGCCTTTGCATGTGCGGGGACGGCGCTGCGCCCGGTCTGTGCCTCTGCCATTACTGATGTGGCCACTAGAACCCTTATCAGAAATATACTTGATAGGGCCCCTGATGATTTGCCTTGTGTGGTGTTCAATGCACTCTCCAGCTGTGATGTTTTTGTACATTTTGTCCTCTCAGCATTGGATGACACCATCAGAATGTGTACCAGAACATCGTCCCTTGTGGTGGCTATACGCCGCTCGGTTTGGCTGCGCCAGTGGGCTACTGACGACGCTGCCAAGAAGGCCCTCACTGGGTTTCCCTTCAAAGGACTACGCCTGTTTGGGGACCGCCTGGACCTTTTTGCTAATGGAGGCAGGTTACCCCAGCGCAGACGGCAATCTCGGCCCTTTCGGGGTCAGGGTTCCTTCTCCCCCCTTTACCGTGGTGCCAGACGGGGGAGGGGAGTTTCCTTTCCTGCAGCCTGGGGAGATTTCTGGGGTAGGGACAGAGGACGTGGACGTCCTGGCCCCTTCTGGGGTCCCAAAGCAAAATCCTCCCCCAAGCCCCCTCAGGCATGATGGGGCGCCCTCACCCATCCGGGTGGGGGGATGGCTGCAGCTCTTTGCTCACGTCTGGAGGCTTCATGTCTCAGACCGGTGGATTCAGGAGGTAGTGTCCTCCGGTTACAAGTTGGAGTTTGCTGCCGATCCCCCTCCAAGATTCATCAGATCCCGGATTCCTCAGGACCCTGTGTCAGCTCAGGAGCTAGTGCAAGCAGTGCAAGGCCTCCTGGAGCTGGGGGTCATCTGCCAGGTGCCTTTAAGAGACTAAGGCAAGGGCTTTTATTCCAACCTATTTACAGTATCCAAAAAAGATGGTTCAGTCAGGCCCATCCTGGACATGAAGATCCAAATTTGTCAGGGGCAGGCGCTTTTGCATGGAAACTTTGCGTTCTGCCATCAGTTCCCTGCGCCAAGGGGACTTCATGACTTCTGTGGACATCAAAGATGCTTACCTTCATATTCTTGTATTTCCAGGTCATCAAAGGTTCCTCAGGTTCGCTCTGATGGATCAACACTACCAGTTTGTGGCGTTGCCCTTTGGTCTCACTTCAGCTCCCAGGGTGTTCACCAAGGTGCTGGCTGGCGTGATGTCTCTGCTCAGGTATCAGGGAGTCCGCGTGCTTCCCTGTCTGGACGACTTTCTCATCACCTCCCAATCTCTACATCAGGCAGAATTGGATACTCAGCTGGTGGTGTCCACTCTGGAGCCATTTGGATGGGTGATCAACCACCCCAAGTCCTCTCTGTCCCCTTCCTTGGTAACTCCATTCCTAGGAATGAATCTGGATACAGTTCAGGCAAGGATTTTCCTTCCTCAGCAGAAGGTGGACAGTCTGATAGCACAGGCTCAGTTGCTGCTATCTTGTCTTCATCCCTTCATCAGGCAGGGGATGCAGCTGGTGAGCCTGATGGTGGCATGCTTCGAAGCGGTCCCTTATGCTCAGTTCCACTTGAGGCCTCTGCAACTTCACCTTTTGTCAGTGTGGGACAAGGATCCAGCGTCCCTGGGCAGGGTCTGTGTGCTATCCCCTCTGGTCAGGAAGTCCCTCTCGTGGTGGATGGACTCAAGGAACCTGTTGGGCAGATCCTTTCTTACCCCTTCCTGGGAGACTGTCACCACGGATGCCAGTCTGTCAGGTTGGGGGGGTTTGTGGAAGTCCCTGCGGTTCCAGGGGAGGTGGGGCCCTCAGGAGGTCCACACTCCTATCAATGTCTTGGAACTGCGGGCGATCAGGCTAGTTCTGGCTCGCTTGACTACTCACCTTCGGGGCCTGCCTGTTCAGGTGCGCTCGGACAGCCAGACGGCAGTTGACTACATCAGTCATCAGGGAGGGACCCAGAGCAAGGGGGCCCTCCAGGAAGCGTCTCTGATCATGACTTGGGCGGAGGCCAATGTCCCCTGCATATCAGCTGTGTACATCCCGGGAGTGGAAAATCTCCTGGCAGACTCTGAGCAGGGGGACCTCTCGCCAGGGAGAATGGTCCCTATGCAGCAGGGTGTTCCAATCTCTGTGTCGCCATTGGGGCCAACCAGATGTGGATCTGTTTGCGTCCCGTCACAATCACAAGCTACCAGCCTTTGTCTCCCTGTCCCAGGATCCTCTGGCCTTGACCACGGATGCTCTAGCAATGTCATGGCAGGGCATACAGTTTCTGTATGTCTTCCCTCCATTCCCCCTGCTGGGCAGGGTTCTGCACAAGATTGCTCTGGAAGGGCTGCCAGCAATTCTGGTGGCCCCCAGGTGGCCAAGAGTGTGGTTCGCAGACGTGGTGCAGCTGGCAGTAGATCAGTACGCTCTGCCCTTGGTGCCAGATCTGCTCACTCAGGGCTCACTACGTCATCGCAATTTGCAAACTCTGGCTTTGACGGCCTGGCTGCTGAAACCTCCATCTTGATGGAGAAGGGGCTGTCTTCCTCGGTTGTGGATACTTTGATTAAAGCTAGGAAGAAGTCATCTTCTTCCATTTATTATAGGGTTTGGCGTGCCTACATTGACTGGTGTGAGTCTAGGTCTCTTCCCTGTCGTGTGTTCTCTATTCCTAGGATTCTGGAGTTCCTGCAGCATGGGTTGGAGATGGGGCTCCAACTCGGTACTCTGAAGGTTCAGGTCTCTGCCCTGGCTATTTTCTTGCAGAAGTCCTTTGCTCAGCACCCTCTGATCAGGACCTTTTTCCAGGGGGTCACTCATGTGCACCCTCCACGTAAGCCTATGGTACCTGTTTGGGATTTGAACTTTGTTTTGTCAGCCTTGCAGGGTACTCCCTTTGAACCTGTGCAGGATGCTGCCCTGGCCATTCTTACGCTCAAGGTTGTCTTTCTGGTGGCTATCACCTCTGTTAGGCGTGTGTCTGATTTGGCGGCGCTTTCCATTCAGCCCCCCTACTATGAGAGACACCAGGACAAGGTGGTGTTTCATTGCAAACCCGACTTTCTGCCGGTAGTGTCTGCCTTTCATTTGAATCAGGACATTGTTCTTCCTTCATTGTGCCCTAATTCTAGCAATGCTAAGGAGTGGGCTTTGCATTGCTTGGATGTGGTTAGGTGTCTCAAGTACTTTCTGGTGGCTACTGCACCTTTCAGAAAAACTGACGCTATACTATTAGTATACAGTACGTCCGGCTCCAGATATAGTACTTACACTTGGGTTATCCTCCGCCAGATGACACTGCACTGCAGAAACATGCAAAACAGGCTCCTCCCAGCCCCTCAAATACCCGGGGACCTCCCACAAATCCCCAGATTTCTCTGCAGTGCTTACTGCGAAGACATGAAGTATCGCTCTCTCGCAGGTGAGCGGGGCTATTAAAGCCTGCGGCCCTGTTGGACTATTCCCACCCGTCCTCTTTGTGATGTGCCTCCCAGCCTGGGCTGCGCTGGTCGGGTGAAGGTAGGCAGCACCATGCGTGCTTATGGAGCGCTTATGGGATGCCCCTCCCCCTGTGTAACTGTGGGCCCTGTACGAAGGGCCGCCATCCTCTCTCGTTCCCCCCGTACGGGGGGGGGGGGGGGGAGAGAAAGGGGGTGTGTGTCTGTGTATGCTCTTTGCACGTATATG
The DNA here is from genome assembly GCA_027917425.1 of Gastrophryne carolinensis. NCBI lineage: Eukaryota > Metazoa > Chordata > Amphibia > Anura > Microhylidae > Gastrophryne > Gastrophryne carolinensis. Next base: position 150,138,094 of record CM051241.1, on the reverse strand, counting down.
GCCTTTGTTGGTCTTTGGACTTTTATATATATGGTGTCAGCCGTCGCGCCTTTTTGTATTTTACTCGTATAACTGCCGCGCGCGTTTTTTCCTTCGTTGGATGTTCCGCGGCGGCGTTACCTCAGACACCTCTGTGTCCTCATTGGCTGATGGTTGGACTTCGCGCTCTTCGGGAGGGCGGGGCCTGGTCTGGCGCCCTCCGCGGCATGGCACGCTCTGGCCCGCCCTTCAAGGTTCACGGCGCCATTTTGTCTGCGCGCGACGCGTGGGACGTTCCTGCTTACTGTGGTCCGTAAGTGCCCTCTCGGGCGGCTTATATGGTTCTGACACCATTCTCTTCTCATTGTGTCTTTCAGACTGGTGAACACCATTGGCTTCTCCCGGCCCGGTGTAATTGATTGCGGGCCTTGTAAAATTCTCCCACTTCCCTAGCGGGTCTTTGGGGCATCCAGGGTTGCTTATAGCGTCAATCCCTGCTGGCATATTGAGCCTAAATAATCACCATATGGAGGCATCTCAGAATTATGTGACCGGGGTCCCCCTGGGACAAGACCGGCTGTGTATAGCGTGTGGACAACCCCATGCTGATGCTGACAGGGCATGGGTCTGCGTACCCTGTGCCGAGCAAGCACTGGCTCTGCAATCAGGCCTGCCATTGGCTGCACCTCGTTTCAATTCACCTATTTCCCCATGCTTAAATCTCACTCCTGCTGAGTCGCATACAAGTGGGGATTTGCAGCCTGTTGTGTCTTCCAGACTGCCTACAGCTGAACAGATTATTGCGAGGTTGTCAGAGCGCAAGGGCCCTGGTAAGAAGCTGCTCTTGACGCCTCATGTTACTGTTTTCCCTATGGGAACTGAGGAGTTTACTACTCTGTGTGGCTATACTCCTTCTGATGGAGAGCTATTCTCTGACTCAGGCTCATCTGATGAGAGGCCAAGGAGTCATGACGATTCGGGCCCTGAATACTGGGCCCAGATTGACACTGACAATTTGTTGATCAAGGTCTTTGAGGTTATGTCTATCTGTCTCCCTGGTGAGGCTCCCAGGCAGAGAGGGGAGCGTTTCCATACAGCGACAGCACGTTTGGAATTCCTGGAGCAGGCACATTTCCCTACTCTTGTGCTCAAGGAATGGGAGTGCCCCAGTAAACTTCCAGGGGTCCCAGGGGACTGGGATAGGAAGTACCCTTTTCCTCCTGAGGTGGTCAATTGTTGGTCATCCCCCCCCCCCCCCGTGGTGGATGCCCCGATCATAGGGGTTCCTAACCCCCCCTTTATTGCAGCCCCTGCTTATACTACCCTTCGGGATGCTGAGGACCGGCGCATTGATCTGCTGGCCTCCCACGCCTTTACATGTGCAGGGACGGCGCTGCGCCCAGTCTGTGCCGTGGCTATTACTGCCGTGGCCGCTAGAACCCTCATCTGAAAGATGCTTGATCATCACCCTGATGATCTCCCCTGGGATGTGTTTAAAGTGGACCAACACCCAGGGGTGATCGGCCCGGGAATCTATAAGATTCCCGGGCCGATCACCTCCCTCACCGCGGGACATCCGAGATCGGGATGTCCCGCGGTGAGGGACCCCCCCCCCCAAAAGCCTCCCGCGCGCCCCTCTAGGCGCGCCCGCGCCGGCCGTTTGTGAATGGCCGGCGCGCGCGCGCGCACTGTCAAAGGGGCGCGCGGGAGGCGGCGGCGGACGCGCTGTCTTGTCCGCAGCTGTCACCCGCTTGTCCGTGGCTACGTGGGAGCGTGGTGAGGTGAGTTTTGGTGGGTTTCTGGGGGGTTTTACACGGGGTGCCCCCCTGAAGTGGACCAAAACCCAGGATAGTCAAAATCCTGGGTGTTGGTCCACTTTAATGCACTCTCCAGTTGTGATGTGTTTGTAAAATTTATCCTATTAGCATTGGATGACACCATTAGAATGTGTGCAAGAACTTCTGCCCTTGCTGTGGCTATATGTCGCTTGGTCTGGCTGCGACAGTGGGGTGCTGACGATGCTGCTAAGATGACTCTTACCGGGCTTCCCTTTAGAGGGCTACGCCTGTTTGGGGCCCGTCTAGACCTGTTTGGTAAGAAGGGTAAGTCACCCCAACGCAGGCGGCCGTCTCGGCCCCCTCGGGGCAGGGGCACCCCTCCTACCATAGTGTTAAACAGGAACCAGGGGTGTCCTTCGCGGGGGCTCGCGCAGACTCCTGCCCCAGGAGCAGCAGACAACGCCCTTGCCCCTCCGGCGGGGCTAAGCCTAAATCTTCCACCAAGCCCCCTCAAGCAGGATGGGGCGCCCTCGCCCGTCTGGGTGAGGGGATGGCTGCGGCACTTTGCTCTTGTCATGAGGCATCACGCCTCATACTGGTGGATTCAGGAGGTAGTGTCCTCCGGATACAAGATAGTTTGCTGCACGGCCTCCCCCAAGATTATCAGGTCCCGGGTACTCCTGGTCCCTGCCTCTGTTCAGGTGCTGGTGCAGGCCATGCTAGGCCTGCAGGGTCTGGGGGTCACTTGCAGATTGCCCTTAACAGGCAGAAGCAGCTACACCAACCTTTCCACAGTCCCCCAAAAGGATGGGTCAGTCTGGCCCATTCTGGATTCACAGGTTTTCGGCAATTCCCCAATTACAGGCAGTTTCTGCATGGAAACTGAGATGGGCCATCAGCGCCTTGCGCCCAAGGGGCTTCTTGCCGTCTGTGAAGATCAAAGACGCTTATATTCTAAGCATACAGCACGTCCTGCTCCCGAATAGTAATAACATGTGGGTAATCCTCCGCCTCAGGCGCCGTGCACTGCAGACATGTAGAAAACAAGCTCCTCCCGGCCCTACATATACCGAGGGACCTCTCTCAAATCCCCAGATTTCTCTGCAGTGCTGGAACTGCGAAGACATGAAGTCACGCTCTCGCAGGCGAGCGGGCCTTACGGCCCAAGGTCCTGTGGGACTATTGCCACCCGTCCTGGTGTGCTGAACGGAGCCACGCTCCACCGCAATCCCCTCCATAGGGGTAGGCGGTCAGGTCGATGGTGAGCCTCTAGAGGATGCCCCCCCCGCAATTTTGCCCGTGCCCCTCACAGAATTGGTCCATGGACACCGTCGGCTTCCTCCCATAACTCGGAGGATACGAAGGGGGGGGGGGGGGGTGTATGTGTGGCAGCCCTAGCGCTGATTCGCCTTTAGAACTTGGTTCCTGAGTTAGGGGGTCAGTGTTGCGCCTCGCTATACAGCGTGTGCTGGCTTTTTTACTATCTGCTGTTCGGCAGTTTCATTCAGCATGTCAGCGGGTCCTCTTTACAAATTCTCCCACATTACTAGCGGGTTTTGGGGCATCCAGGGTTGCCGATTGCATAAATCCCTGCGTAATACTGCTTAATAATCACCATATGGAGGCATTTCAGAATTATGGAACCGGGGTCCCTCTGGGATGTGACCGGCTGTGTGTGGCCAGCCCTTGGCTGAGGCTGACAGGGCACAGGTCTGCGGACAGTGTGCAGAACAGGCAGAGGAACCTCCCTTCCTTCTGCTGTTCGGCAGTTTCATTCAGCATGTCAGCGGGTCCTCTGCGGGTCCTCTTTACAAATTCTCCCACATTACTAGCGGGTTTTGGGGCATCCAGGGTTGCCGATTGCATAAATCCCTGCGTAATACTGCTTAATAATCACCATATGGAGGCATTTCAGAATTATGGAACCGGGGTCCCTCTGGGATGTGACCGGCTGTGTGTGGCCAGCCCTTGGCTGAGGCTGACAGGGCACAGGTCTGCGGACAGTGTGCAGAACAGGCAGAGGAACCTCCCTTCCTTACTTCCGTCTCCCAAATATCACTCATGACGAGTCCCACTCCAGCGGGGATGACCTGCAATCAGTGGCGCAAGCGTTGCCCACGGCGAAGCAGGTGCTTTCTGGATTGGCGGAGCATATGGGCCCTGGTAAGCGGTCCCTGACGCCTCCAGGCTCCCCGGTTCCTGACGATACCGGTTCCTGGGGTCTGTGTGACACAGATGAAATCCTTATCAAGATTTTTGAGGTTTTGTCAATCTCCCCTCCTGGGGAGATCCCCAAGCCGAAAAGGGAGAGTTTCCATACAGCGCCGCCGCGCTTGCAGTTCCTAGAACAGGAACAGTTCCAGAATCTTATATCCCAGGAATGGGAATCGCCTTGTAAGCTTAAAGGGATTCCAGGGGCCTGGGAATGTAAGTACCCTTTTCCTCCTGATGTGGTTAATCTATGGTCAGCTCCCCTGGTGGTGGACGCGCCGGTTATAGGGGTCACAAACCCCCCTTTTATGACTGCTCCCTTTTACCGTACCCTTCGGGATGCTGAGGACCGGCGCATTGACAGACTGGCCTCACACGCCTTCTCGTGTGCTGGGATGGCCCTGCGCCCGGTTTGAGCCGCGGCCATCACTGCGGTGGCCGCCAGGACTGTTGTCAGAAAGATACTAGATCACCGCCCTGAGGACCTCCCTTGGGGGGTGTTTAGTGCGCTATCGGACTGCGAAGCATTTGTGAAGTTTATTCTATCGGCACTGGATGACACCATTAAGATGTGTGCTAGGAACTCAGCACTTGCGGTAGCCGTTCGCCGCCAGGTCTGGCTGCGACAGTGGGGCGCCGATGGAGCTACAAAAAAGGCCCTCACTTGTCTTCCATTCAGAGGACGGCGGTTATTCGGGGCCCGCTTGAACCTTTTTGGAAAAAAGGCTATAGCACCCTTCCGCAGAAGGCCGCTCCCGCCTCCACGAGGCAGGGTCACCCCTCCACCTCCCTACATTAGTGTCAAACGCGAATCTGAGGTGTGTTTCCAGCTGTTTGGTGTGGATTTCCAACATGGGGCGGGCAGGCAGCGCCCTGGGCCTTCTGGTAGGACCAAGTCCAAATCTGCCAAAACCTCTCAAGCATGAAGGGGCGCCCTCGCCCGTCTGGGCGAGGGGACGACTGCCACAGCTGTCTCACATCCAGGAATATGCCTTCTCCTTCTGGTGGTTCCGGGATGTAATCCCCCTGGGCTCAGGATGGGTTCTTGCTGAGCGGTCCCCCCTCAATGATTGTCAGGGTGCTTCCAGTCCCTGTCTTCCCTTCTGAAATTGGCGCAGGCCGGACTGGGCCTACAGTGTTGGGCGCACTTGCTAATCACCTTAACGGTATGGGGCTCTGGCCCCTATATTTTCCTTCTTCCCCCCTCAACAGTATGAGGTAGTCTGGACCGCGTTGGCCTATGGCAGGCTTAGCAATTCTACCTTCACAGGTAGCCCATATATGACAACTCTGTCTTAGGTCACGGGCCCCCGGCGCGCCTCTTGCGAAGCTCTAGATCTTCTTGGTCTCCCTGGGGTCTGCTGGACGCCAAGACTATTTCTAGACAGTGTCACAGGATCAACCCTGCGGATTGAGGCATTACTTGGGGCCTCTCTTTCGTGCCCAGGCTACTAGCCTGGCGCGACTGGGGACACGCCTGAGGGGGGGCGTCTGCGTTGGGACCTACCTGGTCGTTTTCCTTACTCCCCAGTCTCTGCATCAGACCAAGTGGGTCGGTTGGCCGACAGTGTCCCCTGGGAGCTACTGGATGGTTGCTCAACCACCTCATCCCCTTATGGTCACTTATCCACTATCCCCCGTTCCTGGTTCAGGCTTGCAGCCTTCTTCTATGGCATTAGGGGACCCCTGGTTACGGGGGCTCTGCCCCCCTTTACTGGCACCTTACCTTCACCAGGCGGGATGGCGTCTGGTGGGCCCGCTGGCAGCACATCAAGATGTCGCTTATATACCGAGCCCTTGGGCTCTTCGGCGCAGTAGGTTACTGACCCTACATATGTCACAGCACCCCGGTGCTTGGTCTGTGCTGTTGCCTTCTTGGTAAGGTGGTTCCTCTTGAGATTCCCATATGCAAGGGCCCCGTCAGGGGGGCACTCCCCTTCCTTACCAGCATCTCCTAGCATATGGTCACCCTGGGTACCAAGTCTCGCAGCTTTGGCGGGGGAAAGGAAAAATCCTTCCACAACCCCCGTGGTTCTAGGTTTGGCCCCTTAGAGGGTCCATCTTACCTGCTGGGCTTGTTGAAACGGTGGGCCCCCGTTGACTCTATATGGTTGGCCTTCTCCTTCAGGATCGGTCGGTTTATGGGGGACTCCTGGTCTGTTGAAAGACAATGGCCCGTTTTTAATGCTGGTCTAAAGATTGTGACAGGTTGCTACCTCTGGAGGGTCCCTGATCCTGTCGGGGGGGTCTACTCCCCCTGCTTCTCAGTGGTATTCGCTTCCATGGATGTCCTTAGCGGCAGGTTATGCTATCCCGGTGTTGCCCGGGGAGCCTAGCGTGGCTCTGAGGGGTCTCCCTCCTGACACAGGGCCTCTGCCCTTGTTCCTACTGTCCCATAATATTCTGACTCCGGTCAGGGGGGAGTATTTAGGCATAGACTTGGTATTTCATATGCCTTCTCTTCATCACCCTACTGGTGGGTTCTGCGCACGGTTGGCCTGATAGAGAATCCCATAGGATCTATGGCCTAGGCGGCCTTGGGAGTAATGTTTGCAGATGCCTCTGCTGAAGGCTGCTGAATTGTGATATCTCTTTTAGGAGTGCGGTTCAGGTCTCTTCCTGTCTCCAATATAAGGTCTCCCGTCTGGGGATTGACTGCTGATTCATTCGCCCCTTGGGGATGGGCCTCATCTTCTGGGTGACCTAGTATGAGAGGGGGTTGGGAACGAGCTCCCCAGCTTCCCCTTACTCCGTCTATAACGGCTTTGAGGTATCCCATATTGATTGGCATGGGCCTTGGTCTCTTCCCTGTTAGACGTTCTCGGTTCCCAGGGTCTTTAAAGTCATTACAGCGTAAGTTGGGGTTGGCTCCCCATCTGGGGACTCTGAAGGTGTAGGTTTTGTCCTGGCCTTCCTGCAGGAGAATTCCTTTGGGGATTGCTTAACTGCATCTCCCCAGTAGTTCCATAGTCCCTGTGGGGATCAATTTTCATTTTTTTTTTTTTTACCCTGCGGACTTCCTGGGGACCTTGTCTGGATGCTGTCTCAGCTGACCTGTAGTCCAGCCCGCTCCTCTGGGGCCTCCTGACTCCGTCAGACATGTGCCTGAGACGATGGATCTGGTTGCTTAAACCCTGACTCGAAGTATACATATATATATACATGTACAGATATATACGGCTACAGGCACCCCATGCCTGGGGGTGTTCCTTTTACGCTGGGCCTCCGGTCCAGGTGGTCTGTTGGATCTTTGCTTCAGTCCCTTAGTCTAGCCATGGGCTTATTCTTAATAATACTAATATGAGGGCCTACTTCCCTCTATAGGTTTTGCACTTCTCCCCATGTCGGCCTTCTTGGCCTTTAGGGGGACTGCTGTTCTGGGAGTCTACAGGCACCTCCTTAGGTATGCGCCTGATATCTATTCCAGCGCCATTGCGCCTTTGGATCAATCCTTCTGGATGCCCCCTGATCCTGAGGGAGCCTTGGCTTCCTGATAATTAAGAGTCTGTATTCCCGCCTTGGTCGGGTGACCTGTTTCTGTTTCCCTTTGGTGGTGTTACAAGTGTTGCCACAAGGCTTCCTTGCCTGTGAGCTGGTTTGGTCACTACACTGACCTATGTTCCTTCAGGGGAGTGATTTTTCCCGTTTACTCCGTTATCTGGGTGCTTGGGTACCACTGGCCCTTCAGCACCAGGGCTTTTTCTCTGTTAGTTCAATTACTAGACTTATGGCCTGTCTCTGTTCATACCTTCATGGTCCTGTTATGAGACTGACGTTAGAGCCTTTGCTCTTGTCATGCCTGTTGCAAGTTTTGCAGGTGACAGCGCCTTTACTGTCCGCTGTGCCTTGCCTTTTTCTGGGGATCCCACCCTGCTTATGGATACTGCTATTGGATGTCCCACATGTTATTACTATTCGGGAGCAGGACGTGCTGTATGCTTAGAATAATACAACTCTGTGAAGTACTCGCCTGTAGAGTTGGTATTATACACCTACAGCACGTCCTGCTCCACCCTACCCTGGTTTCACTTATTCTGGTTCCCCTGTATGGTGATTGTTATCATTAGATATTGTTACCAGTTATTCTGGGTGGTTTGTTCCTCCTGGCTTCTCTTCTCACTGCTTTTCAATGCTGGGGATTTGTGGGAGGTCCCTCGGTATATGTAGGGCCGGGAGGAGCTTGTTTTCTACATGTCTGCAGTGCACGGCGCCTGAGGTGGAGGATTACCCACATGTTATTACTATTCGGGAGCAGGACGTGCTGTATGCGTATAATACCAACTCTACAGGTGAGTACTTCAGAGTTGTATTTTTCACATCCCTGTGTCTTCTGGACACCGAGGCTCTTCAGGTTCGCGTTAAAAGTCCAACACTGCTAATTTGTGGCCTTATCTGGCCTCTCTTCAGCTCCCAGAGTGCTCACCAAGGTGCAGACGGGGAATAGTCTCTGATGTGACCAAGGGGCGTCCGCGCGATGACCTACGTGGACGTCCTTTTTCACTTCCCAGTCTCTACGTCAGGCCAAGTTGAATACTCGGCTGTTGGTGACCGTTGGGAGTCATTTGGATGGGTGATCAATCACCCCAAGTCCTTGTCCCTTTAATTGGTAACTCCATTCCTAGGAATGAATCTGGATACGGTTATACGGTTCAAGGTGAGAATCTTCCTTCCTCAGCAATAAAGTGGACAATCTGGTTGCATGGGCTCAGTCCCTCATTGCTGTCCCCGTCCCTTCACCAGGCAGGGATGCAGCTGGTGGGCCCGTTGGTGGCTTGCTCAGAAGAGGTCCATTATGCTCAGTTCCCCTTGGGCCCTTCTGCAACTTCTATTGTTAGTACAGGACAGGGATCCAGCATCCTTGGAGCAGGGTCTGTGTGCCTTCCCCCTTGGTAAGGAGGTCCCTCTTGGAGTGGATGAACTCAAGGAACCTGTCTGGGGGCAGTTCCCTTCTTGCCCCTTCCTGGAGACGGTCACCATGGATGCCAATCTATCAGGTTGAAGGGGGGGGGGGGGTTTCTTCTGAAACTCCCTGCGGTTCTGGGGGAGGTGGGGCCCTTAGGAGGTCCATACACCTATCGATGTTTGAAACCGTGAGCGATCAGGTTGGTTCTATCTCGCTTGACTACTCCTCTTCAGGGCCTGCCTGTTCGGGGGAGCTCGGTCTGTCTGACGAAAGTGGCCTACATTAATCATCTGGGAGGGACCTGGAGCAGGAGGATCCTCCAGGAAGTGTCTCTGATCCTAATCTGGGTGGAGGACAATGTTCCCTGCATATCAGTGGTATTCGCTCCGGTGGTGTCACTATGGGGTCCAACCAGCTGTGGATCTGTTTGTGTCCCGTCACGATCACAAGCTCTCGGCCCTTGTTCCCCTGTCCGAGGATCCTCTGGCCGTGGTCATGATGCCTTAGTAACGTCATGGCAGGACATTCTGTTCTGTATGTCTTTTCTCCATTCCCCCTGCTAGGCAGGGTTCTGCGCAAGATTGCTCTGGATGGGGGGGACCAGTGATTCTGGTGGCCCCTGGGTGTCCTAGTTGAGTGTGGTTCGCAGACGTGGTACGGAGGGCAGTAGATCTATACGTTCTGCCAGGAATGCCGGCTCTGCTCACTCAGGGCCCCTTTACGTCACCCCAATCTACAGACCCCAAGCCTAGACGGCCTGACTGCTGAAACATCCATCTTGATGGAAACAGGCTTATCTGTCTCGGTGATTGAGACTATGGGAAGACTAGGAGCAAGCTTCCTCTTCTTCCATCTGTTATAGAGTATGGCATACCCATATTGATTGGTGTGAGTCTAGGTCTCTTCCCTGTCGGGCGTTCTCTGTTCCCAGGGTTCTTGAGTTATTACAGCATGAGTTGGTTCTCCAACTCAGTACTCCGAAGGGTCAGGTTCTGCCCTGTCCGCCTTCCTTAAAAGTCTTTTGCTCAGTTTTCCTTGGTTAATACTTCTTTCAGGGGGTTACTCATGTGCGTCCCCCATGTAATCCTATGGTCCCTGTTGGGATTTGAATTTGATTCTGTCTGCATTGTGGGGTTTTTCCCTTTGGACCTCAGGGATGGGACTTGAACTTGGTCTTATCTGCCCTGCAGGGGTCTCACTTCGAGCCCTTGCAAGGAGCCCCTTTGTCCATTCTTACGCTTAAGGTGGTCTTTTTGGTGGCTATCACTTCTGTGAGGCGTGTTTCTTAGTTGGCGGCGCTTTCCATCAAACCTCCTTATTTTGAGAGACACCAGGACAAGGTGGTGGTTCGTTTTAAGCCAGATTTTTTGCCTAAGGTTGTTTCTGTCTTTCATCTCAATCAGGACATTGTTTTGCCTTCTCTGTGTCCTAATCCTAGTACTTCTAAGGAGAGGGTTTTACACTCTCTGGATGTGGTCAGGACTCTGAAGTTCTACCTGGTGGCTACTGAACCCTTCAGGAAGACTGATGCTCTTTGTGCTCCCATCTGGAACTAAGAAGGGTCTGGCTCCAGCTAAGTCCACTATCAGCAAGTGGATCTGTCAGGATCTAAGTGGAAGGAGCCTCCCTTCCTCTTTACTGCTCATTCTACTCGTGCTATTGGTGCCTCTTGGGCCTTTCAGCACCAAGCTTCTGTTGAACAAGTTTGCAAGGCCGCCACTTGGTCTTCTGTTAAAACTTTTTCTAAGTTTTACAAGGTTGATGTTAAGGCCTCAGCTGATGCTGCTTTTGGTCGCAAAGTTCTGCAGGTGGCAGTGGTTTAAACTATCTGCTGTTACTTTTGGGGATCCCACCCTACCTTATGGACACTGCTATTGGATGTCACTGCTATTGGATGTCACTGCTATTGGATGTCACTGCTATTGGATGTCACTGCTATTGGATGTCACTGCTATTGGATGTCACTGCTATTGGATGTCACTGCTATTGGATGTATCTTAACGTGCTGTATACTTAGAATACAATTCTGTGATTACTCACCTGTAGAATTGGTATTATACGTATACAGCACGTCCTGTTTAACCCCACCACATTTTTCTTAGTTACCTCTGTATGGTGATTGTTCAATTTTTGTAATGGTTATAGTTCTCCCGGTTCCATTTTAACGGCTTTTCAATACTGGGGAATTTGTGGGAGGTCCCTGGTATATATGGGGCCGGGAGGAGCCACTTTTCTGTCTCTGCAGTCCAGCGCCATCTACTGGATGTATAACCCAAGAGTAAGGAATATCTTCTGGAACAGGACGTGCTGTATACGTATAATACCAATTCTACAGGTGAGTAATCACAGAATTTTATATTTTTACTTATTTTTTTCTTACTCGCCTCCGATTTGCCCCCACTGTGTCCCTTACCAATCCGATGACAGATGCTGGAGATCGGCAGCCAGAGAAGGGGGGGGCAGGGGATTAGAGCATCCCCCACCCCTCTACTCTGCCCACCGATCTCCGCGCATCTGACACCTGAGCCGTTTGGAGCCTTTCATCCTCTTACCTGACTCCCTCCAGCACGCCAGACACTACCTCCGCCACCCTCCCACATGTCGGGCGCTACCTCCGCCACCCTCCCGCATAGGAGAGGGGCGGATGCGGCCAACGTCATCCGACGGGACAAATCTGCCCAGCAACAAATGATTCGCGCACCAGGTGTCCCCTGATAGGCGCATGGGTGTTGCGAAGCTTACACTCTAGACGGAGCTCAGTGCTCTGTCTGCCCGAAGTTGCTGGAGAGCGTGCCTTTCACAGTTAGTAAAAGATCAATTTGGGCATTTTTTTTAATTGATCCAAACATATATATATATATTGGGGATGCCAAGCTGCCTTTGGGGAATGGGTGGGGGGAATGCCACACTGTCTGAGGAATGGGAGGGGTGAGACTGCCACACTGCCTATATGGGGAATGGGAGGGGATGCTACACTGCCTATATAGGAGGGGGGGGGATTGCCACACTGCCTGTATAGGGATTGGGAGGGGGGAAATGCCACACTGCCTGAATGGGCAGGGGGGTGCCACACTGCCTATATGAAAATGGGAGGGAGGAGGTTACATTGCCTATATGGGGAATAGGAGGGAGGAGACTGCCACACTGCCTATATGGGGAATAGGAGAGTGGTGACTGCCACAATGCCTATATGGGGAATGGGGGGGGGGGTACTGCCTATATTCGTAATGGGATGGGGGAATACCACACTGCCAATGGGAATGGATGGGGGTAAATGCCACACTGCCTGTAAGGTGGGGGTTCTGGGTCTTGCCTATTTGGTTTCTGGGGGTACCTTGTTTTAGCACAACTCTTGTGCATTTTATAGGGCGGAAAATACTGTAGTTAAATGCCACACTGCCTGAATGGGAAGGGGGATGCCACACTGCCTATATGGAAATGGGAGGGAGGATGTCACACTGCCTATATGGGGAATAGGAGAGGGAAGACTGCCACAATGCCTATATGGGGAATGGGAGGGGGGAATACCACACTTCCTGTGGGAATGGATGGGGGTAAATGCCACACTGCCTGTAAGGTGGGGGTTCTGGGTCTTGCCTATTTGGTTTCTGGGGGGACCTTGTTTTAGCACAACTTTTGTGCATCTTATAGGGCGAAAAATACTGTACCCAAAAACACTTGCCATTTTCAGCATATCAACTGTAAAATCCCCTTAAAATGTTAACATTACAGAACTTGTGTATATATAGATTTTTTTGTAGTAATCATCAGTATTTTCATTCTAGTTTTTCACCAGACCCATTTAGCTCGAGTGTGCTACCTGGCTTGAAGATTTGTCTGGATTTGTCGGCAGAGTTTCTTATTCTTACTGATGTTCAGAGAAAGGTATGTGTTCATTACACCTAAATTTTAATTTTTCTTAGTCAATTGTGAAATTTATCTATTTCTTTTCTTTTTAGGTTTTATACGTGATGGAGTTAAAACAGTCTCAGGATGATGGAAGGGCTGCCTTTACTTCGGTTTCTGAATTTTTACTAACACATCCAGTCTTGAGCTTTGGAATTCAGGATGTTAATCATCAGATAAGACCTGCAGAGGTTCTATCATCAGATGTAGATAATGAGAACATTTCTGGGGGTGAGAAGTTGCTACCTAATTCTTTTTTGTTCAGACCGACTTTCCACATGATAACTTTTATATTTCAATATTTTTGAGTTTTGCATCATACCATTCCAAGCATATCCATAGTACATAATGCAGTTGTGCTATAAGGATATGTTAGGATATAATGGTTGGAGTTAAGTACAGGGTCACTATGTTACACTATATACGTATATATTTGTATACTGTGTCCCATCTGTAATCTACTTATTATTGTTATTTGGCATAGATGAATGTGGAAAACGACATGGGGCTGTCTAACCTTTTCGTCATTGTGCCTCCTATGCTCTGTCTACTGTAAGTACGAGGCGGTACGTGTTAGGTAGAGATGAATTCTTAGAGGAAAATGGGGAATCAAGAAAGGATAAGTGCAAACTAGAGGGAGGGAGTGATGGGAGAGGGGTACTAATTTAAGAAAGGCTCCAAGTTTCGGCTCTGTTACAATGTCTCTATACTCGTCGCTGACAAATTAGGATGAGCATATCGCTTCCGTGGGTCCCAGATTCTAATCCAACATGATTTCGGAAAGTTTCTTATCGATTAGGAAGCCATCAACTCTGGTGTTAAAGCTATAGTAAATGATGAATGGCTCTATTCTCAGTGTGTCACACACCCCGCTTCCCCTTTAATTCTTACGATCAGGTTACTCCACCAGCAGGTGGCGACGTTGCAGAGAGAAGTCTTGAAAACGAGCCCCCTTCCGGCCTATATAAACCTGGGACCTCCCACTTAACACCCAGTATTTTCTCTCTGCATGAGGCGACAAGACAGAAGAAAGAATTCTCCTGCTTGCAGGTAGCCGGGGTTAATCCCCGGCACCCCCTTTTGGTTTATTTCTGCCCAGTCTATTGTGTATTCTCAGTGTGCCACACACCCCGCTTCCCCTTTAATTCTTACGATCGGGTTACTCCACCAGCAGGTGGCGACGTGCAGGGAGAAGTCTTTAAAACGAGCCCCTTCCGGCCTATATATACCTGGAACCTCCCACTGAATCACCATTTTTTTCTCTCTGCATGAAGCGACAAGACAGAAGAATGTTTAAAGTTTTGGCCTTGGATCCGCCTGCGGTGGTCCCTCTGCCAAAAGGTGAGTTGTTTGATGTACCCCAGCCGCGTTTGGTGTTTCCCAGGCAACAGCACTTTGAGAAGCTTGTCCTTAAAGAATGGGAACAACCCACGCGCCTGGCTGGAACTCCTCCTAATTGGGATAAGCGTTATCCCTTTCCGGAGGACTTGGTGAAGCTTTGGTCAGTGCCCCCCGAAGTCGATACCCCTGTGTTGGGGTTGACTGGCCTGGCTGCGTTGCATCTTTCTGGCACCACTACCATTAAGGATGGTGAGGATAGTTGGGTTGATCAATTGGCTCGCCATGGTTTTATCGGTGCCGGGTCGACACTACGGCCAATTTGTGCTTCGGCGCTTCTTTTGCTGGCTGTTAGATCCATGATTAGGGATCTGCTCGCAGATCTAGAGCCCGCTTGTGATATGATTAGCTCTCTCAAGCAGTGTGAGTCGTTTGTTTCTGTTGCCCTGACTGCTCAGGACGATGCTCTTGCGACGAGTAGCAGGACAGCAGCATTGCTGGTGGCTATTCGTTGGTCTATATGGCTGCGCCAGTCAGTGGACGGCGGACCTTAACTCTAAAAGGGCGCTTACAGCGCTACCCTTCTTAGGTTTACGCCTTTTTGGCGAGAAATTGGATGCCGTTACCAAGGATGGTAAGTTGCCTCAATTCAAGAAACCTCGTCGCTCCTTCAGGGGTGCGAGTTCCTTTAGTCCCTCCTTTCGAGGAGCCAGAGCGGGCGGAGGGCTTCCCTTCCCGTTACCGGGGCTGTAGGTTGGTCCCGGGGAAGAGGTCGTGGCCGTCCCGGTCAGTCCTGGGGCGCCAAGCCCAAACCTACTGCTAAGCCCGCTCAGCAATAAGGGGCTGCCCTCACCCGTGCGGGGGACAATTGCGACACTTCTCCCTGGTTTAAGGCCGGGAGTCTCCGGACACATAGATCTGGGAGGTGGTGTCGCCCGGTTTCAAACCGGAGTATGAGTCTCGCCCTCCTTCACGGGTTTTCCTGGAAATGGCGGTCATCCGGCCGGTGCCGCACTTAGAGGTGGGCCTCGATTTTTACACCATTCTCTTCGCAGTCCCCTAGAAGGACGGGTCAGCTTGCCCCGTCCTGCATCTGAAGTTTTTCAAACTTCCCAGGTCCCCCTTGCTCTAGCCAGGGTGGTGTCCTTTTGGGGAATACTGTCGGATTTCGTTCAACACAGGGTGTTGCTCACTCAGTCCAAGGTTTGTCTGATTCAGGAGTTGGTTTGGATCCTTCTTTCCCATCCTCGGCCGTCTGTTCTGGAGCTGAGAGCCTTCCGTCTGGTTCTTGCTCTTTTGTCCCATCATGGTCTGGGCCTTCTGGTTCAGCTACGCTCGGACAGTCAAGCAACGGTTGCTTACTTCAATCATCAGGGAGGGACTTCCAGTCTGGGTGCCCTCAGAGTGGGGTCCCTGATCCTGACCTGGGCGAAGGCACATGTTCCTTGTCTCTTGGCAGTCTGCAGTCCGCTCCGGTGGGGGACACCGGAGGTGGTCCTGTTTCCCTTTCGTCACAGCTGCAGGCTCCCGATCTTTGTGTCGCCCTCCCAGGATCCTCTGGCTCTGGCAGCAGAAGCCATATCCCTGAGCCGGGGGAACCCGGGTTTTCTGTACCTGTTTCCTCTGATACCCATGCTAGGCTGGGTGGTGCGGAAGCTGGTTCTGGAAAGGGTGTCCGCCATTCTCGTGGCCCCAAGACGGCCAAGACGAGTATGGTGCGCAGACATTGTTTGGCTGACAGTAAATCAGCTCATTCTGCCTCTTCGGTCCGGTCCGGTCTGCTCACGCAGGGTCGGCTGTCTTACCCCAGTTTACCAACGCTGGTTTTGATGGCTTGGCCGCTGAGACCTCCATCTTGAAGGAGGAGGGTCTTTCTGACTCGGTTATTAAGACTCTGATCAGTGCCCGAAAGAGGGCTTCTTCTATCACCTACTATAGGACTTGGAAAACCTATATCACTTGGTGTGAGGTTAGATCTTTTCCTTGTAGGGTCTTTTCGGTCTCCAGGATTCTGGAGTTTTTACAATCTGGGCTGGACTCTGGTCTTCAGCTGAGTACTTTGAAAGGGCAGGTTTCTGCCTTATCTATCTTTTTTCAGAAGCGTTTTGCGCTTCATCCCTTAGTTAAAACCTTTTTCCAGGGGGTTGCGCATGTGCGGTCTCCCAGGAAACCATTACTCCCTGTCTTGAATTTGGTTATTTCTGCTCTTCAGGCTCCTCCTTTTGAGCCTTTGCAAGATATTGCTTTGTCTACCCTGACTCAGAAGATTGTCTTCTTGGTAGCTATCACTTCGGTTCGGCGTGTCTCGGAGTTGGCGGCCTTGTCTATCCAGGCGCCCTACTTTGAGAGGCATCAAGACAAAGTGGTCTTTCGGTTCAAACCAGACTTTCTTCCTAAGGTTGTTTCTGCTTTTCATTTGAACCAAGATATTGCTCTTCCCTCCCTGTGTCCTAAGCCTAAGAATGACAAGGAGAGGGTTTTGCATTGTTTGGATGTAGTACGCTGTGTTAAGTACTATTTGATTATTACTTCTCCTTTTCGTAAAACTGATGCCTTTTTTGTTGTGCCATGTGGGCCTAGGAAGGGTTTGGCGCCGGCCAAATCTTCCATTAGCAAATGGATACGTCAGGCCATTATTGCGGCCTATTCTGTTAAGGGGAAAGTTCCCCCTTTTCGTATCACTGCTCATTCTACTCGCGCCGTTGGAGCGTCTTGGGCTTTTCAGCACCAAGCTTCTGTTGAACAAGTTTGTAAGGCTGCTACTTGGTCTTCTGTTCATACTTTTTCTAAGTTTTACAAGGTTGATGTGCGGGCCTCGGCGGATGCTGTGTTTGGCCGCAAAGTTCTGCAGACTGCAGTCATTTAAGTTATGCTTCATTTTTGCCTTCGGATACCCAACCCTTGTGGACACTGCTTTTGGATGTCCCAATCATAAGAATTAAAGGGGAAGCGGGGTGTGTGGCACACTGAGAATAATACCATTTTGTGAGTACTCACCTGAAAAATGGATATTGTCAGTGTGCCACACACACCGCTTCACCCGCCCTTTTCGGTATCCCGAATCCTTTATATGGTGAAGCTTTTCTTTATTTTGAGATTACCGTTGGATTTCCTGGTACCTTGTCTTTCTGCTTTTTAAATAACTGGTGATTCAGTGGGAGGTCCCAGGTATATATAGGCCGGAAGGGGCTCGTTTTCAAGACTTCTCCCTGCACGTCGCCACCTGCTGGTGGAGTTACCCGATCGTAAGAATTAAAGGGGAAGCGGGGTGTGTGGCACACTGACAATATCCATTTTTCAGGTGAGTACTCACAAAATGGTATTTTTTTTATGCCTAGTTAGATAACGGAAGTCTCCCAGCCTAGGCTGCTGGCTGGGCAAAGGTAGATGACACTTTAGGTGCCTAGGAACTTATCTCCTCCGCTCGACCCCACGCGTGGGGCAATGCGGCTATCCGGCATGGTGATCCGGATTTGGGATGCCCCTGTCCCGAGGTTCCCCTTGGCCACCTTCTCCCGCTCGGTCCCTTCGCTTTGGGGGGGGGGGGGGGTGCTTGTTTGCATAGGGTGCTTTTTACACTTGTTGTTGTGTATATGTGTGTGTGAGGAAGGAGCTAGCAGACGCAGGGTCAGCGGCGTGTGGCCTGAGCTGCTGGGGCTCTTTCATTTTTCTTTTATCTTTCAAATTTCCCCCCATGTCTGCATGCGGCGCCGCCATTGGCCGAGCCGCGTCACTGGAGTCTTGGGGGCGGGGCCGCGCTTTCTGCGGCCTCGCTCGGTGACTCACTGGCAGGGGGCGTGGCTGGGGCGCGCTGTGTCCGGGCCCGACTCACTTCCTCTGTCTCATTACTGAGACAGGTGTGGTGGAGCTGGCTGGGGGAAAAGGTGCGCGTCCAGGAGTGCGGCTGCAGCGGCAACAGGTAACGGTCCCCACTTCGCGCACGTGGGGCCGTCTTTTGTGCTGTCATTTGTGTTTAATGGCCTGGCATTTTTTAGCATTATTCCTGGGGGCACTTATCTTTTTGAGGGATATATATATATACCTCTCTGGCTTCCGTTGGCCCCAAGCAGCATGTGTCATGTATAATTGTATTCATGATGTATATACTGTTCATGTATGGTTTACCATGATTATTTTATGTATGAGTGTGGTGCATACTGGTTAATTTCCCGGGGGGACTGACTGCGGTCTCTTTTCCCCCACAGATCCTGGGATCCCCTCACTGCAGTGGCTCTTCCGGTCTGTTATACCTGGCTAGTCTTAGTCTCTAAATTGGGATTTTCCTAGGCTTAAAAAATCCTCCCACTTCCGGGAATGGGAACAACCTGCGCGCCTGGCTGGTACTCCTCCTAATTGGGATAAGTGTTATCCCTTTCCGGAGGACTTGGTGAAGCTTTGGTCAGTGCCCCCCGACGTCGATACCCCTGTGTTAGGGCTGACTGGTTCGGCTGCGTTGCACTCTTCTGACACCACTACCATTAAAGATGGTGAGGATCGTCTGATTGATCAATTGGCTCGCCATGGTTTTATCAGTGCCGGGTCGACACTACGGCCAGTTTGTGCTTCGGCGCTTCTTCTGTTGGCAGTTAGGTCCATTATTAAGGATCTGTACGCAGGTCTTGATCCCGCTTGTGATGTGTTTAGTTCTCTTAAGCAGTGTGAGTCGTTTGTTTCCTTTGTCCTGACCGCTCAGGACGATGCTCTTGCGACGAGTAGCAGGACAGCGGCACTGCTGGTTGCTATTCGTCGGTCTATTTGGCTGCGCCAGTGGACGGCGGACCTTAAACTCTAAGAGGGCGCTTACAGCGCTACCTTTCTTAGGTTTACGCCTTTTTGGCGAGAAATTGGATGCAGTTACCAAGGATGGTAAGTTACCTCAATTCAAGAGGCCTCGTCGCTCCTTTCGGGGTGCGAGTTCTTTTAGTCCCTCCTTTCGAGGAGCCAGAGCGGGCAGAGGGGCTTCCTTTCCCTTTACCGGGGGTGTAGGTTGGTCCCGGGGAAGGGGTCGTGGCCGTCCTGGTCAGTCCTGGGGCGCCAAGCCCAAACCTACTGGTAAGCCCGCTCAGCAATGAGGGGCTGCCCTCACCCATGCGGGTGGGGGAACGATTGCGACACTTCTCCCTGGTTCGGGACCGGGAGATTCTGGACACGTAGATCCGGGAGGTGGTGTCGTCCGGTTACAATCCGGAGTTTGAGTCTCCCCCTCCTTCACGATTTTTCCTGGAAATGGCGGTCATCCGGCTTGTGCCGCGCTTAGGTGTGGGCCTCGGTTTTTACTCCAATCTCTTCACAGTCCCCAGAAAGGAAGGGTCGGCTCGCCCCGTCCTGGATCTGAGGTTTTTCAACCTTCCCAAGTCCTACCTTGTTCCTGCCAGGGTGGTGTCCTTTCTGGGAATGCGGTCGGATTCCGGTCAACACAGGGTGTTTCTCACTCAGTCCAAAATTTGTCTGATTCAGGAGTTGGCTTGGGTCCTTCTTTCCAATCCTCGGCCGTCTGTTCTGGAACTGAGAGCCTTCCGTCTGTTTCTTGCTATTTTGTCCCAACATGGTCTGGGCCTTCTGGTTCGGCTTTGCTCGGACAATCAAACAGTGGTTGCTTACATCAGTCGTCAGGGAGGGACTCGCAGTCTGGGTGCCCTAGGAGCGGTGTCCCTGATCCTGACCTGGGCGAGGGCACATGTTCCTTGTCTCTCGGCAGTCTGCAGTCCGCCCCGGTGGGGGACACCGGAGGTGGTCCTGTTTGCCTTTCGTCACAATTGCAGGCTCCCGATCTTTGTGTCGCTCTCCCAGGATCCTCTGGCGGCGGACGCCATATCCCTAATCTGGGGGGACCCGGGGTTTCTTTGCCGGTTTCCTCCGATACCCATGCTACGCAGGGTGGTACGGAAGCTGGTTCTGGGAAAGGTGTCCGCCATTCTCGTGGCCCCAAGATGGCCAAGACGAGTATGGTGCGCAGACATCGTTTGGCTGACAGTGAATTAGCTCATTCTGCCTCTTCGGCCCGATCTGCTCTCTCAGGGTCGGTTGTGTTACCCCAATTTACCCACGCTGGGTTTGACGGCTTGGCTGCTGAGACCTCCATCTTGGAGGAGGGTCTTTCTGACTCGGTTATTAAAACTCTGATCGGTGCCCGAAAGAGGTCTTCTTCTATCACCTACTATAGGACTTGGAAAGCCTATATCGCTTGGTGTGAGGTTAGATCTTTGCCTTGTAGGGTCTTTTTGGTCTCCAGGATTCTGGAGTTTTTACAATCAGGGCTGGACTCTGGTCTTCAGCTGAGTACTCTAAAAGGGCAGGTTTCTGCCTTATCTATCTTTTTTCAGAAGCGTTTTGCGCTTCATCCTTTTAGTTAAAACTTTTTTCCAGGGGGTTACGCATGTGCGGCCTCCCAGGAAACCATTACTCCCGGTTTGGGACTTGAATTTGGTTCTTTCTGCTCTTCAGGCTCCTCCCTTTGAGTCTTTGCAAGATATTGCTTTGTCTACCCTGACTCAGAAGATTGTCTTCTTGGTAGCTATCACTTCGGTTCGGCGTGTCTCGGAGATGGCGGCCTTGTCTATTCAGGCGCCCTACTTTGAGAGGCATCAGGATAAAGTGGTCTTTCGGTTCAAACCGGACTTTCTTCCTAAGGTTGTTTCTGCTTTTCATTTGAATCAGGATATTGTTCTTCCCTCCTTGTGTCCTAAGCCTAAGAATGACAAAGAGAGGGTTTTGCATTGTTTGGATATAGTACGCTGTGTTAAGTACTATTTGATTATTACTTCTCCTTTCGTAAAACTGATGCCTCTTTTGTTGTGCCCTGTGGGCCTAGGAAGGGTTTGGCGCCGGCCAAATCTTCCATTAGCAAATGGATACGTCAGGCCGTTATTGCTGCCTATTCTGCTAAGGGGAAAGTTCCCCCTTTCCGTATCACTGCTCATTCTACTCGCGCCTTTGGACCGTCTTGGGCTTTTCAGCACCAAGCTTCTGTTGAACAAGTTTGTAAGGCTGCTACTTGGTCTTCTGTTCATACTTTTTCTAAGTTTTACAAGGTTGATGTGCGGGCCTCAGCGGATGCTGTGTTTGGCCGCAAGGTTCTTCAGACTGCAGTTATTTAAGTTATGCTTCATTTTGCCTTCGGATACCCATCCCTTGTGGACACTGCTTTTGGATGTCCCGATCGTAAGAATTAAAGGGGAAGCGGGGTGTGTGGCACACTGAGAATAATACCATTTTGTGAGTACTCACCTGAAAAATGGATATTGTCAGTGTGCCACACACCCCGCTTCACCCGCCCTTTTTGGTATCCTGGATCCTTTATATGGTGAAGCTTTTTCTCTATTTTGAGGTTACCATTGGATTTCCTGGTACCTTGTCTTTCTGCTTTTTAAATCACTGGTGTTAAGTGGGAGGTCCCAGGTATATATAGGCCGGAAGTGGCTCGTTTTCAAGACTTCTCTCTGCAACGTCGCCACCTGCTGGTGGAGTAACCCGATCGTAAGAATTAAAGGGGAAGCGGGGTGTGTGGCACACTGACAATATCCATTTTTCAGGTGAGTACTCACAAAATGGTATTTTTTGGGGATTTCTGGGGGGTTTCACACAGCGGGGCACCCCCAATCGGGGTGCCCCCCCGAAGTGGACCAAAACCCAGGATAGTCAAAATCCTGGGTGTTGGTCCACTTTAAGACAGATGTATTGTGTGACTCAGCAGCTGCAAAAGCTTGAAGGGGGCACTGCTCAGGATTGAGTGCCTTGTTTTGTAAGTTGTTGTACTATGTTAGCCATCGATGTAAGCGATGTAATACCATTTTTTGGCTAACTCAATAATGCAAGCTTTCGAAGAGGTTCAAGCTCCTTCTCCAGGCATTTTTACAGAAAACTACAAAGGAGTGCCAATTGTTTTTACACTGACACACATGAAAAATAGCAAATTCGTAAAATCGTACGCTGCAAGATAAGAGTCAGGGGATTATAACAATTAATGGTGGGTTGATAAGAATGGGAGAGGGAGTGTGTGGAATTTTTATTGCTCTCACACCAGGCCAGACAGTTTGTTTAATATCAGACCTTGTGATGAGTTCAACCTATGTCATAATGGCACATAAAATGATTGTCCCTGTTTAGCCCACAGTCCATCAATTTAAAGATTTGGATGCATGTCCACTCCCACTCCAATCTCTCCATTTGTGAGCGGAAACCCCCCTTGAGCACTGTGAGTTTGAAGTCATATAGGCCATGTCCTGGTCTGCAGAAATGGGCTGCAACAGGCACATCAGTTTTATAATTTTTTAATTGTGAACCTGTGCAGATTTAGTCGCTTTCTTAATGCCTTGCATTCAAAGTTCGGGTGGTGGTGGTTTTGAGCTCTGAGACAGAAATAAATCCTTCCTGACAAACTTAGCACCCTAACTACCTTTAGTGATATAAACATGTTGGGCATAATAGTGGGCTAAAGTGCCTAACATGGACACAATATCCACTGGTCTGCTCCTTTTATATTTGATTTTATCTAGCCCTTCATCCACTCTTTATTATACCCCTCAGCCATGATTACTTACCCTGTCCTTACTATTTGCCCTGCAAGTTATCCACGTTCAGTTTAAAGTGGACCAAAACCCAGGATTTTGACTATGCATGGCATGGGCACACGCCCTGCTAAAGGGATAGCAGGTATGCATGCGCTGCTGGACCAGTGAGTTACCGTGCGACCTGGGGGGGGTTTCAAACAGCGGGGCCTCCCGATTCTTGGTGGGAATCCAGTGGCCCTGGAAACTTATATTATTTTTGGGCCGATGGGGTTTGAGTTTTGGTCCTCTTTAAAGCGGACCAAAACCCACTGAACTTGCAAAATACATTTGGCCGAAGCCCCTGCTGACACTTCCTTCTTATAGTGTAGAATTAGAAATGGATATTTTCGCTTCGTTTCGCTCGTTCCACCAATGGCATAGGTATGGCAATTGTGTCATTGCCACACAGAACAGTGACAATGAATGGAGAAGCCGAAGCTTCACAGCACAGACGGCATTATCTGGGATTAGAGGGAAGCATGAGCATTGGAAATGGGCAAAAGGTAGTCATCGTGGGGGGAGCAATTCAAGGGAATGCTAGTTAAAAATGTGGGTTTTGGTCCGCTTTAACAAAATGTTTTCTCCATACCTGTACTCTACATTAGATTTATTTAGATATAAGCTAACTCCCAGAAAGCATCACAGTTAAATATTCCACTTGTTTATTCTAAGCATACAGCACGTCCTGCTCCATCTATAATACTTACACATGGGTAATCCTCCGCCTGAGGGCGCTGTTCACTGCAGACATGCAAAAACAGGCTCCTCCCGACCCTACATATACCAAGGGACCTCCCACAAATCCCCAGATTTCTCTGCAGTGCTCACTGCGAAGACATGAAGTATCACGCTCTCGCAGGCGAGCGGGGCTTTACAGCCCGAGGCCCTGCGGGACTATTTCCACCCGTCGTCCTTGTGAAGAATATGCCTCCCAGCCTGGGCTGCGTTGGTCGGGTGAAGGTAGGCAGCACCGTGTGTGCTTACGGAGCTAAGCTCCACCGCAATCCCCCACCATAGGGTAGGCGGTCAAGGCTAATGGTGAGCCTTCCGAGGATGCCCCTTTCGCATCAGTGCCCCACGCCCCGTATAGTGGTGCACCCCATGTATCGGGTCACCTTCCTCCCTAGTTCCCCCCTTTATTTGGGGGAAAAAGAGGGGGGGGGGGGGTTGTGTGTACGATGGCCTAACCTTGCCCTATTACACTAATGTGCTTATAGCCCTTAACGGTTTATCGGGTGTCAGAGCCGCACTTTACATTGGTTGTATCGTTAGCTGCAACGCCTTTACTGTATTTCACTCGGCGTGTACGGCGGCTCTGTTCGTGGACGCTACGGCGTTTATTTTTCTGTTCCATCCTGTCATATTTGTTATGAGGTAATTTACTCGGTCTGGTTTGCAGACGTTGCTAACTTTCTGATTGGCTATTTACTTCGAGCTTCGCGCTCTCCGGGGGGGGGGGGGGGGGGGGCGTGGTCTGGTTTGGCGCGTTCCGCGTCGCCTTCAGCTCTGGCCCGCCCTTCGAGGTTCGCTTTGCGCCATTTCCTTATCACACGCGCATGGTGAAGACTGTCCTCCCCTCGCTGTTCTGTAAGTGCCCTCATGGGCGAACCTTTCCTTAGCTTTTGCTTCTCGCTTGGCTCTGACATCCTTGTTCCCCTTGTGTCTTTCAGACCGTGTACTTCGGTGGCTTCTCCCGGCCCGGTGTAGCGCCCGGTCCTGTCTTTCAAATATTACTCCCACTTCTCCGCGGGTCATTGGGGCATCCAGGGTTGCTTTCTAGCGTCAATCCCTACTGGCTTATTGTACATAATAATCACCATATGGAGGCATCTCAGGATATTGTGAACGTGGTTCCTTCGGGGCAAGCCCGTCTGTGTGTAGCTTGTGGGGTCTTACCTAGCAGCGGTGACAATGCACGGGTCTGCGTTCCTTGTGCACAGCAGGCGCTTGCCGGTCTTCCCGCCTCTTCTGAGGCTGGGCCTGCTCCTCGCATCACTTCACCTACTCCCCCAAGTCTGAGCCTAACCCCCAATACCAGTGGGGATTCTCATACTGATTTGGCCACTAGACTGGCTAGTGTTGAAAACTTGATAGCTGACTCCTTAGCGCGTAAGGCCACTGCCAAAAGGCGGCATTTGAATCCTGAATTGACTATATTTCCTATAGAGTCTGATGATTTACTGCTTTCTTATGCACATGCCCCCTCAGACGAAGGGGAGCTGTTTTCTGACTCGGGGTCGTACGACGAGTCCAGGGGACAGGAGGACATTGGTCCTCGGATGACATTGATAGACTGTTGGCCCAGATCTTTGATGTATTGTCCCTCTCTCCCCCTGCCGCGGCTCCCCGGCAATGGGGTGATCTGTTTCACACCGCTAGGGCGCGGTTGGAATTTCCTGAACAAACCCATTTTAATAGCCCTGTGCTATTTGATTATTACTTCTCCTTTCGTAAAACTGATGCCTTTCTTGTTGTGCCCTGTGGGCCTAGGAAGGGTTTGGCGCCGGCCAAATCTTCCATTAGCAAATGGATACGTCAGGCCGTTATTGCTGCCTATTCTGCTAAGGGGAAAGTTCCCCCTTTCCGTATCACTGCTCATTCTACTCGCGCCTTTGGACCGTCTTGGGCTTTTCAGCACCAAGCTTCTGTTGAACAAGTTTGTAAGGCTGCTACTTGGTCTTCTGTTCATACTTTTTCTAAGTTTTACAAGGTTGATGTGCGGGCCTCAGCGGATGCTGTGTTTGGCCGCAAGGTTCTTCAGACTGCAGTTATTTAAGTTATGCTTCATTTTGCCTTCGGATACCCATCCCTTGTGGACACTGCTTTTGGATGTCCCGATCGTAAGAATTAAAGGGGAAGCGGGGTGTGTGGCACACTGAGAATAATACCATTTTGTGAGTACTCACCTGAAAAATGGATATTGTCAGTGTGCCACACACCCCGCTTTACCCGCCCTTTTTGGTATCCTGGATCCTTTATATGGTGAAGCTTTTTCTCTATTTTGAGGTTACCATTGGATTTCCTGGTACCTTGTCTTTCTGCTTTTTAAATCACTGGTGTTAAGTGGGAGGTCCCAGGTATATATAGGCCGGAAGTGGCTCGTTTTCAAGACTTCTCTCTGCAACGTCGCCACCTGCTGGTGGAGTAACCCGATCGTAAGAATTAAAGGGGAAGCGGGGTGTGTGGCACACTGACAATATCCATTTTTCAGGTGAGTACTCACAAAATGGTATTTTTTGGGGATTTCTGGGGGGTTTCACACAGCGGGGCACCCCCAATCGGGGTGCCCCCCCGAAGTGGACCAAAACCCAGGATAGTCAAAATCCTGGGTGTTGGTCCACTTTAAGACAGATGTATTGTGTGACTCAGCAGCTGCAAAAGCTTGAAGGGGGCACTGCTCAGGATTGAGTGCCTTGTTTTGTAAGTTGTTGTACTATGTTAGCCATCGATGTAAGCGATGTAATACCATTTTTTGGCTAACTCAATAATGCAAGCTTTCGAAGAGGTTCAAGCTCCTTCTCCAGGCATTTTTACAGAAAACTACAAAGGAGTGCCAATTGTTTTTACACTGACACACATGAAAAATAGCAAATTCGTAAAATCGTACGCTGCAAGATAAGAGTCAGGGGATTATAACAATTAATGGTGGGTTGATAAGAATGGGAGAGGGAGTGTGTGGAATTTTTATTGCTCTCACACCAGGCCAGACAGTTTGTTTAATATCAGACCTTGTGATGAGTTCAACCTATGTCATAATGGCACATAAAATGATTGTCCCTGTTTAGCCCACAGTCCATCAATTTAAAGATTTGGATGCATGTCCACTCCCACTCCAATCTCTCCATTTGTGAGCGGAAACCCCCCTTGAGCACTGTGAGTTTGAAGTCATATAGGCCATGTCCTGGTCTGCAGAAATGGGCTGCAACAGGCACATCAGTTTTATTATTTTTAATTGTGAACCTGTGCAGATTTAGTCGCTTTCTTAATGCCTTGCATTCAAAGTTCGGGTGGTGGTGGTTTTGAGCTCTGAGACAGAAATAAATCCTTCCTGACAAACTTAGCACCCTAACTACCTTTAGTGATATAAACATGTTGGGCATAATAGTGGGCTAAAGTGCCTAACATGGACACAATATCCACTGGTCTGCTCCTTTTATATTTGATTTTATCTAGCCCTTCATCCACTCTTTATTATACCCCTCAGCCATGATTACTTACCCTGTCCTTACTATTTGCCCTGCAAGTTATCCACGTTCAGTTTAAAGTGGACCAAAACCCAGGATTTTGACTATGCATGGCATGGGCACACGCCCTGCTAAAGGGATAGCAGGTATGCATGCGCTGCTGGACCAGTGAGTTACCGTGCGACCTGGGGGGGGTTTCAAACAGCGGGGCCTCCCGATTCTTGGTGGGAATCCAGTGGCCCTGGAAACTTATATTATTTTTGGGCCGATGGGGTTTGAGTTTTGGTCCTCTTTAAAGCGGACCAAAACCCACTGAACTTGCAAAATACATTTGGCCGAAGCCCCTGCTGACACTTCCTTCTTATAGTGTAGAATTAGAAATGGATATTTTCGCTTCGTTTCGCTCGTTCCACCAATGGCATAGGTATGGCAATTGCGTCATTGCCACACAGAACAGTGACAATGAATGGAGAAGCCGAAGCTTCACAGCACAGACGGCATTATCTGGGATTAGAGGGAAGCATGAGCATTGGAAATGGGCAAAAGGTAGTCATCGTGGGGGGAGCAATTCAAGGGAATGCTAGTTAAAAATGTGGGTTTTGGTCCGCTTTAACAAAATGTTTTCTCCATACCTGTACTCTACATTAGATTTATTTAGATATAAGCTAACTCCCAGAAAGCATCACAGTTAAATATTCCACTTGTTTATTCTAAGCATACAGCACGTCCTGCTCCATCTATAATACTTACACATGGGTAATCCTCCGCCTGAGGGCGCTGTTCACTGCAGACATGCAAAAACAGGCTCCTCCCGACCCTACATATACCAAGGGACCTCCCACAAATCCCCAGATTTCTCTGCAGTGCTCACTGCGAAGACATGAAGTATCACGCTCTCGCAGGCGAGCGGGGCTTTACAGCCCGAGGCCCTGCGGGACTATTTCCACCCGTCGTCCTTGTGAAGAATATGCCTCCCAGCCTGGGCTGCGTTGGTCGGGTGAAGGTAGGCAGCACCGTGTGTGCTTACGGAGCTAAGCTCCACCGCAATCCCCCACCATAGGGTAGGCGGTCAAGGCTAATGGTGAGCCTTCCGAGGATGCCCCTTTCGCATCAGTGCCCCACGCCCCGTATAGTGGTGCACCCCATGTATCGGGTCACCTTCCTCCCTAGTTCCCCCCTTTATTTGGGGGAAAAAGAGGGGGGGGGGGGGGTTGTGTGTACGATGGCCTAACCTTGCCCTATTACACTAATGTGCTTATAGCCCTTAACGGTTTATCGGGTGTCAGAGCCGCACTTTACATTGGTTGTATCGTTAGCTGCAACGCCTTTACTGTATTTCACTCGGCGTGTACGGCGGCTCTGTTCGTGGACGCTACGGCGTTTATTTTTCTGTTCCATCCTGTCATATTTGTTATGAGGTAATTTACTCGGTCTGGTTTGCAGACGTTGCTAACTTTCTGATTGGCTATTTACTTCGAGCTTCGCGCTCTCCGGGGGGGGGGGGGGGGGGGGGGCGTGGTCTGGTTTGGCGCGTTCCGCGTCGCCTTCAGCTCTGGCCCGCCCTTCGAGGTTCGCTTTGCGCCATTTCCTTATCACACGCGCATGGTGAAGACTGTCCTCCCCTCGCTGTTCTGTAAGTGCCCTCATGGGCGAACCTTTCCTTAGCTTTTGCTTCTCGCTTGGCTCTGACATCCTTGTTCCCCTTGTGTCTTTCAGACCGTGTACTTCGGTGGCTTCTCCCGGCCCGGTGTAGCGCCCGGTCCTGTCTTTCAAATATTACTCCCACTTCTCCGCGGGTCATTGGGGCATCCAGGGTTGCTTTCTAGCGTCAATCCCTACTGGCTTATTGTACATAATAATCACCATATGGAGGCATCTCAGGATATTGTGAACGTGGTTCCTTCGGGGCAAGCCCGTCTGTGTGTAGCTTGTGGGGTCTTACCTAGCAGCGGTGACAATGCACGGGTCTGCGTTCCTTGTGCACAGCAGGCGCTTGCCGGTCTTCCCGCCTCTTCTGAGGCTGGGCCTGCTCCTCGCATCACTTCACCTACTCCCCCAAGTCTGAGCCTAACCCCCAATACCAGTGGGGATTCTCATACTGATTTGGCCACTAGACTGGCTAGTGTTGAAAACTTGATAGCTGACTCCTTAGCGCGTAAGGCCACTGCCAAAAGGCGGCATTTGAATCCTGAATTGACTATATTTCCTATAGAGTCTGATGATTTACTGCTTTCTTATGCACATGCCCCCTCAGACGAAGGGGAGCTGTTTTCTGACTCGGGGTCGTACGACGAGTCCAGGGGACAGGAGGACATTGGTCCTCGGATGACATTGATAGACTGTTGGCCCAGATCTTTGATGTATTGTCCCTCTCTCCCCCTGCCGCGGCTCCCCGGCAATGGGGTGATCTGTTTCACACCGCTAGGGCGCGGTTGGAATTTCCTGAACAAACCCATTTTAATAGCCCTGTGCTGAAAGAATGGGAACACCCCAGCAAACTTCATGGGGTTCCTAAAAGTGTGGATAAGAAACATCCATTTCCTGCTGACCTGGTCAAGTGCTGGACATCGCTGCCCGAGGTCGATGCCCCAATTTTAAGTCTGTCCAACACCTCTATTATGCACTCCCCTGACACTACTACGCTGCGGGATTCTGAGGACCGGCGGGTTGACCAACTGGCATGTCATGCCTTTGCATTTGGGGGAGCGTCGCTCAGGACTGTGGTTAGGAATGCTCTAGAAGGTGCTGATGAGTTGCCCTCCGATGCTGCCAATGCTCTGGCCACCTGTGAAACTTTTGTTAACTTTATCCTATTGGCATCGGACGATGCTATTAAGCTGAGCGCTAGATCTTCTGCTCTGGTGGTAGCCATACGCCGAGCAGTCTGTTTGCGCCAGTGGGCCGCTGATAACGCCGCCAAGAAGGCCCTTACGGGGCTTCCATTTAAGGGACTGCGCCTGTTTGGAGAAAGGTTAGACATCTTTGCCAAGGGGGGCAAGTTGCCCGAGCGCAAGCGTCAGACTCGGCCCTTTTGTGGCCCGAGCTCGCAATCGACCCCCTACCGTGGGGCTAAGCAAGGCAGAGGAGTGTCCCGGTTCCTTCTGGGGGCCCAAGCCCAAAGCCCCTCCCAAAACCCCCCAGGCATGAAGGGGCGCCCTCGCCCGTCAGGGTGGGGGGACGTCTACAACACTTCGAGCAGGTTTGGAGACGCCACGTCTCAGACCGGTGGATTCAGGAGGTAGTGTCCTCCGGTTACAAGATAGACTTTGCTGTACGGCCCCCTACCCGGTTCGTTGGGTCCCGGATCCCACAGGACCCTGCCTCAGCTCATATCTTGTTGCTGGCCGTGCAGGACCTTCTGGATCTAGGGGTCATTTGCAAGGTCCCCTTAGACAGGGGCATGGGGTTCTATTCCAACCTTTTCACAGTGCCCAAAAAGGACGGGTCAGTCAGGCCCTTTCTGGATTTAAAAATCCTCAACAAATTTGTCAGAAACAAACATTTTCGTATGGAAACTTTGCGCTCAGCCATCGCCTCGCTGCGCCCAGGGGACTTTATGACGTCCGTGGACATCAAGGATGCTTACCTTCACGTTCCGGTGTTTCCAGGACACCAAAGGTTTCTCAGATTTGCGCTGCTGGATCAGCATTACCAATTCGTGGCCTTGACATTCGGCCTCACGTCGGCTCCCAGGGTTTTCACCAAGGTGCTGGCAGGGGTGATGTCCCTGTTAAGGCTCAGGGGCATACGCGTGTTGCCCTACCTGGACGATATACTCATCACCTCTTGGTCTCTGCGGCAGGCAGAGCTGGACACTCGATTGGTAGTGTCCACCCTGTAGTCCTTCGGCTGGGTGATCAATTATCCCAAGTCCTCTCTGTCCCCCCCTCGGTGGCCCCGTTCCTGGGGAGGATTCTGGATACAGTTCAGTCAAGGATATTCCTTCCTCCACAGAAGGTGGGAGCTCTGACAACGCAGGTGAGGTCCCTGCTTTCGAGCCCTTATCCCTCCATCCGGCAGGGAATGCAGTTGGTGGGCTTGATGGTGGCAAGCTTCAAGGCGGTGCCCTTTGCCCAGTTCCATTTGAGAACTCTGCAGCTTCACCTTCTGTCAGTTTGGAACAAGAACCCAGCGTCCTTGGGCGAGATCTGGGTGCTCCCCTCCTCGGTCAGACAGTCCCTTGCGTGGTGGCTGGACTACAGGAATTTGACAAGGGGCAGATCCTTCCTGGCTCCCTCTTGGGAGACGGTCACAACGGTTGCCAGTCTGTCGGGTTGGGGGGGATTCTGGAAGTCCCTGCGCTTCCAGGGGAGGTGGGGCCCTCAGGAGGCCCATCTACCCATCAATGTCTTGGAGTATCTCTGATTCTAACATGGGCGGAGGCCAATGTCCAATGCATCTCGGCTGTCTACATTCCGGGGGCGGAGAACCTGCTGGCAGATGCTCTGAGCAGGGGGTCGTCCCGTCAGGGGGAGTGGTCCCTCTGCAACAGGGTATTCCAGTCCCTGTGTCACCGTTGGGGTGTGCCAGATGTGGATCTGTTTGCGTCCCGTCACAATCACAGGCTCCCGAGCTTTGTCTCTGTCTTAGGATCCTCTGGCTCTGGCCACGGATGCCCTGTCCATGTCTTGGAGGGAGTTTCGGCTCCCGTATGTGTTTCCACCAATTCCCCTTCTGGGCAGAGTTCTGTGCAAGATTGCTCTAGAAGGGGTACCCGCGATTCTGGTGGCCCCAAGGTGGCCAAGAAGAGTGTGGTTCGCGGACGTGGTTCAAATGGCAGTAGATCAGTGCGATCTGCCAAGGTTGCCCGATCTTCTAACTCAGGGGTCTCCACGCCATCCCAATTTACTAACTCTGGCTTT
Organism: Gastrophryne carolinensis; assembly: GCA_027917425.1. NCBI lineage: Eukaryota > Metazoa > Chordata > Amphibia > Anura > Microhylidae > Gastrophryne > Gastrophryne carolinensis. The sequence continues at coordinate 150,106,384 of CM051241.1, read as the reverse complement.
GACGGCTTGGCTATTGAAACCTCCATCTTGATGGAGAAGGGTTTGTCTGCGTCTGTAGTGGCTACTATGGTGCAAGCTAGGAAGAAGACTTCTTCTGCTATCTATTATAGAGTATGGCGTTCTTGCATTGACTGGTGTGAGTCCAGGTCTCTTCCCTGCCGGGAATTATTAGTCTCTAGGGTGCTGGAGTTTTTACAACATGGTCTAGACTTAGGTCTCAAGCTTAGTACTCTGAAGGGTCAGGTTTCGGCCCTGTCTATCTTCTTTCAGAAGACCTTTGCCCAGCATCCCCTGATCAAGACCTTCTTTCAGGGGGTCACTCATGTGCGTCCCCCTCGAAAACCTATGGTACCTGTTTGGGATTTAAACTTGGTTTTATCGGCTCTGCAGGGTGCTCCCTTTGAGCCTATTCAGGAGGCTGCTCTCGCTGTTCTCACGCTCATGGTCGTTTTTCTGGTAGCTATCACTTCTGTTAGGCGTGTGTCTGAGTTGGCTGCTTTATCTATTCAGCCTCCCTACTATGAGAGACACCAGGATAAGGTGGTGGTCTGCTTCAAGCCAGACTTTCTGCCTAAAGTGGTGTCTGCATTTCATTTGAATCAGGATATTGTACTTCCTTCTTTGTGCCCTAACCCTAGTAACCCCAAGGAGAGGGTTTTGCATTCCTTGGATGTGGTTAGGTGCGTCAAGTATTAACTGGTTATCGCTAAGGCTTTCAGGAAGACTGATGCTCTCTTTGTTGTGCCTCACGGGCCTAGGAAGGGTTTGGCTCCTGCCAAGTCTACCATCAGTAAATGGATTCTTCAGGCTGTGGTTCAGGCCTATTCTACTAAGGGGAAGACTCCCCCTTTCCGTCTTACTGCCCATTCTACTCGGGCTGTTGGGGCTATTGAACAATTTGCCATGAGCACAAGCAGGGAGGAATTCAGTCAATATGGATTTCTCCCTGTGAAGTGTTCTAAAGGGAGGCTGGCAGCTTCCCAGGTGAGTAGCTCTCAGATATTTGTCTGCATTGCATGTCCCAATGTTGGAGACTAAAAATTAAGAGTAGGGACCACACTAAACACAGAGTGCCTTGCCGGGGCAGTGTGGCTTCCACATGTATCTGGAGATATATGCAACCAAATCTCTGTCTTTCCACATGGCTAGACATGTTTGTTGCTTGATATTTAGTTGATGAGAGGGTTAAACTGGGTGGTAAATTATTTCCCACTTCCTGAATAATAATAATTTTGTATAAATAATAGTGATTGAGCTGCTCCCACCCCCCTTTACTCTGTTGAACGAGTTTGCAAGGCCGCTACTTGGTCTTCTGTTCATACCTTTACAAAGTTTTACAAGGTTGACGTTAGGGCCTCAGCTGATGATGTATTTGGCCGCAAGGTTTTGCAGGCGGCAGTGGGTTAAACTGCTTGCTGTTGCCTTTTCTGTTGGGGATCCCACCCTACCTTACGGACACTGCTATTGGATGTCCCATGTGTAAGTATTATAGATGGAGCAGGACGTGCTGTATGCTTAGAATAATACAATTCTGTGAAATACTCACCTGTAGAATTGGTATTATACGCATACAGCACGTCCTGCTCCAACCCACCCTGGTTTTCACTTTGTTCTGGATCCCCTGTATGGTGATTGTTATCATTGTTATTATTGCCAGTTTCTGGGTGGTTGGTTTCTCCCGGCATCTCCTTCTCACTGCTTTTCAATGCTGGGGATTTGTGGGAGGTCCCTCGGTATATGTAGGGCCGGGAGGAGCCTGTTTTTGCATGTCTGCAGTGAACAGCACCCTCAGGCGGAGGATTATCCAGGTGTAAGTATTATAGATGGAGCAGGACGTGCTGTATGCGTATAATACCAATTCTACAGGTGAGTATTTCACAGAATTGTATTTTTATAGTGACAAAAATTAGCGCAGATTGCTCTGAACCCAGAATAAAAGGCAACGCAACGACTTATAGCTAGAAAATATGTACTATATTATATTGGATTCACATAATTAAACATTTTTATTAAAACATTTGTTATCATGTTTTTCCTATAAGATATTGGTGCTTTTTAATCTGTGGTGCTCCGTTTTCCTCTGGGTTCAGTGCAATCTGTGCTACTAGTAATTATTACTAGTGGGTGTAGCACACTTTTTTTATCTTCGTAATTTTTGATGGTTGATTGGCGTTCTTTAATTGTTTTAGGTGGTTTTAAGATAATGTTCCAATATTGATGTCATGATTTTTCTTTTTTCAGTAGAAGAACCGCTGGATTCTGAAGGAGAAGGAGAAAACACAGCCGTGCTTATTAAACTATTTTGTGTACATACAAAGTAAGTGGAATTTTTCTCAATGTGTTGCAAGTTTTAGCGGGGATCCACAAATGCTCTTTTCTCCTATTCTGTCCTTTTCTACCCCTCATCCTCTGGGGAAGCTTTAAAGCGGACCAAAACACACTGAAATTGTGAAATACATTTGGCCAAACCCCCTGCCAATTATCTCTTCTTAGGGTGTAGAGGCAGAAATTTATATTTTCGTTTTTTTTATTCGTCCTGGAACTTTGATTTATTTTTTTTTGGCTGTCCTTTTTTGTGAGATAGCGGGTGATCAGTCATTGCATAAGTGTGCCACACACACAACAATGCAGTGAATGGAGGAGGCGGAGCTTTACAGCTAAAACAGGTAACATTATCTGAGATTAGAGTGAAGTGGAAGCAGTGAAAATTAGCAAAATGCCCTCCTAATAGGAGAAACAATTCACAGGATTCAGGTTAAAAATGTGGGTTTTTGTCCGCTTTAAAAAGCATGCGTACCCCACCATGTCTATCAATCTTAACAAGAATCTTATCATTCTGCTTATGCAATTGGGATTTGTTATTCTCAACTTTTATGGCCAATATTGGCAGTTCTACCGCAGGAGAGTCACTAAAAGCCAGAGTTGTTTTTTTTTTTTAAATCTATGTAGCATCTAGCTTTCATATTTGGAAGTGTGTGTGTGTACCTGGGACCTCCGGACACACAGACCGCTTTTCCCAAAACCCCTGTCCGAGCCCTCCTATTAGGAATACCAGGCCGAAAGCCTGCAGACACAGTTTCTTGGCTAAGGCAAAAAGATCGCTCAAGTTAAATAAAGGTTTTAATGCTATAAGCACACTAGGCAGTGATAACAAACATTTGGCTATAATGGAATATAAATGAAAACAAATGCTGTTCTGAGTAGTGGGTTACAGGATACAGTGAGTTACCTTAAGAAGTAGTGGTGATGAAGAGCTCCCACAAGGGGTATGTCAAGAGCTTACAGATGGTTTGGACACCACCAGCACGCTGCAGCGCAACCCCTATCCAGAGAAGTGGCACTGTTCTTGTCTCTTTGGCCTACCTTTAAGCGAGGTCTATGCCCCTCCATCCCCTCCTCCAGACACAGATCCTGAATCATTCCTTTGAAGCCCCATGCTATTACACCTCCCCAGTGAAGAAGCATGTTGGCTCCTCTGTGTCTCAGTAAGGTGTTAGGAGAGCCCAGAGGGGCTTTGATCCTCAAACTGCCTTTTCTGAAGTGTCAGAACCTCATGCCCATATATGGACTTCCTTTTCATGCTAGTCTTGTAAGGGTGACATGTGCTACGTGCAGAGAATCTTAAAGGGCGATAATTTAGACCATATGGTCTCTTTGATAGTAGATTGGGGATGTTTCCAAATAAGATTACTGTAAAATATAAAATAGACAGTGACAGAGCAATACGCGGTGTTATAAAGATTATGGCTCTGAAGATCTTCGCCCTTGTGCAACATAAAGAATTTAGTTTTTTGCAAAATTGCATTTGTTATATCTGATATATTGTCAATTGGTCCTGCTCTCTAACCTTCCAACTGTCTACAACAGTATGTTAAAAAATGCCTCCCAACAGATTGCAACCATCATGTTGCAGCTAGTCTCCTATTGAGAAGGAAAGAAGTTAGGCAAGGTTTAGTTTTTTAGATTCCTTTACTGAAACCGGACCAACAACCGTTAACGGGTGTTGGGCCCTCTCTTTGCTGCTGGGAAGAAGCTCCAGGGGGCATCCAGAATGCTGGAGCCTTTGCACCTAACTGCACAGGACGCTTAAAATGCTTACCTGCCTTACGAGCCAGCGCCGAGAAAGGAGTCCCTCGGTCACGTGGGCTGTAGTCGCGTCCTCTGTGCTGGCGGCCGGCAGGACCCGCCCACGTGACCACCCGGTGGCCAATCGCGGGACTCCTTTCCCGGCGCTGGCTCGTAAGGAAGGTGAGTGTTTTTAAGCGTCCTGTGCAGTTAGGTTCGTGGGGGCTCCAGCGTTCTGAATGCTTCTTCCCTGCAGCAAAGAGAGGGACCAACACCCGTTAATGTAATAACGGGTGTTGGTCCAGTTTAGAGGTTTTTGAAATAGGTCTAAACTGTGAAATTTGGCTCCTAGTGCTCCCTTCTGGGTGGTCCTGGCAGACCTTAGTCGTGGAGGGCCATCCTGAGAGGGCAATACCTAGATTTCTAGAAACCACCCTCCATTTGAGCATCTGAACCTGTAAATGTTGTATTGGACCGCTGACCCCTACTCATCAAGATTTACCAAATGGCAAATTTTTTATGGTTTTGACATGCATGAGACAAAAAACAAGATTTTAGTATATAATTAAATTATTCAGACTACCCACACTAATCCCTAAACTAGAGACAATCCCTCCACTGCATTCATCAGTGGAATTTCACCAGTGGAATTTCTAATATGGGGGGCATCCCAATAGATGGTGCCCCATGCTGTTAAACCTGAGCACTTTCACCCTTGGTTCCCCAGCAATATTGAGCTTTTTCAGTTGCAGGACTCTATTTTGCTTGGGGAACCAAGAAGAAAGGTAAGATTTTTCAGTTTTAATAGGATTATGTGCAGGTGCTGGGAACACCCATTTTGTGAAAAATGGGTGCTGGTCAGGTTTAAATTTAAATGTATTATTCCTAGTATGTCACACACCCCGCTTCCAACATTCATGACACTTGGGTAACCAGCCTGTAGATGGCGATCTTGCAGAGATGACATGAGAAAAAGGAGCCCCTCCTGGTCCATAAATACCCGGGACCTCCACTATTCCTCAGTCTTTTCGTCTCTGCAGTCGGCGAAGCATTCAGAAGATGACTCTCCTTCCTGCAGGTAGCCGGGTTACGCCCGGCCTTTTTCTATTTCTGCCTGAAGCCACATTTTTGTATTGTGATATGTATGTTATGCCTCCCAGCCTTGGCTGATGGCTCGGGCAAAGGTAGATACACCCTTGGGTGTATATGGGAGCTTGCTCCCTCCGTGAGACCTCAAATAAGGGGTAGGCGGAATCCGGGTTGGTGTCCCCCAGCATGGGATGCCCTGTCCCTTTAAATCTCCTTGTGCCTATTGGGTGCTTATTGTTTTCCCCCCTTTTGGCCCTCCTGGACCCTGCTGGGGTGATGGGGATGCGGGGGGGAATCTTTATTTAGGGAGTATCTTTTGGCCTATGCATTTGTTTTTTAAAAAAAAAAAAAAAAGGGAAAAGATAAGAAAGTGACATACCTGTTTTGGGTTTTTTAAATTTCCCTCTTTTTTTCGTTCTGCCCAATTCTATGATGTCATGCTATGGTCCTTGGCTGACCCGCCCTCTGCTCTCTGAGCAGTGCTAGGTGGTGGGCGGGGCTTCGAGTCTGCGTCGAATTTCTTCTTCCTCTTCCTGTTTGACATGTGGTTTGCTGGTTCCTATTCTGGTGCTGGCCTCCACTGGTCCTGGCTGCTGTGTTGGTGCTGCTGCTGGGCTTTTCTTATATCGATTGGTCGTAGGGCTGTCGCTGGGCCGTTGTGGTCACTGTGAGTACCCTTTAGTTATACTAAAGGGAAATCTCTTTTATTTACTGTCATTTCTTTCTTGCATATCCATAAGGCTTATTGTGTTCTCTATCTTCCAGGGGGAAACTCTCTTAATTGGGGTTTCTCCTGGTCCTTGTTTAAAATCCTCCCACCTAGGGACTATTAAGGGGCATCCTGGGTAGCTTCGGTTGTAAAAACCCCATATACTTGGCGAATATAAAAAAATTAAGTATTTTAATAAACACCATATGGAGGCATCTCAGGATACTGGCTTTTCAGTACCTGCGGGACAGACTCGGCAGTGTTTGCGATGTGGGGCATCTCTTGTTGGAGATAACGCATTTTTTTTTTGTGTTCAATTGGTTATAATGCAGCAGTAAGGGGCCCAAGCCTCAGGGTAGGTGGTTCCTGCCTCTTCCCCCACACCGCCTTGTCTTGTTCATACCCCCAGTGATAATGTCATGGGTAGAGAGTCGCTTTCTGATGTATGTGCCTGATTGGCTCACATTGAAAAATAAATGTCTAGCTCTGTGGCCAAGAGGGCCCCAGCTAAAAGAAAACATTTAGCTCTGGCCGTTGAGGCAAATGAGCTTGATTGTAGCGAGCATTTTTGATCTCCGTTTGAAGGAGAATCCTTTGAAGAATCTGATGTTTCAGATGTTCAGCAATTTGTGGGTATTGACGCTGAACAAGGTGAAGGGGAGAATTTTGACACCCCTAAAGCTCTTGCTCAATTATATGAGGTCTTGGCTATCGATTTTCCAGAAGCAGTCCCTCTTCAGAAAGGGGAGTTCTTTGGAGCCTCCAAGCCTCGTTTTAAATTTCCTAAAAAAAAAACATTTTGAAGATATCATTCTTAAGGAATGGGAAAAGCCTGCGCGGCTTCCTGGCATTCCTTTGGGCTGGGATAAAAAAAAAAAAAAAAATATCCCTTTCCTGCAGACACTGTAAGCGTTGGTCATCCCCCCCTGTGGTGGATTCACCTGTACTCAGTTTGTCCAATTCCTCTGTTTTGCATTCTCCGGCATCTACTTCCCTTAAGGATGGGGAGGACAAACGTATTGATCAAACGGCTTGCCATGCGTTTGCCATGCTTGCGGCCTGTGGGTGCCTCGGCACCTATGGCAGTCGCTATTAGGTCTGTTATTAGTGACCTACTGAATACCTCTGGGCTTGATCCAGCATCTGATGAGTTTTCCGCTCTCAAGCGATGTGATTTATTTGTGTCTTTTGTACTTTCTGCTTTAGATGACTCCATGGTCTTGTGTAGCAGAACTTCTGCCTTGCTTGTTGCGATTCGGCGGTCTATTTGGCTACGCCAGTGGGCGGCTGACACGGTGGCAAAGAAGTCGCTTACAGCACTTCCCTTTGGGGGATTACACCTCTTTGGTGAGAAGTTGGATTCTGTCATTAAAGGAGGCAAATTGCCTCAGCATAAGAAGCAACGTCGTTCCTTTCGGGGATCGGCTTCCTTTTAACCCTTCCTTTCATGGTTCCAGAACGGGCAGAGGATTGGCCCTTTTAAGCCCCAAGGGGGACTGCATGGAACAGAGGAAGAGGACGTGGCTGTCCAGGTCAGAGTTGGGGATCTAAGGCCAGGTCCACTTCCAAGCCTGCCCAGCAATGAGGAGGCGCCCTCACCCGTACGGGTGGGGGGACGGCTGCAATTCTTTTTTCCAGGCTTGGATCAAGAGGTATCAGACAGATGGATTCTGGAAGTTGTGTCCTTCAGTTACAAGCTGGAATTCGAGGTTCGGCCTCCTCCCAGATTTTTCAGGTCTCGGATGCCCGCAGATCTGGTGATCGCACAGGGGCTCCGGGCAGCTGTGGCGAACTTTTTAAACATGGATGTTATCCGCCAGGTTCCTCCAGCGAAAAGAGGTCTGGGGTTTTACTCCAACCTATTTACGGTTCCCAAAAAAGGACGGCTCTGTCCGGCCTATTCTAGATCTGAGACGACTCAATCAGTTTATTCGTTTCCGAAGGTTCCGCATGGAGTCGTTGCTTTCAACGATCGACGCTCTCCGCCAGGGGGACTTTATGACATCCATAGACATCAAGGATGCTTATCTGCACATTCCTATTTTTGCCACTCACCAAAGGTTTCTCAGATTCACAGTAGAAGACCACCATTTTCAGTTTGCGGCTCTTCCATTCGGTCTCACTCCATCCCCAAGAGTGTTTACCAGGGTCCTGGCAGGAGTAATGGCTATTCTCAGGGTCCAGAGCATTCGCATCGTGCCATTGCTGGACGACTTGCTCATCACAGCGTCATTTTTCAATCAGACGGAACTGGACACCAGAACAGTGGTGACTACACTAGAGAGGTTTGGTTGGGTGATAAACCATGCCAAATCCTCTTTGTCCCGTAAGGGAGATTCCCTTTCTGGGCTTGATTCTGGATACCCTTTAGGCCAGGGTATTTCTTCCTCAGTCCAAGATTGTTCTGATTCAGGATTTAATTCTTCTGTTCCTGTCCAATCATCACCAGCCTATCCGCTTGGGGATGAGATTAGTGGGGTTGATGGTGGCCACGCTCGAAGCGGTTCCTTTTGCTCAGTTCCACATGAGGACGCTTCAGCTCTTTCTCCTGGCGAAGTGGGACAAGTGCCCGTTGTCTTTTTAATCGGACTTGTCTATTGTCTCCCCTCGTCCTGCAGTCCCTCCAGTGGTGGCTGATTTCGAGCAATCTCAGGGACGGCAAATCATTTCTGACCCCTTGTTGGGAGTTGGTCACCACAGATGCCAGCCTTACGGGCTGGGGGGGGCATCTGGAGGGGACACCGGTTTCAGGGGTTGTGGGGGCCTCTGGAGGCTCACTCCCCAATCAATTTATTGGAACTTCGGGCCATTCGTCTTGTGCTGCTCCGACTGACATCTCTTGCGGGGTTTGCCGGTTCAGATTCGGTCAGACAACCGAACAGCAGTTGCATACATCAATCACCAGGGAGGGACTCGCAGTTGGGGTGCCCTCCGGGAAGCATCTCTGATCCTTCAGTGGGCAGAGATCAATGTTTCCTGCATATCGGCAGTTTACATTCTGGGGATAGAGAATGTAGAGGCAGACTCCCTGAGCAGAGCAGAGCATGCGCTCGCCAGGTAGAATGGTCTCTCAACCCCGAGGTCTTTCAGTTTCTTTGTCACAAGTGGGGGACTCCGCGGTTGGACCTGTTTGCGTCTCGCCACAACCACAAGCTTCCAGCCTTTGTGTCTCTATCCCAGGATCCCCTGGCAGTGGCAGTGGATGCCATGTCTCTTGCCTGGAAGGATCTGGGGTTCCTGTATCTTTTTTTCCCCCATTCTCCATGATAAGCAAGGTGGTGTGCAAGTTGGTTCTGGAAGAGGCACCAGCAATTCTGGTGGCTCCAAAGTGGCCAAGACGCCTGTGGTTTGCAGAGGTCACAAGGCTGGCAGAGGATCTGTTGCCTCTGCCTCTTCTTCCAGATCTCTTAACTCAGGGTCAACTTTGTTACCCCAATTTACCAACGCTGGCTTTGACGGCATGGCTGCTGAAATCTCCATCTTGGAGGAAGGCCTGCTGACATTCTGACTCTTGTTAGAGCTAGAAAGAAGTCTTCCTCTGTGGTTTATTACAGGACTTGGAGGTCCTATATTGACTGGTGTGAGTCTAGGTCCCTGCCTTGCAGGGTATTTTCTATCCCTAGAATTTTGGAGTTTCTGCAACCGGGTCTGGATTTGGGCATCCAGATTAGTACTTTGAAAGGGCAGGTTTCTGCTTTGGCTATTTTCTTTCAAAGGTCATTTGCTCTTCATCCTTTTGGTTAAGACTTTTTTTTTCCAGGGGGTCACACATGTGCGGCCTCCTAGAAAGCCCCTACTTCCAGTTTGGGATCTTAATCTGGTGCTCTCTGCTATGCAGGCGGCTCCTTTTGAACCTTTACAGGAGGTTCCTCTTCATATTCTCACTCAGAAAGTTGCCTTTTTGGTTGCTATTACCTCTGTCCGTCTGGTTTCTGAATTGGCGGCCCTGTCAATACAGGCTCCTTACTATGAGAGGCATCAGGATAAGGTTGTTTTCCGTTTTAAACCAGATTTTCTTCCATTAGTAAATGGATTCGTCAGGCCATTGTTGGGTCCTATTTTGCTAAGGGGAAGGTTCCCCCTTTTCGTGTTTCTGCTCATTCTACTCGTGCTGTTGGTGCGTCCTGGGCTTTTCAGCACCAGGCTTCTGTTGAACAAGTTTGCAAGGCTGCGACCTGGTCTTCGGTTCACACTTTTACAAGGTTGATGTGCGGGCCTCAGCAGATGCTGCTTTTGGTCGCAAGGTTCTGCAAGCTGCAGTAATTTAAGTTATGCCTTATTTTCCTTGTGGGATCCCCGCCCATTATAGACACTGCTATTGGATGTCCCAAGTGTCATGAATGTTGGAAGCGGGGTGTGTGACATACTAGGAATAATACCATTTTGTGAGTACTCACCTGTAAAATGGGTATTACGAGTATGTCACACACCCCGCTTCCCCCGCCCTTTTTTGTTCTGGGATCCTTTTATATGGTGTTTATTATTTTTCACTATATAATTTGCTCTTCCTGGTTCTTCACTGATTTTTTAAAAGACTGAGGAATAGTGGGAGGTCCCAGGTATTTATGGACCAGGAGGGGCTCCTTTTTCTCATGTCGTTTCTGCAAGATCGCCCTCTACAGGCTGGTTACCCAAGTGTCATGAATGTTGGAAGCGGGGTGTGTGACATACTCGTAATACCCATTTTACAGGTGAGTACTCACAAAATGGTATTTTTATCCAAGGCAGGGAAGACAGCTCTGGTTAGTTTCTTTATTCGATTGGAACACTTGAAACTGCTGCAGCCTGGGGCAGTGTGCAAGATGCTTTCTCGCATTTAGCCTGGTGCTGGGTGCATGGTTTCTTGGTGGTAGCCACAGTCAATGCAAGTGAACGTGTCACACATTATCTGGACCAGCAGTGCTTATTTTTACTTTATCTGACAGAAAATAATCAGATATAAGCAGTGTATGTTAAGCATGTTTTAAAAGATTTTGGCAGTAGAGGTCAACTCTTTATACAGGGTTTACTCGAATATAAGTCATACCCTGAAAATAAGCACTAGTGTTATATTCTAAGTATACAGCACGTCCTGTTCCAGAAGATATTCCTTACTCTTGGGTTATACATCCACTGGATGGCGCTGGACTGCAGAGACAGAAATGTGGGTCCTCCCGGCCCCATACATACCAGGGACCTCCCACAAATTCCCCAGTTCTTCTCTGCAGTCTGGACTGCGATGACTAGAAGATGGCTCTTTCTACTCGCAGGTGAGCGGGGCTTATTAGCCTGCGGCCCTGTAGGACTATTCCCACCCATTCCTTTCTCTGCCTCCCAGCTTAGGCTGCGCTGGTCGGGTGATGGTAGGCAGCCAAAGGGTAGGCGGTACAGGCCCGTGGTGAGCCTTATGGGATGCCCTTCCCGCGGCCGTGTGCCCTTCGCCCCCTGTCCCCTCAGTTAGGCTCCTCTTAGGTGTTCCGCTGCTTCCCCTTCACTCCCTCTGGGTAGATCTCGGGGGGGGGGGGGGGGGGGGGGGGTGTATGTATTTAATGTGTTTTCATTTTCTGCCTTTTGTACTGGCTTGTATTATATGCCGCCGCCGCGCGCTTGTACTCCGCTCCGCGGACGGCGGCGACATCACCTCAGGCGCTGCTGCGCCGTCATTGGTTGGCCTTGTCACGGGGGCGCGTTTTCGCTCTCTTCGGGGGGGGGGGGGGGGTTGCAGATGACGTTTTCCGCATCACTTGTCCGCTGCCCGCCTCTCGAGGTATATGCGGGCACCATTTTGGAGCTCCTGTGATGCGTGTCTGGCGTCTCCCTATCGCGGTCCATAAGTGCCACTGCGGCCTGGCTTTTTCTTTGTATTTCATTGCATTATGCTTATGGGTTCTTTGCTTTGTCTTACAGGCGGGTCAAACTTTTTAGTGGTTTCTCCCGGTCCTATCCCCTTTTAGCGTTAACCCCTTATTGGCGGGCTTTTGTATTTGTATATCTCCCACTTCCCTAGCGGGCTATTGGGGCATCCCGGGTAGCCTTATTGGCGTCAATCCCGACTTGGCATTTTGTGCCACAATAATCACCATATGGAGGCTTCTCAGGATAATGTGCTTGGGGTTCCTTCGGGACAAGCCCGGCTGCGTGTGGGGTATCCACTATAAGTGATGATGTCAGGGTGTGTGTACCCTGCGCCCAGCAGACGCCTGCACTGCAGTCTGGGTTACCGGTTCCTGGGCCTGCGCCCCCTCGGGCTTCGCCTACCCCCCACGCTTACATCTGACTCCTAGTGAGGTGCATACCAGTGGGGAGTCTCAACCTGATTTGGCTGCACGGGTGGCCAGCATTGAGAGATATATTGCTGGCTCTGGCCCCCGTAAAGCTTCTGCCAAGAAGCGACATTTATTACCTGGTGTTTCCCTCTTTCCTATGGAGGCTGAGGAATTTTTGGACGTTACCGGTTATACCCCCCTGGAAGAGGGGGAATTATTTTCTGATTCAGAATCATCTGAGGATCAGCCTAAGGTTTATGGTGCCGATTCTGGGTCTGACCCCTGGGCTTCAGATGATACTGACAGGCTTTTAGCTCACATTTTTGAAGTACTCTGTATCTCTCCTCCTGCCGTGGCTCCGCGGCAGCAGGGGCAGCTGTTTCATTCTGTTAAACCACGCTTGGAGTTTCCTGAAAAAACTCACTTTAATAATCTGGTGCTCAGAATGGGAACGGATGCCAAAGAGTTGGGATAAGAGGTATCCCTTTCCCGCTGAGATGGTTAAACGATGGTCATGTCCTCCCGAGGTGTATGCACCAGTTCTGGGTTTGTCCAACACATCCGTCATGCATTCCCCTGACTCTACTACACTGAGGGATGGGGAGGACAGGAGCATAGATCAGCTGGCTTGCCATGCCTTTGCCTGTGTGGGGACCACGCTGCGTCCGGTCTGTGCCTCTGCCATTACGGCTGTTGCTATTGAAAGCCTGCTCAGGGGTCCCTTAGATGGGGCCCCTGATGATGCAGGTAGTGAAGAGTATAGAGCTCTTCTGCGCTGTGAGGAATTTGTTGCATATGTTCTCTCTGCCTTGGATGATACCATTGAAATGTTGGTGGCGATACGCCTCTCGGTCTGGCTGCGTCAGTGGGCAGCTGACAACGCTGCTAAGAAGGCTCTCACTGGGTTTCCCTTCAAGGGGCTGCTCCTCTTTGGTGAACGTCTGGACTTGTTTGCTAAGGGTGGCAAATTACTAAAGCGTAGAAGGCAGCCCCTGTCCTTTTGGGGTTCAGGTGCCTTTTCTCCTTCCTTCATGGGCTCCAGAATTGGACGAGGAGCTTCCTTTGCTGGAGCCCGTGGAGATTTTTGGGGCAGGGGCAGAGGACGTGGCCGCCCTGGCCCCTCCTGGGGTCCCAAGACTAAGTCCTCCCCCAAGTCCCCTCAGGCATGAAAGGGCGCCCTCACCCATCCGGGTGGGGGGGGCGGCTTCGGCTCTTGGCTCATGTCTGGAGGCGTCATGTCTCAGACCAGTGGATTCAGGGAGTAGTATACTCCGGTTACAAGATAGTTTGCAGCCTGGCCGCCCCCAAGATTCATCAAATCCCGATTAGCTCAAAACCCCCTCTCAGCTCAGGTCCCTGTCCCTGGCTATCAAAAGCCTTCTGGAACTGGGTGTCATCTGCCAGGTGCCCTTGAGGGTAAGGGGCAAAAGCTATTACTTCAATCTTTTCATTGTGCCCAAAAAAATGGGTCCATCAGACCCATCCTGGATTTGAAGCACCTCAACAAATTTGTCAGATTCAGACACTTTCGCATGGAGACTCTGCGCTCAGCTGTGACTTTCCTACGCCCAGGGGACTTCATGACCTCTGTAGACATCAAGGATGCTTACCTTCACGTACCTATCTTTCCAGGTCATCAGAGATTCCTCAGGTTTGCTCTGGAGGATCAGCACTACCAATTTGTGGCCTTGCCCTTCGGTCTCACCTCGGCTCCAGGGTATTCACCAAGGTGCTGGCAGGAGTGATGGCTCTGCTGAGATCTCAGGGCATTCGCATTCTTCCCTACTTGGACGACATGCTTATCGCTTCTCAGTCCTTCCGTCAGGCAGGGCTGGACACTCAGGGGGTGGTGTCCACACTGGAGTCATTCGGCTGGGTGATCAACCACCCCAAATCTTCCCTGTCTCCTTCCATGGTGAAGTCCTTTCTGGGCATGATTCTGAGCCTGATGGTGTCCTGCTTCGAGGCGGTTCCATATGCTCAGTTTCACATGAGGCCTCTTCAGCTTCACCTCTTGTCAGTATGGAATCGGGACCCTGTGTCCTTGGATCAGGTGTTTGTCCTGTCCCCTCTGGTCAGGCGGTCTCTATCGTGGTGGCTGGATTCAAGGAACCTGCTTGGGGGCAGATCATTTCTGGCCCCCTGCTGGGAGACTGTCGCCACGGATGCCAGTCTGACAGGTTGGGGGGGCTTTTGGAAGTCCCTGAAGTTCCAGGGTCAGTGGGGCCCTCAGGAGCCCCATGCCCCTATCAACATTCTGGAATTGAGGGCGATCAGGTTGGTTCTCGCCCACCTAACTCCACACCTTTGGGGTGGGGCTGTCCAGGCCCGCTCGGACAACCAGACGGCGGTTGCTTACATCAATCATCAGGGAGGGACCCGGAGCAAACGGGCCCTCAAGGAAGTGTCCCTGATTCTGTCCTGGGCGGAGGAGGAATGTTCCTCAGCTGTGTACATCCCGGGGGTGGAGAATCTGGAGGCAGACTCTCTGAGCAGGGGGACCTCTTGTCTGGGGGAATGGTCCCTCAGCAGCAGGGTGTTTCGCTCCCTGTGCCACCGCTTGGGTCAGGCGGATGTGGATCTGTTTGCGTCCCGTCACAATCACAAGCTTCCAGTCTTTGTCTCTCTGTCCCAGGATCATTTGGCCTTGGCCATAGATGCCCTGGCAACGCCTTGGACGGAGTTTCAGCTCCTGTATGTATTTCCCCCGTTTCCCCTGCTGGCCCGGGTGCTGTGCAAGATAGCACAGGAAAGAGTGCCAGCCATACTGGTGGCCCCCTGTTGGCCAAGAAGAGTGTGGTTCGCAGACATCGTGCAGCTGGCAGTAGATCATTACGCCCTGCCCTTGGTTCCAGATCTGCTCACTCAGGGGCACCTACGCCACCCCAGTTTACAAACGCTGGCTTTGACGGCCTGGCTGTTGAATCCTCCGTCATCATGGGAATAGGGCTGCCTTCCTCGGTTGTAAATACCATGATCAGGGCTAAGAAAAGGTCATCTTCTTCCATCTACTACAGGATTTGGCGTACTTACATTGACTAGTGCGAGTCTAACTCGCTTCCCTGTGTGTTTTCTATTCCTAGGATTCAGGAGTTTCTGCAACATGGTTTGCATCTGGGTCTTCAGCTCAGTACTCTGAAAGGTCATGTTTGTGCCTTGGCCATTTTTTTCCAAAGATCCTTTGCTCAGCATCCCCTGGTCAAGACCTTTTTCCAGGGGGTTACTCACGTGCGTCCCCCACGTAAGCCTATGTTACCAGTCTGGGAATTGAACTTGGTCTTATCTGCCCTGCAGGGGTCTCCCTTCGAGCCTTTGCAAGGAGCCCCTTTGTCCATTCTTACGCTTAAGGTGGTCTTTTTGGTGGCTATCACTTCTGTGAGGCGTGTTTCTGAGTTGGCGGCGCTTTCCATCAAACCTCCTTATTTTGAGAGACACCAGGACAAGGTGGTGTTTCGTTTTAATCCAGATTTTCTGCCTAAGGTTGTTTGTGCCTTTCATCTTAATCAGGACATTGTTTTGCCTTCTCTGTGCCCTGATCCTAGTAACCCTAATGGGAGGGCTCTACATTCCTTGGATGTGGTCAGGAACCTGAAGTTCTATTTGGTGGCTACTGAGCCCTTCAGGAAGACTGATGCTTTTTGTGGTCCCTTCGGGTCCCAAGAAGGGTCTGGCTCCAGCTAAGTCCACTATCAGCAAGTGGATCCATCAGGCTGTGGTACAGGTCTACTCTGCTAAGGGGAAGGAGCCTCCCTTCCGCCTTACTGCTCATTCTACTCGTGCTATTGGTGCCTCTTGGGCTTGTCAGCACCAAGCTTCTGTTGAACAAGTTTGCAAGGCCGCTGCTTGGTCTTCTGTTTATACTTTTTCAAAATTTTACAAGGTTGATGTTAGGGCCTCAGCTGATGTTGCTTTTGGCCTGCAAGCGGCAGTGGTTTAAACTGTCTGCTGCTTTTGGGGATCCCACCCTAACTTACGGACACTGCTATTGGATGTCCCAAGAGTAAGGAATATCTTCTGCAACAGGACGTACTGTATACTTAGAATAATACAATTCTGTGATTACTCACCTGTAGAATTGGTATTATATCTATACATATGTCCTGTTCCACCTCACCCTTGTTATCATTATTATTCTAAGTATGTCACACACCCCGCTTCAGAATAGTCATTACACTTGGGTTATACTGACCTGTAGAAGGCAATCTTGCAGAGATGTCATGAAAAAAAGGGAGCCTCTCCCGGTTCATAAATACCTGGGACCTCCCACTCATTCCCCAGTCTTTCATCTCTGCAGTCGGCGAGCAAGTCAGAAGATGGATGTCTCCTCCTTGCAGGTAGCCGGGGTAACTCCCGGCCCCCCTGTTTGGGTCTATCTCTGCCTGGATCTACTGTTATCCCCCCCTTTTAAAAGAGCCTCCCAGCCTAGGCTGCGGGTCCGGGCAAGGGTAGACGGCACCTTATGGTGCTTAGGAGCTATGCTCCACCGTGAGACCCCATACTAAGGGGTAGGCGTTATTCTGGGTTGGTGATCCCGGTTGGGATGCCCTGTCCTTGCCCTTACACCTTTTTGGTGGTGTTTTTTTCCCCTCTCCCAGTCACCCATTGTTCTCTACGGGGGGGCTTATTCCCGTTAATTTTATTAGTTCGGATGCATGGTTTATGTGCAACATAATGTGTGTATGTGTGTGCTTTACTTTGGCCGGCGCCAGCGGTTTGCTGCAGCGGCGGCCGTTGCTGGCAGCCTTCGGGGGAGCTTCTTCCCCTCAGGTGCGGTTTCGGAGTGGGGCGGGGCGTGGTCCTGCGGCCCACCTCCTCCCTCCCCCCGTGCTGTTGGCACTGCTGCGGAGCCCCACCACTGGCTGGGAGCCGCGTTGTCAGGGGGGAGGGGCGGGGTCGGGCGCAGCGCGAGGACTGCGCCGACCCGCCTTCTTCATCTTTGCTGCCTTCCCTTCGCCTTGTGCTGGCTTATGCGGATGATATATATATGCTCGTTTGGCCCTTTTCTGTTTATTTGCACAGCATATTGTGTGCTATGTGTGTGATTAAAGGCTCCTCCCGGTCCTAGGGTCCCTGGTTTAGTTTAGGGCTTCCTATAAATCCTCCCACTCGGGGACACAGAAGGGGCATCCCGGGTCGCTTATATTGCGTAATCCCCTTGGGTATTGCGACTACCGATAAAACACCATATGGAGGCTTCCCAGGATACCGGGCTTGGGCTCCCTTCGGGGCAATCCCGGCAGTGTTTGGGGTGTGGGGTATCCCTTACTGGGGATGATTTATTCCTTTGCATACCATGTGCGCAGCAGACTATTACGCGGCAGTCCGGATCCCATGCGTCTGGTTCTGCACCGCCGGTCTCTTCACCTACCTCTCCCTGCCTGATCGTACCCCATGTGACGTTGTCATGGGTGGGGAGTCGCAATCTGAGGTGTGTGCCAGATTGGCCAATCTTAAAAAATTATTTTCTAGCGCTGTTGCCAGAAAGGCCCCGGCCAAGAGAAAGCACTTGTCTCCAGCCACGCCGGCTTTTGATTTTGATGAGTTTGATTCACTGGACTGATTTCCCCCCGCTAGAGGAAGGGGAGCTATTTGAGGAGTCAGATGGTTCTGACGATCAGCAGTTTGTTGGCACCGATGCCGAGCAGGGTCAGGGGGATTCCTGGGATACCCCTAAGGTCCTGGCTCATATGTTTGAGGTTCTGGCAATTTCTCCTCCTGAAGTGGCTCTTCTGCAGAAGGGGGAGTTCTTGGAGGCGGCTAAGCCGCGCTTGGAATTCCCTAATCAAAAGCATTTCGATGGCATTATTCTTAAGGAATGGGAGAGGCCTACTCGGCTTCCAGGTGTTCCTCCGGGTTGGGACAAGAACTATCCCTTTCCGGTGGATGCGGTGAAGCGCTGGTCGTCCCCTCCCGAGGTGGATGCCCCTGTTTTGGGGTTGTCTAGCACCTCTGTTTTGCATTCTCCTGACTGTTCTACTCTCAAGGATGGTGAGGATAAACGCATTGACCAGATGGCTTGTCACGGTTTTGCCAGTGTCGGGTCGGCCTTGCGGCCTGTTTGTGCTTCGGCGCTTTTAGTAGTGGCTACTAGGTTGGTTGTTAGGGACCTGTTGTCCAGGCTTAACCCGGCTAGTGATGAGTTCACTGCCCTTAAGCGGTGCGAATTTTTTGTCATTTGTGCTAGCCGCCCTGGATGACACCATGGTGGTGTGTAGTAGAACTTCGGCCTTGCTGGTGGCTATTCGGCGGCCGGTTTGGTTGCGCCAGTGGGCGGCTGATTTTGTGTCCAAAAAGTCGCTTACGGCTCTCCCCTTTTTGGGGTTGCGGCTCTTTGGAGAAAAATTGGATTCGGTCGCAAAAGGAGGTAAGTTACCCCAGTGAAAGAAGCAACGTCATCCCTTTCGGGGGTCGGCTTCCTTTACTCCTTCCTTTCGTGGGGCCAGAGCTGGCAGGGGATTGGCTGTCTTCTCCTCCAGAGGTGATTCCTGGAACAGGGGCAGAGGATGTGCCCGTCCAGGGCACAGCTGGGGCTCTAAGCCCAAAGCCACTGCCAAGACGGCTCAGCAATGAGGGGGCGCCCTCACCTTTGCTGGTGGGGGGACGGCTGCGACACTTCTCCCAGGTCTGGGACCAGGAGGTCTCGGACAGATGGATTCGGGAAGTGGTGTCTTCCGGTTAAAAGCTGGAGTTCGAGATCCAGCCTCCTCCCAGATTTTTCAGGTCTCGGGTGCCCTTGGATCCTCTGGCCGCGCAGGGGCTCCAGGCGGCAGTAAAAAATCTCCTGGACATGGCTGTCATTTGCCCGGTGCCTTCCTCGGACCGGGGCCTGGGATACTATTCCAATCTGGTTACGGTGCCCAAGAAGGATGGCTCAGTTCGTCCCATCCTGGATCTGAAGCTCCTCAACAGGTTCATCCGTCCCAGGAAGTTCCACATGGAAACTCTGCGTTCAGCCATAAATTTGCTTTGTCAGGAGGACTTCATGACGTCCATAGACATCAAGGATGCTTATCTGCATGTTCCAATCTTCCCTGCACTCCAGAGATTTCTCAGGTTCGTGGTGGAAGATCGGCATTTTCAGTTTGTGGCTCTTCCGTTTGGCCTTACCTCGGCTCCAAGGGTTTTCACCAAGGTGCTGGCGGGGATGATGGCCCTCCTCAGAGCCCAGGGTATCCGCATCGTGCCTTATCTGGATGATCTTCTCATTATGGCGTCCCCTCTCAGCCAGACGGAGCTAGATACCAGGACTGTGGTATCCACTCTGGAGAGATTTGGCTGGGTGATCAACTACCCCAAGTCCTCCCTCTCTCCGTCCAGGGTGGTGTCGTTTCTGGGAATGTCTCTGGATACTTCTCAGACCAGGGTGTTTCTTCCTCGGCCCAAGGTTCTTTTGATTCAGGAACTGACTCAGCTTCTTCTGTCCATCCCTCGTCCGTCCCTCCGTCTGGGGATGAGACTGGTGGGATTGTTGGTGGCTTCTTTCGAGGCGGTTCCCTTTGCTCAGTTTCACACAAGGACGCTCCAGCTCCATCTTTTGGTGGCCTGGGACAGGTCTCCGCTGTCATTGGATCAGTCTTTTCTGATGTCCCCCCGGGTTCGGCATTCCCTTCGGTGGTGGCTGGAACCCAGCAATCTGTTGAGGGGCAGATCTTTTCTGACCCCTCTTTGGCAGGCGGTCACCACGGATGCCAGCCTGTCAGGTTGGGGGAGGAGGGTTTGGAAGGATCTTCAGTTTCAGGGACTGTGGGGGCCTCAGGAGGCTCACGATCCCATCAATGTTCTGGAGCTGAGAGCCATCAGGTTGGTCGGACAATCGGACGGCGGTTGCCTACATCAATCACCAGGGAGGGACTCGCAGCAGACTTGCCCTCAGGGAAGTGTCTTTGATCCTTGCCTGGGCAGAGAGCAATGTCCCATGCATCTCGGCGGTTTACATTCCGGGAGTGGAGAACACTGAGGCGGACTCCCTGAGCAGGTGCTCATCTCGCCGGGGGGGAATGGTCTCTCAGCCCCAAGGTGTTTTGGTCACTTTGCCACAGGTGGGGGACTCCGGAGGTGGACCTCTTTGCCTCTCGTCACAAGCTTCCGGCGTTTGTCTCTCTCGCCGGATCCTCTGGCTCTGGCAGTGGATGCCTTGTCTCTGAGATGGAGGGATCTGGGGTTTCTGTATCTGTTCCCTCCGTTCCCTATGGTGGGCAAGGTGGTGCGCAAGCTGGCTCTAGAGGGTGTGCCAGCAATCTTGGTGGCTCCAAGTTGGCCAAGGCAGGTTTGGGTCGCAGACGTTGTGCGGTTGGCAGCGGATCAGTTCGCTCTGCCCCTTCTGCCGAATCTGCTCACTCAGGGTCAACTACTCTACCCCAATTTACCAACGCTGGCTTTGACGGCGTGGCTGCTGAAACCTCCATCTTAACCCTTTAAACGCCAGCCACGTAAATTCTACGTGGCTGCCTCTCCAACAGTTAAACGCCAGCCACGTCAAATTTACGTGCCTGACTTTCCCCAGCAATAAAAAAAAAAGTAAAAATAAAAGACACTTACCTGACCCCTCGTTCGATCCGGTCTCCTCTTCAGCCAGAGGGGCTCCGATCGCCCATCGGGGCTCCTCCGGCTGCAGGGGAGGGCCCGGAACAGGGTGCCCCCCCCCCCCCCCCCGTTTCAGCAGCCGCCCGGTTTCCTATAAAAAAAAAAAAAAAAAAAAAAGTCACCTACCTTTGTCCCCGCCGGCTCCCGCAGGCTCTCCTCTTCACGGGGGGGGGGGGGGGGGGGCTCCGATCCCCCCCCCCGCTCTTCTGTCTTCTGGAGGGGGCATAACAGCCCTCCTCCCTTGCCGTCTTCCGATGGCGGCCGCCATCTTGGTGACGTCACAGGGCGGGGCCAGATGACGTCACCGCCGGGTGTCATCGGGGCACCCGGCAGTTCGTCTCTCAGATGCCGGTGACGGCTGGGAGGGGAAGGAGGGAGGTAGGAGATCCTCCGATCGCCTGCCTCCCCCCTTCTCTGCCCAGCCGTCACTGACAGCAGATCGCCGCGGGACACAGAAGATGAAGATCGGAGGTGAGTAAGTAAAAGTTTTTTTTTTTGTTTTTTTTTTAATAAAGTCATTTTCAACAACGTGTCTTGTCTTTTTTTTTACCTTTTAACCCTTTGTGAACTGGTAAGGGGTCCATGTGACCCCTATACCAGTTCACAGGGCTCGGGGGTCTGGCAAGTCACCTGCGCTAGCGGGTGGCTTGCCATTAACCCCTGGCACCCCCATTACCTGCCTCCCCAAAGGCCAGGGGGGGGCAGAAGAGCCCGGGCCCACATAGGCTATGTGGGCTCGTAGGCTGCAGGGTGGGGGGGGCACAAAAGCTGCCCCCCCCCACTCTGTGCCTACAAGCCCCCATAGCTGGTCCCGGGCTGGTTACTGTGGGTAAGGGGGACCCCACGTCAATTTTTTTTTTGATTTTTAAGGGTTTTTAACCCTTAAAAATCAAAAAAAAATGGGGTCCGCCCCCCCTGGGAGGGGGGACCCTATGTCATTTTTTTTTTTGATTAACTCTTTGTGTTCTGTCATCCAGCAGCTATAAAAGGCTTCTAGCAAGTGAGCAGAAGCCAGTGATCGCCGAGGGACAGAGGGCTCCAGGATGGATGGGAGGTGAGTACAGTGTAAAAAAAAAAAAAAAATTAATAAAATATTTTTTCTCTTTTGTGTGTCTGTGTCATTTTTTACTTTTAACCTCTTGTGAACTGGTAAGGGGTCCATGACCCCTATACCAGTTCACAAGGCTGGGGGGATGGCAAGCCACCTGCGCTAGCGGGTGGCTTGCCATTAACCCCCGGCACCCCCATTACCTGCCTCCCCAAAGGCCAGGGGGGGGCAGAAGAGCCCGGGCCCACATGGGCTATGTGGGCTCGTAGGCTGCAGGGTGGGGGGGCCACAAAAGCTGGCCCCCCCACTCTGTGCCTACAAGCCCCCATAGCTGGTCCCGGGCTGGTTACTTTGGGTAAGGGGGACCCCACGTCAATTTTTTATTTTTTATTTTTAAGGGTTTTTAACCCTTAAAAAAAAAAAAAAAAATGGGGTCTCCCTCCCCTGGGAGGGGGGACCCTATGTCATTTTTTTTCCCGATTTAACCCTTTGTAGTGTGGATGGTAGTTGTATTTTATTTGTAAATGTTATAGATTACTTGTTTCAGTTAGGGGGGTCTCCTGGGCAGGAACGGGGGGCTACCGATAAATATGTGGTACCGTTCTAATCGGTAGAAATGGGGCTTTCACATGCAATATGATTTTCCTTAATAAAATACATTTTTTATTTAAAATAAAGGAGTCAATTTTCTAAAAAAAAAAATTTATTTATTTATTTTTTTTTTCACTTAATATTGTAAAAAAAAAAAAAAAAAATTACAAACAAGACATTTCATGTTAAAGTCTAAACTCTGCTGCAAAAAAAAAAAATATATAATTTTTCTGAAAGTTCCAGCAAAAATGGCGCAAAATATGTCGCAAAACATGACGCAAAATGGGGAAAAATGGCCTGTCAACAGAGGGTGACAAAATCTCAAGTAGGCTGGCAATTAAAAGGGTTAATAGTACCTATGCATGTTGGGTATTGTTCTGTTCGGGGGACCTTGCGCTTTCAGACTTAGCTTGTTTTTTCTGGTTTGCATATTTATATTTTAGGAAAAGGTGTTTTTTATTCAGCTTTTTTATTAATTTTTTAGGGAAACCCTGCGCAACCAAAGAATTCTTTGAGGAATTAATTCCAGAAAGATGAGCCCACTACAACAAGCTGGGTACGCTTAGAAAGCTTAACATGTGTACTTTCAGGGAATATATGGTTTATGGGGGATATTCCAAATGTAAAGGGTTGTTTTGGTTGAAAAATCGCAAGGTGCGCACTTTGTCTGCAGAGCTGAAATTTTCAAGTAAAGTTACCGTTATGCGCATGCTTTACTTTGGGGTGTTTGGCAACTCTTCCCTTGACAGAACCTATGCATGTTGGGTATCGTTCTGTTCGGGAGATGTTGCTTTTTCAGATTAAACTTGATTTTTCTTGTTTGTATATAGTTTTTTTAGGAAAATGTGGCTTTGATTCTGCTTTTTTATCCTTTTTTTAGGGAAACTCTTTGCAACTAAAGATTACGTTGAGGGATTACTTCCAGAAAACTATGGCCACATCCACAAGCCTGGTACGCCTAGAAAGCCTGAGGTGTGTACTTCCAGAGAATATATAGTTTGTTGGGGGTATTTTAAATGTAAAGGGTTGTTTTTCTGGAAAAACCGCAAGGTGCGCATATTGCATAGCATAGTTGTATTTTATCTGAAAATCTCCTAAAGCGCTGTTTCAGTTTGGGGGAGTCTCCTGGGCAGGAAAGGGTGTCTACCTATACATATGTGGTACCGCTGTAACCGGGAGAAATTGGGATTTCACACGCAATAAGATTTTATTGACAAACTTACATTTTTTATTCCAAAAAAAACTACAATATGTAAAAATTTTTTTTTTTTTTTTTTTTCACATATTTCACCCAAAAATATTAAGAATACACCTAACAAATGACAAACAAGACATTTCATGTTAAAGCCCAGACTCTGCTGAAAAAAACAATATATCATTTTCCTGGGAAATCCCTGGAAATCCCCTCAAAAATCACAGTTGAACAAGGGGAGCGCAAAATAGTGCAAAATGGTCTGGCAACAAAGGGTGACAAAATCTCAAGGTAGGCTGGCGGTTAAAGGGTTAAAGGAGGAAGGTCTTTCTGATGATGTAATTCAAACTCTTGTTAGTGCTAGGAAGAGGTCTTCCTCTACCATCTACTATAGAATTTGGAGGTCTTATATTGATTGGTGTGAGGTCAGGGCCTTGACTTGCAGGGTGTTTTCTATCCCTAGGGTTTTGGAATTTCTGCAACATGGTCTGGACTCGGGTTTGCAGCTTAGTATGTTGAAAGGGCACGTTTCTGCCCTGGCGGTTTTCTTTCAAAGGTCTTTTACTCTTCATCCTTTGGTTAAGACTTTTTTCCAGGGGGTTACGCATGTGCGGCCTCCTAGGAAGCCTTTGCTCCCAGTTTGGGGTTTGAATTTGGTTCTTTCTGCTTTTCAGGGTCCTCCTTTTGAGCCTTTGCAGGATATTGCACTTTCTACGCTTACTCAGAAGGTTGCATTTTTGGTTGCCATCACTTCCGTGTGTATGGGAGTTGGCGGCTTTGTCCATTCAGGCCCTGTACTTTGAGAGGCATCAGGACAAGGTTGTTTTCCGCTTCAAGCCAGATTTCCTTCCTAAAGTGGGTTCTGCCTTTCATCTTAATCAGGACATTGTTCTACCCTCCTTGTGTCCTAAGCCCAGCAATAACAAGGAGAAGGTCTTGCATTCTTTGGATGTGGTTCGCTGTGTGAAGTACTATTTGGTGGCTACTTCTTCCTTTCATAAGACTGACACCTTTTTCGTGGTGCCCTCCGGGTCTAGGAAAGGTTTGGCACCCGCCAAGTCTTCCATTAGTAAATGGATTCACCAGGCCATTGTTGGGGCCTATTCTGCCAAGGGGAAGATCCCCCCTTTTCGTGTTACTGCTCATTCTACTCGTGCTGTTAGGGATTCTTGGGCTTTCCAGCACCAGGCCTCTGTTGAGCAAGTTTGTAAGGCTGCTACTTGGTCTTCCGTTCACACTTTTTCCAAGGTTTACAAGGTTGATGTGTGGGCCTCAGAGGATGCTGTTTTTGGCTGCAAGGTTCTGCAAGCTGCAGTGGTTTAAGTTTGTGCATTATTGCCTTGTTTTGGATCCCCGCCCTTTATGGACACTGCTATTGGATGTCCCAAGTGTAATGACTATTCTGAAGCGGGGTGTGTGACATACTTAGAATAATACCATTTTGTGAATAATCACCTGTAAAATGGGTATTATAAGTATGTCACACACCCCGCTTGACCCTGCCCTTTGGTATTCTGGATCCTTTATATGGTGGACCTTTTTTACTGTTACTGGTTATATTGGCTCTTCCTGGCCCCTTTTTCCTTACTGCTGTCTTAATACTGGGGAATGAGTGGGAGGTCCCAGGTATTTATGGACCGGGAGGGGCTTTCTTTTTTTCATGACATCTCTGCAAGATCGCCCTCTACAGGTCAGTATAACCCAAGTGTAATGACTATTCTGAAGCGAGGTGTGTGACATACTTAGAATACCCATTTTATAGGTGAGTAATCACAAAATTGTATTTTTAGTTACCTCTTTATGGTGATTGTTCAATTTTTTATAATGGTTATAGTTCTCCTGGTTACATTTTAACTGCTGTTCAATACTGTGGAATTTGTGGGAGGTCCCTGGTATATATGGGGCCGGAAGGAGCCACTTTTCTGTCTCTGCAGTCCAGCGCCATCTACTGGATGTATAACCCAAGAGTTAGGAATATTTTCTGGAACAGGACGTTCTGTATACATATAATACCAATTCTACAGGTAAGGTATCACAGAATTTTATTTTTTAAGCATTTTCACCTCTTCTTTGAAATATAAGCTCTACCCCTAAAATTAAATTGATCCCTAATAAAAGGGACTGGCCAGACGTGCTGCCTGCCTCCCCAATCTGTGCCAACTGCTGCGGAGGGATGGGGGTGACTGGGCTGCCGCTGTCCCCCCAATCATCAGTGCCGCTCCCCCCACCCCCATTATTGCCCATCGATGCTGCTGCCCCCCAATCATCAGTGCCAATGTCTGGGTTTAACAATCATAATCCACAATGCAAAGTGTCAGCTTGCCTTTGGTAGATCCATAGAATGCCTTGGGGTGGGCATTGACTACGGCACGTGTTACACAAAGGTAAACTCATTTTTTTTTTGCAGTATTATGAATTGCCCTGGGAAGGGAGTCGTATGAGCACTGTTTCTTGTAAGGTTGTTGGTGCAGTTTAAAGGCACAAATGCTTGTAAGTTGGGTATTTAGATTGCCCTCCTTTAATAGTTTCCCAACATCTCCACTCAGCAACTGTGAAAGTTTAAAGGGGACGCTACTCAGGACTTCCAAACTTCTGGTGAGATGTTGGCGGTATTGAGCTTTGTAATTACGTTACAATTTTTTTTTTTATTCTAAGTATACAGTACGTCCTGCTCCAGATATAATACTTACACTTGGATATTCTCCGCCAGGAGGCGCTGTGCACTGCAGACATGAGAAAGCAGGCTCCTCCCGTCCCCTTAAATACCCCACAAATCCCCAGATTTCTCTGCAGTGCTTAGTGCGAAGACATGAAGTATCACACTCTCGCAGGTGAGCGGGGCTATTAACAGCCTGCGGCCCTGTTGGACTACTCCCACCCGCCCTCCTGTGAAGTGCCTCCCAGCTTTGGCTGCGCTGGTCGGGTGAAGGTAGGCAGCACCATGTGTGCTTTTGGAGCCACGCTCCACCGCAGTCCCCCACCAAAGGGTAGGTGGCTTAGGCTGATGGTGAGCCTTAGTTTTGCCCTTTACTTGTAACTTGGTGTCAGAGCCGCGCTGTTTGCTTTTTTATTGTGTATCTGCCGCCGCCGAGCGTGTCTCTTTCCTTTACTGGATGTGCTGCGGCGCCGAAGGTGGAGGTCACCTCAGAAGCTGTGGCGTCTTCATTGGCAAATCATTTTTCTAAGTGTGTCATACACTTCGCTCCTCATGACAAAGTTGAAACTACGCGTCACAGCCCGCTCTGGCCCACCCTTCGAGGTTCGGCGTGGTAGCGGTCCTCCTCCTCCCTTGGTCTGTAAGCGCCCTCGCGGGCGATTTTCATGATCCTTGATTACTGCGCATGGTTCTGACACCCTTTATTCCCATTATGTCTTTCAGACTGATGAACACCATTGGCTTTACTCCCACTTTCCTAGCGGGTCTTGGGGCATCCAGGGTTGCCTAATGTGTAAATCCCTACTGGCATATCGTGCCTAGATAATCACCATATGGAGGCATTTCAGAATTATGTGACCGGGGTCCCTCTGGGACAAGACCGGCTGTGTATAGCGTGTGAACAACCCCATGCTGATGCTGACAGAGCACGGGCCTGCGCCCCATGTGCTGAACAAGCACTGGCCCTGCAATCGGGCTCGCCAGTGGCTGCACCTCGCTTTGATACTCCTATTTCCGCATGCCTAAATCTCACTCCTGCTGAGTCGCATACAAGTGGGGAGTTACAGCCTGCTGCGTCTTCCAGACTGCCTACGGCTGACCAGATTATTGCGGGGTTGACAGAGCGCTTGGGCCCTGGTAAGAAGCGGCCCTTGACGCCCCCGGTTTCTGCCTTTGCTATGGGAACTGAGGAGTTCACTACTCCGCGTGCCGGTACTCCGTCTGACGATGGAGAGCTGTTTTCTGACTCAGGTTCATCTGAAGAGAGGCCGAGGAGTCATGAGGATTCTGGCCAGGAAGACTGGAGCCAGTTTGACACCGATGGTTTGCTGATTAGGATCTTTAAGGCCCTATCTTGCTCCCTGGCGCGGCTCCCAAGCCGAGAGGGGAGCGTTTCCATACAGCGACAGCACGCTTGGAACTTCTAGAGCAGGCTCACTTCCATGCCCTTGTTTTCGGGGAATGGGAATGCCCCATGTGGATGTAAACTTCCAGGGGCACCAGGGGACTGGGATTTGAAATACCCTTTTCCCCCTGAGGTGGTTAATTGTTGGTCATCACCCCCCGTGGGGGACACACCGATCATTGGGGTTCCTAACCCCCCCTTCATTACAGCCCCTGCTTATAGTATCCTTCGGGATGCCGAGGACTAGCGCATTGATAGGCTGGCTTCCCACGCCTTTTCTTGTGCCGTAACGGCGCTGCGCCCGGTCTGTGCCGCGGCCATCACTGCAGTGGCCGCTGGAACCCTCATAAGAAAGATGCTTGAGCATCATCCTGAGGATCTCCCCTGGGAGGTGTTTAATGCACTCTCCAGTTGTGATATATTTGTAAAATGTATCCTTTTAGCGCTGGATGACACCATCAGAATGTGTGCGAGGGCTTCTGCCCTTGTGGTGGCTATATGTCACTTGGTCTGGCTGCGACAGTGGGGTGCTGACGATGCTGCTAAAAGGACTCTGACTGGGCTTCCCTTCATAGGGCAACACCTGTTTGGTAAAAAGGGCAAATCACCCCAACGCAGGCGGCCGTCTCGGCCCCCTCGGGGCAGGGACACCCCTCCCCCTCCATACGGTAGTGTTAAACAGGAACCGGTGTCTTTCCTGAGGGCTTGTGCAGACTCCTGCCACAGGAGCGGCAGACAACATCCTGGCCCCTCCGGCGGGCCTAAGCCTAAATCTTCCACCAAGCCCCCTCAAGCATGATGGGGCGCCCTTGCCCATCTGGGTGAAGGGATGGCTGCAGCACTTTGCTCCTATCAGAAGACATCTTGCCTCATTCTGGTGGATCCAGGAGGTAGTGTTCTCCGGATACAGGAAAGAGTTTGCTGCGCGGCCTTCCCCAAAACTGTCAGGGTACTCCTGGTCCCTGCCTCTGTTCAGGTGCTGGTACAGGCCATGCACGGCCTACGGGGTTTGGGGGTCGCTTGCAGGTTGCCCTTAACAGGCAGAGGCAGGGGCCACTACACCAGCCTTTCCACATTCAGTCTGGCCCATTCTGGTTTTCACATGTTTCGGCAATTCTAAAACTACAGGCAGTTTCTGCGTGGAAACTCTTAGCTGGGCCGCTAGTGCCCTGCGCCCAGTGGGCGTCTTGCTGTCTGTGGAGATCAAAGATGCTTATGTTCACATCCCTGTGCCTTCTGGGCACTGAGGCTCTTCAGGTCCGTGTTGGAGGCCCAACACTGCTGATTTGTGTCCTTGTTATCTGGCCTCTCTTCTGCTCCCAGAGTGCTCACCAAGGTACTGACGGGAGTGATGTCTCTGAGACCTAGGGGCGTCCGCGCGAGGACCTACCCGGACGTCCTTGGACCCAATCTCTACGTCAGGCTGTTACTCGGCTGACGGTGTCTATTGGGAGTCTTTTGGATGGGTGCTCAATCACCTCAAGTCCTTATTTTCCCCCTAATTGGTAACTCCATTCCTAGGGATGAATTTGGATTCGGTTCAGACGAGAATCTTCCTTCCTCGGCAATGAAGTGGACTATTGGGTTGCATGGGCTCTGTCCTTCATTGCTGTCCCCATCCCTTCGCCAGGCAGGATTGCAGCTGGTGGGCCCGTTGGTGGCTTACTCAGTTCCCTTGGGCTCTTCTGCAACTTATATTGTTAATACTGGACAGGGTTCCAGCATCCCTGGAACTGGGTCTGTGTACCTTCCCCCTTGGTACGGTGGTTCCTCTTGAGACGGTTGAACTCAAGGAACCCGTCAGGGGGGCACCCCCTTCCTTGCATCTTCCTGTAGATGGTCACCATGGTTATCAGATTTAGCAGTTTGACGGGGTTGGTTTTATTCTAAGCATACAGTACGTCCTGCTCCATATATAATACTTACACGTGGGGTAATCCTCCGCCAGATGGCGCTGTGCACTGCAGACATGCAAAAACAGGCTCCTCCCGGCCCTTCATATACCCAGGGACCTCCCACAAATCCCCAGATTTCTCTGCAGTGCTGACTGCGAAGACATGAAGTATCACTCTCTCGCAGGTGAGCGGGGCTATTACAGCCTGCGGCCCTGTGGGACTATTCCCACCTGTCCTCCTTGTGATGTGTCTCCCAGCCTGGGCTGCGCTGGTCGGGTGAAGGTAGGCAGCACCTTGTGTGCTTACGGAGCCATGCTCCACCGCAATCCTCCACCATAGGGTAGGCGGTTAGGCTGATGGTGAGCCTCTAGTGGATGCCCCTCCCGCATTATTGCCCCGTGTAGCGGTGGACCCTGCGTAAAGGGTCGCCATCCTCCCTCGTTTCCCCCAGTAGTTTGGGGGAAAAGAAGGGGGGGGTATGTGTGCTGCGGTCCCATTGCACCTTAATGTCACGCTTATGGCCATAGTATTGCCCTTGATTTACTTCTGGGTGTCAGAGCTGCGCTTCTTGCTCCTTATTTTATTATTTGGCGGCCGCCGTACATGTGTCCCTGCTTTTCTGAATAGTGTGCCGCGCGGGCGGCGGTTTCGTATAGACGCTGCGGCGTCTTCCTTTTGCAAGGCTTATATTAAGTGATTTTATCCTTGTATGTTTAACGACTACCTCAGAGCTTCGCGCTCTTCGGGGTGGGCGGGGACTTGGCTTGGCGCGCTCCACGTCACGGCCAAAGATTGGGCCCGCCCTTCGAGGTTCGCTGGGCGCCATTTTGATGATCTTCGCGTGCGTGGTGG
Source organism: Gastrophryne carolinensis (assembly GCA_027917425.1). Classification (NCBI taxonomy): domain Eukaryota; kingdom Metazoa; phylum Chordata; class Amphibia; order Anura; family Microhylidae; genus Gastrophryne; species Gastrophryne carolinensis. The sequence goes on along the minus strand of CM051241.1, from coordinate 150,076,054 downwards.
CGGTTCCCCTCCTCCTTGGTCTGTAAGTGCCCTCGCGGGCGATTCTTTATTAAATATTTTACCAGCAGCGCATGGCCCTGACACCTCTTATTCCCTGTCTTTCAGACGTCAAGTCTCTGGTGGCTTCTTCCGGATAGATAGATAGATAGATAGATAGATAGATAGATAGATAGATCTATCTATTTTTTTAGCGGGCTTCCCTACTATTCTCCCACATTGATCAGCGGGTTTTGGGGCATCCAGGGTTGTCTATTGCGTAAATCCCTACGGGCATATTGTGCCTAGATAATCACCATATGGAGGCATCTCAGAATTATGTGACCGGGGTCCCTCGGGGACAAGACCGGCTGTGTTCAGTGTGTGGACAGCCCCATGCTGATGCTGACAGAGCACGGGTCTGCGGACCCTGTGCTGAACAAGTACTGGCCCTGCAGTCAAGGTTGCCAGTGGCTGCACCTCGTTTTAATACACCTGTCTCCCCGTGCTTAAATCTCACGCCTGATGAGTCGCACTCGAGCGGGGATGACCAGCAAGTCGTGCCGCGCATTCTGCCTACGGCTGATCAAGTTATCTCGAGGTTGGCAGAGCGCTTGTGCCCTGGAAAGAAGCGGTCCCTGACTCCTCCGGTGTCACCCCTTCCTACTGAAACTGAGAAGTTCGCTGCTCCGCGGGGTTTTGCTACATCTGATGAAGGTGAGCTGTTCACCGACTCGGACTCCCCTGACGAGGGGCCGAGGAGTCATGATGATACTGGTCCTGGGACCTGTGTGACACTGATGAATTGCTGATAAAAATTTTTGAGGTATTGTCTATCTCCCCCTCTGGTGAGGTTAGGGAATCCCCTAGTAAACTTCCAGGGGACTGGGATGGGAAATACCCTTTTCCCCCTGATGTGGTTAACTGTTGGTCATCTCCTCCCGTGGTGGATGCACCGATCATAGGGGTTCTTAACCCCCCCTTCATTGCAGCCCCTTCTTATCGCACCCTTCGGGATGCTGAGGACCGGCACATTGATAGACTGGCTTCCCATGCTTTTTCTTGTGCAGGGACGGCGCTGCGCCCGGTCTGTGCCGCGGCCATCACTGCAGTGGCCACTAGAACCCTCATCAGAAAGATGATTGACCATCAACCTGAGGATCTTCCCTGGGAGGTGTTTAACATACTCTCCAGTTGCGATGTATTTATAAGGTTTATCCTTTTAGCGCTGGATGACACCATTAGGATGTGTGCAAGAACTTCTGCCCTTGTGGTAGCTATACGTCGCTTGCTCTGGCTGCGACAGTGGGGTGTTGACGATGCTACAAAACAGACTCTTACTGGGCTCCCCTTTAAAGGGTGACGCCTATTTGGGGCCCGCCTGGACCTTTTTGGAAAGAAGGGCAAAACACCCCTACGCAGAAGGCTGTCTCAGCCTCCTCGGGGCAGGGGCACCCCTCCTCCCCCCTATGTTAGTGTCAAACAGGAACCATGGGTGTGTTTCCAGCTATTTGGTGTAGATTCCTGTCCCAGGATTGGCAGACAACGCCCTGGCCCCTCCGGCAGGACTAAGTCCAAATCTTTCTCCAAAACTCCCCAAGCATGATGGGACACCCTCACCCTTCTGGGTGAGGGGATGGCCGCAGCACCTTGCTCCTATCAGGAGGCGTCATGCCTCTTTCTGGTGGATTCAGGACGTAGTTTCCTCTGGATGCTGGAGGGAGTTGCTGGGCAGTCCCTTTCCGTGATTGTCAGGGTGCCTTTGGGCCCTGTCTCCCTTCAGATGTTTGTGCAGGCCTTGCTCGGCCTGCAGGGTCTGGGGCCACTTGCAGGTTGCCCTTAACAGGCAGAGGCAGGGGCTTCTACTTCTACCTTTTTCCACATTTCCTCCAACAGGATGAGGCAGTCTGGTCCATTCTGGACTTCCATAGGTTTGGCAATTTTACATTCACTGGCAGTTTCTGCATGGTTTCTCTGGGTTGGGCTGCCAGCGTCTTACGCCCAGGGGCCTCTTGCCGTTTGTGGAGATCTAAGATGCTTATTTTGTTTCCACTGTGTATTTATGGACACTGAGGCTCTTACAGATTTGTGTTGGAGGTCCAACACTGTTGATTGTGGCCTTGTTACCTGGCCTCCTTTCTACTCCGAGTGCTCGCCAAAGCACTGACGGGGGTGATGCCTCTGCTGAGACCCAGGGGCTTCCGCGTGATGAACTACACGGTCGCCCTTCCTTGCTTCCCAATCTCTACGTCAGGCCGAGTTGGTTTCTCGGCTGGTGGTGTCTTTTGGGAGACCTTGGTTGGGTGCTCTATCACCTCAATTCCTCTTTGTTCCCTTATTTGGTTTTTCCATTTTTGGGGTTGAATTTAGATTTGGTTCAGGCTAGAACCGTCTTCATTGACATTCAAGTGGACAATCTGGTTATATGGACTCTGCCCCTCATTGCCGTCCCCGTTCTGCGCCAGGCAGGATTGCAGCTGGTGGGCCCATTGGTGGCTGCCCAGACTTTTACTCAGTGCCCTTGGGCTCTTCTGCTACTTATATTGTTAATGCTGGTCAGATACCAGCTTCACTGGATCTGGGTCTGTGTACCTTCCCCCTTGGTAAGGTGGTTTCTTCTGAGACTGTTGTACTCAAGGAACCAGTCAGGGGGCACCCCTTCTTTGCGTTTTTTCCTGTAGATGGATGCCATATCTATCAGGTTGACAGGGAGAGGAGTTTCCTTCTAAAACCCCCTGTGGTTCCGAGGTAGGTCTATTGGTTTTTGAAACAAGTGAACCTTCGGGGTGGCTCTATATGCTTGGCCTATCCCTCTTCTGAACCTCCTCCTGAGGGCTCTTGGTCTGTCTGCTGACGGTGACCTGTATTGATTATCTGTGTGGGACTCGGATCAGGATGATTCGAATCTATTCCTGATCTGGGCGGAGGACTACGTTCCCTGCCCGTCGGTGGTATTCGCTCCTATGGATGTCCTTCTGAGACAGGATGTGCTAATCCTTTGTCTCTTTGAGATCCAACTTGTGTGGTTCTGTTGGGGGCCCGTCACTATCACTAGTTCTCGGCCTTCTTTTCTCTGTCCTAGTATTCCTGACTGTGGTCATGAGGCTTACTTGAGTTTTGCCTGGACATGCTATGCTTATGTCTTCATTCTCCCTGCTAGGCGGGGATCTGCGCAAGTTACTCTGGAAGGGGGGACCAGTGATTCTGGTGGCCCCTGGGTGGCCTATGGGAGTGTGGTTTGCAGTCGTGGTGCTGAGGACTGCGGACCTGTATGTGCTTTCAGGTGTGCTGATCTGCTCACTCAGGGCCTTTTTATGTCACCCCAATCTACAGGTTCTGGTCTAGACGACCTGACGGCTGATTCTTCCAGCTTGATGGAGACAGGCTTACCTTCTCGGTGACTGTGACTATGGGAAGTCTAGGATCAAGCCTTTTCTTCTTCCTCTGTCTATTACAGGGTAGGGCATACCCATATTGATTGGTGTGAGTCTAGGGCTTCCCTGTTGGGCGCTCTGTTCTCAGGGTTATAGCTTTGTTGCCTCATGGGTTGGAGTTGGCCTTCCATCTCGATACTCTGAAGGTTCAGGTTCTGCCCTGTCCGCCTTCCTATAGAAATTTTTTGCTCACTTTTTTCCTTGGTTGAGCTTTCTTTTGGGGATTACTCATGTACATTCCCCACGTAATTCTATGATCCTCTTTGGGATTGCTTTTTATTCTGTTTGCCTTGTGGGGCGTTCTCTTGGACCTATTCTGGATGCTGTCTGTCTGTTCTTACCTTCCAGTTGTCCTTCTGGGGGCTGTTGCTTCAGTCAGACGTGTGCCTGAGCGGGCGGCTCTGTTTAGCTAGCCCTCGTTTATTGATATATACACCATGATGAGGTGGTGTTCCACCTTACGCCGGTCCTTCTGCCTAAGATGGTGTCTTAGGCTTAAGTATTCAGAACATTGTCTTTCTTCCGGGCATTGTCCCTTGTACCGCTGCAAGAAAGGGGGTCTACATTCCCTCAACAGGTGTTGGAAGCTTTTCCTGGATGATCTCTTGTCCTTTAGGGGGGACTGATGCCCTTTGGGGTTTGCGGGTGTTTCCATCTGTATGTGCCTGATCTCTTCTGCTTTCAGGGGTTACGAGGCCTTTTGGCCTGGTCTTTACTTGGATGGGTTGTCCCTTCTGGTCCTAAGAAAGGTTCGGCTTCTGCCTAGTCTTCTGTTGCCTTTGGACTGGTCGGGCTGTTTCTCAGGCCTGTTCTTTTACGGGGAAAAATCTTTCTTTTTTCTGATTCTATTGGTGTTTTGGTTCTTGGGCCTTTCAGCGCCAGGCTTTGGTTGAATGAGTTGCTGGACCGCTACTTGTTTTCTGTTTATACCTTCTCCGCGGTTTTTATGAGGTTGACGTTGGAGCCTGTGCTCACGTAGCTCTTGGTAGCAAAGTTGCAGGTGACAGTGCTTTTAACTGTCTGCTGTGCCTTTTTGTTGGGGATCCCACCCTACTTTATGGACACTGCTATTGGATGTCCCACGTGTAAGTATTATATATGGAGCAGGACGTACTGTATGCTTAGAATAATACAATTCTGTGAAATACTCACCTGTAGAATTGGTATTATACGCATACAGTACGTCCTGCTCCACCCCACCCTGGTTTTACATTATTTTGGATCCCCTGTATGGTGATTGTTATCATGGTTATTATTATTACCAGTTTTGGTGGTTGGTTCTCCCGGCTTCTTTTTCTCACTGCTTTTCAATGCTGGGGATTTGTGGGAGGTCCCTGGGTATATGAAGGGCTGGGAGGAGCCTGTTTTTGCATGTCTGCAGTGCACAGCGCCATCTGGCGGAGGATTACCCCACGTGTAAGTATTATATATGGAGCAGGATGTACTGTATGCGTATAATACCAATTCTACAGGTGAGCATTTCACAGAATTGTATTTTCTTCTAAACTCCCCTGTGGTTCCGAGGTAGGACCCTTAGGGGGTCCATACACCTATCGATTTTTGAAACGGTGAGCCTTCAGGTTGGCTCTATCTTGCTGGGCTATTCCTCTTCAGGACCTGGCTCTTGGTCTGTCTGACGACAGTGACCTGTATTAATTATTTGTGTGGGACTCGGAGCAGGATGATCCTCCTGGAAGGTATCTGATCCTGATCTGGGTGGAGGACAGCGTTCCCTGCATATCAGTGGTATTCGCTCCGGTGGATGTCCTTCTGAGACAGGATGTTTTAATCCTTGTGTCTCTATGAGATCCAACTAGTGTGGATCTGTTTGGGCCCCGTCACTATCACAAGTTCTCGGCCCTCGTTTCCCTGTCCTAGAATATCCTGACTGTGGTCATGAGGCTTAGTTACGTTATGACTGGACATTCTATTCTTATGTCTTATCTTCATTCACCCTGCTAGGCGGGGTTCTGCGCAAGATTACTCTGGAAGGGGGGGACTAGTGATACTGGTGGCCCCTGGGTTGCCTAATGGAGTGTGGTTCGCAGACGTGGTACTGAGGACAGTGGACCTGTACGTTCTGTCAGGAGTGCTGATCTGTTCACTCAGGGCCCCTTTTATGTCACCCCAATCTACAGGCTCTGGTCTAGACGGCCTGACGACTGATTCATCCATCTTGATGGAGACGGGCTTATCTTCTCGGTGACTGTTGGAAGTCTAGGAGCAAGCTTCTTCTTCTTCCGTCTATTATAGGGTATGGCGTACCCATATTGTTTGGTGTGAGTCTGGGTCTCTCCCCTGTTGGGCGTTCTGTTCCCAGGGTTATAGAGTTATTACAGCATGGGTTGGAGTTGGCTCTCCATCTCTGCACTATGAAGGTTCAGGTTCTGCCCTGTCCGCCTTCCTATTGAAGTCTTTTGCTCACTTTTTCCTTGGTTAAGCATTCTTTCGGGGATTGCTCATGTGCATTCCCCACGTAATTCTATGGTTCCCGTTGGGATTTGAATTTTATTCTGTTTGCCTTGCGGGGTGTTCCCTTTGGACCTATTCCGGATGCTGTCTGACTGTTTTTAACCTCAAGGTTGTTGTCCTGGGGGCTGTTGCTTCAGTCAGACGTGTGCCTGAGCGGGCTGCTCTGTTTAGCTAGCCCTCGTTCTTTGATATACGCCAAGATAAGGTGGTGGTCCGCTTTACGCCGGACCTTCTGCCTAAGGTGGTGTCTTATGCTCATGTATTCAAGACATCTTCTCTTTTTTTTCTGTGCCTTATTCCTAGTAACGCTGAGAAAAGGGGGTCTACATTCCATCAACATGTGTTGGAAGTGTTTTTCCTGGTTTGTCTCTCGTCCCTTAGGGGGACCGATGCCCCTTGGGGTTTGCGGTCGTCTCCATCCTGTATGTGCCTGATTTCGTCTGATTCCAGGGGTTAAGCGGCCTTTGGCCTGGTCTTGGATGGGTTTTCCCTTCTGGTCCTAGGAAAGGTTTCGGCTTCTGCCAAGGCTACTGTTAGCGTTTGGAGTTGTCAGGCTGTTACTCAGGCCTATTCTTTTAAGGGAAAGAATCTTCTTCTCGCCTTCTGATTCTGCTTGTCCTTTGGTATCTTTGGGCCTTCGGCACCAGGTTTCTGTTGAACAAGTCTGCTAGACCGCTACTTGTTCTCTGTTCATACCTTTTCAAAGGTTTTTATGAGGTTGACGTTAGAGCTTTTGCTCATGTCGCTCTTGGTAGCAAGGTTTCCACGTGACAGTGCTTTATCTGTCTGCTGTGCCTTTTTTGTTGGGGATCCCACCCTGCTTTTTGGACACTGCTATTGGATGTCCCAAGTGTAAGTATTATATCTGGAGCAGGACGTACTGTATACTTAGAATAATACAATTCTGTGAAATACTCACCTGTAGAATTGGTATTATACGTATACAGTACGAATTTGTGGGAGGTCCCTGGGTATTTAAGGGGCCGGGAGGAGCCTGTTTTCTCATGTCTGTAGTGCACAGCGCCTCCTGGCGGAGAATACCCAAGTGTAAGTATTATATCTGGAGCAGGACGTACTGTATACATATAATACCAATTCTACAGGTGAGTATTTCACAGAATTGTATTTTTTTAAAGGTCTTCACTCCCCCCCCTTATTATACCCCTTTGCCAGGAATTCTCATTTGCCTTGCAACTTATCCAAATTCACTTAACAAAGCCTGTGTCCATACCTGTACTCTACATTAGTGCAACCTTCAAGTGGCGCAGGTTTGTACGTATTAAGGTAAGCTAACCCCTACAAAGCAGAGCTCTAGCATTCGGGCAGCTCCGTGTAATATTCCACTTGTTTTATATACAGACAACGGGTAGCGCAGATTGCACTGAACCCGGGCTAAAGAGGAACCCAGAGGCATATATCTAGAAAATACATACTATATTTTATTGGGTTCACATGATTAAACATTAATTAAAACTTCTATTTTTTTTTTATGTTTTTCCAATAAAATAATTGTACTTTTTAATTACAGGTCTGTAGTGCTCCCTTTACCTCTGGGTTCAGCTTGGCTGTGTTTTCCACAATGTGAAGTGGCAGGAAACACAGCAGCAGCAGTCCTGTTTGCATGCCTCTGGCAGATCCATAGGATGCCTTTGGGGGTGGGTGGGGATTGACTATGGCAGAAGTTACGGACAGGTTAATTCATTTTAGCACAGTCTCTTGTAAGGGCGTTTGTGCAGTTTTAGAGAAAATGGCCCTTTCGGCATTCCCTTCAAGTGGATTCTTCTCTTCCTACGCCATTGGTCACTGCAGGTCCGACACTCCAGAACTGACCTGATGGTGTAATTTGGACTGTAAAGTTTCTCTCTACTATTCTAATTTCTATTCACTTGTAGAGCAGGTTTGGCAATGAGTGTGCTATTATTTTACTGTCCTATTGCAGGCAGTAACTTTTCAGTTAAGGTGCACCTATACTCAGAAAATAAGTTTGTGGTCACATTCCATCCCCAACCCTGTGCCCCAAAACAGCCTGTTTCTTTTTTTTTTTTTTTTTTTTTTACCTCAGCCTTTGCCCAGTATCCATAACGCCACCAGGTAAAAACAGGAAGTAGTAGTATGGTGAATGGCACGCCATATTCTAATTACTTCAGTTACAACCAAACTGTCACCTAATGGTTAGCTTGAAGTGTTCACCATTGCTAAGCTGTATCTGGTTGCATCAATGCTGGGGGCGGGGGCTGCTCAGCCAGGGAGAATTACATCCAGTTTGTTTTTTAATATTGGGCAAAGCCTAAAGGTAAAAAAAAGAAAAACAAGACAGTTTTGGGGCACTAGGATGGGGATAGAAAGGGACAACATATACTTCTTTCGGAGTATAGGTGCACTTACTGGAGATGGCTCATATTTCTTTGCAGTTTAAGATGCCAGTTGAACCTTTGATCCATTCCATTTTGTCATAAATGGAAAGATAGTTCCTCTGTTCCTTTTTGTCCAAGTCCCATTCCATGGAAAAAGTTGTTACGCATTTTGGATGTCTTTGCATTACATTTTTTACCTGATTTATGAAGCCTTATGCCAGTCCTGGTGGACTTTGGTAGACACTGGCGATGTAGTCTAGTTTTTCTGGCATAGCCTGTAGAAATCAATATTGGCTTTTCCCCTCTAATCAATTTTTATTTAGTTATATAATTTTTCAAATGGCTTTCATGTCCATATATTGATATTAACATGTACTGTAAATGACGTGGGTTTTTCAAAATGAACGCATGATCATGAACATATATTTTTATATCCCAGGGGATGTTTCTGCTGCTGTCCTGATCAGGTCACAAGGCACAATCTGTGCATCTGTCTTGTAAGCTGAAAAATGTTTTTCTGATTTCTCTTCCCATTTTACTTCATGCCATCAGAGTAATTCAGATATGATTGGGTTAATCTCTCACAAAGGGTGTGGACTACAAGATCAAAGGTGTGTCTCCACCTTTCGGGCCTATATCCTCCTGGCTGACTTCCTGCACTCCAGTTTCTTTCTTGCAGTTGGAACTGGAAAGCAAGGGTGAATCTGAACTCCTCTCCCATTTACTTTTTGTTTTTAAAGGAATTATGCCTTGGAAGCAGGGGTATTGGAAACCTGTGTGTTGCTAGGCCCTTACACTCCTCTTATCTGGATGGACCCACCTTGCCCCCGCAGCTATGCTGCATACGGAACAGGATGGTAAGGGTAAGCGCCAGGGTCTTGGGGGTGCTTTGGGGTGTCACCTTTTTGTTTTTTTAAAAAGAGCTGACACTCCTGTGCTGAGAATTCTGCCATAGGAAAAAGCGGGCACAGGTTTTTGTCTGGTGAGCCTGATTGGGTGTGACCAAGGGAATTATTTTCCCTCTTTTATTGCTCTTTCTCGTGTGTTAATTAGGTGTTTTACTAGTTGTAAAATTCAAAATTCATGCACCTTTAAGGGGACAGAGCTATGGTGGCAGCGAGGAAGGTTCGTTTTCTCGGCCGCAGGCATTGAAAGAATTTCGGCTTGTCGAAGTAGCTAGCGTCGCCGAAGTGGCCGAATCTTCTCGGGGGACAGCGCAGTTTTTCAGTCCGCTGCAGTGGAAAGATTTTCGGCTTAGCGAAATGCCGAGCACCGCCGACAATCTCGGTTCTTCTCAGCAGCCCAGCGCAGTTTCTCAGTCCGCCGCCGTGGAAAGATTTTCAGCTTAGCGAAGTAGCTAGCACTGCCAAAGCTGCCGATTCTTTTTAGGGACACATCGCAGTTTCTCAGGCCACCCCTGTGGAAAGATTTTCGACTTGGCAAAGTGCTGAGCAATGCCGATACTTTTCCGTTGCCCGGGTGGATGCTCGGTGCTTCCCCGGCCGGACGCTGGGGTTGTTGGCCAGCAGGAGCCACCCTCATGCGGACCTAAACTATTAGGTAGGTTATTTTGATTGTATTTTATGATTGTGGTTATTAATATTAATAACCATAACTGAATGTCAAAATTGGTTTATCCCACTGGGTAAATCAATCTGACCCATTGGTGACCCTTCCTTTTGTAAATAGAGGGGGTTTGGTGATGGCTGGTCCACTAAAGACTACACAAACAAAATTCCAGGACTAGGTCCGGTCCTGGCTCAAGAAAAACAGACCCAGCACACCCACCACACCTCTAAATAATTTAGGTTAAAAGACAACCATCCTTTATTTTGAAAATGTTAAAATCTCTAGTTACAGAAGTGCATAAGTCTAATTTGTACAATTTTCTATTCATTTGATATACAATGCCTAGTTACCGACTATTCCCGTTACATACTTGCTTCTCAAGACAATACATTTTGTATAGCAGTAGTGACATGAATACATTCTTAAAAACAAAGTGACTATTTTGTCTTACTGGTCCGAAGATCAGCCAGACAGGGCAGACATGTTTCGCCACGTAGACTTCTTCAGTGCCCTAATGTGCATAGCAAAGAGAAGGGAGTATGATTTAGCATAAATGTAAAAAAATATATAACTATATACATCACTTAGTATATACATCACTTAATCCAATATCATATATTCTTATTCTTACGGCACACTAAAGTCAAATATGCAACATATATGACAATTGTTCCTTAATACATCATATCAGAAACTATTCTTCAAAATAGGGACCATTCTTGTTTACCTGATTTTTATTATGTCATCAGAGAATGTCAGGTCTTGGTGGAGATGAGGAGTCACCACTTATCCCTCTTAGTGTATTAATCTGGTTTCCTAATGTTTGGTTCTATTCATCTATGTCCCCACTGGAGTCCCATAAATGGAAATATCTAAAAATCCTGGCGTATTGAAAGAGACCAAAGACAGTAATCATATTATTGTTAGTGATGACCCATTGCAGAGAGGGGGAAAGAAAGAGGAGAAGGGGAAAGGAAGGAGGAGGGAGGGGAATGAAAATCCCCTTTGGAACTAATGGTTCCTACTGTACTCAAAATTAGTGTTAACATTAGTATTACCTCGATTTCTGCTTGCTTACAGCACGGTAAACGTGCTCTCTTTTATAATGCAATAGTATGGGAGCCTTTAGTAATCTATAAGGGAAATATAGATTACTAAAGGCTCCCATACTATGTGCCGTAAGAATATATGATATTGGATTAAGGGGTATATACTAAGTGATGTATATAGTTATATATTTTTTTACATTTATGCTAAATCATACTCCCTTCTCTTTGCTATGCACATTAGGGCACTGAAGAAGCCTATGTGGCGAAACATGTCTGCCCTGTCTGGCTGATCTTCGGACCAGTAAGACAAAATAGTCACTTTGTTTTTAAGAATTTATTCATGTCACTACTGCTATACAAAATGTTTTGTCTTGAGAAGCAAGTATGTAACTTGGCATTGTATATCAAATGAATAGAAAATTGTACAAATTAGACTTATGCACTTCTGTACCTAGAGATTTTAACATTTTCAAAATAAAGGATGGTTGTCTTTTAACCTAAATTATTTAGAGGTGTGGTGGGTGTGCTGGGTCTGTTTTTCTTGAGCCAGGACCGGACCTAGTCCTGGAATTTTGTTTGTGTTATTAATATTAATATAGTTAAATATATAAGCTGTTTTTATAGTTTAATAACTAGTATTGCTATCCCTTACTTAGACTATCTGTTGACATGGGCCCCATTATGTCAGGGGGCCCAGAAGGATACACAGACTGTCTGATCGACATTGGATAACGGACTATCCAGTCGAATTCTTCTTAAGTCAAATATATCCTACCTTCAAGAGTTATTCTTTTCTGGGAATGTCTTTAGACACGTCTCAGGCAAAGTTCTTCCAGAACAGAGGAGACTTTTACTTCAGGCCAGGGTACATGGTCTCTTGTCTTGCCCTCACCCGACAATTCCTCAAGTAATGTCTGTTGGGCCTGATGGTAACTTGGTTGGGAGAGTGTCATGGAATCAGAAATGATCCAGGGACAGTGGAGTCCGAGGGAGAGCAGACTCTACATAAATATCCTGGAACTGAGAGCAATTGTATTGTCTCATGGACAGCCCATCTGAAGGTGCATCCCGTCCAGATTCAGACAATTGGACGGTGGTGGTATATATCAATCACCATAGGGCGCCAGAAGCAGTAAAGCATGGAAGTGAGCTGGTTTTAACTTTGGGGCGAGAAACCGGTTCCATGCATCTCGACTGTACACATACCTGGAGTGGACAACTTGCAGGCCGATCATCTCAGCAGAACGTCCTGCATCAGAGGGAATGGTATCTTAGTCAGAGGGTTTTTCAATCCCTCTGCATGCGCTGGGGGATCCCAGTCGTAGATTTCTTTGCATCACAGTCGGAAGTTTGTGTCCCGGTCCAGGGATCCTCTAGCAATAGCAACAGATGCCCTGACTCTTCAGTGGTCAGCATTCACACTCTCTATGTATTCTTTCCGATTCCACTCCTGGGTCAAGTACTAAAAAAGATAGCTCGTGAGGGGGTCCCAACCATTCTGGTTGCTCCTCAGTAGCCAAGGAAAAGCTGGTTCTCAGACATAGTAAGGATGTCAGAAGGCAACCCGTACAGGTTGCCCGACAATTCAGATATTCTCACCCCAATTCACAAGTTCTGGCTTTGACAACCTGCCTATTGAAACCTCCATTGTGACAGAAGGGTTTTTCCTGCCAAAATCATCCAGATTCTAATTCAGGCCAAGAAGAATTCTTCATCATTGATCTACTATAGTCTGGCAAGCATGTATCGAATCCAGAGGTTTTGCTTGTAGAACTTTTTCTGTTCCCACATTATTATACATTATACATTAAACTTGGTTTTATCAGCTCTTCAGGGTCCTCCTTTTTGAGCCTATGGCAGTTGCATCGTTAGGTTTGATGACTTATCTTTTAGTGACAATAACCTCCATGAGGAGGGTTTCTGAACTAGCTGCTTTATCAGTTAAGTCTCCTTATTTAGTGTTGCATAATGACAAGGCCGGTTTCCGTTTTAGGATGTTTTTGCTAAAGTGGTTTCATCTTAATGAAGAGGTGGTTTTGCCTTCCCTATGTCCTGCTCCAATGTCCAATAAGGAAGGGGTTCTTCACTCGCTAGATGTAGTGACAGCATTGAAATATTCTCACTACTACATATCCGAGGGTCCAAGGAAGGTCTTACCAGCTAAGTCCACCTTAAGTCGATGGATTAGAAAGGCAGTGGTAAGAGCTTATGTCTCCAAAGGGAAGGATTCTTCCTTTAGGATTATTGCTCATTCGACACAAGCTATCGCCTCAACAAATTTGTCAGGTTCAAGCATTTTCGCATGGAGACTGCGCTCGGTGGTAGGTAATTTGCGCCCGGGCGATTTCATGACTTCTGTGGACATCAAAGATGCTTACCTTCATGTTCCAATCTTTCCAGGTCATCAGAGATTTCTCAGGTTCTTTCTGGAGAATCAGCACTACCAATTTGTGGCCCTACCGTTCGGTCTTACCTCGGCTCCTCGGGTCTTCACCAAGGTGCTGGCGGGGGTGATGGCTCTGAGATCTCAGGGCATTCGCATGCTTCCTTATCTGGATGACATTCTGATTGCGTCTCAGTCCTTCCATCAAGCCAAGCTGGATACCCAGATGGTGGTCTCCACACTCGAGAGTCCTTCAGTTGGGTGATCAACTATCCCAAGTCTTCTCTGTCTCCGTCCTTGGTGAGGTCCTTTCTGGGCATGACTCTGGATACATCTCAGGTCAAGGTTTTTCTGCTTCAGCAGAAGGTGGAGAGCCTGCAGACGCAGGCACGATCTCTACTTTTTTGCCCTCACCAATCCATTCGGCAAGGGATGCAGCTGGTGGGCCTAATGGTGTCATGCTTCGAGGCGGTTCCCTATACTCAGTTTCACATGAGACCTCTTCAGTTGCACCTCTTGTCAGTTTGGGATCGGGACCCTGTGTCCCTGGATCAGAAATTTGTTCTGTCCCCTCTGGTCAGTCAGTCCCTCTCATGGTGACTCAAGGAATCTCCTAGTGGGCAGGACCTTTCTGCCCCCGTGCTGGGTCACCACAGATGCCAGTCTGACAGGTTGGGGGGGCTTTTGGAAGTCCAGGGTCAGTGGGGCCCTCAGGAGGTCCATGCTCCCATCAACATTCTGGAACTGCGGGCGATAAGGTTGGTTCTTTTCCAGTTGACTCCGCACCTTCGGGGTCGGGCTGTTCAGACAACCAGACAGCGGTTGCCTACATCAATCATCAGGGAGGGACTCGGAGCAAGCAAGCCCTCAAGGAAGTGCCCCTGATACTGTCCTGGGCTGAGGAGAATGTTCCCTGCATATCGGCAGTTTACATCCCGGGAGTGGAGAACCTGGAGGCAGACTCTTTGAGCAGGGGGATGTCTCGGCTGGGGGAGTGTTCCCTCAGTGTAAGGGTGTTTCACTCTCTCTGCCACCGCTGGGGTCTGCCAGATGTGGACCTGTTTGCTTTACGTCACAATCACAAACTTCCATTCTTTGTCTCTGTCCCAGGATTCTCTGGCCTTTGCCACGGATGCGCTAGCAATGCCTTGGAAGGGGTTTCGGCTCCTCTGTGTTCCCCCCCGTTTCCTCTGTTGGGCAGGGTGCTGCGCAAGGTAGCCTAGGAAGGGGTACCAACCATTCTGGTGGACCCTGTTGGCCAAGAAGGGTGTGGTTCGCAGACATCATGCAGTTGGCAGTAGATCAGTACCTCCCGCCCAAGGATCCAGATCTGGTCACTCAGGGGCAGCTGTGCCATCCCAATTTACAAACGCTGGCTTTGAAGGCTTGGCTGCTGAAACCTCCATCTTGATGGAAAAGGGTTTGCCTGCCTCTGTTGTTGATACCATGATTAGGGCTAGGAAGAAGTCCTCGTCCTTTATCTAGTACAGGGTCTGGCATGCTTACATTGCCTGGTGTGAGTCTAAATCTCTTCCCTGTCGCGTGTTTTCTATTCCCAGGATTCTGGAATTCTTGCAACATGGTTTGGATTTGCGCCTTCAACTAAGTACCCTCAAAGGTCATGTTTCAGCTCTGGCAATTTTTTCCCAAAGATCTTTTGCCAGTCACCGTTTGGTTAAGACTTTTTTCCAGGGGGCTTCTCATGTGCGTCCGCCACGTAAACCTATGTTACCAGTTTGGGATTTAAATCTGGTGTTATCTGCTGTGCAGGGTTGTCCCTTTGAGCCTCTTCGTGAGGCTGCTTTGCCCATTTTGACTCTTAAGGTAGCCTTTTTGGTGGCTCTCTTCTGTCAGGTGTGTTTCTGAGTTGGCAGCGCTTTCCATCAAACGTAAAGAATTTTGTGAAACAGGATGTGCTGTATACTTGGAAAAATACAATTCTGTGAGTATTCACCTGTAGAATTGATTTTTTCTGCAGTCCACTGTGCCACCTTATGGCGAATATCCTAAGTGTAAAGACTTTGTGAAACAGGACGTGCTGTATACTACAAAATCAATTCTACAGGTGAGTACTCACAGAATTGTATTTTTGCTCCCTGCTTTTTTTTCTGTATGTAGTCAGAGAAAGTAGGGGTCATGCACCCTGCTTTTCTTGATTGCAATGTCTGTTTCAGGGGAATGGGAGCAATGAAGATTGTAGTGTTTATACTATAAAAATGTTTACCCGCACTATCTCATAGGTTGGCATATCTTCTAATCATGATGTTTGTGTTCCAAAGTGATAGTGTAAACTAAATTGTATTTTTTTTTTCTAGGGCATTGCAAAATGTGCAGATAAGGTTTACCCCCCATCGGGACTCAAAGTTTGTTGCACTCACTCTAAAAGGCAAACATGATGGTGTAGGTATGTTCTAGTTATAGGGCTGAGAAATGGAAAATCGGGTACAAGCATTTAAAATGTCTTGAATTTACTTACATATAAATAATGGGTTGTGTTTATACATGTATAAATATTTTGTGTTGTCTAAAGATTTTTTTTCAAGGTTTATAGTGATTTACTGATATAAGCCATGAGCAAATCCATTGTCCTTTCCTCAAAGCAGTTGTCTAATCTAAATTCCACACAATAAAGGGAGACTTTTTCTTCTTAGGTCTTGGTTCCCCTTTTAGACCGTAAGCTCGCTAGGGCAGGGTCCTCACCAGTGTTCCTTGTAAGGTGTGCGCGGCCACACCTGCCTCTCCGTGCAGCCCCGTCTGCTGCCCGCATATGGTCGGCGTCAGTGTTAAATTATTTAAAAAAAAAAATGCTGGGCCAGTTCGCCCGCCGCTGTTGCTGATCACCGCCACTACCGCCGTCTATTTTTGCGATGTCTTTAGCCGCTTCTATTTGAATCCCCGCCCCTCCGATGTATTGGGAGACCGCGACTGCTGGTCTCTCCCCCCGCCCAGTGGTTGGCACAGTGTACAGTGCCGACCAGGATGGGTATACTTCTATGTGCAGAATGACGTGACATTTGCGTCATCATCCTGTTTATTTAAAGGAGTGAGCCCGCCATTTCTCTGTGAGGGAAGGAGCAGTTTGAGGAGCAGGTATGTTTTATAGGGCAATTTGGGATGCCCCAGTGTAAAGCCAGCGGTTGGCCCCGGAATCTTTTTAAATCCCAGGGCCAGCTGCACTGGGCTTTTTCTTATTGCATGGCACAGCCTGCTTCAGTATTCATAACAGTTGGGTTATTCCGCCACAAGGCGGCGCAGTGTACTGCAGAAGAGCTGCGACATCCCCCGGCCCCCTATAAAAAGGGGATTAATCATAGAGTTCCCAGTGTTTCCTCTGCAGTGAAACTGCAAAGATAGATGGTTTTCACTCTATGCGCAGGTGAGCGGGGCAACCAAGCCTGCGGCCCTGCAAGTCTATTTTCACCCGTTCCTGGACCCTCTCTGCCTCCCAACCTTGGCTGACAGATCAGGTGAGGGTAGAAAAGCACTAGGGTCAGATGCTCCAGGAGCGCTGCTCCAAGCCGCAGACCCTGTTCCACAAAGGGTAGCCGGCCATGGGCTTTATGGTGAGCCTACTATGGATGCGGAGTTCTGTCCTGGCTTCTGATGGGGTGAGTTTTGGGGGACTGTGTCTTTTTCTTTTCCTTCTTTTCCTTCCTCCCCCCTGGCCTGGATACTCGCCACTCTTTCGTCTCTCTCCCCTCCCCCCTCCTCTCTGACTTATGTTCGGGGGGCGGGTGGTAGCGGTGAATGGTGTTAGTTGTGGTGTATTTTGCTGTGTACAGTGTTTTTTAGCCGCCGCACTGCATTGTACTGCGCTCTGCGGCGGGTGGCGCTATAACCTGTGGGATTTTTGCTTGGTCATGGCGCCGGCGGGGTCACAAGGGGGGCGCCATTTTCGCGCTCTTCGGAGGGGGCGGGGCCGGGGATGACGGATATCGCGTCCTCCCGCCGCGGCCCACCCCTCGAGGTACTTCTGCCGGCGCCATTTTGGATTAGCTGCGCGTCTGGTTTTCTCCCTTTCTGGCTGCGGTGCTGTATCCTCCTGTGTGTCGCTTCATCCAGCGGTCTGAGGCTTGGTGATCCTGTGATTTCCTCTGTCCGTGAGTCCCCCTTGGGGTTTTTTAAATTGGCCTTGTGGTGCATGTGCTGCGGGATGCTCATGTGTCGTTTTTACTTGTGTCTCAGGCGGGATACCAGTGGGTTGTGGTTTCTCCCGGCTATACTCCTTCTTGCCCCTCATCTCCCTTTACTGACTTCTGGGGGCATCCCGTGGGAGGGCATCCCGGGTGGCTTTTGTATTCACCTTTGCCCAGTGCTGGCCTCATGCGCCTGTGTTAATCACCATATGGAGGCTTCTGGGGATAGCGTGCTTGGGGATCCTTCGGGGCAATCCCGGCTGTGTGCCATGTGTGGGGTATCCCCTGTGAGTGACAGTGTCGGGGTGTGCGTGTCGTGCGCCCAACGTGTCCTTGCGCTCCAAGCTGGTTTGCCTGCATCTCTTCCCAGTTCTGCGCCCCTTAGGAGTCGCCTACCCCCCCACTCCTGCAATTGGCCCCCTGTGAGGGGGATAATAGCAGGGGTCACAGTCTGATCTAGCACTTCGTGTGGCCAACATTGAGAGGCAGCTTGCCGGGCCTGTTCCTAGGAAGGCCTCTGGCAAGAAGCTACACCTGACTTCCACTCCATCACGCTCCACAGAGGAGTATGAGAGTGGGAACGTCCTAACAGGCTGCCCGCTGTGTCCAAGGGATTGGATAAGAGGTATCCCTTTCCTGCTGATCTAGTAAAGCGGTGGACGCTCCCGTGCTAGGTCTGTCCAATACCTCGGCAAGACCGGCGCATAGATCAGCTGGCCTGCCATGCTTTTACTTGTGTGGGGGCTGGACTGCGCCCGGCCTGTGCTGCTGCCATTACGGCTATTGCCCTTAAACTGCTCAAACGTTTGTGATGATGATATGGCTGGCAGGAGGAGGGAGGATTATAAGGCCCTCTTGTTCTGCTCTGATTTTGTTGCATTTATCCTTACTGCCATGGATGATGCTGTGAGACTGGGCGGTAGGGCCTCTGCACTTTTGGTGGCTATGCGCCGCTGTGTTTGGTTGCGTCAGTGGGCAGCTGACGCTGCTGCTAAGAAGGCTCTCACTGGGCTCCCCTTTGCGGGGCTGCGGCTCTTCGGTGAGCGTCTTGATGTTTTAGCCAAGGATGGCAGACTGCCTCAGCATAGAAGGCAGCCCCAGCCCTTTCGGGGGCCCTCCGCCTCCTTCCCCTCCCTTCGTACTCCCAGAGGAGGTTGTGGCTCCCTCTTCTCAGGTAGCCGCAGAGATTCTTGGGGCCGTGGCAGATCCCATGGTCGTCCAGGTCTCTCCTGGGGTTCCAAGCCCAAACCCCCTCCCAAGGCCCCTCAGGCATGAGGGGGCGCCCTCACCCATCCGGGTGGGGGGACGGCTTCGGCTCTTTGCTCATGTCTGGAGGCTCCACGTCTCAGACCGGTGGATTCAAGAGGTGGTGTCCAGAGGTGGTGTCCTCCGGTTACAAGATAGTTTGCAGCCTGGCCGCCCCCAAGATTCATCAGATCCCGCATGTCTTTAAAACCCCCTGTCTGCTCAAGGGTTGCTTTCGGCGGTTCAATGCCTGCTGGAGTCAGGGGTCATTTGTCCGGTGCCCCCTCAAGAGTCAGGGTTACTATTCCAATCTTTTCACGGTCCCAAAAAAGGATGGCTCTCTGAGGCCCATCGTGGACTTGAAAGGCCTCAACAAGTCAGATTCGAGCATTTTCGCATGGAGACGCTATGCTCGGCTTTCAGTACCCTTCGTCTGGGCGACTTCATGATCACCGTGGACATCAAGGATGCTTATCTTCATGTGCCTATCTTCCCAGGTCATCAGAGATTTCTGAGGTTCGCGCTGGAGGATCAGCATTACCAGTTTGTAGCTTTACCCTTTGGTATCACCTCGGCGCCTTGGGTGTTCACCAAGGTGCTGGCAGGGGTGATGGCTCTGCTACGGAACCAGGACTGTCGCGTCCTTCCTTACCTTGACGACATCCTTATTGTGGCCCAGTCCTTTCATCAGGCCGAGCAGGACACCCACGTGGTGATCTCCACTCTGGAGTCCTTCGGCTGGGTGATTAACTTTCCCAAGTCTTCACTGTCCCCGTCCTTGGTGAGGTCCTTTCCGGCCATGACACTGGATACCTCTCTGGTCAAGGTGTTCCTTCCTCAGCAGATGGTGGAGGGCCTTCAGAAGCAGGCACGGGCTCTGCTCTTGTGTCCTCATCCCTCCATACATCTGGGGATGCAGTTGGTGGGCCTGATGGTGTCCTGCTTCGAGGCGGTCCCCTTTGCTCAGTTTCACATGAGACCTCTTCAGTTGCACCTCTTGTCAGTGTGGGATTGGGACCCTGTGTCCCTGGATCGGGAAATTGCTCTGTCTCCTCTGGCCAGACAGTCCCTTTCGTGGTGGCTGGAATCAAGGAACCTTCTAGTGGGCAGGACTTTCCTGTCCCCCGTGCTGGAAGAGGGTCACCACAGATGCCAGTCTGACAGGCTGGTGGGGCTTTTGGAAGTCTCTGAAGTTCCAGGGTCGGTGAGGCCCATGCTCCCATCAATATACTGGAACTGAGGGCGATCAGGTTGGTTCTTTCTCAGCTGACCACACACATTCGGGGTCGGGTTGTTCAGATTCGCTCAGACAACCAGACGGCGGTTGCCTACATCAAACCATCAGGGAAGGACTCGGAGCAAGCGAGCCTTCAAGGAAGTGTCCCTGATACTGTCTTGGGCGGAACAGAATGTTCCCTGCATCTCAGCGGTATACATTCCGGGGGGTGGATAACAAGGTGGCGGACTCCCTGAGCAGGGGGTGTCTCCTCTGAGGGAATGGTCCCTCAACAACCAGGTGTTTCTCTACCTGTGTCACCGCTGGGGTCAGCCAGATGTGGACCTGTTTGCGTCCCATCACAATCACAAACTTCTCAAGTTTGTCTCCCTGTCACAGTCATACTCTGGCCTTCGCCACGGATGCACTGGCAATGCCTTGGACGGAGTTTCGGCTTCTCTGTGTTCCCTCCGTTCCCTCTACTGGGCAGGGTCATGCGCAAGATAGCCCAGGAGGGGGTGCCAGCCATCCTGGTGGCCCCCTGTTGGCCAAGAAGGGTGTGGTTCGCAGACGTCATGCATTTGGCAGTGGATCAGTACGTCTTGCCCAAGGATCCAGATCTTCTCACTCAGGGGCAGCTACGCCATCCCAATTTGCAAATGCTGGTTTTGTAACGGCTTGGCTGCTGAAACCTCCATCTGGATGGAAAAGGGGTTGCCTGCCTCTGTTGTGGATACCATGATTCGGGCTAGGAAGAAGTCCTCGTCCATCTATTACAGGGTCTGGCATGCTTACATTGCCTGGTGTGAGACCAAGTCTCTTCCCTGTCGGATTTTTTCCATACCCATGATTCTGGGATTTTTGCAACATGGTTTGGATTCCAGCCTTCAACTGAGTACCCTCAAGTGCCATGTTTCAGCTCTGGCAATTATTCTTAGTATACAGTACGTCCTGCTCCAGATATAGTACTTACACTAGGGTTATCCTCCGCCAGATGGCGCTGCACTGCAGAGACATGCAAAACAGGCTCCTCCAAGCCCCTCAAATACCCAGGGACCTCCCACAAATCCCCAGATTTCTCTGCAGTGCCGACTGCGAAGACATAAATTATCACTCTCTCGCAGGTGAGCGGGGCTATTACAGCCTGCGGCCCTGTCGGACTATTCCCACGCGTCCTTCTTGTGATGTGCCTCCCAGCCTGGGCTGCGCTGGTCGGGTGAAGGTAGGCAGCACCATGCGTGCTTATGGAGCCATGCTCCACCGCAGTCCCCCCCCAAAGGGTAGGCGGTTTAGGCTGATGTAGCGGTGGGCCCTGTACAAAGGGTCGCTATCCTCCCTCGTTCCCCCCGTAGCTCGTTGCATTCTTAATGTGTATCTGCCGCGCACGTCTTTTTCCTTTATTGGATGTGCTGCGCTGGGCGGCGGCGTCGCCTCAGACGCTGCGGTGTCGCCCCAGACGCTGCGGTGTCTTCATTGGCAAATCACTTTTCCAGTGTGTCATACACTTCGCTTCCCTTGACAACATGACTACTGTCTTAGAGCTTCGCGCTCTTCGGGGGGGGGCGGGGACCTGGCTTGGCACGCTCCGCGTCACAGCCCGCTCTGGCCCGCCCTTCCCTACTGGCCTATTGTGCCTATTAATCACCATATGGAGGCATCCCAGGATAATGTGATCGGGGTTCCTTCGGGACAAGCCCGGCTGTGTGTAGCTTGTGGGGTCTCACCTGTCAGCGGTGACAATGCACGGGTCTGTGTTCCTTGTGCACAGCAGGCGCTAACGGTACTTCCCGCCCCTCCTGTGGCTGGGCCAGCACCTCGCCTCACTTCACATACTCCCCCAAACCTGAGTCTAACCCCCAATACAAGCGGGGATTGTCATCCTGATATGGCTGCTAGACTGGCCAGTGTTGAAAAATTGCTTGCTAATACCTTGACGCGTAAGGCCACCGCAAAAAAAACGGCACTTAAACCCTGGCTCTGAGTCTGAGTTTTTGCATCTATATGGCCATACCCCCTCGGACGAAGGGGAGCTGTTCTCTGACTCAGGGTCATCTGACGAGAAGTCAAGGGTTCATGACGATTCTGGTTCTGATCACTGGATCCCGGATGATACTGACAAACTGCTGGTTCAGATTTTTGAGGTTTTGTCCATCTCTCCCCCTGTTGCGGCTCCCAGGCAAAGGGGTGAGCTATTTTATACTGCCAAGGCTCGATTGGAATTTCCTGAGCTGCGGGATTCTGAGGACCGGCACATTGACCAGTTGGCATGCCATGCCTTTGCATTTGGGGGGCGGCGCTGCGCCCGGTTTGCGCTTTGGCCATTACTGCTGTGGCGCTCAGGGCCATGGTCAGGAATGCACTTGATGGCCCAGACGAGTTGCCACCTGATACTATTAATGCACTGTCTAACTGTGATGTGTTTGTCAACTTTATCCTGTCTGCATCGGATGATGCTATTAGGATGTGTGCCAGATCTTCCGCCTTGGCGGTAGCTATACGCCGCGCGGTATGGCTGCGCCAGTGGGCTGCTGACAATGCTGCTAAGAAAGCCCTTACCGAGCTCCCATTTAAGGGGCTACGCCTGTTTGGGGACCGCCTAGACCTCTTTGCTAAAGGAGGTAAGTTACCACAGCGCAGGCGGCAGCCTCTGCCATTTCGGAGCCAGGGCCCCCTTTCAGTCCCCTACCGAGGCGCTAAGCAGGGGAAAGGGGTGTCCTTCGCGAGGGCTCGCGCAGATTCCTGGCATAGGAACAGAGGACGACGTCCTGGCTCCTCCTGGGGGTCCAAACCCAAAGCCCCTCCCAAGACCCCTCAGGCATGATGGGGCACCCTCGCCCGCCAGGGTGGGGGGACGGCTACAGCACTTTGCGCACGTCTGGAGGCGCCAAGTCTCAGACCGGTGGATTCAAGAGGTAGTTTCCTCTGGTTACAAGATAAGTTTGCTGTGTGGCCCCCCACAAGATTCATCAGGTCCCGGATCCCCCAGGAACCTGTATCAGCTCAGGTCCTGATGCAGGCCGTGCAAGGACTTCTGGGTCTGGGGGTCATTTGCAGGGTCCCCTTGAGAGAATTGGGCGAGGGGTTCTATTCCAACCTTTTCGCGGTGCCCAAAAAAGATGGGTCAGTCAGGCCCATTCTGGATTTAAAGATCCTCAACAAATTTGTCAAGAACCGGCGCTTTCGCATGGAAACTCTGCGCTCGGCCATTGGCTCTCTGCGCCCAGGGGACTTTATGACGTCTGTGGACATCAAAGATGCTTAGCTTCACATCCCTGTGTTCCCGGGACATCAAATGTTTCTCAGATTCGCGCTGAAAGATCAGCATTACCAATTTGTGGCCCTACCATTTGGCCTCACTTCAGCTCCCAGAGTGTTCACCAAGGTGCTGGCGGGGGTGATGTCCTTGATAAGGTCAGGGGGCATTCGAGTGCTGCCCTACCTGGACGACATCCTCATCACCTCACGGTCTCTACAGCAGGCGGAGCTGGACACTCAGCTGGTGGTGTCCACCTTGGAGTCCTTCGGCTGGGTGATCAATCATCCCAAGTCCTCCCTGTCCCCTTCGGTGACCCCATTCCTGGGAATGATTCTGGATACGGTTCAGTCACGGATATTCCTTCCTCAACAGAAGGTGGAAGCTCTGACTGCGCAGGTGAGGTTCCTGCTCTTGTGCCCCCAGCCCTCCCTCAGGCAGGGAATGCAGCTGGTGGGCCTGATGGTGGCGAGCTTCGAGGCAATGCCCTTTGCTCAGTTCCATTTGAGGCCTCTGCAGCTTCACCTTCTGTCAGTATGGGACAAGGACCCCAAGTCTTTGGACAGGGTTTGTGTGCTTCCCCCCTTGGTCAGAAGGTCCCTCTCGTGGTGGCTGGACCACAAGAACTTGCTAAAGGGCAGGTCTTTTCTGGCCCCCTCCTGGGAGACTGTCACCACGGATGCCAGTCTGTCGGGTTGGGGGGTTTCTGGAAGTCCCTGCGGTTCCAGGGGAGGTGGGCCCTCAGGAGGCCCATTTACCCATCAACATTCTGGAATTACGGGCGATCAGGTTGGTGCTGGAGCAGTTGACCACTCACCTGCAGGGAATATCTGTGCAGGTGCGCTCAGACAACAGGATGGCGGTTGCCTACATCAACCATCAGGGAGGGACCCGGAGCAGGGGTGCCCTCCAGGAAGTGTTGCGGATTCTGACATGGGCGGAGGCCAATGTGCAATGCATTTTGGCTGTGTATATCCCAGGGGTAGAGAATCTACTGGCAGACTATGAGCAGGGGGACTTCCCGTCAGGGGGAGTGGTCCCTCTGCAACAGGGTATTCCAGTCCCTGTGTCACCGTTGGGGTCTACCGGATGTGGATCTGTTTGCATCCCGTCACAATCACAAGCTCCTGGTCTTTGTCTCCCTGTCTCAGGATCCTCTGGCCTTGGCCACGGATGCCCTGTCAATGTAATCGAAGGAATTTCGGCTCCTGTTTGTCTTTCCCCCGTTTCCCCTGCACAAGATTGCTCTGGAAAGGGTGCCAGTGATCCTGGTGGCCCCAAGGTGGCCAAGAAGAGTGTGGTTTGCAGACGTGGTACAAATGGCAGTAGACCAGTATGTCCTGCCAGGGGCGCCAGATCTGCTCACTCAGGGCTCCTTACGCCATCCCAATTTACAAACTCTGGCGTTGACGGCCTGGCTGCTGAAACCTCTATCTTGATGGAGAAAGGCTTGTCTGCCTCGGTGGTGGATACCATGGTGCAGGCTAGGAAGAAAACTTCCTCTGCCATCTATTATAGGGTATGGCGTACCTACATTGATTGGTGTGAGTCTAGGTCTCTTCCCTGTAGGAAGTTCCTAGTCTCTAGGGTTCTGGAGTTTTTACAGCATGGATTGGAGTTGGGTCTAAAACTCAGTACTCTGAAGGGTCAGGTTTCTGCCCTGTCTCTTCTTTCAGAAGTCTTTTGCTCAGCATCCCTTGGTTAAGACCTTCTTTCAGGGGTCACTTATGTGCGTCCCCCACGTAAACCTATGGTCCCTGTTTGGGATTTGAACTTGGTTTTGTCTGCTTTGCAGGGTGCTCCTTTTGAGCCCATTCAGGATGCTGCTCTGGCTGTACATACCCTCAAGGTTGTCTTTCTGGTGGCTATTACTTTGGTCAGGCGTGTGTCTGAGCTGGCGGCTCTGTCTATTCAGCCACCATACTAAGAGAGACATCAGGACAAGGTGGTGTTCCGCTTTAAGCCGTATTTTCTGCCTAAGGTGGTGTCTGCTTTTCATTTGAATCAAGATATTGTTCTTCCCTCATTGTGTCCTAATCCTAGCAACGCTAAGGAAAGGGTTCTGTATTCCTTGGATGTGGTCAGGTGTCTGAAGTATTAACTCGTAGTCACGGCGGCTTTCAGGAAGACTGATGCTCTTTTTGTGGTCCCTTCTGGTCCTAGGAAGGGTTTGGCTCCTGCCAAGTCTATTAGCAAATGGATTCGTCAGGCTGTGATTCAGGCCTATTCTGCTAAGGGGAAGAGTCCTCCCTTCCGCCTTACTGCTCATTCTACTCGTGCTATTGGTGCCTCTTGGGCCTTCCAGCACCAGGCTTCTGTTGAACAAGTTTGCAAGGCCGCTACTTGGTCTTCTGTTCATACCTTTTCAAAGTTTTACAAGGTTGATGTTCGGGCCTCAGCTGATGCTGTTTTTGGCCACAAGGTTTTGCAGGCGGTAGTGGTTTAAACTGTCTTATGTCACCTTTTGTTGGGAATCCCACCCTACTTTGTGGACACTGCTATTGGATGTCCCAAGTGTAAGTATTATATCTGGAGCAGGACGTACTGTATACTAAGAATAATACAATTCTGTGAAATACTCACCTGTAGAATTGATATTATTTGTATACAGTACGTCCTGCTCCACCCCACCCTGGTTTTTGCATTATTCTGGATCCCCTGTATGCTGATTGTTATCATTGTTATAGTTACCAGTTGGTGGTTAAATTCTCCCGGCTTCTTGTTCACTGCTTTTCAATGCTGGGGATTTGTGGGAGGTCCCTGGGTATTTGAGGGGCCGGCAGGAGCCTGTTTTTGCATGTCTCTGCAGTGCAGCGCCATCTGGCGGAGGATAACCCTAGTGTAAGTACTATATCTGGAGCAGGACGTACTGTATACTTATAATATCAATTCTACAGATGAGTATTTCACAGAATTGTATTTTTTTCCAAAAATCCTTTGCCAATCACCGGTTGGTTAAAACCTTTTTCCAGGGTGTTACTCATGTGCGTCCACCTCGTAAGTCTATGCTACCAGTCTGGGACTTGAATCTGGTGTTGTCTGCTCTGCAGGGTCCTCCCTTTGAGCCTATTCGTGGGGCTGCCTTGCCCATTCTGACTCTTTAAAGTAGCCTTTTTGGTGGCTATCACTTCTGTCAGGCGAGTTTCTGAACTGGCGGCGCTTTTCATTAAATGTCCTTATTTTGAGTGGCATCAGGATAAGGTGGTGTTTCGACTTAAGCCGGATTTCTTGCCTAAGGTCGTGTCTGCCTTTCATCTCAATCAGGACATTGTTTTGCCTTCATTGTGTCCTAATCCTGCTAATTCCAAGGAGCGGACACTGCGTTCTTTGGATGTGGTCAGGGCTCTGAAGTTTTATTTGGTCGTTACTGAGTCTTTCAGGAAATCTGATGCTCTTTTTCTTCTCCCTTCTGGACCTAGGAAGGGTTTGCCTCCGGCTAAATCCACTATCGGCAAGTGGATCCGTCAGGCGGTGGTACAAGCCTATTCTGCTAAGGGGAAGGAATCTCCCTTTTGGGTTACTGCTCATTCCATTCGCGCTATTGGTGCCTCTTAGGCTTTTCAGCACCAAGCTTCCGTTGAACAGGTTTGCAAGGCCGCTACTTAGTCTTCTCTTCATACTTTTTCCAAGTTTTACAAGGTTGATGTTAAGGCCTCAGTGGATGCTGCTTTTGGCCGCAAGGCGCTTCAGGCCCACCCTACTTTTGGACACTGCTTTTGGATGTCCCAACTGTTATGAATTCTGAAGCAGGCCGTGCCATGCAATAAGAAAAAGACAATTCTGTGAGTACTCACCTGTAGAATTGTTTTTGTTCTTGCATGGCACGGCCTGCTTCACCCCGCCCTTGTTATCGTTATTCTTGGTTGCCTCTTTATGGTGATTGTTCCAAGTTAATTGGGTTTTTTTTACCTTTTTTACATTTTTTCACCTTTATTCTCTCCCGGCTTCTTGTCTCACTGCTTGTCTACGCTGGGAACTCTATGGTTAATCCTGTTTTTATAGGGGGCCGGGAGATGCCACAGCTCTTCTGCAGTACACTGCACCATCTTGTGGCGAAATAACCCAACTGTTATGAATACTAAAGCAGGCCGTGCCATGCAAGAACAAAAACAATTCTACAGGTGAGTACTCACAGAATTGAAGAGGACCAAAACCAATAAATCTCGAGGGCTGGGTTACAGACCCTTTCCCTGGGGCATCCCAATTTGAGATGCATTGCTGTGTGAAACCCCACTGGACACCTATTTACTCACCGCAGGATTCGTTGCATGGGTGTCTGGCAATTTTTCTCTTCCATTTTACTTAAGGCCATCAGAGTAGTTGAGAGACAAATGGGTTAACCTCTCGACCGAAGGGTGTGGACTGCAGGACAAAGTTGTGGCTCAACCTACTGGGCCTATCTCCTCCTGGTTGATTTCCTCCACTTCAGTTTTTCTTGCAATTGGAACTGGACTGAAAGGGGTGGTATTGACTCCTTTCCATTTACTTTTTGTTTTTTAAGGAATTGTGCCTTGGAAGTGGGTGTATTGGAAACCCTGTCTGTTCCTGGGCCCTTATACTCCTCTGATCTGAATGTATCCACTTTGCCTCCACAGCTAAGCTGCATTCGGATCAGGATGGTAAGGTAAGCGCCAAGGTCTTGGGGGGCCGTGGGGTGTCACCTTTTGTTTTTTAAAAGAGCTGACACTCCTGTGCTGAGAATTCCACGACAGGAAAAAGCAACCACAGGTTTTTGTCTGGTGAGCCTGATTGAGGGGGAACCAGGGGAATTAGTTTTCCTCTTTATTGCTCTTTCCCACGTGTTTCTACTGGTTAGAAAATTCAAAATTTGCACTCCTTTAAGGGGGTGGAGTTAAGCGGCAGGAAGGGAGCAGAGGCTTCTTTCCGCTAATCATCGAGGAACGTTCGGTCTCCTCCAACTCTAAGCACTAAATCTAAGCACTAACCTATGTAAAAATGTTCATTATTGCCCCATGCCCCCTGTAGTGGTGGGTCCTGTACAAAGGGCCGCCGTTCTCTCTGTAGCCTTCGGGGGGAAAGAAAGGGGGCGGGGGGTGAGCATGTATCGTGATTACGTGCATATGGGCTTTTTGTAATGTCTTTTGGACTAGTATATGTGGTGTCTGCCGCAGCGCTGACTTTTTTACTACTGCAAATACCGCCGCGCGCGTCTTTTCCTCCATTTGGATGTTCCGCGCTGCTGCGTTATCATTGGCTGCTTGTCTGTGGGCTTCGCGCCCTTCGGGGGAGGCGGGGCCTGGCTTGGCCCGCCCTTCGAGGTACTCTCGGCGCCTTTTTGTCAGCGCGTGTGACGGTTATACTTACCGCGGTCCTTAAGAGCCGTTTTTATGCTCATTGTAGTGTTTGGTTCTGACACCCCTTCGTCCTGTCTGCTTTGAGAGCTATGTGCTATGAGCCGTTCATCCTATCGACAGCACTTGTAACCGAGGAGCGCAGCCTAGTCATCCTATATATAAGGATCAATGGCCGCTGTTATGAGGACAGACAGGTGTAGCCATTGGCTTCTCCTGGCCCGGTGTAATTGATAGTTGGGCCTTGTATAATTACTCCCACTTCCCTAGCGGGTCATTGGGGCATCCAGGGTTGCTTATAGCGTAAATCCCTACTGGCATATTGTGCATAATAATCACCATATGGAGGCATCCCAGGATGGGTTACTGGGGTCCCTTTGGGACAAGACCGGCTGTGTGTAGCGTGTGGGCAGCCTCGTGCTGACGCTGACAAGGCACGGGTCTGTGTACCCTGTGCTGAGCAGGTGCTTGCATTGCAATTTCACTTCACTTGCTCCCCCAAGCTTAAATCTCACTCCTGTTGAGTTGCATACTAGTGGGATTCTCAGCCTGATGTGTCTTCCAGACTGGCTACTGTTAAACAGATTATTGCGAGGTCTTAACGCGCAAGGGCCCTGGTAAGAAGCGGTACCTGACGCCTAATGTTACCTTTTTCCCTATGGGAACTGAGGAGTTTATGAATCTGTGTGACTATACCTCGTCCGATGAAGGGGAGCACTTTTCTGATTCAGGCTCATCTGATGAGAGACCAGGGGGTCATGACGATTCTGGCTCTGACCCCTGGGCCCCGGATGACACTGACAGATTATTGACCCAGACCTTGTGGTTCTGTCTGTCTTTCCCTGTTGAGGCTCCCAGGCAAAAAGGGGAGCTTCTCCATACAGCAAAATCACGTTTGGAATTCCAGAGCAGACACTTTTCCATAACCTTGTGCTCAAGGAATGGGAGCGCCCCAGTAAACTTCCCGGGGCTCCAAAGTTTTGGTATAGGAAGTAACCCTTTCCTGCTGAGGTGGTTAAATGTTGGTCATTTCCCCCCCTCGTGGTGGCTGCCCCGATCCTAGGGCTATCTAACACCTCTGTCTGCATTCCCCTGATTCTACTACCCCGCGGGATGCTGAGGACCGGCACATTGGCCAGCTGGCCTCCCACGCCTTTACATGTGCGGGGACGGCGCTGCGCCCGGTCTGTGCCTCTGCTATTACTGCTGTGGCCACTAGAACCCTTATCAGAAATATGCTTGATAGTGCCCCTGATGATTTGCCTTGTGAGGTGTTTAATGCACTCTCCAGTTGTGATGTTTTTGTAAAATTTGTCCTATCAGCATTGGATGACACCATCAGAATGTGTGACAGAACTTCTGCCCTCGTGGTGGCTATACGCCACTCTGTTTGGCTCCGCCACGGGGCCGCTGACAATGCTGCCAAGAAGGCCCACACTGGTTTTTCCCTTTAAAGGACTGCGTCTGTTTGGAGACCGCCTGGACCTTTCTTGCTAAGGGAGGCAGGTTACCCCAGCGCAGGCGGCAACCTCGGCCCTTTGGGTTCAGGGTTCCTTCCCCTCCCCTTACCATGATGCAGTACAGGGTAGGGGGGTATCTTTCCCCGGGGCCCGGGGAGATTTCTGGGGTAGAGGCAGAGGACGTGGACGTCCTGGCTCCTCCTGGGACCCCAAAAGCGAAATCCTCTCCCAAGCCCCCTCAGGCATGTTGGGGCGCCCTCACCCATCCACGGGGGGGGGGGGGGGTACGGCTGCAGCACTTCGCTCAGGTCTGCAGGGTTCATGTCTCAGACCGGTGAATTCAGGAGGTAGTGTCCTCCGGTTACATGTTGGAGTTTGCTGCCGATCCCCCTCCAAGATTCATCAGGTCCCGGATTCTTCAGGACCCTGTGTCAGCTCAGGAGCTAGTGCAAGCAGTGCAAGGCCTCCTGGAGCTGGGGGTCATCTGCCAGGTGCCTTTAAGAGAATAAGGCAAGGGCTTTTATTCCAACCTATTCACAGTACCCAATATGGATGGTTCTGTCGGGTTCATCATGGGCTTAAAGAACCTTAAGTTTTTGGCAAGGGCAGGCGCTTTCGCATGAAGAATCTGCGCTCGGCCATCTGTTCCCTGCGCCAAGGGGATGTCATGGCTTCTGTGGACATCAAAGATGCTTACCTTCATATTCCTCTGTCCCCAGGTCATCATAAGTCCCTCAGGTTCACTCTGATGGATCAACATTACCAATTGTGGCCTTGCCCTTCGGCCTCACTTCAGCTCCCAGGGTATTCACCAAGGGGCTGGCTGGCGTGATGTCTCTATTCAGATGTTAGGGTGTCGGCGTGCTTCCCTATCTGGACGACATCCTCTTCACTTCCACAGTCTCTGCATCAGGCAGAGTTGGATACTCAGCAGGTGGTGCCCATTATGGAATCATTTGGATGGGTGATCAATCACCCCGAGTCCTCTCTGTCCCCTTCCTTGGTAACTCCATTACTAGGAATGAATCTGGATACAGTTCAGGCAAGGATCTTCCTTCCTCAGCAGAAGGTGGACAATCCGATTGCACAGGCTCAGTCCCTCCTAGCTTGTCCCCATCCCTCCATCAGGCAGGGAATGCAGCTGGTGGGTCTGATGGCGGCATTCTTCGAAAAGGTCCCTTATGCTCAGTTCCAATTGAGGCCTCTGCAACTTCACCTATTGTCTGTATGGGACAAGGAGCCAGCGTCCCTGGACAGGGTCTGTGTGCTCTCCCCCCTGGTCAGGAGGTCCCTCTTGTGATGGATGGACTCAAGGAACCTGTTGGGGGGCAGATCTTTCTTGCCCCTTCCTGGGAGACGGTCACCACGGATGCCAGTCTATCAGGTTGTGGGGGGGGGGGGGTTCTGGAAGTCCCGGCGGTTCCAAGAGAGGTGAGGCCCTCAGGAGGCCCACACACCCATCAATATATTGGAGCTGCGAGCGATCAGGTTAGTTCTGGCTCGCTTGACTACTCATCTTTAGGGCCTGCCTGTTCAGTTGGCGCTCAGACCCAGACGGCAGTTGCCTACCTCAATCATCAGGGAGAGACCCGGAGCAAAAGGGCCCTCCAGGAAGTGTCTCTGATCCTGACATGGGTGGAGGCCAATGTTCCCTGCATATCAGCGGTGTACATTCCGGGGTGAAAAATCTGCTGGCAGATCCTCTGAGCAGGGGGACCTCTCGCTAGGGAGCGTGGTCCCTCTGCAACGGGGGGTTCCAATCTCTGTACCACCGTTGGGGACAACCAGATGTGGATCTGTTGCATTCCATCACAATCACAAGCTCCCGGCCTTTGTCTCCCTGTCCCAGGATCCTCTGGCCTTGGCCACGGATGCCCTAGCAATGTCATGGCAGGACTTTCAGCTCCTGTATGTCTTTCCTCCATTCCCCCTGGGCAGGGTTATGTGCAAGATTGCTCTGGAAGGGGTGCCAGCAATTCTGGTGGCCCCCAGGTGGCCATGAAGAGTGTGGTTCGCAGACGTGGTGCAGATGGCAGTAGACCAGTACGTTCTGCCAAGGGTGCCAGATCTGCTCACTCAGGGCCCCTTATGCCATCCCAATTTACAAACTCTGGCCTTGACAGCCTGGCTGCTGAAACTTCCATCTTGATGGAAAAAGGGCTTGTCCGCCTCGGTGGTTGATACCATGGTGAAGGCTAGGAAGAAAACTTCTTCCATCTATTTCAGGGTATGGCGTACCTACTTTGACTGGTGTGAGTCTAGATCTCTTCCCTGTCGGGTGTTTTCAGTCCCCAGGGTTCTGGAGTTCTTACTGCATGGTTGGAGTCGGGACTCCAACTCAGTACTCTGAAGGGTCAGGTTTCTGCCCTGTCTGTCGTCTTTCAGAAGTCTTTTGCTCAGCATTCTTTGGTTAAGACTTTCTTTCAGGGGGTTACTCAGGTGCGTCTCCGATGTAAACCTATGTCCCTGTTTGGGATTTGAACTTGGTTTTGTCTGCCTTGCAGGGTGCTCCCTTTGCTCCTTTTCAGGATGCTGCTCTGGCTGTACTTACCCTCAAGGTTGTCTTTCTGGTGGCTATTACTTCGGTTAGGCGTGTGTCTGCTGCTCTGTCTATCCAGCCCCCATACTTTGAGAGACACCAGGATAAGGTGGTGTTCCGCTTTAAGCTGGACTTTCTGCCTAAGGTGGTTTCTGATTTTCATTTGAATCAAGATATTGTTCTTCCTTCATTGTGCCCTAATCCTAGCAACGCTAAGGAAAGGGTTCTGCATTCCTTGGATATGGCCAGGTGTCTGAAGTATGACCTGGTAGTCACTGCGTCCTTCGGGAAAACTGATGCTCTTTTGGTGGTCCCTTCTGGGCCCAGGAAGGGTTTGGCTCCTGCCAAGTCTACTATTAGCAAATGGATCTGTCAGGCCGTGATTCAGGCCTATTCTGCTAAGGGGAAGAGTCCTCCCTTCCGCCTTACTGTTCATTCTACTCGTGCTATTGGTGCCTCTTGGGCCTTTCAGCACCAGGCTTCTGTTGAACAAGTTTGCTAGGCCGCTATTTGGTCTTCTGTTCATACCTTTTCAAGGTTTTACAAGGTTGATGTTAAGGCCTCAGCTCATGCTGTCCTTGGCCGCAAGGTTTTGCAGGTGACAGTGGTTAAACCGTCTGCTGTTACCTTTTTTGTTGGGGAACCCATCCTACTTTATGGACACTGCTATTGGATGTCCCAAGTGTAAGTATTCTATTTGGAGCAGGACGTACTGTATACTAAGAATAATACAATTCTGTGAAATACTCACCTGTAGAATTGATATTATAAGTATACAGTAAGTCCTGCTCCACCCCACCCTGGTTTTTTGCATTATTCTGGATCCCCTGTATGGTGATTGTTATTTTTATAGTTACCAGTTGGTGGTTAAATTCTCCCGGCTTCTTGTTCACTGCTTTTCAATGCTGGGGATTTGTGGGAGGTCCCTGGGTATTTGAGGGGCCGGGAGTAGCCTGTTTTGCATGTCTCTGCAGTGCAGCGCCATCTGGCAGAGGATAACCCAAGTGTAAGTATTCTATTTGGAGCAGGACGTACTGTATACTTATAATATCAATTCTACAGGTGAGTATTTCACAGAACCCTGGACCCCACCTTCTTAGTATTCACTTTGCCTCCCAGCCTAGGCTGCTGGTCCGGGCAAGGGTAGACAGCACCTAATGGTGCTTAGGAGCTACGCTCCACCGTGAGACCCCATACTAAGGGGTAGGCGGTTTTGCCGGGTTGGTGATCCCAGTTTGGGATGCCCCGTCCCTTGCCCGTCCACCTTCCAACGTGGATTCCCCCTCTCCCCGATTGCCCTTGCTCCTTAGAGGGGGGGGGGGGGCAGCGTACGGGTCCCCTTCTCCCTGATTGTTATCTTTATTATGCGCATGTGATTCTTGTATGCACGTTGTTGTACTCAGCCGGCGCTGGCTGTGCCGCAGCGTCGCCCGTTTGATCAGATTCGGCGGGGGAGCTTCTTCCACTCAGGTACGGTGGGGGGGGGCGGGGTCGGGCACTCGCCGACGGCCCGCCCCCCGTGCTCTTGGCGCCGCTGCGGAGCCCGGCCGGGAGCGGTGCGCTTGTCAGGGGAGGGGCCGGCGAGGTTCATGCGACGCGTCCGGCCCCCTTCTTCTCCCTCTGCTCTCGGGCTTGCTTCTGGCAGGACGGACGTATCTCCTACGTGAGTGGCCCTTGGGGCCAATTACTTCTTGTCCTCACTATATTCATGTTTCTTTTTATTATATCTATAGTGTGCCTGTCTTATGCACCATAGTGCTGGGAGTTTGACCCAGTCCCTCCTATTAATATTGCAATATTAGTATATATATTTTTTTTTCTGTGTGCATGGGCATGATTGAGGTGCTGAACAGCCCTGTATTCTGTCTTTCAGGTGGACCCTTGTCGGATCCTAAAGGGTCCTCCCGGTCCTAGGGTCCCTGGTTAATTAGGAACTCCCTATAAATCCTCCCACTCGGGACACTAAAGGGGTATCCCGGGTTGCTTATATTTGCGTAATTCCCCTGGGTATTGCGACTACCAATAAAATCACCATATGGAGGCTTCCCAGCATACCGGGCTCGGGCTCCCCTCGAGCAACCCCGGCAGTGTTTGGGGTGTGGGGCATCCCTTACAGGGGATGATGTTTTCCTTTGCATACCATGTGCGCAGCAGACTATTACGCGGCAGTCCGGATCCCAGGCGTCTGCGCCGCCGGGCCCTTCCCCTACCCCTCCCCGCCTGACCCGTGCCCCGTGTGATGTTGTCACGGGAGTCGCAATCTGAGGTGTGTGCCAGATTGTCCAACCTGGAAAAATTATTTTCCAGTGCTGTGGACAGAAAGGTCCCGGCTAAGAGAAAGCACTTGTCCCCAGCCACGCAGGCTTCGGATTGTGAGGAGTTTGATTCACTGGACTGGTCTGATTACCCCCCGCTAGAGGAAGGGGAGCTTTTTGAGGAGTCGGATGGTTCTGACGATCAGCAGTTTGTTGGCGCTGATGCCGAGCGGGGTCAGGGGGATTCTTTGGATACCACTAAGGTCCTGGCTCATATGTTTGAGGTTCCTGAAGTGACTCTTCCGCAGAAGGGGGAGTTCTTTGAGGAGGCTAAGCCGCGCTTAGAATTTCCTAATCAAAGGCATTTCGACGGCATTATACTTAGGGAATGGAGAGGCCTACTCGGCTTCCGGGTGTCCCTCCGGGTTGGGATA
The DNA here is from genome assembly GCA_027917425.1 of Gastrophryne carolinensis. Classification (NCBI taxonomy): domain Eukaryota; kingdom Metazoa; phylum Chordata; class Amphibia; order Anura; family Microhylidae; genus Gastrophryne; species Gastrophryne carolinensis. The sequence continues at coordinate 150,040,967 of CM051241.1, read as the reverse complement.
AGAAATATCCCTTTCCGGTGGACGCTGTGAGGCGCTGGTCATCCCTTCCCGAGGTAGACGCCCCTGTTTTGGGGTTGTCTTAACACCTCTGTCTTGCATTCTCCTGACTGTTCTACTGTCAAGGACGGTGAGGACAAACGCGTTGACCAGATGGCTTGTTACGGTTTTGCCAGTGTCGGGTCGGCCTTGCGGCCTGTTTGTGCTTCAGCACTTCTAATCGTGGCTTCTAGGTCGGTTGTCAGGGACCTGTTGTCTACCTCCAGGCTTGACCCGGCTAGTGATGAGTTCACTAGCAGTGTGAATTGTTTTTGTCATTTGTGCTAGCCGCCCTGGATGACACTATAGTGATGTGTAGTAGAACTTCGGCCTTGCTGGTGGCTATTCGGCGGTCGGTTTGGTTGCGCCAGTGGGCGGCTGATTTTGTGTCCAAAAAGTTTCTTACGGCTCTTCCCTTTCTGGGCTTGCGGCTCTTTGGAGAAAAATTGGATTCGGTCGCAAAAGGAGGTAGGTTACCTCAGCGAAAGAAGCAACGTCGTCCTTTTCGGGGGGCGGCTTCATTTACCCCTTCCTTTCGTGGGGCCAGTGCTTGACGGGGATCGGCTGTCTTCCCCTCCAGAGGTGATTCCTGGAACAGGGGAAGAGGACGTGCCCGTCCAGGTCACAGCTGGGGCTCCAAGCCCAAAGCCGCTGCTAAGCCGGCTTAGCAATGAGGGGGTGCCCTCACCCTCGCGGGTGGGGGGACGGCTGCGACACTTCTCCCAGGTCTGGGACCAGGAGGTCTTGGACAGATGGATTCGGGAAGTGGTGTCTTCCGGTTACAAACTGGAGTTCGAGATCCGGCCTCCTCCCAGATTCTTCAGGTCTCGCGTGCCCTTGGATCCTCTGGCCGCGCAGGGGCTCCAGGTGGCAGTAAAAGATCTCTTGGACATGGCTGTCATCTGCCCGGTTCCTCCCTTGGACCGGGGCCTGGGATACTATTCCAATCTGTTTACGGTGCCCAAGAAGGATGGCTCAGTTCGTCCCATCCTGGATCTGAAGTTTCTCAACAGGTTTATCCGTCCCAGGAAGTTCCGCATGGAAACTCTGCGCTCTGCCATAAATTCACTTCGTCAGGAGGACTTCATGACGTCCATAGACATCAAGGATGCTTATCTGCATGTTCCAATCTTCCCGGCGCATCAGAGATTTTTCAGGTTCGTGGTGGAGGATCGGCATTTTCAGTTTGTGGCTCTTCCGTTTGGCCTTACCTCGGCTCCAAGGGTTTTCACCAAGGTGCTGGCTGGGGTGATGGCCCTCCTCAGAGCCCAGGGTATCCGCATCGTGCCTTATCTGGATGAGCTTCTCATTATGGCGTCCCCTCTCAGCCAGACGGAGCTAGATACCAGGACTGTGGTATCCACCCTGGAGAGATTCGGCTGGGTGATCAACTATCCCAAGTCTTGGCTCTCTCTGTCCAGGGTGGTGGCGTTCCTGGGAATGTCTCTGGATACTTCTCAGTCCAGGGTGTTCCTCCCCCGGCCCAAGGTTCTTTTGATTCAGGAATTGACTCAGCTTCTCCTATCCATCCCTCGCCCGTCCATTCGGCTGTGGATGCGACTGGTGGGATTGATGGTGGCTTCGTTCGAGGCGGTTCCATTTGCCCAGTTTCACACAAGGACGCTCCAGTTTCATCTTTTGGCGGCCTGGGACGGGTCCCCGCTGTCATTGGATCAGTCTTTTCTGATGTCCCCCCGGGTTCGGCATTCCCTTCGGTGGTGGCTGGAACCGAGCAATCTGATGAGGGGCAGATCCTTTCTGACCCCTCATTGGGAGATGGTCACCACGGATGCCAGCCTGTCAGGTTGGGGGGATTTTGGAAGGATCTTCAGTTTCAGGGACTGTGGGGGCCTCAGGAGGCTCACGATCCCATCAATGTTCTGGAGCTGAGAGCCATCAGGTTGGTCGGACAATCGGACGGCGGTCGCCTACATCAATCACCAGGGAGGGACTCGCAGCAGGCGTGCCCTCTGGTAAGTGTCTTTAATCCTGGCTTGGGCAGAGAGCAATGTCCCATGCATCTCGGCGGTGTACATTCCGGGAGTGGAGAACACGGAGGCGGACTCCCTGAGCAGGTGCTCATCTCGCCGGGGGGAATGGTCGCTCAGCCCCAAGGTGTTTCGGTCGTTTTGCCGCCGGTGGGGGACTCCGGAGGTGGACCTCTTTGCCTCTCGTCACAATCACAAGCTTCCGGCGTTTGTGTCTCTCTCGCGAGATCCGCTGGCTCTGGCATGCCATGTCTCTGAACTGGAGCGATCTGGGGTTTCTGTACCTGTTCCCCCCGTTTCCCATGGTGGGCAAAGTGGTGCGCAAGCTGGCCTAGAGGGCGCGTTGTCAATCCTGGTGGCTCCAAGATGGCCAAGACAGGTTTGGTTTGCAGACATGGTAAGGTTGGCAGCAGATCAGTTAGATCTGCCCCTTCTGCCGGATCTGCTCACTCAGGGTCCACTGTTCTACCCCAATTTTCCAGCGCTGGCTTTGACGGCGTGGCTGCTGAATCCTCCATCCTGAAGGAGGAAGTTCTTTCTGATGCTGTCATTCAGACTCTGGTTAGGGCTAGAAAGAAGTCTTCCTCTGCCATCTACTATAGGATTTGGAGGTCTTATATTGATTGGTGTGAGGTCCGGGCCTTGCCTTGCAGGGTGTTTTCTATCCCTAGGGTTTTGGAATTTCTGCATCATGGTCTGGACCTGGGTTTGCAGCTTAGTACGCTGAAAGGGCATGTTTCTGCCCTGGCGGTTTTCTTTCAAAAGTCTTTTGCTCTTCATCCTCTGGTTAAGACCTTTTTCAGGGGGTTACGCATGTGCGGCCTCCTAGGAAGCCTTTGCTCCCAGTTTGGGATCTGAATTTGGTTCTTTCTGCTTTTCAGGGTCCTTCTTTTGAACCTTTGCAGGATATTGCTCTTTCTACGCTTACTCAGAAGGTTGCGTTTCTGGTTGCTATCACTTCCGTTCGGCGTGTATCAGAGTTGGTGGCTTTGTCCATTAAGGCTCCTTATTTTGAGAGGCATCAGGACAAGGTTGTTTTCGGCTTCAAGCCAGATTTCCTTCCTAAGGTGGTCTCTGCCTTTCCTCTTAATCAGGACATTGTTCTACCCTCCTTGTGTCCTAAGCCCAGCAATGACAAGGAGAGGGTTTTGCATTCTCTGGATGTGGTTCGCTGTGTGAAGTACTATTTGGTGGCTACTTCTTCTTTTCGTAGGACTGACGCCCTTTTTGTGGTGCCCTCTGGGCCTAGAAAAGGTTTGGCTCCCGCCAAGTCTTCCATTAGTAAATGGATTCGCCAGGCCATTGTTGGGGCCTATTCTGCCAAGGCGAAGGTTCCCCCTTTTCGTGTTACTGCTCATTCCACTCGTGCTGTTGGGGCGTCCTGGGCTTTCCAGCATCAGGCCTCTGTTGAGCAAGTTTGTAAGGCTGCTACTTGGTCTTCCTTTCACACTTTTCGCAAGTTTTACAAGGTCGATGTGCGGGCCTCAGGGGATGCTGTTTTTGGCCGCAAAGTTCTGCAAGCTGCAGTGGTTTAAGTTTGTGCATTATTGCCTTGTTTTGGATCCCCGGCCTTTATGGACACTGCTATTGGATGTCCCAAGTGTAATGACTCTCTGAAGCGGGGTGTGTGACATACTTGGAATAATACCATTTTGTGAATACTCACCTGTAAAATGGGTTTTATAAGTATGTCGCACACCCCGCTTCACCCCGCTTTTTGGTATTCTGGATCCTTTCTATGGTGAACCTTTTTTATTGTTACTGGTTATTTTGGCTCTTCCTGGTCCCTTTACTCCTGTCTTAATACTGGGGAATGAGTGGGAGGGGCTCCCTTTTTTTCATGACATCTCTGCAAGATCGCCCTCTACAGGTCGGTATAACCCAAGTGTAATGACTATCTGAATCGGGGCGTGTGACATACTTATAATACCCATTTTACAGGTGAGTATTCACAAAATGGTATTTTTGTGGTACCCTCTGGGCCCACGAAGGGTTTGGCGCCCGTCAAGTCTACCATTAGTAAATGGATTCGTCAGGCCATTATTTGGGCCTATTCTGCTAAGGGGAGGGATCCCCCTTTCCGGATCACTGCTCATTCTACTTGTGCTGTTGGGGCTTCCTGGGGGTTTCAGCACCAAGCCTCTGAACAAGTTTGTAATGCTGCTACTCGGTCTTCTGTTCATACTTTTTCCAAGTTTTATAAGGTTGATGTGCGGGCCTCAGCGGATGCTGTTTTTGGCCGCAAAGTTCTGCAAGCTGCAGTGGTTTAATTTGTGCAGTATTGCCTGTTAGGATCCCCACCCTTTTTGGACACTGCTATTGGATTTCCCACGTGTAATTAATACTTTCGAAGCAGGGTGTGAGACATACTTGGAATAATACCATTTTGTGATTACTCACCTGTAGAATGGGTAGTAGAATGGGTATTATAAGTATGTCTCAAACCCTGCTTCGTCCCACCCTTGTATCTTGGATCCTCTATATGGTGAAACTTTTTTCTCCATAAGATTTTATTGGCTCTTCCTGGTCCCCTTACTGCTTTCTTATACTGGGGAATGTGTGGGAGGTCCCAGGTATTTATGGACCGGGAGGGGCTTCTTTTTTCTAGTCATCTCTGCAGAAGTTTGCCCTCTACTATACCATAACCCACGTGTAATTAATACTTCCAAAGCAGGGTGTGAGACATACTTATAATACCCATTTTACAGGTGAGTAATCACAAAATGGTATTATTCTAAGCATACAGTATGTCCTGCTCCATATATAATAATTACATGTGGGTAATCCTCCGCCAGAGGGCGCTGTTCACTGCAGACATGCAAAAACAGGCTCCTCCCGGCCCTTCATATACCCAGGGACCTCCCACAAATCCCCAGATTTCTCTGCAGTGCTGACTGCGAAGACATGAAATATCACTCTCTCGCAGGTGAGCGGGGTTTTTACAGCCTGCGGCCCTGCAGGACTATTACCACCCGTCCACTTCGATAAGTTGTGCCTCCCAGCCTGGGCTGCGCTGATCGTGTGAAGGTAGGCAGCACCTTGTGTGCTCACGGAGCTACGCTCCACCGCAATCCCCCACCATAGGGTAGGCGGTTTAGGCCGATGTTGAGCCTCCATTAGATGCCCATCCCGCATTATTGCCCGTGCCCCTCATAGCGATAACCCTGGGTGCAGGTCCGCTTCTCCCTCGCTTCCTCCCGTAGCTCGGGGGGAAAAGAAAGGGGGGGGGGGGGGTATGTGTGTGGCGGTCCCAGTGTAATGTTAACACGTTATGGCCGTTGACCTTTTATTTAAACTTGGGTGTCAGTGCCGCGCTCCTTGCTCCACATAAACCTTGTCTGGTAGTGCGCGTGTGTGTCCTTTCATTACATAAGTGTGCAGCACGGGCGGCAGCATCATTCTCTAGTGTCGAGAGCAATCTCCTTAATTGCACTCTGTATGTGTGTCCTAGCCACTTCTGTCATAGACATTGCGCTGGTTAGAGCTTCGCGCTCTTTGGGGGAGGCGGGGACTTGGCATGACGCGCCCCACGTCACGGTCAGATCAGGCCTGCCCCTCGAGGTTTGCTTGGCGCCATTTTGACGGTCTTCGCACGCGCGTGGTTGCGATCCGCCTCCTCCCTTGGTCATGTAAGTGCCCTCCTGGGCGGTTTTTGTTCCTATGATTTTCTATTGACACCCCCCTCTTATCCCCTTTATGTCTTTCAGATGCCAAGATTTCGGTGGCTTCTCCCGGCCTGACATATATTATAGCGGGTTCACATAAATAATTCTGCCACATTCCTAGCGGGTCTTGGGGCATCCAGGGTTGCCTATTGCTTAAATCCCTGCGGGCATACTGCTCAGAAAATCACCATATGGAGGCATCTCAGAATTATGTACCCGGGGTCCCTCGGGGACAAGACCGGCTGTGTACAGTGTGTGGTCAGTCCCATGCTGATGCTGACAGAGCATGGGTCTGCGGACCGTGTGCTGAACAGGCACTGACCCTGCAATCAGGTTTGCCAGTGGTTGCACCTCACTTCAATACACCCGTCTTCCCGGACCTAAATCTCATTCCGGATGAGTCTCACTCGAGCGGGGATGACCAGCAAGTCGTGCCGCGCAGGCGCTGTCTAGTTTGGCAGAGCGCTTGGGCCCTGGAAAGACGCGGTCCCTGACGCCTCTTGGTTCTCCAGTTCCTAATGATACTGGTGAATCTGCTGCTATGCAGGACCTTGATCCTTCTGATGGTGAGCTATTCTCCGATTCGGGCTCCTCGGATGAGATGGCCTGGAGCCGTGATGAGTCTGGGCCCGGTTCTTGGGGCCTGTGTGACACAGATGAACTACTCATTAAGATCTCCCCTCCTGAAGAGGCTCCCAAGCCTAAGAAGGAGAGTTTCCACACAGCGCCGCCGGGCTTGGAATTCCTGGAACAGGAGCATTTCCAGAATCTTATATCCAAAGAATGGGAATCGCCTTGTAAACTTAAAGGGGTCCTGGGGGTCTGGGATTGGAAGTACCCTTTCCCTCCTGATGTGGTTAACTTTTGGTCAGCACCTCCTGTGGTGGATGCACCGATTATAGGGGTTACTAACCCCCCCCTTCATGACTGCTCCTCATTACCGTACCCCTCCCCCTCCCTACGTTAGTGTCAAACGCGAACCTGAGGTGTGCTTCCAACTTTTCGGAGTGGATTTCCACCACGAGGTGGGCAGGCAACGCCCTGGGCCCTCTGGCAGGGCTAAGTCCAAATCTGCCAAGACTTCCCAAGCATGAAGGGACGCCCTCGCCCTTCTGGGCGAGGGGACTGCCACAGCACCTGACTCCTATCTGGGAGTGTATCTTCTCCTTCTGGTGGTTCCAGGAGGTAGTTCCCCTGGACACAGGATAGAATTTGCTGGGCGGT